>CM060451.1:151849085-154249085 GCA_030545235.1 Helianthus tuberosus | reverse complement strand
TTCGTAGACGAGCCAAACGGGTCAATTAATCGAGTAAAACATAAATCATATTCAGCAAATATGTTAGATTTGTTCTATGCTATTGGTTAATGTTTATTACATGCTAGGAATACTAGTTTTAGATGAAATGGGTTGTTTGCAAGGCAATTTCCGAAATTGGTTTTGAAGGAAATGAACTAAGAAATCAAAACATAGATTTCCAGGACCGACCGTAAATTACGGTGATACCGTAATTTACGGTGTAGGTCAGAATGGTTACGGTAGTTATTTACTGATTTACGGTGACTAGGAAAAGTCAAGGATCACCGTAAATTACGGTGATACCGTAATTTACGGTGGATCCAGGAAACTTGTTTTTGTTTTTGTTATATAAATGTAATGTTTAAACTTGTGTTTATAGTATACGTTAATGTCAAAACTAATGTTTTATCTGGTTTTGACCATAGGTAAATCGACAAGTCTTACGGGTGAAGATCAAGCGACATAACTAAGAACCGAACACTCTATTTTGAAGCTTCCGCAACGTTTTAGATCTTTTGTAGTCTTTGTGTATGGTTGTTACTACATTTTAAACAGTTGAAACATTTTGTAACTTGGTCATCCCTCAACAAGGGTCTTGGTTTTTATTAAATTTTGTAAAGGAATAAAATGTAATCAACTACATTTTATTTAAAATCAAGGGTTTAAATTCTAGGGTGTTACAAGTTGGTAATCAGAGCTCAAGGTTGTCAATAAGTGTTCGGTTCAAGCTTGATCGATCGTCCGGTAAGAATTAACTTGTTTTGTTAATAAATTATGTACTACGTATAAAATGAGAAATGGACAATATGTATGAAAATAGTGTGTAAGCTCACTCAAAAAGCAAGAAATGCACGAAACATGAATGATCAAATCAAGTTACGGACTTGATTAAATAGAAACATGAATGATCAAATCAAGTTACGGACTTGATTAAATAGAAACATGAATGATCAAATCAAGTTACGGACTTGATTGAATAGAAACATGAATGATCAAATCAAGTTACGGACTTGATTAAATAGAAACATGAATGATCAAATCAAGTTACGGACTTGATTAAATAGAAACATGAATGATCAAATCAAGTTACGGACTTGATTAAATAGAAACATGAATGATCAAATCAAGTTACGGACTTGATTGAATAGAAACATGAATGATCAAATCAAGTTACGGACTTGATTAAATAGAAACATGAATGATCAAATCAAGTTACGGACTTGATTAAATAGAAACATGAATGATCAAATCAAGTTACGGACTTGATTAAATAGAAACATGAATGATCAAATCAAGTTACGGACTTGATTGAATAGAAACATGAATGATCAAATCAAGTTATGGACTTGATTGGATAGAAACAAGAATTATTAAATCAAGTTATGAACTTGATTGAGTTAAAACAAAAATGATTAAATCAAGTTACGAACTTGATTAAATCAAAACAAATAAAGCATGTGTTATAAATAGAATGCTTAACAATCTATGTAAACATTTCAGAAATCGAGATGGCTGATGGAGACAATGATAATGCGGTGCCAAGAGTCACCGAACAAGTGAGAGAAGTGATTGCCGAAGAGGTTGGAAAGGCGATCGAAAACAGTTTGTCGGACTTTATTGATAAAATTCAAGACACGGTTTTATCAATAGTAGAAGATAGAATCAAGAAACTGGAAGATGATTCAAATGCAGTAAAGGAAAAGCGTGGAGGACGAAAGCCTTGTTCATACAAGGAATTCATGGCTTGTAAGCCACCAACGTATAATGGGGAGGTTGACCCAATAGTGTGCCAACGATGGCTAAGTGATATAGAAGGAGTATTCGAGAGAACCCATTGTGACGAAGAAGACTACGTAGCCTTTGGTACGGGTCAACTAAGGAATCAAGCGAAAGATTGGTGGGACAACAAAAAGAAGGAGATTGGAAGTGAAGCGGCTAAGGCCATGTCTTGGGAGGAGTTTAAGACGCCGTTTCTTAAACACCATAGCCCCAAGGCGGTCATAAACAAGATCAAGGAAGAGTTCATGCAACTCAGACACAAGGGTGAATCCATAGACAAGATCACGGGAATGTTTATGGACAAAATGAAGTTCTGTGATGATTTGATAACGAACGAAGAGCAAAAGGTCTATTATTATCATAATATGCTAAGTGCGGAATATAGAGAGTTCATAACCCCTTCAAAGTACGAGACCCTTACCGAGATTGTTAACGCTGCTCGGGAAAGGGAGATTGAGTTGAAGAAGAGTATAGAACGGGGCGAACGAAGGGCACAAGATGTGAATCCAAGCCCTACCAAGAAAGCAAGAACGAGTGAATCCACAAAGAAATCCGACGCTAGAGGTAGTACATCAGGTTGCAAAATTTGTGGGAAGAATCATAAGGGCGAATGTCATTACAAAGATAAGCCATGTCCCATATGCAAGAAAAAGGGACATATGGCTATGTTATGCCCGGAGAAAGTGACGGTTTGTTACAACTGTTATCGAACGGGTCACAAGAAGTCGGAGTGCCCGGAACTGGTTGGAAAGAAGGATGGGCAAGAACCAAAAAGTGAAGCCCCGAAAGCAAGGGCAAGATCTTTCCAACTAACTGCTGCAGAAGCGAAAATTGAACCTGACGTGGTCTCAGGTATATTTACTGTAAATTCAATTCCCGCACACGTGTTATTTGATACGGGTGCGAATAAATCCTTTGTTTCATATGGGTTTATTCGACATCCTTCATTTATGCTAACGAAATTACCTGTGCCTTTAGAAGTAGAGATAGGTAATAACAAAAGCTTTATTGTTTGTGATGTATGTGAAAATTGTAAACTGAGCATCGATGATGAAGAATATTTGATAAATCTAATCCCGATGTCGATGGGAGAATTCCAAATAGTCGTGGGGATGGATTGGCTATCTCAAAACCATGCAAAGGTCGTGTGTTTTCGCAAAGAGATAAAACTAACATCTCCGAGCGGAAAACACGTCACCATTTATGGCGAAAAACGAGGCAACCCCATAATATGTTCGATGTTGAAAGCTCACAAGCTCATGAAGCGAGGATGCAAGGCATTCATGATTTATGCGAATGAGACCGAGAAAGAATCACGGAAGATAGGAGATGTACCAGTAGTACGAGATTATGAAGATGTTTTTCCGGAAGATTTACCGGGGATACCGCCTGAACGGGAAGTAGAGTTCGGGATCGAGTTGGTTCCGGGCGCGAAACCGGTGGCAAAAGCCCCGTACCGACTTGCACCGTCGGAATTACAAGAGCTAATGTCCCAAATTCAAGATTTGCTTGACAAGGGATTTATAAGGCCGAGTGTGTCTCCTTGGGGCGCGCCGGTGTTGTTTGTAAGAAAGAAGGACGGGAGCATGCGCATGTGTATCGATTATCGGGAGTTAAACAAACTCACGGTAAAGAACCGATACCCGCTCCCGAGGATAGATGACTTATTTGACCAACTACAAGGCGCGAGTTGGTTTTCAAAAATTGACCTTAGGTCGGGGTATCACCAACTAAAGGTCAAAGAAGAAGATGTGCCGAAGACGGCTTTTCGCACAAGATATGGACATTACGAATTTCTCGTGATGTCATTTGGGCTAACAAATGCGCCCGCGGCTTTCATGGACCTTATGAACCGGGTTTGCAAACCAATGTTGGATAAGTCGGTCATCGTGTTTATTGATGATATCTTGGTGTACTCGAAGAATGAAGCTGAACACGCACATCACTTACAAGAAGTGTTAGAGACACTTAGACGAGAGAAGTTATATGCAAAATTCTCTAAATGTGCCTTTTGGGTACGAGAGGTGCAATTTCTCGGCCATGTCATAAATACCAACGGAGTTTTGGTGGATCCGTCAAAGATAGAGGCGGTGTCAAAATGGAATCCTCCGAAGAATCCTTCGGAAATTAGGAGCTTTTTGGGGCTTGCTGGATATTATAGGAGGTTCATTCAAGATTTCTCCAAAATTGCATCGCCGCTAACAAAGCTAACCCAAAAGAAAGCAAAGTTTGTTTGGGGAGTCGATCAAGAAAAAGCGTTTCGGACGCTAAAAGAAAGGCTAACTCAAGCTCCGGTACTGACATTGCCGGACGGAGTCGAAGACATGGTGGTCTATTCGGATGCTTCGTTATCGGGGCTCGGTTGCGTGTTGATGCAACGGGGCAAGGTAATAGCCTATGCCTCGAGACAATTGAAGATGCACGAAAAGAAATACCCCACGCACGATCTCGAATTGGCAGCGGTAGTGTTTGCATTAAAAATATGGAGACATTACTTGTATGGGGTAAAGTGCACCATATTCACTGATCACAAGAGCTTAAAATACTTCTTCGATCAGAAGGAGTTAAATATGCGACAAAGGCGATGGTTGGAAACGGTGAAAGACTATGATTGTGAGATACATTATCACCCCGGAAAGGCAAATGTGGTAGCGGACGCCCTAAGCCGAAACGCTGACTATGTCCCAATACGAGTGAGATCGATGCAACTCGTGGTAACCTCGGGTATACTTGAACGTATTCGAGAGGCGCAATTAGAAGCAGTAAAAGAAGAGAATTGGAAGAAGGAAAGAATAATTGGTCAGTTGAAAGATTTGTCGGATGGGAATCAAGGGTTAAAGACTCGATCCGGAAGGATATGGGTCCCACACACCTGTGGAGTAAAGGCGCTTCTACTTGATGAAGCTCATAAATCCCGTTATTCAGTTCATCCGGGTGCAACCAAGATGTACAATGATTTGAAACAAAACTATTGGTGGCCCGGAATGAAGAGAGACGTGGCGAAATATGTGGAAAAATGCTTAACATGTTTACAAGTCAAGGCGGAGCACCAGAAACCATACGGCAAACTTCAACCGTTAGAATCGTGGTTTTGATGCCATATGGGTAGTGGTGGATAGATTGACGAAAAGTGCTCACTTCATTCCGATTCGCGAAACTTATACGTCAGAAAAGATGTCAGAAGTCTATACCAATGAAATCATAGCACGTCATGGAGTGCCGGTGTCCATCGTGTCCGATAGGGATACCCGGTTCACTTCGAATTTCTGGCGTGATTTCCAAGAACAAATGGGGACCAAGTTGTACATTAGCACTGCGTACCATCCCCAAACGGATGGACAAAGCGAAAGAACGATACAAATATTGGGAGATATGCTACGGGCGTGTATAATCGACTTTGGAGGCAGTTGGGATGTTCACCTACCGTTAGTCGAGTTTTCGTACAACAACAGTTACCAATCTAGTATTAAAATGGCACCATACGAACTGCTTTACGGTAGGAAGTGTCGAACCCCGGTTTGTTGGGGTGAAGTGGGTCCACGTGAACTTGCCCACCAAGACATAGTACGAGCCACGAACGAAAAGATCGATAAAGTTCGGGCACACTTGAAAGCGGCTCAAGACAGGCAAAAGGCGTATGTTGACAAAAGGAAAAGGCCAATTGAATTTCACGTCGGTGATATAGTCATGCTAAAAGTGTCCCCATGGAAAGGTGTTATAAGATTTAGAAAGAAGGGGAAGTTAAGCCCAAGGTTTATCGGGCCATTTAAGATTATCGGAAGAGCTGGCAAGGTAGCTTATCGTCTTGAACTACCGGAGGAGCTGAGTGGAATCCATAACACGTTTCATGTATCTCAATTAAGAAAGTGTCTAGCTAACGAAACGACCTATATTCATTACGATGATATCGAAGTGGATAATAGTCTAAATTATGTGGTGAGACCAGTTGAAATTTTAGACAGAAAGGTCAAACGTCTACGAAATAAGCAAATTGAACAAGTCAAGGTGAAATGGGAGCATAGAAAAGGTTCGGACATTACATGGGAGTCCGAAGAGGAAATGCGACGCCTTCACCCTACTTTATTTGGTACGTATTGCGGTTTCGAGGACGAAACCCTTTTAAGGGGGGTAGACTTGTAACACCCCGAAAAAAAAAAAAAAAATGTAAAACCTTAAACTGGAATTAGTAAGGTTTTAATAAGTGGGAGTTTACTAACTAAGAATTTTAACCAAGTTAGTTAACTAGTCTAGAAATAGCTTATAGAGTGATTAAAAGCTATCAAACTATATCTTGAACAAAATAGAGGGACCATAGTTGTTAACTCTAAAACTTAAATAAAAGTGGGGCAAATAAAATAAACCAAACACCCCAAACAAGGGTGTTGGTCGACCAGAAGAAGGCAGGGGGCGACACCCCCTATCCAAGAACCCTAAAACCACAAATCCCTTAAATTGAAGATGCAATTCCAATCCAAAACGAAATCTGAGTTTAAATTATCGATCCTCATCACAAGAGGATCATAAGGTATGTAAAAATTCGTGTTAATTCCTTGTTTGAAATTCTCATGATTTTGGAAATCTAAGATTAGATGATTGCATGTGTGTTGTTTGATATGATTAGAGATGATGTAGTGTCTAGAAGTGAAACCTAGACAACTACATATGAAATCATGCCCAAATTCTGGAAATTTTAAGAATCCATGGAAGCTAGGTTATGGGTTTTGTAAGATGAAGATGAACACTAGGGTTTAGGATGATTATCCTAGTGTATTTTGATTGTTGAAAGTGATTTCCAGAAAATATGATGCTTAAAACACTATAGGATGGCTCTATTGTTGTCAAGTTAGCTAATTAACAAGCTAAGAAGTTGATTTCAAAAGATATAAAAATTCTGCACATGAAGTGTTTGATGAAATGCCTCTATGAAGGCTTAAAACTGAAATTCTGAGCTTAAACGCATAATCATGATGTTTTGGTGAATTATGCGAATTATGATTTAAATAGAGTTCTAAAACGCATTATGAATGAACTCTATAGGAGCGGACGCAGGAGGGTCGAGTGGACAAGCGAGTGGCGAACCACGTTTAAAGGGCAAACTTTGAAGGTATGTAACTTGACCCGTTACACTATTAAGCTTGATGATTTAATGTGTAATTGAAATCCTTGAATAAGAGTTGTTTTGGTTACGCGATGAAGTCGCTATATTGATTGTTAAATTCGGATGGTACTCGTTGGTAGTCGTCATAGGAATGGATTTCGTAGACGAGCCAAACGGGTCAATTAATCGAGTAAAACATAAATCATATTCAGCAAATATGTTAGATTTGTTCTATGCTATTGGTTAATGTTTATTACATGCTAGGAATACTAGTTTTAGATGAAATGGGTTGTTTGCAAGGCAATTTCCGAAATTGGTTTTGAAGGAAATGAACTAAGAAATCAAAACATAGATTTCCAGGACCGACCGTAAATTACGGTGATACCGTAATTTACGGTGTAGGTCAGAATGGTTACGGTAGTTATTTACTGATTTACGGTGACTAGGAAAAGTCAAGGATCACCGTAAATTACGGTGATACCGTAATTTACGGTGGATCCAGGAAACTTGTTTTTGTTTTTGTTATATAAATGTAATGTTTAAACTTGTGTTTATAGTATACGTTAATGTCAAAACTAATGTTTTATCTGGTTTTGACCATAGGTAAATCGACAAGTCTTACGGGTGAAGATCAAGCGACATGACTAAGAACCGAACACTCTATTTTGAAGCTTCCGCAACGTTTTAGATCTTTTGTAGTCTTTGTGTATGGTTGTTACTACATTTTAAACAGTTGAAACATTTTGTAACTTGGTCATCCCTCAACAAGGGTCTTGGTTTTTATTAAATTTTGTAAAGGAATAAAATGTAATCAACTACATTTTATTTAAAATCAAGGGTTTAAATTCTAGGGTGTTACAATATATTCTTACTAAAATATATTGTTGTGTGGTATTTGGTAAGAACTTACTTTCATTTATTATTTTGGTACATGTTAAATATTTTTAAAATTGCCAATTTATAAAATGGTCTATGTATATTGCATAAATTACTGGTAATTTAGCAAGTGGACTTAACATAATTATTCAAATGAAAAGGTCTTTAGTCTTTAATATTTAGATCTTTATAATCTTTTTTATTCTTTACTTTAAAGTATATTTTGTCAAAACAATCTCACCAATGAGAAACCTTCACCTAGAAGATAAAGGCCATGGACCCATGTACTAGTGTGGAGCAAAAGCTACACTTTTATACTTTCCATAGTTTCTTGCCTCCTCTATATATGGACCCTTTTTTTTCTTTTTGGTGAAAAGCACATACAAATAAGTGTTTAAAGTGTACACAAAACCACCCAACTGCTTTTTATTTACTTTCATTCCCTTTTTGCTTTCTATTTCCATTTCACTTTTCTCTCTCTCTCTCCATCTACCTATCTATATATAAATACAACTTATTCCAACCAAATAGAACAACTTTCTTTCTTCTTGCAACAACACACAAGAGAGTTCTGTAAATATTGTGTCCATAAAGACACTCTTGTCTTATTAATCTAGTTGCTTGATTGTTACTTTTCAACTTCTATATATCTCCCTCTAAATCTTTCATGGCATATGTTCATGAAGGTCATGATTCAACACGTTTCAAGTTATTTGGTAAGATGATTAACGTGCAAGCGATGAGCGAATTCAAAGAAGAACCCGCAAACAAATCAGAAGACGATGAAGACAACGATGATGATCAAACGCTAGCGAATAAGAGGCCGGACAAGATCATGCCATGTCCTAGGTGCAAAAGTATGGAGACAAAATTTTGTTACTTCAACAACTACAATGTTAATCAGCCTAGACACTTTTGCAAAGGGTGTCAAAGGTACTGGACAGCTGGTGGGGCCCTTCGCAACGTGCCCGTGGGGGCGGGTCGTCGTAAGGCGAAGCCGCCTTTCGGGCATGGCCTACTTAGCAACAGTTTCTCGGATGTTTCAGCAAGTGGTGTCCACTTTGATGGGGTGGTAGAGTGGCAGATGGCGGCACAAGGATATTATCAACATCTTTTTCCGGTGAAGAGACGTAGGAACTCCACCGGTGACTCTTAATTGAGAATTTATGTATTAGAAAAGTGATCAATCTGTTTGGATATCTAGCTAGGACCTTTGCTAATTAATCAATGGGTATTAATAAAGTTATTTGTTAGAAAAAGGTACATGCACTAATCGGTCTTTGTCACGATTGCTAAGTGTTATGTGTATTATGTCTAAGGATTGATGCAAAACTACTATCAAGCTGGGGGTCTCACTGGAAGCAGCCTCTCTATTCCTATGGGGTAGAGGTAAGGTTGTCTATATCTTACCCTCCTCAAACCCTATCCTTGTTTTGCTATTGGTGGGATTTAATGAGTAAGATGATGATGATGATTTGTTAGAAAATAAATGTCTAATGTGAATGAGTGTACTTTCTATGGATGGATACAAGACAAAGTCATTTTTGTACTTTACTTAATTATGTGGAAAATCTATTATCTTATTATCTATATCTAATCCAGCTGGTTGGCCTAATTTGTCGCTGATTACAAGAAAATGATAACCATAGACCCTGCCAACATAATATCTTATACAATATAAACAAACACCACCAAAACACACACACACAAGTATAGAAAATTAAGGATAATGATGCAAGTTGCTGGGTTCCATAAATTGTTTAATACTCGAAAAGAAATGCTAAATATTCCGATTCTGATGTCACAGATATGTAAGCTTTGATTTATCGAGGGCAAGATCTTGTACATGATTAGATTATAAGATTTGTGACCAGACCACCTTGTGCTAGATTATTATATGTTTGGTATGATTATGTTGTGTGCTTCATGACCCGAATTAGAGACGAACTTGTTTTAACCTGGTTCTCAAGCCAATAATAATACGAACCCAGCTAACTCTATGTTGGGGATCGAACGGGTCATACGAACAACAATCAACACAGAACTCACACACAATTAAGAACACAAAGATTTATAGTGGTTCGGTCGGTTCTGACCTACACCCACTCTCGGTAACAAGGAGTATTTGTTATTAAGCTTGGTACAATAAACTGATACAAGATCAATCTCTTATATAGAGATTAAAACAAAGAAGAAAGTCAAAAACAAGATCCGTGAATAATGGGTCACAGAGAAGGTTGGATAACCCCTGTCCCCTTATCCTCTTATCCTTTTGATCAGAAAACCTTTTCTAACCTCAGCTTGATCAAGTGGATTCACACTCAACAAGTGGATTCACACTCAACAATCTCCCACTTGAAGCCACGGAATAATCTTCACATGTGCTTCAACTGCGTATCATTATTTCTATAAAAACTTTTGATCTTAACACATTCCTAGTTACCCGGCCTTCTCTTCAATTATCCTGAAGGCCAGTTGAAGCTATGCAAAGCTTCAACTTCTCTAAGGTGACAACCTTAGTCAACATATCAGATGGATTTTCACTTCCTTTGATCTTCTTCAACTTCAGAGTGCCTTCACTAACTTGCTCTCTGATGAAGTGATATCTCAGCTGTATGTGCTTTGTCTTCGAATGGAAGACAAGATTCTTTGCAAGATGAATTGCACTTTGATTGTCACAAAACAGTGCACAATCAACTTGTTCCTTGCCGAGCTCTTTGAGAAAATTCTTCAACCATATAAGCTCTTTGCTTGCTTCAGTAACTGCCATATATTCTGCTTCTGTGGTTGAAAGGGCAACACTTTTCTGCAGTCTGGACATCCAGCTTACCGCAGTGCCTCCCACTGTAAAGACATATCCGGTGGTGCTTTTGTAAGATTCTTTAAAACCACCAAGGTCAGCATCCGCAAAACCCTTCAGAATAACATCTTTCCCCTTAAACTGTAATGCCACTTTTGAAGTCCCTTTCAAATATCTTAGCAGCCATTTAACTGCTTCCCAATGTTCTCTCCCTGGATTGGACATAAACCGACTAACAACTCCCACTGCATGAGCTATATCTGGTCGCGTGCATACCATTGCATACATGAGGCTACCAACTGCCGATGTATACGGAACTTTAGCCATTTCTGCTTTGTCTTCATCTGATCTGGGTGACTGAACTTTAGAAAGCTTAAAGTGACTTCCCAAAGGTGTGCTTCGAATCTTGGCGTCTTTAAGGCTGAATCTTTCTAACACTTTCTCAATGTACTTCTCTTGAGAGAGTGTCAAAGAACCATCTTTTTTGTTTCTGAAAATACTCATCCCGAGTATTTGGTTTGCAGCTCCCAAGTCTTTCATCTCAAACTCTTCAGACATCTGCTTCTTCAGCTTCTTGATCTCTGTCATGTCTAAACCTACAATCAACATATCATCCACATATAGTAGTAGAATGATATAAGAACCCTTAAACCTCTTGATGTAACAACAATGGTCATTGTCACATCTCTTGTATCCGAATCTTCCCATGAAGTTATCAAACTTCAAATACCATTGTCTGGGCGCTTGTTTCAGACCATACAAACTCTTCTTCAACTTACACACCAAGTTTTCTTTGCCTTTAACCTGAAAACCTTCTGGTTGTGTCATGTAGATGTCTTCTTCTAGGTCACCATGTAGAAAAGTTGTCTTGACATCTAGCTGCTCAAGATGTAAGTCTTCTGCTGCTACAATACTGAGAACAAGTCTGATGGTAGTCATTTTCACCACTGGAGAAAATATTTCATTGAAATCAATTCCCTCTTTCTGCTGAAATCCCTTGACCACTAATCTTGCTTTGTACCGTTTGGTACCATCATGTTCATCTTTGACCCTGAAAACCCACTTGTTCTGAAGAGCCTTCTTCCCAGCTGGAAGCTTTGTTAAGTGTCAGGTCTTGTTCTTCTCAAGCGACTTCATCTCATCTTTCATTGCTAACTCTCACTGCAATGAATCTTTCAACCCCATGGCTTCTGAGTAACACTGGGGTTCACCATTTTCTGTCAAAAGTATGTAATTAACAGATGGTGAATGTCTGTCTGGTGGTCTAATGACTCTGGAGGATCTTCTTGGTTGAAACTGAGGAGTTTCTAGGGATTCTAGAATTTGAGGAGCGACCTCTTCTTCTTCTTCTAAATAATCATTACTAGAATCATCCCCTGAGCTCCCACTGTTAATTGACTCGTTCCCATTTTCTGGAATGTCGATTGAAGCTTCTTTTCTTGTTTCACCACTTTCAAATTCAACATAGTCTTTATGAACTTCTAGTCCTTTGGTGTTTCTGTCTTTATACAATTCGTTTTCATTGAAGACGACATTCTTGCTCCTGATTACTTTTCTGCCTTCATTATCCCAAAGCCTGTAACCCATTTGTTCTGACCCATAACCAATGAATGTGCACTTCTTGGATTTTGAGTCTAACTTATCCCTGTCACCAGCTTCTAACAAATCGTAAGCACTACAACCAAAGACTCGAAAGTGTTCGAGACTTACCTCCTTTCCTTGCCACATTTCTTCAGGCAACTTGAAATCTAAGGGACCGGTTGGTGAACGGTTGATCAAGTAGACTGCAGTGTTAACTGCATCGGCCCAGAATGTCTTGGGCATCTCGGAATTTAGCCTCATGCTTCTAGCCCTCTCATTTAGAGTTCTATTCATTCTCTCAGCTACACCATTCTGCTGAGGAGTTCCGGGAACTGTCCTGATCATCTTCATCCCTTCCTTGTTGCAATAGTCAGCGAACTGCTTGCTTATGTATTCACCACCATTATCAGACTTTAAGCACTTTACCTTCAAGTTAGTTTCATTTTCAATAGCAGATTTCCATATCTTAAAAGCATCAAATACGACAGATTTATGCTTAAGAAAATATACTCATACATTGCGTGTTGAATCATCAATGAAAGTAACATAATATCTTGACCCTCCTAGAGATAAAACTGAGGTTGGTCCATATACATCCGAGTGAACAAGCTCTAACTTCTGAGCTTTCGGTGTCCTCCATGTCTTCACAAAAGTAACCCTCTTTTGTTTTCCAAGAACATAAGGTTCATAGAATTCAGTTTCCACTTTCTTCAAGTCTGGAAACTTACCTTTCTGAGCCAACATCTTCAATCCCTTTTCGCTCATGTGTCCGAGTCGGTTGTGCCATAAATTTGATGGACTCGGACCGGTGGTCATTGCATGAACACCTTCAGCAGAAACTTCTGCCATGTATAGAGTACCTTGCTTCTTTCCTTTGGCAATCACTAAATTGCCTTTGATCACTTTCCATTGTCCACCCCCAAAGTAAACATTAAACCCTTCATCATCCAGTTTACCAACTGAAATCAACTTTCTCCTCATATTAGGGATAACCCTGACATTTTTCAATGTCCATATAGTTCCTAATGAGGTCTTCAACCGGTCGAGGTACCAGTTCCCAAGTTTCATTTTCCTGTATGGCAACCAATGAGGGTCGGCAAAAGCTTTGGTGTAGGAGGTAGGGACCGGTGAAATAGTAGTAGATATAAGGGTGTGTCGGGCCTTGGATCTGGTAGTCATGGGGTGTGTATTAGAAGATGTTGGCTGGACAGCCGATTGAGGCGGTGGATGTGGTATCGAGGCTGCCGTAGCAGCAGTAGAAGGTGCTGATGTTGTGCCGGCTGCAGCTGAAGGGTAGGCTGCAACCGTTGTTTGAGGCGATGGATGATTTATGCGGGTATAAACTAATGGAAATGGTGAGATGGATGGAATGATGGGCGTATGTGGTGGAGGTGCAGGTTGTGGTGAAAAAACAACACCCTGAGGCGGTGTGTCATCAAGGAAATTATAAGAGGTGGGTTGGTTGGGTATGGTGTATGGAAAGGTGTTCTCGTCAAAGGTGACATGACGAGAAATTAAAACTTTCCCAGTGGTGGGATAAAAACAGCGGTAACCTTGAAAATCAGGAGGATACCTGACAAAGATACATCGGATGGACCGTGCATGAAGTTTGTGAGGCTGATTTGCAGAAGTGTTAGGATAACAAGCACATCCAAACACGCGCAGGTGATCGTATGTTGGATGTCTAAGGTATAAGGCAAAGGTGGGGGTGAAGAAATTTAGACGTTTGGTTGGTAAAATATTGTGTAGGTAGGTTGCGGTATGAAGTGCTTCAACCCAAAAGGTAGGTGGAAGATTAGCATGAATGAGCAAAGAACGAATGATATCGTTAAGGCAACGTATCATTCGTTCAGCACAGCCATTTTTAGATGAAGTTTGCGGACAAGAGAAGCGAAACAAAAGGCCGTTTTGGTGAGCAAACGTCTTCAAAGCATGGTTGTCAAATTCCCCCCCCCCCCCCTAGATCACACTGAAACGTTTTTATATTACGATTAAATTGAGTGGCTATTAAACGATGAAATTTGACAAATGTGGGAAATGTCTCAGATTTGTATTTTAGCGGATATACCCAAACAAAATGTGAAAAATTATCGATCAACACCATATAATACTTATATCCGGTTTTACTTAGTACAGGAGACGTCCATAAATCACAATGTATAATATCAAAACGAGTAAACGTAAAAGAATTAGATTCATAAAAAGGAAATCGTTTACTTTTTGATAAATGACAAGAATTGCAAAAAGTAGAATTCTTATTGTGATTACAAGAAAAACCAAAACGTCTACTAAGAATGTCTAAAACTTGAGCACCAGGGTGTCCAAGACGATCATGCCAAGGTAGGGAAGTGGAAGCAAGAAAGCAGGCTTGTGGTGGAAGTGTTGGTGGAGTGACCGGATAGAGATTGCCTGTGCTATTGTGGCGGGAAAGTAGGTGCCCCATTTTGAGATCCTTCAAAGAAAAACCAAAAGGATCAAATTCAACTGAGACATTATTATCCCGGGTAAAGCGATGGACAGATAAAAGATTTTTGATAACGTGTGGGCTATAAAAGATATTTGGTAAAATATAGGTACAGTTGTGAATTGGTTGGAAACATGTGCCAGATCCCTCAATTGGTAAACAGTGTCCGTTGCCAACCAAAAGTTTAGTATTTACAGTAGATGAATCTAGGTTTTGAATCATACCTCGGTTTTCAGTGACATGGCTTTCAGCACCGGTATCCATGATTGGATTTGGATCAACATAGTTGAGTTGCATAGCATTGAAGGCCGCACTTAAATCAGAAGGATTCAAAGCATCAAAACCGGCATTATAGGGTGGGGCTTGAGGAACCGGGGTTGGGCCGTAGGGTGCACCGTAGGGTGATGGACTCGAGTACCCGACGAAGTGGGCCGAGGGTGGTGGGTTCTGGTTGGGCCGCCACGTCGTTTGGGTTGGGTAAGGACATGGTGGAGTGTTCCACCAAGCCCATTGGGGATAGGATTGTTGGCCCATTTGATTTTGAAAAGCCCAAGATTGACCGGATTGATTCCAGTTTCCTCTACCGCGACCTCCTCGACCCCTGTTATTTTGACCACATCCTCTACCATTACCACCACGGCCTCGATAAGATTGGTACTGGTTGGTTGTGGAGTTTGTGTGCTGGTCGATCGTTGGTTGAGGATTGTTGGTATTTTGGTTTGAGTTTGATGTTGGAGCCGTGTTTGCAACCAATACTGAAGAGGACCGCTACTGACGCGCCTCTTGACGTATCACTTCATCGTGTAACATGGTCCGAGCAAGATCCCAATCGGCTTTCTGTGAATGTAATAATTGAGCAGTTGTGTCAAATTCAGAGGAAAGTCCACGTACCAATTGCAAGACAAGTCTCGATTCCGTGATGGGTTGATCAACATCAGAAAGTTGATTGGCCAGTTCTTTAAGTTGTTGGCAATAATCGTCAACGGATGTGCATGCAGCAAGTGTCAAATTGACGAATTTGGTTTCCAAGGCGGCTGCCTTGGCCTGTTTATTACTGAGAAAATTTTTCTCAAGTTTGAGCCACGTGTCACGAGCCGTAGATTCGGTGTCTAGTATTCATCTGAGAAGATCATCAGAAACTGTGCTATATATCCATTGAGAGACTAACGCGTCCAGCTCCTTCCATGCTTCTTAATTCGGATCCGTAGATGCCGGATGGGGGGTATCGTTAAGGTGATCTAACACCTTGTAAGCAATGGCATGGAATTTAAAAAGTTTAACCCAGGATGAGTACGTAACCTTTGTGCCATCAAGAATGTGAATCTTGGATTGGATGTTTGTCACAGAGTAGGATGGATGGAGGGTAGGATTGGGTGTTTTGGAGGAAGTGCCTTCATCTGGTTTCGTCAGAGTATTGATGTGATAAGCAGATTAATCGTGGCTGGAAAAAAAAGTATTGTTCACGACGTTACTGTTCACGACGTTACTGTTCACAGACGGTAGGTTTTGGTAGAAAAGAGAAGAAAAAGAAAAGGTAATCAGAACCGTGGCTCTGATACCATGAAAGTTGTTGTGGTATATTATTTCTGAATGAAATTTTATTAAACATAATGACCCTTTATATAGGGATCCTTACAAGATAACCCTACCACTATTTTAGGAATCACAATCATAATATAAATACAATACAATCATTAAATAACTAATTCAACTATATCTCATAATAATTATATTATCGGCTAAGAGTCCTTAGCGTCATTTCTGTTATGTTATAAATAACATTTTTACAACTTATGAAACTTAACAAGCATTTAAAAGATACCTACATTCTTTTAATCACCTTCTTGTAGAGAGAATTATGTATTTTTAATGTACTTCCTAATCCCAATGAATGTAATGTTGCAATTTTTATACAACAATGGATCATTTAAGAAATCTTATTATTATATATCTAAATCTATATCTATATCTACATTTAAAAAGGGCAAACAAGTAATTTAACTTCATTTGAAAAGAGCACCGTTGTAATTTACCTCAAAACATTCAATTAAATGCACCCTTTCAACAATAGTTATTGCACTAAAAAAACCCTCTCTAGGGTGAAATACATATATAACTAGAACATAGTAAAATTAAAGAAAAACATAGAGTAGATTTGTCCTATTTTGTTAGTAACTTTTTAATGTAAATTATGATGTTTTATATAATTGTTGAGAGAAAATGATTTTTATTTAATTGTTGAGACAAAATGGATGTTGAAGAGATGCGTTAAAAAAAACTTATATTTTAACTTCTTTAACGATAAAAAAAGGGAAAAAAATAGCGTGAAAAGCGTTCATTACATTAACTTAGGGGTGTTCCGAAAAAACCGTAATCAAATAAAAACCGTAAACCGAACCGTAACCGTAACCAAATAAACCGATCCGAATAACGAATTCAGATTTTGGTTTGGTTTCTAACCGAAACCGAATTGTGAATATGCTTTTTGGTTCGGTTTATGGATCCACATTTTATTTTATTTGGTTTATTCGGTTTATTTGGATAACCGAACAAACCATTTAAGTTAATTAATTATTAAATAAAAATAATAATATTTCATATACAATTTATTAGCCCAAAATAGATACTTTTTATGCAGCCCAAAACAACAAATGTAAATCGAAAAGCCCAACTCAAACCCACTCATTTCTAAAATAATAGAACTTCTTCAGACCTTCGGTATAGAAACTAGGGTTACTACATGTTTGAAGATTATTTATATTTTGTGTTATTAGACTTGTTAACTATTTATAGTTTCTATGATCTATGTTTTGAAGCTTTAACTTTGTGGTTGTGTCTACGACTACTTTATGGATGTGTTTGTTTTATTTCGCAATGAAACTTTCTTGTATTCATATGTTGTTAGGTGTAAACTAGTTGCGATGTTCGGAAGTTGGAACATAAACATAGATATAAACTAGGCAAAAAAAGTGCTTAGGTACAATTTGGTTAGATTTGGTTTATTTGGTTTCTAACCGAAACCAAACCGAATTGAATTTGGTTTTGTTTGGATAGGTTTGCAAATTCCTTATTTGGTCTGGTTTGGTTTTTGGTTTGGGGTAAAAAATTTTGAAAACCGATGAACACCCGTACATTAACTAACAGAGCCTAGAGATAACCTGCCTTTTTTTCTCAAACCAATCGAGGTTCAAAACCGGTTGGATTTTTTAAGAAGGATTATAACCGGTTTTGGCTAAATCGGTATGGGCTAGAAAACGGCTAGGCTAAAGATAAACCAGTTAAGCATCCTTGAACCGATTGGGGTTGGGAGAAACTAAAACATTTTTTGTTTTGTTTTTTGTTTTTTGTTTTTTGTTTTTTTTTTTTTTTTGCAATATTTTAGTTTTAGGTTGTTTTTTTGTTAGTGTTATTTTTATTATTTCATCTACGTTACCAGTTAAACTTCATTCAAAATCAGTATGTCCCCGCCGCAAAGCATGCCAAGTCTCTTCTAGTTACTATATAAAGCATTTCAGATAGACAAAATTG
Source organism: Helianthus tuberosus (assembly GCA_030545235.1). NCBI lineage: Eukaryota > Viridiplantae > Streptophyta > Magnoliopsida > Asterales > Asteraceae > Helianthus > Helianthus tuberosus. The sequence continues at coordinate 154,230,938 of CM060451.1, read as the reverse complement.
TATTTTATCAAACATAAATTTTGAAGCATCATATACAAGAGAGTACAACCCATATTTAGAAGGGTACGTTAGTAAATTGTCCGAAATTTTAAGATGCCTTAGGGGCAATCTAGGGATTTCATCGCTGGAATTTTAGAACAACCCTGCATTTTTATTCCCTTATTGCCCTTACTCCAATAATCACCCATTCCCGCTCCTCTCATTGATCAGACAAAATTACATTTAATTCAGTTATTTGTTCGTGTTCCTCCCCTTGATCAATAAATTACATTTTAGTTATTCATGCTTCAGATCACTACTAACTTCATAACTGATAACCTTTCAGATCCCCACTTCATAACCTAATTTCATCCAAGCAACAAACAACCACAACTATTACTGTTACAACCTAATTTCATCCCAGCAACAAACAACCACAACTATTATTGTTACAAATTGAAAACCAACCATGTGGCAAGAAACCATAGTTGTAGTCGGCAATGGTTGCTTCGCCAACACCACAGCTGCCACTGACCTCACTCGCACCCTAATTCTGGTTTCACCAAACTGATTCGTGATGTACTATTAGCAACAGAAGGACCGTGGGAAGCCGTTATGATTTCAGTCGAGTTTAGGATTTTGTATATATCATCTGGATTGGAACATGTGTTTGTAGTTAATGAGTTATTAACTTCAGATGGTATAATGGTGGGTAATTACATGGTTATAGTTAGCTTCTTGTTGGACCAGTTCGACATATGGGGATATTATATCAAAAGAAACGAATGAGTGCCTTTGTTACATTTGTTCTAAGAGAGACACTGAAAGCAATTTTGGTTCAGAACAGACACGCTATTTTTATGTCGTTGAATCTCCCTAGTCATTTAATCATATACCTTTTGGTTAGAAACATGTGGAAAAGGGCTCCATGTTTTTTACTTCACCTTGGGCCCCCAAAAGAGTTGAGTCGGGCCTGAAAGCGGGTATGGGACTCATTTTATACATGTTTCTCATTCTATTATAATTAACATGACCTAATCTAGCATGTCATAAATCAGAGACATTATGTACTTTGCTATTAGTTGAGAAAGCAATGCATACACATTCATTTGCGAATGGAACACAAACATTTAACTTAAACATACCATTAGATACATACCCGATGACTGTTGTTAGGGTCAATCAAAAACCTAAATAAGCTACGTAGATAGCGTAAGTAGGGTATCGTATCCACGGGGAATTTGTGGTCAGTGTCGCGTTTTTACTAAGAACTAAATTAAATAGATTGGGGGTTTTATGAATTTAATTGTAAAAACTAAAGAGCTAATTAATAAAGTTGTAATCAATACGAGAAAGAATAACCTCTACCCGGAATACCAATAACCCGTTTAACATAAAAACCTGTTTACCGATTCAAAACACCACATAGACATGGCCTCGGAATTAATGAATTTGATTAGTTAGTAAGGATAGTTTTTAAAATTCACTATGCAACTTAATTGTCACACCCCAACCGATGGCGGAAACATCGGGGCACGGCACTGAGCGAAACAGATTGTCTAGGAGAATCCATAACAACTATTTGTTATAATATATTAAAGGTTCATGTCCCATACCACAAGCATATAAAATAAAACCAGTTATTACAGACATTGTTCTCAAAGACAAATATTCATTCCGACAACTTAGATTTTATTTGGTTTGTTTCTAGACTCCATCCTAGCTCAATTCCATCAAATAGCAAGCAAACATCCTAGGCACCTGTCACATACGTTAAAATAGAGGTCAATACACATTTGTTTAAAGGTGAGCATACAAGTTGATAATATATAGTAGCGAAAGCGAGTTTACGCATAACCAGCATGTAACATGTATAATGCGAAGCTAGTAGGTTATCGACAATGAGATATGCACAGACGTGACTGCGAGTTGTAGAGTGCGCAACACATATCACCACTGTGACACGTGAAAAAATACCCTTAGCAACCCCCGTCCACGACAGGTGCTGAGTCCAAACTATAGTACTATCGTTGCTAAGGTGTCATGCAACAATCACTGTGTAAACAGAACATGCAAGCATTCATCGAGTAACACGTATCATGCATTAGAGGTTAGCGTGTAAAAGTGTTTGTGTTGTGTGTTCGATGTGATTTAGAATATGTAACATATGTAACACCTAAAAGTGCGTAAAGCAAAAAGGGATCGAGTATACTCACATCGATGGTAGTTAATGGATTGAAGGGAGCGCTAGAGTGAGTCTGATTACAGAACGAGTACATAAGCGATGAGCGGCGCGTAAAACGATGCAAGTGAAGCAAGTGACGGGTGGTCATCCGGTCGGATGGCAATCCGAATGGATGGCCATTAGATCGGATGTCAATCCGTTCGGATGGTTATCCGTTCGGATAGCCATTCGGTCGGATTGACACTCGTTTGGGATGGATGTGTTGGGTATGATGGCTTGGAAGTTTTCGTTATAGCAGTTTGAAAACAGGGAAACATCTCTACCTTTCAGGTCGTTCGATCGAACGACAGTTCGATCGGATGGCGATCTGCCCGTTGAGGTATTTCTCAGAGAACAAGTTCACAGCAGGATTGTCATTCGATCGGACGGTCTACCGATCGGATGGAAATCCGTTAGAAACTGATCATCTTTGAAAATTGTAAAATGTTTAAGTGTTGGAGTCCAAGTGCTGTGACAACCCGCACTAAACCAGGTATCCGTACAACCTAATTAATTATTAATTACTGCTTGATTACTGTGCTTATGTGAACTAGCTGATGAACTGCTACTTGAATACTGATACGTGAACTTACTTGCATCATACTTGCTTGCTGTCACTACAATACTTACATGCTGAACCTTGGTGACAAACATGATGCACAAAAAGCACAGTAGCACTAAACGGATACACAGTGAACATGCTGATATAACCAGCATCAGGCAGACACTGCCTCTAAGGCCTGTTAAGAGCCTCAAATATCTGACTACACTGGTAGTGAGTGTAGGGTTATAAGGGTTGTGGAACTGCGTCTCTAGGAATAAGATACACTGATTGGATGTGCCAAAAACATACTTTAAGTACAAAACACAGCACTTTAATAAATAATCCAGCTTCTAGCTGATTAGTAAAGTGCCAAAGCATGGGGAAAATACTACTAGACACTTTCTAAAGTGTGGAAACAAAATGTGTCACTAAAAATAACAATAACGACACTTTAAAGCATTTGTAACGCTTTAACGGATTACTATCCAACCGAACAACCGGACTTTACCCGGAACATGAAAATATTACTATTTTCACTAATTATATTTTTCTGAGCCAGTTAGGGTCCCTGATTACCCTAACACCCGTCATAACACGCTTTATATTACTAACGGAGTTTAATACTTAACTAACCTATTTAACCTAAACTCCATCCTAATTACCTAGTTACAACCGAACTAGATACCCCCCCCCTAATGAGATCGGCCTAACCATGGGGAACAAGCAAGTACAAAGTTGAATATTATATTAGGGTGTGTTTAGTATCTATGAGACATAATTACCAATGGATATTAACCCTAAAGTTTTGCCTATAAATACACACTTAAACACATGAGGTTTTGTCATAATCAAACACCACTTCACTCACCTCTCTCTTGCTCTCTAACCTTCGGCCGAACACCCCACACCCCACCACCATACTTTCGGCTCTTGATCACCACATTCCACCATCATTCAAGTGTTAAAGGTTACGTATTAGGAGCCTCGGAGCAAGCGGAACACGAAGGACCTCTTTCGTTAGCTTTTATCCACGCATTTTTCATCAAGAATCTTCCCTAGCCTTGAGCTAGAGGTATAACATTTAAAACTCATTTTTACACTTATCTAAAGTGGTTAAAAGGGTTCGTGTCGGTTAAATATCTATAACATACGTTTTGAAGCATTAAAGTCTAGTAAAAACTCTAAAGATGGTGGTTAATAGCTTGTAACATGTGTAAAAGTTGTAGTATTTGGGATTTGTGATTTTTGAGACCCGATCTATGATGTGGTAGCTCGGATCATCGTTTAACCCGACTTTGTAAGATCGTGGATCTTCACATAAGCTCGTTTTTAGTTAACACAAGGGTTAAAAGGTGAAACTCTACCACACACGAGACATGAACTTGTGTAAAAATATTTTACTTGTGTAAAAGTGATTTAACTTGTACGGTAGTGTTTAAAACTAGCGGATCTACGTATCTGCAAGTGGTATTTTCAAAGAACCACACATTTAAGAAACCATGTATTTTAAAGAAAGGATCTTACACTAACAAATATGATATTTTTATAAACCACAAGTGTGTAAACACTTGTGAAACAAAAAGATCCGACAAAGGACTAGCTTTGTCACTTGTTACTAGAAGTTGTAAAGACGGATTTCTCTAAACACGAGGTTTTTTATGAGATTAAGGTTACTTTATATAAAGATCTACAAAATATAATGGGATTTACATTATAGATGCGGAAAAACTACAAGTTCATGCGATTATACAATTTACATACTTGTCGACTAGTTTGATGTGTCGGAAATTGTTTGATTGAATAAAGAAGTTGTTGAATTGATTGTTAAAAGAAAATGATACGCATGAAAGCGTGGCCACCTCCAGTTACAGAGGAAACTCTGGCGAAATTTTTCTAAAAACCTAACACTTAGAATTATTTACACAACAAGTGTTAGAACTATTTTTGACATATTCTCGAAATATAAATTTCGCCAGAACTTTAATTACTAAACATTCGGAGGTGGGATTTTCACAAAAATTAACGTGATAAATATATTTTGTCACAACACTGTTTATGATTATTTTGTGAAAATACATAAATATTATTTTGGAGTAAAAATAATATTTACAAGCGTTAATGATTCCAAAACTTTGCGAACGCTTTCACTATGATTATATAAGTTACACCGGTAATTACATTACCACACGATTGTTAAAACGTAACTTACGCACATGTATTGTATCCCCCATCCTTGGGAAGGAAATTAACTACCAAGTGTATACAAAATGTAAACACGGAATAGTTGCCTAACTATTTCCCAAAGACTTAAACTATAAAGCTAAGGCACGGCCGTCCGTCTAATAGAATTAGCACTCGTAGGTCGTCGCACAGCTTTCAGATTTGGAGACACTTGGTAGAGACGCACCGACTGTGAGTTCATGTCCCCCTTTTCTCTAACTGTTTTCAGTTTTCTTAACTGCGGGGGTGAAATACATGTTACTTTGATTACAAGTACTTTATACATGGTATGATTAACGTAAGGAGGTTTTAGATCATGTGAATGGGTAGTTAGAACACCGAGGGACTTAAGCGGTAGATCTATCTGGGTGTAGCGAGCCCAGCTCTAGGCCCAACAGAACGGACCTCTCTGAGGACCAACAGAACGGACCTGGAGTGACTTGGTTGCCCAACGCAAAAATCGGCTAGGGTTGTGTCTTCCTACTTGCATTTCACAACATGCTAATGGCCTTGCAAACCATTGGTGATCACAAGTCCTCTTACACTGCTACATACCAGGAAACTTTTATACTTACAAGTGTTTTACTTACTCACTTGCACATGAACTCGCTCAACATTATTGTTGATTTTTCAACTTACATGTATTTCAGGAAATTAACGAGATCTGGCACGGTATGGCATGTTTTCCGTTGCACTAGTTTCCGAGGTCATCCGGGGTTTAGGGGATGTGTCTCTTTCCTGGACAAGACACAGTCCTTAAACCATGTTTATGTTATGTTTCAGTTTGTAATGTTTGTTGAACAAGATTATGGTTGTCAGGGTATGTTGAAACAATAGTATTGTGTTTGGTTTTCAAAACTTAATGGATGATCTTGCATGTTTTTAACTCATATAGCTTTGGTATGATTAAGCTATGGTATTAAGAAGTCACACCAAAATTAACCACGCTTCCGCAAAGCCAGGGTGTGACAGCTTGGTATCAGAGCTCTGATCATAGCGAACTAGGATTCTTTCTCGAGTCTAGACTATGATCACTAGGGCTCTCACGAAAACATTTTTCTGCATACCACTTAAGTCCAGATCCAAAACTTTTTACAAACGAATGTTGAGCACATTTTATTATTTATAGGCTCAGCTTGGAGGGCTGAGGATCGGTCTGGAGGATCGAGGTGATCGAAGTAGTTGAGCACATTTTATTATTTATAGGCTCAGCTTGGAGGGCTGAGGATCGGTCTGGAGGATCGAGGTGATCGAAGTAGTTGAGCACATTTTATTATTTATAGGCTCAGCTTGGAGGGCTGAGGATCGGTCTGGAGGATCGAGGTGATCGAAGTAGTTGAGCACGTTGGTTTGTTATAGGTTCGATCTGGAGGATCGAGGCTCGGTCTAGGTGACCGAGGTAGTGGGCTAGCAAGGCTAGGAAGAGTAGGCTCAGTCATGACGACTGAGGAGCGATCTAAGTGGTCAAGGTGGAGGATAGAGCAGTCTTATAGACTGGATGAAATTGGCTAGTAAGACTAGGAGAATTACGTGATACCTTACTTGATTTATGGTTGACTATTTGTGCATGTTTGTATATGTTACAGACACATGGATTCCGCAGACACTGGTGGTTCAGGCACCACAGGCCCGAGGCCTATCGTTTCAGACGACATTGAGTCATCGGAGCACGAGGTTTATACGTCCGACTTCACCAGTACAGATGAGGACGATTTCCAGCCTTTGCACTACCTGACGGTGCTGGCGAGCTCGCAGATGGTCCTATCGCCGGGGATCTACCACTGGCATTGATCCCTGCTCCTATACCGCTGGCTGCGTATCCAGCTTACGATTTACCCATCGACGATGAGGAGGATGATGTCGATATGTTTGATGAGGAGCCTTTCGAGGAGGATGCTCAGGGCGAGGCCCTTCCTGCTGCCGATCCCTTGTTGATCGCAGATGCTCCTGCCGCGGAGTCACCTGCTCACTCCCCAGTCGCGGACTCCTTTGAGTCTGTGGCCTCTGTACCCTCACATGTCCAGAGTGCGCAGCACTTCTCTCATGGATCAGATCCTGATCAGGCATCTTCTGTTGCCCCTATCCCCAGTTTCGCTTTTGACCATGATGATGAGGGGGATTCCGACCCTATGTTTCCCCCGGGATTCGACCCTGATCGTGACATAGAGTTTGTTCCGATGGACCAGTTTATGGAGGATCCAGCAGACCCTGTTGACCTATTTGATCCTATTGACCCAGATTTTGAGTTTGAGATGGCTTTTGATGACTTCGAGCCTGCCGTTGCTCCTGAGCAGGCAGCCGCTCTAGACCCTATACCCGAGCATGACCCAGTACATGCTGATATCCCTTTTGAGCCTGTTGTTGCTGATCTCCCTGTAGATGTTCCTGTGATTGAGGGCGATCATGTTGCTGTTGATCCCATTGTTCCTTTACCCGTTGGTGATATACCTGCTGACCATCCTATAGAGCACCTTGCACCCGTTCACCCTGTTGTTGCTCCCTTACTTGATCCCGTCCCACTAGAGCCCGGACATGCACTGTTCGCGGCACATATGGACCCACCGGATGAGTCTGCACAGCACGGTTGGATACCGGCTGATGAGGATGTTCCACCTTTTCCTCCACAGATTCCTGTTGCACCACATATTGACTTTTCATTTCAGGTTCCTATGTTTGTACCTCCAGCAGGGCCTGGAGAGGGTTCTTCAGCTCACCCTGATGGGCATGTACCGATGCCTATCCCTTTCATGCCTCAGACGTCATCCGTTCCACCCGCTGTTGCTCCATTTCGCGTGGCACCTTTCGACCCCACTAGCGAGCCATTTCTTTGGGCACCTGGCTCCGGTGTGCCACCTACTGACCCCTATCATGCTTTTCACAGGGGATACACTATCGAGGACGTCTTGATGTCCTTTGTCGCACAGCACGAGTCCCACACACAGCGTATTCAGGAGCTCGAGAGAGCTCGGCTGTCACCATGTCAGTGCCATGGTCAGGCACCCTCCCCTCTACAGCCGTTTCGACCATTACCTCCAGATATTGCTGCTCGCCTCTTTACATTAGAGCAGCAGGTTGCCTCTATTATTCGTACTCAGCGAGCCCAGGAGGAGGACTGGCTCCAGTTACGCCGTTTGTTTTACACCCACTTTCCCCCTCCTCCACCACCATCTGCATAGAGCTCACCAGTTACTGATTAGGTAGACGAGGATGAGAAGACGGCGATTGTTGGATTGCACAGCATTTTGGAGACCACTTTATGACTTTGACTTTTGTTGACATGTACTTGATGTTGTATTTGACACTGATTTGTTGTGATTTTTGGACAGGGGTGATGTAGCCCCTAGTTGATGGATGATTGTATGACACTATGATGTACTGATACACTTACTCTGTGGTCTTGATGTATGACAATCGCAGTATTCTCATCATATCTGTTTCGCTTGATTACTTATTTGCATTGTTATGTTATGAGATGTGGATGATTGATATATGTGATGTATTGATGACATGAGATATTATGTGTTATTACTATTACTATTATAGTAAGACGTACGTACTATAACATGGGATTTTTACTATGGCCTGACCAATGTGAACACATCTTTTAGAAGATGCCGCCAAAACGCCCAACGCCAATGCCTACTAATGAGGCAGAGCTACAGCAAGTCATTGCAGCTGCCATAGCACAGTACGCAGCATCTCAGCCAGGAGCGAGCGGAAGTGTTAACCAGGGCAACAACAATCCACCTCACGGTAATACCAAGCCATTTGGACCTACCATGAACTAGTTGGAGATTTTAGCAATGATGCTAATGCCAAACACATGTTTTAACATACGTGCAGGATGCACCTACAAGCAGTTTCTAGACTGCAAACCGGTCAACTTCGATGGCACAGGAGGTGCAGTTGCCTTTACCCGCTGGGCTGAGAAAACCGATTCTGTTTTACGCATGAGCAAATGCGCGCTGGATCAGCAAGTCACATACATCTCAGGGCTATTCTTGGATGGAGCCCTCTCTTGGTGGAATCTGCAAGTACAGACACTAGGCGAAGCTGCTGCCTACGCGCTGACCTGGACCGAACTGAAAGAACTTATGCGCAAAAAGTACTGTTCTCGCGCAGAAATTCAAAGGTTGGAGACTGAATTCTGGCACTTAAAGATGGATGGACCAAAGGTTGCAGAATACGTCCAAAGGTTTCACGACTTATCTCAAGTGGTTCCTTACATGGTTACACCTGAATACAAGCGAATCGAGCGCTTCATTTGGGGTTTGGCTCCCCAAATCATAAGTATGGTGACCTCTTCAAAGCCTGCGACAATTACCGAGGCGATTGATTTGAGCGTGGCTCTCACAGAAGAGGCGATTCGCCTGAACAAGTTTGGTGATGTCAAGGCAAAGGAGAAAGAGACTCATGTTGAGTCATCAGGAGGTAACAAAAGAAAGTTCTCGAACTTCAAGCAAGGCATTAGCGGTGATGGTAAGAGAGGAACACCAAGCACGCCAGCTCAGGGTACAACTGGCAGTGGAAGGAAAGGAAGGGGATATATGGGCACCCAGCCCAAGTGTAATGCCTGCCAGCGTCACCATTCTGGTCAATGTGGGCAAAGGGTATGCGAAGTATGTGGGAAACGTGGTCACTCGAAGGACACTTGTTGGGCCCCTGCCGGTCGGGGAGGCCAGGGAGGATATGGAAATAGGAATGATGATCGTGGTGGAAATGGGAATCGCCCACAAGGAAATTTTGGAGGAAACAGAAACCGAGGCAACAATGCGAATCAGGCTGGAAATGCCAACCAGAACAACAACCCAGCTGGAATTGGAGGTGGAAACGGGCAGAGACTTGGATGCTATAACTGTGGTGAAATCGGGCATTTTAAGAAGAATTGCCCAACGTTGAACCAAGCCCGTGGAAGAGTGTTCCAACTCGAAGCTAGGGAGGCGCGCCAGGATCCCAATGTTGTTACTGGTACGTTCCCTGTGAACCAACGCTATGCATCCGTTTTATTTGATACTGGTGCCGATTATAGCTTCGTATCGTTAGAATTTAAGAATATGCTTGGGTTAGCCGCTAATAAGTTAGATGTTCCCTACTCGATCGAATTAGCTAATGGAAAGCTAGTTGAAACCAACGAAGTAATCAGAGGCTGTGTGATAGAATTGGGAGAACGTGAGTTTACTTTGGATCTACTACCAGTCCAATTGGGAAGCTTCGACGTGGTGGTAGGAATGGATTGGTTATCAGGCAACAAGGCGGAGATAGTATGTCACGAGAAAGTTGTTCGTATCCCAACCGATGATGGTGAGACAATTGTGGTTCACGGAGAGAAGCGTGACACACCGCTAAGATTTATCAGCTGCTTGAAGGCAAGGAAGTGTTTACAGAAAGGATGTGTTGCTTTTCTGGCACACATTGTGGATAAGAAGGCTGCTGAACCAAGAATCGAAGACATCACTGTCGTGAGGGAATATCCAGAAGTCTTCCCAGAAGACTTACCTGGACTGCCACCTCAGAGGCAAGTAGAGTTCCACATCGACTTAGTTCCAGGCGCCGCGCCTGTAGCTAAGGCACCTTATAGACTTGCTCCATCTGAGATGCAGGAATTGTCGACACAACTTCAAGAGTTGTTAGACAAGGGTTTTATCCGACCAAGCTTCTCGCCTTGGGGAGCTCCGGTCCTGTTTGTCAAGAAAAAGGACGGTAGCTTCCGCATGTGTATCGACTACCGAGAATTGAACAAGCTAACGATCAAGAATAGGTACCCTCTGCCAAGAATCGACGATCTGTTTGATCAACTGCAAGGCTCTAGCTTTTACTCTAAGATCGATCTTCGATCTGGATACCATCAGTTAAGGATACAGGAGGAAAGTATCCCGAAGACAGCCTTCAGAACTCGTTATGGACACTACGAGTTCCTTGTTATGCCGTTTGGTTTGACAAACGCACCTGCGGTATTCATGGATCTAATGAATAGAGTTTGCAAGCCATACTTGGACAAGTTCGTGATTGTATTCATCGATGACATTTTGATTTATTCAAAGACGAAGGCTGAGCACGAGCAGCATCTTAGAACCATTTTGGAGCTGCTAAAGAAGGAGCAACTGTACGCCAAATTCTCCAAGTGCGAGTTTTGGCTACGCGAAGTCCAATTCCTTGGGCACGTGGTAAATGGAGATGGAATCCACGTGGACCCCACAAAGATCGAGGCGATCAAGGATTGGGAAACGCCAAAGACGCCAACCGAGATTCGGCAATTCTTGGGTTTGGCTGGCTACTATCGAAGGTTCATTGAGGACTTTTCGAAGATCGCTCAACCATTGACGCTACTCACGCAGAAAGATAAGACGTTTGATTGGGGAATCAAACAGGAAGAAGCATTCCAGATACTGAAGGATAAGCTTTGTAACGCGCCAATCTTAGCTCTACCGGAAGGTACCGACGATTTTGTGGTATACTGCGACGCATCGCGTCAAGGATTGGGTTGTGTGTTGATGCAACGCCAAAAGGTCATTGCTTACGCATCACGCCAACTGAAAGTGCACGAAAAGAACTATACCACCCACGATTTGGAGCTTGGCGCAGTGGTTTTTGCACTAAAAATCTGGAGACACTACCTGTATGGTACGAAGTGCACAATCTTCACAGATCACAAAAGCCTACAGCATATATTCAACCAGAAGGAGTTGAATATGAGGCAAAGACGATGGGTTGAGTTGCTAAACGATTACGACTGCGAGATAAAATATCATCCGGGGAAGGCGAATGTGGTCGCCGATGCCCTAAGTCGAAAGGAAAGGATCAAGCCCATAAGGGTTAGGGCTCTAGAAATGATCATACGAACCGACCTTTCCTTGCGCATTCGTGCTGCACAGAAAGAAGCCCTTAAGGAGGGAAACCTTGAGGAAGAATATCTCCGTGGAATGGAGAAGCTTTTGGTACCAAACAAGGAAGGAACGTTATGTTTCGAGAAAAGGGTTTGGGTTCCCCTGTTTGGTGGATTAAGGAAAGTTATTTTCGACGAAGCGCACAAGTCACGGTACTCTATCCACCCTGGATCGGATAAGATGTACCAGGATCTCAAGGAATATTATTGGTGGCCTAGGATGAAAGGCGATGTTGCTGTTTACGTGAGCAAATGTTTAACGTGCGCTAAGGTTAAGGCGGAATACCAGAAGCCTTCAGGGCTGCTGCAACAACCTGAGATTCCCAAGTGGAAATGGGAACAAATCTCCATGGATTTTATTACGAAATTGCCAAGAACGCCAAGAGGCCATGACATGATTTGGGTGATAGTTGACCGCCTAACAAAGTCCGCACACTTTCTGCCAATCAGAGAGAAAGACAGTACCAGTAAACTTGCGGAAATATACATGAGAGAGATTGTCGCACGTCATGGAGTACCTCTCTCAATCATCTCTGATAGAGACGGAAGGTTTGTGTCAAGGATAGGCAATCCTTCCAAGAAGCCTTTGGCTCACAATTGAATCTGAGCACTGCGTTTCATCCGCAAACTGACGGCCAGAGCGAGCGAACGATACAAACTTTGGAAGACATGCTGAGGGCATGTGTTATGGATTTGGGCGGTAGCTGGGATAAACATCTACCTTTGGTAGAATTTTCATACAACAACAGCTACCACACCAGTATTGGTGTCGCGCCATTTGAAGCCCTATATGGACGCAAGTGCCGATCACCCCTATGTTGGTCTGACGCAGGTGATAGGCAGCTTGCTGGCCCCGAGATCGTCCAAGAGACGACAGACAAGATTGCGCAAATACTTAAACGCATCGAAGCAGCTCGCCACAGACAAAAGGCCTATGCGGATCCAAACCGGAAGCATGTGGATTTCCAAGTTGGAGAAATGGTGTTATTAAAGGTTTCACCCTGGAAGGGGGTGGCACGCTTTGGAAAGCGTGGGAAGTTAAATCCGCGCTACATTGGTCCCTTCAGAATTCTGGAAAGAATTGGAACAGTAGCATACAAGTTGGACCTACCTGCTGAACTGAATGGTGTTCACGATACATTTCATGTATCCAATTTAAAGAAAAGTCCAACTCAAGTTGACGTTGCCATTCCCACCGACGAGATTCATGTTGACGACACGCTCCACTTTGTTGAAGAACCTGTCGAGGTCACGGATTGGAAAGTTAACAAGACCTGCCGGAGCAGTGTCAAACTCGTCAAAGTTCGTTGGAAGGCCAGACATGGTCCTGAATTCACCTGGGAACGTGAGGACCGGATGAAAGAGAAATACCCCCACCTTTTTCCTAAGAACCCTGCTTCTACAAGCAGAACATAAATTTCGGGACGAAATTTATTTAACGGGGGGAGAATGTGACAACCCGCACTAAACCAGGTATCCGTACAACCTAATTAATTATTAATTACTGCTTGATTACTGTGCTTATGTGAACTAGCTGATGAACTGCTACTTGAATACTGATACGTGAACTTACTTGCATCATACTTGCTTGCTGTCACTACAATACTTACATGCTGAACCTTGGTGACAAACATGATGCACAAAAAGCACAGTAGCACTAACCGGATACACAGTGAACATGCTGATATAACCAGCATCAGGCAGACACTGCCTCTAAGGCCTGTTAAGAGCCTCAAATATCTGACTACACTGGTAGTGAGTGTAGGGTTATAAGGGTTGTGGAACTGCGTCTCTAGGAATAAGATACACTGATTGGATGTGCCAAAAACATACTTTAAGTACAAAACACAGCACTTTAATAAATAATCCAGCTTCTAGCTGATTAGTAAAGTGCCAAAGCATGGGGAAAATACTACTAGACACTTTCTAAAGTGTGGAAACAAAATGTGTCACTAAAAATAACAATAACGACACTTTAAAGCATTTGTAACGCTTTAACGGATTACTATCCAACCGAACAACCGGACTTTACCCGGAACATGAAAATATTACTATTTTCACTAATTATATTTTTCTGAGCCAGTTAGGGTCCCTGATTACCCTAACACCCGTCATAACACGCTTTATATTACTAACGGAGTTTAATACTTAACTAACCTATTTAACCTAAACTCCATCCTAATTACCTAGTTACAACCGAACTAGATACCCCCCCCCCCCCTAATGAGATCGGCCTAACCATGGGGAACAAGCAAGTACAAAGTTGAATATTATATTAGGGTGTGTTTAGTATCTATGAGACATAATTACCAATGGATATTAACCCTAAAGTTTTGCCTATAAATACACACTTAAACACATGAGGTTTTGTCATAATCAAACACCACTTCACTCACCTCTCTCTTGCTCTCTAACCTTCGGCCGAACACCCCACACCCCACCACCATACTTTCGGCTCTTGATCACCACATTCCACCATCATTCAAGTGTTAAAGGTTACGTATTAGGAGCCTCGGAGCAAGCGGAACACGAAGGACCTCTTTCGTTAGCTTTTATCCACGCATTTTTCATCAAGAATCTTCCCTAGCCTTGAGCTAGAGGTATAACATTTAAAACTCATTTTTACACTTATCTAAAGTGGTTAAAAGGGTTCGTGTCGGTTAAATATCTATAACATACGTTTTGAAGCATTAAAGTCTAGTAAAAACTCTAAAGATGGTGGTTAATAGCTTGTAACATGTGTAAAAGTTGTAGTATTTGGGATTTGGGATTTGTGATTTTTGAGACCCGATCTATGATGTGGTAGCTCGGATCATCGTTTAACCCGACTTTGTAAGATCGTGGATCTTCACATAAGCTCGTTTTTAGTTAACACAAGGGTTAAAAGGTGAAACTCTACCACACACGAGACATGAACTTGTGTAAAAATATTTTACTTGTGTAAAAGTGATTTAACTTGTACGGTAGTGTTTAAAACTAGCGGATCTACGTATCTGCAAGTGGTATTTTCAAAGAACCACACATTTAAGAAACCATGTATTTTAAAGAAAGGATCTTACACTAACAAATATGATATTTTTATAAACCACAAGTGTGTAAACACTTGTGAAACAAAAAGATCCGACAAAGGACTAGCTTTGTCACTTGTTACTAGAAGTTGTACAGACGGATTTCTCTAAACACGAGGTTTTTTATGAGATTAAGGTTACTTTATATAAAGATCTACAAAATATAATGGGATTTACATTATAGATGCGGAAAAACTACAAGTTCATGCGATTATACAATTTACATACTTGTCGACTAGTTTGATGTGTCGGAAATTGTTTGATTGAATAAAGAAGTTGTTGAATTGATTGTTAAAAGAAAATGATACGCATGAAAGCGTGGCCACCTCCAGTTACAGAGGAAACTCTGGCGAAATTTTTCTAAAAACCTAACACTTAGAATTATTTACACAACAAGTGTTAGAACTATTTTTGACATATTCTCGAAATATAAATTTCGCCAGAACTTTAATTACTAAACATTCGGAGGTGGGATTTTCACAAAAATTAACGTGATAAATATATTTTGTCACAACACTGTTTATGATTATTTTGTGAAAATACATAAATATTATTTTGGAGTAAAAATAATATTTACAAGCGTTAATGATTCCAAAACTTTGCGAACGCTTTCACTATGATTATATAAGTTACACCGGTAATTACATTACCACACGATTGTTAAAACGTAACTTACGCACATGTATTGTATCCCCCATCCTTGGGAAGGAAATTAACTACCAAGTGTATACAAAATGTAAACACGGAATAGTTGCCTAACTATTTCCCAAAGACTTAAACTATAAAGCTAAGGCACGGCCGTCCGTCTAATAGAATTAGCACTCGTAGGTCGTCGCACAGCTTTCAGATTTGGAGACACTTGGTAGAGACGCACCGACTGTGAGTTCATGTCCCCCTTTTCTCTAACTGTTTTCAGTTTTCTTAACTGCGGGGGTGAAATACATGTTACTTTGATTACAAGTACTTTATACATGGTATGATTAACGTAAGGAGGTTTTAGATCATGTGAATGGGTAGTTAGAACACCGAGGGACTTAAGCGGTAGATCTATCTGGGTGTAGCGAGCCCAGCTCTAGGCCCAACAGAACGGACCTCTCTGAGGACCAACAGAACGGACCTGGAGTGACTTGGTTGCCCAACGCAAAAATCGGCTAGGGTTGTGTCTTCCTACTTGCATTTCACAACATGCTAATGGCCTTGCAAACCATTGGTGATCACAAGTCCTCTTACACTGCTACATACCAGGAAACTTTTATACTTACAAGTGTTTTACTTACTCACTTGCACATGAACTCGCTCAACATTATTGTTGATTTTTCAACTTACATGTATTTCAGGAAATTAACGAGATCTGGCACGGTATGGCATGTTTTCCGCTGCACTAGTTTCCGAGGTCATCCGGGGTTTAGGGGATGTGTCTCTTTCCTGGACAAGACACAGTCCTTAAACCATGTTTATGTTATGTTTCAGTTTGTAATGTTTGTTGAACAAGATTATGGTTGTCAGGGTATGTTGAAACAATAGTATTGTGTTTGGTTTTCAAAACTTAATGGATGATCTTGCATGTTTTTAACTCATATAGCTTTGGTATGATTAAGCTATGGTATTAAGAAGTCACACCAAAATTAACCACGCTTCCGCAAAGCCAGGGTGTGACAAGTGCAATCCGATCGGATTGCGGTTCGATCGGATGGCAATCCGATCGGACGACAACCCGTCCCACAATCTGCTTGTTTTGAACTTGAATATTTGAAAGTTTTGCGGTCTGATTGAGACGGTCATGACAATGGTTTGAACAACAGGAATCCTATCGGACCCAGGTTATCTGGTCAAACGGGAATCACCCCAATCTGAACCAGTTAACTGTTCATGACGGTTGTTCGTGTTTAACCCGAAGTCGGCTGTCTCGTTGATAGGAATCAGATCTCAGTCCAACACTTCACTAGAGAATGAGTACAAGGCCTGAACGAGCTCCGATTCTATCGGTTTTTAGTGCATTGAGTGAAAAAGAGTTGAAAGAAAGTTGGAAAGCATCTTTCAATCCTTTTAACTCTGAAATTGTTTAGATCTAGGTGAAAATAGTGTTAAATCATATGGAAATCCTTCAGATCTAAGTTGTTCTTGGTGGAATGAAGCTAAATCTTGATGTTTATAAGAACTCCATGATGACATCACCCTAGAACACCTCAAACTCACTGATTTCATGGTTAAAAGTTAAGATTCAAAGGTGAAAATGATGAAGAAGTGCGTGTAGATCATAGAAGTACAAGATTTGAGGTAGAAACTAACAAGAATCGCGAAAAATCGAAAGGAGAGTGGGCTGGAGCATGCTGGTCGAGAGAGAGAGCTGTCACATCACGTTGGTGATATGACAGGGCTATTTATAGGGTTTCCAAATGAGGAAAGAGTACACACAGGTGACGGATCGGATGGCCATCCGATCGGATGGTCATCCGTTCGGATGCCCATTCGATCGAATGGTCATTCGATCGAGTGGCTCCGGCGGGTTGGTTTTCGTGTTTTGGTTTCGCGCGTTGAACGTTGCGATGTGTTTCGAGTAAGCGATGCGATAGTATTACCCTTTAGTTACACAAATAACCTAACTACTAGATATCATAAAAGTAATGCGTACATCTCGAGTTGTGATGAGATTGCGTTGCGATAGAGTTGCGATTGCGAGTAACACCTCAACATAAATATAACATGCACAAGTAACACATAAGAAGCACACGCACGTAAAACAATATCCATAACCTATAATTCGGGTTGCGATTGCGGCGCGGTTAGCGATAAATCGATTAGCGATAAACATGCGATTAAACCTCGATTATTAATAGATACTCCACATAATACAACTAAAGTGAACAATTAATAGAATTTGATTACAAGTCATGGAGCACAATTCAGTCGTTAAGCAAGGAGTGACAGATCGCAATTAGCAATCTTTTCTTCCTTTGACTTTGACTTGTACGTTGACTTTCTAAAAAGCGAGTTGTTACATTAATAACCTGTTTGATTGTATCAACTACCCACCAATTTACTAACCCGCTAACAACGCAAGAAAGTTGCCAATACGCTTAATAAACGACAAGTAATTAAAATACAAGAAACGTTTACCAATAATCCAACACAAGTGGTCAAGCTGTACCAGTTATACGAATCTGAAAACAAAGTCTAATGCAAACAGTGTAAAAGTTCATCCGGGTAGAAGTTACGAAGATATTAGCCGCTCATTGTTGTTATAAGAACTTCAATATCGATTTGGGAATTGCAGAACATGAAGAATTGATTTGAAAGATGGTGTATGATGAAAAGTAGTGCTCCAAATTCGTCTAACAAGTCTGGTCGTCGGCTGATTATGCAAGAATGAAAAAGTAAAACCTAAAAGTCAAATCGTATTGTTTAAATAATCTTTCTTCTCGGCACATCGGGCCGTGAGTCGCGGCAGAAACCATGTATCCCCCAGCGTGTCGCAGGGGTGGGTCACTTGACCGACTCAACTCAGTAGCTCAGGCGAGTCGCGGAGGAAATAAGCACACCCCCCGCGTGTCGCGGGCCTATTCCTGTTGACATTTTTCATCTCAGCTCCATGTATTGACTTGTTAACCTTGCGTTTTCAACCTATTAAGCACCAGAACAAAAACACGATATAAGTATCAAAACTATTATGACTAAAGATGTTAAACTAACTAACAAACGATAAAAATTACTATAAACGACACTTATTTTCACTCAACATCACATCCCCACATTTATCTTTTTTCGTCCCTGAAAAAATTATTCGCAATGGAATCACAATTAAAACAAATGGCTTTCAATATATTTGTTATTTTATTACAACACATCACACGGTAACCAAGATTGTGAATATACGGTCCACTTAAACCCAATCGCCGGTTTCGAAGCCCTTATTTTCGATCCATTAAGTTCAAGTAATATATAGTTATCTATGGATCTCACACTCAAAAGACTACAACTCCACCTAATCCTGTATCAAGCTTATGAGATTAAAAGATTATATCTACCGTCTTATATAAAAAACCCTTATGCTATTCCGTTTAAATTTTTGATAGAGAGATGAATGAAATTGTGAGCTTTACATGCTTTTGTATACGATCAGTTTAGCGGAGATACGCCACACGAGTCACCATCCCCATGGTTAATGCCATAAACTTCACGTATTTTTAGAACTCCACCTAGAGGATATGTGCCGCATGAGTCGCTATGTAACAACCCGCATGTTCGTGCGTTGTTACTACTCGCTACACTCGTTACGCCTAGCACCAAAGATTCGGATCATAATGTAACTATATCGCACACATCGCAATTTCACAGCATATTCGCATATTTCGCATATTTTATCGCTATAACGCATCACATCGCATACACTAACACTCACGATGTCATTGAGTGAGGACCTATTCTACCCTCCTCGATAGGCGTGATGTGTCACGACGCAAACATTAATGCTAACGATGAATTTTCGCGTGAGTACTACCCCATCGGTCATCGTGATGATGATGACAATACGAGCGAGTGGTACCCCGTCAGTCATTGTGGATATATGACCTTTTGTGATTAATTATAATAATAATAAATATATAAAGGTGTGGAAATGTGTAACCAAACTATCGCAACGCTTAACGATCAAAACGAAACGCTGAAAAGTTGACCATCGGAACCACTCGACCGAGTGACAGCTCGATCGGACAGTCACCCGATCGGGTTGCCACCCAATCGGATTGCCACCCAATCGGATTGCCACCCTATCCGACAGTCACCCGATCGGTGACCCACCCGATCCGTAATACTCTATCGCCGCCTCTCCTCTTCACCTATAAATAGCCCTTGTCACATCACTTAAACAGTGATGTGACAGCTCCCACTCGACCAGCAGGCTTTGGGGCTCTTTTCTCTCGATTTCTCGCGATTCTTGTAAGTTTTCAACCTAAATCTTGTACTTCTATGATCTACACGCACTTCTTCATCATTTTCTCTTTTAAATCTTAACTTTTAACCGTGGAATGAATGGATTTGGGGTGTTCTAGGATGATGTCATCATGGAGTTCTTATGAACTTCAAATGTTGGCCTCATTCCACCAAGAACCACTCAGATCTGAAGGATTTCCACAAGTTTAAACAACACTTTCACATAAGATCTACACGCAATCATGAATAAAAGGATTAAAAGATGGTTTTCCAACTTTCTTTCAACTCTTTTACTCTAAATACACTCAAAACCAACAGAATCGGAGCTCGTGCTGATCCTCTAATCCTTCTTAGTGATGTATCAGCTCAAGATCTGAGTTCTATCAAAGAGACTATAATTTCGGGTTAAACATGAACAACCGTCTCGAACAGTGGACTGATCGGACTAGGGTGATTCCTGTTCAACCGGGTCACTTGAGTCTTGATGGGGTTTCTGTTGTTTGGCACGTTGTCACACCATCTCGAGAAAACCGCAAAACTTTCAAAACAAACAAGTGTCAAGACGATCAGGTCCCCGGCACGGATTACCGTCCGATCGGATTGCCATCCGATCGGACTGCCACCCAATCGGATAGCCATCCGATCGGCTTGCACTTGGTTCCACAATTAAACTATATTTCAACCCATCAAAAGTTTTTGAACGTCGAACGGATTGCCGTCCGATCGGATTGCCATCCGATCGAGCGACCACCCGACCATGTGATGTTAGAACTTCAACACTTAAACAATTTTCAACATGTTCAACTACTAACGGATTACCACCCGATCGGATTGCCACCCGATCGAGTGACAATCCTACTTGTCCCCCACTTGGTGTCCTACTGATCGGATCGCCGCCCGATCGAACCGCCGTTCGATCGAATGACCTGAAGGGTAGAGATACCTCCCTGTTTTCAAAATGCTACAACAAAAACTTCAAAGGACAAGCCATCATACACAAACACATCATTCTCAACGAGTGTCAATCCGACGGAGTGGCCATCCGACTGGATTGCCACCCGAATGGATTGACATCCAATCGAGTGACCATCCGATCGGATTGACATCCGATCGAGTGACCATCCGATCAGATTGCCACCCGACCGGATTACCACCCGACACTTGGTTCAACCTCCACCGCTTAACGCATTGTTCAATGCTTACGCTATCAATTCGTACTCAGGTAAATCTCAGACACGCTCTCAATCAATCCAATCAAGTTATGTTTACTTGCTGAACACGCACTGTGAGTATACTTGAACCCTTTTTGCTTTTTCACTTTTGGGTGTAACATACGTTGTTATCGAATCAAATCATATCAAATGCTTAAACTATTTATCACTTGCGAATGACTTACTTGCATAGTTATACGTGATGTTAGTTACATATGTGCTAGGACTTATACTCGCGACGTCCGACCATGACTATTATAGTACTATTGCGCCCGACGGGGTCTAGTTTGCCATCGCGTATTCGAGCATCGAGGACTTAGCTGGTAGTATCCGTTTTGTGAGTATATATGTCGTGTATCCCGTTTATGTATGTAGGATATTCGCAGTACTTTTAATCTATTATGCTATTGCATATCAAACCTGTATACTCGCCAATACTTTTGTATTGACATTATTTTAACGTATGTTGCAGGTTAATCGCAGGCTATCTTAATCAAGCTAGGAAGTCTAGAAACTCGACTAAAATCTAGGTTGTTGGATTTGTATTGTTCGAGAGAACATGTAATCTGTGACGACTTATGTGATTATGATTGTTTATTAGTATGGGATAACGAACGCGTTAACGATTGTCGCAAAATAGTTGTTATGGATTCTCCTGAGCAATCTGATTCGCCTAGTGCTGCGCCCCGATGATTCCGCCATCAGTTGGGGTGTGACAGATTGGTATCAGAGCCATAACTATAGGGAATTAGGTAAGACATTCGACCTAGTCCGGGTTGAAGTCTTAGCAATGACCTAGTCTATAGTTTAAGTACCAACGGGCTGACTTCGTGCGAACCCAGTAGGGTTGTACGGGCCTACTTGATGCTCTCATTCGAACTCTCTAAAACTGCATCTTTGTGTGAACACCGCATACTACCGCTTCCCATGAGGAAAGCTTTTCCTAAAGCTTAATACTACTTAGCCTTTCCTAAGGCTGACACAATACACATGTTTTACGATACCTGGATTACATCAACGAGTGATCGTGTCGAGATGAGGTGTGAAAACCAGGAACTCTCGATAGGTCGCTCACTCAGCACATTATTCTAGCACGAGAAACTTCTGTTGAGCCAGGAGTGACATCCATATCTCGACGGAATTCTCCTTTCAATCTAGTTGAACTCTCGAATTTATTTCGATGAGCACAACCACAGTCGGGAATGAAGTTGTTAAGTCAGGGGTGAGACCCATACCTTAATAACCCGTTTCACTCCCTAAATGGTTTTCAAAAAGCTCTCACCAAAGACTCGGCTATACCAAATGACTTGAGCCGTGTGATCAATAGAAGGACGAATGCCATGAGCTGCATCCCAGTGGAAGCATAGCCTACAAGATCAACTCGTGTGCATGAACTCGTAAAGTATAGTTGGATGACTTTGGGTAGTCGACGCCTTAAACACCCAGGGCATTCTATCAAACTTTCTAGCCTATGCTTCGCCAGTTTTACGCTTGTCGAGCTTATTTACGCTAACGTGTTTACGATTTAAATTTCATGCTTTGATGATTTCTCGATTTAACGATTTTTTGCTCCCCGCTTTATGAACACACAACTCGCACAGCCATCGTAATTCAAAACGAAAACCGAATGTTCGCAACGAAACGAAAGTCTAACAACTCAGTCCTCTCTTTTCATCGCGTCCTCGCGCTATCTATACCAACGCTTGAATATATATATATATAGGGAGCCGCTAAAATAGAAACCACTCCCAGTTGTAAGAACCGCGAGAACCCCTCTCTACCAATCAGAATATGAGGTATTTTGGTCATTTACCCCAAATGTCTAATCTATTGTCTATTTAAGTCTTCCAACTCTCTCTCTCTTGTCACTTCAATTAATTAAAGAACTTATCTCCTTTCTCTTCAAAATACACAACACACCTTCTCTCCTCTCTCTTCAAAATTCACAGAACCAAAATTCATAGAGCTTCAAAATTCATCTCTCTCTCATCTCTTCAAAAACCAGAGATGAACTCGCCGTAGAAAACCTAACCGCCGGAGAAAACCATAACCGCCGCCCTCCTTCAAAACCTAACCGCCGGAGAAAACCATCACCACCGCCCCCATTCGTCGCCCCCTTTCTTATCCGATCTCGTTTCCCGTGGAAGATGATAGCCACCACTTGACCAACAGGATAAGCATATGGGTGAAGGGATCAAGTTGTTTTGTTCAACTAGATCCGAGACCCGACCTGTTTTGTGCGGTGGTTGATATCATGTTTTTGATTTTTTTAATCTTGTTTTGAGTTCTGGATCTTGTGTGTTTTGATCTTCCATCTGGGTTTTGTTTTGATCTGTTAGAATGGGCAAACCAGGTGGTGGGTGGTGGGCAGAGGCGGTGCCGGTAGGGCAACCGGTGGTGGGTGGTGGGTAGAGGTGGTGCTGGATTTGGGTTTTCGACGGTTTTCGGAGGCGATGGTGGCGGTGAAAGGTGGAGAAATCAAAGAACAGCAACTAACTAATAGAAATAACGAAACTTACGGTCCAACTTTTCACCAACACCAAGAACTTCCTGCACGTTATGAGTCATTATTTGGTGTACTTCATAAAGCTCATCATTCAACTTAGCAATATTCCTTTGAGTTCTAGTGTCCTGGTACAGTTTCTTAGTCCTTTGTATAAATGTATCTATTGAAAAAAAGAATGTGTTAATCATCTAGCTTAGTCCTCTGTATAAATGTATCTATTGAAAAAAAGAATGTGTTAATCAACTAGAATGTTAATTACCCGTAAACAAAAATCAAAAGAGGTAACATCTACCAAAAAAAATGTGTTTTTGACGGTTTTCTACCAAAAAGAATGTGTTTTAGACGGTTTTCGACGGATTTGGGCGGTGGTGATGCAAAAATAAAAATGCATATTTTGATGACGATGGCGCGGCAAGTATGGTGGAGGGTAGGTTTTTGAACATGCAACCCCACTTTGCAGCCTTTGACTATCGAAAAATCTGAGCCAAACCCCGTTTTTTCAAGAATCCACTCATTGTTTTGATTTTTGTTTGTTTGGTTTTTATTTTTTTGTCCTGTCGATGATGCTAGCAAACTATCTGAGACGCTTACTGAGTTGCGATTTCTGGGTGCGTTCTTTTCGCGTAAATTTTTTTTTGTAAAAAAAAAGTTAAAACCGTAAACTTTTTAACGTAAAACGTAAATTTTTTAACGTAAAAAGCTTATCGTAAAATGTAAAAACGTAAAAAGTTTAACGTAAACATAAAACGTAAAACGTAAAAAGTTTAACGTAAACATAAACGTAAAATGTAAAAACGTAAAAAGTTTAACGTAAAACATAAAAAGTTTAAAGTAAACGTAAAACGTAAAAACGTAAAACGTAAAAAGTTTAACGTAAAATGTAAAACGTAAAATGTAAAACGTAAAACGTAAAAAGTTTTAAGTAAAACGTAAAAAGTTTAACGTAAAACTTAAAACGTAAAAAGTTTAAAAAGCTTAACGTAAAACGTAATACGTAAATTTTAACGTAAAACGTAAAAATGTTAACGTAAAATGTAAAAAGTTTTACGTAAAACGTAAAAAGTTTAATGTAAAACGTAAAACGTAAAAAGTTTAAAAAGTTTGACGTAAAAACGTAAAACGTAAAACGTAAACTTTTTAACCTAAAACGTAAATTTGCCTGGCGTAAAAACGGCGTGCAAAACTTGAATTTTGCCGGGCGTAAAATGTAAATTTGCCGGCGTAAAACGTAAATTTGCCGGGCGTTAAAAAACGACGCTTGAAAAATCCGAGCGTAAAAAACGACGTGCAAAAACGACCCGTTAAAAAACGATGCGTGAATAAGTCGGGCGTAAAAACGGAAAACGTAATTTTTTAACGTAAAACGGAAAAACTTGAATTTTTTAACGCAAAACGTAAAGTTTTTAACGTAAATGACGGCGCGTTAAAAAAAAGACGCTTGAAAAAGCCGGGCGTAAAAACAGAGCGTTAAAAAAAACGGCTCTTCAAAATGTTTTTTTAAACAAATCTTAAAAAAATTATCATAAAAATTTGATTTCAAAAAATTATTTAACAAAAAAATATGTTTCTTAATAAAAAAAATAAATTAAGACAAAAAAGTAATTAATGAATAAGACAAAAAAGGCAATTAAAAATAATATATATATAAAGACAAAAAAAACAATTTTACCTATATACCCTTTAACAATAAAATATTAAAAACATAATAAGACAAAAAAAAATTAATATTAATTTTAACTACTTTTAATCTTGTCCATCCATCTACTTGATCTAATGGCTAAAAAGTGGTTCTCGTGGTTCTTACAACTGGGGGTGGTCTTCATTTTAGCGGTCCCCTATATATAGGATATGAGTTGGCCAGAAAGTCCAAATTTCCTAAAAAGTGTAAAAAGTCATAAAACACCATAATGTCAACCATAAAACACACCAAAAACCCACAAATAATATGATGAAGATTACTAAAACATCATCTATGTGGGTTTTGTGTTGTGTTTTAGATGTTAAGGCTCTGATTGTTGAATGACAAATATTATTGTGTTTTATGTTGTTTAGCATTGTGTGTTTTATATTCATAGTTCTACGATGGTGTGTTTGAAGTTTTTATGGACTATTAGAGTTTGAATATGGTGTTTTAGTAATATTCATTCTATTATTTGTGAGTTTTAGGTGTGTTTTATGACTTTTTACACTTTTTAGGAAAAACACACTTTTCGTAGGATACCCACTCTATATATATATATATATATATATATGGAGCCGCTAGAATGAGAACCACCACGAGTTATGAGAACCGCGAGAACCAAGTGCCACGGAGGGGCGTTGACCACGATTTTTTTTTACAACTAGATCCGTATATTTTAACAACATTCGTAAAAAAAAAATTCAAACGGCGCGCCAGAGGGGGTAGTTTTTTACACCCAAAGTTTGTAAAAAAAAAAAGAAAAAACAAAAAAATAATAAAAACACCAAACTTTGGGTGTAAAAAACTACCCCCTCGGGCGCGCCGTTTGAAATTTTTTTTTTACGAATGTTGTTAAAATATACGGATCTAGTTGTAAAAAAAAATCGTGGTCAACGCCCCTCCGTGGCACTTGGTTCTCGCGGTTCTCATAACTCGTGGTGGTTCTCATTCTAGCGGTCCCCTATATATGTATATGTATATATATATATATATATATACACAAACGGAAACGCTTATGTGTCATATTTGAGAACTTAGGATTTTCGTGTTTCCTATGTGGCTCCTATGTGAATACGTATTACTATACTACCAACAACAAGTTTTAAACGCGCCCAAATCGCATCGCAAAAACTCAAAATCATTATGATCGAATCTCACTCCAAGTCTCTCTCTATCTCTGTCTAGATGCCTTCCAACAAATCTGCTTCGAGAATTGTTTTGGTCAAAAATTACCGAAGCAATTAAGTGATCAAATTAGTTAAGTGAGGTAGTGTGCTAGAAACAAGTGTCGAAAATATGTTAATCAAATTACTTGCAAAAACAGTTTCAGGATACGGCTCAGGATATTGAGCTGTATCGACGATCGAACAATGAACAAAAAGTAAAGGAAATGACACGAGATGTACGAGGAAAGCCCTTGATCAATCTAGATCGCCGGCATAAAACCTCGGGAGCTGACAATCGCAGCTGCCTTGTTCTTCTTATTGCTTTAAACTTCAGGATACAGTGCAGGATATCAACCAGATCGCTAAGTGTTACAATGAATTTGTGTGAGAGTACAAATTGCGAGAGAACAAGTGTTAGAGTGTAGTGAGTGTGATTGCAGTGAGATTGTTGTGTCCTATTTGATCTGGTGTTCCTCCTATTTATAGTAACGAAATACAAACAAATATTCCTATAAATATGGGATGCTCCGAATATTCCACCACGAACGTTGTAGACCGAGTAATAAGGTTTCAACGTCTTTCTTTGAACGGCCTGGACCGAGTCTTCCGCGGAATAAGTCTTTGTGAACGTTGCTAGCTTCTAACACACGTACCTGCACATAATCCATTAGTAATCCCGAGGATACCGTTCAGGATGTTACCAATATCCTGAACCAGCATCCCGGATGTAAACAGATACTACATAAATAAGATATAGATCAAGATATTTCCCAGGATATGAGCTCAGAATTTCACCCATAACAATTGTCCCCAAAAATGTTACCGTTTGATATCCTAACGGTTACATTTTTTCACAGTGGCCGAGGCAATTAAGAGATAAGACTTCTGATGTGATAGCTTTCAACCACCCGGCCTATATTTACTCATCATACCCTATATCTTCTCATCCTCGTCTTCTTTTTTACCCACAATCGACAAGAAAAAGGTAATATTCTCTCTCTCATCTTCATAACCATCTTTCATTTTACTCCGACAAGAATTCAGGCGACCAAATGCCTAGGCAAACGAGGTCCAGTTCAGGCGACTCGGCTCCCACATTCATCCAACAGAATCTTCTCCAAGAACCGGAGAATGAAACATGCACCTTTGATAGTGCTCATCTGTCGGCTTTGAAATCCTCCGGTATCTTTCCGGATGGAACCATATTCCGGCCCTTTGACAGAGAAATCCGCTCAGATATGGTTTCCACCGAGTGGATTTGTTTCAATGCTTTCCCCTTCACCTTAGGGCTACGATTCCCCTTTCCGGACTTCATTACCGAGTTTTTTAACATCACTAAAATTTCTTTCAGCCAAACCATGCCAATGCTTTGGCGTGTTTTGTCTGTTCTTGACCAAATCAAGAGAAACCACATACCTGACCTTTCCGTCCATGACCTCCCTTTAGCCTACAAGCTTAGATGCCATGGCTCATCTAGGTTTCTGTTTTACTCTAGTTCCGGTCCCCCATTGATACTTCGTGCCACCAAAAACGAGGATGGTTGGCAATCCAAGTTTTTCTTCGTAAAAAGGGATTCAATCCCCGGTGGAACGGATTATCCGATGAGATGGTTAAGAAAGTGTAGGACTTAGGGTTTAAGAATGATCTTGTCTCTTATCCTATCTCATATTCTGAACTAACAAATTTTCATTTTTGTGCAGCTGATTTCAGGAAGATTGCACCTCCTCTTGCAAATTCTCAGGAAAGAATAGACGTCATCAGACTCCTTCCAGAGGCAGAGAGAAGTTTCAATCCATCTCCACCGACTCCAAGCCCTCTTTCCAGTGCCAACATGTCTGGTAAGGATCCTGCAAAATATCCTGCACACATATGTCTTTTATCTGTTATTCATAGGAGGGATTTAGAATTTACTCCCTGTGTGCAGATTCCAGCAAAGTCCCAGTCTATCTAGACCTGGACGAACTTGACAGCTATCCAACTCCAGCCACAGTCAAGAAGGAGACTCCTGCTACTACTAGCTCCAAGCCACTCCCGGCTCCCAAGGCCAATCCAAGAACCCGTACTTCCGCAGCGAAAAAGAGAAAGGGTCTCGAGGTCAGTGCTCCAGGCTCAGAAGGGTTCTCCTATGACGAACTCAGCTTCTCTGACTCCTTAGAGCCAATGACATCCTTCCTCAACAAGGTAATATCCTAACGCATATCCTTCATGTATATCCTGCACATATATCCTAACAGGATATCCTGGTAGGACGTCTTAGTCAGCATACATTCTAAATTCATACCTGTAATTAATGTGCAGGGCCTCCATCATTTGCTCCACTTGTACAATGACGCTTGTGGTACTGTGGCACTTCATGAAGCCAGGATCAAGCAGCTCGAGAGCACCGTTGCTGACCAAGGTGCTATTGCTGAAGCGAAGAGTCGGAACTACGAAAGCTTGCTAAAGAAGGTCACCCAAGATGCCGAGGTCAAACTTGCCAGCGTTCAAATGGATCATGATCAGGCTTTGATCAACTTTCGAGAGGGAATCAAAGCTTCTGCTATCGTCTCCCTGCTGCAAGCACGCATCAAGATGGCCTACGAGGCCAAGGAGACGGGCCTTGTTTGTCCATCTTGGCCAGTTGAATCCTGGGTGGCTAAGTTAAAGGAGCTCGGAGGCAAAGCTGTGCCACTTCCTGCTGAAGCCGGTGAGTCTTCTAAGTCAGCAGAGGTGGTGGTCCAAGCTGGAGAGAAGAAGGATGCTGGAGCTGATGCTGAGATGGTCATTGGTCAGGATGCTGCGCAGGATGCTGGTCAGGATGCTGGAGCGGAGAAGTCTGAGAAAGTTGGAGGAGATGCCGCTGTGTGAGGGCATCTAGGTGGGCGATGACGGATATACGTGCCAAGGCCAGAGCCCACCTTTTTGAGTTTGAATGTTGGTTTGCAGTTCCACAAACAATTTACTTTTCTGCATTTTACTTTCCCGTACCTGAACAATTTACATTTCCTGCATGCTTTTTGAACAATACAACAGTTGAAGGTGGATGGGTCTCGGTTTGAGATGAAGCCTTCAACTGTTGGGTAAATATGGTTATGAACTATTAGTGCTCTTAGTGGATGGGCCTTGTTTTGAGGTGAAACTAAGAGCACTTCTTTTGGTATGTTAATAATATAACTACTCTTTTGACTTTATTATTATTGTCACACAAATTTTACTTGTGAAAATTGTTTGGTTTGAACATTCTTAGGAACACATATCATAAATATATCCTGGGAGATATCCTGAAAGATATCCTAAAAAGGGATATTGAAATATAACCTATAAATTGTCCAAACAAAAAGGAGAGATCATACCGGAGATTCTTAGAGAATCAGTTCCAATCCTTTATCATAAATTTGTCCCCGGTGCATACTTATAAACTTAGATCCATCCTTTGAATCAGAATAATGTGTGTCCCCTGTGTCCAACAAAAACACAAATGTATTTACATTTTGACTCGAATGAATTCCGAATGCCCAAGGGCAGAACCCCTGATATCCTGAAACGAATCCTTAGCATACTGGGGATAAACCCTGATATCTGGGGATAAACCCTAAATTTCATGCGCTACAGGCGAGAGTGTATAAACTCCAATTCTTAGAAAGGTGAAAACCTTTAAACCTTTGAGAGTATGAAAATACTCTTTCGTGAGAGAGGGTGATCAATCCTCATATACCTTTAGGATCCAGGATATAGCCAATAGTAACGAAATTGTCAGCCACTTTTACATGAACTGGTCCCGCTACCTTGAACTATACCTAGATAACTTGCGCTCCAGGCGAGGTGTTTAAACCCAATTCGAGAGAAAGGTGAATACCTTTAAACCTTTGAAGGGACCAGGATCCCTTAAACGTGAGAGAGGGGGCCAATCCTCTAATCTTTCGACTTATCCTGAGCATATATCCTGGAGCTATATCCTGAAAGATATTCTGCAAAACAATTGTAAACTAAGGTGGGTGTTAGCTTGGCTAACACCCCTCCGATGCTTAAGTCAGTATTGAGTTTCAAAGGGTAAGTTAAACCAAAACATATTTAAAAAAGATAGAATTCATACCATTCTGAGTTAGAATATTGAATTCTAAACTCACTTGAAGTAAAGGTTGAGATGTATAGCATTCCAAGATCTCGGTAGCATATCCCCTTCCATATTCCTGAGTCGATATGCTCCTTTCCCTGCTTCTGACTCGACTTCATAAGGTCCTTCCCATTTCGGAGCTAGCTTGCCATCGGCAGGATTAGTGGTATTTTGAAAAGCCTTTCTTAGCACCCAATCACCAACTTGAAATCTTCTAGTCCTTATGTTTTTATTATATGCTCTGGATATTCTTTGTTGATATGCTGCTATCCTTAGCCTTGCTGCATCTCTTCTTTCGTCTATAGTATCCAAATCCTGACATAAGAGTTCAGGATTCTGTTCAGGATCCTGCAACATAGATCTTGCAGTAGGTATCGTCATTTCTGTTGGAATCATCGCCTCCGCTCCAAATACCAAGGAAAACGGGGTTTGGCCGGTTGCATTCTTTACCGTTGTCCTATCAGCCCACAAAACAAAGGGTAACTCATCTGCCCATCTTCCTTTTTTGGCCCCAAGTCTCTTCTTTAAGTTATTGACTATTATCTTGTTTGAAGATTCAGCTTGTCCATTCGCTTGAGGATGTACTGGGGTAGATGTGATCATTTTGATTCCCCAACTTTTGCAAAAGTCAGTAGTTCTTTTGCTTATAAACTGGGACCCATTATCACAAATGATCTCAGCTGGTACTCCAAACCTAGTCAGGATATTCCTTTTTATAAAGGATACTACTTCTTGGTCTCTTACTTGGACAAATGCTTCAGCCTCAACCCACTTGGAGAAATAGTCTGTCATGGCTAACATAAAAACTTTTCCTCCCGGAGCTTTTGGTAACTTCCCTACTATATCCATCCCCCACTTCATGAATGGCCAAGGGGAAACTACAGGATATAATGGTTCAGCTGGTTGATGTAGTATGTTACTATGTCTTTGACATGCATCACATCTTCGAGCATATTCTGCAGCATATTTCCTCATCGTTGGCCAATAATATCCTGTCCTTAATACTTTCGAAAACAATGATCTGCCCCCGGTGTGATTACCACAATCCCCTTCATGTATATCCTGGAGTACTTCTTTGGCTTCAGGATCCTCCAAGCACCTCAAATACGGTCCTGCAAGATATTTCTTGTATAAAACATTATTTATAATAGTGAACCGTGATACCTTCATCCTAAATGCCTTAGGATTTTCATTTTCGGGGACATGTCCTTCTTTGAGATATCTCATAATTGGAGCCGTCCAAGATTTAGGATCTTGTTCAGGATATTGCACTTCAGGATCCTGAATACCCGCTACTGCTTTATCCTGAGGATTCGTTGCAGGATATAAGACATGTAATATTGGTATTTAGGTCCCTTCAGGTATCCTGATTGATGATCCCAAATTTGCCAAGGCATCTGCTTCAGCATTATCCTCCCTTGGTACCTGTTCAAGTGTAAAAATATCGAAATATCCTGCTAATTTTTTGAGAATATCAAGATATTCTATTAACTTCTCACCCTTAACTGCATAGGATCCATTAAAATGGTTAGTAATTAACAAAGAATCAACATATACTTGTAAATTTCTGATATTCATGCTTTTAGCCAATTCTAATCCTGCAATTAAAGCCTCATATTCTGCTTCATTATTGGTAGCAGGAAATTCACACCTAATAGCCTGGGGTAATATGTCCCCCTGTGGCGATTTTAGTAGTATTCCGAATCCTACTCCTCTTATATTAGATGCACCATCAGTATATAATGTCCAGGATCCTGAGGATTCTCCTAGCTGTTGAACTTCTAGGTCTACCTCATCCTGAATGTCACTACTAAAATCAGCCACAAAGTCAGCTAAAGCCTGAGACTTTATGGCGTTCCTAGGTTCATATACTAAATCATAGGCACTTAACTTTACTGACCACTTAGCCATTCTACCCGACATTTTCGGTTTCCTAAGTACACTTTTGACAGGATAATTTGTTTTAACGTGTATCCTATGTGTCTCAAAGTAGTGTCTAAGTTTGGTTGATGCCATAACTAATGCTAGTATTAATTTTTCTAAATGAGAATACCTAGTTTCAGCATCCAACAAACTTTTACTAACATAATAAACAGGATATTGCTGACCTTCATGGTCTTTTATAAGAACGGCACTTACAGCATTCCCTGATACAGCAAGGTACAGGGATAGTGGTTCACCATTTTCAGGTTTCATCAGTAGAGGTGCGGTTGAGAGATATCGTTTCAAATCCTGTAGGGCTGCTTCATGCTTCTCACCCCACTCGAATTTTTTGTTCTTCTTCAGGATATCATAAAAATCCTTGCATTTTTCTGAAGACCTTGAGATAAATCTATTCAATGCTGCCACTCGCCCTGTTAATCGTTGAACATCCTTCATATTTGAGGGTGATTTAATATCCAAGATGGCTTTAATCTGTTCCGGGCTTGCTTCTATTCCTCTTTTGGTCACCATATATCCTAGGAATTTTCCTGCTCCTACTCCAAAATGGCACTTA
The DNA here is from genome assembly GCA_030545235.1 of Helianthus tuberosus. NCBI lineage: Eukaryota > Viridiplantae > Streptophyta > Magnoliopsida > Asterales > Asteraceae > Helianthus > Helianthus tuberosus. Next base: position 154,197,937 of record CM060451.1, on the reverse strand, counting down.
GCGGGATTCAGCTTCATATTATACTGATCCAGGATATCAAACGCTCCTTTAATATCCTGGAGGTGATCCTGAGCTTTCTTTGACTTTACCACCATATCGTCAATGTACACCTCCATGGTGTCCCCCAGTTTGTCTTTGAACATCATGTTTACCAATCTTTGGTATGTTGCACCTGCATTTTTCAAACCAAAAGGCATAGCTGTATAACAATAAATACATGTTGGTGTCATGAAGGCAGTATCCTCCTGGTCAGAAGGCTCCATTTGGATCTGTTGAAATCCTGAGGATGCATCCATGAAAGTCAGCATTTCATGCCCAGCAGTGGCATCTACCATTGCATCAATGTGGGGGAGAGGAAATGGGTCTTTAGGACAAGCTTTGTTCAAGTGTGTGTAATCTACACAGACTCTCCATTTCCCGTTTTTCTTCTGTACCATAACCACGTTTGCTAGCCACCTTGGGAACTTGACTTCTCTAATCATTTTGGACTTCAACAATCTTTCAACTTCCTCTTGAATAATTGTATTGCGTTCAGGAGCAAACTTCCTTCTTTTTTGTTGCACGGGCTTGAATGATTTATCAATTCCAAGCTTGTGAGTGATAATGTCTTTGGATATGCCTGTCATATCCTCATGCTTCCATGCAAACGTCGACATCCTGCATTTTAAAAAGTTAATTAACTGCTCTTCAATATCCTGAGGGATATTGGTTCCCACGAGCACCGAAATATCGGGATTATCCTGGTCGAGGATAATTTTCTTCACATCCTGCTCCGGATCCTCCACGATATCCTGGGCCCGTGTCTTTAATTGCTATGCTGCACTAGGTTTGGTTGAGGATTTCATTAAGGATGAGTAGCATTCTTTCTTGCATCTTTCTGTCATCTTCCAACCGAATGTATCTTAGGGCCCTGTTCCGAGCTTCATCCAGGTTCCTGCATGGGTTCATTACAAGGTCTTGGTAAAATTGAGAATCCTTTTGCAACCCCATCTTGAAAGCTTGCACAGCTGTCGCAACATCAAGATGAGGAATGTCTAGTGATTCCCGGCTAAACTTGTTCACATAATCCCTAAGGGATTCCTGAGGCCCTTGTGTTATCCTGTAGAGATCACTTGTTAATTTTTCGAAGCTTCTACTACAAGAAAACTGACTATTAAATAAATTTACTAAGTGAGCAAAAGATGTAATTGAATGTGGAGGCACATTCAAGAGCCATTTCAAAGCTGATCCGGTCAAGGTTGAACCAAAACCCTTGCACAAGCATGCTTCCTTGAGATCCGGAGGGATAGGGTTAATCTCCATCCTTTCCCTATACTGAGCAATATGCTCTTCAGGATCCGTTGTTCCGTCATAAAGCTTCATGTTGGGGGTTTGGAACCTCTTTGGGATCTCAGCATCATAGATAGGATATGCAAAACGAGATATCTTGTGGCTGTCTTGAGACACTTCCGGGATTGGCTGGACCACCCCGGGTACACTTGATATCATGTCCTTCAACTTCTGAAGTTCCCCAGTAAGTGCCGATGTCACACCTGTATCCTGCAAAGATCCACTATTGTTAGTAGCATGAGTATTATTATTATTTGACACGTTACCCGTTGGAGGATTTTGCCCATATCCTGAAGCATATCCTGAGCTCCTTATGGTCGACATCCTGACCGAGGAGGGTATTTCAGGAGTATGATTTTGAGGAAGGCTGGGCACAATATTCCCCCTGTTATCCTCAGTATACACAGCCGAGCTGAAGTTCAACATTCTGGGATGTAATGGAGTGACAATATCCTCAGCAGATCTGCTCGAGCCAGACTTCAGGAGTTGTATTTCCCTTAAAAGCATTTGGTTTGTTTCCTGTTGTTGCCTCATTTGTTCCTGCACACTTCCAAATAAGGTTAAAATTTCATCGTTAGAAGCTAAAACGGGAGCAGATCCCTGGATACTCCGAGTAGGGATAACATCTTGAGATTGCGTAGAAGCTGGCATCCTTGGAGGAGGTGGTGGAAGCACCGAACCGGTAGTGGCAGAAGTCATAGCAGACATAGTAGAGGAACTCATGTTTGATCTTGAGGCCATTATGGACAATGTAGCAAAAAGTTTTGAAAATAAAAAACCGATTAGCAATTTAACAAAAAATTTTAGTAAAGAGAGCACCACTTGCCCCACGGTGGGCGCCATATTGTTTTGGTCAAAAATTACCGAAGCAATTAAATGATCAAATTAGTTAAGTGAGGTAGTGTGCTAGAAACAAGTGTCGAAAATATGTTAATCAAATTACTTGCAAAAACAGTTTCAGGATACGGCTCAGGATATTGAGCTGTATCGACGATCAAACAATGAACAAAAAGTAAAGGAAATGACACGAGATGTACGAGGAAAGCCCTTGATCAATCTAGATCGCCGGCATAAAACCTCGGGAGCTGACAATCGCAGCTGCCTTGTTCTTCTTATTGCTTTAAACTTCAGGATACAGTGCAGGATATCAACCAGATCGCTAAGTGTTACAATGAATTTGTGTGAGAGTACAAATTGCGAGAGAACAAGTGTTAGAGTGTAGTGAGTGTGATTGCAGTGAGATTGTTGTGTCCTATTTGATCTGGTGTTCCTCCTATTTATAGTAACGAAATACAAACAAATATTCCTATAAATATGGGATGCTCCGAATATTCCACCACGAACGTTGTAGACCGAGTAATAAGGTTTCAACGTCTTTCTTTGAACGGCCTGGACCGAGTCTTCCGCGGAATAAGTCTTTGTGAACGTTGCTAGCTTCTAACACACGTACCTGCACATAATCCATTAGTAATCCCGAGGATACCGTTCAGGATGTTACCAATATCCTGAACCAGCATCCCGGATGTAAACAGATACTACATAAATAAGATATAGATCAAGATATTTCCCAGGATATGGGCTCAAAATTTCACCCATAACAAGAATGTCAGTCAGGAGACGAGCCAAACGAAAGGACAAAAAGAGGATTGCTTCACTTGTGGTCAGGGAAGTGGCCAAATTCATTCCTTAGATTGTCACTCAAGTGTACTCTCTTAGCAACTCTCGAACTTCGGAAGACGTTAAGACAGCAGCGCCACAATCTACTTTCCTATACAAACACTTCAAAGCATGTGACCCGATGGTCTTCACGGGTGAAGGAGGTGTCTCTCAGCTACTCCAATGGTTCGATTCTGTCGAGGTGACCCTTCGTCAGAGTGGGTGCCCCGAGCATTTTCAAACCACTTGCGCTACCGGAGTATTTCAATCGCGTGCACTCGACTGGTGGACCGCCGAATGCAACAAACATGGGATTCACGCAACCTATGCTCTCTCCTGGGATGAGTTGAAAGAGCTCATGAAGGAAGAGTACTGCCCTCCCCACGAAGTCCAGAAATTGGAAAACGAATTTTGGAAAATCAAACAAGTCAAAGGTGACAATACTGGCTACACCGCAAGGTTCAAACAGCTTAGCACAATCTGCCCAAGTCAAGTCAACACTTCAGAAAAAGCCATAACGAAGTACATTCGCGGCTTGCCTGAATGTGTGGGCGATTTTGTCGAAGCTGCAAGGCCTACTACCATCGAAGAGACCTACTGCTTATCCGCGGAAATCAACGACAAAAGAGTCTTGGACGGGTTCTTTCCCAAGAATCCTGTCAAACAAGCTCATCAAGCAATCGTCTTCGATTCTTCTGACGATTCTACCGACGATTCTTCTGACGATTCTGCCGACGATTCTTCCGACGATTCTGCAAGTGAATCCTCAGACGAATCCTCTAACGATGACATCTCATCACAAGACATCGACAAACCCAGCCGCAAATGAAGGATTTCAAGCTCGAACTCATCAACAACCAAACTACTACAACCGGAACCTCTCCAATCAGTTCCACTACTTCCAAAACGTGCCAACAATGGAACTCATCCCCAGTGTTACACGTGCACTTATCATCATCCAGTTGAAGCTGATTGTCGCTATTGCAACAATTGCGACTGTTACGGTCACTTCACCCGCAACTGCCGCACCGAACGCGAACTTGAGCACAACAACAACAGCTCCAGCAAAAGTCTTCAACACCAAGCATCTAGCAAGCGTAGGATAATGTTGTAATGATACGATTTTCGACGTTAATTTCTAAGTATTGAACCTACTCTATTACTCGATGTTGCCACTGTGTGCAACGTTAACTCTCGCTTTCGTTTTCGCTTTCACTCTCTAGTCGTCGCACTTAGACAAGCTTCACACACGAACTATATACTATATCACGATATGATGTGTTTTAACCTCACTACACTCTTAGAATAAGGTACGATAAACGTGCAAGGAACGACTAATCACGGGTGCACATGGGATTATTTGGGTCAGTGCACGAAGATCGTAGTAAATTCTAATGGTGCCATAACGTTAAAAGCATGGTCAAGCGTGGTGGATACGCCGCTGGTACTTCCTATATATAAGCGTCTTGACCATGTCGACCAAGTGTGACATCTATTAGTGAGACACAGGTAGTAGGGGTAAAGCAAGGTGTGCTTTATCATACTACCGATGTTTCGTGTAGAAAGTGCCATGTGCAGTTGAACGTTATTTAGACCTATACTATTATGGTTATTTTCGACATGCTAAACTAATCCGCAAGGCGTAACATCCAAATCGTATCACCGTGAGACTTCTTCGTAAGTCTGCAAACGCAATGCAATTGCCTCATCGATAGACCTTGGTGAGTCTACCCTGCAGGGCGATCGCATCAACGCAAGACTGGTCGTAAGTCTGTCGCAATTATGCACATCACGCACACTAACGCTCACGATGCCGTTGAGTGAGGACCTATCCTACCCTCCTCGATAGCCGTGATGCGTCGCAGCACAACGCATATTCGAAACAAAACTCAATTTTTGCATCGCTTTGATACTCGCATTGCTCATCGCTTTTAACGGTTAATGCTATCTGGGTTATGTGGCACACATGACATCAATTCACGAAACGGATCTAGTATGGTCAAAACATGGTGGATACGCCGCTAGTACTTTCTATATATAAGTGTTTTAGCCCTACTAGCAAACTTTTGTGGAGAGATGCCATGCGGGGCTTCATGTTGGTTAATTTGTGAAACTATGGAGACTAATCGAATCGCATTACCATTTAACGCTTATTTGAGAATCGTTTATCGTACTACTTACCGTATACTGCTTATCAAGCGATGCTTACTCGCTTGTCACTTATCGCGTACTGCTTTTCACTCATCGCATACCACGTACCGCTTATCGCTTATTGTGTGTCTATCGATCATCGCTCATCGCATGGTACTCAATCATAATTTGTATTGTATTAGTATACGTGACATCGCTTCACGGGACAAAACTGGTATGGTCGAAACATGGTGGATACGCCGCTGGTACTTCCTATATATAAGTGTTTTTGCCGTATTAGCAAACTCTCGTGGAAACATGCCATGTGGGATTTAATGTGGAATCTAATCGAAATTGGGCAAATCGCTTGTCGCTTATTGCTCGTCGCCTATCCAGACACGCCACGTCAATGTTTCATGTTATCAAGCTACTTGCACACGCTGCCATCGCTATGTTCGCAATAAACCTCGCTGATTAACCCATTCGATTCTACCTTCAGCTCGGTCTAACCTCCTATTGATTGGACCGAGGGAACGCAATTCTATCTATGTGTTATCGGCACACATGACACCGCCTCACGAAATGGAAGTAATATGGGCAAAACATGGTGGATACGCTGCTAGTACTCCCTATATATAAGTGTTTTAATCATATTAACAAACTTTCGTGGGAAAGTGCCAAGTGGGGCTCGATGTTAATTATCTTTTCGAACTGTTAAAACTGATTTTATAAAAATTTTATTAAAACCGTTGGACAAGTGAAATTTCCTCACAACATGGAGGTAACATCGAATCAGCTTAACTCCATGCCCAAGGGAGTTTCATAAGTCTAGTTTTCCTCAAAACTTTTGCAACATCAAAACGAGACCTTTCTTAAGACGTTGGTTCGGCATAGAATTCAGCTTGAACCCATGTCATAGGAGAGTTTTCTTAACTCCAGTTTTCATTTCCGAATTCTTTTAAAATGTTTAGACCTAAATTTTCTTACAACGTTGGTTAACATACGCAGCTTAACCCTACGTTATGAGAAATCTTTCAAGTTCTCCTTTAAATTTCAATAGTATCGACCTTACTAATTCTTCGAGACTCGAGATACTTTTGAAACGCCAACCCTTGGGATGCTACTTTTGTCACTACATCGCCTTTTCGTTATCGCAATTAAACTCTCTCTTACTCGAGACGCTCACGCTTGCCAACTCTCAGTTGGCTTACTCGCTGTATCACTACTTATACGGTACAACTCTCACAAAGTCTACCTGATGGATTAATTTCGGGAAGAAATTTCCTAAAGCAGGGGAGACTGTAACAACCCGCAAGTTCGTGCGTTGTTACTACTCGCTACACTCGTTACGCCTAGCACCAGAGATTCGGATCATAATGTAACTATATCGCACACATCGCTATTTCGCAGCATATTCGCATATTTCGCATATTTTATCGCTATAACGCATCACATCGCATACACTAACACTCACGATGTCATTGAGTGAGGACCTATTCTACCCTCCCCGATAGCCGTGATGTGTCACGACGCAAACATTAATGCTAACGATGACTTTTCGCGTGAGTACTACCCCATCGGACATCGTGACGATCATGACAATACGAGCGAGTGGTACCCCGTCAGTCATTGTGGCACAACGCATCGCAAACACGAAAGCGCACCCGCAATCACGCGCAACTTGATTATCACACCATGTATTTGAAAGTGTGGATACGTATATACGACCTTTTGTGATTAATTATAATAATAATAAATATATAAAGGTGTGGAAATGTGTAACCAAACTATCGCAACGCTTAACGATCAAAACGAAACGCCGAAACGTTGACCATTGGAACCACTCGACCGAGTGACAGCTCGATCGGACGGTCACCCGATCGGGTTGCCACCCGATCGGATTGCCACCCGAACGGACAGTCACCCGATTGGTGACCCACCCGATCCGTGACACTCTATCGCCTCATCTCCTCTTCACCTATAAATAGCCCTTGTCACATCACTTGAACAGTGATGTGATAGCTCCCACTCGAACAGCACGCTTTGGGGCTCTTTTCTCTCGATTTCTCGCGATTCTTGTAAGTTTTCAACCTAAATCTTGTACTTCTATGATCTACATGCACTTCTTCATCATTTTCCCTTTTAAATATTAACTTTTAACCGTGGAATCAATGGATTTGGGGTGTTCTAGGATGATGTCATCATGGAGTTCTTATGAACTTCAAATGTTGGCCTCATTCCACCAAGAACCACTCAGATCTGAAGGATTTCCACAAGTTTAAACAACACTTTCGCATAAGATCTACACGCAATCATGAATAAAAGGATTGAAAGATGGTTTTCCAACTTTCTTTCAACTCTTTTACACTAAATACACTCAAAACCAATAGAATCGGTGCTCGTGCTGATCCTCTACTCCTTCTTAGTGATGTATCAGCTCAAGATCTGAGTTCTATCAAAGAGACTATGATTTCGGGTTAAACATGAACAACCGTCTCGAACAGTGGACTGATAGGACTAGGGTGATTCCTGTTCGACCGGGTCACTTGAGTCTTGATGGGGTTTCTGTTGTTTGGCACGTTGTCACACCATCTCGAGAAAACCGCAAAACTTTCAAAACAAACAAGTGTCAAGACGATCAGGTCGCCGGGACGGATTACCGTCCGATCGGATGGCTACCGTCCGATCGGATTGCCATCCGATCGGACTGCCACCCGATCGGACAGCCGTCCGATCGGCTTGCACTTGGTTCCACACTTAAACTATATTTCAACCCATCAAAAGTTTTTGAACGTCGAACGGATTGCCGTCCGATCGGATTGCCATCCGATCGGGCGACCACCCGACCATGTGATGTTCGAACTTCAACACTTAAACAATTTTCAACATGTTCAACTTCTAACGGATTACCACCCGATCGGATTGTCACCCGATCGAGTAACAATCCTACTTGTCCCCCACTTGGTGTCCTACTGATCGGATAACCGCCCGATCGAACCGCCGTTCGATCGAACGACCTGAAGGGTAGAGATACCTCCCTGTTTTCAAAATGCTACAATGAAAACTTCAAAGGACAAGCCATCATACACAAACACATCATTCTTAACGAGTGTCAATCCGACCGAGTGGCCATCCGACCGGATTGCCACCCGAACGGATTGACATCCGATCGAGGGACCATCCGATCGGATTGCCACCCGACCGGATTACCACCCAACACTTGGTTCAACCGCCACCGCTTAACGCACTGTTCAATGCTTACTCTATCAATTCGTACTCAGGAAAATCTCAGACGCGTTCTCAATCAATCCAATCAAGTTGTGTTTACTTGCTAAACACACACTGTGAGTATACTTGAACCCTTTTTGCTTTTGCACTTTTGGGTGTAAATACGTTGCTATCGAATCAAATCATATCAAATGCTTAAACTATTTATCACTTGCGAATGACTTACTTGCATAGTTATACGTGATGCGAGTTACATATGTGCTAGGACTTATACTCGCGACGTCCCACCATGACTAGTATAGTACTATTGTGCCCGACGGGCTAGTTTGCCATCACGTATTCAAGCATCGAGGACTTAGCTGATAGTATCGGTTTTGTGAGTATATAAGTCATGTATCCCGTTTATGTATGTAGGAAATTCGCAGTACTTTTAATCTATTATTGTAACAACTCTCATCAAAAGTTATATTTATTTAATTACATTGTCCAATAGGAAACCCTAATTGAGAAACCCAAGTGATTCTGCATAATCCCTAAAATTTTCAGAACACTCGGAATCAGGATCAGGGCCCCTAAAACTCAGGGGGGGTAAACCCTATTCGGTAAAATCCAAACAGTTTGACGTGGGAATCGAATTTTCATGCAACACCAACTCAGCAAGCCTACTGGGACACGTACCTACCCTAGAATGTTACCTGTCGCGCCACGCGAAAGGAACATATGTTCCTGTCGCGATACGCGAGGGGGACATTTTTCAAGTATAAATAGTAGGGTCTGTTTCATGCAATTGAGTGTTCGTTCGACGTTCAATTTCGAATTGTACGCTGAGTTATAGTATAATCACTATAAAAACACACACTGATCACGAAGTGCTACCACAATTCAGGGTAATAACTCGATCGCTGCTACGATTCAATGTCCGATCGATTAAACTATCCAATGGATGTTTAAGTGCTGCCCACATTAGGGTTTATGCTTTGTCATTCGTCGTTAAATCGATGGATATTTAAGTATCGCACTTCGTCATTCGTTGTGAAGGTTTTTATCTCGTGAGTTATCGTAAATGCTGTATTAAGTTACTAACCTAGTTTGTGTGCCTGATTATTTAAACTAGGTTATCAAGGCTAATCAGTAGGATAAGCTCTGTTAAATCTGCAATGTGAGTCATTCTCTTTTTATCAAATCTATTTACAAAAGCATGGTTATTTTCAAAGGATATAATTACAGGGATTAAGTCTATGTAATCTGAAATTACTGCCAGTATGTGGGGGGATGTGCACATAGCTACTAATTATTTATCACTTGTGGGTGAACGGACCTAGCAAGTGATATGTCCACAGTCACAAGTCCGGTCAAGTGACAACTGGGTCAGTTAATTTAAAAGATAGAGACATTGTAATCGCTCTTAATACTGTAAATTATAACAAACAGATCGTTTTATGTAAATAGAATGATTCACTCAGTATTTCCCGCTGACAAAACCTTTTTCAAACATGTTTCAGGTGATCTGTTGTGATCCAGGAAAAAGTGCCGTGAAGCACTATCAGCTTAAGGAAGTGGCTCAGTATAAAATAATGAAACATGTTTTGTAAAATAAAAGATTTCTTCATGAAATCTCAATATTGTAAATTACCGGGTTTTATCCCGAATTGTGAAATAAAATAAACGGGAAATATTTCAGTTTTAAAAAGATCCTGATGAGACTTCCGCTGTTAATTAAATACCACGGGATTTCTATCCCGCGGCTCCTGAAACGGGTCAAACCGGGCCGGGGGCCGTGACAGAAATAATGTGACAACTCGAAATTAGAACCTTTCATTGTATGCTTGAACGTTAAGTGACTAACTGAATTGATGATTTGATGAATGATATATGTGAACTTATATGATTATGTGTTGTAATTGTATGTATGCGTGTATGTATATGAACCGAGACAACAAGGACCCGACTCGAGACCATGCGGTCTCGAGTGAACAGTAACAGTGGGCCGGATGGGCCACACACATCTCATTCAATCCAACCAAAAAGCCCATTAGGGTGCACCACTTGAAACTAGTATATATCCTTGTTTATGACCAACACTATCATCTTTGGACAAACCACACACACTCTCCCTCTCTCTCTCACGAAAACCCTAAGCCACAACACCCTCCTCCCTCACTCTCGGATCAAACCGGTGACCACTAAGGAGCTCTCGGATCAACTCGTACACACCCACTTAGAGGCTTCACTCACACCTTTGAACCCATACTTGAACCGGTTAGTGATTCCTTTGCAAACACATGTATTTTCATGATTAAAGGTGTTGATGTGTGATATTATAGATTAATGTTTTATGTTATGTGTTTACATTCGGTTGATGATGATCATATGTTAATGTGTTGTTTTCATTAGGATGAATAATGTATGCTTGACTATGTATGAGTGTTATCGACTCCATATGGTTTGGATGTTGATACAAGTTGAAATGATTGATGAATGGAAACCGAATGCTTGTAATCGGTTGTGGTAGGTTCACGGTTAGGATAATTCATTGGGTTGATATCATAAGGTGCATGTTAGTAATCAAGAACAAAAATCCGGTTATGTGTCTAAGTGTTGATAAGAGATGTTCATGATTTTTGTTTGATTAGGGTTTATATGAATGATGATATGATGAACTACTTGAATATTTGAAGAACATGATTAATGTGATATGAATGTGTTATGATATTTGAAAATTGCCATGTTTGATCCATTTTAGAAATTAACTAGACAAGGGAACATGTTAGTGCATTGTTATTGGCTAGTACATAATATCATGACCATGAAATCTCATTGGCCAAGTACAATGTGGAATTCAGCACATGTCCCCAGCCGAGAACCTCAATCTCGACTCGAGACCACCGCATGACAGGTCGAGATCTCCAGTTGCGACTCAGGTTGCGAGTCGAGAACACCTGGTCTCGACTCGAGACCACACAACATTAACATAGAACAGCATGACCCGAGATCACGATTTCGAGCCCGGTTGCGACTCGAGACCGTCTGTCTCGACTAATGCTCGAACAACTCGAAACCACATAGTCTCGACTCGAGATCTCTAGTCTCGACTCGAGACCATGTACACGGACTCACTGTTTTGGACTTTCATATTACGGGCTTAGTTGATGGGCCGGACCTTGGGCTTTGTTTACTTTGCAATCCGTAGGCATTATTGCAAACTGCCATGTTGATACATGTATGCCATGATTATTACTTGAGTACAATACGTGTAGAACATAAGTGCACAACTTGGATACGAACCTGATTTGTATGATACAACTATGTTAGGACGTGGTTGACCCCAGTATTGCTTGATTGACTTTTCTGTGTATCTGCCGAGCAAACCAAGGTGAGTTCACACCCTCTACAAAGCATGGGATTCCCAAGGGTCGGGAATTTGGGGTTAAGGAACATGGGTTCCTCGTCCTCCTTGGGTAGGACAGCAAAGGTTCAGGAATGTAATTCCTCGTCCTCACGGACAGATAACTCGTACTAGACCAAAACTCTATCACGAAGTCCCTCCTTTTTATATCTACTTAATCGCCGGGCCAATGGCGAGCGGGTCATTAGTTAGATAGCGCTATTTAGGTCTGACAAACCTCACACCGTGCCGCAGAGGACGGGCGTGAACTAATGGATCTGGGGCACGTCAATGATGATAGACATTGACAGTTTCAGGGCACATAAACATGACTACAGTCAGCAGTCGATATGGTAACGAGTCTAGCGTATACATGGGGTAGCCCCCACGGCCGAAATGCCAGATAACTAACACGGGGTAGCCCCCACGGTGGGATTGCCAGAGTAACCGGGAATAAACAAGTCACGTTTTTAACTATGGGGTAACCCCCCCACGACAGGATGCCAGATAAAGGAAACTGTTTTCAAAGCAACTTAAAACGAACACCCAACCGTGAACTCACTCAACTTGTTGTTGACTCGTTACTACATGCTTTGCAGGTCAATAGGTACTTAACTGGAGCTTGCATGGAAGAGAGTCGTTGTGGGACATGGACGGCGGTGTGCCATGTTAAACTTTGAAACAATTAAACTTATGTTTTGATTTAAGACTTATGCTTCCGCTTGCAACTTAACTATGTTTTGTTTGGACACCAATTGTATTGGTTAAACTTTTATATCTCTTAACTTACATGTTCAATATGATTGGTGGCTGGATCCTGGTCAGTCACGCCTCCAAGCGGTAGTACTCCGCAGGTGGATTTTGGGGGTGTGACAGATTGGTATCAGAGCCATTGGTTATAGAGAACTTGGTTTTAATAAAGGAGAAACGTTTTTGTTAAAACCAGACTATAACCTGTACAGTGCTCAACGGTCCACAACGACGCTTCACTCCACATGCAAGGCTCGACATTCTAGGTGATATACTCTGTGTATATATTGCCTACTTGTTAGTTACATAGTACATTGCTCATGGTATGCTTGGTTAGTATAACTACTGTTGCTTGAACACGTGTGCACTTACTCACTTCTGAGATCGCACTTTCGCGAACCCCTCTCACTCACATTCTTCTTGATATGAAGATCATGTCTGGACGCGTTAACCTGACACAAGCCCAGTTGACGGCTCTGATCAACGAACGAGTTGCCGCAGCACTTGCAGCTGCACACGCAGGATGTATATCCTGCAGTTCTAACTCATTCTAGGATCTGTGGATCCTACTCTCGTGAACCAACCTTTGTGTTAAACTCTGTCTTTTCTTTCGCCCACGATAGGTCAGCATGCTCAGCCACCCGTGTGCACTTTTAAGACTTTCATGGACTGCCGACCAACTACTTTTAGCGGCACTGAAGGAGCAGTAGGTCTCCTACACTGGTTTGAGAAACTAGAATCTGTGTTCGAAATGTGTGAATGCCCTGAGGCGCGCAGGGTGAAGTATGCTACCGGTACTCTCGAGGGTTTAGCCCTCACGTGGTGGAACGCTCAGGTCCAAATGATGGGGTTGGTTGCTGCCAACGCCACCCCATGGGAGAATTTTAAGGAGATGATCAGGGAAGAATACTGCAGTCGGGATGAGATTCACAAACTGGAGGTAGAATTCTTCAACCTCAAGATGACAGGGTCGGAAATTGAAGCTTATGTGAAAAGGTCGAACGAACTGGCAATTCTGTGTCCTACTATGGTGGATCCTCCCATCAAACGCATCGAGCTGTTTCTCCAAGGCTTGGTGCCAGAAATCCAGAGTCATGTGACTTCAGCGAACCTCGCCACCTACCAGCAAGTTGTTCAATTGGCTCACCGTCTTACTGATCAAGCGGTGGAGCAGAACAAGTTACCAAAGCGCATAGGTGCTGCAACTACTTCGGGTACCCTTAGTGACAACAAACGGAAGTGGGATGGAACTTCAAGTAAGGGTTCGACTTCTGTTCAATCCCAGTCTCAGCAGAGAAAGACTGATGACTACAAGAGCCCTAATCAGCAATCGTCTGGTGGTCAAAGTCATGGTGGGTACAAAGGAAATCACCCCAAATGCAATCGCTGCAGCCTGCACCACAGCGGGCCATGCGCCAGGGGCAACTGTCATCGGTGCAACAAGCCTGGTCACGCTGCAAAGGATTGCAGGAGCTTATACCCCGCCAATCAGAATCGTCAGCCAGCTCAACAGAACCAGCGTCAGCAGCAGCAGCAGGGTGATAACAAAGGGTGCTTTCAGTGTGGAGCTGAGGGTCACTTCAAGATAGATTGTCCCCAACTGAATAGGAACCAGAACAACAACAACAACAACAACAACAATCAGGGAAATGGTAACAATGGGAACAACAACAACAATGGCGCCAGGGGGCGGGCGTTCGTGATCGGCCAAGGTGAAGCAAGGAATGACCCCAATGTTGTGGCGGGTAAGTTCCTTCTCGACGACTTTTATGTTTCAGTATTATTTGATTCGGGTGCCGATACTAGCTACATGTCACTAGAAGTTAGTCGGATGCTTAAGCGTATTCCAACACCTTTGAACAACAAGCACACTGTAGAGCTAGCAAATGGTAAGAGTTTAGAAGCCACACACGTAGTCAAGGGTTGTAAACTTATTCTCGCTGACCAGACCTTCTATATCGACCTCATTCCTATCGTTTTCGGTAGCTTCGACGTTGTCATTGGGATGGATTGGCTATCCCAACACCGAGCAGAGATCCTTTGCAACGAGAAGATTGTTCGTATTCCTAGTACCGGTAATGAACCTCTCATGATTCGTGGCGACAAGAGGAGTGCTGTTGAGAACGCCATCTCTCTCCTTAAGGCCCAAAAGTGCTTGCGAAAGGGCCACACTGCCATTTTGGCTCTCGTTACTGACACCTCAGAAAAAGAGAAGAAGATAGAAGATTTTCCAGTTGTACGCGATTATCTAGAGGTATTTCCTGAGGAATTGCCTGGTCTTCCGCCTCATCGCCAAGTCGAGTTTCAGATTGAACTAGCTCCTAGAGCTGCGCCTATAGCTCGTGCACCTTATCGTTTAGCTCCATCAGAGTTGGAAGAACTCTCTACGCAACTACAAGAACTCTTAGATAAGGGTTTCATTCGTCCCAGCTCATCGCCCTAGGGAGCTCCAGTACTATATGTGAAGAAGAAGGACGGTACCTTCAGAATGTGCATCGACTACCGGGAACTCAATAAGGTGACGGTGAAGAATCGTTATCCTCTACCGCGTATTGACGACTTGTTCGACCAGCTGCAAGGGTCGAGCTACTACTCGAAGATCGATTTGAGATCGGGTTATCACCAACTGAGAGTCCGAGAAGAGGATGTCTCTAAAACAGCCTTTAGAACTCGCTATGGGCACTATGAGTTCTTGGTCATGCCTTTTGGGCTGACAAACGCACCTGCGGTTTTCATGGACTTGATGAATCGAGTGTGCAAGCCTTACCTGGACAAGTTCGTTATAGTATTCATCGACGACATCCTGATCTATTCTAAGAGTCAGGAGGAACACGAGCAACATCTACGACTTATTCTAGAGCTCCTTCGAACAGAACAACTTTATGCAAAGTTCTCGAAATGCGACTTCTGGCTTCGAGAAGTCCATTTCCTAGGCCACGTGGTAAACAAGGATGGGATTCACGTTGATCCGTCCAAGATAGACTCGATTAAAAACTGGCCTGCACCTCGTACACCAAAGGAAATTCGCCAATTCTTGGGATTGGCAGGTTACTACAGGAGGTTCATTAAGGATTTTTCTAAGATTGCACAGCCTCTCACCTCGCTAACGCAGAAAGGCGTTGTTTATCGCTGGGGAAACGCACAGGAATTAGCATTTCAACATCTAAAGGATAGACTTTGCAGCGCGCCTATCCTTTCCCTGCCTGAGGGCACTGACGACTTTGTGGTTTACTGCGACGCATCAATTCAGGGTCTTGGTTGCGTGTTGATGCAACGAGATAAAGTTATAGCTTACGCCTCGCGCCAACTCAAAGTTCATGAGAAGAACTACACTACACACGACTTAGAGCTGGGAGCTGTTGTCTTTGCACTTAAGTTATGGCGGCATTACCTGTACGGTACTAAGTGCGCCATCTACACCGACCACAGGAGCCTCGAGCATATCTTCAAGCAGAAGGAACTGAATATGCGACAACGACGGTGGGTCGAACTACTGAATGACTACGAATGCTCGATCAGGTATCACCCGGGCAAGGCCAATGTTGTGGCTGACGCCCTCAGTCGAAAAGACACTGCGCCTAAGCGCGTACGAGCTTTACAACTCACGATACATTCTAGCCTTCCTTCCCAGATACGAGCTGCTCAGATAGAAGCATTAAAACCAGAAAACGTCAGGGCTGAAGCCCTACGCGGATCAAGGCAACGCTTAGAACAGAAGGAAGACGGTGCTTACTACGTAACGGGACGCGTTTGGGTCCCACTCTATGGCAATCTACGAGAGCTTGTAATGGATGAAGCACACAAGTCTCGCTACTCGGTACATCCTGGTTCGGACAAAATGTACCACGATATCAAAACCACGTATTGGTGGCCTAGCATGAAGGCCCACATAGCAACTTACGTTAGCAAGTGCTTGACTTGTGCGAGAGTCAAGTCCGAATACCAGAAACCCTCAGGCCTACTCCAACAACCAGAGATACCACAATGGAAATGGGAGCAAATTTCCATGGATTTTGTTACTGGCCTACCTAGATCCCAGCGCGGGAACGATACTATTTGGGTGATCGTGGATCGACTCACAAAATCTGCACACTTCCTGGCCATCAAGGAGACGGATAAATTCTCCACTCTTGCAGAAATATACCTCAAGGAAGTTGTTTCGAGGCACGGGGTGCCCACCTCTATTATCTCGGATCGAGATGCACGATTTACTTCAGAGCTGTGGCAAGCAGTGCACAAATCCTTCGGCTCGCGATTAGACATGAGCACAGCGTATCACCCTCAGACGGACGGGCAGTCCGAGCGCACCATTCAAACCTTAGAGGACATGCTTCGTGCATGCGTAATCGACTTTGGCAACCGCTGGGAAAAGCATCTGCCACTTGTGGAATTCTCGTACAATAACAGCTACCACACCAGCATTAAAGCTGCTCCGTTCGAGGCACTGTACGGACGTAAATGCCGGTCACCTCTTTGCTGGGCAGAGGTGGGAGATAGTCAGATCACTGGTCCAGAACATGTGGTAGACACAACCGAACAGATTGCTCAAATACGAAAACGCATGGCGGCAGCTCGTGCCGACAGAAAGTTTACGCCGATAAGGACAGGAAACCGCTAGAGCTCCAGGTCGGGGAGCGGGTACTACTCAAAGTTTCACCCTGGAAGGGTGTGGTTCGTTTTGGTAAACGCGGCAAACTTAACCCACGATACGTTGGACCTTTCGAAGTCATTGAGAAAATAGGCAGGGTGGCCTACAGACTGAACTTACCAGCAGAACTCGGTGCGGTTCACAACGTTTTTCACGTGTCAAATCTGAAGAAGTGTCTGTCAGATGAGACCCACGTAGTTCCTCTGAAGGAACTCACTATCGACGAGCAGTTGCGATTCATCGAGGAACCAGTCGAAATCACGGACCGGGATGTTAAGGTCCTCAAGAGCACTAGAATACCTCTCTTTCGAGTTCGTTGGAACTCACGTCGCGGCCCAGAGTTCACCTGGGAGCGCGAAGATCAGATGAAACAAAAGTATCCCCAACTGTTCGCAAACAGTACACCCACTACTGAGGCCGAAGCTACGGAATTTCGGGACGAAATTCCAGATCAACGGGGGGTGGATGTGACACCCCAGGAAAACCGGGAAAACCATACAACTTAACTACCTTCCTCAGTGAGTGCCTATCAAATTTCGGGACGAAATTTCTTTCAACTTGGGGATGATGTGACAACTCGAAATTAGAACCTTTCATTGTATGCTTGAACGTTAAGTGACTAACTGAATTGATGATTTGATGAATGATATATGTGAACTTATATGATTATGTGTTGTAATTGTATGTATGCGTGTATGTATATGAACCGAGACAACAAGGACCCGACTCGAGACCATGCGGTCTCGAGTGAACAGTAACAGTGGGCCGGATGGGCCACACACATCTCATTCAATCCAACCAAAAAGCCCATTAGGGTGCACCACTTGAAACTAGTATATATCCTTGTTTATGACCAACACTATCATCTTTGGACAAACCACACACACTCTCCCTCTCTCTCTCACGAAAACCCTAAGCCACAACACCCTCCTCCCTCACTCTCGGATCAAACTGGTGACCACTAAGGAGCTCTCGGATCAACTCGTACACACCCACTTAGAGGCTTCACTCACACCTTTGAACCCATACTTGAACCGGTTAGTGATTCCTTTGCAAACACATGTATTTTCATGATTAAAGGTGTTGATGTGTGATATTATAGATTAATGTTTTATGTTATGTGTTTACATTCGGTTGATGATGATCATATGTTAATGTGTTGTTTTCATTAGGATGAATAATGTATGCTTGACTATGTATGAGTGTTATCGACTCCATATGGTTTGGATGTTGATACAAGTTGAAATGATTGATGAATGGAAACCGAATGCTTGTAATCGGTTGTGGTAGGTTCACGGTTAGGATAATTCATTGGGTAGATATCATAAGGTGCATGTTAGTAATCAAGAACAAAAATCCGGTTATGTGTCTAAGTGTTGATAAGAGATGTTCATGATTTTTGTTTGATTAGGGTTTATATGAATGATGATATGATGAACTACTTGAATATTTGAAGAACATGATGAATGTGATATGAATGTGTTATGATATTTGAAAATTGCCATGTTTGATCCATTTTAGAAATTAACTAGACAAGGGAACATGTTAGTGCATTGTTATTGGCTAGTACATAATATCATGACCATGAAATCTCATTGGCCAAGTACAATGTGGAATTCAGCACATGTCCCCAGCCGAGAACCTCAATCTCGACTCGAGACCACCGCATGACAGGTCGAGATCTCCAGTTGCGACTCAGGTTGCGAGTCGAGAACACCTGGTCTCGACTCGAGACCACACAACATTAACATAGAACAGCATGACCCGAGATCACGATTTCGAGCCCGGTTGCGACTCGAGACCGTCTCTCTCGACTAATGCTCGAACAACTCGAAACCACATAGTCTCGACTCGAGATCTCTAGTCTCGACTCGAGACCATGTACACTGACTCACTGTTTTGGACTTTCATATTACGGGCTTAGTTGATGGGCCGGACCTTGGGCTTTGTTTACTTTGCAATACGTAGGCATTATTGCAAACTGCCATGTTGATACATGTATGCCATGATTATTACTTGAGTACAATACGTGTAGAACATAAGTGCACAACTTGGATACGAACCTGATTTGTATGATACAACTATGTTAGGACGTGGTTGACCCCAGTATTGCTTGATTGACTTTTCTGTGTATCTGCCGAGCAAACCAAGGTGAGTTCACACCCTCTACAAAGCATGGGATTCCCAAGGGTCGGGAATTTGGGGTTAAGGAACATGGGTTCCTCGTCCTCCTTGGGTAGGACAGCAAAGGTTCAGGAATGTAATTCCTCGTCCTCACGGACAGATAACTCGTACTAGATCAAAACTCTATCACGAAGT
Organism: Helianthus tuberosus; assembly: GCA_030545235.1. NCBI lineage: Eukaryota > Viridiplantae > Streptophyta > Magnoliopsida > Asterales > Asteraceae > Helianthus > Helianthus tuberosus. The sequence goes on along the minus strand of CM060451.1, from coordinate 154,178,492 downwards.
CCCTCCTTTTTATTTCGACTTAATCGCCGGGCCAATGGCGAGCGGGTCATTAGTTAGATAGCGCTATTTAGGTCTGACAAACCTCACACCGTGCCGCAGAGGACGGGCGTGAACTAATGGATCTGGGGCACGTCAATGATGATAGACATTGACAGTTTCAGGGCACATAAACATGACTACAGTCAGCAGTCGATATGGTAACGAGTCTAGCGTATACATGGGGTAGCCCCCACGGCCGAAATGCCAGATAACTAACACGGGGTAGCCCCCACGGCGGGATTGCCAGAGTAACCGGGAATAAACAAGTCACGTTTTTAACTATGGGGTAACCCCCCCACGGCAGGATGCCAGATAAAGGAAACTGTTTTCAAAGCAACTTAAAACGAACACCCAACCGTGAACTCACTCAACTTGTTGTTGACTCGTTACTACATGCTTTGCAGGTCAATAGGTACTTAACTGGAGCTTGCATGGAAGAGAGTCGTTGTGGGACATGGACGGCGGTGTGCCATGTTAAACTTTGAAACAATTAAACTTATGTTTTGATTTAAGACTTATGCTTCCGCTTGCAACTTAACTATGTTTTGTTTGGACACCAATTGTATTGGTTAAACTTTTATATCTCTTAACTTACATGTTCAATATGATTGGTGGCTGGATCCTGGTCAGTCACGCCTCCAAGCGGTAGTACTCCGCAGGTGGATTTTGGGGGTGTGACAAATAAGGTGGTATTAGAGCCACTGATTTAAGCCTATTAAGTATTTAGAAATACTTAATTTTACTGATTGCCAATTATGTGATTATGTGTTTTATTAACTGATTATTTGTTAATTACAGTATGGGTAAACAAAAGCTGTCAAACATCTATCTTAAACTAGATAGGTCATCCAACGAGAAGGGAAGTTCATCCCAAACAAAACCTTATGTAATTCCTGAAGAAGGAATATTTGTCCGTAAGGCACATTACGAGGAACCACTTTCTCCTAATAAAAGAAGTTTGATTATTAGGAAAAGTCAGGAGGAAATAAGGAAAAACCGAGAGAAGAAAGTTAAACAAGAAACCCAGGACTTAATCAATAAATCACCTTGGGAGGACAAATTAGATGAGAAATGGGCAAATCTTTATATGCTAGCCACAGTAGCAGAAAATGCAAATCTCTAAATACTCAAAAAGTTTTAGCACTTTTATTTTCCAGAAACCTTATTTAGTAAATAAATAAGTTTACAGTAAATCGTAGTATAATTTACTTGTCAGTTGTTTTATGTATGCAATAATATTTACGGGTTATCTATAAAATTTTGTTATTTTATTTTAACATTTGGTATGTATTTTGCATATATGCTAAACAGCATGAATGAGATATCAGAAGGTTTAGAAAATCTTAACCTCTATCCCGTTAAGATAGAAGTTTCCAAGGAATTCACCGGTTACTTCGCTGATAAAGAAGAACCCATGGAATTTCAATCCAAACCACTAGCAAAACCTAAACCCAAGAAAAGAAGCAGATTTGTGGGCTGGAGGCGTGTACGAAGGAAAAAGCCAGCAACAAGAAAGGTTACTACAACTGAAGAACCAAAAGACAAAGGAAAAGGGGTAGAAATTGAGGAAAATATTAATCAAGTAGAGATAGAAGCTGAGAAGAGTTTTAAGCAAACAGAAAAAGAAGTCGGAGAAAGTTCTAGACAGAAACAGAAAATGACTCCCTGGGAAGTTTTAGATCATAAATTAGTAATGAGTGACCTCATCGGACCTGCCGATGGAAACCTTGAACCAGCTAATCCAAACCTTATATTTACTGAAGAATATCTTTTTAGTTACCCACTAGAAGTTCCAATACCAATCAATCTGGAACCTGCTATTCCAGATTCTATTGTCCAACCTCAACCACTACCAGTAGAATTAGATGAATGGTGGACAACTGATTGGCAATACCAAAATCTTTTAAACAACCCTGATACATTTTTCCCACAAGTTGACCCAGAACCTCCACTATATCCAACTATGAGCCCGGAGAATCTGGCTGAACTTCGTATTTGGGACGAAGAGTTAATTGACGCAGGAAATAGGATTAGGCATGTGGGAGAAAGAGTTACTTGGAAGTATGACGAAAGGGAGCGTCGTTTTTAAGAAATTAGCTGACCAGATAATGGGAGTTTGCATAAATATGTGTTAATAAATAATCATAATAACCAGTATGTAATAACTTAACAATAAAACGTTGTATGATAATCGTGTGTACGAGGCATAATATAATATATAGAAATGAAACTTGTGAAATCGATAATTTTTGGTTATATATGTTAATGTGATTATGTGCAAACTGTTTTATTATATTTGTATTTATACTAATATAAAATTAATTATCAGATGGCAAACATTGGTAATGAACCAGTAAATGAGGTTAATCAGTCTGAGCAACATCCAGGAGATCAATATATGACTAGACAAGATATCAAAAATATTTTTACTCAAGGGATAGCTAATGCTATTCCAGCCATCGTTGCTGCTGTAAAGAATCCAATCGAACCGCAACAAATCGTTCCTAGTAAACGTATTTCTAAAGATAACTTCAGTAATAGTGTAAACGGAGGCAATGATCATGTTAATCATAATGGGGAACCACATCAAGCTCCATAACCAAAGAAAATGAAAGCTGCAACGCCTGGTTGCACTTTCAAAGAATTCCTTGCTTGTAAACCCATTGAATTTGCAGGCAATGAAGGAGCAACTGCATCACTGCGTTGGTTAGAGAAAACCGAAGCAGTCATTGCAATAAGTAAATGTGCTAAAGATGATCAGGTCATGTACGCATCAAATCTCTTCAAAGAAGGAGCACTTGAATGGTGGAATACTGTGTTACAATCAAAAGGAAGAATGATAGCTTATGCCATGACTTGGGAAGAATTTAATGGTTTTGTAGAAAGAAAATTTTTTCCCGAGTATGAAAAGGAACAGATGACAAATAAGTTCCTAAATCATCGGATGATGGGTGTAGATTGTCGCAGTTATACTTCGACATTCTTTGAATATGCTAGAGTGGTACCAACACTGGCTTCGCCAGAACCGGTACTCATTTCTCGCTACATTTGGGGACTGATTAGTGAAATCCGCAATATCGTTAAAGCTGCGAGACCTCGCACTATTGACGATGCTGTGGAATTAGCTAATACCCTAACCGATGAATTGGTACGCACACAAGATGAAAACAGAAAGAAGGAACTGGCTCATAAAATTACCCAAGGATTTCGTACGGGTAATAATAACAGCTTCAAGAGAAAAGGAACAGGGCAATCTTCTACCTTGCCGTTCTGTCAAAATTGCAAAAAGAAACATTTTGGAAAATGCAAAGTATATTGCAATTTTTGCAAAACTGTAGGGCATCGTGAAGAAAATTGCAGGAAGAAATCCATAATTTGTTACAATTGTGGAGAGGCAGGACATTTCAAAACAGAATGTCCTAAATTAATCAAACCATCAGACAACAAAACTAAGGCGACCGACGGAACTATTAAGAAGAATGCCAGGGTATTTCAGCTGACTACTCAAGAAGCAGAACTCATCCCAGATGTGATAGCGGGTACGTTCTTAGTTCACAACATTTACGCCAAAGTATTATTTGACTCTGGTGCGAACCAAAGTTTTATAAATACTTCATTTTGCCAAGCTCTTAAATTACCTTTAACCAATATTAGGCAGATTTTTACAGTTGAAACGGCAGACGGAAATTCAGTTAAAATAGATAAAGTTTTGCAAGAAGAAAACATAGAACTTTTAGGACATACATTCTCTGCAAAACTATTGCCAATGAATTTAGCTGAATTTGATGTTGTATTAGGAATGGATTGGTTAGTAGCCAACCATGCTAGAATTCTTTGTGATCAGAATTCCATAGAAATTCAATCACCCACCGGAGAAGTAATTAGGATTACAGGAGATAAACCACGTAAGCCCATGAAGTTCATATCAGTAATGAAAGTTGCTAATTATGAACGAAAACAAGGAATAGTGTATATGATTTCGGTAATCATTAGTATTAAGGGAAAAGATCTTAAGGAAATACCAGTAGTCTCCGAATATCCGGATGTATTTCCAGAAGAGTTACCAGGATTACCCCCAGATAGGGAAGTAGAATTTAGGATTCATCTAATTCCAGGAACTACACCGATAGCCAAGGCACCTTATCGGTTAGCACCCACAGAAATGTTAGAACGAAAAACGCAATTAGATGAATTACTAAGTAAAGGATTCATACAACCTAGCTCATCCCCTTGGGGAGCGCCAGTATTGTTTGTAAAGAAAAAGGATGGTTCAATGAGAATGTGTATCGATTATAGAGAACTGAATAAGGTTACAATTAAGAATCGATATCCATTACCTAGGATTGATGATCTGTTTGATCAACTTCAAGGAGCTAGATATTTTTCTAAAATAGATTTACGCTCCGGATATCATCAATTGAAGGTACAAGAAGAAGACATATCTAAAACTGCTTTCAGAACTAGGTATGGTCATTATGAGTTTACAGTCATGCCCTTTGGGTTAACAAATGCACCTGCTGCATTCATGGACATGATGAATAGGATCTGTAAACCATATTTGGATAAATTTGTAATTGTCTTCATAGACGATATACTTATTTATTCCAAAAGTCAGACAGAGCATTGTGAACACCTTCATGTACTCTTAACTTTGTTAAGAAAAGAAAAGCTTTATGCAAAATTCTCGAAGTGTGAATTTTGGTTGCAAGAAGTGCAATCCTTATGACACATGGTGAATCACGAAGGTATTCACGTAGATCCTGCTAAGATAGAGGCAATTACCAAATGGAAGGTTCCACAAACAGCAATGGATGAATGGATGAATGGAATATTTTTTTGTGCGCCACACTGTTTCGGATTTGTTTTCACAAAAAGAAACAGGTGTGCCAATTTAATCGGAAAAACTTACAAGTTTTTTACTTATGACGTACCACTTATACTCTCCACAGTTTCAGTTTTATCACAACTCCTAAGGCGAGAACCCACAAGTTTCCTAATTTAAGGTACATTATATCAATCCTAAGAAACCTTTCAGCTGGCTGGGCCTACCCACGTATCCTAAATTAGATACATGACTGACCATTCGTTATCTCATATATATAATAATCAAATGCCAACGATCCTATTATAACTATCATATTCCATTTATTGCAAAAACTTTCTCGAGACATTTTCTATTTTTTCCATTTTTTTTTTTTTTGGATTTTTGAATTTTTTTTTCAATTTTTTTAATTTTTATTTTTCTACGACACAACTGACACGACTAAGACACACTCGACACAACTAGACACTAGTCTCCCATCCCCGCACTTAATTCCTGCATTATCCTTAATGTGGAAGGAAACTACGACTCAAAGATAAAAGAAAAAAATATATGTACAAAAGATTGGAACAGACTCCCCTGGTTAAAGAAGAAGGATCCTCGTGAATATTCCAATGCGACCGTATAGCATTTCTTTCGCTGCCGCATTCAGTAAAAACTCGGGTTTCTCTCTACAAGTGATATTCAAATCATCGTCGTCCAAATGGAGATTGAGTATGGACAGTTCTGACTGAATCTTGATCTGATATGCTCTATCCATGTTTCGAAGAATTCACCTGTACAAACTCAAACATGACACCCAAGCGTAATACCGAACAAAAGAAATATATATATATATATATATATATATATATATATATAGGATTAGGTTCAAACGTGAACAAAATCCTAAGAGTGAACTGCGTGAACTGATCTGGGCCCTTGATTTTTATAATCTTGAGATTAAATTGAGTGGCATGATGGTAATTATTTGGTTATTTTTTTTTTCATTTAATTAAATACAAAAAGGGTATATGTGTAATTTTAATCTTAAATTGATTGCATAAATCTCTCACAAATCAAATCAAGGATTAGGAAAGATGTAACTTAATTCAATTATTAAAATAATTATTTGTTTAAATGCGATGTACACATGTGTATTCTGATTTTGCCCTCTTTTTAATGCGATGTACACATGTGTATATCGTCTTTTTTGTGATATCTCAGAATTTTTTTTGTATTGAATGTTGATGTACACCTATGAATTACTGTACACATATGTACGATGCTGAGTACACATGTGTATTGTTCTATTTAAATCCAAGTACACATGTGTATACCGTTGAAATATGAAGGTTACGTGGATCTTAAAAATCAAAATTTGAATTCTAGTGTTGAAATCTGAAATAAAATTTAAAATTGAAATCTGGTGATTTGTTGTTTGTTTTGATAATTATCTTATTAATAAATACACATAATGTGGATAATGAATTTAAATTAGGAAAGATGTAACTTATTCAATTATTAAAATAATGATTTAATCTAATTTTTTATATAATTACAATCCTACCCTTAACAACTAAAAAGGAAATCAAGGGTCCATATCTGTTCATGCAGTTCACTCTTGGAAGGTTGTTCACGCTGGAACCCTACCCTATATATATATATATATATATAGAATAAAATAAAACAAAAAGAAAGATATTTTTGGGTTTTTGTTTTTTTTTTTTAAGTTTTTTTTCTGTTATTTGTTTTTTTTTTTTTTTTTGAAACTAGAAAAACACTAAGCGCGTTAATTCCCCGCCAACGGCGCCATTTTGATGACTGTCGTTAGGGTCAATCAAAAACCTAAATAAGCTACGTAGATAGCGTAAGTAGAGTATCGTATCCACGGGGAATTTGTGGTCAGTGTCGCGTTTTTACTAAGAACTAATTTTAACTAGATTGGGGGTTTTATGAATTTAATTGTAAAAACTAAAGAGCTAATTGATAAAGTTGTAATCAATACGATAAAGAATAACCTCTACCCGGAATCCCAATAACCCGTTTAACATAAAAACTTGTTTACCGATTCAAAACACCACATAGACATGGCCTCGGATTTAATGAATTTGATTAGTTAGTAAGGATAGTTTTTAAAATTCACTATGCAACTTAATAACCCGTTTGATTGTATCAACTACCCACCAATTTACTAACCCGCTAACAACGCAAGAAAGTTGCCAATACGCTTAATAAACGACAAGTAATTCAAATACAAGAAACGTTTACCAATAATCCAACACAAGTGGTTAAGCTGTACTAGTTATACGAATCTGAAAACAAAGTCTAATGCAAACAATGTAAAAGTTCATCCGGGTAGAAGTTACGAAGATTTTAGCCGCTCATTGTTGTCATAAGAACTTCAATATCGATTCGGGAATTGCAGAACATGAAGAATTGATTTGAAAGATGGTGTATGATGAAAACACTACGTCAAAAAAGGGCTACGGCCACACTAAAAAAGTGTGACTATACGCCTTTCGCCACATGAATTTTTTTCAACTCAAGTGTGACCAAAGGTCCAGTCATCGTATGTATCATACGGCCACATTCACTTTTTAGTGGCCGTTGCAACTTAAAAGTGTGGCTTAAGGGTACTAAAAATTTCTTGTTGGAATCAAGCATAAGTGTGGCTAAATGGTAGCTACGGTCACATTAATGTACTTTAAGTGTGACTGGTTCTATTATATGGTCACATAAATTTAGTAAAAAGTCTATTTTAGCCACATTAGTTAAAAAAGAGTGAGGCAAAAAGGGTTGTAATCAAGCATTGTGTTTATTAAGTGTGGCCAAATTGTAGCAACGGCCACATGAATTTACTATAAGTGTCGTCGATTCTATTATATAGTCACATGAATTTTATGTAAGTGTGGCTAAAAATTTTGATTAGACACATAAAACATTTTTTGTAATTGTAAGTGTGGCTATTGTATAACCTTTGGTCACACAAATTTGTTTTCCCATGACATTTGGTATCATTTCGTCACACAAACAAAAAACAAAGTGACTATGGTGTGACTAATTGTTATTAAAGCCACATTAAATTTTGTAATTTTAAGTGTGGCTATTTTCTAATCTTTAGTCACACATAACTTTTTCCCATGACGTTTGGTATCATACTGTCACACAAAAAGAAACAAAGTGACTATGTTGTGGCAAACGATTATTTATAGCCACACAAAATTTTGTAAATTCTAAGTGTGGCTATTGTCCAACCTTTAGCCACACATATTTGTTATGGTTCTATGTGACCATTTTTGCGTAATTATCAATTTTATTTTCATTTTTTTTGTAAAATTAAAACAGGAGTAAAGTATTAAACATGAAAAAACCTAAAAACAAAACTAATGATATTAATAATAATAATAATAATAATAAACAAAAATTCATACATAAGTTTTAAATTTAAATAATATATTACATAAACTTTTGATCATAAGCTATCTACAAATAATGCAACTACTACTTCATGTGGATCCCTCTCAAGGTCTTCAAAAGCCATTTAGAAGAAAACATATGCCTTGGTTGTCCAGGTTCATTTCTTCTCCCCACATTATTGTTGTGTTGCTGTTGAGATAAAACCTTCATGTTTGCAAATAATGAATCCAAAGTCTATCATTCTGTTTTGGCACTACTTTCCCTTATTTCCGATACATCCACTAATCCACATAAAGTCTTCTTTTACACTAAACGGATAAATATGGTACCATGAAAGTAAAGCCTCCTCCATTTGAAGCCTTATTTCGAATGGGTCAAGCCACATCCCTTGACAACACATAACCTGTATTTGAAGCCTTATCTGCACACCTAACATCATGGAACAGAATCCTGTATTTACAATGATAGAATAAATGAAATTTCAATAGGTTGTTCTTTTTCTCTCTTAAAAACAAATTTGTCACATAACCTGTATTTGAAGCCTTATCTGCACACCTAACATCATGGAACAGAATCCTGTATTTACAATGATAGAATAAATGAAATTTCAATAGGTTGTTCTTTTTCTCTCTTAAAAACAAATTTGTCACATAACCTGTATTTGAAGCCTTATCTGCACACCTAACATCATGGAACAGAATCCTGTATTTACAATGATAGAATAAATGAAATTTCAATAGGTTGTTCTTTTTCTCTCTTAAAAACAAATTTGTGAACAAAAAATTGCTCAATGAACTAGACTCAAAATCATGTGGAATAAATATGCATTATTACTAGTGTTCCATAAAACAATAACTACACCAAATGAACAGTTTGCTCTTTTTTTGGATTGTTTTACTTTTATTTAGGTTGCAAAATAGGAAATCCAATATCATTATCACAAGCTACTCTGTTACTATTGAAGGTAATCAAAACACTAGAAAATGATGAAACATGTGCTTTAGGGCAAATGTGTCCAACATATCCATGGGGACCACCTGAAAATTTCCCATCAGTTAACAATGCAACTTCCTGCAAAATCCAACAAATTTGTTGCTTACCATTAAGAACACAATATGTTAGAAACTAGAACAATCATAACTTTAAGCCATTTGAACTGAAATCTATTAAGCTTCCACTTTGTGGGATCAGGCATATATACATGTGGATCCAAAAAGAAGTCAAGATGGAGCCAGAGAGTACAAAAGGTGATAAATTGTAAAAACCAATTGAACGATGAAATTCTTCAGAGCAAGTGTTAGCTAGAAATAGCAATTTCAGCCCATTCTCTCTAATTCAGTCAAAAGAGAAAAATCAATAAGGTCAGCTAAAAAAGAATAGGTCAACAGGTCACGTCCGATTCGAAAATCACCTAAAGGGTCACAATATATTATTATTGTATGGCATTCTTTGCAATTATACGTAACGCATTAACTAAACATGGACCCATTTCAACTCGCACTAAAAAAGTATCCATTTTAACCCATTACGCAAGTCCCAACCCACCTATTTCGCCACCTTTAGAGTTTATATGGTTAACAAAGTACCTTGCCAAGACCAGCACCCATTATTTCACTTGTTGGTGTGACCATTTCAGGCATACTCGAGCCCATTTAGGACCTTATCCTCTAATAACTAAAACCACTAAGTTGTTCAGCAGTATGCAGATAAATTCAGATAACTCATTATTGGTTACTTAGTCATGAATGATATTCTATAAGATCACAATGGTAAGTAACCAATAACGAGTTATCTGAATTTAACTGCATACTGCTGAACAACTTAGTGGTTTTAGTTATTGAATCCCTTTCATCACAAGCATTCTCTGATTCACCTTCAACAGAAGCAGGCACGCTTTACTCTTTATATATAACTAGCTATTCAAATGAATATTTGACTTATTACATTTCAGGACACATATTTATGAAATAGTTAAATATTTTAATAATTTGGTGTACGAGTACTAATAAATGTGTTATAAGTAATTAAAATAAACATAGATGATCATAAATGTGTTCTAACGAGTTAACGCTAACCCGCGCGTTGCGGCGGGATATTCATTATGCACGTGTTTGATATCACTATATGAGATGCGAAAATTTTTAAGTATGCAAAACGATCTTTTCATATTGCATATTCTCGGCCTACAACACAACACTAAAGCATTTTACTTTAAAAAAAAAAGTGTATTGAAGAATGACCCAACTTTACCAGCATAAATTTCAAACGAACATTTTTTGAGCCACGTCAAAATTGTTACTATTTGTAAATAAGGAAAAATGTTACATTATGTAAGTAAAAAAATATAAACACTATTACGGGTCTTGGTTTGGTAGGTTGAAAGACCAAAACTATTATTCTTAACCAAATTTTTTAGACCCAAATATTTCAAAATTAAATGGAAAACTAAAAACGGATTCATATCCAAAACCCCGAAACTAACTGGTATACTAAACCCTATAAAAACCAAAATTTTGGTTTCGGTTTCGTTTTAGCCAAATTTAATCCCAAAATCTATCCAAACTAAAAACCAAAATTTTGATTTTGGTTTGGTTTTAGCCAAATTTAATCCCAAAATCTATCCAAATCAATCCGTCTTGTCTTACCTGGGTAATTTGTTGAAAAAGGTATATCTAAATGACATATATATAAAAGCAATTTACCTAGCTACGAGCCAGACTTCCCCATACAGTTGACAAACCAGGATATACCGGAGTTTGTCTACCACCAAAATCATCGAAAGCATAATCCACCAGACGCACAGAGTATTAGGAAAGAGTATTTAATGTATTTTTTATAGTTAAATGTCAATTCTACTCCTATAAAGTTCACAGTTTAAAGACCACAATAACGTAGTTTAGTGGTTAAGGACAATTACGGGGAGAATGAAAACTTGATTCTAATGGTAACTCAACATACAATATTTTCAACATTTACATGAGATGATGGCAATAAATGCTCCAGGGGACACAAATATTCTGGTTATGTAAAACAATTCTACCAAGGTTATAACTTGTAATCACAGAACACCATGTTGGAAGCATTTCATATCTATTTATTTTTATATTTTTACATTAAATCATGTTTTACTCATATGGTTAAATAGATAGTTGACTGTAATCTTTTTAAGCAAGTTGAGAATAAGAGACTAATTAATGAGACAGACAGACGTCAACTTGCACATCTGTACTATTTTGATCTTAAACCTATTCTGCTTCTAGAATACTGAAGGAAATAACAGAAAAAGATCGACCAGAAAAGTCTTTAACTCTTTATACATGTATACCCAACTAATATCCGTGAACATTGGATTAGTGGGGGCAACATCAACCCATTTACTTATAAATGGATCGATTTGGGTATGATTTTATATCTCTAAGCGACCAAACAGATCAGAAATATAGCATATAAAGAAACGGGACAAGCTCCACCTAATGTAGTAGTGTACATGTTTATTGCATAGAGCCACCCCAAATCACTTTATCCAAATATAAAAATTTGATGAAATAATATAATTCCTAGCAAAAACCAATAAGAGGTCAACCACATGATGTAATATTACCCTATTACAGTTAGTAGCAATAACTGAAAAAATAGATGAGTTACCATTGTAAAATAAATAAAAGAGTACCTCAAGGAGTTCAGAACCCCAAGGTGGGCTTGTACGAAGAGTGTGCCTGTCATATTCAAGAAAAAAAATCTCTTATACGCTCACTAACAGGGTAGAATGATGAACAAAGTCGTAACCGTAAGCGAAAGACACTTTTCCCATCTTCCAAGTAATCCAGCCTCTCATGTACCAATTACAGAGGGTAAATACGTAATTTACCAATAATGATATAAAGGTATAAGGGTAAATATGTTTGTTCAACAACAAATAGAGCATACCTTGCCACTGTCTTGAAGATAGTGTGGAACCAGCTCTTTCATGATTGGTAGAGAAATGTCAGATCTTGACCTACACAAAAAAAAATGCGGCGAAGTTGGTTAAAAGTGCTACGATTAATATGATAATTAATATTGTGACTTTTATAACATATAAGAACAAATACAAACTGTTGGTGCATATTTGTGTCCATTACTGTGCGAATAGGCTAGATAGAGTATGTGTTGTATATGTATAGATTAGATATGTAACACGTGAGAGATGCGTCACTGGATGATCACACCTCTGATCTGTATATCATCATTTGTCCCTCTAAGCATCTATTTTCTAAAACCCAATATCACCCTTTACTGGAAGTTATAATGTAATTATGTGAATCGATAAACGAAAATTCCTTTGGCCGCATGAAATCATTCATTTGATCATCTAAATCAACATGAAAACATACGTATTCGTATACACATATTAGACATACACATAGTATACACCAAAATTACACAATCAAGCATCAAAATCGGACATAAGTATCAAACTCAGATGTTTATACATCAAAACCTAACAAATTAAGAATACTTACGTGCGAAGGATATATAAAACATAATGAATAACACTTTAATAATCCAGAACATTAATTTGCTAATTGCAAACCATGGGAGAAGAAATACATATTGTTGTTATTGTTTTCGAGTGCCCTTTAATTGCTAGGAGGGGCAACGTTAAGTTGCTAATAACCACAATTCTATGAACATAGACTTCGATTAGGGAAAAAAGCATGTAAATGGATACTTAACCCTAATTCTATTCGCAATCCCCAATCCAGACCAACCCAAAACTATTCTTTATCTAATTCTCTATGTGAACGTCAATCACGGTAAACACAAATATGAATTCACAAATTGGATGGAATAAAAGTGGCTATTGGAAATCTATCAATTCATGTGAAACCAAGATAAGAGTAAAAGAAACATACCACTTTGGTGTACAAATGGTGAAATGAAAACCTAAAAGCCAACAATCTTTAATCACACATGGAGAAATTCGAATTGGCGGTCGAAGACAGAGGAAAAGTAGAAGAGCATATCAGAGATGGATTATATCAATAAATGGAAAAGATGAGGGGATTCATCAGGTAACACACGTGAGAGAGGGGGCAGACACAAAAACCATTAACTATTTGACTTTTGATCCGTCACTTCTTTTTGAAACGTTCAAATGATGCCGACGATACGTGTTGTCTTCAATTGATACGGATATATTGTTGGTAAATGAATTAGATGAAAGGGTGACGATGAGGATGTGTAGGATGCGGCCGGTTTTTGGGGGTGATGGGGATGTGCAGGTGGGGGGAGGGGTTCGGTGAGGATTATGGAGGTGTTGGTGAGGTGTACGAAATCGATTAATGTTAGGTTTTTTTTTGGAGATGAAGTGGTGCTGGTGGAGTAGGTGGATAATTAGAAGAAGTTGTGGAAGTGGATGTATGGTGCCATGATTTTGAACAGAAACGAGAAGAAATTAAAAGATTTGGTACTTGGAATCATTAATTTGAAAGATGAAAACTGCAACTACTGAAAGTTTTGGGGATATTAGTGTTTTGTAATTAGGGTTTGGAATGGAGATGGAGAGGGAACTGAAATTTAGTGGTGAAAATATGAAATTTTAAAATTTTTGGAGGAAACTTTTAGTGGCTAATAAACTATTTTTTCACACAAAATAATAATATATTTATACTATTTTATATAAATTAATACATACAAAGTTAATAAAAAGTAAATTGAGGTTATATTTTATTTGAATATTTTATATATAAATTTAGGGATGACAATGGGTCGTGTTTGGCTAATCATATACCCATTTCCGATTGTAAAACAATGTCTCATAGTAGGCCCTAAACTCGACGTGATCCACTAAGGCCCAATATGAACCATGAACACATGTATGATCTACTATTGTCCATCGTGATCTATTAAGGCTCAATATGGTCCATTAAGACATGTATGATCAGCTATTGTCCATTGTGATCAATTAAGGCCCAATATGGTCCATTAAGACATACATGATCAACTATTGTCCATCATGATCCATTAAGACCCAATATGGTCCACTAAGCCATGTATGATCAGCTATTGTCAGTTGTGATCCATTAAGTCCTAATACGGTCCATTAAAACATATATGGTCTACTATTGTCCATTGTGTTCCATTAAGGCCTAATATGGTCCATTAAGACATGTATGATCTATTATTTTCCATTATAATCTATTATGGCCTAATATGATCCATTAAGACATGCACTATCTACTATTGTCCATTGTGATCCATTAAGACCCAATATGGCCCATTAAGAAATGTATGATCCAGTATTCTCCATTGTGATCCATAATGGCCCAATATGGTCCATTAAGACATACATGATCTATTATTGTTCATGTTGATCTATTGTGGCCCAATATGATCCATTAAAACATGCACGACATACTATTGACCATTGTGATCCATTAAGGCCTAATACGGTTCATTAAGACATGTATGATCTACTATTATCCATATTGATCCATTAAGGTCCAATATGATCCATTAAAACATGCACGACCTATTATTGTCGATTGTGATCCATTTAGGCCCAATATGGCCCGTTAAGACATGTATGATCCATTTGTTGTTCATTGTGATTCATTAAGGCCCAATACTGTCCACTAAGACATCTACGATCTACTATTGCCCATTGTGATGTATTAATGCCCAATATGGTCCATTAAGACATATATAATAGATTATTGTCAATTATGATCCATTAAGGACCAATATAATCCATTAAGACATTTACGATCTACTATTGTCCATTGTGATTTATTTAGTCTCAATATGGCGCTCCATTAACACACATATGATCTACTACTTTTCATTGTGATCGACAAAGGCCCAATATGATCTATTAAGATATATGTGATCTACAAATTGTCTATTTTGATATATTAAGACCCAATATGCTTTATTAAATGAAAAAATATAAGTTTGGAACGAAATTACTCAATCAATAAATTGAAATTTATACCTTTATATACTTTAAAAATATATGATTTAAAAAAAACTGTTGTTTATAAAATAGAAAATGTATATAAACGTAGCTAATTAGTATATGATTTATAAGAAAACGAGTTATAACAAATATAATTTAGAAAATGTAATATTTAATATTACTTTGAATTTTAATTATGTAGTAAGAATTTTTTTATTAAATAATGTAATTTTTTTAAATCATAATATTATTTAAGGGGGAAGTTTTAAAATGATATATTTTGGGGGGACATTTAAAATGAAATATTTTGGAGGGAAATTTTTAGTTGAAATAATTTGGGAGGAAGTTTAAATTTTAGGATAAAATATATTGGAGGGAATTTTAAAGATTTCAAAAAAAGAAAAGTAATTTTAATCTTTGGTCACACATTTTTCAGTTACATTTGATATCATTTTGTCACACAATATAAGATATGTGGCCAGATGCAATAGCCTTTAGCCATATTACCAAACATATACCGTGACCGTGGAACATATTTGGCCACATTTTTCTTGTGTGACATTTTTTTTCTTAACGTGTGGCTAAAGGTTTCGAATACACGTGTTTTTCGTCAAATGAAACAAATACTATGGTCGTAGATCACATTTGGCCACACTTTTCTTGTGTGGCTAATAAGTGTCACAGTTTTTTTATTAAAGTGTGGGTAAAGGTTTCGAATACATGTATTATTGGTCACATGAAAATAAATACCATGATCTTTGATCACATTTGGCCACACTTTGCTAGTGTGGCTAATATATGTCACATTTTTTCTTAAAGTGTGGCTAAACGTGTCAAATACATGTGTTTTTTGTCACATGAAACAAATATATGTGGTCGTAGATCACATTTGGCCACAGTTTTCGAGTTGTGGCTTGTAAATGTCACATTATTTTCTTATAGTGTGGCTAAAAGTTTTGAATTGTTATACAATGGTCACATGAATAAATAAAATGTGTGGCTAAAAGTAGGCTAGAAGGTTTTGAAATGTCATTAATGACCTTTAGCCACACATTTATTTGAAAGTGTGGCATGGAGGTTTTTGAAAAAGTGTGGCCATAGGTCACATTTGACGTAGTGAAAGTAGTGCTCCAAATTCGTCTAACAAGTCTGGTCGTCGGCTGATTATGCAAGAATGAAAAAGTAAAACCTAAAAGTCAAATCGTATTGTTTAAATAATCTTTCTTCTCGGCACATCGGGCCGCGAGTAGCGGCAGAAACCATGTATCCCCACGCGTGTCGCGGGGGTGGGTCACTTGACCAACTCAACTTAGTAGCTCAGGCGAGTCGCGGAGGAAATAAGCACACCCCCCGCGTGTCGCTGGCCTGTTCCTGTTGACATTTTTCATCTCAGCTCCATGTACTGACTTGTTAACCTTGCGTTTTCAACCTATTAAGCACCAGAACAAAAACACGATATAAGTATCAAAACTACTATGACTAAATATGTTAAACTAACTAACATACGATAAAAATTACTATAAACGACACTTATTTTCACTCAACATCAATACCCAAATCCAACAAAGGTTCTATGTTTTGACAAGATAAACTTGTCGGACTCGATAACCTATGTGTATCCATAATTATTTAATACAATACCAGACAATAGGTTTTTTCATATACGCGGAACATACAATACATAATCTAGTAATAGGTGTTTTCAAGAAGTAAATACCAGTCTAACTTCCCTGACTCCTCTGATAGGCTCGATTGCTACATTTTTCATTCGTAATTCAGATCCATAATCAATCACTTTGCATTCCTCGAACCACCTTAGATATTTGCACACACACCCGTTTACCCACCATCCAAATTCTTCATCCTAGACACAAAACGATTCAGTAATAAAGGAAACATAATTCGCAGCCGGAATTTTTGAATTTACATTATAATTTGACTTAATAAGATTTTCTGTTAACCAAGAACTAATCGGGCCACAATCATAGTCACTTGTTGCATTTAAAACTAGGGCCACAAACCGATTTCTATTAGCAATCAACTTACGACCCATGGACCAACTTTCATCCAGTTCTGATCCATTTAATAATGATTTCACAGACCGGTTTTTATTTCGGCTCTGAACATCTTTTTGTTTATTGGAACCACCAGAATCTACAACATTTGCAATTTTAGAATAGCCCAATTCGATAGCATTAATTGGGCCATAATGATTCATTTGTTCAGAATTTAACACATGGTCCAATTACATTTCCTTGGTAGAGTCACAACCCATTTGTAATTTCTCAATTAGGCTTAAACCATTTGAACTTTTAGAATTAATTATATTAGAGTTTTATATTACAATATAGTTCCTAGTAGGTATATCCCGAACCATAACATTATTATTTTCTAATGAATTTGAAATGATTACAGAAAATATACCAGTTTGTGTGAGAGTGTAACACCCCGAAAATTTACGTCCTATAATGTCTTGACACGTGTCATAACCTTTGAACGTGTGAAAGAATGTACTTGAAGGACTAAAGTTGACAAACAGTGAAACTGTGTAAATATAAGGGTCCAAAGTGTCAACAAGGAATAAATATATGTTACGTTAACCCTACTTGATGTTTATAACCTTAAACGAATGGATCATGGATCATACGAAGCGAATTGTGAAAGAAAGTGAGAGATTACAAACTACAGGGGTTAAATGTGTCAACATGTTAAGTTATACCTCTGAGTGACCTTTTAGCAAACCCGAAGCCTTCTAACGATTAATTATGCTCACTAGAATCTACCATAAAAATTTCACCAAGTTTCGTTACCATATGAGAAAGTTGTGATAAAATTCGTGTGTGAGGGTTAAAATCGTCAACATTGAAATTTAGGGCTTTTCGGGTGATCACAAAGTTACCCGAGGACTTTACAAAGTGGGTATAAGTCTTAAAGCCCCCATATGTCAATATTATAGGATAAGAATTCTGGAAAACAAGTGAAAACGATGTTTCGAGGGACCAGGGACTAAATTGCAAATAAAAGTAGCCTGATGAAGGGCTAGCGCACCGCTACAATTGTAGCGTAACGGTGCGCTAGCGTTGCCCAGCGACAGAAATTATGGACAGCTGCCTGTTTGCATGTTGTAACCGACTTTAAACTTAGTTTTTCGATTCTATGGGCTTCCTAAGATGGTTTATAGCCTATAGGGGGCACATGTACTGATCTTGGATCATTGATAGACTCATTTGGCATCAATTTGTGAAAGATCAAAGTTCTTATAAAGTCTCATATTGCAACATACATGCACATTTCAACTTCTGGTCTTTTAGAGGAGCTCAAGAACTTATACAAGCTTTCCAAATCATTCATTAGACGTATGTAAGTACCCTTGATTCTTCTTGTTTGGGTTATGCTTAGTTTATAGCCTAGAAATCAAACCGTCGTAACTACGGTTTGACTTTACGATAAATCATAAACGGTCCGGAATTTTGTCGAAATGAAAGTTGTTACAAGTTGGTAATTTTATGGGCAAATAACCCTTAAAAGGGCACCCGCTGATTTCAATCCTAACTATGTCGTTTGTCGAGTCAAACTTCTTCCGAAAAAGTCAACATAACCATTAAACATGCAATTAGCGTTCCAGAAGGCGTGTAATCTGTTTTAACATGCATATAACCTGCAAATAAGTATAAAAACTTGTTTAAGCTTTTTCGATTCGACAACTCTCTGTTTTGAACCGATTCAGAGCCGAAAGTCGCGTAGTTTGACTTTCTGCTTTGAATTCGATTCTGACCCGGTTTTTGATAGGTTTAGACATGCCCTAAAGTTCCATTAGGACCTTGTGACATGTTAGTATAACCCTCTGCGTTTATACTACTCGAATCCCTAATTGTCCGATGTTTCCGTTAAATTGTCAAATGTTGACCATATTGCCCTTATGATTATAAAATGAGATTTTTGAAGATGTGAAAGGACAATAATCTTTGTTATTGATTATTAATCATGTCTGTAAATTTTCACGTCAATCGGAAGTCTAGATTAGGAGTTATGCTTAATGACGTAATTATAAACAATTTTATTAATTAAACGGCGTCATTAGCGTAAAGCCTATCTAAACCCAATTTTTGACACCAAACCTTTTACCCACTGATGTAATATAATATTTTGGGATTTTTAAAGATTTTTAATTATTTTTAAACTGATCATAAGCTAGGTTTACCGCCTCGATTCGGTTAATACCGAATATACCCTTTTCAGGTATAAAATGAGTTCTACAAATCCTTTTGATACCAATCCAATTGCTATTGATTTTAAATAATAAATGAAGTGTTTTGAACCTTATGAACTGACCTGGAAACTCAGAATACTATTTTAACCCGTAAATCGCTTAAAACGACGTTATACGCGTATTAAGCGCATAGTAAGGTTTTAAAACCATTTTGCCACATAGGACTTAACACCAACTGATATACCAAGTTAAAATAAACTATTTTACTGATTTATTCAAACCCGGATCACAGAAGCTTAATTGATCCCTTTTATACTCTTTAAAATGACCAAAATACCCCTAAGGGGCTTAATATAAGATTAAACTCGTTTTGGGCATTATGGAAGGTATCCTACTGATATCACAAAATATTTAGGGCATGTTAACTTAGGAAACCTGTTTAGGACTCTTACGGTTACCCGTTACGCTTTTTACGCGTTCGGTTCGGTTTATGTAACTAGTTTACATAAATTAGCCGAAACGGGTCAAACCTTATCGGTTGTATCTCAAAATCCAGAATGTGTATAATATACCCATATTAAGCAAGTCTTCAAACTTGTCGGGTCTAAATCACATTCTATCCGGTCTTTGCTTAATCAAGCGTACGAACCGTATCTTTATCTTGAAAAACTAATCGGTCTAAGTCAAGACTTAATCAAAGACCCGTTAGGATTCTAATAGGTTATTAAAAACCTTCGTTCCAGATTTAGGAGCCCATTAAAAGCTATCTGTACTTGCTGATTTGATACGGCTGGGATTGAATTTATATTTAGCTCAGGTAAATACTTTTAACTTATTTCCCTATACGGGCTTGGGGTACGGTATATAAAATACCGCTTGGTCGGGCATTGAACGTTTAATCTTTTTATGGTTAAATCATTGAGATGTCTCCGTTTAATTTGTTTTGTTTACTTAAAGCCTTTGGGGGTTAATGACCGTTGTCCCGGATATCCCTGGCATCATTCTACGAATGGCCACGACCTCAACACCGGGCGTAGGCGTACGCTTTCGGTGTCTCATCTACATAAAGTGGTGTGTCCATTAATCTTTAACCCGGCTCGATCCGGGCTACTGAACGCATAAGGAACATGTAAATCTTGTACAAGTTTATATATTAGATAAGTATCCCAAGTTATAAAATATTATTTGTGCCATGTGCATTCAAATCAATCATTTTATTAAACCTTTTCAAAATGAGTCGGTTGATTGTATTTACCAGTGTAAACTGACGTATTTTCCCAAAAAGGCTAAGTGCAGGTACTAATTGGAATTGGCTGGCTACTCCTAGCATCAATAAAGAGTCTCGCAAGCTTAGATGCCTAAAGTCTGTTGAACCATGTTATTTTATTTACGATCCGCCTGTGGATCTTTTACTTCCGTCATAATACTTTGATGTACATTATTTCGGATTGTAATATATTTACCTTTTGCTTCCGCTGTGCATTTATATATTGTGTTTTTTGACTATGATGTTGCCAACCACGTCACGTTACTCCCCTACCGGGCCCACCGGTGACACGTGGAAATTTGGGGTGTGACAGGTTGGTATCAGAGCCAACATTGAGTGAATTAAACACTAGCTTTTTGTGTTTAATCTCAATGACACATTTGCACATTCCTTGACCTTCTGAGTCTAGACTTAACATAGGAATATTCTAAATCCTTATCTGGAAATTCTGCTTCCAAATTTTTATATTTTGGATACGTCGCCAAGCGAATAAGCCGTAATGATAATTCTCCACACCCGGAGCCTTAATTTGTTGACCTTCATACAGCGGCTAGGACGAAACATGCAACCAAGGAGAAAGCATTCAGAAATAAAATAAAGAAGAAACTCCTTTTGCTAAAAATCGTTTCCTTAATAGTCCTTATAAGGACATAATTACCTTTCAGTTCCTTCGAGGACAACACTATTCCTTTCAAGTCCCGTCTAGGGCACATCTGTATTTTTAATTTTATAGTGGAATAATTAACTTTAAATTTTCATTCAGACATTCCTTTTATAAGATCTACCTTTATATAAAATGGCAAAATCTAAAAAGGACGACACCTAGCCACGCAATATTTTGAGGCAGGGCAAAGATGGTAGTTCCATAATTAGATTCAGATCCATATTTAACACCTCAATTTAGGATTGTTCTGCGTTAAATATTAATAAGAATCTTAAGAGTGAAACCTAGCCTTCGGGTCATTTTAAGGCCGGGCCATGATGGTAAGACCTGTTTAAAAGATTCGAATCCCTGTTAACATCTGTAAATATGTTAACACTCCTGACAGACGTGATTCATTAAAATCACACACGTCATTCTTATTAATGGATTCTTCAAAAGATTCCTAACCCAATGTAATGATCTCTGAATCATGGGTTTAGATCATCACTTGAGATGATCACATTTTGACCATACGTGGTAATATAGCGCCTTCAGGCCCTGTTCGTTTCCATATGAACCAACAGACAGTGGTAGTGATGACTCCCTGTCAGATAAAGGTAATGAACTAGGTTCAAACCTTCATGCTTTGATTCTCTGAAATCATAGCTTATAATTTATAAATGTCCTTGTGACTAGGCCTGTTGTGCCAGCAATACCTTCATGCTTTGATTCTTTGAAATCATGGTTTATAAATTAAACTTGTCTACGCGACTAGGCCATTTGTGCTATTACTAACTTATAAATTAGGATTCATGATAAAAATCCTGAATAAAATAAATATCATTCCTTTCCTGCCAATATAGATATTAAAAGAGAATCTTAAAAGGTTTGACCTAGCTTGAATGTCATTGAAGACCTAGCTAAGATGGTAAAACCTGTTTAAAAAGAGATTCAGATCCTTGTTAACATCTGAAAATGTGTTAACACTCCCGACAACCGTGATGCGATAAAAATCACACTTGTCATCCTTATATTAGGAATTTTTCCAAATCCCTTATTTAGCGTGAATGATCAATAGGAATCATGGCTGGTAAACATCGAAAATGATGTACGCATCAAAACATCCATTTGGGATGTAAACCTACGGGAAAAGGTGTATACATGAAAAGATAGTTTTTATTTCATAAATTCTTGTCAAGACAATGAACTATGAAATTTTCCGATCCAAAGGAATCATTGATTATGTTTTAGATTTTTCCCCTTGTGACAAGGCCCAGTGTCATCATAAGTCCTTTGGAACAAGCCCTTGTGCTATATATAAAAAATGTCAATACGACATTGACAGTCGTGATTTATGTCCCCTGTCTAATAAATATGAAGGATTATATTCTGTTTACACGCCAAAGATGGTTTATTTAAAAACCTAGGCAGAAAATAATCAATTAACGTAAATACTATCTATTGGCCTGTATGGTTTATTTACACCATGGCTAATTAGTCATCAAATTTGACAATTCATCATATAATTAAACCAATTATTACTACTTGGTTTGTAGCCTTCAAAGCTTCACCATGGCTAATTCCCCTGAAGCTCACAATCGTCCAGTTGATCAGAATGATGATGTAAGACTAAACTTAACCAGCACCGAGCTACAGGCTATATTAAATACAGCCATAAATAACGTTGTGGAGCGTGCACTGAAGGATCACAAGCGAAAGTGCGATAACATCCCAATTCAAGGTTGTAAAAAGGGTAAGACCGGTTCAAACTATAACCAGTCCAAGCCAAAGGAGGCTAAACCTGAATGTAAGAATTGCGGGAAGAAGAGGCACTTCAGTAAATGCATATATGAACAGAACAGGGGATGTGGTATCTGTAAAGAGATGGATCACAAGACCCATGAATGTAAGGAATTGAAGAACAACCAACAGTTGGTTGAAAAACCCAGATGCAAAATCTGCAAGAAAAAGCACTTCGGGAAGTGCAGGTATGAATTGAACTTGCATACACAGTCGAGAACTGTTGCATGTGGGATATCCAAGTCCAAGGGGCATAAGACCTTGGACTGCATGAAGACCAAGGACGCAACCTGCTATGGTTGCAATGAAATGGGGCACATCAAAACTAATTTCCCTAATAAAACCAAGAAGTCTGGGAAGGATTTGAGTGACAGACAGCAGACTGGTAAAAAGCCCAAATGCAAAACCTGTAGGAAATATCACCTCGGGAAATGCAGATATGAAGTTCAGCCTCTACCCTGTGGAATTTGCAAGTCTAAAGAAGACAAGACGATAGAGTGCAAGAAGATAAAAGATGCAACATGCTTCAACTGCCATGAAAAGGGGCACATTAAGACCAACTGCCCTAAGTACGCTAAAAAGCCTAAGGAAGATAAAAAGACAAAAACTGGAAGCTCTCAAATGGATGCTCAAGAGGCTATTCAGGATGACAATGTCACAACAGGTACTTTCTTCATCAATAACGCTCATGCTAGAGTACTAATTGATTCAGGTGCAGATAAGTCTCTCGTAGACAATAGATTAGTAAATCATTAAATCTGCTTGTTAAAACTCTAAGCGTTAAGAATGAAGTAAAATTAACCAATAGTACCTCAGAGACTACTTCAGAAATATTAGATGGATGTTTTATATCCATTAGGATTTACCCTTCTCCGCTGTCCTTGTTTAGTTAATAGGAGGACTCGATAGAGTAATAGGAAAGGATTGGTCGTCTAGTGACCAAGCCAATATTGTGGGTGATAAGAAGCAATTAATTATCAAAACTCCTTATGAGACAACCCTCATAATTACATGTTTCATGTCCACAATGTTTAGGCATCATTTTAGGGCCTTAAAGTTGACTTAACAAGCTTTAAACGTGTCAGAAATGGCTTTAATGAATAACAAGGACCAAGACTGTCATTTTTGAAAATTGCTTCTGATCAGAAGACCCGGGCGGCCCGCTTAAGCCCTGGGTGATACCATACGCGGCCCGCGTTAGACTCCCAGAGAAAAAAAATGGTGGAACCGGCCGTCCCCGGAATCGAACCTGGGTCTAGGCCGCACCCTTTCGCGTGCCTAGCCAACCGAGCTAGGTGCCTAGTTTGTGAAAATTTCCAATCTAATTAAATATAAGCACATGTACAATAACTTCCTTACTTCTTACAATAAGTCAACTACTTATCCTCCTTATGTTAACTAAGTATTAGAATCCAAGATTTTTACCGCTATGATTTAGTTACTCTTGGCTTACTGATGTTGACTAAATGTTAGAAAGGATAAAGTAGAAATCCATTAAGTATATTAGCGGATATGCTGGAAAGGACATGGTAAGGCATACATCACAGCCATATGATAATAATACTCTTAATAGGTGAGGACCTTAATGAAATCCTCAGGAAAGATCTTTTATATATGAGGGATGGTCCAAGTTTCTAAGGACCATATTAGAAGACATATTATCCACGCCGCGAAATGGAAAAAGATGGAATAAGAGTTTTTCAACTCCCTCATAAGAGCTATAAATTATAGGCAGTATGATGCAAACCTTGGATTCATTGGTTGAAATAATGCTCTTACTCAGTTAACCTAGAATCTAAGCATAATGCACTATATATATCGTGATGATTTAGCATCCGCTAAGAAGGGACACATTAAGGTTTCAAGGCCTGCTTATTATAAATCCATTATGGATCTACCTCAGCTACTCACGTTGCATAGATTAAGAAATAACCAGTCAAAGCTAAGACTGCCCTAAAGTTGTTTAAGATTTTACAGCTAAGTTTAAAAGGGATAAAAATGGAGGCGTTTAACCCTCCTGGTGAATAATTAGGGGTAGCTCACATTAATAATGACACCGGATAAATCCCTTATTGTGACATGATTGCTAGAAGATACGTTTAGGATTCAGGTGCTGCTAAGTCTCTCACAAGACCATAAACTTAGCAAACTTTTAGAAATTTTTTTTTCTTTCTGTAAGAACCCCGAATATTAAGTGTAAGGAGGAACCTTCGGGCAAATCATAAGAACCATTTCTTCTGTTCTTGTCAGAAACCTCCAGTCATGGAAAATTTTTCCTCTCTCAAGAGAAAGTGCGTCAGCACATATAGTTGATATCTCTTTAATCTCTATCGATTCCGAATACCAGATGGTATGATAAAAGCGCCATATGAGGATTGGTGTGTCTTAATAAATTCCATAGATTGCTTCCATGCCTGATCAGTATGGAGGTTTAATACATGGGACCACTAAGATATTCCGATGGTCATAGAGTACTATAGTCAGCTAATGGTATTCAAAGGAGATATCCAGAATGGAATTGTCCAAGTAAATCTTCCCGATTAAGGAGTTCTTGGACTCATAAAATAAATGTGTCACTTAATTGACACAAACAATGGTGGATGAATTGGAGCCTGAGATTTGTAAAAATCTCTGTAACCTCCTTGTACCTTGATTATCTTCTCCTAATATTACCCTGTTTGCCCCTGAGAGGCAGGTAGAGTTAAGGTTTAAATTCCGTTTAAGGCTGTGTTATTATGAAATCTCCAAAACAGTTAGTACCATCATTGGAAGAATCGAAACCCTGATTAAATAAGTTTAAAATAGAGGGTTCATATAGCTTAATTCAATATCCTAGAAATCCGGTATAGTTAATTAGGAAAGACGGTTCATTTTGCTTATGCATTATCACCGCAACCCTAATTAGGCAACGATTAAGAATTGGCCATCAGCTGCCCAGGATCGTCGATTTGTTCGACTCACGACAAGGATTAACTATTCCTTAAAATTAGTTAAGCAGTGGTTCGAATAACCATCTCACCTTAAAATAAGCTTTTCTATAATAATGGATATGTAAGTATTAAGGCTACTCCTTTGGAGACCTTGTATAGATGGAATGTTAAATATCTAGTGTTAGATAGAGAATTGGTAAGTCCAATTATCAAGATCTGAAAGTTGCCTGGGGGACAACAAATAAGATTATACAAATCCATAATCGATTGTAGGTTGCCAGTATATGGCAAGAAATCGAGGAGTTATGAAAATAGCAAACTTCCTAAGTTCTTGTTAAGAAATATGGTTTAACAAAAGATATCACCCAGGAAGGGTGTACCAAATTTGTGAAATTATCAGACTAGTTAAGCTCTGAATATATGGAAATCATTCGAAGGAAATTGAATGTATCAAGATCAAGTAGCTTGTAAGCTAAAACCTACTTAAGGAGTTTGACGGAGCTCGCAATACATTGCACAATAGTGACTGGAGGATGTGTTCCGCCAATAAGTCAAGAAGCACTATCACATAATGATATGCAGAATTATGATGTGATGAGCATCCTGTATCGATTGAGGATCGACAGGTCAAGAAGCTCCAAAAGGATACATATGCCTAATATAAGAGCCACTATGGGAGCTTGGAAAGACTCCAGATATGCTATAAAAGTTAAGTCCCTTATGCGACAAAGATTACTTCTAGCATTTTAACAAATCTAGAGGTCGAGATTTCTTTTAAGGGGGTGAGGATGTAACACCCCGAAAATTTACGTCCTATAATGTCTTGACACGTGTCATAACCTTTGAACGTGTGAAAGAATGTACTTGAAGGACTAAAGTTGACAAACAGTGAAACTGTGTAAATATAAGGGTCCAAAGTGTCAACAAGGAATAAATATATGTTACGTTAACCCTACTTGATGTTTATAACCTTAAACGAATGGATCATGGATCATACGAAGCGAATTGTGAAAGAAAGTGAGAGATTACAAACTACAGGGGTTAAATGTGTCAACATGTTAAGTTATACCTCTGAGTGACCTTTTAGCAAACCCGAAGCCTTGTAACGATTAATTATGCTCACTAGAATCTACCATAAAAATTTCACCAAGTTTCGTTACCATATGAGAAAGTTGTGATAAAATTCGTGTGTGAGGGTTAAAATCGTCAACATTGAAATTTAGGGCTTTTCGGGTGATCACAAAGTTACCCGAGGACTTTACAAAGTGGGTATAAGTCTTAAAGCCCCCATATGTCAATATTATAGGATAAGAATTCTGGAAAACAAGTGAAAACGATGTTTCGAGGGACCAGGGACTAAATTGCAAATAAAAGTAGCCTGATGAAGGGCTAGCGCACCGCTACAATTGTAGCGTAACGGTGCGCTAGCGTTGCCCAGCGACAGAAATTATGGACAGCTGCCTGTTTGCATGTTGTAACCGACTTTAAACTTAGTTTTTCGATTCTATGGGCTTCCTAAGATGGTTTATAGCCTATAGGGGGCACATGTACTGATCTTGGATCATTGATAGACTCATTTGGCATCAATTTGTGAAAGATCAAAGTTCTTATAAAGTCTCATATTGTAACATACATGCACATTTCAACTTCTGGTCTTTTAGAGGAGCTCAAGAACTTATACAAGCTTTCCAAATCATTCATTAGACGTATGTAAGTACCCTTGATTCTTCTTGTTTGGGTTATGCTTAGTTTATAGCCTAGAAATCAAACCGTCGTAACTACGGTTTGACTTTACGATAAATCATAAACGGTCCGGAATTTTGTCGAAATGAAAGTTGTTACAAGTTGGTAATTTTATGGGCAAATAACCCTTAAAAGGGCACCCGCTGATTTCAATCCTAACTATGTCGTTTGTCGAGTCAAACTTCTTCCGAAAAAGTCAACATAACCATTAAACATGCAATTAGCGTTCCAGAAGGCGTGTAATCTGTTTTAACATGCATATAACCTGCAAATAAGTATAAAAACTTGTTTAAGCTTTTTCGATTCGACAACTCTCTGTTTTGAACCGATTCAGAGCCGAAAGTCGCGTAGTTTGACTTTCTGCTTTGACATCGATTCTGACCCGGTTTTTGATAGGTTTAGACATGCCCTAAAGTTCCATTAGGACCTTGTGACATGTTAGTATAACCCTCTGCGTTTATACTACTCGAATCCCTAATTGTCCGATGTTTCCGTTAAATTGTCAAATGTTGACCATATTGCCCTTATGATTATAAAATGAGATTTTTGAAGATGTGAAAGGACAATAATCTTTGTTATTGATTATTAATCATGTCTGTAAATTTTCACGTCAATCGGAAGTCTAGATTAGGAGTTATGCTTAATGACGTAATTATAAATAATTTTATTAATTAAACGGCGTCATTAGCGTAAAGCCTATCTAAACCCAATTTTTGACACCAAACCTTTTACCCACTGATGTAATATAATATTTTGGGATTTTTAAAGATTTTTAATTATTTTTAAACTGATCATAAGCTAGGTTTACCGCCTCGATTCGGTTAATACCGAATATACCCTTTTCAGGTATAAAATGAGTTCTACAAATCCTTTTGATACCAATCCAATTGCTACTGATTTTAAATAATAAATGAAGTGTTTTGAACCTTATGAACTGACCTGGAAACTCAGAATACTATTTTAACCCGTAAATCGCTTAAAACGACGTTATACGCGTATTAAGCGCATAGTAAGGTTTTAAAACCATTTTGCTACATAGGACTTAACACCAACTGATATACCAAGTTAAAATAAACTATTTTACTGATTTATTCAAACCCGGATCACAGAAGCTTAATTGATCCCTTTTATACTCTTTAAAATGACCAAAATACCCCTAAGGGGCTTAATATAAGATTAAACTCGTTTTGGGCATTATGGAAGGTATCCTACTGATATCACAACATATTTAGGGCATGTTAACTTAGGAAACCTGTTTAGGACTCTTACGGTTACCCGTTACGCTTTTTACGCGTTCGGTTCGGTTTATGTAACTAGTTTACATAAATTAGCCGAAACGGGTCAAACCTTATCGGTTGTATCTCAAAATACAGAATGTGTATAATATACCCATATTAAGCAAGTCTTCAAACTTGTCGGGTCTAAATCACATTCTATCCGGTCTTTGCTTAATCAAGCGTACGAACCGTATCTTTATCTTGAAAAACTAATCGGTCTAAGTCAAGACTTAATCAAAGACCCGTTAGGATTCTAATAGGTTATTAAAAACCTTCGTTCCAGATTTAGGAGCCCATTAAAAGCTATCTGTACTTGCTGATTTGATACGGCTGGGATTGAATTTATATTTAGCTCAGGTAAATACTTTTAACTTATTTCCCTATACGGGCTTGGGGTACGGTATATAAAATACCGCTTGGTCGGGAATTGAACGTTTAATCTTTTTATGGTTAAATCATTGAGATGTCTCCATTTAATTTGTTTTGTTTACTTAAAGCCTTTGGGGGTTAATGACCGTTGTCCCGGATATCCCTGGCATCATTCTACGAATGGCCACGACCTCAGCACCGGGCGTAGGCGTACGCTTTCGGTGTCTCATCTACATAAAGTGGTGTGTCCATTAATCTTTAACCCGGCTCGATCCGGGCTACTGAACGCATAAGGAACATGTAAATCCTGTACAAGTTTATATATTAGATAAGTATCCCAAGTTATAAAATATTATTTGTGCCATGTGCATTCAAATCAATCATTTTATTAAACCTTTTCAAAATGAGTCGGTTGATTGTATTTACCAGTGTAAACTGACGTATTTTCCCAAAAAGGCTAAGTGCAGGTACTAATTGGAATTGGCTGGCTACTCCTAGCATCAATAAAGAGTCTCGCAAGCTTAGATGCCTAAAGTCTGTTGAACCATGTTATTTTATTTACGATCCGCCTGTGGATCTTTTACTTCCGTCATAATACTTTGATGTACATTATTTCGGATTGTAATATATTTACCTTTTGCTTCCGCTGTGCATTTATATATTGTGTTGTTTGACTATGATGTTGCCAACCACGTCACGTTACTCCCCTACCGGGCCCACCGGTGACACGTGGAAATTTGGGGTGTGACAGAGAGGGTCCTTGGACACACTCTGTCCGACTTCATCCGAACCTTTGTATCCTTCCAAAAGTTTCAGACGATAGTCCTTTCTAAAATGTCGCACTTTGTTGCACTCCAACAAGTCGGTTTCATCTTTTTATTTGGTCGTTTATCATAATGATTAAATTCCGGTTTCAGATTCTTGAATTTGTTGAACTCTCGGGTTTACCATCATGTTCAACAACAATTACCAATGATGATGTTTGAGTTTTACCTTTGGTTTTGTCATCTTCGTGAACAGGGAGTGACTCCTCAATACGGATGGACTACCCAATTGAACCAAAGAAAGCTCTTCCTTCGGATGTCTAAGGGTATGTTTAAATACTTCCACAAAGGTGGAAAATTTTCAATTATTGTAGAAACAACAATTGACTCATCCATTTTCATATCATGTTATGAAAATGACCTAAAATATGTAATAAATCATTATATTGCTTCATAATAGGCGTAGAGTCTGCCATTTTATAACTAAAGATATTGTTTCCGAGAAACTTCTTACTTGATGCATCTTTACCTATATATTTAGATTCGAGTGAATTCCAAAGTTGCTTTGCCAATTCTGTGTTTTGGTAGACATCAAAAAGTGCATTCGATATTCCATTGAGAATGTGACCCCAGCAAATATAATCATCATGTAGGAAATGGGTCACATTTTTATTAATAAAACAATCGATTCAAACCAATATCTTCAAAAGATAAAGTCTTCAACTTGATCTTTAACCGCGTCTATTTGTATGGTTCGTTGTGTTTTCAGTCCGTTGTGTAGGATTCAACGAGGTCTTGAACCACGTCTTCTTGTACAATAATTTCCTACAAAAGGAACAAAGAAATGTTGACGATTATGGCTGAGGCACGTGTTCAACACGCTTCCCTTAAAACAGATTTCACGCCTTTACTAAAGACGACGCGTCTGTCTCCCAGGGTACAACAGCCGAAGCAGTCTATACTGCCAAAAAATGGCCACGCGCCCGAGGTTACACCGAATAGAATTATAGTGTTTGAACTTGTGGAAAAATAATGATACGAAGGTGATGGAATCGAGTAGAGAAAACCCGTCTCTCTATAATTCCCATCATATGGATGTTCAAGTCTTCACCACTTCTCCAAGAATTCTTCATACATATTATCTTTCTCTTGTAGTTTTCTCATCATTCCAATGAGTCACAAAGCCTACCATTTTTTACAAGAGTTGTGGGTAGTGAAGAGTTTCTCCTAATTGGTGATTTTTATTAGTGACATAAACTCTAATAAAAGTTTCACTTAATTAGTGATTTAATTAGAGACATAAAACTCTAATAAAAGCTAATCAAGTGACATAAAACTCTACTCAAGAGTTTCACATATGGAGTTTAATTAGTAATTATAACTTCACTCAATTATAAATTAAATAAATATCCATTCACTAATTTTTCCAACAATCCCCCACATGAATGGGGATTGTTCAAAACACTTAAGATTTCCAATGTAACCTCGACAGTTGAGTTTTGCATACGATAGGTAGGTGTTACCCTTTGAACCTTCGCTCATGAAATGCACTTAGCCCACTAGCTCTGAGTAGATCTCGATGTCTTTGAACTCGTCTGGCGTTTGTGTAGACGACAAAACACTTCACACAAGACTCTCCTTAGCCGGGTCATCTCCTCATAGTCGTGTCCAATAATGGTCGTGGAACAGTTTCCTGGTTCTGTGAGAGCTCTAGGAATTGTGCCCTCAATTCCATTCGAAGCGACCCCACTTCTCTCTAACATAGGTTATTCTCCTTAGATCATTAAAAGCATTGTGGTTATCTTGATTTATCCAAATCATTTACCTCATATTATGCTTAGCCTCACTCTTTGTCACTTAATATCATAGGAATAGACTAGGACGTATTTAAACACCCTTTTATACTTTAGGGGTATGTATAATGTAACACCTCGAAAATTTACGTCCAATAATGTATTGACACGTGTCATAGGCTTTGCATATGTGAAAAAAGTGCTTAAGAGGGACTAAAGTTGACAAACAGTGAAACTATGTAATTATAAGGGTCCAAAGTGTCAACAACGGATAAATAGGCCCTACAATAACCCTACATGGTGTTTATAATCTTAAACGATTAGAGCATGGATCATACAAAGCGGAAAATGAAAGAAAGTGAGGAATTTCAAACTAAAGGGGCTAAAAGTGTCAACATGTTGAAAGTATACCTCTGAGTGATCTTTTGGCAAACCCGAAGCTTTGTAATGGTAAAATATACTCAATAGAATATGTGGTAAAAATTTCATCAAGTTTCGTTATCGTATGAGAAAGTTATGATCAACACCGTGCACGAAGGGTTAAATGGGTTAACGTTGAATTTCGTGACTTTTCGGGTGAGCACAAAGTTAACCAAGGACTTTACCATGTTTGTAAATGTCCCAAGGTCCTTAAAAATCAGATTTGAGGGTCTAATGAGCAAGATAAACAGCCAAAACCACGTTTCAAAGGACAAGGACCAGATTGTAAATGTTGAAAACTTGTTAAGCTGGTCGACAGCTGGTACGCGGCCCGCGAGAGGCCTGTCGCGGCCCGCCTACAAGTCACCAGCGACAAACAGCGACTAGGTTCCAGTTGCAGACCTGTTTTCGAGTTGTTTTCAGCTGTTGTCGATACCTGGGGCTCTCCAATGGGTTTTAATGCATGTAAGGACACTTGTACTCTTCTTACAACATCAGAGGCTCATGTGGCAACATCAAATAAGATCAAAATTGGCATAAAAAGGGTCTTGTAGTAGCAAACATTCAACACTTACATTTTCAAAAATTCACAAGATCATCTCGGGAGCTCTCTGGACGTCAAGACAACCTTCTAGTGATCTAAGCTTTATTAGGACTCTTGTAAGTGTTCATAACCTTCCCTAATTCGTTCTAGCTTAGTTGTTTAAGCAAAAGTCAGACCATCGTAATTTCAGTTTGACTTTGAGATTAAACGAAATTTGCTCAGTCATTTCTCGAATTGAAAGTACCTACAAGTTGGTATTTATGTGGGTAACAAACCCTTAAAAGGGTATTTTCATATTCCCACTCTAACTATGTTAATTGTCGAGTCAAAGTTTGTTTCAAAAAGTCAACAGAATTGTTATTTGCAAATTTAAGCATGATTAGCAATGTAGGGTACATGCAACCTGTTTGATCATTAAAATAACATGGTAATTAATGTAAGAACATGTCTCAACATGTTCAACTCGACAATTTTCAGTTTAAACCCGGATCGGAACCGAAAGTCTCATAAATTGACTTTTTCTTTGACTTTCAGTTCTGACCCGTTCATGCATGTTTGAGATCTGTCTTAGAGCTTATTTTGGACCAGGTTTCATATATGTATAACTCCCTGAGATTGTACAACTTGGTTCAACACCTATCCGATTTATATGCATGTTTCCGATTTATGCTTAAAGTTGACTATTATGCCCTTTTGACTATAAAACGTGATTTTTGAAAAAGTGAAAGAATAGAAACATTTGTTACTGATTTATAAACTTGCACCTAAAATTTGATATCAGTTTGAGGTCTAGATTAAGAGTTATGCTAATTATCGTAATTTGGAAGCTTTATGTTAATTAATTGGCGTAATTAGCATATAACCTATTTAAACCCACTTTCTAATATCAAACTTTTTACCCACTGTTATAATATAGTATTTTGGGATTTTTAAAGATTTTTATTTAATTTTTGGCTGAGCATAACATAGGTCTCTAAGTTTAATTCGGTTAATACCGATTTTACCCTTTTTAGCCATAAAACGAGTTTTATAAATCCTTTTGACCCCAAACCTTTTTCTACTGATTTTATTTGATAAATAAAATATTTTGAGTATTCTGGAATTTTAAAAATATCAGCTTTCTTTTACAAACCCGGAAACGGCTCCAAATCGCCTTTTTAAGCGTTTTTAACGCATAGTATGTACTATAACCATATTAAACATATAGGGTTGATACCTACTAATTTTTTTAGTATATTTTTATAAAATAACAGTAAGTACAAGTTTTTGAACTCAGGTTTCCAATTTTGACATTTTAAGCCCTTGTGAAATTACCAAAATACCCCTAAGGTGTATAGTTTGGTTTTAAATGATAAGTTTAACATATGGGTCATACCCTACTGTTATAACATGTTAAATTAAGTATATTTACTATATGAACCAGACCTGTAACTCAGATTTCTAATTTAACTCTTTTAAAATCTTTTAAATGGCCAAAATGCCCTTATAAGGCATAAATTGTGTTTAAATTCATTTGGGGCATAATAGAAGATATCTTACTGATATTATAATATATTTAAGCCATATTACCTCTGGGAACTTGCATATGACTCTTATGGTTACCCGTAACGCCTTTTCGCGCTCTGTTCGGTTTATGTAACTAGTTTGCATAAATTGACCGAAACGGGTCAAACCTTATCATCTTTGTCTCAAAATCCAGAATGTATTTAGTATACCCATATTATACAAGTATTCAAACTTGTCGGGTCTAAATCACATTCTATCCGGTCTTCGCTTAATCGTGCGTTTGAACCGTATCATCCTTAAAACTAGCCGGTCTAAGCTTAGGCTTAAATAAAGACCCGTTAGAAATCTAATAGGTTATTATAAACCTTTGTTCCAGAATAAGGAGAACCAGTAAAAGCTATCTTCACTTGCTAGTTGTGATTTATACTTTACTCAGGTAAATACTTTTAACTGATTTTCCCTATACGGGCTTGGGTTACGGTATATAAAATACCGCTTGATCGAGCATCAAATATTACACCTTTGGGTGGTTAAATGAATAATTTGAACGGCTCGTTTAAACAGTCTTGTTCACTTAAAGCCTTTGGGGGGTTAATGACCATGTCCCGGATATCCTTGGCATCATCTTACGAGATGGCCACGACCTGAGCACGGGGTCTAGGCGTACACCTGTCAGTGTATAACTCTATAATGTGATGTGTCTATTGATCTTTAACCCGGACAAAATCCGGGCTACTGAACGCACAAGTAACATGTAATTCATTCACAAGATTATCTTGCATAATTATCCCAAGTTATAAAAAGGTTTTGTGCCACGTGCATTCAAATCAATTTTCAACCTTTTCAAAATGAGTCAGTTAAATTGTATTTACCAGTGTAAACTGACGTATTTTCCCAAAAGGTTAAGTGCAGGTACTACACGTAATAGGCTGGCTGTCTTCTAGAGCGTCCACAATAAGTCTCACAAGCTTGGATGACAATAAAGCTGTTGAACAATATCTTATTTTATTTTGATCCGCCTATGGATCCGTTTCAACTAATTGTGATATTTAATATTACACTTTATTTAAGTTGAAATGAATCTATCTTTGCTTCCGCTGTGCATTTATATATTGTGTTGTTTGTCTATGATGATACCAACTACGTCACGATACTCCCCACCGGGCCCACCGGTGACACGTGGAAAATAGGGGTGTGACAGGTTGGTATCAGAGCCAACTCTGAGTGAATTAAACACTAGCCATTTGTGTTTAATCTCAGTTACACAATTGCACATTCCTCGATTCTCGAGTCTAGACAAAGAATTTAGGAACTATCCAAATTTTTGGTTTTATTTCTAACTTTGTCTTATATATATTTTTGTGTTGTATCACTTGTTGTTTTTGACAATGCCGCCACGTATGAGAGGAAGAGGAAGGGGACAAAGAGCACATGTAGCCCCAAACGACCACGAGGCCGGACCATCACACCGGCGAACACCTTCGGACCCCCACAACACAGATGCTCAGGATCTTTGGAGGTCCTTTATTGAACTTGCTAGGCACTCAGTTTCACTCCGAACCACCCCATCGAGATTTCTGATGGGTCACCTTTCATGGGATCACCATACAATGGTCCCGACAGTTATGAGGAGATGTTCAAACAGTATGACTGGGCATTTTCCCCCAGTTACCATAACTCTCCCCTGCACCAGCCGCAGCACAACTCTCCTCTGCACCACCAGCAGCAGCAGAATCCTTCCGAGGATTCCAGAATTGTCGCGGTCACTCCGCCGGCAGCACCACCTTTGCTTCAGCCTCCCTCGCCCCCAAGGCGAAGGAGAACGACTTTGCGAATATCCGCACGAGGGGGGATACGCATCAGCACCCCTCCACATTCAAGTGGCAGCCGGTACTCGCCTGTCCACGAAGAACCGGAGACGGGAGAATCTTCACACCCCGTCTCAGAAGTGAACACTGCGCCAGTCGCGCCACAGCCACCATTGGGTTTTGGAGACCCAATTCCCACTTACACTGGTGCTGCAGCATACAACCTTTTTGAGCAGCAGATCCACACAGGCTACAACTTTACAGAGGATCCCTACTGGATAGCAGCAAACTCCAACACTCTCCATCAGGAAGGTCCCTACGGAGGTCCCTGGGCTACGGGATAATCGACCTATGGATACCCACCATATGGGTATCAGCAACTGCAGCTTCCTCAACCTCCACATTATCAACAACCGCCTCTTCGACCTCCGCAATATCAGCAGCCCCCTCAAGCGCCGGCAATGTCACCGCCGCAATTTCAAGAAATCCTTCATTAGATACATGAGGTGCGGCATGAGATGCGGCAAGAACGAAGGCATAACCGGGGGATGTTCAAGAAGATGGTAGATCTGATCAAGGGTAAAAGCAAGAAGGATCACTAAAATCCTTTGTTTGTTTGTTTGTTTGTTTATTTTAGTTGTACTCATGTCCCTGCGAGGACATTTATTTTCTGTACTCTACCCCTGCGTGGGTATTTCCTTTCTGTTCTGCCCCTGCGTGGGCATGTTTTTCTATTTTGACCCCTGCGTGGGTTTGTTTTGTTAGTTGGCTCCTGCGTGGGCATGTTGTTTATGTAAAAGTCCCGTTTAGGGCAAACTCGTACTAGTTTAATTTTTGTTTGGAATGGTTAATTTAAGTTTTTCATTTATAAATTATGCATGAATATAATATGTGAATAAATGAAAAAAATTAACATATTTTGATTTACCATTTTTTATAATAAAAAGAATCTTAAAAAGGTAAAACCTAGCTTGAATGTCATATAAAAGACCTGGCCAAAATGGTAGAACCTGTTTAAAAAGATTCAATCTCTGTTAACATCTGCAAATATGTTAACATTCTTGGCTAATGTGATCCGCTAAATCACACATGTCACCCTTTTTATTAAATTATCCAAATTTATATTTTTATATATATTTGATTATGACAAAATACCTACGGGTTATAATTAATGTCATATAAAACAAAGGTAGCTATAGTTTACAGACTCCCTGCCAAGAAAAGGATTGGTTTTTATTTTATTCAAACTTTAATCCTATCAGATCTAAATTTATAATTTAGAAATTTGTCTACGTGACTAGGCTTATTATGCCAATATTATATTTCATTCTAAAAAGATTACTAGTAAAAGTCCTGAATGAAATACTTAACAAATTAACTAATATGGCTCTTATTTACCATGGTTAATAAATCGTCAAGAACGATAATACTGTTTAGGTTTCTAAATAGACCTTGTCCTTATTTTATGTAGCAATTAAGACTACATGGCTAAGTCTGAAGAATTAAACAGTCATCCAGCAGAAAACCCTGAAAATGCTAAGATATTAGTAACTGGTGCGGAGTTGAAAGCATTAGTGAATGATGCTGTTATCGAAGCACTAAATAGACAGTATAGTGAATCGAGCAGGACCCGATCTGCACCACATTCCAAACCCAAAGTTCACTCGAAGGCTCATAGCAAACCGCCCTTTAAGAAAGATGTACCTAAGATGGATAAGCCAAAGAAGGATGATGATGATCATCACTCCTCGAACCAACACAGTGTCCCGTCAAGGAAGGTCGAGCATAAACAGGAATCGCGTGATAAGTCCTGTACATACAAATACTCCGTCTCATGTAAACCCCGGGACTTTACTGGGGAGAAGGGAGCAGTAGATTGTATAACTTGGTTGGACGAAATGGATACGGTTGTAGACATCAGTGGTTGTGCTGAAAGGGATGTAGTAAAATATGTATCCCAATCGTTCAAAGGAGAAGCACTGGCGTGGTGGAAGTCTCTAATACAAGCTGCTGGAAAGATCCCGCTTGACAATCTATCATGGGATCAGTTCGTTGCCCTTATTAAGGATAATTATTGCCCGCAGCACGAAGTTGAGAGAATTGAGTCAGACTTCCTATTTTTAGTGATGAAGAATTTAGACTGTCAGGCATACCTCACAACTTTCAACACCCTATCTAGGTTGGTTCCATACTTGGTAACCCCAGAACCTAAGAGGATTGCTCGCTTCATCGGGGGTTTGGCCCCAGAGATTAAAGCAAGTGTTAAGGCATCAAGGCCTGCAACCTTCAGATCGGCAGCTAATCTATCTCTCTCTCTTACCTTGGACGTAGTCAGGTTGAGAGCACTTAGGAATTCAGAAGAGAACAAAAGGAAGCGTGAGGACGATACCTCACGAAGATCAGGTAAGAAACATCGAGGAAATGACGACCACAAGAAAGAGTCGGGGTCTAGGAGAGATGGGCAACAATCGGGGGATAAGCCCAAATGTAAAACTTGCAAGAAGAACCATTTTGGGAAATGTCGATTTGAGTCGAAATCCCAGTCTCACACGAGATCCTGTGGGATTTTCAAATCTACGGATCATAAGACTTTGGAGTGTAAGAAGCTGAAGGATGCAACAGGTTACGGTTGCAACGAAAAAGGGCACATTAAGTCTAATTGCCCAAAGAACACCAGGAAAACCGAAGATGGGAAAAAGACCAATGCGAGGGTCTTCAGAATGGATGCTAAGGAAGCTGTTCAGGATGACAACGTGATTACAGGTACTTTTCTCGTAAATGATGTTTTTTCTAGAGTATTGTTTGATTCTGGAGCAGATAAGTCTTTTGTAGATAATAAGTTTTGTGAGTTGTTGAAATTGCCTGTAAAACCCTTAAGTGTGAAATTTGAGGTGGAATTAGCTGATGGAACCATAGAAACCGCCTCGACTGTTTTAGATGGATGTGTTATATCCATTAGGAATCACTCATTTCCTTTGTCCTTACTTCCCTTTAAGCTAGCCGGCTTTGATATAGTCATAGGTATGGATTGGTTATCGCATAACCAAGCCCAGATTGTGTGCAATAGAAAGCAAGTAGTAGTCAAAACTCCGTCTGGTGAGTCACTCACCATCCAAGGAGATACCCAGCATGGATTGCCTGAGCAAGTGTCTATGCTCAAGGCATCCAGATGTCTGCAGAAGGGCTGTGTCATTTATATGGCACAAGTTACTATAGACGAGCCAAAGCCTAAGATTGAAGACTTCCCTGTCATTTTGGAATATCCTGAAGTTTTTCCCGAAGAACTACCTGGTTTACCACCGGATAGGCAAGTGGAATTCCGAATCGACATCATCCCTGGTGCTGCACCAGTAGCAAGAGCACCTTATAGGTTAGCACCAACGGAGATGAAGGAGTTAAGGACGCAGTTAGACGATCTGCTAGCCAAAGGTTTTATTAGACCTAGTTCGTCTCCTTGGGGAGCGCCGATCTTGTTTGTCAAGAAGAAGGATGGATCGATGCGTCTTTGCATCGATTACCGTGAGCTTAATAAAGTCACTATCAAGAACAGGTATCCTTTGCCCAGGATCGACGATCTGTTCGATCAGTTACAAGGGGCAAGCTACTTCTCTAAGATCGACTTGAGGTCAGGCTATCATCAGTTGAAGGTCAAGGATGAAGATGTGCACAAGACAGCGTTTAGAACTCGTTATGGACATTACGAGTTCCTAGTGATGCCTTTTGGGCTCACTAATGCACCGGCCGCATTCATGGATCTCATGAATCGCGTCTGCAAGCCTTACTTGGACAAATTCATCATCGTCTTTATTGACGACATCCTTATTTACTCGAAGAACCAAGCTGACCACGAGAAACACCTTCGTTGTATTCTCAAACTTCTACATCAAGAGAAACTCTACGCCAAATTTTCGAAGTGTGAATTTTGGCTTCGAGAAGTCCAATTCCTTGGACATGTGGTAAGTGAGCGTGGTATCCAAGTGGATCCCGCTAAGGTAGAAGCAGTTATGAATTGGCAAGAACCAAAGACGCCTACCGAGATTCATAGCTTCCTGGGTTTAGCAGGATATTATAGGCGTTTTATCGAAAACTTCTCAAGGATTGCTGCACCCCTAACTTCGTTGACACGTAAGAAGGTTAAGTTTGATTGGGGTCCTAAGCAACAGGAATCCTTTGACATTTTGAAGAAAAAGTTGAGCAATGCACCAGTGTTAACATTGCCCGATGATATAGAAGAATTCGTGGTGTATTGTGATGCATCCCACACTGGTATGGGCTGTGTACTCATGCAGAAAGGCAAGGTTATTGCCTACGCTTCACGACAGTTAAAGGTACACGAGAAGAACTACACCACCCACGACTTGGAGCTGGGTGCCGTTGTATTTGCATTGAAACTATGGAGGCATTACTTATATGGAACCAAGTGTGTGATCTATTCAGATCACAAGAACCTTCAACATTTGTTCAATTAAAAGGACTTGAACATGCGACAA
Organism: Helianthus tuberosus; assembly: GCA_030545235.1. Classification (NCBI taxonomy): domain Eukaryota; kingdom Viridiplantae; phylum Streptophyta; class Magnoliopsida; order Asterales; family Asteraceae; genus Helianthus; species Helianthus tuberosus. The sequence goes on along the minus strand of CM060451.1, from coordinate 154,137,728 downwards.
AGACGATGGATGGAAACTCTAAACGATTATGCTTGTGAGATAAATACCATCCAGGCAAGGCAAATGTAGTTGCTGACGCCTTGAGCAGAAAAGAAAAAAGTAAAGCCGATAAGAATCAATGCTAAGCGCATTGAAATAAGGAATAGTTTGAACGAAAGGGTGCTAGCAGCACAGAAGGAAGCTGTGCTGGAAGCTAACTATCCTGAAGAAAAACTGGGAGTAACTGAGGAGCAATTATCCCATGACAAGGACGGAATGCTAAGATTGAATGGACGAATATGGGTTCCAGTTTATGGAGGACTTCGAGATGTTATCCTCCAGGAAGCCCACAGTTCCAAATATTATGTTCATCCTGGAGCTGACAAGATGTACCAGGATCTAAAGGCAAACTACTGGTGGATTGGTTTGAAAAAGTATGAAGCTGCTTATGTAGCTAAATGTTTGACTTGTGCGCAAGTCAAAGCGGAACACCAGAAGCCGTCAGGTTTGTTACAACAACCTGAAATTCCCACATGGAAGTGGGAGATGGTGACGATGGATTTCATCACCAAGTTGCCAAAGACGAGGAAGGGAAACGATACTATATGGGTCATAGTAGATAGACTGACCAAGTCAGCACATTTCCTACCCATAAAGGAAACTTACAGCTCAGACATGTTAGCTCAATTGTACGTAGATAAAATTGTAGCATTGCATGGCGTGCCATTGTCAATTATCTCGGATAGAGATACGAGATACACCTCTCATTTTTGGAAAAGTTTCCAACAGTCTCTGGGCACGCGCTTGAATTTTAGTACGGCTTACCACCCACAGACAGACGGACAGAGTGAGCGTACCATCCAAACGTTAGAAGACATGCTTCGTGCATGTGTGATTGATTTAGGTGGCAGTTGGGATAAGCATCTGCCATTGGTCGAGTTCTCCTATAACAATAGCTACCATACTAGTATTAAGGCTGCGCCCTTTGAGGCATTATATGGTAGAAAATGCAGAACACCTATTTGTTGGGCGGAAGTAGGAGACGTTCAATTGTCAGGACCAGATTTGGTTTTTGAAACAACGGACAAGATTTTCCAGATTCGCGATCGCCTGAAAGCTGCCAAGGATAGGCAGAAAAGCTATGCGGATCCAAAGCGTAAGGCTTTTCACTTCGAAGTAGGTGACAAAGTATTGCTTAAAGTATCACCCTGGAAAGGGGTAATGCGATTTGGTAAGAAAGGCAAGCTAAGCCCAAGATATATAGGACCTTTCGAGGTTATCGAACGTGTCGGTTCAGTTGCTTATAAGTTAAACTTGCCTGAAGAGCTTAGTGCTATCCACAATGTTTTTCACATCTGTAATCTAAAGAAGTGTTTCGCTGATGAATCACTGGTCATACCGCATACGGATGTACATATAGATGAGAGCTTGAAATTTGTGGAGAAACCATTGTCGATTGAGGATCGACAGGTGAAGAAGCTTCGAAGGAAGCATGTGCCTATTGTCAAAGTCAAATGGGATGCCCGTAGAGGTCCCGAATACACATGGGAGGTAGAATCCACGATGAAAGAAAAATACCCTCATTTGTTTCAGTAAATCTCGAGGTTGAGATTTCTTTTAAGGGGGTGAGGATGTAACACCTCGAAAATCTACGTCTAATAATGTATTGACACGTGTCATAGGCTTTGCATATGTGAAAAAGTGCTTAAGAGGGACTAAAGTTGACAAACAGTGAAACTATGTAATTATAAGGGTCCAAAGTGTCAACAACGGATAAATAGGCCCTACAATAACCCTACATGGTGTTTATAATCTTAAACGATTAGATCATGGATCATACAAAGCGGAAAATGAAAGAAAGTGAGGAATTTCAAACTACAGGGGCTAAAAGTGTCAACATGTTGAAAGTATACCTCTGAGTAATCTTTTGGCAAACCCGAAGCTTTGTAATGGTAAAATATACTCACTAGAATATGTGGTAAAAATTTCATCAAGTTTCGTTATCGTATGAGAAAGTTATGATCAAAACCGTGCACGAAGGGTTAAATGCGTTAACGTTGAATTTCGTGACTTTTCGGGTGAGCACAAAGTTAACCAAGGACTTTACCATGTTTGTAAATGTCCCAAGGTCCTTAAAAATCAGATTTGAGGGTCTAATGAGCAAGATAAATAGCCAAAACCACGTTTCAAAGGACAAGGACCAGATTGTAAATGTTGAAAACTTGTTAAGCTGGTCGACAGCTGGTACGCGGCCCGCAAGAGGCCTGTCGCGGCCCGCCTACAAGTCACCAGCGACAAACAGCGACCAGGTTCCAGTTGCAGACCTATTTTCGAGTTGTTTTCAGCTGTTGTCGATACCTGGGGCTCTCCAATGGGTTTTAATGCATGTAAGGACACTTGTACTCTTCTTACAACATCAGAGACTCATGTGGCAACATCAAATAAGATCAAAATTGGCATAAAAAGGGTCTTGTAGTAGCAAACATTCAACACTTACATTTTCAAAAATTCACAAGATCATCTCTGGAGCTCTCTGGACGTCAAGACAACCTTCTAGTGATCTCTAAGCTTTATTAGGACTCTTGTAAGTGTTCATAACCTTCCCTAATTCGTTCTAGCTTAGTTATTTAAGCAAAAGTCAAACCATCGTAATTTCAGTTTGACTTTGAGATTAAACGAAATTTGCTCAGTCATTTCTCGAATTGAAAGTACCTACAAGTTGGTATTTATGTGGGTAACAAACCCTTAAAAGGGTATTTTCAGATTCCCACTCTAACTATGTTAATTGTCGAGTCAAAGTTTGTTTAAAAAAGTCAACAGAATTGTTATTTGCAAATTTAAGCATGATTAGCAATGTAGGGTACATGCAACGTGTTTTATCATTAAAATAACATGGTAGAAACATTTATGCTTAAAGTTGACTATTATGCATGTTTCCGATTTATGCTTAAAGTTGACTATTATGCCCTTTTGACTATAAAACGTGATTTTTGAAAAAGTGAAAGAGTAGAAACATTTGTTACTAATTTATAAACTTGCACCTAAAATTTGATATCAGTTTGAGGTCTAGATTAAGAGTTATGCTCATTATCGTAATTTGGAAGCTTTATGTTAATTAATTGGCATAATTAGCATATAACCTATTTAAACCCACTTTCTAATATCAAACTTTTTACCCACTGTTATAATATAATATTTTGGGATTTTTAAAGATTTTTATTTAATTTTTGGCTGAGCATAACATAGGTCTCTAAGTTTAATTCGGTTATTACCGATTTTACCCTTTTTAGCCATAAAACGAGTTTTATAAATCCTTTTGACCCCAAACTTTTTCTACTGATTTTATTTGATAAATAAAATATTTTGAGTATTCTGGAATTTTAAAAATATCAGCTTTCTTTTACAAACCCAGAAACGGCTCCAAATCGCCTTTTAAGCGTTTTTAACGCATAGTATGTACTATAACCATATTAAACATATAGGGTTGATACCTACTGATGTTTTTAGTATATTTTTATAAAATAACAGTAAGTACAAGTTTTTGAACTCAGGTTTCCAATTTTGACCTTTTAAGCCCTTGTGAAATTACCAAAATACCCTTAAGGTGTATAGTTTGGTTTTAAATGATAAGTTTCACATATGGGTCATACCCTACTGTTATAACATGTTAAATTAAGTATATTTACTGTATGAACCAGACCTGTAACTCAGATTTCTAATTTAACTCTTTTATAATCTTTTAAATGACCAAAATGCCCTTATAAGGCATAAATTGTGTTTAAATTCATTTGGGGCATAATAGAAGATATCTTACTGATATTATAATATATTTAAGCCATATTACCTCTGGGAACTTGCATATGACTCTTATGGTTACCCTTAACGTCTTTTCGCGCTCGGTTCGGTTTATGTAACTAGTTTGCATAAATTGACCGAAACGGGTCAAACCTTATCATCTTTGTCTCAAAATCCAGAATGTATTTAGTATACCCATATTATACAAGTATTCAAACTTGTCGGGTCTAAATCACATTCTATCCGGTCTTCGCTTAATCGTGCGTTTGAACCGTATCATCCTTAAAACTAGCCAGTCTAAGCTTAGGCTTAAATAAAGACCCGTTAGAAATCTAATAGGTTATTATAAACCTTTGTTCCAGAATAAGGAGAACCAGTAAAAGCTATCTTCACTTGCTAGTTGTGATTTATACTTTACTCAGGTAAATACTTTTAACTTATTTTCCCTATACGGGCTTGGGTTACGGTGTCACACCCTGGCTTTGCGGAAGCGTGGTTAATTTGGTGTGACTTCTTAATACCATAGCTTAATCATAACAAAGCTATATGAGTTAAAAACATGCAAGATCATCCATTAAGTTTTGAAAACCAAATACAGTACCATTGTTCTAACGGGAACATACCCTAACAACCATAACCTTGTTCAACAGACATTACAAACTTGAAACATAACATAAACATGGTTTAAGGATTGTGTCTTGTCCAGGAAAGAGACACATCCCCTAAACCCCGGATGACCTCGGAAACTAGTGCAGCGGAAAACATGCCATACCGTGCCAGATCTCGTTAATTTTCTGAAATACATGTAAGTTGAAAAATCAACAATAATGTTGAGCGAGTTCATGTGCAAGTGAGTAAGTAAAACACTTGTAAGTATAAAAGTTCCCTGGTATGTAGCAGTGTAAGGAAAAGAGATCACCAATGGTTTGCAAAGCCATTAGCATGTGTGAAATGCAAGTAGGAAGACTCAACCCTAGCCGATTTTTGCGTCGGGCAACCAAGTCACTCAAGGTCCGTTCTGTTGGTCCTCTCAGAGGTCCGTTCTGTTGGGCCTAGAGTTGGGCTCGCTACACCCAGATAGATCTACCGCTTAAGTCCCTCGGTGTTCTGCCTACCCATTCACATGATCTAAGTAGTAAACCTCCTTACGTTAACATACCGTGTATAATAGTACTTGTAAACAAAGTAACATGTATTTCACCCCCGCAGTTAAGAAAACTGAAAACAGTTAGAGAAAAGGGGGACATGAACTCACAGTGAAGCGTCTCTACCAAGTATCTCCAATCAGAAAGCTGTGCGCCGACCTACAAGTGCTAATTCTATTAGACGGACGGCCGTGCCTTAGCTTTATAGTTTAAGTTTTTGGGAAATAGTTAGACAACTATTTCGTGTTTACATTTTGTATATACTTGGTAGTAAATCTCCTTCCCAAGGATGGGGGATACAATACATGTGCGTAAGTTACGTTTTAAATAATCGAGTGGTAATATAATTACCGGTGTAACTTATATACTCATGGTGAAAGCGTTCGTATTATTTTGGATTCGTTAACGTTTGTAAATATTATTTTTACTCTAAAAATAATATTTATGTATTTCACAAAATAATCATAAACAGTGTGTGAAAAATATACATTTATCACGTTAATTTTTGTGAAAATCCCACCTCCGAATATTTAGTAAATAAAGTCATGGCGAAATTTATATTTCGAAAATATGTCAAAAATAATTCTAACACTTGTTGTGTGAGTAATTCTAAGTGTTAGGTTTTTAGAAAAATTTCGCCAGAGTTTCCTCTGTAACTGGAGGTGGCCACGCTTTCAAGCGTATCATTTTCTTTTAACAAATCAAATCAACCAATGTTCTCAACATTATTAAACAACTTTTCAACATTTTAACCAGTCAAAGATAGACATAATCGCAAAAATATACGAACTTGTGGTTTGTCTAAAATATGTAGTAAATCTCTTTACTTTTACTGGATCTTTTGTGTAAATAATCCGATTTCGTAAAAACCTCGTTTTTAGAGAAAATCCATCTTTACAACTTCTAGTAACTTTTGACAAAACTAGTTCTTTGTCGGATCTTTTCATTTCACAAGTGTTTACATACTTGTGGTTTATAAAATCATGCTTATTATTGTAAGATCCATCTTTCAAAATACATGGTTCCCTTGATATGTGGTCCTTTGAAAATACCGGGTGTAGATACGTAGATCTACTAGTTTTAAACACCTTTGTACAAGTTAAAACATGTTTACACAAGTAAAGCATTTTTACACAAGTTCATGCTTCGTGTGTGGTAGAGTTTCACCTTTTAACCCTTGTATTACCCAAAACAAGCTTATGTTAAGATCCATGATCTTACCAAACCGGGTTAAATGGTGATCCGAGCTACCACAACATAGATCGGGTCTAAATAAGCACATATTTCAAATACTACAACTTTTACACCACTTATATGTTATTAACCACCATTTTAAGTATTTTTAGTAAACTTTTGAGCATCAAATTGTATGATAACGATATTTAACCGACACAAATCCTTTTAACCACCTTAGATTAGTTCAAAAATGAGTTGTAAACAATATACCTCTAGCTCAAGGCTAGGGAAGATTCTTGGCGAAAAACGAGTGGATAAAAGCCAAAGAAAGTGGTCCTTCGTGCTCCGAGTGCACCAAGACTCCTAATGTGAGACCCTTGATGTTTGTATGATCTTGGAATGGCAAGAACTAAACTTGAAGAATGGATGGATGGATAGGGGATGCTTGGCCGTAAGCTCTAGGAGAGAAAGAGAGAGAGTTCTTGTGGTGTTGGGGTGAGGATGATTATGTTGTGTAAACTCTTGTTCTTATAGGCAAATTAAGGGGGTATTATCCAAGGGTTTTTATGTCATGAAGATATTAAAAAAAGATCATTAAAATAATCAAGTAGTGTACCATTGTGTTCCCCATGGTTTGGGGCCGGTTAGGATGGGGGGGGGGGTTAGTTCGAAATCAACTAGGTAGTTAGGTAGTTAGTTATGTTAAACTAAGTTAAGTTAAGTGTTTAACCCCGTTACTTGTATGTTATGTGTTATGGCGGGTGTTAGGGTAATCAGGGACCCTAACTGGCTCAGGAAAATATAGATAGTGAAAATAATAATATTTTCATGTTCCGGGTATAGTCCGGTTGTTCGGTTGGATAGTAATCCGTTAAAGTGCTTAATAACGCTTTAGAGTGTCGTTATTGTTATTTTTAGTGACACAACTTAATTCCAACACTTTGAAAAGTGTCTAGTAATATTTTTCCCTTATTTTGGCACTTTACTAGTTAGCTAGAAGCTGGATAATTTTGTAAAGTGCTGTGTTTTGTACATAAAGTACGTTTTAGGCACATCCAGTCATTGTATCTTATTCCTAGAGACGCAGTTCCACAACCCTTGTATCCCTACACTCACTACTAGTGTAGTAAAATATCTCAGGCTCTTATAGGCCTTGGACGCAGTGTTTGCCTGATGCTGGCTTTATCAGCATGTTCAATAGGTTATCCGTTATCGTGCTACTGTGCTTTTTGTGCATCATGTTTGTCACTATGGTTCAGTATGTAAGTATTGTAGTGACAGCAAGCAAGTATGATGCAAGTAAGTACATGTATCAGTATTCAAGTAGCAGTTTATCAGCTAGTTCAAGCAAGCACAGTAATTAAGCAGTAATTAATCATTAATTAAGTCGTACGGATACCTGGTTTAGTGCGGGTTTTCACATTCTCCCCCCGTTAAATAAATTTCGTCCCGAAATTTAAGTTCTGCTTGTAGATGCAGAGTTCTTAGGAAAAAGGTGGGGGTACTTCTCTTTCATCCGGTCTTCACGCTCCCAGGTGAACTCAGGACCATGTCTGGCATTCCAACGCACTTTGACGAGTTTGACCCTGCTCCGGCGGGTCTTGTTAACTTTCCAATCCATGACCTCGACAGGTTTTTCAACGAAGTGGAGCGTGTCGTCAATATGAATCTCGTCGATGGGAATGGCAACATCAACTTGAGTTGGACTTTTCTTTAGATTGGATACATGAAATGTATCGTGAACACCATTCAGTTCAGCAGGTAGGTCCAACTTGTATGCTACTTGTCCTATTTTGTCCAAAATTCTGAAAGGACCAATGTAGCGCGGATTTAGCTTCCCACGCTTTCCAAAGCGTGCCACCCCCTTCCAGGGTGAAACTTTCAATAACACCATTTCTCCAACTTGAAAATCCACATGTTTTCGGTTTGGATCCGCATAGGCCTTTTGTCTGTGGCGAGCTGCTTCGATGCGTTTAAGAATTTGCGCAATCTTGTCTGTCGTCTCTTGGACGATCTCGGGACCAGCAAGCTGCCTATCACCTGCGTCAGACCAACAGAGGGGTGATCGGCACTTGCGTCCGTAAAGGGCTTCAAATGGCGCGACACCAATACTGGTGTGGTAGCTGTTGTTGTATGAGAATTCAACCAAAGGTAAATGTTTATCCCAGCTACCGCCCAAATCCATAACACACGCTCTCAGCATGTCTTCCAAAGTCTGTATCGTTCGCTCGCTCTGGCCGTTAGTTTGCGGATGAAACGCAGTGCTCAGTTTCAATTGTGAGCCAAAGGCTTCTTGGAAGGATTGCCATATCCTTGACACAAACCTTCCGTCTCTATCAGAGATGATTGAGAGAGGCACTCCATGACGTGCGACGATCTCTCTCATGTAAATTTCAGCGAGTTTACTAGTGCTGTCTTTTTCTTTGATTGGCAGAAAGTGTGCGGATTTTGTTAGGCGGTCAACTATCACCCAAATCATATCATGGCCTCTTGGCGTTCTTGGCAATTTTGTAACAAAATCCATTGAGATTTGTTCCCATTTCCACTTGGGAATCTCAGGTTGTTGCAGCAGCCCTGAAGGCTTCTGGTATTCCGCCTTTACCTTAGCGCACGTTAAACATTTGCTCACGTAGACAGCAACATCGCCTTTCATCCTAGGCCACCAATAATAATCTTTGAGATCTTGGTACATCTTATCCGCTCCAGGTTGGATAGAGTACCGTGATTTGTGAGCTTCATCGAAAATAACTTTCCTTAAATCACCAAACAGAGGAACCCAAATCCTTTTCTCAAAACATAATGTTCCTTCCTCGTTTGGTACCAAAAGCTTCTCCATCCCACGGAGATATTCCTCTTCAAGATTCCTTTCCTTGAGAGCTTCCTTTTGTGCTGCACGAATGCGCAAGGAAAGATCGGTTCGTATGATCATTTCCAAAGCCCTAACCCTTATGGGCTTGACTCTCTCTTTACGACTTAGGGCATCGGCGACTACATTCGCCTTCCCTGGATGATACTTTATCTCGCAGTCGTAATCGTTTAGCAACTCAACCCATCGTCTTTGCCTCATATTCAACTCCTTCTGGTTGAATATATGTTGTAGGCTCTTGTGATCTGTGAAGATTGTGCACTTCGTACCATAAAGGTAGTGTCTCCAGATCTTTAGTGCAAAAACCACTGCGCCAAGTTCCAAATCATGTGTGGTATAGTTCTTTTCGTGCACTTTCAGTTGACGCGATGCATAAGCAATAACCTTGTGGCGTTGCATCAACACACAACCCAATCCTTGACGCGATGCGTCGCAGTATACCACAAAATCGTCAGTACCTTCCGGTAATGCTAAGATTGGCGCATTGCAGAGCTTATCCTTCAGTATCTGGAAGGCTTCTTCCTGTTTGATTCCCCAATCAAACGTCTTATCTTTCTGCGTGAGGAGCGTCAATGGTTGAGCGATCTTTGAAAAATCCTCGATGAACCTTCGATAGTACCCAGCCAAACCCAAGAATTGCCGAATCTCGGTTGGCGTCTTTGGCGTTTCCCAATCCTTGATCGCCTCGATCTTTGTTGGGTCCACGTGGATTCCATCTCCGTTTACCACGTGTCCAAGGAATTGGACTTCTCGTAACCAAAATTCGCACTTAGAGAATTTGGCGTACAGTTGTTCCTTCTTTAGCAGCTCCAAAATGGTCCTAAGATGCTGCTCGTGTTCAGCCTTCGTCTTTGAGTAAATTAGAATGTCATCGATGAATACAATTACGAACTTATCCAAGTACGGTTTGCAAACTCTATTCATTAAATCCATGAATACTGCAGGTGCGTTTGTCAAACCAAACGACATGACAAGGAACTCGTAGTGCCCATAGCGAGTTCTGAAGGCTGTCCTTGGGATACTTTCCTCTTGTATCCTTAACTGATGGTATCCAGATCGAAGATCGATCTTAGAGTAAAAGCTTGAACCTTGCAGTTGATCAAACAAATCATCAATTCTTGGCAGAGGGTATCTATTCTTGATCGTCAGCTTGTTCAGCTCCCGGTAGTCGATGCACATACGGAAACTACCGTCCTTCTTTTTGACAAACAGGACCGGAGCTCCCCAAGGCGAGAAGCTTGGTCGGATAAATCCCTTGTCTAACAACTCTTGAAGTTGTGTCGACAGTTCCTGCATCTCAGACGGAGCAAGTCTATAAGGTGCCTTAGCCACAGGTGCGGCGCCTGGAACTAAGTCGATGTGAAACTCTACTTGCCTTTGAGGTGGCAGTCCGGGTAAGTCTTCCGGGAAGACTTCTGGATACTCCCTCACGACAGGGATGTCTTCGATTCTTGGCTCGGCAGCCTTCTTATCCACAATGTGTGCCAGGAAGGCAACACATCCTTTCTGTAAACACTTCCTTGCTTTCAAGCAGCTGATAAATCTTAGCGGCGTGTCACGCTTCTCTCCGTGAACAACAATGGTCTCACCATCATCGGTTGGGATACGAACAACCTTCTCGTGACATACTATCTCAGCCTTGTTGCTTGATAGCCAATCCATTCCTACCACCACGTCGAAGCTTCCCAACTGGACGGGTAGTAGATCTAGAGCGAACTCACGTTCTCCCAACTCAATCACACAACCTCTGATCACTTCATTGGCTTCTACTAACTTCCCATTGGCTAATTCGATCGAGTAGGGAATATCTAACTTATTAGCGGCTAACCCAAGCATATTCTTAAATTCTAACGATACGAAGCTATAATCGGCACCAGTATCAAATAAAACGGATGCATAGCGTTGATTGATAGGGAACGTACCGGTAACAACATTGGGATCCTGGCGCGCTTCCCTAGCTTCGAGTTGGAACACCCTTCCACGGGCTTGGTTTAAGTCTGGGCAGTTCTTCTTAAAATGCCCAACATCACCGCAGTTAAAACATCCAAGTTTTCAACCACTTCCGGCGCCATCCCCAACTTGTTGGTTGTTTTGGTTCGCATTGTTGACTCCGTTCCCTCCATTATTTCCTTGTGGGCGATTACCACCACGATTATTGTTTCTGTTTCCATATCCTCCCTGGCCTCCCCGACCGGCAGGGGCCCAACAAGTGTCCTTCAAGTAACCACGTTTCCCACATACTTCGCATACTTTTATCCCACATTGACCAGAATGGTGGCGTTGGCAGGTATTGCATTTGGGCTGGGTGCCCATGTATCCTCTTCCTTTCTTTCCACTACCAGCTGTAACCTGAGCTGGTGCGTTTGGTTCCCCTTTCTTACCAACACTGCCAATGCCTTGTTTGAAGTTCGAGAACTTTCTTTTGTTGCCTCCTGATGACTCAACGTGAGTCTCTGCCTTCTTCGTCTTGATCTCATCAAACTTGTTCAGGCGGATGGCCTCTTCCGTGAGTGCCACGCTCAAATCAATGGCTTCAGTGATAGTCGCTGGTTTGGATGAGGTTACCATGCTTATGATTTGGGGAGCCAAACCCCAAATGAAGCGCTCGATTCTCTTGAACTCGGGAGTGACCATGTAGGGTACCACTTGAGATAAGTCATGGAATCTTTGAACGTATTCTGCTATCTTTGGACCATCCATTTTCAAGTGCCAGAACTCGGTCTCCAATCGCTGGATTTCTGCGCGGGAACAGTACTTTTTGCGCATAAGTTCTTTTAGTTCGGTCCAGGTCAGCGCGTAGGCAGCAGCTTCGCCTAATGTCTGCACTTGTAGATTCCACCAAGAGAGGGCTCCATCAAGAAACAGCCCTGAGATGTAGGTGACTTGCTGATCCAGCGCACACTTGCTCATGCGAAGTACAGATTCGGTTTTCTCAGCCCAACGAACGAAGGCGACGGCACCTCCTGTGCCATTAAAGTTTACGGGCTTGCAGTCTAAGAACTGCTTGTAGGTGCACCCTGCACATACGTTATAACATATGAATGGCATTAGCATCATCGCTAAAGATATCCAATTTGGTCACGGTATGTCGTAATGACTTAGTATTACCGTGTGGTGGATTGTTGTTGCCTTGGTTAATACTTCTGCTCGTTCCGGGATGGGATGCTGCATACTGTGCTATGGCAGCAGCAATAATCTGATGGAGCTCTGCCTCATTAGTAGGCATGCGTGTCTCACGTCTTGGCGGCATCTTCTAAAAGATGGTTTAAGTTGGTCAGGCCATAGTAAAGCTCCGATGTTATAATACGTAAGTCAGGTCATAATGTAGTGTATGTATATAACGATAATAATAGTATAATCACATAACATCTCATGTTATCAATACATCACAAATACCAATCACACAACATCCCATGTCATAAAAATACAAGTAAGCAATCAAGCGAATCAGATATGATGAGAATACTGCGATTGCCATATATCAAGACCACATAGTAAGTGTATCAGTACATCATAGTGTCATACAATCATCAATCAACTAGGGGCTACATCACCCCTATACAAAAACCATATCAGATCAGTGTCAAATACATGTTAACAAAAGTCAGGATCATAAAGTAGTCTCCAAAAATGTTGTGCAATCCAACAATCGCCGTCTTCTCATCCTCGTCTACCCAAACAGTACTGATGAGCTCTATACAGATGGTGGTGGAGGAGGGGGAAAGTGGGTGTAAAACAAACGACGTAACTGGAGCCAGTCCTCCTCCTGGGCTCGCTGAGTACGAATGATGGAGGCAATCTGCTGCTCTAGTGTAAAGAGACGGGCAGCATAATCTGGAGGTAAAGGTCGAAATGGCTGCAGAGGAGAGTGCGTCTGACCATGGCATGGACACGGTGGCAGCTGAGCTCTCTCGAGCTCCTGGATGCGCTGCGTGTGTGACTCATGCTGAGCTACAAAAGACATCAAGACGTCCTCGATAGTGTGTCCCATGTGAAAAGCATGGTAGGGATCAGTAGGTGGCATACCAGAGTCTGGTGCCCAAAGGAACGGCTCACTAGTGGGGTCGAAAGGTGCCACGTGAAATGGAGCAACAGCGGGTGGAACAGATGGCATCTGTGGTATGAAAGGGATAGGCATCGGTACATGCCCAACAGGATGGGCTGAAGAACCCTCTCCAGGCCTCGCTGGAGGTACAAACTGTGGAACCTGGAAAGAAAAATCAACATGTCGCGTAACAGTGATCTGTGGGGGAAAAGGCGGAACATCCTCATCAGCAGGTATCCAACCGTGCTGTGCATGCTCATCTGGTGGATCCATGCGTGCCGCGAACAGTGCATGCTCGGGCTCTAGTGGAACGGGATCAAGTGGGGGAGCAACAACAGGGTGAACAGGTGCAATGTGCTCAACGGGAGGGTCAACAGGTATAGCGACAACGGGTAAAGGATCAACAGGATCAACAATGACATGATCGCCCTCCATCAAAGGAACATCCACGGGGAGATCATCAGCAACAGGCTCAAAAGGGACGTCAGCATGTACTGGGTCATGCTCAGGTATGGGGTCTAGAGCGGCTGCCTGCTCTGGAGCAATGGCAGGCTCGAGGTCATCAAAAGCCATCTCTAAATCAAAATCTGGGTCAATAGGATCAAATGGGTCAACAGGGTCTACTGGATCCTCCATAAACTGATCCATGGGAATAAACTCTAAGTCGCGATCTGGATCGAACCCTGGGGGAAACATAGGATCGGAATCCCCCTCATCATCATGGTCGAAAACAAAACTGGGGATAGGGGCAACAGAAGATGCCTGATCAGAATCTGATCCATGAGAGAAGTGCTGCGCACTCTGGATGTGTGAGGGTACAGAGGCCACAGACTCAAAGGAGTCTGGGACTGGGGAGTGAGCAGGTGACTCTGCGGCGGGAGCATCTGCGATCAATAAGGGACCATCAGCAGCAGGAAGGGCCTCGCCCTGAGCATCCTCCTCAAAAGGCTCCTCATCAAACATATCGACATCATCGTCCTCGTCGTCGATAGGCAAATCAAAAACAGGGTATGAAGCAAGCGGTATAGGGGCAGGGATCACTGCCAGTGGCAGATCCCCGGCCAAAGGACCATCTGCGAGCTCGCCAGCACCGTCAGGTAATGCGAAGGGCTGGAAATCGTCCTCATCTGTGCTCGTGACGTCAGACGTGTGAACCTCGTGCTCCGATGACTCAAGGTCGTCTGATACGATAGGCCTAGGGCCTGTGGTGTCTGAACCACCAGTGTCTGTAGAATCCATGTGTCTGTAACATATACACAAACATGCACAAACAGTCAATCATATAATCAAATAATCACATAAGTCACCAAGTAAGCATTCAAATCATTCTACTAGTCCCACTAGCCTCCAAGCCTCTCAGACTGCTCTTCCTAGTCCCACTAGCCAGTTCTCCTAGTCTCACTAGCCAATTCTCCTAGTCTCACTAGCCAATTCTCCTAGTCCCACTAGCCTCCCAGCCTCTCAGACTGAGCCTATAATAAAGAATAAAATGTGCTCAACATTTGTTTGTAAAAACGTTTTGGATCTGGACTTAAGTGGTATGCAGAAAAATGTTTTCGTGAGAGCCCTAGTGATCATAGTCTAGACTCGAGAAGGAATCCTAGTTCGCTATGAACCTGGCTCTGATACCAAGCTGTCACACCCTGGCTTTGCGGAAGCGTGGTTAATTTGGTGTGACTTCTTAATACCATAGCTTAATCATAACAAAGCTATATGAGTTAAAAACATGCAAGATCATCCATTAAGTTTTGAAAACCAAATACAGTACCATTGTTCTAACGGGAACATACCCTAACAACCATAACCTTGTTCAACAGACATTACAAACTTGAAACATAACATAAACATGGTTTAAGGATTGTGTCCTGTCCAGGAAAGAGACACATCCCCTAAACCCCGGATGACCTCGGAAACTAGTGCAGCGGAAAACATGCCATACCGTGCCAGATCTCGTTAATTTCCTGAAATACATGTAAGTTGAAAAATCAACAATAATGTTGAGCGAGTTCATGTGCAAGTGAGTAAGTAAAACACTTGTAAGTATAAAAGTTCCCTGGTATGTAGCAGTGTAAGGAAAAGAGATCACCAATGGTTTGCAAAGCCATTAGCATGTGTGAAATGCAAGTAGGAAGACTCAACCCTAGCCGATTTTTGCGTCGGGCAACCAAGTCACTCAAGGTCCGTTCTGTTGGTCCTCTCAGAGGTCCGTTCTGTTGGGCCTAGAGTTGGGCTCGCTACACCCAGATAGATCTACCGCTTAAGTCCCTCGGTGTTCTGCCTACCCATTCACATGATCTAAGTAGTAAACCTCCTTACGTTAACATACCGTGTATAATAGTACTTGTAAACAAAGTAACATGTATTTCACCCCCGCAGTTAAGAAAACTGAAAACAGTTAGAGAAAAGGGGGACATGAACTCACAGTGAAGCGTCTCTACCAAGTATCTCCAATCAGAAAGCTGTGCGATGACCTACAAGTGCTAATTCTATTAGACGGACGGCCGTGCCTTAGATTTATAGTTTAAGTTTTTGGGAAATAGTTAGACAATTATTTCGTGTTTACATTTTGTATATACTTGGTAGTAAATCTCCTTCCCAAGGATGGGGGATACAATACATGTGCGTAAGTTACGTTTTAAATAATCGAGTGGTAATATAATTACCGGTGTAACTTATATACTCATGGTGAAAGCGTTCGTATTATTTTGGATTCGTTAACGTTTGTAAATATTATTTTTACTCTAAAAATAATATTTATGTATTTCACAAAATAATCATAAACAGTGTGTGAAAAATATACATTTATCACGTTAATTTTTGTGAAAATCCCACCTCCGAATATTTAGTAAATAAAGTCATGGCGAAATTTATATTTCGAAAATATGTCAAAAATAATTCTAACACTTGTTGTGTGAGTAATTCTAAGTGTTAGGTTTTTAGAAAAATTTCGCCAGAGTTTCCTCTGTAACTGGAGGTGGCCACGCTTTCAAGCGTATCATTTTCTTTTAACAAATCAAATCAACCAATGTTCTCAACATTATTAAACAACTTTTCAACATTTTAACCAGTCAAAGATAGACATAATCGCAAAAATATACGAACTTGTGGTTTGTCTAAAATATGTAGTAAATCTCTTTACTTTTACTGGATCTTTTGTGTAAATAATCCGATTTCGTAAAAACCTCGTTTTTAGAGAAAATCCATCTTTACAACTTCTAGTAACTTTTGACAAAACTAGTTCTTTGTCGGATCTTTTCATTTCACAAGTGTTTACATACTTGTGGTTTATAAAATCATGCCTATTATTGTAAGATCCATCTTTCAAAATACATGGTTCCCTTGATATGTGGTCCTTTGAAAATACCGGGTGTAGATACGTAGATCTACTAGTTTTAAACACCTTTGTACAAGTTAAAACATGTTTACACAAGTAAAGCATTTTTACACAAGTTCATGCTTCGTGTGTGGTAGAGTTTCACCTTTTAACCCTTGTATTACCCAAAACAAGCTTATGTTAAGATCCATGATCTTACCAAACCGGGTTAAATGGTGATCCGAGCTACCACAACATAGATCGGGTCTAAATAAGCACATATTTCAAATACTACAACTTTTACACCACTTATATGTTATTAACCACCATTTTAAGTATTTTTAGTAAACTTTTGAGCATCAAATTGTATGATAACGATATTTAACCGACACAAATCCTTTTAACCACCTTAGATTAGTTCAAAAATGAGTTGTAAACAATATACCTCTAGCTCAAGGCTAGGGAAGATTCTTGGCGAAAAACGAGTTGATAAAAGCCAAAGAAAGTGGTCCTTCGTGCTCCGAGTGCACCAAGACTCCTAATGTGAGACCCTTGATGTTTTTATGATCTTGGAATGGCAAGAACTAAACTTGAAGAATGGATGGATGGATAGGGGATGCTTGGCCGTAAGCTCTAGGAGAGAAAGAGAGAGAGTTCTTGTGGTGTTGGGGTGAGGATGATTATGTTGTGTAAACTCTTGAAGTGTTTAACCCCGTTACTTGTATGTTATGTGTTATGGCGGGTGTTAGGGTAATCAGGGACCCTAACTGGCTCAGGAAAATATAGATAGTGAAAATAATAATATTTTCATGTTCCGGGTATAGTCCGGTTGTTCGGTTGGATAGTAATCCGTTAAAGTGCTTAATAACGCTTTAGAGTGTCGTTATTGTTATTTTTAGTGACACAACTTAATTCCAACACTTTGAAAAGTGTCTAGTAATATTTTTCCCATATTTTGGCACTTTACTAGTTAGCTAGAAGCTGGATAATTTTGTAAAGTGCTGTGTTTTGTACATAAAGTACGTTTTAGGCACATCCAGTCATTGTATCTTATTCCTAGAGACGCAGTTCCACAACCCTTGTATCCCTACACTCACTACTAGTGTAGTAAAATATCTCAGGCTCTTATAGGCCTTGGACGCAGTGTTTGCCTGATGCTGGCTTTATCAGCATGTTCAATAGGTTATCCGTTATCGTGCTACTGTGCTTTTTGTGCATCATGTTTGTCACTATGGTTCAGTATGTAAGTATTGTAGTGACAGCAAGCAAGTATGATGCAAGTAAGTACATGTATCAGTATTCAAGTAGCAGTTTATCAGCTAGTTCAAGCAAGCACAGTAATTAAGCAGTAATTAATCATTAATTAAGTCGTACGGATACCTGGTTTAGTGCGGGTTGTCACATACGGTATATAAAATACCGCTTGATCGAGCATCAAATCTTACACCTTTGGGTGGTTAAATGAATAATTTGAACGGCTCGTTTAAACAGTCTTGTTCACTTAAAGCCTTTGGGGGGTTAATGACCATGTCCCGGATATCCTTGGCATCATCTTACGAGATGGCCACGAACTGAGCACGGGGTGTAGGCGTACACCTGTCAGTGTATAACTCTATAATGTGGTGTGTCTATTGGTCTTTAACCCGGACAAGATCCGGGCTACTGAACACACAAGTAACATGTAATTCGTTCACAAGATTATCTTGCATAATTATCCCAAGTTATAAAAAGGTTTTGTGCCACGTGCATTCAAATCAATTTTCAACTTTTTCAAAATGAGTCAGTTAAATTGTATTTACCAGTGTAAACTGACGTATTTTCCCAAAAGGTTAAGTGCAGGTACTAGACGTAATAGGCTGGCTGTCTTCTAGAGCGTCCACAATAAGTCTCGCAAGCTTGGATGACAATAAAGCTGTTGAACAATATCTTATTTTATTTTGATCCGCCTGTGGATCTGTTTCAACTAATTGTGATATTTAATATTACACTTTATTTAAGTTGAAATGAATCTATCTTTGCTTCCGCTGTGCATTTATATATTGTGTTGTTTGTCTATGATGATACCAACTACGTCACGATACTCCCCACCGGGCCCACCGGTGACACGTGGAAAATAGGGGTGTGACAGGTTGGTATCAGAGCCAACTCTGAGTGAATTAAACACTAGCCATTTGTGTTTAATCTCAGTTACACAATTGCACATTCCTCGATTCTCGAGTCTAGACACAGAATTTAGGAACTATCCAAATTTTTTGTTTTATTTCTAACTTTGTCTTATATATATTTTTGTGTTGTATCACTTGTTGTTTTTGACAGGTTCACAAAAATGCCGCCACGTATGAGAGGAAGAGGAAGGGGACAAGGAGCACATGTAGCCCCAAACGACCACGAGGCCGGACCATCACACCGGCGAACACCTTCGGACCCCCACAACACAGATGCTCAGGATCTTTGGAGGTCCTTTATTGAACTTGCTAGGCGCTCAGTTTCACTGAGTACCTCACCTTCAATCCCACACTCCTTTGGGCCTCATTCTGAGAATGAGCCCCATAACTCTCACCAGTCCTTCATACCTCTCCAAGGACACCAATCACCCTTTGACCATCCATCACCCGTCTTCCAGGGCCTGTTCAACCCTGACGACTACCTAGGAGCAGCAGTGGGTTTTAACCCACTTGGGCCAGAAGACCACTTTTCTGGTGGCAACCCGATGGACATCGATGAAGATACCGATCCTGCAATGCCACCATCCGAAACTCCGAACCACCCCATCGAGATTTCTGATGGGTCACCTTTCATGGGATCACCATACAATGGTCCCGACAGTTATGAGGAGATGTTCAAACAGTATGACTGGGCATTTACCCCCAGTTACCATAACTCTCCCCTGCACCAGCCGCAACACAACTCTCCTCTGCACCACCACCAGCAGCCACAGCAGCAGCAGCAGAATCCTTCCGAGGATTCCAGAATTGTCGCGGTCACTCCGCCGGCAGCACCACCTTTGCTTCAGCCTCCCTCGCCCCCAAGGCGAAGGAGAACGACTTTGCGAATATCCGCACGAGGGGGGATACGCATCAGCACCCCTCCACATTCAAGTGGCAGCCGGTACTCGCCTGTCCACGAAGAACCGGAGACGGGAGAATCTTCACACCCCGTCTCAGAAGTGAACACTGCGCCAGTCGCGCCACAGCCACCATTGGGTTTTGGAGACCCAATTCCCACTTACACTGGTGCTGCAGCATACAACCTTTTCGAGCAGCAGATCCACACAGGCTACAACTTTACAGAGGATCCCTACTGGATAGCAGCAAACTCCAACACTCTCCATCAGGAAGGTCCCTACGGAGGTCCCTGGGCTACGGGACAATCGACCTATGGATACCCACCATATGGGTATCAGCAACCGCAGCCTCCTCAACCTCCACATTATCAACAACCGCCTCTTCGACCTCCGCAATATCAGCAGCCCCCTCAAGCGCCGGCAATGTCACCACCGCAATTTCAAGAAATCCTTCATGAGATACATGAGGTGCGACAAGAGGTGCGGCATGAGATGCGGCAAGAACGAAGGCATAACCGGGGGATGTTCAAGAAGATGGTAGATCTGATCAAGGGTAAAAGCAAGAAGGATCACTAAAATCCTTTGTTTGTTTATTTATTTTAGTTGTACTCATGTCCCTGCGAGGACATTTATTTTCTGTACTCTACCCCTGCGTGGGTATTTCCTTTCTGTTCTGCCCCTGCGTGGGCATGTTTTTCTATTTTGACCCCTGCGTGGGTTTGTTTTGTTAGTTGGCCCCTGCGTGGGCATGTTGTTTATGTAAAAGTACCGTTTAGGGCAAACTCGTACTAGTTTAATTTTTGTTTGGAATGGTTAATTTAAGTTTTTCATTTATAAATTATGCATGAATATAATATGTGAATAAATGAAAAAAATTAACATATTTTGATTTACCATTTTTTATAATAAAAAGAATCTTAAAAAGGTAAAACCTAGCTTGAATGTCATATAAAAGACCTGGCCAAAATGGTAGAACCTGTTTAAAAAGATTCAATCTCTGTTAACATCTGCAAATATGTTAACATTCTTGGCTAATGTGATCCGCTAAATCACACATGTCACCCTTTTTATTAAATTATCCAAATTTATATTTTTATATATATTTGATTATGACAAAATACCTACGGGTTATAATTAATGTCATATAAAACAAAGGCAGCTATAGTTTACAGACTCCCTGCCAAGAAAAGGATTGGTTTTTATTTTATTCAAACTTTAATCCTATCAGATCTAAATTTATAATTTAGAAATTTGTCTACGTGACTAGGCTTATTATGCCAATATTATATTTCATTCTAAAAAGATTACTAGTAAAAGTCCTGAATGAAATACTTAACAAATTAACTAATATGGCTCTTATTTACCATGGTTAATAAATCGTCAAGAACGATAATACTGTTTAGGTTTCTAAATAGACCTTGTCCTTATTTTATGTAGCAATTAAGACTACATGGCTAAGTCTGAAGAATTAAACAGTCGTCCAGCAGAAAACCCTGAAAATGCTAAGATATTAGTAACTGGTGCGGAGTTGAAAGTATTAGTGAATGATGTTGTTATCGAAGCACTAAATAGACAGTATAGTGAATCGAGCGGGACCCAAAGTAGGACCCGATCTGCACCACATTCCAAACCCAAAGTTCACTCGGAGGCTCATAGCAAACCGCCCTCTAAGAAAGATGTACCTAAGATGGATAAGCCAAAGAAGGATGATGATGATCATCACTCCCCGAACCAACACAGTGTCCCGTCAAGGAAGGTCGAGCATAAACAGGAACCGCGTGATAAGTCCTGTACATACAAATACTTCGTCTCATGTAAACCCCGGGACTTTACTGGGGAGAAGGGAGCAGTAGATTGTATAACTTGGTTGGACGAAATGGATACGGTTGTAGACATCAGCGGTTGTGCTGAAAGGGATGTAGTAAAATACGTATCCCAATCGTTCAAATGAGAAGCACTGGCGTGGTGGAAGTCTCTCATACAAGCTGCTGGAAAGATCCCGCTCTACAATCTATCATGGGATCAGTTCGTTGCCCTTATTAAGGATAATTATTGCCCGCAGCACGAAGTTGAGAGAATTGAGTCAGACTTCCTATTTTTAGTGATGAAGAATTTAGACTGTCAGGCATACCTCACAACTTTCAACACCCTATCTAGGTTGGTTCCATACTTGGTAACCCCAGAACCTAAGAGGATTGCTCACTTCATCGGGGGTTTGGCCCCAGAGATTAAAGCAAGTGTTAAGGCATCAAGGCCTGCAACCTTTAGATCGGCAGCTGATCTATCTCTCTCTCTTACCTTGGACGTAGTCAGGTTGAGAGCACTCAGGAATTCAGAAGAGAACAAAAGGAAGCGTGAGGACGATACCTCACGAAGATCAGGTAAGAAACATCCAGGAAATGACGACCGTAAGAAAGAGTCGGGGTCTAGGAGAGATGGGCAACAATCGGGGGATAAGCCCAAATGTAAAACTTGCAAGAAGAACCATTTTGGGAAATGTCGATTTGAGTCGAAATCCCAGTCTCACATGAGATCCTGTGGGATTTGCAAATCTACGGATTATAAGACTTTGGAGTGTAAGAAGCTGAAGGATGCAACATGTTACGGTTGCAACGAAAAAGGGCACATTAAGTCTAATTGCCCAAAGAACACCAGGAAAACCGAAGATGGGAAAAAGACCAATGCGAGGGTCTTCAAAATGGATGCTAAGGAAGCTGTTCAAGATGACAACGTAATTACAGGTACTTTTCTCGTAAATGATGTTTTTTCTAGAGTATTGTTTGATTCTGGAGCAGATAAGTCTTTTGTAGATAATAAGTTTTGTGAGTTGTTGAAATTGCCTGTAAAACCCTTAAGTGTGAAATATGAGGTGGAATTAGCTGATGGAACCATAGAAACCGCCTCGACTGTTTTAGATGGATGTGTTATATCCATTAGGAATCACTCATTTCCTTTGTCCTTACTTCCCTTTAAGCTAGTCGGCTTTGATATAGTCATAGGGATGGATTGGTTATCGCATAACCAAGCCCAGATTGTGTGCAATAGAAAGCAAGTAGTAGTCAAAACTCCATCTGGTGAGTCACTCACCATCCAAGGAGATACCCAGCATGGATTGCCTGAGCAAGTGTCTATGCTCAAGGCATCCAGATGTCTGCAGAAGGGCTGTGTCATTTATATGGCACAAGTTACTATAGACGAGCCAAAGCCTAAGATTGAAGACATCCCTGTCATTTCGGAATATCCTGAAGTTTTTCCCGAAGAACTACCTGGTTTACCACCGGATAGGCAAGTGGAATTCCGAATCGACATCATCCCTGGTGCTGCACCAGTAGCAAGAGCACCTTATAGGTTAGCACCAACAGAGATGAAGGAGTTAAGGACGCAGTTAGACGATCTGCTAGCCAAAGGTTTTATTAGACCTAGTTCGTCTCCTTGGGGAGCGCCGATCTTGTTTTTCAAGAAGAAGGATGGATCGATGCGTCTTTGCATCGATTACCGTGAGCTTAATAAAGTCACTATCAAGAACAGGTATCCTTTGCCCAGGATCGACGATCTGTTCGATCAGTTACAAGGGGCAAGCTACTTCTCTAAGATCGACTTGAGGTCAGGCTATCATCAGTTGAAGGTCAAGGATGAAGATGTGCACAAGACAGCGTTTAGGACTCGTTATGGACATTACGAGTTCCTAGTGATGCCTTTTGGGCTCACTAATGCACCGGCCGCATTCATGGATCTCATGAATCGCGTCTGCAAGCCTTACTTGGATAAATTCGTCATCGTCTTTATTGACGACATCCTTATTTACTCGAAGAACCAAGCTGACCACGAGAAACACCTTCGTTGTATTCTCAAACTTCTACATCAAGAGAAACTCTACGCCAAATTTTCGAAGTGCGAATTTTGGCTTCGAGAAGTCCAATTCCTTGGACATGTGGTAAGTGAGCGTGGTATCCAAGTGGATCCCGCTAAGGTAGAAGCAGTTATGAATTGGCAAGAGCCAAAGACGCCTACCGAGATTCGTAGCTTCCTGGGTTTAGCAGGATATTATAGGCGTTTTATCGAAAACTTCTCAAGGATTGCTGCGCCCCTAACTTCGTTGACACGTAAGAAGGTTAAGTTTGATTGGGGTCCTAAGCAGTAGGAATCCTTTGACATTTTGAAGAAAAAGTTGAGCAATGCACCAGTGTTAACATTGCCCAATGGTATAGAAGAATTCGTGGTGTATTGTGATGCATCCCACACTGGTATGGGTTGTGTACTCATGCAGAAAGGCAAGGTTATTGCCTACGCTTCACGACAGTTAAAGGTACACGAGAAGAACTACACCACCCACGACTTGGAGCTGGGTGCCGTTGTATTTGCATTGAAACTATGGAGGCATTACTTATATGGAACCAAGTGTGTGATCTATTCAGATCACAAGAGCCTTCAACATTTGTTCAATCAGAAGGACTTGAACATGCGACAAAGATGATGGATGGAAACTCTAAATGATTATGCTTGTGAGATAAAATACCATCCAGGCAAGGCAAATGTAGTTGCTGACGCCTTGAGCAGAAAAGAAAAAGTAAAGCCGATAAGAATCAATGCTAAGCGCATTGAAATAAGGAATAGTTTGAACGAAAGGGTGCTAGCAGCACAGAAGGAAGCTGTGCTGGAAGCTAACTATCCTGAAGAAAAACTGGGAGTAACTGAGGAGCAGTTATCCCATGACAAGGACGGAATGCTAAGATTGAATGGACGAATATGGGTTCCAGTTTATGGAGGACTTCGAGATGTTATCCTCCAGGAAGCCCACAGTTCCAAATATTCTGTTCATCCTGGAGCTGACAAGATGTACCAGGATCTAAAGGCAAACTACTGGTGGATTGGTTTGAAAAAGTCTGTAGCTGCTTATGTAGCTAAATGTTTGACTTGTGCGCAAGTCAAAGCGGAACACCAGAAGCCGTCAGGTTTGTTACAACAACCTGAAATTCCCACATGGAAGTGGGAGATGGTGACGATGGATTTCATCACCAAGTTGCCAAAGACGAGGAAGGGAAACGATACTATATGGGTCATAGTAGATAGACTGACCAAGTCAGCACATTTCCTACCCATAAAGGAAACTTACAGCTCAGACATGTTAGCTCAATTGTACGTAGATAAAATTGTAGCATTGCATGGCGTGCCATTGTCAATTATCTCGGATAGAGATACGAGATACACCTCTCATTTTTGGAAAAGTTTCCAACAGTCTCTGGGCACGCGCTTGAATTTTAGTACGGCTTACCACCCACAGACAGACGGACAGAGTGAGCGTACCATCCAAACGTTAGAAGACATGCTTCGTGCATGTGTGATTGATTTAGGTGGCAGTTGGGATAAGCATCTGCCATTGGTCGAGTTCTCCTATAACAATAGCTACCATACTAGTATTAAGGCTGCGCCCTTTGAGGCATTATATGGTAGAAAATGCAGAACACCTATTTGTTGGGCGGAAGTAGGAGACGTTCAATTGTCAGGACCAGATTTGGTTTTTGAAACAACGGACAAGATTTTCCAGATTCGCGATCGCCTGAAAGCTGCCAGGGATAGGCAGAAAAGCTATGCGGATCCAAAGCGTAAGGCTTTTCACTTCGAAGTAGGTGACAAAGTATTGCTTAAAGTATCACCCTGGAAAGGAGTAATGCGATTTGGTAAGAAAGGCAAGGTAAGCCCAAGATATATAGGACCTTTCGAGGTTATCGAACGTGTCGGTTCAGTTGCTTATAAGTTAAACTTGCCTGAAGAGCTTAGTGCTATCCACAATGTTTTTCACATCTGTAATCTAAAGAAGTGTTTCGCTGATGAATCACTGGTCATACCGCATACGGATGTACATATAGATGAGAGCTTGAAATTTGTGGAGAAACCATTGTCGATTGAGGATCGACAGGTGAAGAAACTTCGAAGGAAGCATGTGCCTATTGTCAAAGTCAAATGGGATGCCCGTAGAGGTCCCGAATACACATGGGAGGTAGAATCCACGATGAAAGAAAAATACCCTCATTTGTTTCAGTAAATCTCGAGGTCAATATTTCTTTTAAGGGGGTGAGGATGTAACACCTCGAAAATTTACGTCCAATAATGTATTGACACGTGTCATAGGCTTTGCATATGTGAAAAAGTGCTTAAGAGGGACTAAAGTTGACAAACAGTGAAACTATGTAATTATAAGGGTCCAAAGTGTCAACAACGGATAAATAGGCCCTACAATAACCCTACATGGTGTTTATAATCTTAAACGATTAGATCATGGATCATACAAAGCGGAAAATGAAAGAAAGTGAGGAATTTCAAACTACAGGGGCTAAAAGTGTCAACATGTTGAAAGTATACCTCTGAGTAATCTTTTGGCAAACTCGAAGCTTTTTAATGGTAAAATATACTCACTAGAATATGTGGTAAAAATTTCATCAAGTTTCGTTATCGTATGAGAAAGTTATGATCAAAACCGTGCACGAAGGGTTAAATGCGTTAACGTTGAATTTCGTGACTTTTCGGGTGAGCACAAAGTTAACCAAGGACTTTACCATGTTTGTAAATGTCCCAAGGTCCTTAAAAATCAGATTTGAGGGTCTAATGAGCAAGATAAATAGCCAAAACCACGTTTCAAAGGACAAGGACCAGATTGTAAATGTTGAAAACTTGTTAAGCTGGTCGACAGCTGGTACGCGGCCCGCGAGAGGCCTGTCGCGGCCCGCCTACAAGTCACCAGCGACAAACAGCGACCAGGTTCCAGTTGCAGACCTATTTTCGAGTTGTTTTCAGCTGTTGTCGATACCTGGGGCTCTCCAATGGGTTTTAATGCATGTAAGGACACTTGTACTCTTCTTACAACATCAGAGACTCATGTGGCAACATCAAATAAGATCAAAATTGGCATAAAAAGGGTCTTGTAGTAGCAAACATTCAACACTTACATTTTCAAAAATTCACAAGATCATCTCTGGAGCTCTCTGGACGTCAAGACAACCTTCTAGTGATCTCTAAGCTTTATTAGGACTCTTGTAAGTGTTCATAACCTTCCCTAATTCGTTCTAGCTTAGTTATTTAAGCAAAAGTCAAACCATCGTAATTTCAGTTTGACTTTGAGATTAAACGAAATTTGCTCAGTCATTTCTCGAATTGAAAGTACCTACAAGTTGGTATTTATGTGGGTAACAAACCCTTAAAAGGGTATTTTCAGATTCCCACTCTAACTATGTTAATTGTCGAGTCAAAGTTTGTTTCAAAAAGTCAACAGAATTGTTATTTGCAAATTTAAGCATGATTAGCAATGTAGGGTACATGCAACCTGTTTTATCATTAAAATAACATGGTAGAAACATTTATGCTTAAAGTTGACTATTATGCATGTTTCCGATTTATGCTTAAAGTTGACTATTATGCCCTTTTGACTATAAAATGTGATTTTTGAAAAAGTGAAAGAGTAGAAACATTTGTTACTGATTTATAAACTTGCACCTAAAATTTGATATCAGTTTGAGGTCTAGATTAAGAGTTATGCTCATTATCGTAATTTGGAAGCTTTATGTTAATTAATTGGCATAATTAGCATATAACCTATTTAAACCCACTTTCTAATATCAAACTTTTTACCCACTGTTATAATATAATATTTTGGGATTTTTAAAGATTTTTATTTAATTTTTGGCTGAGCATAACATAGGTCTCTAAGTTTAATTCGGTTATTACCGATTTTACCCTTTTTAGCCATAAAACGAGTTTTATAAATCCTTTTGACCCCAAACCTTTTTCTACTGATTTTATTTGATAAATAAAATATTTTGAGTATTCTGGAATTTTAAAAATATCAGCTTTCTTTTACAAACCCGGAAACGGCTCCAAATCGCCTTTTTAAGCGTTTTTAACGCATAGTATGTACTATAACCAAATTAAACATATAGGGTTGATACCTACTGATATTTTTAGTATATTTTTATAAAATAATAGTAAGTACAAGTTTTTGAACTCAGGTTTCCAATTTTGACCTTTTAAGCCCTTGTGAAATTACCAAAATACCCCTAAGGTGTATAGTTTGGTTTTAAATGATAAGTTTCACATATGGGTCATACCCTACTGTTATAACATGTTAAATTAAGTATATTTACTGTATGAACCAGACCTGTAACTCAGATTTCTAATTTAACTCTTTTATAATCTTTTAAATGACCAAAATGCCCTTATAAGGCATAAATTGTGTTTAAATTCATTTGGGGCATAATAGAAGATATCTTACTGATATTATAATATATTTAAGACATATTACCTCTGGGAACTTACATATGACTCTTATGGTTACCCGTAACGCCTTTTCGCGCTCGGTTCGGTTTATGTAACTAGTTTGCATAAATTGACCGAAACGGGTTAAACCTTATCATCTTTGTCTCAAAATCCAGAATGTATTTAGTATACCCATATTATACAAGTATTCAAACTTGTCGGGTCTAAATCACATTCTATCCGGTCTTCGCTTAATCGTGCGTTTGAACCGTATCATCCTTAAAAGTAGTCGGTCTAAGCTTAGGCTTAAATAAAGACCCGTTAGAAATCTAATAGGTTATTATAAACCTTTGTTCCAGAATAAGGAGAACCAGTAAAAGCTATCTTCACTTGCTAGTTGTGATTTATACTTTACTCAGGTAAATACTTTTAACTTATTTTCCCTATACGGGCTTGGGTTACGGTATATAAAATACCACTTGATCGAGCATCAAATCTTACACCTTTGGGTGGTTAAATGAATAATTTGAACGGCTCGTTTAAACAGTCTTGTTCACTTAAAGCCTTTGGGGGGTTAATGACCATGTCCCGGATATCCTTGGCATCATCTTACGAGATGGCCACGACCTGAGCATGGGGTGTAGGCGTACACCTGTCAGTGTATAACTCTATAATGTGGTGTGTCTATTGATCTTTAACCCGGACAAGATCCGGGCTACTGAACACACAAGTAACATGTAATTCGTTCACAAGATTATCTTGCATAATTATCCCAAGTTATAAAAAGGTTTTGTGCCACGTGCATTCAAATCAATTTTCAACCTTTTCAAAATGAGTCAGTTAAATTGTATTTACCAGTGTAAACTGACGTATTTTCCCAAAAGGTTAAGTGCAGGTACTACACGTAATAGGCTGGCTATCTTCTAGAGCGTCCACAATAAGTCTCGCAAGCTTGGATGACAATAAAGCTGTTGAACAATATCTTATTTTATTTTGATCCGCCTGTGGATCCGTTTCAACTAATTGTGATATTTAATATTACACTTTATTTAAGTTGAAATGAATCTATCTTTGCTTCCGCTGTGCATTTATATATTGTGTTGTTTGTCTATGATGATACCAACTACGTCACGATACTCCCCACCGGGCCCACCGGTGACACGTGGAAAATAGGGGTGTGACATATAACCATATATACTAGCTTATGCATATCATTTATTCCCCCACAGTAACCACCTTTAGGCATATGAGTTAGTTGTCCTATTGAACTTAGATCTTGGGATCTCCAGTCAACTAAGTTAGGTGTCCTTCACATACCCTTTTTCTATGGGCTTCAGTCTCATTCCACAACTTGATCTCTAATAAACCCTCACGTTGTTGGATCCATAACATTAACAAATAACTTTGCGTATTTGAGATCAGTTGTCATGATGTGTTCTTAACTCGTAAGTTAATTTTGCCTATTGTCAACTTCTAAGACTATAACCTCAGTGGCCATCTGAATCTGGTTATAATATATGTCTTTGTAAGATACGCTTATCATTTTGCATCTCTATTATACACTACGACCTTTGTGTCCTCCACATAGTCGTATGTTTGCAATGTTAGATTTGATTACAAAATCCTTATTGCCAAACTTTTATGATACAAATGCAAGACACCCCCACATTTAAGTGTTATAGGATATCATCCAGATGGGGTAATGAAAACCATTTCTATATACCCTTATAGGGTTGTTTTTAAATGGATCCTCCTCCATATTTCTTGTCATTTGATCAATATTTTCGTAACTTCACTTATGACGACATTTATACACATATGATTGAACAAGATCAACCTCATTGTATCAGTGAATTCAACTCATATTGCATTAGCTTACATGAGCTTCCAAGCTAATCAAAGCAACACATGCCATTGTCATAAGTTTGTCACCAACTTAGAATAATTCTAATTTAACACCTAGAATAAGCCTAGACGATGAGTTCTCCTCATTAGCTTTTCGAACAAACTCTTCAAAAGTTACATGTTTTTTCCTTATAATGAATGAAATTATCCCTCAACTTTGTCCATACACAAATTCTTTTTGTGTTCATACACATTTGAATGATTAGAGTTAATTAGTCTCCGTCAAGACCCATAATTAACCAAGTACTACTCTAGCATGCTTTAGACTACAATACTTTAGCATGTGAACAGAAGATGCATCATTCTGATTCTTCACAGCCCTAAGGATATCATAATATCACTTTGCAACATTCATCCCTTGTTAAGACAAAATAATGAGACTTATTCATAATCCTAAAACATCAATATTTAAGAAGGTCTCACAAATTACTGTATATAGCACATAGCTAAATTTCATCATTCATTTAAGGAACATAACTTGTTTACCGTTGATATCCAACAATCTACCATTGACTCATAAGTACTTAAACATAAGTCTTAATCCAAGTCACTTGGTGAACACATTCATCACCAACAAGATGAATGTTTCTCGTCTACAATCACTATTATGTGTGAGATAGAGTCAACTAGATCGACACTCAGCAACATGGCATTCATAATTTTGCCATAAGTGATTTGCACACATCTATTGTTATTCATTAGGAGATATGTATATTTAGGATGCTCTCCCAAATGAAGGTAAAATCTCCATATAGATCTAACAATAATCAAGTGGTAGACGCATCTACTTATAAATCTCGCAAGATTTATTAAAGGTATATAATAACATATAGTACTTTTACTTTCATATGTTAGAATTCACACTTGTGGATTTTCCAATTACTTCTAATGAAGTATGTCGACATGAATGTCATTAGTGTATTTCATATCAATACACTCACTACGTTCTTTCATTACTCACTCATGATGTGGTTATACATTTGATGTTTCGTCTTTGACTTTTAGTCAATGTAACAACTCTCAAGTCGTTTATGTCCAAGTATTTTCATGTACTATCCGTTTAAAACCATATTCTTTTAAACAATGTATAACCGACGTTATAATTGTTTTGCACAAAAATAATTTATACGTCACAACCATTAGTGATTTATTTCTTTGTAAAAAATTGCATGTGTTATCCGAAGATATTGAACACAAAACAATAAAATACATTGGAAACTAAATCATAAGTGCCAATCACTTTTGAAATTTAAAGGGAAGCATAGACAATATGTAGACATCAAATAGCAAAGTGCTTTTATCTTCAACACTTTATAATTTGACCGAAATCTTCTCAACAATATCGTCCCATGGCATGTCTTGAGGTACCCCCTCAATAAGACTCCATGCACTTGTAAGTACAAGTTCCCCATTTCATCTTGAAACTTTAAACTTGGACAATTATGCTCAAAACAACACCAAGTTGTTACAAATACTACATTTAAGTAGTAAACTTGAACAATTAAATTTGTTCACAACAACACCAAGTTGTTTTTCAACAAATAACATTTTCTAACACGCATGTTAGAAAAAAAATGTTATAACAAGCACATTATAGAATCGAACGTTTACATAAAACGTTTTCGAAAGATATAGTTTATAAAATAAACCATTTCTCATCATTTTTAATGAACACGTAGGCAATTAAATGTTTACATAAAACATTCCCGTTCATTATGAACAATCTCTAACCTCGTATTCGTGATATACATTTTCTAACACACGTGTTAGAAAATTTAAGTCATTTTATATAAAACATGACCATTTAGATTTAGAAATCACAAATTAAAGTTGGTGATAAAATCACACACAACTACACAATCACTTTATGGTGATTTAATTCTTGTATTCTTACTCTTGTATTTTTTTTCCAATCTCATCAAGGTAGGCACATAGCCTGCTTTTAATACAAGAGACATGGGTGGAGATAACTCTCACTTAATTAAAGATTTTATTAGAGACATAAACTCTAATAAAAACTAATAAATTGACATGAAACTCTCCTTAAGAGTTTATCTTCCATATGAAGAGTCTAGTAAATGATTTTAATTTCATTAAATTCACATAAATACCACACCATCACTTTATGGTGATTTAATTCCTTGAAGCCAATCAAACATCAACTTCAATGTATGACATTTTATTTCTAAATCATACAAAGCATTAAAAACAATGCTACAACAAATTACTTATATAAAATGTTTACATAAAACATTTCAAAGCATTTGTATTTTAACCATTTTTAACAATCATGTAAAAATGAAAGAAATTCTAACGCGCATGTTAGAAATATTAACATTTCCACAAAATGTTAATTCGACTTGCTAAAAACACATATATGGTTCAAATAAATAAGTCATTTCTAATACACAAGTTAGAAACTAAACAATTAAAAAATTGCTTCCAAACTAACGCTTTTCATGAACGTTTCTAACACACATGTTAGAAGACAAATGATTACAAAAATCATTGTAAGACTTATTTGTTCATATCAATCCATGGGTGGATGAAAAGTCTACTTTAAATAGAGACTTAATTAGAGACATAAAACTCTAATCAAGTAACAAAAAACTCTTATTTAAAGACATAAAAAAACTCTACTTAAGAGAATTTAACGTTTACAAAAAACGTATGGTTTACACCAATAATTCCGGTCTAACACACATGTTAGAGAATTTAACGTTTACAAAAAACGTATGGTTTACACTAATAAACCCGATCTAACACAAAATTTAGAAAAATTAACGATTCCCAAAATCGTTTCAAAACCAAATGGTGGAACTAAAACTATTCGTTTTATACCACGGTATAGGATTTAAGATTGTATCTCAATCTCAAAAAATCCAAACACAACAAGTTGTACTACATACATATTTCCCAAAATAAATATTTATAAGATCATAACCTCTAAAAATATTTTTTTATTCTATTATAAATCCTTTCGTAAACCCAAAATCCTTATAAATAAGCTTTTTAAGATTGTACCAAAAATCTCATGAAATCTGTTTTAAGTTTATAGGAAATGGGTCACATTTTTATTAATAAAATAATCGATTCAAACCAATATCTTCAAAAGATAAAGACTTCAACTTGATCTTTAACCGCGTCTATTTGTATGGTTCGTTGTGTTTTCAGTCCGTTGTGTAGGATTCAACGAGGTCTTGAACCACGTCTTCTTGTACAATAATTTCCTACAAAAGGAACAAACAAATGTTGACGATTATGGCTGAGGCACGTGTTCAACACGCTTCCCTTAAAACAGATTTTGCGCCTCTACTAAAGACGACGCGTCTGTCTCCCAGGGTACAACAACCGAAGCAGTCTGTACTGTCGGAAAATGGCCACGCGCCCGACGTTACACCGAATAGAATTATAGTGTTTGAACTTGTGGAAAAATAATGATACGAAGATGATGGAATCGAGTAGAGAAAACTCGTCTCTCTATAATTCCCATCATATGGATGTTCAAGTCTTCACCACTTCTCCAAGAATTCTTCATACATATTATCTTTCTCTTGTAGTTTTCTCATCATTCCAATGAGTCACAAAGCCTACCATTTTTTTACAAGAGTTGTGGGTAGTGAAGAGTTTCTCCTAATTGGTGATTTTTATTAGAGACATAAAACTCTAATAAAAGTTTCACTTAATTAGTGATTTAATTAGAGACATAAAACTCTAATAAAAACTAATCAAGTGACATAAAACTCTACTCAAGAGTTTCACATATGGAGTTTAATTAGTAATTGTAATTTCACTCAATTATAAATTAAATAAATATCCATTCACTAAGTTCCCAACACCATTTTCCCACTTGACTCTTTTCCTTGCCAATCCACCACCTCTTTTGAAAACGGAGTTGAAAGCACATAAGCAACCTTCAAAGTTGTAAGTAGAAAATGCATCATCGTTCTCCATTACCTAAAGTCTTGACCTTAGAACTTTTCCAACTTTGCGAATCTACTTGGCATATCAGAAACAGAATCACTTGAAGTCATGAAAATAGTTTGTTCTTTGTTAGTTAGATCGATTAATAGGATCAAGATGATACCAATAAAACTTGGATTAAACAAAGAGTGGTAAATCACAATTAGAACAAACTATTTGATGGTGTAATCAAAAGTTTGAATGGGTTAAACTTTCCTTGTCAAGAATGAGATTTGTTGAATTTTAGGGTGAGATAGTTGATTCGAAAATTCCCGTATATTGTCCTTTATTCATGCAACTATTTTTTGGGTGGTTATCTCTAAAACCTTCACGATCTGTTTTTCCTTAAAAATTAGAATATCCATTTATATATGATAAAAATTAAACTGAATGAATAATGATTTTGAATAGTGATTTATTATTATTAAATTAAATTAAAATTAGAATTAGAATTATTTAAAATTAGAATGGAATGAATAGTAACATTATTAAGAGATGAGCAAATGGTATCGGGTATAGGTACCGGTCTCAAATTTACCAAACCGGTGTATTTTCGGTAGGTATTCACCGGTTTTTACCCTCAAATAACGGTGCCGTACCAGTACCGACCGGTACCGAACCGTACCATACTAGGTATATTCGGTACCGCTACCCACTTTTGGGGATTTCGGTAACGGTATTTTTGGTACCGGTTGGTACTGAGCTCATTAAATCCTGTAGCAACGCATCAATGCATCAATGCAAGTAATTGCACCGTTTAGATTACTTTTCATACACACAGTAAGTAAACTGTATTTCGTTTGAATGAGGTTTTATATACACAACAACTTATTTTGCTTTCTTTTGTCTTTTTCTGTAATAAATGAATTGTAGCATATAATATTAACTTGGATATTTAGAATATTGATGAGCAAATCGTATCAAATCCTGTAAACGAACCGGTATCGTATCGGTACCAAATTTACTATACCAAATCATTTTCGGTACCAATTTGTGTAACACCCGTTCTTGTAAACCAAGGTTTAATGTAAGTTTTACCTTAAACGAACATGTAATTAAGATTACATAACCATTTGGAAATACGGGTTTATTAAAACCTTTGCGATTTATAATTTATTCTACATAACGTGATCGAAATTCGTTGTTTAAAATTTACAACGTGGCAAAGTGCGGAAGCGTGTATATTTATCGTGTTCGGTTCTTCGCTGAGCTTGATCGTCTTCCGGCATCCCAAAAAGTACCTACATTTCATAAACATGAAATGCTTTAGTCATACGGTATTTAAAACGCATTTAAACGAGTCCAAGAAACAATTGATCACTAAAAACAAGATTATCATTCTGGCCTCCACCGTAAATTACGGTGGAACCGTAATTTACGGTGGCTTCTGGGTGAAAACCCTTCTGCCGTAAATCAGAAGAAACCCACCATAAACCATTCAGGTCCACCGTAAATTACGGTGGCACCGTAATTTACGGTGGTACCTGCGTTCCACTTTTTCATTTTGCCGTAATTTGATACGAAATCTTTCGTATCTTGCAAACCGCTTGTCCGTTTGGCCTACCGTTTCTTCCTACAGGTTTGTAATTTGATTCTCCATCATATGGAGTTAAAACCCGACATTCGGCTTAACAAAATTTAAGACCTTTAAGTCTTCGGCTTATTTCTCTTTTACCAAAATTTGACCCGTTTACACATTTTATCAAACAAACGTATTGTTTGATTTCTATATCACATACACTTCTTCAAATTAATATTACCTACCATATTAGGTTCTAATCATAGGTTTATTACACATTTTAAACCCGTTTTCACTCGTATGCTTATTTTGACCCGTTAAGGGTATTTAAGCACTTTAAAGCTTGAAATCGCTTTCATTCCATTCTAGCAACTTATTCCTACATTTCTTATCAAGTAATATTCAACTACAACTCTTTGTGTGTTAGATTTCAATGTGTATGTCTATATGTTCCGAGTTTTACCCTTCGGATTGTTATTTAGCGATAAGTCTCATATAGAGCTATTTGGCTAGCGGATTGCATCTATCAACATCTACACTTATTCTAAGCTTTTGTTTAATCATAAGACTCGTTTCCAAACAACCTCTAAGGGTTGTTTGTTCGTTTTAGCCTACAAGGGCGTTTTGGTCGATTTTGGTCCTTCTTTTACAAGGAAGGACTCTCCCAAATAATTCGACCAAATTATCACTTTTAACTACAACAAAATATACGTACCTGGCTCGGGTCAACAAATAGACCCGATTTATATCTTGCTTATTTTATCACACAATCTATGGCGGCGCGATTATCCGATTTGCTAATCGCTCCTGTTAACATAAGACTTGACAACCAAATTAATCGATATTGTCAAATGGTGTTATCACCACCATTTGACCCGTTCGGTCTATATGCCCAATGTTGCCTATTAAATCAAAACATGGTTTTTGATTTCTAATTCATACTTACATCCCGTCCCGGATTTCATTACCGAATCCCATTTTCTCTTAATTTCTTTTCTTGCAAATTTCAACCCGTTTCGGCTTACGCCAAAGGTTCCCGTTAGGCTTCGGTTTACATTAGTCAATACTTGACCGATTTTCCATATTTCTTTTTATCCCATTATCTCAATATTAGATTACACTACGCGGTAACCTTTTCAAAACTCATGATCTCTTAGTCATTACATGACCAATTTACCGATTTATCCTGTTTACCATAAACCATGGTTTTTATCACCTTTATATGTTCCGACTCGTACCAATCGTGTCGAAACCATATTTTCATTATTATCATTATCGCATTTATTACTTGTAAAGTAAACAAGTATTCTACAAAAGTGTGTAAGTTTCACTTACCTTGCATCCGAGCTACACCTTTCTTCCATGCTTGACTTGTTTGACCCGCTTTCGCTCCAAGCTTCCATCTAGCTTGTTACGCGTCAACTATCATCATTGTTTTCAAGGTGGTTAGTTTAATCATACTCTAATACGATTATTCCACCTTATGCATTTCATATCAAAATTGCTATTTATCGTATTATAGGTCAGTTTGACCTTTTAATAGTCAAATGCCCATTAGTATGCTAATTGCATTTTCGAGTTATCAACTAGTTTTAGCATTCTTTAATTTCCCGGTAGGCGTTATCTTTAGACCTCCGTTTTAACCAAAGTTCTAATCGCGTTTAACACATTTAGAACTCTTTTTAATCACATTTTGCATAATAGCCGAAACATCACAACTAGATGTTTTAACTACAAAATTCTAGTTTCGAGCCTTCTTTGAGGCATTTCAACGAACACCTTAAGGGCAGAATTTTACATGTTTATTTATCATGTCTCTAGCTTATCTCTTAGCCCAAATTTCACATAATCAACCATCTTACAAAGTGGTTAACTTCTATAATTTCTGAAATCACTTGTAAATTGTCAATTTACACTAGATCAACAATCTATTTCCTAGGGTTCATCATATTAACATAAAACCCACTTAGCTTATCAATGGATCATCATGAATCTCATAGATTTTCCAACAATCTAACATGTTATTGACTAGGGTTTACTCCTAGACATCATATCACTTCAAGATTCACTCATGCATGACATAATCAAGCTCAATTTCAGTTTTCTTGCAAATAACCTAGAATTTGAGATGGATCAAAATGTCACAATTTTACATACCTTGTGATCCTTTCAACTAGGTGTTCATGAATATGAGCTTGGATTTCGATTTGGAACTGATTTGGCCTCTCAATTTCTTGGATTTGTGCTTGTTAGGGTTAAAGCTCCATGGAGCTTTCTCCTGATCTTAACCACGCACGCACACACACACTTGTGTGTGTGTTGTGTTTATTTTTAAGTTTATAATTCCAATTTTCAAGTTACCCGGCTTTGGTCCCTCGTGTTTGGTTAGTTATTAATTAGATCACAACCTAATTATTTTCAATAACATTCCCACTTATTAACTAGGTTTAATATTCCTAGTGAACTTAGCGGGTTCGGGAATATTTATGACTAAGTTTATTTTAGGTCCCGTTAACTCGGGCCTTCTAAGCTTTTATTTCTTAAAAGCTTTTATTCACTTTTATATATTATTAGGATTAATTATTTAAATCCTAATATTCCACCGGGTAAATTTTACCACTAACGGTACTTTACCCATCTTTTAGTGTTAACGGGGTTTAATTACTAAACCCGGTTTCGGGGTGTTACAAGTCTACCCCCCTTAAAGAGGTTTCGTCCTCGAAACCTTGCTTACATAATTCATTGAGTTTAAACTCAATGTATTTGATCTGAGATATCTTTTAAACATTACTTATACTTTTAACCAATTATTAGTATTACCAGATAAGCATGGTAACATCTTTTTGGTCACTAATTGTCTACGTATCTCATATGTCTTAGTGCAACTTAAAATAACGTAATCTCGTTATTTCCACTAGTTTAGTTAACTTAGCGATATTCATCGCTTTTATATATTATCGAATTCCCTTATGAATCCGTTACTTTGACCCGCTTAAAGGTCTTTAGTGAAATCTTTCACTTTTAGCAACAATCTCTTTTGCTTCCGAATTCATTTATTCGGTTTAGTTATACCGAATTCATCGCTTACAAGAGACCAATTTATTTAAATGGCCTTAACCGGTCTCACTAACTAGACTTATTAGTCCAGTTACTTTTTACCACTCGCTTGGTTATAATGTGATTCTACTTCACATTGCATTTCTTGACCGTGATCGTGTCACATCGTGTTTAGTTTGCATCGACCTTTCATTTTCGAAAATACCCCTTTTTGAATATATCGTCTTGCGCCTATCAGTGTCAAGACTTGTATCTTTCATGCTTACTATTTAAATTCCTATCAAAATTTATGTTTGTAAAAACATTATTTCTTACTAAAACCGAAGTTTTAGTTTTAGGATCTTTTCTTTAACTTGTGTCAATCATCCATACCGGGATATTGACAGTCCGTAATTCACTCCTTTACAGTTTCAGTTTTATGCGGGGGATTCTTAACTGATTTCCTCGCTTTATCCAATCTAACCCGTAAATTCTTTCACTTAGCCCCATAGGCTAGTTCTTTAAGTTTTTCACCTTCTCAAGGTGAGATATTAACAACTCGTTTCCTCCTCTTTATGACCCGAGGGTCTTTTGGTCCGTAAACCTTAACGCTGTGTTTAATCCCGTGGGTTATGATGATCCCGTAGATCATCTTTTATTCTTGTCTATATTCAAATGTATATATACACATATAGCTTCAGGCATTTCTTAGTGTGTTTGGAATCGTTTATTTTCACCCTTGAACTTCAATTGACCTTGACCGTAGTCTAAGGTCTCATTTGTTTACTTCCAGACTAATCCTTCCGATTTTATGACTTATGACGTTATTTACGCGTCAGTTTGTTCTTATGCTTACTGTTATTTGATTTGCATCTATTCTTATTTGGTTATATCCCATTACCGGGCTTATTATTCTCTTGCATTGAACGCTACCTTTATCTGGCTAACGTTCATTGGTGCCATTCAGCGTTATATTGTATTCAACTTGTTTGACCTATTAATGTGAAATCCATCACTTATAATAATCAACTTTATTCTTTATTCAACCCATTCGACTTCGAATAGTTGAACATTTTTACTCACAATTTCTATTTACGAGATTTTATAGTCATAACTCGTAATCCAAGTCCTTTGATTTCTCAACTCGTGTTCACGTCTCTTGGTTTCTACGCATGTGTTTAATTCTTACCCATTAACCGGGTGTTTTACTGAAGTCGTTATTATTGCAACCCTCCCGGTATGCATTAAGACCTCGTTTCATTTTTATATTCAGACTTTGCCCTTAAGTTTGGTGTTTTACAAAAACAACCCGTTAAGGGACTCATTTGCAAATTCCGGGTTCGAGCGTAAGTACGCTCCCTCCCAATACTTGTCTAATCATGCTTGCGTTTTCTAGGTTCGAGTGTAAGTACACTCCCTCCCAATACTTGTCTAGCATGCTTGCGTTTTCTGGGTTCGAGTGTAAGTACACTCCCTCCCAATACTTGTCTAATCATGCTTGTTTGTCCCTTCACTCGGGCTCATTATCCTAATGTAATACGCTTCCGTCATTCGGTTGTGCGTTTACATTATTATCAAATATTTTGCTTGTCTGATTCATTTGGGTACTTTTTACTTAGTCCCATTTACTCCGCCCTTACTACATCGGATGTAAATGTGTCCGATATAAGAAACTCGTGGTATCATATGCCACTACTTACTTGGCCAGAGTAAGTGATTAACACATGACATACACGACCTTTTTATAGTTTTCACATCACGCCCTATGTAAGTAATACCTCTGTTTATTTCTCTTGGAAACAATATCCTGGATAGGTATTCTATTCAGGTTTTTCCCAAGTTTACTATCTACATATGCAACTTTTAATCTCTATGTATTTGTTGCATATTACCATTCATGTAATAATTTAAAGCGT
Organism: Helianthus tuberosus; assembly: GCA_030545235.1. Lineage (NCBI taxonomy): Eukaryota > Viridiplantae > Streptophyta > Magnoliopsida > Asterales > Asteraceae > Helianthus > Helianthus tuberosus. The sequence goes on along the minus strand of CM060451.1, from coordinate 154,097,759 downwards.
GTACCTGATTTTGCTTGTTTTAACAGGCTTTCCTTGCCATTAGCTTATTCGCGATCATTACACGATTTAGGTCCTTAATGAGCATGCTCTTCTTGTCATATCTTGGACCGTCCCATCATCATATCCACAATTCATTTGACTCTCGTCGTCTTCAAACGCGAGTGTCCTTCAATTAAAACATTCACAAAAGTTAGTAACGTCAACTTCAATAATCGCCCGTATTATAATACAAGGCTTTTTCTACTATACGCGTCAACGCGCGTATTTTCGTCAACTATTTCAATCATTTTAATTGGGGTAACGTGTATCACACGATAGCCATATGTGTTGTTTACAACACTTTAGCATGCTAAACTATTAACATACTTGTACTTACCGGATTTGCGATCAAGCTTCGAACCGAACACTATTCTTTGTCAAGAGCATAAGGTTTAAGTCCGAGCATGGTTCTCCCCCACCATACTTGAGTCTCTTAAACCAGCGCTCTGATACCAACTTGTAACACCCGTTCTTGTAAACCAAGGTTTAATGTAAGTTTTACCTTAAACGAACATGTAATTAAGATTACATAACCATTTGGAAATACGGGTTTATTAAAACCTTTGCGATTTATAATTTATTCTACATAACGTGATCGAAATTCGTTGTTTAAAATTTACAACGTGGCAAAGTGCGGAAGCGTGTATATTTATCGTGTTCGGTTCTTCGCTGAGCTTGATCGTCTTCCGGCATCCCAAAAAGTACCTACATTTCATAAACATGAAATGCTTTAGTCATACGGTATTTAAAACGCATTTAAACGAGTCCAAGAAACAATTGATCACTAAAAACAAGATTATCATTCTGGCCTCCACCGTAAATTACGGTGGAACCGTAATTTACGGTGGCTTCTGGGTGAAAACCCTTCTGCCGTAAATCAGAAGAAACCCACCATAAACCATTCAGGTCCACCGTAAATTACGGTGGCACCGTAATTTACGGTGGTACCTGCGTTCCACTTTTTCATTTTGCCGTAATTTGATACGAAATCTTTCGTATCTTGCAAACCGCTTGTCCGTTTGGCCTACCGTTTCTTCCTACAGGTTTGTAATTTGATTCTCCATCATATGGAGTTAAAACCCGACATTCGGCTTAACAAAATTTAAGACCTTTAAGTCTTCGGCTTATTTCTCTTTTACCAAAATTTGACCCGTTTACACATTTTATCAAACAAACGTATTGTTTGATTTCTATATCACATACACTTCTTCAAATTAATATTACCTACCATATTAGGTTCTAATCATAGGTTTATTACACATTTTAAACCCGTTTTCACTCGTATGCTTATTTTGACCCGTTAAGGGTATTTAAGCACTTTAAAGCTTGAAATCGCTTTCATTCCATTCTAGCAACTTATTCCTACATTTCTTATCAAGTAATATTCAACTACAACTCTTTGTGTGTTAGATTTCAATGTGTATGTCTATATGTTCCGAGTTTTACCCTTCGGATTGTTATTTAGCGATAAGTCTCATATAGAGCTATTTGGCTAGCGGATTGCATCTATCAACATCTACACTTATTCTAAGCTTTTGTTTAATCATAAGACTCGTTTCCAAACAACCTCTAAGGGTTGTTTGTTCGTTTTAGCCTACAAGGGCGTTTTGGTCGATTTTGGTCCTTTTTTTACAAGGAAGGACTCTCCCAAATAATTCGACCAAATTATCACTTTTAACTACAACAAAATATACGTACCTGGCTCGGGTCAACAAATAGACCCGATTTATATCTTGCTTATTTTATCACACAATCTATGGCGGCGCGATTATCCGATTTGCTAATCGCTCCTGTTAACATAAGACTTGACAACCAAATTAATCGATATTGTCAAATGGTGTTATCACCACCATTTGACCCGTTCGGTCTATATGCCCAATGTTGCCTATTAAATCAAAACATGGTTTTTGATTTCTAATTCATACTTACATCCCGTCCCGGATTTCATTACCGAATCCCATTTTCTCTTAATTTCTTTTCTTGCAAATTTCAACCCGTTTCGGCTTACGCCAAAGGTTCCCGTTAGGCTTCGGTTTACATTAGTCAATACTTGACCGATTTTCCATATTTCTTTTTATCCCATTATCTCAATATTAGATTACACTACGCGGTAACCTTTTCAAAACTCATGATCTCTTAGTCATTACATGACCAATTTACCGATTTATCCTGTTTACCATAAACCATGGTTTTTATCACCTTTATATGTTCCGACTCGTACCAATCGTGTCGGAAACCATATTTTCATTATTATCATTATCGCATTTATTACTTGTAAAGTAAACAAGTATTCTACAAAAGTGTGTAAGTTTCACTTACCTTGCATCCGAGCTACACCTTTCTTCTATGCTTGACTTGTTTGACCCGCTTTCGCTCCAAGCTTCCACCTAGCTTGTTACGCGTCAACTATCATCATTGTTTTCAAGGTGGTTAGTTTAATCATACTCTAATACGATTATTCCACCTTATGCATTTCATATCAAAATTGCTATTTATCGTATTATAGGTCAGTTTGACCTTTTAATAGTCAAATGCCCATTAGTATGCTAATTGCATTTTCGAGTTATCAACTAGTTTTAGCATTCTTTAATTTCCCGGTAGGCGTTATCTTTAGACCTCCGTTTTAACCAAAGTTCTAATCGCGTTTAACACATTTAGAACTCTTTTTAATCACATTTTGCATAATAGCCGAAACATCACAACTAGATGTTTTAACTACAAAATTCTAGTTTCGAGCCTTCTTTGAGGCATTTCAACGAACACCTTAAGGGCAGAATTTTACATGTTTATTTATCATGTCTCTAGCTTATCTCTTAGCCCAAATTTCACATAATCAACCATCTTACAAAGTGGTTAACTTCTATAATTTCTGAAATCACTTGTAAATTGTCAATTTACACTAGATCAACAATCTATTTCCTAGGGTTCATCATATTAACATAAAACCCACTTAGCTTATCAATGGATCATCATGAATCTCATAGATTTTCCAACAATCTAACATGTTATTGACTAGGGTTTACTCCTAGACATCATATCACTTCAAGATTCACTCATGCATGACATAATCAAGCTCAATTTCAGTTTTCTTGCAAATAACCTAGAATTTGAGATGGATCAAAATGTCACAATTTTACATACCTTGTGATCCTTTCAACTAGGTGTTCATGAATACGAGCTTGGATTTCGATTTGGAACTGATTTGGCCTCTCAATTTCTTGGATTTGTGCTTGTTAGGGTTAAAGCTCCATGGAGCTTTCTCCTGATCTTAACCACGCACGCACACACACACTTGTGTGTGTGTTGTGTTTATTTTTAAGTTTATAATTCCAATTTTCAAGTTACCCGGCTTTGGTCCCTCGTGTTTGGTTAGTTATTAATTAGATCACAACCTAATTATTTTCAATAACATTCCCACTTATTAACTAGGTTTAATATTCCTAGTGAACTTAGCGGGTTCGGGAATATTTATGACTAAGTTTATTTTAGGTCCCGTTAACTCGGGCCTTCTAAGCTTTTATTTCTTAAAAGCTTTTATTCACTTTTATATATTATTAGGATTAATTATTTAAATCCTAATATTCCACCGGGTAAATTTTACCACTAACGGTACTTTACCCATCTTTTAGTGTTAACGGGGTTTAATTACTAAACCCGGTTTCGGGGTGTTACAATTTGGTACCCACCTTTTGGCGTTTTCAGAATCGTTACTTTCGGTTCGACACCGGTCTAGCACCATACCTGTATTTATTGGTTTTTACCTTCAAATACCATACCGTATTGTACCGAGCATTTTCGGTGCCGGTACCTAATTTCGATGATTTTCCGGATCGGTACTTTCGCTGCCGTTACCGGTACCGAGCTCATCCATATTTTAACGTGTTAGCACCGTAATAACTGAACTGAAAACAACCGAATTTCCAACATGTAGGACGTGTGAGTCCTATTATTATATATTAGGTTATTTAAAATCGTTTTTTTATGACGGATTACCACGTCATTTTATTTATGTTTTGATATTCGGTATCTGTTTGTTGTTGCTGACACGCCTTCTGTAGTCATTGGGTCCCGCCGCAATGCGCGAGCGGAAAATAACTAGTTTATTAATAAAATCTATCCATTCTATTTAGTGATGTAAATCCCGTAACAATCATACCAAAATCGAATCTTTATTGGACCAAAGTCACAATCCCAAATAAACAATATTCAAGCCTACATAAAATTATTAGAAGCATGAAGTTAACAACCAAAATTTTACTTGTATTCACAATAGCAACCATTTTTGCAACTGATTAGTTTTCGGTTGCTACTTTGCAACCATTTAGTGACGTTGCAGATCCGGTTTTTAATTTTGCTATTTTTTGTCGTCCCAATCTTTGGTCCCGTTTGCTTTTATTTATGATTAATGATTATGATTATGATTTCAAAGTTTTTGGTTGATTTTGATTTTTACTTTCGCCTTTTCCGCCGTAGGTTGCATTGACTCTCCGGTAGAATCCACAATGAATATCATGTATGAATAAGTTGGAAGTGAAATTATAGCAGTTGTTAGGCAGACCATTTCAGTTCTGATAAATATAATTTATGAAAATGTTATCATAAAACATTATTTTTAGCTTTACATCTTTGACTCCTGCAGAAATATATAATATGTCAAGCAATTACTGATAACGCCATATTGAACTAAATCCTTAAGAAATAAGTACATAAATATATTATCTTTTTATGAGCTTAGATGACTTTTAGATGGATATGTATAACACGGGTAGGTATTGTATAAAATATATTATCTTACTATATCTCACAAAAAGAGATACAAACGGTGTGGTTAGGGGGGCGCAACTTAAGAGGGGCCAGGGGGCGCCTGACCCCCGAACTTTTCGCTCAGTAGTGTTATATATGTAGTTTTCGTATAGAAATTTTTGGGTATATAAGTTTTCGACCCCCGTCTTCATTGTCAAGCTTCGCCACTGGGTGTGGTTCTCGTAATTTTTTACTTAAAATTGGTTATGTATTGGACACGTTTTTACTATCTACTTGGACAAATTTCATTCTTGATTTTCTAAGTTTTGAAATAGTTTAATCCTTATTTTTTGACAAAGAAAATACGAGTATAATTATCTAATATAAGTACCAGGGATTATGACATATTATCTTTTGTCAAAGATTCATGTAGAAAGAAAATATGGTATTGACAAAAGCATTTGTTGACCTTATAACTCTCTTTTGAACCTTGATATATTTTTTTTTAAACTTGTTAGACTTATCACTGTCATTCAAACATACTGAACATTATTTATATTTATTTAACTTATACGAATATGAAATATTAAAGGGTGTTACTAGGTCTTTCTTTCTTTAAACAGCACAACTTTTTCCTGTTGTTTTTGGATTGCTAGGAACAAAACTTTCATGGTGGAGGCGGAAATCTTAACCAAGTTATCGGGAAACATCAACGTCAAAGATCCTTTAGCGAAACATGAATTTGCACAACTTGTTATGTCGTTATCTTCCGTGGCGACTGCTCATTTCCCTATTATTTCATCAAAAGTTCTTCCACTTTTGCTACATTTGCTTAAATCGGATTCAGGCGTCAACGCCAAAATGTTGTGTGTGGGCACCATGTACGGCTGTGATAGATAATGTTGGACCTTTAGCGAAGGATGAAGTGGTACACACACTCTTGAAGTTGTCATCTACTAAAGAAGGAAAAAGCTCTTGTAATATTGGGAAATCTTGTTGTAACTTCAATGGGGAAGAAGGCCTTGGAACGTAGCCGAAAGGTGACCGAATGTTTTATAGAGATGTTAATGTGGGATGATAAGTCAAAATCTCTAGAGTTATCCGCGTACATTTTTATGATATTAGCTCATCAGAGTTCATTACAAAGAACGAAAAAGGGGGGAGCAATCATGCCTATCCTTCTTCAAGTTACCTTGTTAGGAAGCCCACTCGCACAAAAGAGGGCTCTAAATGTTATTGCAATGGTTCAAAGACGAGAGACAAATGAAGATGGGACCTCATTTGGGGCCACAATCAAGAAGACTATCCTTTGGTTCATCAACAAACCAATAGAACGCGAGTGAAGGCAAGCGGTTGATGAAAGATATTGTCGAAAAGAGTTTGTACAAACCATTACACGTCGCGTGAATAGGGAGTCATATTCAAATCCTAAGTTCAGAGTGCTCGTCCCTAGTTCAAGTTCAAAAAGCTTGCCCTATTAGCTACATATGAAAAACACGATTTTACAATTTTACATCCATAGGACTAGGAGTGCCCTATTTGTGCATCTGTCTCATTTGTTTGTACATTAAGAGGAAAGTAGAGAGTACATGTCTGTACTAATTAATATTAGTATATTTCTTATGGCTAACGGCCTTATCTCTATAAAAAGAAATTCAGGAATCTTTATATATTAATTTTTTCATAAAAATGTAGAAATTTTTGTTAAATTAACACAATATCTTGTAGAATTTAAGAGAAATTTTTAATGGATGGATCGCAAACATGAAGTGTTTGGTTTGATAACTTTTTCTTGCCATTGTTGTATTAATCTCGCAAAAAAAAAAAACATTTACATATCATGTATTTATGGTATGTGTATAAAAGTATGAACCCTCCTTAATTGGTTCTCTGTCCTCCTAACCCAAGAAATACAAAATACTTAACATAAGGCAGCTTAAAGATGTAAAATTAAAATACAAAGATATGTATGTGTATCTAGTTTTAGAACCGTCAAGCTCATGGGCTTCTAGACCCAAAAACTAAGTTGTTCAGTGTGTAAGTTTGTATCAAATCGCATATCCATCATTGATATTAAACAGTGATATTAAAAATAAGTTAAAACCTCAAGCTAAACATGTATTGTATTTGATATCATATTTCTAGAGAACATTCAAGAGGTGGCTATAGAAAAACCAGATCAAAGTTGCAACTTCACTTAAGCTAATTAAATAAGTTGCAGTTGCCTCTCCAGAAAATCTCTCTATAATCGCCCAGTTGCCTCACGAATACTTAAGCGTCTCAAAACACTTAAGAGGTTTGATTTAGTTTTCACATGGGGTGTGCGGGGCACACGACTACATGCATTAAGGGTCCTTATCCAAAGACGCCTAGAGATATAGGAGAGTTCATAGTCGTGTACTTCGATTGTAGAACTCTTCTGGTGATCACTACAAGTCATACAACAAGATAATGAACTTTGCAGTTTGCACATCCGTACTTGCTTCCTTCTTTTATTCTCTTCACCCTTGGGATTCTCATGCCTTTATGATAAAAATTTGAAGCATGTAGGTAAACAGGCCTACATGCTTATGTGATGTGCTGATTCTGATTCACATAGGTGTGCACTTGGAATTCTTCTTATTACTTCACTTATTTCCATCAGCATCATTCATTACCCACCCCTTTCACCATATAATATGTATAATCTGAATATGCAAAAGCCGAATAATACTTCTTCCAAAACACTAGTGAGATTAAGCTTCTAAACACCAAGGGTAAAAACTTGTAATTGATAGCATAAGGTAAAAACACGAACTAAAACACCTTATTAACTCGTGACTTGTAATTTGATCGCAAATAGCATAGTGAAAAGATCATATGGATTGCGCTAGATAGCTTGCAGAGGCGGTTCTTTGGGTGGCCGGGGGTCCATTTTTCCGGGGCACACTTTTTCTATAAAATTCCTATATGTATATAGGGTGAGGTTCCTCTAAAAAGGAATTTATAACATGCAGGCCCATTAGAATTCTAAAGTCTTGTAGTTATTTAGGCTCATTATTATATATATCAAATGATAAAGGGGTATTGCGCGAGGAACTTTTGTGATCTTTTGGTTTTGGCTATCAACATTCTGGTATTTGGGGATTTGTCACCGATGTTTGCTTTGTTGTACACATTTGCCCCTTGGTGTTTATAAGACACGTTTCTCTGCCTCTCTCAATTACTTAGGGGTTGTTTGTTTACCTCTTAATGAGCCTCTTAATGGTTCAGACCTCTTACTAGTTCAGCACTTAATGGTTCAGACTGTTTGTTTCACGAGTAGATGTCTGAATGGTTCAGACATTTGCCTCTGAATGGTTAAGATTTATACAGAGTCTGAATGGTTAAGACCTCTAATCTGAATTGGTCAGACATTTGCCTCTGAACGGTTAAGCATTATACAAGCTCTTAATGGTTCAGACTTCTTACTGGTTCAGCACTTAATGGTTCAGACCTCTTACTGGTTCAGCACTTAACCATTCAGATGTTGACAAACAGCCCCTAAACACGTTCCCACCTAGGGTTTTGAAACTCTTCTCCTCCACGTCGCTCCCATTTGTGTGGCTCTGTTCTTCTTCCGCCGTTGTCGGTGACGATGGCGGAGGTGTATCATTATCGCATTTCCGGTGGTATACGCTTGAGTTGGGCCGTCGACCGTCTCTTTGCCTCTCGGTGAAGATGGTGGTGCCTCTCTGGTTGAATCGCTGCTTTACCCTGAGGGTCGATGATGATGACCACTTGCTTACTTGAGAAATACGGAACTGCTGCCACCTGCAGCCACCAGTCGAATATCCTCTGTGTGGTTTCACATGGCGGTGGCAGTTAATAGCCGTTGCCGGGAACTGCCGTTAACGGATGTTTTCCACGGTGACTGTGATTCTTCACTTTCGGTTTTGATTGTTCAATTTTATGCTCTATGATGACATCTGAGAGCTCGAGGTTGTATTTTTCTAGGGTGTTTTTCCTTCTGTGTTTGTTTTCCTTCTTGAATAAAGTTTTGATATTTGGAAAAAGAAAACACAGATTGATGGGAAAAATGCAAACTTTTTTAAAGATCATGGATTCATGAGGCTAGCAGCATATATGGGTCGTACTCTATGTATTGAGAATTGTACATTAAGCATACTTTGTATGCTTAAGGGGTCATCAGTTTGAGAATGTGTAGCAAATGTGATTCTTAATTTGAAGGGATTATTTTTTGCACAAACCTGTCATGATGAAATTTTTGTTATAACCTCTCATCAAACACACAAATGGAAGATTAATATAATGTTTTGTTTCTGTATATTCATAACCATATGAATGAAAGTATGTTCATTTACCCTATACAATCCAAGTCAAGTTATGATTGATTTTATACTATTTTTTCAAGAATGGCACAATCTAGTTACGAGCACACAACCTCACCTCTTGCTTGAACTTGAAACTCCTTTTCAACCATATCAAAAAAAAAAAAAAAAAAAAAAAAAAAAAAAAAAAAAACTTTTAGAGTACTAGAGAGCAGGCAATCAATCTTGCACGGCTATGCAGGGCAACCAACAAATTCCGTTCACTTCTTCAAGATCCATTGATTTACAACCGATATTGTCTTATAACCTCCCCCTCTATTAACACCCTAACGTTCTTTGTCTTTTGTTATTTATCCACTACATTGTTATAGTGTGTGGGTTTAGAGAGGCGTGTCTCATATGTTTTGTAAACGTGTTAAGTCGACTTTACGATAGATCTCAGTAATTATAACACTTCAAAGGTTGGAAAGAGTTGAAAACACTTGGACAATCTTTCTTGTAATCCAACTCAGTAGCCAACATATACAGCCGCATTAACTATGTAGCAATTATCATCCTTGTCTCCCATTTCTTCCACATGCACACCACTTGAGCATATCAATCCACCATCCACCACTTCAACATTCTCTATTTTCCCACTATCACATACAACAAATTAAATATAAACAAGGATCCGACTCGCTTATCATATACTTCATATTAGCTCGCTAGAAACACGAATCTAGCATAACTTAAACCTCAAATACAAGCTTTGCGTACAAAGCTTGACTAGGCTCGCAAGCCTATTATTTATATTGGTGTATTAATTTTTCTTTTATATAATGAATATGTAATTACATAATACTATAAGATAAAAATATGTAAATAATAATATAGACTTACTAAGGGAAAACAGACTTCACTTTCTCGATATCCAAAGTAGGCTGGAGAGATCGAGGAACTCCGAGTTTTATTTGTAGTTTCATTTGGTCAAATGAAATGCCCGGTATGGACCCTACAAAGATTGTTTCCACTCATAAATAAGAAAGAACAAAGGCTAAAACCGAAATTATTTAAAATCCGTTACAGTTGAAAATGTAACCTACAATAACTAAAAGGCAGGATATAGATTACATAATATAACCACCAAAGACTTGAAGAGAGCATAATTGTCACTTTCCATAGTTTCTAACCACGTCATATTGACTCTTTGGGACCACTCGACAAGAAAGGGGTTCACAAGTTAAATCGCAACAACTATCAAACCAGTTTAAGAATAGTACTGTTCGAGGCTCTTTATACAAAGGTGTGTAGAACCATAATATGTTGGCTGGTGAAGTAGGAAACAATCAATTAGTGCTTACCATATTTCACCTAGCAACTTTTAATAGTGTTTGAGCCAATAAAAGTAGAACCTGAGTTTACAGCCTTTGGCCCACTTTCACTATGCGTGCCACAAAGCCCACAGACAACTAGAGATGGCAATTGGGCCGGGTATGACTAATTCCATACCGGGTTGTAAAATCTTGTCTCGTACCCGGCTCATTACTTATCGGGTATTTGTGAGGTTTTTACACACGGGTATCGGGTATACACGTTAGTGTTTTAAATAATTAACCGTGAGTTTTTCATGTATGTATATTTTTATTTTAGTTTTATTTTATTACTTTATGTTTTTTAAAATCTATACAATATATTAAATTATGATAAATAACACCATCAAAATATTAAGAAAAACAAATATATTAGAATATAAATCTCAAAAAAAAATTGTATTTTGTTGCATATAAATATAAATAATATCATAAAAATATATATATTCCAAAAGAAAAGATTGCTATTTTAAGTAATAGAGCTACTAGAATGAAATAGCACTAAACAATAGTTACAAGAATATTAAAACAAAAGTTAAAAATTTTCGGGTATTGTTTGGGTTTGTTCGGGTAAACCGGTATATTGTTTAGGTAATCGGATTGGGAATCACCTAATCCTATACATGTCCTTTATCAGCGAAATGTTTTTGTTCAATCCCATACCCGTCGGGTATGGTGTTTACCCGTCCCGGATGGTTCGAGTTTTGGGTATACCCGTTGGGCACAGGTTTTTTGCCATCCCAACCACATGGATTGGAAACAATTTTGCCAAAACCACTTGGATCCTAACCCGCACATGCCCTTCACTGCAAGGATGTTTCTATTTAGTCTTCCAACTTTTGAAAACTTACATCTGACCCATTAGTTAAGCTTCTAAATTCAACCAGGGAGTTCATAGCTCCATTTTCATGTTTTTTTGGGATATTGTACTACCAATATTAACATGCCTAATTGACCGAGCAGCCTGTTGGCTTCACAAATAAAACTGTTGTCAAAGACACAAGGCGCAGGCGAGGCGCATCGGCCTCGCCCGGAGCCTAGGCGCAAGGCGCAAAAAAAGCGTTGGCTTTTTTAAGAAAAGCGCACATAGAGAAAAAAAATATAAAAAATATGTTATGCTTTGAAAATAAATAAGATTCCACATATAAAATTAAAAAAAAACTATTATACATGCCATTTAAGATCATGTAGCTAACAGTTAGTAGCAAAAGTTTAGGACTTATATGTTGTAAGTTTTGGGTGTGTGAATAAAAGTCTCAAAAGGTGGTAAATACTTTGTCCCACATTGGTGTGGGAACAAAGTTAGTGGTTGTTTATAAGGTAAAGCCTTTACTACTCCATTATAGCTTTATGACATGTTTTACCACAAGTCCTACCCGCGCGCAGGGGGGGGGGTGCAAAAATGAGTTTCTGAGCTTGAATTTGGTTTGAACTCGTGCATGCCTGCGGACACGAATGCAGCTCAGGAAAACCAGGCCAGCGTGAGCCAGTTTTTGCACGCCTCGGTTTCGTTTTTTATGTCATTTTTGTTCTGTTTTAGCTTTTTTTTTCCCTGCGCCTCAACCACTTCTTTGCGCTAGGCGCGCGCTTTTTGCGCCTCAGAACCGTTTTTTCAAAAAAAAAACATGCTTTTTGCGCCTAGGCGCTGTTGGTGCGCCTCGCCTCGCTGCGCCCAGTACAAATAATTGTCATACAATAATGTGTCAAATCCAAAGATTGTTTGGAGCTATGCAGTTATAGCGGTCCAAAATTGAATAGCGGTCAAGGTCCGCTATATGATATATAGGTTATAGCGGTGGTATAGCGGTAATTTTTATACCATGCATAATTTATGTATTTTATATATATATATCTTTGAAAAATATTAATAGTAATATCAAAATTCATAGTAATATCATTCCATTATCAAAAACCTGTTGCAAATCAAACACTAATAGTAACTTTGAAGTATTTAATTTAAGAATTAAACACAATCAAACACCGTTACTGTTATAACCGCTATATAGGTTTCCAAATAGCGGACAAATAGCGATATTTAGCGCCGCTAATAGCGGAACCGCTATAGGCCACCGCTATTTGGACGCTATAGCACCGCTATTGACTGCTTAGGTTTGGATGTGTATGAAGTTTAGGAATTTTGCATAAGCTTTAGTGCTTTACAAGTAAGTAGTTAGAACTCAAGGTTAACATAGGCATGTACAGTAAAATAAAATGTGATTGTATACCAATTATGAAGAGTTTGATAAAGGTTTTACTATAACAAACACGCATGCGTTGCAGCACACTGTCACTCGGTGATTCTTCTACTCTAGTGTGGCCTTAGATTGCGATCTAAGTAAGCCTTCTTGTCTAAGAACGAAGGTACTTTGCAGCGGAAGTCTTCAAAGGGAACGTCATATCAGATCACAGGTATATTGCTTGAAGTACTTGATTACATGTTTACAAGTAAAAATGTTTTGTATCACTATAAAAGCTTTACAAAGATGCTAGATGTTTACAAGGCTTGGAGTGATTTCTAAATGAGACATCTAATTCCTATTTATACTAGTTTGGGGTTGTTCTAGCTCCTTTATCCAGGTCATTCTATAAATATTCTATACATATTAAGTTCTAGCGAAGCCGATGAAAATATTAAGTTTTACAAGGTCTTTTATGACTATTCCCCTAATCGAGCCGGGGGTCTCACTGGAAGCAGCCTCTCTATTCCTACGGGGGTAGAGGTAAGGTTGTCTACATCTTACCCTCCTCAGACCCTACCTTTGCTTTGCTATTGGTGGGATTTACTGAGTATGATGATGATGATGATGATGATTATGACTATTCCCTAACCGGCCTGGCATTAATAAGAATCTCTTCCACATCTATTGATAAATTGTGGAAGCTAACCACCACACTTTGACCATTAACCAATGTGCCCGAGTGCACTGTGCTACTAACCTGTCCATCATCTGATAAGCCATGAACAACAACACATAATGCATTGGTTTGTTTTGATAGATGCCTCAAGTTGTAAATCACATGTCAATGTTTAAAAAAATGGTTATTTGAATATAGATAGTTCTTGTCACAACTTGTTTCAGGAAATTAACTTTTTTTATATAATTGTGTGAAAGATTGTGTATTAACTAAGGAATAAACCTTTTGAGGATAAAAAGTAAACATATAATTAAGTTAATTTTTTTTAAATAATTGTGTGAAAGATCGTGTATTAACTAAGGAATAAACATTGAACTTCATATGCTGAGATTGACAGGACTAGCGAGCCTAAACGATCCTATTATTTCTAGAATTTAATATTTTATTTAATATTTAATATAATAAATTTTATTATACATATAAGTATCATAAAAAGCTAGTAAATAACATATAGGGGAAAGTTATTGTACAAATAAAGTTAACGTACTAAACGTACAAACTGAAGGAAAAGACAAAAACACACGGTGGCATTTTTGTAATTATCTGCTTGTAGGGTAATTATCAAAATTACTCTACAAATGATACTGTAGAGTAATTTTGATCTTTTGTAGAGTAATTTTGTAAAATGTTCTTGTAGAGTAATTTACAAAATTACTCTAAAAGATCAAAATTACTCTACAGGATCAGTTTACAAAATTACTCTACAAGATCAAAATTACTCTACAGGATCATTTGTAGAGTAATTTTGATCTTTTGTAGAGTAATTTTGTAAAATGTTCTTGTAGAGTAATTTTGATCTTTTGTAGAGTAATTTTTTAAATGTTCTTGTAGAGTAATTTACAAAATTACTCTACAAGATCAAAATTACTCTATAGGATCAGTTTACAAAATTACTCTACAAGATCAAAATTACTCTACAGCATCAGTTTACAAAATTACTCTACAAGATCAAAATTACTCTACAGGATCATTTGTAGAGTAATTTTGAATTGTATGTTGTTTGATAAACTTGCAGGGTAATTTTGATTCACTTGTAAAGTAATTTTGATGCAGAGTAATTTTGATACACTTGTAGAGTAATTTTGATAATTACCTACAAGATCAAAATTACTCTACAAGAACATTTTACAAAATTACTCTACAAAAGATCAAAATTACTCTACAGGATCATTTGTAGAGTAATTTTGATAGTTACTGATAATTACGAAAATGCCACCACGTGTTTTTGTCTTTTGCTTTGGTTCGTACGTTTTGTACGTTAACTTTATTTGTATTTGATCTTTTGCCATAACATATATTATGATATACGCAATTAGACGTGATATATATGTATATATATAAGTGTGTGCATATATATACAAATAAATTAATAAATTACAAAGAAGAAACTATTTCCATCCCGCTCAATAAAGGTGCACATTCTCTAACTACAGATGAACACTCTCTACATGATTTTGGGAAGTAATTAACTGTGGCAAGTAGAAACTTGCATCATAATAGCATTTGGGAGGGAATTGAATTAAACGGGATGCACAGTTTACTTCCATGAGAAGAAAAAAAAAGGTGTGATTGTGCGAGGTACAGCACTCTATAGATGTTTTTAAGTTTAGAGGTAATGATAAAACTGAAATTTAAACAGCTTTTGAAAGATTTTCAAAATCAAGAACATAAAACAGTTGACTTTTTGTCAAACCAGTTGATTTCTAATTTTATTTTTTTTTATTTTTTTGAACGGCAACTCTATATCTATATATAATTATAGAAGAAAAACCAGCCAGAAGCTGGGACAGACAACAAACAGCAAACACAATTACAAGATAGAAAGTTGATTTCTATATATAGCACAAATTGGTACAGATTTTTACAAAGAATATTACCATTTTCCCATCCTCTTAAGGTTCAGGTTGTTCAACTTATTAATATCAACAAAACTGCAGACATTGATACTCTAGTCGTAGGGCTTACATAGCACATGCTATGTATCATCACATAAATAAGGATACTGCAACCTGCAGTTCGGTCCAGACGTAGTAGCTACTAGCTAGCAAATCAATTTTCCATCAAGTTAAAAAATTACAAGATACTTTTTACTGCCTCGAGTTGTTATAACGCACGTGTCAGGAAATTGAGTGTAAATGAATGTTATAAAAAACCATGGGAAAGATCATGTATTAACTGGAGAACAAATATTATGAGGTTACAAGGTAAACACTGTTTGAACGCTAATCGTGTGGCGAACAGAATTGATGATATTGAGATGAAACTTTTTATGAAAAGAAAATTTAATTCTCGTTTAGCCTCTATGTGTAGAAAATGTGAATTTAGAAAGATGAGTCGTAAATATTAGGAAAAAGTAGTATTTTACACATTTTCTTTGGATCAAATTGAAAGTCAGAAGTGCAGTTAATATACAAATGGAGCAATACATCAAGCTCCCAGTGAATTTGTCATGGTAGGGGCTGACATTTCATTTGGCCCCTACAAACTTTCGAGAAAAAATTTCACTTCACTACATTAAGAATTTCCAATAAACCATTTTCCAAACTTAACAATATGCATACCTATTATTTCCTATATGTCTTACAAAAAGATATCAGAATATAGTAAGTACTAACTACATAAGTTCATATAAGTTTTAAAATCCGGTTTTTATACCATACCGGATTGGGCTCAGAAACGGTTTAACTGGGTCTATCAGGCGTTCAACCGGGTGTACCGAGCAGTTTAACCGGTTCTACCAGACGGTTCAACCAGTACTACCGGCCGGTTTGAACAGGTTTTTAAAACATTAGTATTTCCAAAAACTAAAGGCTTAATCGCATTGCTTAACTCAGTCATTCTGTCGATCCTAAGTGTGTAAAGAAGAGAATACTATGGCCTCGATCGCACAAAAATTGCGAGATCGGGATTTGTGAAATATCTATGTATAAAAATGATGAACATTTCTAGGCCCAAATTAACTTATAGCAATTAATACGAAGAATACCAAGTCAATTCACAAAACATAAGCCCTATAAATAAGTTATTCAATCTTCAAATTCATATTTATATAATAAAATCACAAACAACCAATACCTCTACGAAAAGCAGGAATGGAATTGGAAGAAATCGCATCCCTACAAGCTTTCATTGCCGCTTTGGTAACATCCTGCCTGTTACAAATCAAATTACCACATATCAACCAATAAAACCCTAATCCTTAAAGTTAACGTGTGTGTGTGTGTATATATATATCTATATAACATTTATGTATTCAACTGACCCGTGCTGATCGTAACCGACTCCCATTTCAACAAACAGTAGTGTAAGAGAAGAGTTCGGTACAGACGATTGAGCTGCGGTGGCAGTTAGTGACGTGGATTCTCCGGCACCGGCGGTTGCCATGGAAATCGGTGGTTTTGGAGAGGTGACAAGTGGAAATTGGGGATGAAATTGTGGAGATTTGCGAGTTGTTTGAAGATTTAAAGGGAATTTGAATGTGAGAAATGAAGTGTTGATGATCATTGTTTGTTAGGGTTTTAAGTTGTTGGTCCGATGGAAATTGATTATTCATCCATTTTCTTGAGTTCTGGTTGACGGGAGTTCGATACACTCGATGTTTTTGGTTTGATACAATTTTCTTTTTTCTTTTTTTTTTGGAATATCATACATAGTGCATATAAAAGTTACATAAAAATGGTAGCTAAACGAGCAATAAGCTCTACCGCAATCCACTTTTGAATATCAAATTCAATTCTATCGAAAACAAAACTCTCATTTTTTTGTGTCGAGATATGGTTGTGCATGACCATTTGCACTCTGTCCAGAAAACCAACGGCTTCAAAAGCAAGGGAGCCAAAAGGTATCAAAAGCAAAGGGAATGAACACATGTTGATTCTCAGCACAATCGTTTTCATGCTTAGAAACTTTCCCTAATTATGCCTTCAACATAGCCTAACCAGCAACGATACGATTTTCCCTCAGCCCAACAAGGGAGGACACTCCTGTGAGGTCCACACAAGCGTATTTCCCTCCTACCTAGCCGAAAACAAGAACATCCGTCGGCCGCAAAGTAGACCTCCCTTCAAGTGGGTCTATTAAAAAATTCACAGGGGCCTCTTTTTTGCAGAGATTCCAGCCCGTTTAAGCACATCACATATGACATCCCTGACCATGTCATGTTTTGAAATAGAGTAAACTGCAATTTTACCCCTGGGGTTTAAGTCAATTGGCACTCTAACCCCCTCCCTTGGAAATAATTGCAATCCCCCCCCCCCCCCAACGTTAATGTTATGTCGCAATATTACCCCCTGCCGTCAGCCAACAGTTGTTTGACTGTTATAGGTAAGGGTATTTTGGTAATCTTACCCCATATTTATTATTATTATTATTATTATTATTATTATTATTATTATCATCATCATCATTATTATTATTATCATTATTATTATTATTATTATTATTAAAATCATGTTTCATTTTCAAACACCCAGTAATTGCAGAATATGAACATCATCTGGATCTTCAAAATTCACCACAAACCATCTTCATCATGTTCAGAGAATCATAAGTCCAGAATCATATTCAAGATAAACCATATTCAACATAAGCCATCTTCATCATCTACACACAACATCATAAATACTCCATCTTCAATCTTTATCATGAGCATCATCATCAGCGAACGTGAACATCATCTTCATCTCACAAGAACATAATCTCAAAACCACCACCAACATCATCATCTGTTTCAGATCAGAATCGCCACAACTCACTCTCGCCTAGAGGTGTTCAGGATTCGTTTCGAATTCGAAAAATTCGAAATTCGTTTAAATTCGATTCGATTATCAAGAATTCGTTTCGATTATAAGAATTCGAATTCGATTCAATTCGAGTCAAGTAAATCGAATACGAATCGAATACGAATTTATAATTTCAAATTCGATTCGAAATTCGAATAAAAATTATACATTTTTATTTATTATTTTTATATATAATAAATATATAACTTTTATTAAGCTATACTATAAATTCTTTTCTAAATTTTTTCCAAGTATTAAAATTACCTATTACCAAACCCATTACATGACCCATAAGTAAAACCTAATTAACAAATCTATCAATAGATTTCTAAACATAAAAATATTAACTTATAATGTGGAGTGATTATTCCCGGCTTCTCGTTTTGAATTTTAGACTTGTGGTACTTTATTTGAAACTTTTTAATGTGATATCGTGTTTTATGGCTGCTTTAAAATTTATGTTTCATTTTTATAGTTTTTTACATGTTTTAAAGAATCTGAATTAAATCCAATTTATTCGAATTCGATTCGAATTCAAAATTTTAATCGAATACGAATTGGGTTTTTTTATTCGAATACGAATTCGATTCGAATTTGATAGGTTTTAATCGAATTCGAATCGAATACGAATTCAAGGAAAAATAAAAATTATTCGAACAATTCGATTCGAATAATTCGATAATTCGATATTCGATTCGATGAACACCCCTACTCTCGCCACCACCCACCTCGCCGTTCTCCGCCTCCGCTTCTACGACCTCGACACCCATCAGCGCCACCGTCAACAGCCACCACCAACCACCATTAGCGCCATCGTCAACGAGTCCGTCAGATTCAATAAACCCAGTATCATTTTTTAAAAGTGAGTATTCGTTAAGGAGTTCTAGATTGGTTGATTTTGGTTCAAGAATTGGGGGGTTCTCCATTGGAATTGGAGTTGGGGATTTGAGGATCTGGAAGTTCGTTTGCTGAAGCATGGGTGATGTGTGCAAAATGCAACATATAAATTACATCAAATGTGGCATAAAACTAACCCTTTTTTAGTACTAATGTTGGAAAAAGTGTGTTTTTGTCTTCCTTTTGTATTTTCAGGGTTAAAAGAGCTTAAATGAACAAAAGAAGCAAAAATGCAGCTAAATCTAACAATAATATAAGAAAAGGGATAAACGTGGCATGCCCGACCCCTCGACAGCATCTTCCCAAGCAAAAACAAGAGAACAGAAGGCTGAACACGCCTCGTGCTCATTGAGCACGGGGGCGTGCCCAAGTGTCTGCAGAAAAGACAAAGTTGTAGAAGCTTCTATCTCCCAACACGGGGGCGTTCCCAGCGGACACGGGGCCGTGGTCAACGCTAAGATTCGCAGAATCTTAGCAAATCTTGATAGTACAGATACGCTTCTGCACACGGGGCCGTGCCCAACAGACACGGGGGCGTGGTTAACTAATGCAGACAAACTGCATTTAATGAAGAAAGAGGAGATGGATGGACACGGGGCCGTGCCCAATGGACATGGGGCCGTGTCAAGGCTTCTGTGCAGGCTATAAATAGGGGTGCTTGGCTCATTTGAAAATCATCCCTTGGCAAACCACCTCTCTCACACTTCACCCACCCACCACCACCACCACCATCACAACCCACATCCACCACCATCATCCATCATCCATCATAGAGTGTGTGTAGTAGTCTCGGGATCCAAGATTGATCGTAAGAGTTCTTGACAATCAAAGGCCATGTTTGCCTAAGTCTCTTACATCACTTGGTGAAGACAAGCATTTAGTGTAATACTTTTTATTTTTAATCTTTTCGCACTTTTTATTTGGTTATGTATTAATGACTTTAATAACTAGTTTCTTATGTTGAAGGTGAATCTTCCTTATCATTTGTCCGTGGTGTCTTGGCGTTATTTTACTGTCTATATAAAATAAAAGATTTACACCATTCATATCTCCACGGTCTATATGGAGATATGTTGGCTACCTGGTCGGGGGTTAAGGGAATGGTTTGGTAAGAGTCTTGCCTTGTTCAGTGTATAGATCCTGCAAGGACCTGGGTCAAGCTTAGTAGGACCTCCTTCAATACCCACTGGTATTGGATGGCGGGGGTTCGAATTTCTTGATCCCCTCATATGTAAACTACTATTAAAACATTAACCCGGCTATTTAGGATTGTATCCCTGCTGACTCAAACTACTTAGCAGAGGGTAACGTCACCTTCAAAAGAGGGGCCTACCACATTACGCATTAATAACTTAATTAATTATCTTTCAATAATCCAACCCTTTAGGATTGTATACTTGCTGACTCAAACTACTGGGTTGAGGGTAACGTCACCTTCAAAAGAGGGGCCTACTACTATAACTAAAATAATCTCTTAAAAATTGCAAAAGTGCGGAAATAATCAAAGGTTACACTAAAGGCGAGTCGGATCTAAGTGATTCATCTTGTCTATCTGTTTTTCTTTTTATTCTTATTTTTCAGCATTTTTAATTTTTATTTTCATGTTTAAATCTTTTTCTAAAATTTTGATTTGATTAGACGTTGAGGATAAACCGGTACTAAAAGCTCTTGTGTCCTTGGACGACCTCGGTATCTTACCAACGCTATACTACGCTCACGATGGGTGCACTTGCACATATGTGTGTTTAGTGTTAGTAAAATATCGTGTTCTATAAATTTAAAACTTGACTAAAGTGTAAAAAGGGCTAAAAATATATAAAAATATATACGACACTCGACGCACATCAATGGGGGATTACAGGATCTGAAAGGTCCAGTCTCACGGACCTCAAATGCTTTTCCTGCTCCTTCTCTTTCACGAGCATTGCCTAAAAAGTGAACCCAAAAGTTCTAGGGTTCCGTCACGAACCACACCCCTCCATTCAAGCTTCTTCCTTTTATCCATCTTCCCCTCTGACCCGGTTAACTAAAGCAAACCCTCTTGAATCTTCATTTTATTTTCTATTTATAATTTATTCTTCCAAGATCCGACCACTAGAATCCCCTATTGTCTATATGGGACAAAGAAAACAGCTAAGTAAACAACTACAAATCTTTCATCTTTCTTGTAATTTCCCTCATGGGTTAATGTTGTTGCGATAGTGGTGATTTTGGAATTTAGATTCTTATTGATTTATAAAAAAAAGGCATGGTGTTGATTTTGTCGTCAGTGATAGTTTTGGAGGTGGTGGTTGGTGGGGGAGATGGTGGTGGTGATAGGTGGTGGCAGTGGTGGTTGATGGTGGAGGTGAAGGGCTTATGAGAGGGGGGGTAATATTGCAGAGTAAAACAAACCATAGGGGGTAATATGAAAGGGTAACATAGTCATTTCAAATTCCATTTAACAGATCTGTTAACTTATTTGACGACAGGGGGTAATCTTGCGACAGAACAACAATGTTAGGGGGTAAATTGCAATTATTTCCAGGGAGGGGGTCAGAGTGCGAATTGGCTTAAACCACAGGGGGTAAAATTGCAGTTTACTCTTTGAAATAACATCATGAATTTGGTATATATGCAAAACATATAGTTTAAGATTAAGATGGGTATCAGGCTTAATTATCGAAATGAAAAGCAATATATACGAATGTCGGTACCCAAAATCGAAAACTATAGAACAAAACATTGGTATGGATGTTGTTTCGTCAATATCGGTTATTTCGGTACCATGTGGATACAATACCAATAGTTAGTATAGTTTACCATACTATATAAAATATTTTATTTTTAATATAACTTTATTTTCAATAAAATTTATATTGGATCGTATACATAAAAAAATAAACATAGTATGGATTTAGAGTTTTTAAAAATGTTAATGAACAAAATTAATTTAAAAAAAATCAACTTAAATGATAAATAAAAAAATAAGAGTAAACTGCCATTTTGGTCCCTAAGATTTGGTCACTTTTGCCATTTTATGTAACAACCCAACTTTTCGAATCGTTACCTGTCGTTGTCTTTTCTTTCGTAAACGCTTGTACTCTCGAGATTTGATTAACGCTATGGGTTAAACTATATTTTAAACGCATATTACAACGCTTATTATAATGCTTACCACTTAAACGCATTTTATCGCAACTTGCATCGCTTATTTATAACGCTTGTTACTTAAACGCTTATCACAACGTAAACGCTAAACGCGGATTTCATTATATTATGTATATTATTTGTGTGATTACTTGTTTAGAATGTTATGTGGTTATCAACGTAACGCTTATACGCTCAAACGCTCACTCGCAACTCAATTAAACGCAACGCTTAACAAACGAACCAAAGTTGGAAAACTAACAAACGCAAACCCGGCAGTCCGATGAGGACCGTCCATCCGGATGGAGCCATCCAGACACCGCCACTCGCATACCGACTTAACCCCTCACCCTCCTCTATAAATACCCGTCGTACACCCTCATTTCAACACTTTGACACCCCCATCCGCTCCTAAGTCTCAGGCGCGATTCAAGGCCTATTTGTAAGCTTTTTCTCCCAAAACTTCGTCAATCTTCATCTCTATTCACTCCTACTCCATCTTCTTCATCAAAATCACACGCACACTTTAACTTTTTCTCAAAAACCCTTTCCAGCCATCTTGAAGATGGTTTCCACTCATTTTGCTTAGGTAAACTGTTGTGGAGCATCATTCACCCGAGATGGGATCAAGTTGTGAAAGATTTCAACGTTTTTCAATATTTTACGACTAGTGTTGAACTTTTCTTCGGTTTTTACACAATATTGACGGAATTGGGACTCAGTCAGACTCTCGACTCGTTACTTAGTCGAAAGTCGGCTTGAAAACTGATTTCCACCAAGGAGATGGACCGATTAACGGGTCAAACATGAAACTTCATCAAGAACAGCACGTTTGTCCGAATGAACTGGATTTGGTATTTTCCGTTGTTTGACACGTCGTCACGCCGTCTCCATTAACTTAAAACTTTTTACTTAGAAAATTTTACAAAAATTTCAACCACAGACCATCCGCCCGAATAGTCATCCGCCCGAATGGTCATCCCTCCGAATGGAACCCATTCGCCCGGATGACCTGACCCTGACAATTTCCATTGTTTAAATGCTTTTAACTAAACTTCAAATTTTAACGGTTCACAAACAACCACGGACTATCCGAATGGCCATCTGTCCGGATGTGGCCCATCCGCCCGGATGGGGCCCATCCGTTCGGATAGCCTGTTGAACACTTAACCCACTTTTTACCCCACTCGATGCTCTAACTTCGACCGTTCAACCCTGAGGAAGAGTTATACATCTGCTTCCGTACGCAGGTTGACCCGACGCGCTCCCTTCAATCCAATCCAGATTGTGTTTACTAGATAAATACACACTGTGAGTATACTCGAACCCATTTTCATTTAACGCACTTTTGGGTGTTACATACGTTCTCTATCAAAACGCAACACACAACGCAAACACTTTATAAACGCTAACCGCTCCCGCATGCTATACGTGATTTTTTTGAATGCCTGTTACTATGCTTATACAGTGTTACACTAGACCACCTCTAGCAACGATAGTACTATAGTTTGGAATCAGCACCTGTGTGACAGGGGTTGCTAGGGATCACATTACTTTACTTCACGTGTTCGCTTCGGTAAACATGCATCGCGCATACTCTACAACGCAGTCTGGTGGTTAGGCTGTATCATTGTTGGTAGTTACATGCTTCGCCCGTTACATATTACATGCTGGTTATGCGTAAACGTTTTTTATACTATTATCTATGCAAACTTGTATGCTCACCTTTACTTTATGTATTGACTTTTATTTTAACTTATGTGACATGTTGATTGGACGTTATGCTGAAAACAAGTTAGGAAGTCTAGAAACTCACCAAATAAAATCTGAGTTGTCGGAATGGATTTGTTTTTGAGACTGAATATCTGTAATGACTGTTTTTGCTTTATTTGTTTAATAGTATGGGATATTAAACCTTATAAATATTGTCACTTAATAGTTGTTATGGATTCTCTTGGACAAATTTGTTTCGCTCAGTGCCACGCCTCGAAGATTCCGCCATCGGTTGGGGTGTGACATTTTAGTCCAAATCTCAAACCTTTTAAATCTGGGTCCCCGTGGTTTCACTTTTATTGCCATTTTGGTCCAAAAATCAAATCACCTCTTATTTGGCTATTAAAATCTGATTATTTTGTCTTTTACTTCAGGGGTAAAATTGTCCATCTCAATTTATTTATACCCTAATAAATATGGCAGCAGATTATCTTCCCCAAATAATCTTCATCTTCCCCAAAATCGCCACACACCAAACCCTAATCCCACAACAATCTTCTTCATCTTCCCCTGTAATTCTATGCATCAAAATGGATAAAACTGATATGGCTAACTGTATTTGTTGTTGGTTTAAGCAGTTCGTCGTCGATCCCCAACATATTCTCCTTATTCAAGAAGCCGTTCTCCTTCTTACTCATCTGAAAGGTCAAGGTCATACTCTCCAGATTACAGTAAGCGTCGTCGTCGGTCATACTCCCGTTCTACTTCTCCATACAGTAGACGTAGGTCCTACTCCCCAACCCCAGACGACTACCGTAGGAGGAGCCGCCTCCGTTCCAGATCTAACACTCCAGAAGACCGTTACTATAGAAGTCAAGGTCGCTACCATTCTAGGGACTATTCACCAGAATACAGAAGTTCAAACATGTACTACTCACCTGACTACAGGCGCTACAAGAGTGTTTCTAGAAGAGTTCAACTGACCCATGCTGATCGTAACCGACTCCCATTTCAACAAACAATAGTGTAAGAGAAGAGTTCGGTACTGCGGTGGCAGTTAGTGACGTGGATTCGCCGACACTGGCGGTTGTCATGGAAATCGGTGGTTTTGAAGAGGTGAAAAGTGGAAATTGGGGATGAAATTGTGGAGATTTGCGAGTTGTTTGTAGATTTAAGGGAAATTTGAATGTGAGAAATGAAGTGTTGATGATCATTGTTTGTTAGGGTTTTAAGTTGTTGGTCCGATGGAAATTGATTATTCATCCATTTCCTTGAGTTCTGGTTGACAGGAATTCGATACACTCGATGTTTTTGGTTTCATACAATTTTTTTAGTATGTTTTTGAATTTATTTTATTTTTATTTGGAATATCATAGTGCATAGAAAAATTACATAAGAATGGTTGCTCAACGAACAACAAACTCTACCACGACCCACTTTTGAATATCAAATCCAATTCTATCGAAAATAAAACTATCATTTCTTTGTGTTGAGAAATTGTTCTGCATGACCCTCTGCACTCTGACCAGAAAACCAACAACTTTAGAAGCAAGGGAGCCAAAAGTTATCAAAAGTAAAGGGAATGAACACATGTTGATTCTCAGTATAAGTGTTTTTATGCTTAGAAACTTTCCCTAATTCTGCCTTCAACATAGCCTGACCAACCACGATACGATTTTCCCTTAGCCCAACAAGGGGGGACACTCCTGTGAGGTCCACACAAGTGTGTTTCCCTCCTACCTAGCCGAAAACAAGAACATCCGTCGGCCGCAGAGTAGACCTCCCTTCAAGTGGGTCTATCAGAAAATTCATAGGGGCCTCTTTATTACAGAGATTCCAGCCCGTTTAATCACATCACATAGGACATCCCTGACCATGTCATGTTTTGAAATAACATCATGAATTCGGTATTTATGCAAAACATATAGTTTAAGATTAAGATTGGTATCAGGCTTAATTATCGAAACGAAAAGCAATATATACGAATACCGGTACCCAAAATCGAAAACTATAGAACAAAATATTGGTATGGATGTTGTTTTGTCATTATCGATTGTTTCGGTACGATGTGGATACAATACCAATAGTTAGTATAGTTTACTATACCATATAAAATGTTTTATTTTTAGTATAACTTTATTATCAATAAAATTTTGGATTGTAGACATAAAAAAAATAAACATACTGTGGATTTAGAGTTTTTAAAAACGTTAATGAACAAAATTTATTTAAAAAAATCAACTTAAATGAAAAATAAAATATTATTAAAATTTTATCTCCGTTTAACTAGTGCTCTTTTTTTAACCAAGTTAAAAGAGTAAATTTTCATTTTAGTCCCTAATGTTCGTCCTAAATTGTCATTTTAGTCCAAATAGTTTTTTATCCTCTTGGTCCCTGAGTTTTTCACTATTTATTTTTTTGCCATTTTGATCATGTTGCTTAACTCCTTCTAAAACCCCAATTTTAACAAAGGATATTTTTTGGCATTTTCTTTATAAACTTTTTAACTAGCCATTTTAGTCCAAAACTCATTTTACATTAAGAAAATAAAAGAAAAAAAATAATGTTCACTCTATTATAACTCTTACCTACTTTATCTTCCACACACAACCCACAAACCTCATATGAACCACCACCACCACAACATTATCCCCCCCACCACCATCATCATCACCACCCCACCCCACCCCACCCCATCCCACCCCACCCCACTGCCCCCACCACCACAACACCTCTCTCTCTCTCCTTTTCTCCATTGCCTCCATCCAAAAACAAAGATCGAGATGGTTCTGATCCAGACAACCACAAGCAGCGGCTAGGGGTCGGTAGCGTGCAACTGTGTTAGACGGTGGTTACCGTGGTCCATGGCGACGATGGAGATGTTGACTGCGGGTTAGGGTTCAGGCACTTGGCGGCTACGTAGGGTGATTAGATGACGGAGAAGAGAGTTCAACAGTGAATAGACGACGGTTGGAGTCATAGCTGCGATTCCTACCAGTTGGGGTTCCAGTCACGGCCGGTGAACCACCGGTAAAGCAAAACAAAAGGCAATAGTGGTGGCAGTTGGGGTTCCTAATGATTTTTACTCTAAGAATCACGTCCGCTAAACCCATATCTTTCATGTCAAATCTCGCTTTTAACATGTTTTTAGAAGCTTTGATCATTTTATCATTACTCCCAATGATAACCATATCGTCTACATAAAGACATAAAATCACATAACCTTCATTTGTGTCTTTGAAATAAACACATTTGTCGCACTCAGTTATTTTGAAACCATTGTCAATCATGACATAATCAAATTTTTGGTGCCATTGTTTTGGAGCTTGCTTCAAGCCATACAAAGACTTGACGAGTTTACATACTTTACCCTCTTGATCTGGGGCGGAGAAACCTTTAGGTTGCTCCATGTAAATCTCTACTTCTAAATCGCCATTTAGAAATGCGGTTTTAACATCCATTTGGTGAACTTCCAAATTTCTTAAAGCCACTACAACAATAACCAATCTTATGGAGGTTATGCGTGTCACAGGCGAGTAAGTATCAAAGTAATCTAGACCTTCTTTTTGTCTAAATCTTTTAATCACCAACGTAACCTTGTATTTATTGCACAGATAGTAATATGCAACAAATACGTAGAGATTGAAAGTTGCATATGTAGGTTGAAAACTTGGAAAAACCCGAATAGAAAACCTATCTGGGATATTTGTTGGTGCATGCGTCTGTCGACTTCGTCTTGTATCGAGTCTTGCAGTATTCAGGGCACGAAGATCGAGAAATCAAGACAAAAAGTTAATTTCGCATGAAGGAGGCTAATTCCGCTTGAGCTAGTAATTCCGCTTAAAGAGGTTAAGGAGTAATTCCGCATGATATTAGTCATGTAATTCCGTTTGAATTAGCTGATTCCGTTTGAGTAGGTAATTTCGTTTGTATGGTAATCTCGTTTGAGTCATGTTCAAACGGAATTACAATGTCTATAAATAGCGTTAGATCCGTGTCATTTGAAACGGAATTAGGTTGAGGTTTTCCGACGGCGAAGCTCTGTCGAAGTGTCTACAAGCTGTAAATTGTTACCAGATCAATAGAAAGACAATTAAAAGTGATATTCTAGCTGAATCACACACAATATGTCTGTTTCCGCCTTTCATATTGTGTAGAACACCTCTGATCGACTCGTTCGGGTCCGTACACGATCCTACATGTGGTATCAGAGCTCAGGAGGAGGAGTTCTGCCAATTTCAGCTTGATTTCATCTCTTTTTCTTACTTCTACACCTTCTTTACTAAAGTGAACAACTTTTAACGGTCAAAATGATCCGAATTTCTCACATCATAAGCGAAATAGTATATTAACAAATCCTTGAGAAAATTGGACTTTAATTCGAACTAAAACTGATAAAAATTGTAATTCCGTTTGAAAAGTTGGAGCGAAATGATGACATCAGCGTAATTCCGTTTGAAATTGCGCCTTATTTCGCTTGAAATCAGCTTAATTCCGTTTTAAAGTTGGTGTTAATTCCGTTTGAAAACATTATTCCGTTTGGTGATTCCGCTTCAAATAGGTATTCCGTTTGAAAGCTCAAACGAAATAAGTGATTCCGTTTCAAAGAGGTATTCCGTTTGAAAGTTCAAACGAAATCAGTGATTTCGCTTCAAAGCGTAATTCCGTTTGAGTGGGTATTCCGCTTGAACTAGTTATTCTGTTTGAAACATTTAATTTCGTTTGAAGTTTGTGTGCAGGTTAATCCCGTTTGAAGGGGTGATTTCGTTTGAAAGATCTTAATTTCGCTTGAAATTGTCTGGTTTGAGAAACTTGTTACCAAATCATGAGTGAAGAATTTTACAACGCATTTGCCACATCCCTGACTACTCCAGCTGCCATAGCTCAAAACATGAACTTGGAAAACGAAACAGGAACTATGCAAAAACCCCCGAAGCTAATGAGCATTGAGGAGTATTACGGTTGGAAAGATCGGTTTGAAAACTGGGTTCAAGCTAATCATTTGAGATCTTGGGAGTGTATTTTGAAAAAGTATGTACTACCACGTACTGAATTGCGAGTTGAAAAGACAATCTTTGAATTCAATGACAAAGAACGAGACATGTACAAAGCTGAAAAGACGATGATTAGTCTACTTCAGCAAGCTATTAAAGAAGACATCTTTGTATTACTTCAACATGACAAAACTTCAAAATCAATTTGGGATGCTCTTAAAATCAAATTTGAGGGAAGTGAGAAGATGATCAAGAGTAAAAAGGCACTGCTTAAGAAAGAATTTGATCTTTTCACAAGTTTTCCAGGGGAAGATACAAAGAAATTGATTGAAAGATATTGCCACTTAGTGCGTTCTATGTCGTTGTTAAGCATAACCAAAGAACAAGAGGAATGGGTCGACAAATTAGCTGATGCTTTGCCTCAGAAAGAGTGGGGAACTTATTTGATGATATTGAAAAATACTGGGGAATATGACAATTTGACTATTTCGCAGTTCATTGAGAAGATTGAGGGTCAAGATCTTGAACAGCAAAAGATTGCGAGGATGAATAATCTGAGTGGTCAACAAGATGTCAAAATGTATTACAAAGGCAATGTTCAAGAGGCTGAAATGACTCCGAAGATTCAAACTGCTTTTAGTGCTGGAGACTTATCTGGAACTGTTGAACAAAGTCCAAATAGCAGCACTGGTTTTTCTTCATATCCGAGGGTTAATCCAAATAGTTCAAATTCAAGTTTTCATTCTCAAAGTTCAAAAAGTGGGAATGGTTGTGTGATACAGTGTAACATTGCATTGAATCTTCCAGATGGTCAAAGTTTTTCTGAAGAAATTGCAAAAGATCACATGGCGTTACTTGCAACTGTGTTACAATCCTATGAAGGTTTAGTTGCAGGTAGGATCGGAAATCCTATGCTGACGAAAGAGGATTATGATCAGATAGACGCTGAAGAGATGGAGCTCATGGACATCAAATGGTGTTTAGCTAATGTCTTAAGAAGAGCTGAAAAGTTCAAAATGATTACAGGAAGAAATGATTTTTTGGATGCATATGTTTCTACTTTAGGTTTTGATAAATCTAAAGTTACTTGTTTTCGATGCAGGGAGAAAGGTCATTTCAAAAGAGAATGCAAAAATCAGGAAGCGAGTGGAGCAAAGAATCCTTTTGGAAAAGATGATTACTATCGAAAAGCTATATATCAACAGGTTGCTCATCAACCACATCAACAAAAAGAACCACAAACTGCACATGCTAGGATGATTGAAGATGCAAATAAGAAAGCTTATTATGGTATCATTGATCAAGATGATGAGAAAATGGCTCCAGGATTTAGCTGGGATAGGTTTGTGGATGAGAATAGGGAGTTTAAAGCTTTCATTGCTCAAATAGTTCAAAAGCCTGATTTGTTTACAGAATGGATGAAAGCGATTGGTGTTCATGAGAAGAATCAAGAAGAAGAATCTGTTTCATCCGATGATAGTTCTGAAAAGACGATAGTTTTTTATCAATCACCATCTGATTCTGGTTCTTCAGATGATAGTTCTGAAAAGACGATAGATTTTGATCAATCACCAACTGATGATAGTAGTGGTGATGAGGAAGAAATGCATATCAATATTGCAAAAACTCATTTATCTCCTGAAAGTTTTCAATTTTATTTTGCAGATCGCTTGGAGAAGTTGAAGAAGAGACGAGCAGCAAAAGAACTGAAAAAGAAGGAATGTGAAAGCAAAGATCAAAATAAAAAGATTGTTTAAAATGAAGAAGTTAAAATTGCTGAGAAGATTGTTGAAAAGGAGAAGGTGAGTGAAGCTGAAAAAGTTGTTGAAGTGGAGAAGATCGTTGAAATAGAAAAGATTGTGGAAGTCATCAAGCCTTGCTTAAAATGTTTAGAATATTGCAAGCAGTGTGCAGAGAAGGATGAGAAGTTGAGTGAGCAAGATAAGATGAAAGAACAATTATTGTTCAATCTAAACTATGTGAAAGAATCATATGATGTGCTAAACAGAACAGTAACTGGTCTACAAAAGACTAATTCAGAAAGAGAAGACGCGTTGACTATGATGAATGCTGTGATGATGACAAAGCAGAAAGCGATTAATCATTACATTGAAGAATGTGCAAAGTTGCAGCGGGAGTTGGAAAATGAAAAGATAGAAAATGAAAGAATCAGACGGTTATTACAAAGTTATTCTAGTTCTGATTATCTGATTGATCGAATTTATCCAACTGTTGCAGGTCTTGAAGCATTTAAAGATGAGAAGCCAAAGAAGAAGGATACTGGTAAGAAACAGAGTGTTAGTTATAACAAGTGTCGCCTCCGATTTGGGAAGGGTATTCTCCTAGAAAACCGAATGAGGAGCAAGTCAATAAGGACGTCAATATAAAGTTAAAATCCGAAACAACTGATGAGTTACCAGAAAACATTGACATCACGTTTACATCGTCTGACACTGATCATGAGTCTGAGTTAATAAAAAAGATGGTTGATCAGGTGTTGGAAACAAATGAGGAGTCGGAGTTAAAGTCTGAGTCAAAAAGTTCGGAATCATCATCATTCAACAGTCAAAAGTCGTCGGTTAAATGGGTGTACAATAAAGAATTTCTTTTATCAAAATCTAATTTGAATGATGAACTATTCAAAGTTGCTTATACTTTGAATGATTCAGACAAATTATATTCTGATAAGGAATTTCCAATAAGAAGTGTTAATTTTGAAATGATCAAAAAGGTTTTCAAACTAACAGAAATCAATATTTCTGAAATAAAAGATGTAAATCTTTCTAAAAAACCTAAAAAATACACTTCAAGAGTTCAACAACATTTAAACAAGAAAAAAAGTTACGGTTCTGGTTCTGGTTTTCAAAAGAAACCAAACCATAATGGTAATTTCAAAAAGAAAGGTCTTGGATTTATTCCACCTGAAAATTATAAACATGAAAAAACTTCTAAAACAAATACAAAATTTGTTGCAGGAACAAGCTGTGAAGAGGAATCAAAAAGCTCATTCTGGAAGCAATCAAACAGAGATTTTTTTGCCAAGAAGCAAGAGAATGTGAAGAATGGAGCTAATCAAAGAAAGGAGACAAGAATCTGTTATAAATGCAATGAAGCTGGTCACATTGCATAGAACTGTTCTTAAGCAACAAAAACAAAACA
The DNA here is from genome assembly GCA_030545235.1 of Helianthus tuberosus. Classification (NCBI taxonomy): domain Eukaryota; kingdom Viridiplantae; phylum Streptophyta; class Magnoliopsida; order Asterales; family Asteraceae; genus Helianthus; species Helianthus tuberosus. The sequence continues at coordinate 154,065,726 of CM060451.1, read as the reverse complement.
GGAAGTCTCTAAAAAACTCAAAGCAAAAGTTGTTGAGGAAATTGAACCACCAACTGAAAAATTCAAATTTTTTGAAAATTCAACATATGAAGTTGGTGAGTGTTCAAAGACTCATTTTTATAAAAAGAGAGCTAAAAATGACAACCAAATGTGGGTTGTTAAAAAGTTTGATGTGAAATCTGGCAATGAATCTGATTCCACAAAGTCAGATGAGCCACAGGTTGAGGTTAAAGAAGAAAACTCAGTGCCTCCAATGGATGATGTTCATTTTCCACCATTGAGAGCTGAGAATTTTAAATCAAAAGTTGGAAAGGTTGAGATCTCGAATCAATTCTATTATGAGAAGAAAGAATTTGATGTTGAGAAAGTGTTTAATGGAAATGTTAAAAAGATTTTTGGAAAAATGGTTGAGGGAAAGGCTAAAGGGGTAAAGGACTTTTACGAATCAAAGAAGGCAACTTATAGCCCAACCCCAAGTGAAGTTGAGGAAGAAACATCCAAGTTCAGTCAGGCTTGGATGGCAGTTTTTCATAAGTAAAATACTGACTTGCCGGAGTTCCCAGGTTGGTAATCGTGGAGCAGGAATCGGCATCTTTCTTGAGAAATTCACTCTGGTGATATTTCGACTTACAAGTGGTAAATCATGGACATTAAGTTGTACTTGATTTTCTACAAGTGATATTTGTTGATAAAATCTAAAATTGTTAAATTTTTCAAGTGATATTGAGAAAAACAATGTGATGAACCCCTAACCTACAAGTGGTAAAATCAATCAACAAAACTTATTTTCCGGAAAAATCATTTTGGTTAAAACAAACTTAAGTGTTTTGAAATCATAATGAGAAAATAGTTTGTTGTAAGGGGGAGTTCTGATTGTTTATGCCAAGTGGATGGAGATTTGAAGCGATTTGATATCAGTTGTCACTTTAATTGTACAGTTTGTTTCCAAATTTCCTTAAATGTGTTTGTATTTTAGGGGGAGTAAGAATTTTCAGAAAATCCAAAAATATTTGAAAATTTGAAAAAGACAAAAACATGATAAAATCAAAATGAGTTTTGGTGTCGAAAAGAGGAAAGACAAAAACTGATGTTGGAGAACTGAATTTCAAAATTCCAAGTGCTAAACATGATGACAATTTCTTGAGGGGGAGTTTGTGTTTAAACAAGAAAAAAATTTTAATTTTTGTCTACAGGTGATAATCAGAAGCTTTTATAATGATAAATCATTCTAGAAAGATATCTGCAGGTAGTATATAAATGTGTCATATTGTAAAAATTGTCAAGTTGAAAACTTGAAAATTTACTTTTGGGTAGAGGATGTGCAGGATAACCTGGATTCTGAGTCTGAATATAGAGCCAGGACACAATCCTGATCCTGTGAAAGATAGATTGCGATCAACATCCGAGGAAAGATTATTTGTTCGAGGGGAGTATGTTGGTGCTGATGAAGAAAGAAAGTAATCAGACTAATAAAGACTGAAGACGTTGAAGACTCGACACTAAAGACTCGTCAACATTCGAGGGGGAGTCTGTTGGTGCATGCGTCTGTCGACTTCGTCTTGTATCGAGTCTTGCAGTATTTTGGGCACGAAGATCGAGAAATCAAGACAAAAAGTTAATTTCGCAAGAAGGAGGCTAATTCCGCTTGAGCTAGTAATTCCGCTTGAAGAAGTTAAGGAGTAATTCCGCATGAAATTAGTCATGTAATTCCGTTTGAGTAGGTAATTTCGTTTGTATGGTAATCTCGTTTGAGTCATGTTCAAACGGAATTACAATGTCTATAAATAGGGTTAGATCCGTGTCATTTGAAACGGAATTAGGTTGAGGTTTTCTGACGACGAAGCTCTGTCGAAGTGTCTACAGGCTGTAAATTGTTACCAGATCAATAGAAAGACAGTTAAAAGTGATATTCTAGCTGAATCACACACAATATGTCTATTTCCGCCTTTCATATTGTGTAGAACACCTCTGATCGACTCGTTCAGGTCCGTACACGATCCTACAATATTGTTTCCAAGAGAAACAAATAGAGGCATTACTTACATGGGGTGTAATGTGGAAATTATAAAAAGGTCATGTATACCAGGCGTTGATCGCTTACTCTGGCCAAGTAAGTGGTGAGCACGTGGTACCATGAACTTTTTATGATGGACATACTTACATCCGAAGTAGTAAGGACAGGGTAAATGGGACAAATTAAAAGTACCCAAATGAATCCAATGAGCAAAATATTGGATAATAATGTAAACGCACAGCCGGGTGACAGAAGCGTATTACATTAGGATAATGAGCCCGAGTGAAGGGACAAAGATTAATGTAAAATGATTAAGATATGCATTGGGAGGGGGTGTACTTACACTCGAACCCAGAGAATGCAAACATGTAAAATGATTTAGATATGCATTGGGAGGGGTGTACTTACACTTGAACCCGGAGAATGCAAATATGTAAAATGATTAAGATATGCATTGGGAGGGAGTGTATTTACACTCGAACCCGGAGAATGCAAACATGTAAAATGATTAAGATATGCATTGGGAGGGGGTGTACTTACACTCGAACCCGGAGAATGCAAACATGTAAAATGATTAAGATATGCATTGGGAGGGGGTGTACTTACACTCGAACCCGGAGAATGCAAATATGTCTCTTAACGGGCCGTTTTTGTAAAACGTCAAACTTGAGGACAAAGTTGGAATATAAAAGTAAAACGAAGTCTTAATGCATACCGGAAGGGTTGCAATAATAATGACTTCGGTAAAACACTCGGTTGATGAGTAAGGAGTTAAACACATGCGTAGACCGAGAGACGGGAACTCGGATGGAAAGTTAAAAGACTCGGGTTTTGAGTCATGACTAAAAGACGACAAGATGACGTAAATATAAATTTTGATAAATTATGTTCAACTATTTTAAAGTTGAACCGGTCGAACAAAGAATGAAGTTTGACATCCATAAATGATAAAATTTCACATGAATAAGTCAAACGGGTTGAATATAATATAATGCCGGATGGCATGAGTAAGCGCAAGCTGGATAACTGTAGCGTTAAATGCAAAAGCATAATGAACCCGGTAATGGCACATAATCAAATACGAATATATGTAAACTAGATAACGGTGAGCATAAGATGAACCGACGCATGAATGACGTGAGAAGTCATAAAGTCGGAAAATTTGTCCGAAATGACAACGGAAGGGGATAAATCCTTGGACGTAAATTCCTTAGAATTGACATGAGTTAAAAGAAGACGTGAAACTAAAATACAGTTTTAGTGAGAAATAACGTTTTAACAAATATGAATATTATGAGACGAAAGCGGAAATGGTTAATATCAAAGAACGTGGGTCTTAACACCGATGGGTGCGAGACGATACGTCCGAAAAGAAGAAGCATGATAAAGAAAAGTCGAATTAGAATTAAACGTGACGTGACACGCTCACAGACAAGAAAAGAAATATAGAGAATGATATAAAATACAGTCAAGTCGTAACGTGAGTTACGAGATGTGAAAATCAGAAAACAAGCAAAAGGCCAGGTTGGCAATAAGATATACCCGCATGACGGGGCATAAAGTGACGGCGACTAATCAGTCTAGCCGGTAAAACCTTTCAAAGTCAGATTAGTGTTACGACTTATACAATGAACTTGTCGATATAAGATTAGCTTGAAGTAAGCATGTTGAAAATAAATATAACCGAGTGATCAGATGACAACTCGGTCAAATAAGTGACCAGAATAAGAAATACAAAATGAAAGTATCGGCCTACGAGGCCATACACATAAAAGGCGTATACGCTTTGAAACCGAAAGCACATTACCATACTTCCCTGGTAAGAGTATTATGTGGGAGCAATGCTCAAGTGATCACCGAAACTAAGGTTCGGATGATTTAAACTAATAAAGTATGTGAGAAAGGTTTCGGGGACGAAACCTCTTTAAGGGGGTAGACTTGTAACACCCCGAAAACGGGTTTGGTAATCAAACCACCTTAATATTAATGAACGGGTAAAATATCGTTAGTGGTAAAAATTAACCCGGTAAATATTAGGATTTAAATAATTAAACCTAATATCAAATAAAACGCGAATAAAAGCTTTTAAGGAAGTAAAGTTTATAAGAGGCCCGAGTTAACGTGACTTAAAATAAACTGAGTCATAATTTCCCCGAACCCACTAAGATAACTAGGAATACCAAACCTAGTTAATAAGTGGGAATATTGTTAAAAATAATTAGGTTGTGATCTAATTAATAACTAACCAAACATGAGGGACCAAAGTAGTATAACTTGAAAATGGTTTTATAAACTTAAAAACATCACACAACACACACAAGAGTGTGTGTGTGCGTGCGTGAAAATGGCCAGGAGACAAGCTCCATGGGAGCTAACCCTAAACTCAACAAAACCTTCAAATTGGAAGATCAATTCTAAGGCCAATTTCGGAATTGAATTCATAGAAACGATCACCAAGTCAAGGGGATCGTAAGGTATGTCGAATTTCTAATATTCATGAAGTTGTGAAAATTAGTTAACTTTGCATGATGCGATCTATGCATGAATCGTAGAGGCTATGGCCGAATTAATGAAGTGTGATTGCTTAGGAACAAACCCTAAGTATAAATTTGAAGTAAAATTGCTATGATTTGAATAATTTGAGGATTTACCACACTTAGACAAGTGGGTATTGATTATGTAGTGAAGATGATGATAAGTTTGTGTTTAAAATCATCATAGTTGATAGTAGAAACAAGGTACTTGAACAAATTACATGATTAGGTATTTGTCTATACATGATTGAAATGGGTTTTTATGATATGATGATGTTAGTGTTAAACTTGCGATTAGAATCATCATGTTAGTTAGTAAAGACAAGGTACTTGAACAAATTAGGTGTTTGAGTACGTGAATCATAATTACCATGAATTGGGTTTAGTATAAAAAGGATGGAAATGATGATAAATTCATGTTAAAAATGATGTTTGATATCATTATGTGTTAAGAAAGATTAATGTTGTGTTAATTCGAAGGATTATGGTTATAAAACTTGGTTAATAAAGCGGATAAACGGTAGCCTAAGAATGATGCTACCGGGTAATTGACCAAGTAATAAAACGAGTAGTTGAATTACATTGTGTACCTACTTTCGTCAATAGGCACTTTGACTTTTAAAAAGTCAAAATGACCAAAGATAGGATCAAATGATAAATTCGACATAAAACCCGTAGGATGGAATAGTCGTAAATGATTATGACTAATCTAACCATCTCGCGAATTATGATGATAGTTTGACGCTTGACGAGCTAGGTGAAAGCTTGGGAAGAAAACGGGTCAAACGAATCAAGAATGAAGAAAAAGCATGATCCGGGTGCAAGGTAAGTATATCTTACACTACTCTTGAATTATAGAATATTCTCTCATCGTATTAACTACGAATAAGATAAGTTAACAATCGTGATATAATGTTCCGACGTGTAGTCGTACGGAACAAGATAACCGAAGATGATAATAAACCATGTTTAATGGTTAAAAAGGACTAATATGGTTACTTAGTCAAGCAATGACTAATAAATATAGAATTCTTGATGGATACTGATGTGTGCAAAATGCAACATATAAATTACATCAATTGTGGCATAAAACTAACCATTTTTTAGTACTAATGTTGGAAAAAGTGTGCTTTTGTCTTCCTTTTGTATTTTCAGGATTAAATGAGCTCAAATTAACAAAAGAAGCAAAAAGGCAGCTAAATCTAACATAAATACAAGAAAAGGAACAAACGTGGCATGCCCGACCTCCCCAAAAGCATCTTCCTAAGCAAAACAAGAGAACAGAAGGCTGAACACGCCCCGTTCTCAGTGAACACGGGGGCGTGCCCAAGTGTCAGCATAAAAGACAAAGTTGTAGAAGCTTCCATCGCCCACCACAGGGCCGTGCTCAGCGGACATGGGGCCGTGGTCAACTATAAGATTCGCAGAATCCAGGCAAATCTTGATAGTACAGATATGCTTCTGCACACGGGGTCGTGCCCAGCGGACACGGGGGCGTGGTCAACTAATGCAGACAAACTTCAATTAATGAAGACAGAGAAGAGGATGGACACAGGGCCGTGCCCACTGGACACGGGGCCGTGCCCGAGCTGCTGTTCAGGCTATAAATAGGGGTGCTTGGCTCATTTGCAAATCATCCCTTGGCACACCACCTCTCTCACACTTCACCCACCACCCACCACCATCACAACACCATCATCCACCACCATCATCCATTGTCCATCATAGAGTGTGTGAGTCGTCTCGGGATCCAAGATTGATCGTAAGAGTTCTTGACAATCAAAGGCCATGTTTGCCTAAGTCTCTTACATCACTTGGTGAAGACAAGTGTCTAGTGTAATACTTTTTATTTTTAATCTTTTCACACTTTTTACTTGGTTATGTATTAATGACTTTAATAACTAGTTTCTTATGTTGAAGTTGATTCTTCCTTATCGTTTGTCCGTGGTGTCTTGGCATTATTTTACTGTCTATATAAAATAAAAGATTTTCACCATTCATATCTCCACGGTCTATATGGAGGTATGTTGACTACCTGGTCGGGGGTTAAGGGAACGGTTTGGTAAGAGTCTTGCCTTGTTCAGTGTATAGATCCTGCAAGGATCTGGGTCAAATTTAATAGGACCTCCTTCAATACCCACCGGTATTGGATGGCGGGGGTCCAAACTCTTTGATCCCCTCATATGTAAGCTACTATTAATACTTTAACCCGGCTACTTAGGACTGTATCCCTGTTGACTCAGACTACTTAGCCGAGGGTAACGTCACCTTCAAAAGAGGGGCCTACCATAATATGCATTAATAACTTAATTAATTATATTTCAATAATCCAACCCTTTAGGATTGTATCCTTGCTGACTCAAACTACTAGGTTGAGGGTAACGTCACCTTCAAAAGAGGGGCCTACTACAATAACTAAGATAATCTCTTAAATAGTGCAAAAGTGCGGAAATAATCAAAGGTTACACTAAACACGAGTCGGAGCCAAGTGATTCATCTTGTCTATCTGTTTTTGTTTTTATTTTATTTTTTAGCATTTTAGTTAGTTTTTATTTTTCTAGTTTAAAACCTTTTTCTAAACTTTTGATTTGATTAGACGTTGAGGATTTTAAGTGCCGGGGATACAAGGATTTTAAGAAAGTTAGGAATCAACGGCCTAATCGTTTTTCTTATTTTTCCATTTTTTTAGGATTTTTCTTAGTTTTTTCAGTTTCTGCAGAACTCAGCACGGGCCGTGCCTGGTCGGACACTGGCCATGCCCAGCATTGTTACTGGCAGTTTTTATTTTCCGAGTTACAGAGAGCTGAGCACGGGGCCGTGTCGGTGCAACACGGGGCCGTGTCCAATTCCCCAGTAACAGGGATCCGGAAATCAATCACTGTATCTCCGACCACGGGCCGTGGTGAACCTTCTGACCAACGTTCTTTTCTGTTTTTATTGCAGGACTTGGAACCCAGGCGCCACATGTGAACTTCCTACGTAGTGTATGAGCTCCATTTCTAGTAGAAACATAAAAGAACCTCTAGAAGAACCCGAACGCTTTCTCAGAAAAAGACTTAAAGCTAAAAACCAAGAGAAAGTTTCAGGGGATCCACTTCCAATGGCGGACCAACGTACCCTCATGGATTACCTACGACCCACTGTAGGTAATCTCGACGCCGCTATCAATGCACCGAATGTCGAAGCCAATAACTTCGAACTTCGGCCACATTTGATACAAATGCTTCAAAACTCTGTAACCTTCCATGGGCTTACGGACGAGGATCCCCATCTACATATTACTAATTTCTTAGAAATATGTGATACCTTTCGGATCAATGGAGCATCAACGACGCCATCCACCTTCGGATGTTTCCATTTTCACTAAAAGACCGAGCTAAGGCTTGGCTTAATACCCTCCCAGTTGGCTCGGTAAACACCTGGGATGAACTAGCCCAAAAGTTTCTATATAAGTATTTCCCTCCTGCTAAAACGGCTAAATTAATGACAGAAATTAATACATATTCACAAGAAGATGGGGAATCCTTATATGAAACTTGGGAAAGGTTCAAGGAGCTACTAAGAAAGTGTCCTCATCATGGTCTTGCGGTATGGCAACAAGTATCCACTTTCTACAATGGGTTGTTGCCACACACAAGACAAACACTTGATTCTAGCTCCGGGGGACTTTTAGGTAATCGTCGCACAAATGAAATATATAATCAAATTGAGGAAATTGCTCAAACCAATTTTCAATGGCACACTCCCCGAGGCAATAAATCTATTGCCCCGGGCGCCCATAAGGTTGATGAAAGCACTTCTTTACAAGCCCAAATCGAGGTCCTTTCTTCAAAAATCAAAAAGTTAGAAATGACAAAAACAGTCTCGGTTATGGCTTGTGAAGGGTGTGGTGGGCCACATGAAAATTGGAGTTGTATGAAAGAATTAGATGATCAAACGGAAACGGTGAACTACATTGATAACAGACCTAGGCCGTCGGGTCCTCCAACGGGTACCTACAACCAAGGATGGCGTAACCACCCAAACCTTGGTTGGAGAGATCCTGGTAATAGTAGTAACCAACAAAACCAACGAACTAACTTTCAACAACCACAAAATTTTTCTCAACAACAAGGTGGATGAGAAAGGCTTGAAGATACTGTATCTCGCCTCATCTCCGACACCGAAAAGAAAAACTCGGATCGATTTCAGCAATTGGAATCGAATTTTAGAAATCAACAAGCTAGCATTCAAAACATTGAAAAAAAATTAAATCAAATAGCTCAAAATTTCTCCGAGAGACCACAAGGCGCATTACCGAGTAATACCGAGACCAACCCAAAGGCGCAAGTACATCTCATAACATTGAGAAACCGTACCGTGGGTCCCGAAGAGGCTCCACTCCCACAAACTGAAAGAAGCCAATCTAGCCAAACCACAACTCCACCCGCGCCCCAACAAGAAAAGGCTTCTCCACCAGTTCAAGAGCCTACTAAGACTCCTCCTGTTCCATACCCCGGTCGGTTAATTATTCAAAAGACCGATGAGCAATTCGCAAAGTTCGAAAATTTACTAACGCAATTGCATGTTAATATTCCATTTATCGAAGTCCTAACTCAAATGCCTAAATATTCAAAATTTATGAGGGACTTCCTCACCCATAAAAGGAAAATTGAATCATTGCAATTAGTTAACTTAGGTGAAGAATGCTCAGCCTTATTACTCAACAAACTCCCGCAAAAGAAGCTTGACCCTGGAAGCTTCACAATTCCTTGCTCGATTGGGAAATCCCCCATTCGTAATGCACTAGCCGATCTCCGGGCAAGCATCAACCTCATGCCCTCATCAATGTTCAATCGACTCGGCTTAGGAAAAACAAGTCCTACAAAAATAAGCATACAACTCGTCGATAGATCCGTTAAATATACACAAGGTGTCGCTGAAAATCTATTGGTCAAGGTCGGCGAATTTGTCTTTCCGGCCGACTTTGTCATACTAGATATGGAGGAAGATACCGAAGTACCACTCATCCTAGGAAGGCCATTCCTAGCTACGGCCCAAGCAGTGGTAGATATGAATGATGGAACACTAACATTATAGGTTGGGGACGAGGAAGTAAAGTTTGGAGTCGGAAAAAGAGTAGAAGACGAAGACCCGGTCAACTACATGAAGGTCATTGACTCAAGCTTGGATGATGCTCTCCGACGGTGTAGCATGGGATGCAAAACATCCCACTTAGGTAACATACGACCAGGCTTTGGGTCTAGCCAAGGACCCTTATAAACGTGGCGCACCACGGAGGCATTCCGCAGAACTATCTTTAGTTTAGTTTAGATTAATTTTTATGTTTTCTAGTTTAGTTTTAATTTTCAGGAATAAAACACACTCGGGATGGTGAAGGATAACAAGGGAAACTTGGACCAGCACCCCATGCACGAAAACAGGGCCATCCGACGAACTTTCTTCATTACATCAAGTTCAGCACGGGCTGTGCCCGCCCAACACGGCCCCGTGCTGCACAGTCTGCAGAAAATACCCAGTTCAGGTAAACTGGACACGGGCCATGTTCGCCCAACACGCCCTCGTGTCCAGGCTTCTGTTTCTTTTGTTCAACTTTTTGTTACTGGCACCTGAACACGGGGCCGTGCCCGGACACCACGGGGCCGTGTCCAGACGCCCAATAACATAAATTTTTGCTTTTTCACATTCAATCAACCTTAAAACTTATTTTTGGGACACATTGAGGACAATGTGTAATTTAAGTGTGGGGGGGATGCTAAAACTTTGAATCTTGCAAGTCCTAATTACAAGTCTTACACAAAACTCTATTGGAACCGCTAATTCATTTTTTTTACTTGTCTAGGTTTAACTTGGGAATTTCAAATTCTAAAAAGGTTATATTTTTACAAATTTACAACCGATAGCGTCGTGATAAAAAGAACCAACATAAGAAAGTTATGAAAAGGCATGGCAAGCTTAGTTAAAATTTAATTATATATACTTGATCACATAAAAAACCCATTCCCACAAAAGTGAGTTTTGAGCCTTTATTGAGCATACAAATACATATCTTTAAACTAAATGCTCATTTTTCGTTTCTTGTGTGAATAGCCGCTTGGTTCTTACAACTCTAGAACTTGTCACGACGATACATTCCCGGTCCTTACCAACTTAAACCCGAGTAAGTAAATGATGGAGGCATTAGGACTAACCCTTTTTATTTCTACACCATTATTTTTCTTTTTTTTTTACCACCTACCCAAAATCCCCCTAGTTAACCCCTTTGAGCCTAAACCTTTTCATTTCTTAACCCAAACCAAACACCCTTTCACCCACCAAAACCTTTTTATTTTTAACCCTTTGTTTTAGTGACAAGTTCGGTTTTTCCTATGACTTTCAAAAAAAAAATGTTGATGATGAAGCAAAAGAAATAAACAAGCAAGTTCATCAAAAATAACTTTGTTTGAATTATGGCTTCATCAAAATAAAAATTGCAAAAATAAAAAGTCTTACGAAAACCGATGCTTTTTACGCTTTTCGCCCTTTTTCTACTAACCACTAACCCAATCACCTACCTTTAACCCAAGCCAAACCCTTCACCCAAAAGTCCTCTTGATATTTACAAAGGTATATAGTTAAAAAGGAGGAGGATTGATTGCTTGGCAAGCCTATGGTAGGAGTAAGTTTCATGCCGCTCTCGAGTGATTCACTAAAATACATCTTCGGCCGAGTGTTGAGTGATCTCCCGTGAGGTATGTGAACTTGTATATAAATAGAATTTTAAAGAGGCATGCTATGCCCTAATAAGTAATTTATCTTATGAAAAGTTTTAAATATATCATGACGAATATGATTGTAAATAAATAAAAATAAAACTTAATAAAGAATCTTGGAAATCCCGACACTCTATGACAAGCCCAAAAACCTTCTCTTCTACCCATTCCATTTGGGAGTGTAAAGCCACATTATAAAGAGTTTTTCTTGAGGACAAGCAAAGATTCAAGTGTGGGGGTATTTGATGTGTGCAAAATGCAACATATAAATTACATCAATTGTGGCATAAAATAACCCTTTTTTAGTACTAATGTTGGAAAAAGTGTGCTTTTGTCTTCCTTTTGTATTTTCAGGATTAAATGAGCTCAAATTAACAAAAGAAGCAAAAAGGCAGCTAAATCTAACATAAATACAAGAAAAGGAACAAACGAGGCATGCCCGACCTCCCCGAAAGCATCTTCCCAAGCAAAACAAGATAACAGAAGGCTGAACACGCCCCGTGCTCAGTGAACACGGGGGCGTGCCCAAGTGTCAGCATAAAAGACAAAGTTGTAGAAGCTTCCATCGCCCACTACGGGGCCTTGCTCAGCGGACACGGGGCCGTGGTCAACTATAAGATTCGCAGAATCCAGGCAAATCTTGATAGTACAGATATGCTTCTGCACACGGGGTCGTGCCCAGCGGACACGGGGGCGTGGTCAACTAATGCAGACAAACTGCAATTAATGAAGACAGAGAAGAGAATGGACACGGGGCCGTGCCCACTGGACACGGGGCTGTGCCCGAGCTGCTGTTCAGGCTATAAATAGGGGTGCTTGGCTCATTTGCAAATCATCCCTTGGCACACCACCTCTCTCACACTTCACCCACCACCCACCACCATCACAACACCATCATCCACCACCATCATCCATTGTCCATCATAGAGTGTGTGAGTCGTCTCGGGATCCAAGATTGATCGTAAGAGTTCTTGACAATCAAAGGCCATGTTTGCCTAAGTCTCTTACATCACTTGGTGAAGACAAGTGTCTAGTGTAATACTTTTTATTTTAATCTTTTCGCACTTTTTACTTGGTTATGTATTAATGACTTTAATAACTAGTTTCTTATGTTGAAGGTGATTCTTCCTTATCGTTTGTCCGTGGTGTCTTGGCATTATTTTACTGTCTATATAAAATAAAAGATTTTCACCATTCATATCTCCACGGTCTATATGGAGGTATGTTGGCTACCTGGTCGGGGGTTAAGGGAACGGTTTGGTAAGAGTCTTGCCTTGTTCAGTGTATAGATCCTGCAAGGATCTGGATCAAATTTAATAGGACCTCCTTCAATACCCACCGGTATTGGATGGCGGGGGTCCAAACTCTTTGATCCCCTCATATGTAAGCTACTATTAATACTTTAACCCGGCTACTTAGGACTGTATCCCTGCTGACTCAGACTACTTAGCCGAGGGTAACGTCACCTTCAAAAGAGGGGCCTACCATAATATGCATTAATAACTTAATTAATTATCTTTCAATAATCCAACCCTTTAGGATTGTATCCTTGCTGACTCAAACTACTGGGTTGAGGGTAACGTCACCTTCAAAAGAGGGGCCTACTACAATAACTAAGATAATCTCTTAAATAGTGCAAAAGTGCGGAAATAATCAAATGTTACACTAAACACGAGTCGGAGCCAAGTGATTCATCTTGTCTATCTGTTTTTATTTTTATTTTATTTTTCAGCATTTTAGTTAGTTTTTAATTTTCTTGTTTAAAACATTTTTCTAAACTTTTGATTTGATTAGACGTTGAGGATAAACCGGTACTAAAAGCTCTTGTGTCCTTGGACGACCTCGGTATCTTGCCAACACTATACTACGCTCACGATGGGTGCACTTGCCCATATGTGTGTTTAGTGTTAGTAAATATCGTGTTTTATAAATTTAAAACTTGGCTAAAAAGTGTTAAAAAGGGCTTAACATATAAATTAAAAACTAATAACACTCACGCACATCAGATACCTTATATGGTAAACCAAAACAAACGATAAGGGTAAAACGGTAATTTTGGTCATACGTTGACCGTAACCGTTAGTTTTTGAAAGACACTTATGATGTAAACCATAATAGGCCAAAAGTGTTAAGAAATGAATTATAAGTAAAATGACCGCACGGTGTAAACCGGGGCGAGTCATATAGACGAGATGGTAATAAATGTCATCTCACTAATACAATCGGTCACCTAGACCAAACGGGTCAAAAGATCAAGATACCACCTTTTGACAATATCGACTAATGACTACCGTCGAGTTATATGATTTCAGGAGTAAATATCGAATGGATATTAGCATCGCCATGACTTAGCGGAAATTAAAGCAAGATATTAAACGGGTCAATATATTGATCCGAGCCAGGTATGTGTAATAGAATAAACACTCAATTGGAACGTATGGTTCAATGGGTGTTAAACGAAGTCTAAGATAGACAATGGGTTACTTTAATGAGTAAACCGAATGTTTTAAATGATGGTCGTCGTGTTTTGGAAAGCACAATGACTTTTCAAACAAGATCATAACTAGAACGAAGGATTATGGGTCAAACATACTTTTAAAAGACTTCATCGTAAATGAAAGGCAAAAAGGGACCAAAACGCCCTTGCAAGCTAAATTGAGCTAACGACCTTTAAAGGTTGGTTGGAAACGAGTTTTATGATAAAATGAATACTTAGAATAAGTATAAGAAGCGAAAGATGTAAATTTTGGTCAAATGACTCTATGTGAGCCTTTGCCGTAAAATAACAATCCGGGGAGTAAGACTCGGATTATATAGATCGCCACATTAAATCCACCACAAATATAGTTGTGGTGGAAGATCATTCGATAAGAAATGTGGAAATATGAATCTAGAAACGAATGAAAGCAATTCGTGCTTAAATACCCTTAACGGGTCAAAATAAGCATATGAGCGAAAATGGGTTTAAGAAGGTATATAAACTCGTGATTTGAACCTAATATGTTAGACAATAATGAATTTAATAGGTTCATGAGAAATAGGGGTCAAACAAACTGGTTTGTTTAATAAATACATGAACGGGTCAAAAATTTAGTGATTTATTTTAAGCCGAAAGCTTAAAAGTCTAAAATTTTGTTAATCCGGATGTCGGATTTTAACTCCATGTGATGGAGGATTAAATTACGATCACGTAGGAAAAAGAATCGTGTAAATCGGATCAATAACGAAAGAGTTATGTTCATTTTCGTAAAATCAAACTTAGTTGGGCGAATATGCAGCACCAGCATCAACTTTCTGTCAAAATAGGACCGTGGCGTCGCGCCACGGCCAGAGCCTTTTGCCGTCGCGCGCGGAGACGGCCTAAAATGTTGAAAATTTTGTTTTTTTTTGTTTAATTCGATTATTTGACCCAATTATCTTGTTGTACTTGTTATTTAACTATCAAAACTGACTTCTAAGTTGGTTTTGATCATAGGTGAATGTCGAGAGTCCCGGATGAAGATCAAGTGGCGAGCAAGAACCGAACACACGTTAAATGAAGCTTCCGCGTCAAATCTTGATTTGTTTTGCTATAAGTGAATTATGTAAACACTTATAAATATGTTTTTGAAATGTTGTAAACATACGGGAATGTTGGTATGTCAAGTTTTTGTAAAGTCACATTTTAGCATTAAAATGTGTATGTTAATGAATTAGCATGCTAAAGTGTTGTAAACAACACATAGGGTTGTAAACAACACATAAAGTGTTCGGTTCGAGGCTTGATCGCAAATCCGGTAAGTACATGTATGTTAATGAATTAGCATGCTAAAGTGTTGTAAACAACACATAGGGTTATCGTGTAATACATGTTACCCTAATTAAAATGATTGATATAGTTGACGAAATTACACGCGTTGACGCGTATAGTAGAAAAAGCCTTGTATTATAATACGGGCAATTATTGAAGTTGATATTATTAACTCTTGTAAATGTTTTAGTTGAAGGACGCTCGCATCTAAAGATAGCGGGAGTCTAACAAATTACGGATTTGACGGAGGAACGGTCCAAAGTACGACAAGTAGAACATGCTCACCAAGGACCTAAGTCGCGTGGCGATCGCGAACAAGGCTAATGGCAAGAGAAGTCCGTTAGGGCAAGCATCACCAGGTGCACATTTTAAATTTAATTGCATAGATAGTAATATGAAACAAATACGTAGAGATTGAAAGTTGCATATGTAGGTTGAAAACTTGGAAAAAACCCGAAAAGAAAACCTATCCGGGATATTGTTTCCAAGAGAAACAAATAGAGGCATTACTTACATGGGGTGTAATGTGGAAATTATAAAAAGGTCATGTATACCAGGCGTTGATCGCTTACTCTGGCCAAGTAAGTGGTGAGCACGTGGTACCATGAACTTTTTATGATGGACATACTTACATCCGAAGTAGTAAGGACATGGTAAATGGGACAAACTAAAAGTACCCAAATGAATCCAATGAGCAAAATATTGGATAATAATGTAAACGCACAGCCGGGTGACGGAAGCGTATTACATTAGGATAATGAGCCCGAGTGAAGGGACAAAGATTAATGTAAAATGATTAAGATATGCATTGGGAGGGGGTGTACTTACACTCGAACCCGGAGAATGCAAACATGTAAAATGATTTAGATATGCATTGGGAGGGGGTGTACTTACACTTGAACCCGGAGAATGCAAATATGTAAAATGATTAAGATATGCATTGGGAGGGAGTGTATTTACACTCGAACCCGGAGAATGCAAACATGTAAAATGATTAAAATATGCATTGGGAGGGGGTGTACTTACACTCGAACCCGGAGAATGCAAACTTGTAAAATGATTAAGATATGCATTGGGAGGGGGTGTACTTTTACTCGAACCCGGAGAATGCAAATATGTCTCTTAACGGGCCGTTTTTGTAAAACGTCAAACTTGAGGACAAAGTTGGAATATAAAAGTAAAACGAAGTCTTAATGCATAATGGAAGGGTTGCAATAATAATGACTTCGGTAAAACACTCGGTTGATGAGTAAGGAGTTAAACACATGCGTAGACCGAGAGACGGGAACTCGGATGGAAAGTTAAAAGACTCGGGTTTTGAGTCATGACTAAAAGACGACAAGATGACGTAAATATAAATTTTGATAAATTATGTTCAACTATTTTAAAGTTGAACGGGTCGAACAAAGAATGAAGTTTGACATCCATAAATGATAAAATTTCACATGAATAAGTCAAACGGGTTGAATATAATATAATGCCGGAT
This sequence comes from Helianthus tuberosus, assembly GCA_030545235.1. Lineage (NCBI taxonomy): Eukaryota > Viridiplantae > Streptophyta > Magnoliopsida > Asterales > Asteraceae > Helianthus > Helianthus tuberosus. The sequence continues at coordinate 154,049,150 of CM060451.1, read as the reverse complement.
GGCATGAGTAAGCGCAAGCTGGATAACTGTAGCGTTAAATGCAAAAGGATAATGAACCCGGTAATGGCACATAATCAAATACGAATATATGTAAACTAGATAACGGTGAGCATAAGATGAACCGACGCATGAATGACGTGAGAAGTCATAAAGTCGGAAAATTTGTCCGAAATGACAACGGAAGGGGATAAATCCTTGGACGTAAATTCCTTAGAATTGACATGAGTTAAAAGAAGACGTGAAACTAAAATACAGTTTTAGTGAGAAATAATGTTTTAACAAATATGAATATTATGAGACGAAAGCGGAAATGGTTAATATCAAAGAACGTGGGTCTTAACCCCGATGGGTGCGAGACGATACGTCCGAAAAGAAGAAGCATGATAAAGAAAAGTCGAATTAGAATTAAACGTGACGTGACACGCTCACAGACAAGAAAAGAAATATAGAGAATGATATAAAATACAGTCAAGTCGTAACGTGAGTTACGAGATGTGAAAATCAGAAAACAAGCAAAAGGCCAGGTTGGCAATAAGATATACCCGCATGACGGGGCATAAAGTGACGGCGACTAATCAGTCTAGCCGGTAAAACCTTTCAAAGTCAGATTAGTGTTACGACTTATACAATGAACTTGTCGATATAAGATTAGCTTGAAGTAAGCATGTTGAAAATAAATATAACCGAGTGATCAGATGACAACTCGGTCAAATAAGTGACCAGCATAAGAAATACAAAATGAAAGTATCGGCCTACGAGGCCATACACATAAAAGGCGTATACGCTTTGAAACCGAAAGCACATTACCATACTTCCCTGGTAAGAGTATTATGTGCGAGCAATGCTCAAGTGATCACCGAAACTAAGGTTCGGATGATTTAAACTAATAAAGTACGTGAGAAAGGTTTCGGGGACGAAACCTCTTTAAGGGGGGTAGACTTGTAACACCCCGAAAACGGGTTTGGTAATCAAACCACCTTAATATTAATGAACGGGTAAAATACCGTTAGTGGTAAAAATTAACCCGGTAAATATTAGGATTTAAATAATTAAACTTAATATCAAATAAGACGTGAATAAAAGCTTTTAAGGAAGTAAAGTTTATAAGAGGCCCGAGTTAACGGGACTTAAAATAAACTGAGTCATAATTTCCCCGTACCCACTAAGATAACTAGGAATACCAAACCTAGTTAATAAGTGGGAATATTGTTAAAAATAATTAGGTTGTGATCTAATTAATAACTAACCAAACATGAGGGACCAAATTAGTATAACTTGAAAATGGTTTTATAAACTTAAAAACATCACACAACACACATAAGAGAGTGTGTGTGCGTGAAAATGGCCAGGAGACAAGCTCCATGGGAGCTAACCCTAAACTCAACAAAACCTTCAAATTGGAAGATCAATCGAAGGCCAAATTCGGAATTGAATACATAGAAACGATCACCAAGTCAAGGGGATCGTAAGGTATGTCAAATTTCTAACATTCATGAAGTTGTGAAAATTAGTTAACTTTGCATGATGCGATCTATGCATGAATCGTAGAGGCTATGGCCGAATTAATGAAGTGTGATTGCTTAGGAACAAACCCTAAGTATAAATTTGAAGTAAAATTGCTATGATTTGAATAATTTGAGGATTTACCACACTTAGACAAGTGGGTATTGATTATGTAGTGAAGATGATGATAAGTTTGTGTTTAAAATCATCATAGTTGATAGTAGAAATAAGGTACTTGAACAAATTACATGATTAGGTATTTGTTCATACATGATTGAAATGGGTTTTTATGATATGATGATGTTAGTGTTAAACTTGCGATTAGAATCATCATGTTAGTTAGTAAAGACAAGGTACTTGAACAAATTAGGTGTTTGAGTACGTGAATCATAATTACCATGAATTGGGTTTAGTATAAAAAGGATGCAAATGATGATAAATTCATGTTAAAAATGATGTTTGATATCATTATGTGTTAAGGAAGATTAATGTTGTGTTAATTCGAAGGATTATGGTTATAAAACTTGGTTAATAAAGCGGATAAACGGTAGCCTAAGAATGATGCTACCGGGTAATTGACCAAGTAATAAAACGAGTAGTTGAATTACATTGTGTACCTACTTTCGTCAATAGGCACTTTGACTTTTAAAAAGTCAAAATGACCAAAGATAGGATCAAATGATAAATTCGACATAAAACCCGTAGGATGGAATAGTCGTAAATGATTATGACTAATCTAACCATCTCGCGAATTATGATGATAGTTTTACGCTTGACGAGCTAGGTGAAAGCTTGGGAAGAAAACGGGTCAAACGAATCAAGAATGAAGAAAAAGCATGATCCGGGTGCAAGGTAAGTATATCTTACACTACTCTTGAATTATAGAATATTCTCTCATCGTATTAACTACGAATAAGATAAGTTAACAATCGTGATATAATGTTCCGACGTGTAGTCGTACGGAACAAGATAACCGAAGATGATAATAAACCATGTTTAATGGTTAAAAAGGACTAATATGGTTACTTAGTCAAGCAATGACTAATAAATATAGAATTCTTGATGGATACCTTATATGGTAAACCAAAACAAACGATAAGGGTAAAATGGTAATTTTGGTCATACGTTGACCGTAACCGTTAGTTTTTGAAAGACACTTATGATGTAAACCATAATAGGCCAAAAGTGTTAAGAAATTAATTATAAGTAAAATGACCGCACGGTGTAAACCGGAGCGAGTCATATAGACGAGATGGTAATAAATGTCATCTCACTAATACAATCGGTCACCTAGACCAAACGGGTCAAAAGGTCAAGATACCACCTTTTGACAATATCGACTAATGACTACCGTCGAGTTATATGATTTCAGGAGTAAATATCGAATGGATATTAGCATCGCCATGACTTAGCGGAAATTAAAGCAAGATATTAAACGGGTCAATATATTGATCTGAGCCAGGTATGTGTAATAGAATAAACACTCAATCAGAATGTATGTTCAATGGGTGTTAAACGAAGTCTAAGATAGACAATGGGTTACTTTAATGAGTAAACCGAATGTTTTAAATGATGGTCGTCGTGTTTTGGAAAGCACAATGACTTTTCAAACAAGATCATAACTAGAACGAAGGATTATGGGTCAAACATACTTTCAAAAGACTTCATCGTAAATGAAAGGCAAAAAGGGACCAAAATGCCCTTGCAAGCTAAATTGAGCTAACTACCTTTAAAGGTTGTTTGGAAACGAGTTTTATGATAAAATGAATACTTAGAATAAGTATAAGAAGCGGAAGATGTAAATCTTTGGTCAAATGACTCTATGTGAGCCTTTGCCGTAAAATAACAATCCGGGGAGTAAGACTCGGATTATATAGATCGCCACATTAAATCCACCACAAATATAGTTGTGGTGGAAGATCATTCGATAAGAAATGTGGAAATATGAATCTAGAAACGAATGAAAACAATTGGTGCTTAAAATATGCTTAAATACCCTTAACGGGTCAAAATAAGCATATGAGCGAAAATGGGTTTAAGAAGGTATATAAACCCGTGATTTGAACCTAATATGTTAGACAATAATGAATTTAATAGGTTCATGAGAAATAGGGGTCAAACAAACTGGTTTGTTTAATAAATACATGAACGTGTCAAAAATTTAGTGATTTATTTTAAGCCGAAAGCTTAAAAGTCTAAAATTTTGTTAATCCGAATGTCGGATTTTAACTCCATGTGATGGAGGATTAAATTACGATCACGTAGGAAAAAGAATCGTGTAAATCGGATCAATAACGAAAGTGTTATGTTCGTTTTCGTAAAATCAAACTTAGCTGGGCGAATATGCAGCACCAGCATCAACTTTCTGTCAAAATAGGACCGTGGCGTCACGCCACGGCCAGAGCCTTTTGCCGTCGCGTGCGGCGACGGCCTAAAATGTTGAAAATTTTGTTTTTTTTTGTTTAATTCGATTATTTGACCCAATTATCTTGTTGTACTTGTTATTTAACTATCAAAACTGACTTCTAAGTTGGTTTTGATCATAGGTGAATGTCGAGAGTCCCGGATGAAGATCAAGTGGCGAGCAAGAACCGAACACACGTTAAATGAAGCTTCCGCGTCAAATCTTGATTTGTTTTGCTATAAGTGAATTATGTAAACACTTAAAAATATGTTTTCGAAATGTTGTAAACATACGGGAATGTTGGTATGTCAACTTTTTGTAAAGTCACATTTTAGCATTAAAATGTGTATTTTATTATTAAAATCTTGATAAATTGAGACGGGCGTTACAACATGTTTTGCATTTTGAATGTGAATCAATATGGAATGTTGGTATACATTTTGAATTAATTAAACGACGTATTGAATTAAAATTTATGTGATCTAATCTACCATGCCATTTATTCGAATCGGAAAACTCAAGCATATAAGTAGAAGTAGTAGCAATATTATTCATGTCTTTCTTGACAACCATTACATTCAATTTAAACATCCCATTAAGGGCATAGCCCTTACCAACATACATTCCACGTTTAGTAAGAACAAACTTGTCACTTTCAAATACTAAACGGAATCCAAACTTATTAAGTAACCATCCCGAGACTAGGCTCTTGCGCAAGTCTGGAACATATAACACGTTGCTTAGAGTGAGCTCCTTCTCCGAAGTCTACTTCAAAATCATTGTGCCTTCACCCTTGATGTCCGCGGTGGCTGCATTTCCCATGTACAGCTTCTCATCTCCCGCAAGCTCTCTGAATGTGCTAAACAGGCTTTTGTCTGGGCAAACATGTCTGGCGACAACCTATCTTTTCCGGCGACTTCATTCAACCGTTCCTATAAGTCTACAACTGTAAGTATGTTTCTCGTTGAGAAAACTCATCTAGCTTCTCATTTCAAGTTAACCGGCAAAAAAATCGTCAAAAAACTACCAACTCACCGCTAGAAATTTCGATGAAAAGGTAATTATTCATCTCAAAACCCTAGATCTAGCATCCAGAGCCTCCGATTCATCGATTATCAGTTTGAATTGGATGTGTAAAGAGGTTACGTTACTTTCAACGGTTCACGTTGAAGTTCAGGATCATATTTCAAATCTGAGATCTGAATCGGATTATTATCATAACATGTATATGGATTATAGTCAGAAGGTTCTAGATCTGTTGAATCTGGTTTCATCAGCGATTAAGCAGTTAATTGAGCGTCGTCTTCTGTTGAATCTGAGCCTTCGGTTGATTAAATCGTCTAGTGATGGTCAGATCTCGTCGCCAGAGAAACTGAACAAAGCAAAGGATGCTCTCATCATATCTGTTCACGTTGATCATAAGCAAGATGAGAAAACTCAATGTGTAAAGGATTTGCTCGAAGAACTGAGTGACGTCATCAACAATACTCCGGTGGTATGATCCCGGTCAACCGGTTTGATCCGAGATCAATGAAGTTTTAATTCGTCAACTTGCCAATCTCACGCGGAATGGAGACTAAATGATTTTGATAAATTAGGTGGTGGCGGCATGATGTGGTAGTGGCGGCAGGATGAGATGGTGGTGGTTTGGGTTTTAGGGTTAAGAAATTGGGGAAGATGATGTGTATATACAATTTTTTTTGTTTTATTTATGAGTTAACTTCCGTTTTGCTCCCTGTTGTTTGGTCGTTTTAACGGTTTTTACCCAATCCTTTAAAAATAGTCATTTTCCTCCTTGATCTATGTAACTTTTCACCATTTTGCTCCCCTTCTTCACTAGATCTGAGTAAACCTAAGCCCCTTTTCAATGGATCTAAGCAAATCATAGCCCCCGAACAGAGTTCACCGCACATTTCAGATTTAAAACGATGTTGTACCCTAACCGCACCGTCATCTTCATTGTGGTTCACAAGTGATGGTGAGAAATAGTGTGTGTGTGGAGTGGGTTTGGGGTGGTGGTGGTGACGACGATGATGGCGACATGTGGTGATTATGTAATGAAGCATGGAATTGGGTTTGTTTCAATTGATAGCATCTCTTCAAAACTTCTCTTAATTTCAAATAAGTCGTATCTTGCTCAGACCAATAAATAGAGCTGAGGCTATAGTTAAAAGCCGTTAGTAGAAAACCGAAATAACTAGTTATGATAGGCATCAAGGAGCTAAATGAAATATGTTTCTTTATTGCAAATTTACTCATGATAAACGTTTATATGAACCGTAGAAATCTGATCTTTGTATAAATTAGTTGATAGTGGAGCATGTAAAATCTGGACATTAGTTTTTGTTGGTGGCTAGTTGGTGTTGAGAAGGGAGAGAGAGAGATAACTGTGTGAAAGAGAGTTGTGTTTTTCCTTTATATATATATATATAGGGTAGGGATATGGTAAAAAGTGTCTAAAATGTAAGAAGGGTAAGAAGTGTTTTAAACCATTGGATATTTGATCTAATGGTTGAGATCAATAGGGTATAAAATGTAAATTGTGTTTTAATTAGAAGGACCTTATGTAAAAATTGAAGGGCAATAGTGACTTTTCCAACATTTCAAATATGGTAACCGTTTCAAAACCACCCATCAAACTCCTAAAGATCAGCAAATTATATGGTAACCGCCATCAATCTCCAAAAAAAATCAGCGAATTTCTTCATACTTTAAAACATTCCCAGATTTTTAAAACGTAAATCGCAGATTCAAGTCATGGTGTTTTATCTGGAGACATTGTTGATGGCGTGGTGTTTTATCTGGAGACATTGTTCATGGCGTAGTGTTTTATCAATACAAAACATTCCTAGATTTTAAAACACCATGACTAGGATTCAAGTCATGGTGTTTTATCATTAGACCTTGTTCATAGTGTGGTGTTTTAAACATCTATGATTCAAGTCATGGTGTTTTATCAGGAGACATTATTCATGGCGTGGTGTTTTATCAATACAAAAACATTCCCATATTTTAAAACACCATGACTATGATTCAAGTCATGGTGTTTTATCAGGAGACATTATTCATGGCGTGGTGTTTTATCAAAACAAAAACATTCCCATATTTTAAAACACCATGACTATGATTCAAGTCATGGTGTTTTAACATCTGGGCAATCAAATACAAAACATTCCCAGATTTTAAAACACCATGACTATGATTCAAGTCACGATCAGAAATGAGAATGACGAAGATGAAAGACGATGACGGTGAATGATTTGTGGAGACGAAAGAAATTGGTGACGGTGGTCGGAGATGCAGACGGTGGTCGGAGAAGATGATCTGAGAATTAATGGCGATTTTATGATGAGAATTTACGATCACCATCCTAAAAAAACTCATCAGCGGTTATTTTTTTTTTAGCAATTATCTAGGAAATCAATTAATTGATACGAATGGACAATTACTAATATACCCTTTTGAATTAATTAAGATTAGGGACACTTGTCATTCTCACACTTCTTACAAAAGATGGACTTTGTACAGGATCCTTTACCTATATATATATATATATATAAATACTAAATAACAAGGGAGGACGGGAAAAGACTTAATTGTCCCTCATGTGAGGGGTACATGACTAAAATTTAACGGCTAAAATGGATGTTGTTTGGGACGGGAAGGAGCAAAATGGTGAAAAGTTACATAGATCAGGGAGGAAAATGACTATTTTTAAAGGATTGTGGAAAACCCATTAAAATGACCAAACCATAGGGAGCAAAACGGAAGTTAACTCTTTATTTATTAAACATTTAAATAAAAACATGAATTGACCAGAATACCCTTAAGTGAATAAACTTAACTGAAAATTTTAATCTGGTTAGTGCTAAACGACGTTAGTGTAATGATTTTTGAAAATAAAGGATCGTGACTGTAATTATTAAAGTTAAAGGCTATCGGTTGCAATCCAGTACAAACATAAAAGATGAAAAGTGTAATTTATACCCTATTAAAACTATATATAAATTGAATTCGAATTTCGAATCGAATCGAAAATTCGAATTCGAACCTTGATAATCGAGAATTTGAATCAAAACGAATGATCGAACTCTGAACACCCCTAGTTGGAGTCACGTGACATTACCTTTGGAGCATAGCAAACGTTTGTGAAATGATTAGTGCAGCAAATACCCGAGTAGATTTAAACTTGTAATTTATATATGGTGTGTGACACATGACTCGGAAATACGGCTATTTTGATAATTTTCTACTCTTTTAATTATGATATTGAAACATGAATTATGAATTCGAAAATTGTAATACAAGGTCTTCGTATTCACAAAAAAAAAAAAAAAAAAAAAAAAAAAAAACCAGTCCCTTTACAACAAAAGAGGCCGTTAACGAATGGTGAAGCTGAGTTTGCTTACAGATAAAGAATGTTTAGCAAGCATTAGACCTACACAAGACCTTCTGTTGTTGCTGGTTTTGGCACTGCTCATGGCACGTCGTCACTTTATCACGCAGCTCTTGGAACGCCCTCATCGTTTCAACATCAAATCCGCCAGCAAACTGTCAAATACTCTTCAAAACATCAATTTCAACATGAAAAACGACTGATTTCCGCTTTCAGTTTGATCAAACCTCAAAGGTATATGCAAAATGGGCATTGTAGTTACCTGATGTACGCGAAATGCAAACCGTACGCCTTGAACTATCAACTCTTCTTCTTCTGGACCGCTAACTATCTCGAGCTCTGCAGATACTCTTCTCATGTACTTCATTGCTAGTTTAACCGATGCAAGTTTGATCTACAAGTATGCAAAATAGTGTCATTTCTTGTCCAGTTTTCTATTTTTTTCTAAGTCACAACAATGTACAAATGATCATGCATAAGGTACACGTGATCATAGCAGATTCCAAACACTTTTCCCTACATGGGTATTATAAATGAGTCGTGTTTGTGGGCTAGTGAGTCAAAAACTTTACACGGACCCTAAATCGTGTCACACATGAACATGAACACGACATGTGTTTACCCAAAAAAAGTTATTCTTTCTATACGTTAACACTAAAATTTTTGATATTTTATTTACAACCAAATATAAAAACGTGTATAAAACAATTACGCCCCGCTTGCGGTATGCGCATATAATGTATACGCGGTATGTGCGTATAATGTATATATTTGTGGGTCATTAGGGGGCAAAAGTGAAAGTGAACTAATTTTAACGTTATTTTACTAATTTCGTGAAAATAACGTTAAAAGCGGGGGACGGTTAATCATGCATCATGTGGTGGCGTTGATAGCTAAAAGACAAAAGGGTACATGCACTAATCGGTCTTTGTCCCGATTGCTAAGTGTTATACGCCTTATGTCCAAGGCTTGATGCAAAACTACTATCGAGCCGGGGGTCTCACTGGAAGCAGCCTCTCTATTCCTACTAGGTTGTCTACATTTACCCTCCTCGAATCCTACCTTAGCTTTGCTATTGATGGGATTTACTGAGTATGATGATAATAGCATAAAATATGAGTTTAAGTTATTGCATAACAATATTTCTTTTAAATTACCAACAAAAAAGAACTGGTTAAACGGATCAACATGCAAACCTGCAAGGTCAACCCAACCAGTACCCGTTTAGCTAAATATGTTCGACTCAAAACTAGTCCAGGCCCATTTAGAACTAAAAGTTGAAAGTTGAAAAAAGCAATCAATGTACACCCTTTGGGGCAGGATGTACAACTAACAAACATCCAAAAAGGGAAAAAAGAATCCAAGCAAATAAATCTCCAATGGGGTGTGTGTGGGGTTTCACTTTCACGTGTAATCTTACAGGTGGGGGACCTTTTTTCCTGAGCAAAATCTTTGCAACATTTGTTGGCATTTTGTAAGTAAATCAATATCCTGTTTTTGTTTATGTTCTAATGCTTGATTGTAGACTGAGCCCCATGGAACATTTAGGGACCACTAACACCTAATTTCTTGACCAATCTACCATCAAACATGCTCTTACATGCATTTACAGTAATATTTAAGGTGACCCGTGCTACTAGATGTCGTAAACAGGCAAGTCAATACGGGTTGGATAACTGGCTAAAAGAAATCTGACCCACATTAACAATTTAACATCACCCAGTCACCCCTACAACAGTTGGCGCTACCATCAATATGTTCAGATGTTAGTCTTAAGAGTGTTTATTATTTCGGGCCATTCGAATTGGGGTCTCGAATTTTAATGATTTCAAGGTGAATTCGAATTAAATTTGTAAAATCAGTTGAAATTAAAATTTTAAACTTTAAAAATTTTGAATTTAGGTTAATCCTACTTGATCCGAATTATGAGAAAATGAAAAAAAAAAAAAAAACTCCTAACTATATAAAAATAAATGGAGTATATATGCATAATTTGAATTCAGATATTCTACTCGTCTTGATTAGAAAATTACAAATTTGATTTGAAATCCGAAATCTGAACTTGAATCGGTTTCTAACCCGATTGGAAAATTTAGAAACTAAATTTGAATTCGTAACTTCATTTTCTGTTCACTTTGAATTTCGATTTTTTTTTTAATTCAGTTAGATACATGAACACCACTACTTCATATATTCCACCCTTCTTTTATTAATTTATATCTCAAATGGCGATTAAGATTTGCGTGACTTTCAACTTGTTTGACCTGTTCGATGTATTTCCATTTAACATTAAGATAAGATTTACTTACTAAAAAAAGGAAGTTCAGCAACAAGTACCTGAGCTACAAATCCTGTTTCTTGCATCCAACACATTGGAATCTGAAACACTTTGTATCTTGTTGAAGAAGATTCTTTCATTCTTGATAAATTATACACTCCATGCTCTAATCTATTTTTCATCAAACAAAATAACCATTAAAATTAAAATTCTTATAAAAATAAATTTAAAAAAAAATAAGAAAATTAAGAAGATTCATACTTCTCAAACAATCCTTGCATTTTCTTGAGAGCAGAACTACAAGGCTGTCTTGGATCATCACGAAACGATGATGCCTCCGATTCAAGCTTCTTGAGATCACAATACCCGAATGCAGCTTCTCTTAACGCGTCTGCTTTGCGTTCAGGCCATTCAAAGTGTTTAAGAACCGCCCGTTCGTCAACCAGGTAAGACAGTTCGTCATCCAGCCATTTTACGAAGCGCACAACATCCTCAATGTCCGTAAATGATGCATTCTCGACTTCTTTGATCAAAGATCTTATGAAATCACCTTGTGTTTCCACATCCGTCTTTATCTGTAACAGTTTAAAGACAGGTTAACCTAAACTCGTGTCCATAACTCGATCTAATACAGATTTGATGTTAATCAATATGGTAACAAAGTTTCAATATTGTTTCAATAAACGCTACTAATGTTTTTCAACTAAAAAAACACTTGTATTTTTCAAAATCCATATTGTAACCAAGTTTCAATATTGTTTCAATAAATGCTACTAATGTTTTTCAACTAAAAAAACACTTACATTTTTCAATATTGTTTCATTGTTGTGCTTTGTTATATTTAGGACACTTATAAAACTAGATAGGACACTTACAGAACTTGTTCATATCTTATATCATGTTAAATAAATAATCATAACTATATAATAACCAATTTCATTATTATTTTATTTAGCTCACTCTCTTAAAACAAGTTATTAACTTGTTTACAGAATTTAAAGGAACTTTTTATATTTGGAAGATTTTATAAATTAAATTTGAAAAAAAAAAGTTTGCATAATTGTGTGGAAGGTACTGTTTCAATGCACAGAGTACAAGTGACTAAAATTCAAAATGTCGAAGTTACCCTTTGGTCTGACACATACGATTTGAAATCCAACGGTCATATCTATCAACCATCAAAAAACCATTTATTACAAAGATGACGTGTCAAAGGGCAAAATAGTAATTAACCACACCTACTCTACCAACGTAACTTACAGCGAGCAAATGCGTCGACCGGTTCTCAATTTCTCCGATCATATCACGTGTATTAGCGGTTGACGACAGTGCATCGGCGGTGGAAGATCCGTTACATGATTCCCGGCGAGACTCTCTCCGCATCAGAGAATGATAAAACTCCACTACCTCCGGTACTCTCCTCACCTTCGCCGGCAACGGCTTTACACTTTTAGGCGGAGGTGGTGGCGGCGGCGGAGCTGCAGATTTAGCAGTTTTCGTTGGCGGCGGAGGCGGTGGCGGCGGTGCCGGAGGAGCTAGTTTGGCCTCCGCCGGCGGAGGTGGCGGTGGAGGCGGAGGAACCGGAGGTTGTTGCTCCGGCGACGATGACGTCAGCGGCCGTGGAGGCGGTTTCGGAACCCTAGGAACTCGAGAACGATTTACAGAATCTGAATTCATATCTAACGAATCACACCGAGAAAGCCTCGGTAGATTATCAATTTCTACAAGAATCGACTCTTTAGAGTTTGATTCTGTATAACATTTGGGATCATTAACACTTGTAGTAGCAGTCGTATAGCCTCGTTTCAGGCTTTTTATGGTATGAGATTTACCCGATATATCTATCAGTTGTTGCTGAAACCGTTGTGAACTAGATGTAGCAGCCTGTTGTGCCTCCAACGCCTTCGTTCTCGTTTCAAATTTTTCCAATTTCTGCTTCTGTTCGGTTAATTGCAAATGCAATATCTCAACCTCTTGTCTCAACCTCTCATTCTCCGCTTCCAAACACTGAATCATCTTTGACGAGCGGTTTAACTCCGCATCTTTCTTCGAGATCTCATTCTCAAGAATCGGTAAAATCGCTACCGATTCTTTAAGTAATTTCTGTTCAAGTAACTCCGTTTGTAACCGAGACTCGCGTTCTCTCAACTGTTCCACCAACTGCAACAGCTCTGCCACGTCAGGCGGCTTCGGCTGCACCTGAGCCGACGAGCGTGGGAAGTACACTCCAAATGACCGTGAAAACACTGCACTCTTTTGCGATGACTTACCTCCGTTACTGGAACCGGTTGACGGTGACGGTGACGGAGATGAATGATGGCGTTGCTGCGGATAATGATGCACTTCTGTTTTGGAATTTAACGGTGATTTTTGTAATCCTATAGCTAACTTTACTTTTCCGGCGACCATTGTTGAATGAATTGCATAAAAGAATCTATAATGTATAGAAAAAGTGAGTTGTTAGGGTTGGAAGTGAGAGTGAAGGGTGTGGGGTTAGAGAGAGAAAGATGAAGAAGAAAAAGAAGATGATGATGATACAACTGGTTGGGTACGATTGGAAGGTAGTGAAAGAAAAAATAAAAGTAAAAAAGATGGCACGAATAACGAGAAACGGTCATATGTGGGTTTTTTGGGTTTGAATTATTTTGGTAATTTTTTTTTTAGAAGAGAACTTCGTTAAAAATAACCTAAACCCGAAGACCGGGAGGGCCAAACAACAAAACCTTACATATTTACAAAATTACACCAATCCGACCAAGCGAAAGAACTACACTTAGATCTATGGTTGAACCAAAGGAACCCTATTGACCGGACTTCGCTAAAAACATTATCCACTTTGACCTCCTTATCCGCAAACACCGCATTATTCCGAGCCAACCAAAAACACCAACAGGAGACATAAATAATGCCTTGAACGATGTACCTAACCTTCGGATTAATAGCGCTCCCTTTATGAATTTCCATCAAGTCCTTGAAAGAAAAAGCAAAGATAGGCGGGATACGACACCAAGTACTAATAATTGAAAATTTTGGTAAGTTTAATAATTGAAAATTGAAGGTAATTAATGAAGGGGGTAGTGTTGGTGTGTTGCTAGGCGCCAAACATGTTTTGAAATTAGACTTGAGGTGCATGTTATTATTATTGTTGTCTTATTTACTTTTTCTTCTTTCTCTTTTTCTTACCTTTACGAAAAATAAATACATGAATGTGAACTAGATGGAATATATCAATAGTGATATATATGTATATTATAAAGTACCTAATATAAAAAATTAAAAACTGTTAAAAATATGTAAGTTGTAATAAGATACTTAATCAATCTGTTTGATTTTTATGTCGATTTAATAGGTCTAGAAATTTCTGCTCCTCAGGGCCAACGCAATCGCAAAGCAAGCTCTACTTGCTGCTCCTCCGGGCCAACCAACAGCTCCTGCACCCGCGATCCACGCTAGAGTTTGCTTTGCGTGTGGTCAGTGGCGAAGCTTGAAAAAAATGTTCGGGGGGGGGGGGGGGGGGGTGGAAGGTACCGGACCTAAAAAAAATTCTATGTTTGGGTCGGATGTCGGTGATTCGATTCGGGTCGGATCGGGTCAAATATTAATATCAAATAAAATACGTTCTCAAACATTAAAACGTAAACATTATTTAACAAACAATTGAACAAAGACACGAAAACATTAAAAAGAAGAGGAAGGTGGGTACCCGGTGGCCGGTTCTCCTGGATGAAGAATTATAGTTCTGCTCGTCTTCCTTTAAGATTTTTGAATTCGTCAATTATGGACTCCGAATCAAAGCTCTCAGCAATCTCCTTTTCTATGTAAATCACCATACTGTTTGCTAGATACTGATCTGACATCTTATTGCGAAGTCGAGTCTTAAATATTTTCATCGCTGAAAATCCTTTTTCCGTTGTTGCAGTCGAAACTGGAAGCGTCAAGATTAGCCGACACACTTTTTCAAACCAATTTGTACGTGTTATTTTTCTGACATTGCACAAGAGTTTTGCAAAGATCAGAAAGAGTTGATACCTCACTTAGCTTGGGATTATTTTTTCTTTCAACTTGAAAATTATCCAATTGACCACGTAATAGATTCCTTTCTTTCTCTGTAAAATCGTTAGGATAATACTTCTCAACAAGAAGAACAATCTGATCAATATTAATCTTTTTTGAACATAAAGACGCACTAAGAGATAACAACTCTGTCGCTTGCTCATTGAATCTACTATTCAGCTCATGTAGTTGTTTGTCCAATGTCTCTGTAAACAAATCTACCCGATAATAATGTTCAAATGTAACATGAAGATCTTTTTTACGAGGCCGATACCGAGTAGAAGTATATGGAGAACTCATATCAGGCATATCTATGTCATGCCTTTCACAAAAAAACCGAACCTTTTCAAGTAAAGAATCCCATCCAGTGTTTCTAAAATTAGTTAGACTAACCTTTGTTGCAGAAACTAACTCCATTGCATTAAGGATGTCTTGGGATTTCTTTTGTAATGCTTGACTAAGTGTTTCCGTTTTACTCATTACTTCTTTCATCAAGTGAATAACAAGCACAAATTCAAATGATTGCAAGTAACTGTAAGCTATATTAGCATCTCCACGTTGAGAACCAGTAGCATGAGACGTGTCTTCAATTATTCCCTTGAGAACAGCACGGGTGACATCAAACATGTTAACCAAACTACAAATAGATTTAAAATGAGAACCCCAACGTGTATCACCAGCCCTTCGTAATGTCCCAACCTGATTTTGTCCTTTTCCCGATTTGATTTCACCCAATTCTAATAACTTTTTAATCTCATCTGCCTTCGCCATTTGTAACTCATCATGACGCTTACTTGAAGCACACAACACATTAATTATGAAAACTAAGTTTGAGAAGAATTGGTGTACTGGAGTCACATCCCTTGAGACACAAACCAAGGCAAGTTGTAACCTGTGAGCAAAAAAGAAAAATATATTTTAATAACCATAAGAGTATTTTAGTAAACCCGAATAAAGAAAGTTAAAAAAGAACAAGTAATTAACCTGTGAGCAAAGCAGTGAACATAATATGCGTAAGGACAATATTCCCGAACAAGTGCTTGCAACCCGTTCCATTCTCCTCTCATATTTCTAGCACCATCATAGCCTTGACCACGGATTTTACTAACATCAAATTTGTAATGCAATAGTGTATTCCACAAATTTACTTTTAAGGTCGCTGATAAAGTATCCGTAACATGAACTAAATCCAAGAACCTTTCCCGTATCACCCCTTCAACATCAACAAATCTTAAAACTATCGCCATTTGCTCTTTTTTTGTTGAAGCTTTTTGCCGTTTAATCTCATTGTTTCCATCAACTTGTTCTTCATTCTTTCTTTTAAAAAAAGAAGTTATGATTTTGTTTTTCCCCATAGCGTAATCTAACAAGAAACAAGTCAACAACACAAGTTAAATCCCTAATTTATTTCAACAAGTTAACAAAATCATGGTTACAGCCTAATTAACCATCAACAAGGCATTTTCTTTTTCTAATATCTAGCATGGTTATAGCCTAATTTCACCCATAAATCCCTAATTTCAACAAGTTTATGGCAAAAAATGGGTCCAATTTCATCCCTAATTTAAACCTAAATCACATAAATTAAGCCCTAATTTAAACCTAAAGATAAAAAAAACACATACCTCGTCTCCTCGAAGTCGATTAGTCGAACGAAGATGAAGAAGACAGCCCACAACCGCTGCGTTTTTTTCTTCTGTTCTCCTCGAGCTCCACTCTCCAGTTAGCAGTTTGTTTTTTTTGTGACCGGTTAGCAGCAGCAAGTAGCAACATGTTTAAGTGTTTAACTAATGGGCTATTCAAGTCTTCAAGTTATAATGGGTTTTCTTTGGGCTTTTAATTAATGGGCTAAGTTATAATGGTTTTTTTTTGGGTTTAACTAATGCCTAATGGGCTATATAAATATTTTTTTTATAAAACAGGAGGGGTCGAAAACGTATATACAAAAAAAAAAAAAAATTAAACCGGGGGGTCCAAAAAAATATATACCTAATTTTTTTTTTAAACCGGGGGGGTGAATACATATAAACCTAAAAATTTCTATACGAAAAATAGATACGTAACACTACTTCGCAAAAAGTTCGGGGGGTCGGGCGCCCCCCCGGCCCCTCATATCCTGCGCCACTGCGTGTGGTGATCCCAACTACTTCGCAAACATGTGTCCGAATCGAGTAGTGAAGTAAGAGCCACAACAGCAGCAGCCCCAGCAGCAGCCAGCAGCCCGCAGACGTACTTTCAACACCAACGTCCGTCAAGCTCAAGCCGATAACAATGTGGTTAATGGTACGTTCCTTGTGAATGGTATACACGCTTCGTGTTTATTTGATACTAGAGCCGATAACTGTTTTGTGTTGTTAGAATTCGAAAAGCTCCTTAATCGTAAGGGCGCCCATCTCCCCTCGACATTCGATGTTGAAGTTGCCACTAGAAGAACCGTTGCTGTCAATTCTATTCTTCGTGATTGTACTCTTGAACTCAACAATCACATCTTTCCTATCGACCTTATTCTGATGCAGCTCGGTAGTTTCGATATCATAGTAGGCATGGATTTTCTTCGTGAGAATCGTGCTAAAATTATTTGTTTCGATAAGATGATTCACTTCTCGCTCTCTAATGGTGATCTATTGTGTGTTTATGGTGAAACTCCTTCGAAACGTCTCAAACTCATGGCATATATCCAAGCGAGAAAGTATCTCCGCAAGGAATATAGAGCTTTCTTAGCAAACATTGTAGTAGCGGAGGAGGAAAAGAAAGGGAAGACGCTAGTGAAAGATGTCCCTGTTGTTTGCGAGTTTCCAAACGTATTTCCTGATGATCTACCTGGTTTACCCCCGAGCCGTGATATTGATTTTCATATTGACCTTATTCCTGGAGCCAACCCTGTTGCTAAATCTCCTTATCGTCTCGCCCCGTCCGAAATGCGCGAACTCTCGAGTCAACTCCAGTAATTACTTGACAAAGGCTTTATTCGCCCTAGCACCTCTCCTTGGGGCGCACCAGTCCTTTTCGTCAAAAAGAAGGATGGGTCGTTCCGGATGTGCATCGACTATAGGGAGTTGAATAAGCTGACAATCAAGAATCGCTATCCCCTGCCCCGAATCGACGATTTGTTTGATCAATTGCAAGGTGCTACATGTTTTTCGAAGATCGATTTATGCTCAGGTTATCACCACTTACGCATTCATGAGGAAGATGTTCCGAAAACCGGTTTCTGAACCCGCTATAGCCATTGTGAATTCGTCGTAATGCCCTTTAGTCTAACCAACGCACCCGCGGTTTTCATGGATTTGATGAACCGTGTGTGCAAACCATTTCTTGACCGCTTCGTCATCGTGTTCATCGATGATATCCTTATCTATTCGAAGTCGAAAACCGAACACGCGCAGCATCTACGTTTGGTTCTCGAGTTACTCCAGGGGAATCGACTCTATGCCAAGTTCTCCAAGTGTGAATTTTGGCTAGAGGAGGTTCAATTATTCGGTCACATCGTCAATAGTCAAGGTATTCACGTCGAACCCGCGCAGATCGAAGCTGTTAAGAGTTGGGTTACTCCAAAATCACCATCCGACGTTCATTCGTTCCTCGGATTGGTGGGCTATTACCGTCGATTCATCGCCGAATTCTGGAAAATCGATGTCCCGCTTACTTCCTTGACGCACAAAGACAAGCCTTTTGTTTGGGGAACTAAACAAGAGACTGCCTTTCAATCTCTTAAGCATATGCTCTGCAATGCTCCCGTTCTCGCTTTACCCTACGGAAACGATTACTTCGTTGTCTATTGTGATGCCTCGAACCTTGGTCTTGGTTGTGTTCTCTTGCAACGGGACAAGGTTATCGCTTACGCGTCTCGTCAGCTCAAGATCCACGAGAAGAACTATACAACCCACGACCTCGAGCTAGGCGCAGTTGTTTTTGCGTTGAAAATTTGGCGACACTACCTTTACGGTACCAAGTGTAGATTTTCACGGATCATAAGAGCCTGCAACACATCCTCAGCCAAAAAGAACTAAATATGCGCCAACACCAAAGGGTAGAACTTCTCAACGATTATGACTGTGAGATTCGTTATCATCCTGCCAAAGCAAATGTCGTTGCCCACGCCCTCAGCAGACGAAGCTATTTGCATAGCATTCGTAATGTTCACGCCCAGCATCATCTCGAAACTCTTATCCGTGACGCTCAGCATGCTTGTTTTACCGAAAGGACCTTGAAGAAGGAAAGGATTTATCACAACGATGAGCAGTTAGTGAATAAATCGAATGAGATATTCCATTATTTGGACCGATTTGGATTCCCAAACACACCAACTTGCGACAAATCCTGTTGGATGAAGCCCACAAGTCACGATATTCCATTCATCCTGGTGCCGACAAGATGTATCATGATCTTCGTCTATGATACTGGTGGCCTGAAATGAAGAAGGATATCGCAATCTATGTTTCGAAGTGCCTGACTTGCTCGAAGGTCAAGGCCGAACAACAAAGACCCTCTGGCTTGCTTGTGCAACCCGAGATCTCGATGTGAAAATGGGAAAGCATAGCCATGGACTTTATCACGAAACTCCCGCGTATGACTTCAGGTCACGATAGTATCTGGGTTATCGTTGACCGTTTGACTAAATCTGCTCATTTCCTGCCGATACGAGAAGACTTTAAGGTAGAAAAGCCCGAATCTACACCGACGGGATCATCTATCGACATGGGACGTCTCGTGATATCATTTCTGACCGTGATGCTCGATTTACCTCGCGTCTTTGGGAAATGTTTCAATCTGCTCTCGGTACTACGCTTAATCTAAGTACCGCTTTCCATCCCCAAACTGACGGTCAGACTGAAAGAACGATTCGTACTCTTGAAAACATGCTTCGCTCGTGTGTCATTGATGTGTGTAAAATGCAACATATAAATTACATCAAATGAGGCATAAAACTAACCTTTTTTTAGTACTAATGTTGGAAAAAGTGTGCTTTTGTCTTCCTTTTGTATTTTCAGGGATAAAAGAGCTTAAATGAACAAAAGAAGTAAGGACACAGGCAAATCTAACATAAATACAAGAAAAGGAATAAACGTGGCATGCCCGACCCCTCGACAACATCTTCCCAAGCAAAAACAAGACTCCAAAAGGCTGAACACGCCCCGTGCCCAGTGGACACGGGGGCATGCCCAAGTGTCTGCAGAAAAGACAAAGTTGTAGAAGCTTCTAACTCCCAACACGGGGGCGTGCCCAGCTCCACACGGCCGAACGCTAAGATTCGCAGAATCCAAGCAAATCTTGATAGTACAGATACGCTTATGCACACGGGGCCGTGCCCAGCGGACACGGGGGCGTGGTCAACTAATACAGACAAACTGCATTAAATGAAGAAAGAGAAAGTGGATGGACACGGGGCCGTGCCCAATGGACACGGGGCCGTGTCCGGGCTTCTGTGCAGGCTATAAATAGAGGTGCTTGGTTCACTTCAAAGGCATCCCTTGACAAACCACCTGTCTCCCACTTCACCTACACTCCACCACCATCACAACACCCACATCCACCACCATCATCCATCATCCATCATAGAGTGTGTGTAGTAGTCTCGGGATCCAAGATTGGTTATAAGAGTTCTTGACAATCAAAGACCAAATTTGCCTAAGTCTCTTACATCACTTGGTGAAGACAAGCATTTAGTGTAATAATTTTGTTTTTTTAATCTTTTCGCACTTTTTATTTGGTTTTGTCTTAATGACTTTAATAACTAGTTTCTTATTGTAACACCCCGTGTTTTCAGGAAAGTCAAAGTCAAGTCAAGGTCAAAGTCAACGACCGATTACGCAACTCGACTTATAGAAATCACTTTATTTTGATTGTATTATGGGGAGTAAGTGTTGTTAATTACAAATCAACGTATGCTAATCAATAAGCAATCGACCTACGACTGTGAACTATAGGAAGTAACAATGCGATAAAGTTAATAAACTAATATTCAAGTTATGCTAATCAAATCGACATCAAATCGCAACTCGAGCTACGTATTTTACTTACTGCTTATACGTGTGTGCGTGCCTTACGTGTTACTTGTGCATGTTTATTTACGTTGTGTTCTGGTAATCAATCGAAACACAATCAAACTCGAAATGCAATCAAACTCAATCGAAACTCGGAATCGAACTCGAACACGAATCGCAATCGAATTATGGTAATTTGTAGTTGAGACTGAAAGTAATTTGACTAGGAAAACCTATCATATCGAACCGCTCGCAACCGAAATCGAAACGCTAAGAATCGTCGCGTCAAACATTCAAACCAAGTGCCATCCGGCCGGATAGCCATCCGACCGGATAGCCACTACGCCACAGGTCAGGTGTCATCCGACCAGGATGTCATCTGACCGGATAGCCATCCGGGCGGTGTATCATCCGATTGGATCACCCTTTCCTCTTTTGGAATCCTATAAATACCCCTGTCCTTGTCATTCTTTCTACTTTTGGAAACCTTCTGTCCGAACTGCTCGTGCTCCTCACCTTTTCTTCGATTTCTCTCAATCCAGGTAAGATCTCGTCCTAAAACTTGTACTTTCTTAATCTACACGCACTCCTACACCTTTCTATCTCTTAAATCTTAATTTTTAACCATGAAATCACAAGATTTCGGGTGTTCAAGGGTGACGTCATCATGTGTTCTTCAAGAACTTCATGCTTTGACCTCAATCCATCAAGAACAACCGAGATCTAACCGATTTCCACTCGAATAACATAAAGATCTTGTAAAGATCTCGACACTAAAATGGTGAAAAGGGAGTGAAAGATGGTTCTAACTTTCTTTCAACTCTTTTACACTCAAAACACTCAAAACCGGTAGAATCAGGATCAGATCTAGTCTCCTACTCATCCATAGTGTTGTACTAGTTCAAATCTGGATTCCTCTTACGAGACCACCGACTTCGAGTTAAACAAGAACAACCGTCCAGAACCGGTAACTGACCGAGCTAGGGTGATTCCTGGTCGGTTTAGTCATCCGGGTCGAAACGGAGGTTCTGTTGGTTAGCAAGGTGTCAAAGCGTCTCGACATAACGACAAACCATCGAAACGACCAAGTGAAGGACGAACAGGACAATCAGACCGGATTGCTGTCCGACCGGATTGCTGTCCAATCGGATAGGTCATCCGAATGGATTGCCACTTGAACGGACCACACTTGGGTCCCACTTTAAACAACCTTAACTATAGTTTGAGTATTGAACGAATTGCAATCCGATTGAACGACCATCTGATTGGATTACTCTTCGGATCATGAGATACTAAGACTTTAAAGACTTAAACAATTTTCAACATGTTCTTTTACAAGGTTGCCACCCGATCGGATGGTCATTCGACCGCGTGACACTTTTGTTTAAGAACTAGCTTTCACTAAGTACTCTCACCATTGAATTGTCGTCCGACCGGATGACCTATCTGACCGGATTGTCATCCGCACGACCAACCATCCGATCGACCGACTTGATGGATAGAGATACTTTAATGTTTTCAAAATGCTACAACGAAAACTTCAAAAGTCAAGCCATCAAACACAAACACATTCTCCTTATAGGAAGAAATAATCCACTCGAATAGCCAT
Source organism: Helianthus tuberosus (assembly GCA_030545235.1). NCBI lineage: Eukaryota > Viridiplantae > Streptophyta > Magnoliopsida > Asterales > Asteraceae > Helianthus > Helianthus tuberosus. The sequence goes on along the minus strand of CM060451.1, from coordinate 154,026,923 downwards.
CCGACCGGATAACCTATCCGACCGGATGACCATCTGAACGGATTATCATCCTCACGGATTGCTGTCCGCTCGGATCACCATCCGAAAGAACTACCATCCGATCCGTTCTCACTTTGTATCGTTTTACGTGTCCCTTATCGTTATGCTATCGAATCTATTCAGGCTAACTTACTCGCTAAGCGTTCCCTTCAATCCATCAATCGCTGTGAGTATACTCGAACCCTTTTTGCTTTAAACACTTTTGGGTGTTACATACGTTACGAATATTCAAACTACCACGATCACACTACTCAATACTATTTGAACGCTAACCGCTAATGCATGTTATACGTGGCTTATGAATGCTTGTTTGTTATGTTTACACATGGAATGCTGTCTACCTGCCTTAGCAATGATAGTACTATAGTTTGGACTCAGCACCCGTTCGCGGGGGTTGTTAAGGATCATTACTTGCATGGATTACGGTGGTAATCATGTATTGCGAACTGCCTCAGGCAGTCAACCCGCAGTCATTGGTATCGATGGATCTATGTCAATAACTAACGTGCTTCATTTCACTATGTGTACGTGCTGGTTAGGCGTAAACGAATTTGAACTCTATATGCTATTATTAAACTTGTATGCTCACCTTTACATTTTATGTATTGACTTTATTTTAACGTATGTGACAGGTGTATAGGATGTACATGTGGTAGAAATTTGAAGCTAGAATAACGCTTTAGAGCCTAACAAATAGTTTTCTGTAGATAACGAATCAAAGGTCTCTAGAAGCAAATAAACAATTGTTATCGAAAGCTGGGGAAAAAGGGGACCCCAGAAGCAGATTAACAATTGGACTATTTTGAAATCTGAGTTATCGGAATAGAACTATTTGTCTAGACTTTATCTGTAATAATTTGTTTACTGTTTGAGACATGGTATGGGACATGTTATTTTAAATTGAATAGTAATGATAATTGTTATGGAAACTTCTGGACAATCTATTTCGCTCAGTGCCATTCCCCGATGTTTCCGCCATCGGTTGGGGTGTGACAGGTTGGTATCAGAGCCATAACTATAGGGAATTAGGCAAGACTCGATCTAGTCCGGATTAAAGTCTTAGAAACCTAGACTATAGTAAAGAATCAACAGACCAACTTATGCATGTCCGGTAGGGACTATGTACGAGCTCACTTCTAGCTATTCTCGCTTATGCTACACTATCAATGCACTCGAATTTTCAACTATAGAAGGGCGATAAAGTCGAGATTAGGTGTGAAAACCACAAACTCCCGACTGAATTGATTAATCAATGCTGTTTTGTCAACTTATTAATGCTTCCTTTTCAATAACAAACGCTTGTTCAGCGAGGGAATTATACCAAATTAGGGGTGAAACCCATAGTTTGATGAATAATCTCCTCTATTTTAACAAACAGGGACGGAGTTGTCAAGATAGGGGTGAGACCTTAATCTTGACGGCTTGTTCCGCCCATTTTACAAAATCTCACCAAGGTTTCGACGTACTTCGACGACCTAAAGTCACAACACTACCTACGGGATGTGTGCCAAATGCCCAAGAATCGAGGCAAAAGGCACTGCCCCGAAGGTCAGATGTGTGCAACAAGTCCGTGTGAATAGTCAGATCACTTTGGTTAGTCAAAGTCTAGTAGCCGCAGACAATCTACCCTCGATTTCATCGACCTTATGGAGATTTTATGCGTTTTTCTGCTTATTTGTTAGCGTTTTGAGATACTATTGGTTTTGATCTAACGCCTTATGCTCCAGCTAAAACACGCAACCCACCGCACAGCCGTTAACGAATTGCTAAATTGTGGACAACTTTATGCTACGTTATACGCTAATACTACGCTACTTGATATACTAAAACGCGAACGCTATATTCAAACGCTCGTGAACTGTGAATGATAGGTTTCTGTAATCTGACTGCCTCTTGTGCTTAAATGCTTCTATGGTTTACGAGTTTCTGTGATTCTGTGCTCTACATGATTAGGTGCTTCTGTCCTCTACGTGCTTATGTGAATCTGTGATTATGTGTCTATGTGTTTATGTGATACGTGTTACATTACGTGTTCCTAAGCTTTAGGAAGTAGTAGACGTGTGAGGTGAGATTCGAAAATGTCACACCCCAACCGATGGCGGAATCATCGGGGCGTGGCACTGAGCGAAACAGATTGTCCAGAAGTTTCCATAACAACTATCATTACCGTTCAATTTAAATAATACGTCCCATACCGTATCTCAAACAGTTAAATAATTATTACAGATAAATATCAAGACAAATATTCTGTTCCGACAACTCAGATTTAAACATAGCTAATTTATTCGTTGGTTTCTAGGACTCCAGTTCCTAGCTTCAATTTCATCACAGCGCAAAGGGCATACAAGCAACCTAAGCACCTGTCACATACGTTAAAATAAAGTCAATACATAAAATGTAAAGGTGAGTACACAAGTTTGATAATAGCATATAGAGTTCGAATTTGTTTACGCATAACCAGCACGTACTCATAGTGAAATGAAGCATGTTAGTTATCGACATAGACCCATCGATACCAATGACTGCGGGTTGACTGCCAGCTGCAGTTCGCAATACATGTTTACCACCGTAACCATGCAAGTAATGATCCTTAACAACCCCCGCGAACGGGTGCTGAGTCCAAACTATAGTACTATCGTTGCTAAGGCAGGTAGATAGCATTCCATGTGTAAACATAACAGACAAGCATTCATAAGCCACATTTAACATGCATTAACGGTTAGCGTTAAAATAGCTTGAGTAGTGTGAGAATGGTAGTTTGAATATTCGTAACGTATGTAACACCCAAAAGTGCTAAAAGCAAAAAGGGGTCGAGTATACTCACATCGATGGATGGATTGAAGGGAGCGCTTAGCGAGTACGATTAGCCTGGATGGATTCGATAACATAACGATAAGTGACGTGTAAATCGATGCAGATAGAGAATGAGCAGGATTGTTGTTTGTGCGGGTAACTCACTCGTGCAGGTAGCAATCCGTGCGGATGGTAGTCCGTCCGGATTGTTTATCCGTCCGGATTAGTTATCCGTGCGGACAACTGGTTCGTGTGAATAACTATTCGAGTGGATTGTTTCTTCCTGTCCTTAGGATGTGTTTGTGTATGATGGCTTGTGCTTGGAAGTTTTCGTTGTAGCATTTAGAAAATAATTAAGTACCTCTACCCTTCAAGGCGGTCACGCGGACAACGATCCGTGTGGATGGTAGTCCGTGCGGACAACATCTCTAAGGTAGGGTTACTTGGTGAGGTTGGTACAATCCGTCCGGACGGTCTGTCCGTGCGGATGGACACGTTGGTAATTGATCAAGGTCTTAGTATCTCATGATCCGAACAATAATCCATTCAGAGCGTCGCTCGCGTGGATTATTCATTCGTCGATACTCAAACCTTGTACTGTTGTGGGTCCCAAGTGTAGTCCGTTCGGATAACAACCCGTCCGGATAGTCTGTCCGTGCGGACAACATCTCGTTCCGGTTGTCCCGTTCGTCTACTCTTGGTCGCCCTTTTCGTTCTATCAAGACGTTTTGATTATGTGGCAACCACTTGGAATCGCATCCTTACCCGCATAACCGAACCGGCTAGGAATCACCCTAGCTTGACCGGTCAGCGACTCAGAATGGTTATTCCGGTTTAACTCGTAATCGGATGTCTTGTGGGTAGAACCCAGATCTAGGACTAGTGCATCACTAACATTAAGCGGAAGACTAGAACGGATCTGATTCTGGGCTAAAAGAAGGAGAAAAACTGGTCTATCTCTTTCAACTCTTTTATCCTTTAGAAAAGTATAGATTTAGGTGATGTTGTTGTGAAATCTTGTGGAAATCATTCAGATCTGAGTTATCATTGGTGGAATGAAGTCACACTTGAAGTTCATGAGAGCTTCATGATGGCGTCACCCGAGAATACCTCAAATCTCGATGATTTCATGGTTAAAAGTTGAGATTTGAAAGATAGAAAGGTGTAGAATTATGTCTAGATTAAGGATGTACAAGAATTAGAGCGAGATCTTACCTGGATTGAGAGAAATCGAAGGAAAGGCAAAGAAAGTATGCTGGTCGGATGTCACTTGCCAAAAGTGGAAAGTTTGGAGAGTGACCCGTGTATTTATAGGATGCCAAAAGGGGAAAGGGTGATCCGTGCGGATTGCACGTCACCCGGATGGGCTATCCGTCCGGATTGGCAATCCGTGCGGATAGCCAATCCGTGCGGATTGACTGTCCGTCCGGATGATCAATCCGTGCGGATGACGCTTGTGTGGTGTGTTCGGCGTGACGATCTTTTGACACTCCGGTTTCGATTGCGAACGATTCGATAGGGTTTCCTAATCAAATTACTTTTAGTCTCAACTACTTCGTACACAACATGGTTTGATTCGGAGTCCGGGTTCGAGTTCGATTATGTTCGAGTTAGATTCGAGTTTCGATTGAGTTCGCTTGATTACCTCAACATAACATAAATGAACATGCACAGGTAACACATAAGGCACACACACACGTATAGCGATAAGTAAAATACTCAGTTCGAGTGGCGATTCGATGTCGATTCGATTAGCATAGCTTGATTATTGATTAGTTAACTTTATCGCATTGTTACTGCCTATAGTTCACAGTCGTAATTCGATTGATTAGCCTGGTTCGATTATTGTAAGTAACAACACTTACTCCACATAATATAAATAAAATAAAGACATTTCTACCAGTCAAGTCGCGCGAAATCGGTCGTTAACCTCGACCTTGACTTTGACTTTGACTTGTGAAAACACGGGGTGTTACAGAAAATGTTGTGTTGAGTCCTGTGACGATGCCTGTGCAGACAATGTCAACTGGACCGTCATCAGGATCCCGTCACACATCACTTTTTCGTCGAGAACTGAGAGACAAACGTCTTGCTACCATCATCGCTAAAAGTGTAGCAAAGGCCGTGAGTGATGTTTACGAAAATGCCAGCAAATCGTCTGAGGAATCAAGAACCGAAGCTCCTAAAGTTACCACCAAGTCCTTCAATTTCAAGCAATTCAAGTCGTTTTGTCCAAAGGAATTCACTGGCGAAGGAGGTCCTACTGCACTATTCCAATGGTTTGATTTCATTGAGGTCACTCTACGACAGAGTGGTTGCCCTGATGACCTTCGAACTCTGAATGCTACCGGCGTTTTCCAGTCCCGTGCACTCGACTGGTGGACGGCCGAGAGGAACAAGCGAGGGAATGATGCAGCCTACGGTCTGTCATGGGACGAGCTCAAGTAAGTCATGCTAGAGGTATTCTGCCCTCCTCACAAACGTCAAAAGCTAGAAGATGAATTTTGGCACATACACCAGCATGAGTGTGACAATGCTGCTCTCACTGCTCATTTCAAGCAGCTCAGCATCATCTGCCCTGATCAAGTCAAGACTCCGGAGATCACAATCAAGAAGTACATCCGACGACTGCGTCGCAGATTTCGTGCAAGCGGCTAAGACTAAGACAATCGAAGAAACTTACCTACTGGCCGCCGAAATCAATGACAAGAGGGTCAAGGCTGGTGTCTGGGATAAAACTCCGAAGCATCTGCATCAAGCTACCGCCACCGCACTAACTGCTAAACCTACCTCATCGAGCAACAAGAGGAAGAACAAGAGAAAGAACAGCTCCAACAACAAGAACTGTGCGATCATTGCTGCACCAATCCAATCTGTACCAGTCCAACAGCGTCAAGTAGCGGCGCCTGTGGCTAATGCACCACCTGCAAAACGTGCATACACTGGGCCACATCCGCTCTGCCCTACTTGTACCTACCATCACCCAACTGCCATTCCTTGCCGTTTTTGTGCTCATTGCAATGTGTACGGCCATTTTACTGCCAACTGCCGTATTCGACAAGCTCCTGCTCATCAAGCTCTACTCACTGCCCCACAGGGTCAACAAGCTCCTCCGGCACCCGCAGACAAAGCCAGAGCCTGCTTCGCATGTGGCGAACCGAACCACTTCGCCAACATGTGCCCAAACAGGGTCGTGAAACAAGAGCCCCAGCAACAGCAGCCACAGCAGCAACAACAACAGCAGTAGCAACAACAGGCCGCACGCGCCAGAACTTTCAACCTCAACGTGCGTCAAGCCCAGCCCGACAACAACGTGGTCAATGGTACGTTCCTTGTGAATGGTATTTATGCTTCATGTTTGTTTGATACTGGAGCCGATAATTGCTTTGTGTCGATCGAATTCGAGAAACTCCTTAGTTGTAAACATTCCAAGCTCATTTCGACGTTCGATGTTGAAGTCGCTACCGGAAGAACTGTAGCCGTTAATTCTGTTCTTCGTGATTGTACTCTTGAGCTCAATAATCACATCTTCCCAATCGACCTTATTCCAATGCAACTCGGAAGCTTTGACGTCATAGTAGGCATGGACTCTCTTCGAGAAAACCATGCTGAAGTTGTGTGCTTCGACAAGATGATTCGATTTTCGCTCGCAAATGGTGACTTATTATGTGTATACGGTGATAGTACTTCGAAGGGTCTCCAACTCATGTCATGTGTCCAAGCCAGCAAGTATCTCCGCAAGGAATACAGAGCTTTCTTGGCAAACATTGTAGTAGCGGAGAAGGAAAAGAAAGAGAAGAAGGAAGTAAAAGACGTTCCTGTGGTTCGAGAATTTCCTAACGTCTTTACAGAGGATCTTCCCGGACTACCGCCAAGTCGTGATATCGACTTTCGTATCGACCTCATTCTTGGAGCCAACCCCATTGCCAAAGCTCCCTATCGACTCGCGCCGTCTGAAATGCGCGAACTCTCAACCCAACTCCAGGAATTACTTGAGAAAGGCTTCATTCGCCCGAGCACCTCTCCTTGGGGCGTGCTAGTCCTTTTCGTCAAAAAGAAGGACGGGTCGTTCAGGATGTGCATCGACTATCGGGAATTGAATAAGTTAATTATCAAGAACCGCTATCCCCTACCTCGTATCGACGATTTGTTTGATCAACTACAAGGCGCTACGTGTTTCTCGAAGATTGATCTACGTTAAGGATATCACCAGCTGCGTATACAAGAGGAAGATATACCCAAAACCACGTTTCGTACTCGTTACGGACATTACGAATTCGTTGTCATGCCTTTTGGTTTAACCAACACACCATCGGTTTTTATGGATCTGATGAATCGTGTGTGTAAACCATATCTCGATCGATTCGTCATCATATTCATCGACGATGTCTTGATCTATTCCAAATCGAAGGCCGAACACGAGCAACATCTACGTTTGGTTCTCGAGTTACTCCAGGGGAACCAACTCTATGCCAAGTTCTCCAAGTGCGAATTCTGGTTGGAGGAAGTTCAGTTTTTGGGTCACATTGTTAATAATCAAGGCATTCACGTCGATCCTGCGAAGATTGAAGCTGTCAAGAGCTGGATTACGCCTAAGAACCCGTCGGAAGTCTGCTCCTTTCTCGGACTAGCGGGCTATTATCGACGATTTATCGAGGGATTCTCAAAGATCGCTGTGCCACTTACCTCTCTCACGCATAAAGAAAAGTCTTTTGTTTGGAAAACTGAGCAAGAGTCTGCTTTTCAAAACCTCAAGCACATGCTCTGCAACGCTCCTGTTCTCACTCTACCCAACGGAAACAATGATTTCATTGTCTATTGTGATGCTTCCAATCTTGGTCTTGGTTGTGTTCTCATGCAACGGGACAAGGTCATAGCTTACGCATCTCGTCAGCTCAAAATCCACGAGAAGAACTATACAACCCATGATCTCGAGCTAGGCGCAGTTGTTTTTGCATTAAAGATTTGGCGACACTACCTGTATGGTACCAAGTGTACGATCTTCACCGATCATAGGAGCCTACAACACATCTTTAATCAGAAGGAACTTAATATGCGTCAACGCCGATGGGTAGAACTTCTCAACGATTATGACTGTGAGATTCCTTATCACCCAGGCAAGGAAAATGTAGTTGCCGACGCACTTAGCAGACAGAGCTATTTACTTAGCACTCGTAATGTTCAAGCCCAACACGATCTCGAAACCCTCATCCGTGACGCTCAGCATGCATGTTTTAACGAACGCACACTGAAGAAAGAAAGAATCTACCACGATGGAGCCCAACTTGTGAGCAAATCCAATGGGATATTCTACTTCCTGGACCGAATTTGGATTCCCAAACGAACCAATTTGCGACAAATCCTGATGGACGAAGCTCACAAATCCCGGTATTCTGTTCATCCCGGTGCCGATAAGATGTACCAGGACCTTCGTTATAAGTACTGGTGGCCGGGTATGAAAAGGGATATCGCTCTCTACGTTGGAAAATGCCTAACTTGTGCTAGAGTCAAGGCTGAACACCAAAGACCCTCTGGCTTACTCGAACAACCACCAATTCCCATGTGGAAGTGGGAAAGTATAGCTATGGACTTTGTAACCAAGCTACCGCACACGTCATCAGGTCACGACAGCATTTGGGTTGTGGTCGACAGTTTGACTAAATCAGCTCACTTCTTACCAATACGGGAAGACTACAAGGTAGAACGATTAGCCCGAATCTACACCGACGAGATCATCTGTAATCATGGGACGCCTCGTGACATCATCTCTGATCGTGATGCTCGGTTTACTTCGCGACTGTGGGAAACGTTCCAAATAGCACTCGGTACATCGCTTAATCTAAGTACCGCATTCCACCCTCAAACCGACGGTCAGACTGAAAGAACAATTCGTACTCTTGAAGACATGTTCCGTTCGTGTGTCCTAGACTTCGGTGGTAATTGGGATAAATACCTGCCATTGGTCGAATTCTCGTATAACAATAGCTATCATTCTAGCATCCAAATGGCACCTTTCGAGGCATTATACGGAAGAAGATGTCGATCGCCTATTGTGTTGCACGAGATCGGTCATTCGCAATTAACCGGTCCTGAGCTATTACAAGAAACGACAGGCAAAATTTTCCAAATTCGAGACAACCTGGTGAAAGCTCGGGATCGATAGAAAAGTTACGCCGATAGAAAACGCAAGCCCCGTGAATTTGACGTTGGTGACTACGTACTCCTAAAGGTATCACCTTGGAAGGGTGTAGTCCGATTCGACAAGAAGGGAAAGCTCGCGCCTCGATATGTTGGACCTTTTAAGATTCTGGAAAGGATCGGAAAAGTCGCCTACAGACTCGAACTATCAAAGGAACTTAGTAACGTCCACCCGACTTTCCACGTGTCAAACCTCCGAAAGTGTCTAGCTAACCACGATTTACACATTCCCCTCGATGATCTGCAAGTGAACGAAACATTACACTTCGTGGAAAGGCCTTTCGAAATCATGGATCGCCAAACCAAGCAACTCAGGCGCTCTCACATTCCTATCGTGAAAGTCCGATGGGAAGGCAAACGAGGCGTAGAGTTCACTTGGGAACTCGAAAGCGACATGAAGGCGAAGTACCCACAGTTGTTTCCTACAGCTGCAGCCTAATTTCGGGACGAAATTTCCTAAACTAGGGGAGGCTATAACACCCCGTTTTTTCAGGAAAGTCAAAGTCAAGTCAAGGTCAAAGTCAACGACCGATTACGCAACTCGACTTATAGAAATCTCTTTATTTTGATTGTATTATGTGGAGTAAGTGTTGTTAATTACAAATCAACGTATGCTAATCAATAATCAATCGACCTACGACTGTGAACTATAGGAAGTAACAATGCGATAAAGTTAATCAACTAATATTCCAGTTATGCTAATCAAATCGACATCAAATCGCAACTCGAGCTACGTATTTTACTTACTGCTTATACGTGTGTGCGTGCCTTACGTGTTACTTGTGCATGTTTATTTACGTTGTGTTGTGGTAATCAATCGAAACGCAATCAAACTCGAAATGCAATCAAACTCAATCGAAACTCAAAATCGAACTCGAACACGAATCGCAATCGAATTATGGTAATTTGTAGTTGAGACTGAAAGTAATTTGACTACGAAAACCTATCATATCGAACCGCTCACAACCGAAATCGAAACGCTAAGAATCGTCTCGTCAAACATTCAAACCAAGTGCCATCCGGCCGGATAGCCATCCGACCAGATAGCCACTACGCCACAGGTCAGGTGTCATCCGACCAGGATGTCATCCGACCGGATAGCCATCCGGGCGATGTATCATCCGATCGGATCACCCTTTACTCTTTTGGAATCCTATAAATACCCATGTCCTTGTCATTCTTTCTACTTTTGGAAACCTTCTGTCCGAACTGCTCGTGCTCCTCACATTTTCTTCGATTTCTCTCAATCCAGGTAAGATCTCGTCCTAAATCTTGTACTTTCTTAATCTACACGCACTCCTACACCTTTCTATCTTTTAAATCTTAACTTTTAACCGTGAAATCACTGGATTTCGGGTGTTCAAGGGTGACGTCATCATACGTTCTTCAAGAACTTCATGCTTTGACCTCAATCAATCAAGAACAACCGAGATCTAACCGATTTCCACTCGAATAACATAAAGATCTTGGAAAGATCTCGACACTAAAATGGTGAAAAGGGAGTGAAAGATGGTTCTAACTTTCTTTCAACTCTTTTACACTCAAAACACTCAAAACCGGTAGAATCAGGATCAGATCTAGTCTCCTACTCATCCATAGTGTTGTACTAGTTCAAATCTGGATTCCGCCTACGAGACCACCGACGTTGAGTTAAACAAGAACAACCGTCCAGAACCGGTAACTGACCGAGCTAGGGTGATTCCTGGTCGGTTTAGTCATCCGGGTCGAAACGGAGGTTCTGTTGGTTAGCAATGTGTCAAAGCGTCTCGACATAACGACAAACCATCGAAACAACCAAGTGAAGGACGAACAGGACAATCAGACCGGATTGCTGTCCGACCGGATAGGTCATCCGAACGGATTGCCACTTGAACGGACCACACTTGGGTCCCACTTTAAACAACCTTAACTAAAGTTTGAGTATTGAACGAATTGCAATCCGATCGAACGGCCATCTGATTGGATTACTCTTCGGATCATGAGATACTAAGACTTTAAAGACTTAAACAATTTTCAACATGTTCTTTTACAAGGTTGCCACCCGATCGGATGGTTATCCGACCGCGTGACACTTTTGTTTAAGAACTAGCTTTCACTAAGTACTCTCACCATTGAATTGCCGTCCGACCGGACCACCGTCCGACCGGATGACCTATCCGACCGGATTGTCATCCGCACGACCAACCATCTGATCGACCTACTTGATGGATATAGATACTTTAATGTTTTCAAAATGCTACAACGAAAACTTCAAAAGTCAAGCCATCATACACAAACACATTCTCCTTATATGAAGAAACAATCCACTCAAATAGCCATCCGACCGGATAACCTATCCGACTGGATGACCATCTGAACGGATTATCATCCTCACGAATTGCTGTCCGCTCGGATCACCATCCGAACGAACTACCATCCGATCCGTTCTCACTTTGTATCGTTTTACGTGTCCCTTATCGTTATGTTATCGAATCTATTCTGGCTAACTTACTCGCTAAGCGCTCCCTTCAATCCATCAATCGCTGTGAGTATACTCGAACCCGTTTTGCTTTAAACACTTTTGGGTGTTACATACGTTACGAATATTCAAACTACAATGATCACACTACTCAACACTATTTGAACGCAAACCGCTAATGCATGTTATACGTGGCTTCTGAATGCTTGTTTGTTATGTTTACACATGGAATGCTGTCTACCTGCCTTAGCAACGATAGTACTATAGTTGGACTCAGCACCCGTTCGCGGGGGTTGTTAAGGATCATTAGTTGCATGGATTACGGTGGTAATCATGTATTGCGAACTGCCTCAGGCAGTCAACCCGCAGTCATTGGTATCGATGGATCTATGTCGATAACTAACGTGCTTCATTTCACTATGTGTACGTGCTGGTTAGGCGTAAACGAATTTGAACTCTATATGCTATTATCAAACTTGTATGCTCACCTTTACATTTTATGTATTGACTTTATTTTAACGTATGTGACAGGTGCATAGGATGTAAATGTGGTAGAAATTTGAAGCTAGAATAACTCTTTAGAGCCTAACAAATAGTTGTCTGTAGATAACGAATCAAAGGTCTCTAGAAGCAAATAAACAATTGCTGTCGAAAGCTGGGGAAAAAAGGGATCCCAGAAGCAGATTAACAATTGGACTATTTTGAAATCTGAGTTGTCGGAATAGAACTATTTGTCTAGACTTTATCTGTAATAATTTGTTTACTGTTTGAGACATGGTATGGGACATGTTATTTTAAATTGAATAGTAATGATAATTGTTATGGAAACTTCTGGACAATCTGTTTCGCTCAGTGCCATGCCCCGATGTTTCCGCCATCGGTTGGGGTGTGACACTTATGTTGAAGGTGAAACTTCCTTATCATTTGTCCGTGGTGTCTTGGCGTTATTTTACTGTCTATATAAAATAAAACATTTACACCATTCATATCTCTACGGTCTATATAGAGATATGTTAGCTACCTGGTCGGGGGTTAAGGGAATGGTTTGGTAAGGTTCTTGCCTTGTTCAGTGTATAGGACCTGCAAGGACCTGGGTCAAGCTTACAAGGACCTCCTTCAATACCCACTGGTATTGGATGGCGGGGGTGCGAGTGACTTGATCCCCTCATATGTAAACTACTATTAATACTTTAACCCGGCTACTTGGGATTATATCCCAGCTGACTCAAACCACTTAGCCGAGGGTAACGTCACCTTCAAAAGAGGGGCCTACCACATTACGCATTAATAACTTAATTAATTATCTTTCAATAATCCAACCCTTTAGGATTGTATCCTTGCTGACTCAAGCTACTGGGTTGAAGGTAACGTCACCTTCAAAAGAGGGGCCTACTACTATAACTAAGATAATCTCTTAAAAAGTGCAAAAGTGCGGAAAACATCAAAGGTTACACTAAAGGCGAGTCGGATCCAAGTGATTCTTCTTGTCTATTTGTTTTTATTTCATTTTTATTTTCAGCATTTTTAGTTTTTATTTTCATGTTTAAACCTTCTTCTAAAATTTTGATTTGATTAGACATTGAGGATAAACCGGTATTAAAAGCTCCTGTGTCGCTGGACGACCTCGGTATCTTACCAATGCTATACTACGCTCACGATGGGTGCACTTGCCCATATGTGTGTTTAGTGTTAGTAGAATATCGTTTATAAATTTAAAACTTGACTAAAGTGGTAAAAAGGGCTAAAAATATACATAAAAATATATAACGCTACACACGCTTCAGTCATAGATTTCAGTGGTAATTGGGACGCGTGCTTACCTTTAGTCGAATTCTCGTATAATAACAGTTATCATTCTAGAATACAAATGGCACCGTTTGAGGCATTATACGGAAGAAAATGTCGATCGCTGATTGTGTGGCATGAGATCGAAGATGCGTAACTAACCGGTCCCGAGCTACTGCAAGAAACGACTGACAAGATCCTCCAAATTCGAGACAATCTGTTGAAAGCTCGGAGTCGTCAGAAAAGTTACGCCGATAGACGCCACAAGCCCCTTGAATTTGATGTTGGCAATCACGTACTCCTAAAGGTATCACCTTGGAAGGGTGTGATCGGATTCTGCAAGAAAGGAAAGCTCGAGCCTCGATATGTTGGACCCTTTAAGATTATGGAAAGGATCGGAAAAGTGGCCTACAGACTCGAACTACCGGAGGAACTTAGCAACGTTCACCCGACTTTCCATGTATCGAACCTCAGAAAGTGCCTAGCCGAGTAGGATTTAAGAGTTCCACTAGAGTATCTACAAGTGGACGAAAGATTTCACTTCGTGGAGAAGCCTATCGGGATCATGGACCGAGAGACCAAGAAGCTCAGGCTGTCACACCTCAACCGATGGCGGAATCATCGGGGCACGACACTGAGCGAAACAGATTGTCCAGGAGAATCCATAACAACTATTAGTTATAATATATTACAGGTTTATGTCCCATACCACAAACATATAAAATAAAAATAGTTATTACAGACATTGTTCTCAAAGACAAATTATCCATTCCGACAACTCAGATTTCATTAAATTGTTTGTTTGTTTCTAAGACTCCATCCTAACTTGATTCCCACATAGCAGCAAAACATCCTAAGCAGATAGCATCCTAAACACCTGTCACATACGTTAAAATGAAGGTCAATACACTTAGTGCAAATGTGAGCATACAAGTTTGATATATAGCATAATAGAGTTCGAAATAGTTTACGCATAACCAGCATGTACAACTTATAATGTGAAGCATGTAAGTTATCGATAAAGATCCTATCAATACCAATGACTGCGATTTGACTGCGAGTAGTGAGTGCGCATCACATGTTCACCACTACGAACACGTGAAGTAATTATCCTTAACAACCCATGTCCATGACAGGTGCTGAGTCCAAACTATAGTACTATCATTGCTAAGGCAGGTAGACAGCAATCAATGTGTAACCATAACAAACAGGCATTCATCGAGTCACGTATAAGTTGTATAACATGCAGGAGCGGTTAACGTATAAATAGTGTTGCGTTGTGTGTCAATTGTGATTTAGAATAGGTAACGTATGTAACACCCAAAAGTGCGTAAAGCAAAAAGGGATCGAGTATACTCACAGATTGTGTTTAACAAGTAAACACTCTCTTGGATTGAAGGGAGCGCTAAGAGAGATTAGCCTGAACAGTTAACGATAACATAAAAGATAAGCGACGCATAAAATGGTGCAAAAGTGATAAGTGATTAGTGTCGGATGGTAATCCGATCGGATGGCAATCTGATCAGATGGCCAGTCGATCGGATGTCAATCAGTTCGGATGGTCATCCGATCGGATGGCCATTCGATTGGATTGACACCTCGTTTGGTGAGGATGTGTTTGTGTATGATGGTTTTCCTTTTGAAGTTTTCGTTGCAGCATTTTAAAAACAAAGAAGTATCTCTACCCGTCAGTTCGATCGGGTGACGATCCGTTCGGTGAGGTATTTCTTAGAGAACAAGTTCACAGCAGTGTTGTCACTAGATCGGATGGTCTACCGATCGGGTGGTAATCCGTTAGAACTGGTAGCGCATTGAACATGTTGAAAATTGTTTAAGTGTTGAAGTTCCAAACATCACATGGTCGGATGGTCGTTCGATCGGATGGCATTCCGATTGGACGACAATCCGTTTGACGTTCAGATCCTTGAAAGGTTGAAACAAAAGTTTAAGTGAGGGACCAAGTGTAAGCCGATCGGGTGGCTGTCCGATCGGATGGTAATCTAATCGGATGGCAATCTGTCCCAACGGCCTGATCGTTCTTGACACTTGATTGTTTTGATAGTTTTGCAGTTTTGATCGAGACAGAGTGATAACATGCTAAACAACAGAAACCCCATCTTGAACCAAGTGACCCGATCGAACAGGAATCACCCTAGTCTGGCCAGTCAACGGTTCGAGGTGGTTTTTCATGTTTAACCCAAAATCGGTAGTCTTTGTGATAGATTCCAGATCTTGAACCAACACATCACTAGGAAGGAGTAGAAGTTCAGTATAAGCTCCGATTCTATCGGTTTTGAGTGCATTGAGTGTAAAAGAGTTCAAAGAAAGTTACAAAAAACCATCTTGCAATCCTTTTCACCATGAATATGTTCAGATCTATGCAAGATCTTTGTTCATTCATGTGGAAATCGTCCAGATCTAAGTTGTTCTCGATGGATTGAAGCCGAAACATGAAGTTCATAAGAACTCCATGATGATATCACCCTAGAACACCTCAAATCCATTGATTTCATGGTTAAAAGTTAAGATTCAAAAGAGAGAATGATGGAGAAGTGTGTGTAGATTATAGAAGTATAAGATTTAGGTTGAAAACTTACAAGAATCGTGAGAAATCGAGAGAAAGGAGGCTGGAGTGCGGCTGGGTCGAGTGAGGAGCTGTCACATCAAGTGATGTGACATATGAGGGTATTTATAGGGTTTCCCAAAAAGGAAAGTGCAAAGGGTCGAGTGGGTCACCGATCGGGTGGCTGTCCGATCGGGTGGCAATCCGATCGGATGGCCATCCGATCGAGTAGTCACTCGATCGAGTGGCTCCGACGATTTGAGTTCGGCGTTCGTTTTGTGCGTTGAGTTGGCGATGCGTTTCGAGTGAGCGATGCGATGGAATTATCCATTAGTTACACAATTAATCCCAACCACAATATCTAACAAACAATCATCCTAAGTAAGTTGTGTTTAGTGTCTGCTATTCTATTGCGATAGAGTTGCGATTACGTTTTGATTAATCATCACAACATAAACATAAACACGCACAAGTAACACCTAAATAGCACACACACGTAAAACAATATCCAGAACGCATAATTCGGGTTGCGAATGTGATTGCGATGCGATAAGCGATAAAATATGCAATAAATAGCGATTAAACATCGATTATTAACTTGTACTCCACATAATACAACTAATGCGATAAAATAAATAGACTATCTACAAGTCAAAGAAGTCAAAACAGGAGTTGAGCAAGGAGTGACAGATCGCAATTCGCAATATTTTCTTCCTTTGACTTCAATCTTGACTTTGACTTTGACTTTCGAAACACGGGGTGTTACACAGGCGCTCACGCATTCCCATTGTGAAGGTTCGCTGGGAAGGCAAACGCGATGCAGAGTTCACCTGGGAACTCGAAAGTGACATGAAGGCGAAGTACCCGCAGTTATTTGTTACGGCTAAAGCCTAATTTCTGGACGAAATTACCTTAACTAGGGGAGGCTGTAACACCCCGTGTTACGAAAGTCAAAGTCAAGATTAAAGTCAAAGGAAGAAAAGATTGCTAATTGCGATCTGTCACTCCTTGCTTAATTATTGATTTGACTTCTTCGACTTGTAATCGAGTCTTATATTTTAATCGCTTTAGTTGTATTATGTGGAGTATCTTTTAATAATCAAGGTTTAATCGATGTTTATCGCATGTTTTATCGCTAATCGCATTGCTATTGCGCTCGCACCTTGATTAGTAGATTATGAATATTGTTTTACGTATGTGTGCTACTTATGTGTTACTTATTCAAATCACAATTGACACACACAACGCAAAAACTATTTATACACTAACCTTTATTGCATGCTACGTGTTATTCGATGAATGCTTGTATGTTATGTTAACACAGTGATTGTTGCCTGAAACCTTAGCAATGATAGTACTATAGTTTGGACTCAGCACCTGTCGTGGACAGGGGTTGTTAAGGGCTTTACTTCACGTGTCCCAGTGGGGATATGTGTTGCGCATTCTACAACTCGCAGTCACGTCTGTGCATATTTCTCTATCGATAACCTACTTGCCTTCACTTTGTTACATGTTGGTTATGCGTAGACGATTTCGAACTCTATTATACTATTAAACTTGTATGCTCACCTTACACTATGTGTATTGACCAATATTTTAACGTATGTGACAGGTGCTTAAGATGCTAGGATTGTTGTGCCTTGGTGAATCAAGCTAGGGGTCTAGTTATGTCACACTTAAAATCTGAGTTGTCGGAACAGTGTTTGTTTTTGAGATAATTATTTGTAATAACTGTTTTATTTGGATATGTTGTGGTATGGGACATGACGTTTTAATATCTGGTAATTAATAGTTGTTATGGATACTCATGGACATTCTGTTTCGCTCAGTGCCGCGCCCCGATGTTTCCGCCATCAGTTGGGGTGTGACAGCTTAAACTTGACTCATTTAGTTTTTAAAAGCTTAAGTTCGGGTTGTTGATATTTTCAGCCTTCTCGAGCTTTACTCAGATTCAACTCATTTATTATTTAGAGTTAATTAAATAGTTAGTCCCTATGGTTTGCACAAAATAACATATTTAGTTACTAATAGTTTAAAATCGCCTTCTAGGGTATTAACTTTTCATTTTGTAACGTTTGGAGGTATTAACTTCTAGGGTATTAACATAGTCTCTGTGGTTTGCACAAAATAACATAATTAGGTACTAATAGAACGTGATTTTAAACCTACAAATAACGTTAATGAGTTACATTCAAACGTTACAAAACGAAAAGTTAATACACTAGAATGTGATTTTAAACTATTAGTACCTAAGTATGCTACTTTGTGCAAACCACAGGGACTAACTATGTAATTAACTCTATTATTGTTTATATATAAAATTTGATAAATATTATGATTCTGTTGCTCCACTCCCCAATGTTTCCAAAAAAGACAATATGTTATGTTTGTACTTGTTTGTTTTTACTTTAAAACAACGTTAAATAACTTTAATCCAATAAAACGAAACTTTAATCCATGTGTTGTGAAACAATGATTCTGTTGCTCCACTCCCCAACGTTTCCGCCGCGGTTTTGTTGTTTTAATGTTGTCGGGGTATGACATAATAGATAATACCAAAACATCCCATACAATTACCCAATGGGTTAGATTGTGTTACTATCAATAAATCTATAACAAGCTTTTTTATGCCAAAGAATAACATGTATATGATAATTAATGAATCCAAATTACATTAAACTTTTATTAATCCCAAATGTCTAATTAATATGCACCGGGGATACATTTATTATGTATTATACTATTATTTCCAACTGATATCAATCGTAACGTCAACAACAACTTTTCAATGTTTGGGTACAAAATGAACTACATTTATCTAAAGTAGCACGACACATATCTTCGTATTGAAATAGAGCACAACAACAAAACCTGTGAAAATAATGTTTTGCTTTTGTGTTTTCAGTACAGAGTACAGGACAATTTTTTTGGGGGGTGGTGTACCGTGAAGTAGTCCTATGTCACTTTGACTAACATTTTCACCTAAGAATCCAAGATTGATATTGATTAGTAAGTTCATGTAAAATACACAACATGATAAAATAATCAGATCAATAGAGCATACCGTAGTAACATGTTGATAACATAAGAAAACTTATGCATAAAACCATCAAGAGTGATTCTTTTGCTGTCACCATTTTACGTATCTTTAAAATTGTGTTACTCGTGATTATAACATATAAAAATGGACATGCAAGTTGTATTTATAAACATTTTCATGTACAAGGCGTGTAGGTGTTTTTAATATTGCATGTTGTTATTTTATTGTTGTTGACAAGATATATCAATATAGGACGGAATAAATCACTATATACTTGAACTAATCTTTGATTTAGTTAGAAGTCACCAAAAACTTGTTGGCAGTTTAGTTACAAGTCACCTTACATGACCGTAATTTGGTTACAAGTCACCAAAGACGCCAAACATCGTTTTATGTATCACACAAAATGATTATAAACAAATAATGTATTTTGTGGCAATTACATATTTATTAATATATAATTTAAGTACTTCTATGTATGTATACAAAAAATGTATAATAACATTAAGACGTACATTAGTGAAGGCTAAAAAAATATACGTACATGTATTTAGATAAGTACACAAAATGTGTGGTTGTTCATAACAAAGAAAAGATCTTATAATGATTAATTACGTTACTATATATAACATATGAAAATAAATATTAGTTTTTGCAAATTTCTTTTTATGACATCATGCTAAGATGTTGTATTATAACTTATGTGTTACTTTATATTGTACGCGCAATAACCCTGAATTTCCATTCAATTATCTATTATTTTAATTTAACACGTAATTACCCAACCTAACTTAACTTAAAAGTTAAATAGTACTCTAATTACGTGTGCCCAATTTGTTAATGAATAAAGTGTTTAACATCATCATCATTATTATTATTATTATTATTAATTGATTGACAAATTGTTTAATACCTAAAGTGCAGAAATCATCAAAAGATTGGTGAAAGAGGAGTCAGAACCAAGTGATTCTGTCTTGTCTATTTTTTCTTTTTAGTATTTTAATTTCTTTTTAAATTTTATTTACTAAACATGTTTTCTCAAAAATTTGGTTAGATTAGATGTTGACAATATTCTGGTATTAAAAGCTCTTATGTCCTTGGATGATCTCGGTATGTTACCATCACCATACTACGCCAACGATGGGTGCACTTGCCCTAAAATGTTGTAGAGTGATAATAATTATATGGTGTTTTATAAATCTAAAGCTTGCTAAACGAGTAAAAGTGCTAAAAATATACCATAAGTTGTTGCTGGGGACACAAGGATTTTAAGAAAGTTTAAAATCAACGGCCTAATCAGTTTTTTTCTTCTTTATTTTTCTTCTTAGGTTTTTCTTCTTTTTCTACATTTTTTCCACTTTATATAGGTTTAGCACTGGCATGTCTGATCACACACAGGGCCCTGTCTATCAATCTGTTTTCTGGGTTACTGGGATAAAAGCACGGGACGGTGACTTACTTCTAGTATATGGAACCAGAAAATAGAAACTTTAACTCAATAACATGGGGTCATGCCTATCTAGACACGGGGTTGTGTTTGTTAGCTGGTGATGTGTGTAAAATGCAACATATAAATTACATCAAATAAGGCATAAAACTAACCCTTTTAAGTACTAATGTTGGAAAAAGTGTGCTTTTGTCTTCCTTTTGTATTTTCAGGGTTAAAAGAGCTTAAATTAACAAAAGAAGCAAAAACACATCCAAATCTAACATAAATACAAGAAAAGGAAGAAACGTGGCATGCCCGACCCCTCGACACCATCTTCCCAAGCAAAAACAAGATTTCAGAAGGCTGAACACGCCCCGTGCCCAGCGGACATGGGGGCGTGCCCAAGTGTCTGCAGAAAGGAGAAAAGACTAGAAGCTTCTATTCCCCAACACGGAGGCGTGCCCAGCTCCACACGGCCGTGGTCAACGCTAAGATTCGCAGAATCAAAGCAAATCTTGATAGTACATATACGCTTCTGCACGCGGGGCCGTGCCCAGTGGACACAGGGGCGTGGTCAACTAATGCAAACAAACTGCATTTAATGAAGAAAGAGAAAGTGGGTGGACACGGGGCCGTGTCCGGGCTTCTGTGCAGGCTATAAATAGAGGTGCTTGGTTCACTTCAAAGGCATCCTTTGGCAAACCACATCTCTCACACTTTACTCACACTCCACCACCATCACAACACCCTCATCCACCACCATCATCCATCATCCATCATCCATCATAGAGTGTGTGTAGTAGTCTCGGGATCCAAGATTGATAGTAAGAGTTCTTGACAATCAAAGGCCATGTTTGCCTAAGTCTCTTACATCACTTGGTGAAGACAAGCATTTAGTGTAATACTTTTGTTTTTTAATCTTTTCACACTTTTTATTTGGTTTTGTATTAATGACTTTAATAACTAGTTTCTTATCTTAAAGGTGAAACTTCCTTATCATTTGTCCGTGGTGTCTTGGCATTATTTTACTGTCTATATAAAATAAAAGATTTACACCATTCATATCTTTACGGTCTATATAGAGATATGTTGGCTACCTGGTCGGGGGTTAAGGGAATGGTTTGGTAAGGTTCTTGCCTTGTTCAGTGTATAGATCCTGCAAGGACCTGGGTCAAGCTTACTAGGACCTCCTTCAATACCCACTGGTATTGGATGGTGGGGGTGCGAATGGGTTGATCCCCTCATATGTAAACTACTATTAATACAGTAACCCAGCTACTTGGGATTGTATCCATGCTGACTCAAACCACTTAGCCGAGGGTAACGTCACCTTTAAAAGAGGGGCCAACTGTTACACCCCCAAAATACCCCATGCGGAGACACCGCAAGACGTGTGACGTACCAGGATCCAAGCCACCAATCATATTGAACCAAGAATAAATATTTAAATAAAACATTCGATTCATTGCATAAGGTAAATCCATGTTATAAGTTAAAACCAAAACAAGTATTCAGCGGAAGCATAAAGTAAATAGTAACTCAAATGATTAAATCATGAGTTCATAATCAAATAAGCGAGTATTCAAGAGTCTCGATCCTTGACCACTCCAGCACTCCCAGATAGCAAGTCCATAATCAGAAATCTAACGACCTGCAAGCATGCAGACAAGTGTGTCAGGCGACGCTGGTTACCAGTTGTGTGTATAAAACAGTTCAACTGTTTGATTTGATGATGTTATTAACTCGATTACCGCAAATGGCTACTAGATGTGTTTGCTCAAACCCCAATACCTCTATCAAAGCATTGGTTAAGTGGTTAAGGTAAATAGTTCACGCCCGTCCATTCCGGCCCAGTGTGAAGGTGCCAAACCTAATAGCGCTATCAACTAAATAACTCGTTGCCTTCCCAGCAACAATCGGTAGATGTAAGGGGTCTTATATGATAGAAACTGAGTAATAACAAACATCCCATTAACCTGACATTCTTCCCTGAAAATGTTACCCGATATCCCTTCCCGGGATGCATGCTTGGAAAAGAGTAGTGAACTCACCTCAGTTTGCTCGGTTTGATTAAATACTTGTTAACACTTAGACAGTCACAACCTATGATATTCAAGTACTCGTAATTAGTTTACATTCACGTATAGTCATGATGTGCATACAAGTTATCACAACAATTATACAACTCCTATAATCCCATAGTTCACGTATACGTTCCAAAATAATGCTTAACAGTTGTGTTTGTACAATACTAGGTACATGAACCAGATTATGTCACTTATCATAAATACACATTATTAATAGTAAGCATCATCATTAACCATAGACATCATTAACAATAGACATCAGATATCCTTAACAGTAATTATTGTGATTTCATTAACATATTCATAGTCATAAATAAACATCACTAACAGTTTGCCACATGGTTTCCTTTAACAAGGAGTCATTCATTTTTTATGCATGTTCAACGTTACAGTCTATTGATGAGCTCCTGTACAAACGACGAACTCTTGGTCGGCGAAACCTCAAGTTTTCGTCGATGCACATATGACGAAATCCCATTACTTTTCGTCGGGGTTCCTCCGACGAAACCTTAAGGGTTTTAGTCGATGAGTAAGTGACGAATTCTGAGATTTCGTCGGGTCATGTGACGAATCCCGAAATTTCGTCGGAGAACAGTTACGCACAACCCTAGTCTCGTTTTACAGCCGATTATCATTGGCAGTTCGAATTCAACGGTTTCATTAAATCGTTAGTTATTTATTTAATCCATGTATTAAACCAATACATCTCGTTTCCGATCCGTGCCATCGGAAACGATTATCACATATACAAGAACCAACCCATCGACAACATCAAATGGTAACATGATCAATCAGGTTTAATATCCCTTATAAACAATATTATACAATCAATCAGGTTCAATATTACATATAATCAACATCATGAAATCAATCAGATTCAATATCACATGTAATCACTATCATGCAGTTATGAATATCAACAGACAAGAGTCACTAACCAAGATTTTAATCCAAACAAGATACTCACTCGACGGGGGGGGGGGGGGGGGGGTCTGCTACCGAGATAATGCATACAGAGGGAAAAGCTCAAGGGTTTTTGGTTTATGATCAAGTTTAATCCAAACTAAATGCATACTACATATGAATATACTGTGAGGGTTTGGGTAGTTTACTTTTTTTTAGTCGAAGTGGGCTCAAGCCCACTCACTTGGGCTGCCACAAATACTTAGTAACAAAGTCCTAGTGGTTAATATCATCTACACAGCCCAACTCTAAGGTTCTAATGCGGGTGTTGGGTTGGGCTCCAAGTATACGTGTGTGTGTATCGGCCCAAATATATAATAATGTTAACTAACCGAGCTATAACAACTCAGAACGTTCAAGGCAGCGTGTTAGAAAGAAACAATTAACGAGAAGTTAGTGTCACAAGATTAACGTTACAAACCTTAAAAGTTCGGGCTGTCACATCATCCCCAACTTGAAAGAAATTTTGTCCCGAAATTCGACGAGCAATCTAAAACGGTATGGTGCTAGATCAGGATGACTGTGCATTCTCCGCGGGTGCCACATCATCCCCAACTTGAATGGGAATTTCGTCCCGAAATTCACTAGGTGCACCAGATTTAGATTTTCCAAGCTTGGATTTGTCCTCTGGGAATAAATGTGGGTACTTAAGCTTCATCTGATCTTCGCGTTCCCACGTGAACTCCGGTCCACGTCTTGAGTTCCAACGAACTCTCACAATAGGGATTCGACTATGCTTGCGGACTTTGACCTCGCGGATTGGTTCCTCAACAAACTGCAACTTGTCATCGATCTTCAGCTCTTGAAACGGTACGACCAGTGTTTCATCAGACAAACACTTCTTTAATTGCGACACATGGAATACGTCATGGACGTTACCAAACTCAGCAGGTAACTCCAACCTGTAGGCCACTTTACCAATTCGCTCCAGAATTCTGAATGGCCCAACATAACGAGGGTTAAGCTTGCTGCGCTTCCCAAAACGCACCACACCCTTCCAGGGTGATACCTTTAGCATAACGCGATCATTAACTTCAAACTCCAAAGGTTTTCTACGCTCATCGGCTTAACTCTTCTGACGATCATGTGCTGCCGCCATACGATTCCTGATCTAAACAATTTTCTCGGAGGTTTCAAGCACCAATTCCGGGCCTGTAATCTGACTGTCACCCACCTCAACCCAACAGAGAGGTGAACGACATTTTCGGCCATACAATGCTTCGAATGGAGCTGCTCGGATGCTGGTATGGTAGCTATTGTTGTAAGAAAACTCTATGAATGGCAAGTGTTTTTCCCAACCCTTGCCAAAATCAATCACGCAAGCTCTTAACATGTCTTCTAGTGTCTGGATAGTTCGTTCACTTTGACCATCCGTCTGTGGATGGTAAGCAGTACTCATGTCGAGGCGTGAGCCGAATGATTTGTGCATCGAATACCACAAATCTGAAATGAAACGCGGATCACGGTTAGTGATAATAGAAGTTGGCATCCCGTGCCTAGAAACCACCTCCTTGAGGTATACAGCTGCTAATTGTGAGAACTTATACGTTTCTTTGATCGTGAGAAAGTGCGCTGACTTTGTGAGACGATCCACGATTACCCAAATTATATCATTCCCGCTTTGAGTTCTTGGCAAACCTGTGACGAAATCCATTGCGATTTGGTCCCACTTCCACATGGGTATTTCTGGTTGTTGTAGTAATCCAGACAGTTTCTGGTATTCCACTTTAATTTTTGAACACGTCAAGCATTTACTAACATACGTTGCGATGTGAGCTTTCATCTTCGGCCACCAATACATGACATTGAGATCCTGATACATCTTATCCGAACGTGGATGAACAGAGTATCGAGACTTGTGCGCTTCATCCATCACAAGTTCTCTAAGGTTACCAAACAAGGGAATCCATAAACGCTCCATGAAGTAGAGAATACCATCCGATCTCTCTACAAGTTGTTTTCCATACCCCTTAAGTATTCTGCTTCAATGTTTTCCTCTTTTAACACTTCGGTTTGTGCCGACCGAATTTGATCAGGTAGGTTTGAATGGATAGTAAGCTGCAAGGCACGGACACGTTTGGGTTTCGATTCCTTTTGACTGAGAGCGTCAGCTACCACGTTAGCCTTACCCAGATGATACTTGATTACACAGTCGTAGTCATTTAAAAGTTCCACCCAGCGACGATGTCGCATGTTCAAGTCCTTCTGGTCGAAAATATGCTGAAGGCTCCTGTGGTCGGTATAAATAGTTCATTTAGTACCATACAGGTAATGCCTCCAGATTTTGAGCGCAAATACTACAGCTCCCAACTCCAAATCGTGCATCGTATAATTCCTCTCGTGAACCTTCAACTGGCGAGAGGCGTAAGCTATCACCTTGTTGCGTTGCATCAACACGCAGCCAAGACCCTGAATAGATGCATCACAGTATACCACGAAATCTTCGGTACCTTCAGGTAGAGACAAAATTGGCGCACTGCAGAGTTTCTGTTTCAATAGTTGGAAAGCCTCTTCTTGTTTCGTTCCCCAAGAGTATACAACGCTTTTCTGTGTCAATGAAGTAAGAGGTTGAGCGATCTTCGAAAAGTCTTTGATAAATCTTCGATAATACCCAGCGAGACCAAGAAATTGCCGCACCTCCAAAGGATTCTTTGGTGCCGCCCAATTTCTAACAGCATCAACTTTTGCAGGGTCCACGTGTATTCCCAATTCATTAACAATGTGCCCAAGAAAGTGTACCTCCCGAATCCAGAAGTCACACTTAGAAAAATTCGCATAGAGCTGCTCCTTCCTTAGAAGTTCCAAAATAAGACGCAGGTGCCGCTCGTGATCTTCCTTGCTCTTAGAGTAGATCAAAATGTCGTCAATGAATACTATAACGAAATCATCGAGATACGGTTTGCATAAGCGGTTCATGAGATCCATGAAGACCGCTAGCGCATTCGTCAATCCAAACGGCATAACCAAAAACTCATAGTGCCCATAACACGTTCGAAAAGCCATTTTCGGAACATCCTCCTCTCAGACTCTCACTTGATGATAGCCCGATCTTAAGTCGATCTTCGAATAAAAACTTGACCCTTGCAACTGGTCAAACAAGTCGTCGATGCGTGGCAATGGATAACGGTTCTTGATGGTCACCTTGTTGAGTTCCCGATAATTAATACACATGCGAAAGGACCCATCTTTCTTCTTTACAAACAACACTAGGGCTTCCCAAGGCGAAGAACTGGGTAGAATAAAGCCTCTGTCCAATAACTCTTGTAGTTGATTAGACAACTCCTGCAACTCTCCAGGTGCTAAACGATAAGGAGCACGAGCTATCGGGGCTGCTCCTGGCGCAAGATCAATCTGAAATTCCACTTGACAGTGAGGAGGTAAACTAGGAAGTTCCACAGGAAATACATCGGCAAATTCACATACAACTGGCAGATCCTCGATCTTTCTTTCTTTCTTTAGAGGGGGTATCAGTAACTATTGCTAGAACTGCAGGATACCCCTTTCGTAGACACTTCTGCGCATGCATAGCCGAGATAATACCAACCATCATCCCACTACGATGCCCTTGAACCGAAAATGGCTCTCCACCAGGGAGAGGAATACGTACTATCTTCTCCTTACACAAAATCTCAGCTTGGTGTTTAGACAGCCAATCCATACCAACCACTATATCGAAACTACCGAGGGTGACAGGAACGAGATCAATATCAAAAACTTGACCCACGAGATCTAGTTTACACCCAAAAAGGACATGCGAAGCTTCTATCGTTTTACCATCAGCTAATTCTACTACTTGCTTAACCTCTAAAGGTGTGGGAGTTAACCCTAGTCGCTGACTAAACTCTAGGGACACATAACTCCAATCGGCACCGGAATCAATTAAAACAGAAGCAATAAGATTATTCACAGAAAACGTACCAGTCACGACATTGACGTCGCTCCTAGCATCCCCAGCACCAATCGTGAATACCCTTCTACGAGCACCGTTGCCCCCATTGTTGCTGTGGTTGTTGTTGTTTCCAGCATTGTTGTTCTGGCGGTTGTTATTGTCGTTAGCATTCTGATTCAACTGAGGGCAATCCCGCTTAAAGTGGCCCTCATCCCCACACTGATAACACCCTTTCTTGAAACCCTGATTCTGATGGGGTTGCTGCCTTTGCTGTCTGTGATACTGCTGATTTTGCTGCTGCTGCTGCTTTGGCTGTGGGGCTCTACAGTCTTTGGCCTCATGGCCCACTTTCTCGCACCTACGACAAGCCCGAGCACACTGCCCATAGTGATGATAGCCACACTTGTTGCACTGTGGCTTCTTCCCCACATAGGAACCTTGATTCTGATTGCTGCCATGGCCTTGGTTTACTGAGGATGACTGACTGAAACTGCGGTTGCTGCTGTTGTCAGGCCTTTTCTGAGTTTGGCTGGCACTGGTTGCTTTGTCAGTGTCATTCCATTTCCGCTTGTTATCACTAGCAGGCGTAGTAGCGGTGGTTGTAGCAGCAGTAGTGGCAGAAACACGCGGTGGTAAAGAACCACTCTCTACCTCCTGATCGGTGATTTTGTGAGCCAAACGAACAATCTGAGTTAAGTTGTTAAGGTTTGCTGCAGCAACCAAGCCCTTCACTCGAGGAGCTAATCCCTCGGTGATTAAGTTCGTCAGCTCAGCTTGGGTCATCGCGATGTGACCACATCCGTGACCTCGTCCACTCATGATTCTATATAAGGAGAGGGGACAAATTTAAGAGTCGGAATGAGGTAAAGTCAAGTATCACGTTGATATCTATATACTACCAAGTTTACACAAAATAGGGCAGAGCCCTTCTCACACTCATTAAGCCTCACTGGGACTTACATGCACCTCATGTTATTATTATGTGTGCACCCATAATAATAAGGCAATTTGCATGCTTATCTCAGTGCCTCTTAACTTGCGCTAGAAGTTTCCCCCACATTCAAATAGCACAATGAAAGGTATCATAGGATTGTGAATCACAATAGTCGAAAAGTAGGGTCACACTATCGAGTCACCATAATATCTAGTGTGTCGTTTTATGCAAGCTGTGAGTGTGTGACTACTAAACAAGTAATGCATAAAGTAAACAGAAGACGAACCTTGCAATCTGGAGCTGAGTGTGACGTACCAGGATCCAAGCCACTATAACGTTTTAAAACCAAGTTCACTATAACCAGTGGCTCTGATACCAAACTGTGACACCCCCAAAATACCCCATGCGGAGACACCGCAGGACGTGTGACGTACCAGGATCCAAGCCACCAATCATATTAAACCAAGAATAAATATTTAAATAAAACATTCAATTCATTGCATAAGGTAAATCCATGTTATAAGTTAAAACCAAAACAAGTATTCAGCCGAAGCATAAAGTAAATAGTAATTCAAATGATTAAATCACGAGTTCATAATCAAATAAGCGAGTATCCAAGAGTCTCGATCCATGACCACTCCAGCACTCCCAGATAGCAAGTCCATAATTAGAAATCTAAGGACCTGCAAGCATGCAGACAAGTGTGTCAGACGACGCTGGTGAGTTCAAAGTTTTGTTAACGCGTTAAGTTACCAGTTGTGTGAATAAAACAGTTCAACAGTTTGATTTGATGTTGTTATTACCTCGATTACCGCAAATGGCTACTAGATGTGTTTGCCCAAACCCCA
Source organism: Helianthus tuberosus (assembly GCA_030545235.1). Lineage (NCBI taxonomy): Eukaryota > Viridiplantae > Streptophyta > Magnoliopsida > Asterales > Asteraceae > Helianthus > Helianthus tuberosus. Next base: position 153,997,897 of record CM060451.1, on the reverse strand, counting down.
ATGCCTCTATCAAAGCATTGGTCAAGTGGTCAAGGTAAATAGTTCACGCCCGTCCATTCCGGCCCGGTGTGAGGGTGCCAAACCTAATAGCGCTATCAACTAAATACCTCGTTGCCTTCCCAGCAACAATCGGTAGATGTAAGGGGTCTTATATGATAGAAACTGAGTAATAACAAACATCCCATTAACCTGACATTCTTCCCTGAAAACGTTACCCGATATCCCTTCCCGGGATGCATGCTTGGAAAAGAGCAGTGAACTCTCCTCGGTTTGCTCGGTTTGATTAATTACTTGTTAACACTTAGACAGTCACAACCTATGATATTCAAGTACTCGTAATCAGTTTACATTCACGTATTGTCATGATGCGCATACAAGTTATCACAGCAATTATACAACTCATATAATCCCATAGTTCACGTATACGTTCCAAAATAATGCTTAACAGTTGTGTGTGTACTATATTAGGTATATGAACCAGATTATGTCACTTATCATAAATACACATTATCAATAGTAAGCATCATCATTAACCATAGACATCATTAACAATAGACAGCAGATATCCTTAACAGTAATTATTGTGATTTCATTAACATATTCATAGTCATAAATAAACATCACTAACAGTTTGCCACATGGTTTCCTTTAACAAGGAGTCATTCATTTTTTATGCATGTTCAACGTTATAGTCTATTTGATGAGATCCTGTACAAACAACGAACTCCTGGTCGGCGAAACCTTAAGTTTTCGTCGATGCACATATGACGAAATCCCATGACTTTTCGTCAGGGTTCCTGAGACGAAACCTTAAGGGTTTTCGTCGATGAGTAAGTGACGAAATCTGAGATTTTGTCAGGTCATATCATGTGACGAATCCCAAAATTTCATCGGAGAACAGTTACGCACAACCCTAGTCACGTTTTACAGCCGATCATCATTGGCAGTTCGAATTCAGCAGTTTCGTTAAATCATTAGTTATTTATTTAATCCCTGTATTAAACCAATACATGTCGTTTCCGATCCGTACCATTTGAAAAGATTACCACATATACAAGAACCAACCCATCGACAAAATCAAATGGTAACATGATCAATCAGGTTCAATATCCCTTATAAACAATATTATACAATCAATCAGGTTCGATATTAAACATAATCAACATCATGAAATCAATCAGATTCAATATCACATGTAATCACTATCATGCAGTTATGAATATCAACAGACAAGTGTCACTAACCAAGATTTTAATCCAAACAAGATGCTCACTCGACCAGGGGGGGTCTGCTATCGAGATAATGCGTACATAGGGAAAAGCTTAAGGGATTTTGGTTTGTGATCAAGTTTAATCCAATCTAAATGCATACAACAAATGAATATACTGTGAGGGTTTGGCAGTTTACTTTTTTTTAGTCGAAGTGGGCTCAAGCCCACTCACTTGGGCTGCCACAAATACTCAGTAACAAAGTCCTAGTGGTTAATATCATCTACACAGCCCAACTCTAAGGTTCTAATGCGGGTGTTGGTTGGGCTCCAAGTATACGTGAGTGTGTATCGGCCCAAATGTATAATAATGTTAACTAACCGAGCTATAACAACTCAGAACGTTCAAGGCAGCGTGTTAGAAAGAAACAATTAACGAGAAGTTAGTATCACAAGATTAACGTTACAAACCTTAAAAGTTCGGGCTTTCACACCTAATAATATAACTAATGCGATAAAATAAATAGACTATCTACAAGTCAAAGAAGTCAAAACAGGAGTTGAGCAAGGAGTGACAGATCGCAATTCGCAATATTTTCTTCCTTTGACTTCAATCTTGACTTTGACTTTAACTTTCGAAACACGGGGTGTTACACCGGCGCTCACGCATTCCCATTGTGAAGGTTCGCTGGGAAGGCAAACGCGGTGCAGAGTTCACCTGGGAACTCGAAAGTGACATCAAGGCGAAGTACCCGCAGTTATTTGTTACAGCTAAAGCCTAATTTCGGGACGAAATTACCTTAACTAGGGGAGGCTGTAACACCCCGTGTTACAAAAGTCAAAGTCAAAGTCAAGATTAAAGTCAAAGGAAGAAAAGATTGCTAATTGCGATCTGTCACTCCTTGCTTAATTATTGATTTGACTTCTTCGACTTGTAATCGAGTCTTATATTTTAATCGCTTTAGTTGTATCATGTGGAGTATCTATTAATAATCAAGGATTAATCGATGTTTATCGCATGTTTTATCGCTAATCGCATTGCTATTGCGCTCGCACCTTATTAGTAGATTATGAATATTGTTTTACGTATGTGTGCTACTTATGTGTTACTTATTCAAATCACAATTGACACACACAACGCAAACACCATTTATACACTAACCTTTATTGCATGCTACGTGTTATTCGATGAATGCTTGTATGTTATGTTAACATAGTGATTGTTGCCTGAAACCTTAGCAATGATAGTACTATAGTTTGGACTCAGCACCTGTCGTGGACAGGGGTTGTTAAGGGCTTTACTTCACGTGTCCCAGTGGGGATATGTGTTGCGCATTCTACAACTCGCAGTCACGTCTGTGCATATTTCTCTATCGATAACCTACTTGCCTTCACTTTGTTACATGTTGGTTATGCGTAGACGATTTCGAACTCTATTATACTATTAAACTTCTATGCTCACCTTTACACTATGTGTATTGACCAATATTTTAACGTATGTGACAGGTGCTTAAGATGCTAGGATTGTTGTGCCTTGGTGAATCAAGCTAGGGGCCTAGTTATGTCACGCTTAAAATCTGAGTTGTCGGAACAGTGTTTGTTTTTGAGACAATTATTTGTAATAACTGTTTTATTTGGATATGTTGTGGTATGGGACATGACGTTTTAATATCTGGTAATTAATAGTTGTTATGGATACTCATGGACATTCTGTTTCGCTCAGTGCCGCGCCCCGATGTTTCCGCCATCAGTTGGGGTGTGACAGCTTAAACTCGACTCGTTTAGTTTTTAAAAGCTTAAGTTCGGGTTGTTGATATTTTCAGCCTTCTCGAGCTTTACTCAGATTCAACTCATTTATTATTTAGAGTTAATTAAATAGTTAGTCCCTATGGTTTGCACAAAATAACATATTTAGTTACTAATAGTTTAAAATCGCCTTCTAGGGTATTAACTTTTCATTTTGTAACGTTTGGAGGTATTAACTTCTAGGGTATTAACATAGTCTCTGTGGTTTGCACAAAATAACATAATTAGGTACTAATAGAACGTGATTTTAAACCTACAAATAACGTTAATGAGTTACATTCAAACGTTACAAAACGAAAAGTTAATACACTAGAATGTGATTTTAAACTATTAGTACCTAAGTATGTTACTTTGTGCAAACCACAGGGACTAACTATGTAATTAACTCTATTATTGTTTATATATAAAATTTGATAAATATTATGATTCTGTTGCTCCACTCCCCAACGTTTCCAAAAAAGACAATATGTTATGTTTGTACTTGTTTGTTTTTACTTTAAAACAACGTTAAATAACTTTAATCCAATAAAAAGAAACTTTAATCCATGTGTTGTGAAACAATGATTCTGTTGCTCCACTCCCCAACGTTTCCGCCGCGGTTTTGTTGTTTTAATGTTGTCGGGGTGTGACATAATAGATAATACCAAAACATCCCATACAATTACCCAATGGGTTAGATTGTGTTACTATCAATAAATCTATAACAAGCTTTTTTATGCCAAAGAATAACATGTATATGATAATTAATGAATCCAAATTACATTAAACTTTTATTAATCCCAAATGTCTAATTAATATGCACCGGGGATACATTTATTATGTATTATACTATTATTTCCAACTGATATCAATCGTAACGTCAACAACAACTTTTCAATGTTTGGGTACAAAATGAACTACATTTATCTAAAGTAGCACGACACATATCTTCGTATTGAAATAGAGCACAACAACAAAACCTGCGAAAATAATGTTTTGCTTTTGTGTTTTCAGTACAGAGTACAGGACAATTTTTTTTGGGGGGTGGTGTACCTTGAAGTAGTCCAATGTCACTTTGACTAACATTTTCACCTAAGAATCCAAGATTGATATTGATTAGTAAGTTCATGTAAAATACACAACATGATAAAATAATCAGATCAATAGAGCATACCGTAGTAACATGTTGATAACATAAGAAAACTTATGCATAAAACCATCAAGAGTGATTCTTTTGCTGTCACCATTTTACGTATCTTTAAAATTGTGTTACTCGTGATTATAACATATAAAAATGGACATGCAAGTTGTATTTATAAACATTTTCATGTACAAGGCGTGTAGGTGTTTTTAATATTGCATGTTGTTATTTTATTGTTGTTGACAAGATATATCAATATAGGACGGAATAAATCACTATATACTTGAACTAATCTTTGATTTAGTTAGAAGTCACCAAAAACTTGTTGGCAGTTTAGTTACAAGTCACCTTACATGACCGTAATTTGGTTACAAGTCACCAAAGACGCCAAACATCGTTTTATGTATCACACAAAATGATTATAAACAAATAATGTATTTTGTGGCAATTACATATTTATTAATATATAATTTAAGTACTTCTATGTATGTATACAAAAATGTATAATAACATTAAGACGTACATTAGTGAAGGCTAGAAAAATATACGTACATGTATTTAGATAAGTACACAAAATGTGTGGTTGTTCATAACAAAGAAAAGATCTTATAATGATTAATTACGTTACTATATATAACATATGAAAATAAATATTAGTTTTTGCAAATTTCTTTTTATGACATCATGCTAAGATGTTGTATTATAACTTATGTGTTACTTTATATTGTACGCGCAACAACCCTGAATTTCCATTCAATTATCTATTATTTTAATTTAACACGTAATTACCCAACCTAACTTAACTTAAAGTTAAATAGTACTCTAATTACGTGTGCCCAATTTGTTAATGAATAAAGTGTTTAACATCATCATCATTATTATTATTATTATAATTATTTTTATTATTATTATTATTATTATTATTAATTGATTGACAAATTGTTTAATACTTAACCAATCAACTTTATAGATGATTTAACTCATATTGAAATCCAGATTTGAATAAAGATGATTTAACTCATATTGAAATCCATATTTGATGTATTCAGTATTATGAATTATTTATTTTATTAATATTAGTATTGCATTTATAATAATTGATGTAATCATGCGGCACCAAGTCATCTTAGATACCTAATACGAACATGTAACAACATGGACATTGGCTATTAACGTTTTTTAACCCAAAAAACATCTTAAACGTATCTATATAACAATTTAACTATTTATTATTAACACCAATTAATTATGAGAAGAGGGATATGTCATATTTTGCATTAATAATTTACTTCGTTATCTTTCGGTATTTTGGCCTTGCTGGACTCTATCTCTGCTGACTCAGACCAATATGGCCGAGGGAAGCGTTGCCTCCAAAAGAGGGACATGCCACAATAAATAAGATAATCTCTTAAAAAAAACCTAAAGTGCAGAAATCATCAAAAGATTGGTGAAAGAGGAGTCAGAACCAAGTGATTCTGTCTTGTCTATTTTTTCTTTTTAGTATTTTAATTTCTTTTTAAATTTTATTTACTAAACATGTTTTCTCAAAAATTTGGTTAGATTAGATGTTGACAATATTCTGGTATTAAAAGCTCTTATGTCCTTGGATGATCTCGGTATGTTACCATCACCATACTACGCCAACGATGGGTGCACTTGCCCTAAAATGTTGTAGAGTGATAATAATTATATGGTGTTTTATAAATCTAAAGCTTGCTAAACGAGTAAAAGTGCTAAAAATATACCATAAGTTGTTGCTGGGGACACAAGGATTTTAAGAAAGTTTAAAATCAACGGCCTAATCAGTTTTCTTCTTCTTTATTTTTCTTCTTAGGTTTTTCTTCTTTTTCTACATTTTTTCCACTTTATATAGGTTTAGCACTGGCATGTCTGATCACACACAGGGCCCTGTCTATCAATCTGTTTTCTGGGTTACTGGGATAAAAGCACGGGACGGTGACTTACTTCTAGTATATGGAACCAGAAAATAGAAACTTTAACTCAATAACATGGGGTCATGCCTATCTAGACACGGGGTTGTGTTTGTTAGCTGGTGATGTGTGTAAAATGCAACATATAAATTACATCAAATAAGGCATAAAACTAACCCTTTTAAGTACTAATGTTGGAAAAAGTGTGCTTTTGTCTTCCTTTTGTATTTTCAGGGTTAAAAGAGCTTAAATTAACAAAAGAAGCAAAAACACATCCAAATCTAACATAAATACAAGAAAAGGAAGAAACGTGGCATGCCCGACCCCTCGACACCATCTTCCCAAGCAAAAACAAGATTTCAGAAGGCTGAACACGCCCCGTGCCCAGCGGACATGGGGGCGTGCCCAAGTGTCTGCAGAAAGGACAAAAGACTAGAAGCTTCTATTCCCCAACACGGAGGCGTGCCCAGCTCCACACGGCCGTGGTCAACGCTAAGATTCGCAGAATCAAAGCAAATCTTGATAGTACATATACGCTTCTGCACGCGGGGCCGTGCCCAGTGGACACAGGGGCGTGGTCAACTAATGCAAACAAACTGCATTTAATGAAGAAAGAGAAAGTGGGTGGACACGGGGCCGTGTCCGGGCTTCTGTGCAGGCTATAAATAGAGGTGCTTGGTTCACTTCAAAGGCATCCTTTGGCAAACCACATCTCTCACACTTTACTCACACTCCACCACCATCACAACACCCTCATCCACCACCATCATCCATCATCCATCATCCATCATAGAGTGTGTGTAGTAGTCTCGGGATCCAAGATTGATAGTAAGAGTTCTTGACAATCAAAGGCCATGTTTGCCTAAGTCTCTTACATCACTTGGTGAAGACAAGCATTTAGTGTAATACTTTTGTTTTTTAATCTTTTCACACTTTTTATTTGGTTTTGTATTAATGACTTTAATAACTAGTTTCTTATCTTAAAGGTGAAACTTCCTTATCATTTGTCCGTGGTGTCTTGGCATTATTTTACTGTCTATATAAAATAAAAGATTTACACCATTCATATCTTTACGGTCTATATAGAGATATGTTGGCTACCTGGTCGGGGGTTAAGGGAATGGTTTGGTAAGGTTCTTGCCTTGTTCAGTGTATAGATCCTGCAAGGACCTGGGTCAAGCTTACTAGGACCTCCTTCAATACCCACTGGTATTGGATGGTGGGGGTGCGAATGGGTTGATCCCCTCATATGTAAACTACTATTAATACAGTAACCCAGCTACTTGGGATTGTATCCATGCTGACTCAAACCACTTAGCCGAGGGTAACGTCACCTTTAAAAGAGGGGCCAACTGTTACACCCCCAAAATACCCCATGCGGAGACACCGCAAGACGTGTGACGTACCAGGATCCAAGCCACCAATCACATTGAACCAAGAATAAATATTTAAATAAAACATTCGATTCATTGCATAAGGTAAATCCATGTTATAAGTTAAAACCAAAACAAGTATTCAGCGGAAGCATAAAGTAAATAGTAACTCAAATGATTAAATCATGAGTTCATAATCAAATAAGCGAGTATTCAAGAGTCTCGATCCTTGACCACTCCAGCACTCCCAGATAGCAAGTCCATAATCAGAAATCTAACGACCTGCAAGCATGCAGACAAGTGTGTCAGGCGACGCTGGTTACCAGTTGTGTGTATAAAACAGTTCAACTGTTTGATTTGATGATGTTATTAACTCGATTACCGCAAATGGCTACTAGATGTGTTTGCTCAAACCCCAATACCTCTATCAAAGCATTGGTTAAGTGGTTAAGGTAAATAGTTCACGCCCGTCCATTCCGGCCCAGTGTGAAGGTGCCAAACCTAATAGCGCTATCAACTAAATAACTCGTTGCCTTCCCAGCAACAATCGGTAGATGTAAGGGGTCTTATATGATAGAAACTGAGTAATAACAAACATCCCATTAACCTGACATTCTTCCCTGAAAATGTTACCCGATATCCCTTCCCGGGATGCATGCTTGGAAAAGAGTAGTGAACTCACCTCAGTTTGCTCGGTTTGATTAAATACTTGTTAACACTTAGACAGTCACAACCTATGATATTCAAGTACTCGTAATTAGTTTACATTCACGTATAGTCATGATGTGCATACAAGTTATCACAACAATTATACAACTCCTATAATCCCATAGTTCACGTATACGTTCCAAAATAATGCTTAACAGTTGTGTTTGTACAATACTAGGTACATGAACCAGATTATGTCACTTATCATAAATACACATTATTAATAGTAAGCATCATCATTAACCATAGACATCATTAACAATAGACATCAGATATCCTTAACAGTAATTATTGTGATTTCATTAACATATTCATAGTCATAAATAAACATCACTAACAGTTTGCCACATGGTTTCCTTTAACAAGGAGTCATTCATTTTTTATGCATGTTCAACGTTACAGTCTATTGATGAGCTCCTGTACAAACGACGAACTCCTGGTCGGCGAAACCTCAAGTTTTCGTCGATGCACATATGACGAAATCCCATTACTTTTCGTCGGGGTTCCTCCGACGAAACCTTAAGGGTTTTAGTCGATGAGTAAGTGACGAATTCTGAGATTTCGTCGGGTCATGTGAGGAATCCCGAAATTTCGTCGGAGAACAGTTACGCACAACCCTAGTCTCGTTTTACAGCCGATTATCATTGGCAGTTCGAATTCAGCGGTTTCATTAAATCATTAGTTATTTATTTAATCCATGTATTAAACCAATACATCTCGTTTCCGATCCGTGCCATCGGAAACGATTATCACATATACAAGAACCAACCCATCGACAACATCAAATGGTAACATGATCAATCAGGTTCAATATCCCTTATAAACAATATTATACAATCAATCAGGTTCGATATTACATATAATCAACATCATGAAATCAATCAGATTCAATATCACATGTAATCACTATCATGCAGTTATGAATATCAACAGACAAGAGTCACTAACCAAGATTTTAATCCAAACAAGATGCTCACTCGACCGGGGGGGGGGGGGGGGGCGGGTCTGCTAACGAGATAATGCATACAGAGGGAAAAGCTCAAGGGTTTTTGGTTTGTGATCAAGTTTAATCCAATCTAAATGCATACTACATATGAATATACTGTGAGGGTTTGGGCAGTTTACTTTTTTTTAGTCGAAGTGGGCTCAAGCCCACTCACTTGGGCTGCCACAAATACTTAGTAACAAAGTCCTAGTGGTTAATATCATCTACACAGCCCAACTCTAAGGTTCTAATGCGGGTGTTGGGTTGGGCTCCAAGTATACGTGTGTGTGTATCAGCCCAAATGTATAATCATGTTAACTAACCGAGCTATAACAACTCAGAACATTCAAGGCAGCGTGTTAGAAAGAAACAATTAACGAGAAGTTAGTATCACAAGATTAACGTTACAAACCTTAAAAGTTCGGGCTGTCACATCATCCCCAACTTGAAAGAAATTTTGTCCCGAAATTCGACGAGCAATCTAAAACGGTATGGTGCTAGATCAGGATGACTGTGCATTCTCCGCGGGTGCCACATCATCCCCAACTTGAATGGGAATTTCGTCCCTAAATTCACTAGTTGCACCAGATTTAGATTTGCCAGGCTTGGATTTGTCCTCTGGGAATAAATGTGGGTACTTAAGCTTCATCTGATCTTCGCGTTCCCACGTGAACTCCGGTCCACGTCTTGAGTTCCAACGAACTCTCACAATAGGGATTCGACTATGCTTGCGGACTTTGACCTCGCGGATTGGTTCCTCAACAAACTGCAACTTGTCATCGATCTTCAGCTCTTGAAACGGTACGACCAGTGTTTCATCAGACAAACACTTCTTTAATTGCGACACATGGAATACGTCATGGACGTTACCAAACTCAGCAGGTAACTCCAACCTGTAGGCCACTTTACCAATTTGCTCCAGAATTCTGAATGGCCCAACATAACGAGGGTTAAGCTTGCTGCGCTTCCCAAAACGCACCACACCCTTCCAGGGTGATACCTTTAGCATAACGCGATCATTAACTTCAAACTCCAAAGGTTTTCTACGCTCATCGGCTTAACTCTTCTGACGATCATGTGCTGCCGCCATACGATTCCTGATCTAAACAATTTTCTCGGAGGTTTCAAGCACCAATTCCGGGCCTGTAATCTGACTGTCACCCACCTCAGCCCAACAGAGAGGTGAACGACATTTTCGGCCATACAATGCTTCGAATGGAGCTGCTCGGATGCTGGTATGGTAGCTATTGTTGTAAGAAAACTCTATGAATGGCAAGTGTTTTTCCCAACCCTTGCCAAAATCAATCACGCAAGCTCTTAACATGTCTTCTAGTGTCTGGATAGTTCGTTCACTTTGACCATCCGTCTGTGGATGGTAAGCAGTACTCATGTCGAGGCGTGAGCCAAATGATTTATGCATCGAATACCACAAATCTGAAATGAAACGCGGATCACGGTTAGTGATAATAGAAGTTGGCATCCCGTGCCTAGAAACCACCTCCTTGAGGTATACAGCTGCTAATTGTGAGAACTTATACGTTTCTTTGATCGTGAGAAAGTGCGCTGACTTTGTGAGACGATCCACGATTACCCAAATTATATCATTCCCGCTTTGAGTTCTTGGCAAACCTGTGACGAAATCCATTGCGATTTGGTCCCACTTCCACATGGGTATTTCTGGTTGTTGTAGTAATCCAGACAGTTTCTGGTATTCCACTTTAATTTTTGAACACGTCAAGCATTTACTAACATACGTTGCGATGTGAGCTTTCATCTTCGGCCACCAATACATGACTTTGAGATCCTGATACATCTTATCCGAACCTGGATGAACAGAGTATCGAGACTTGTGCGCTTCATCCATCACAAGTTCTCTAAGGTTACCAAACAAGGGAATCCATAAACGCTCCATGAAGTAGAGAATACCATCCGATCTCTCTACAAGTTGTTTTCCATACCCCTTAAGTATTCTGCTTCAATGTTTTCCTCTTTTAACACTTCGGTTTGTGCCGACCGAATTTGATCAGGTAGGTTTGAATGGATAGTAAGCTGCAAGGCACGGACACGTTTGGGTTTCGATTCCTTTCGACTGAGAGTGTCAGCTACCACGTTAGCCTTACCCAGATGATACTTGATTACACAGTCGTAGTCATTTAAAAGTTCCACCCAGCGACGATGTCGCATGTTCAAGTCCTTCTGGTCGAAAATATGCTGAAGGCTCCTGTGGTCGGTATAAATAGTTCATTTAGTACCATACAGGTAATGCCTCCAGATTTTGAGCGCAAATACTACAGCTCCCAACTCCAAATCGTGCATCGTATAATTCCTCTCGTGAACCTTCAACTGGCGAGAGGCGTAAGCTATCACCTTGTTGCGTTGCATCAACACGCAGCCAAGACCCTGAATAGATGCATCACAGTATACCACGAAATCTTCGGTACCTTCAGGTAGAGACAAAATTGGCGCACTGCAGAGTTTCTGTTTCAATAGTTGGAAAGCCTCTTCTTGTTTCGTTCCCCAAGAGTATACAACGCTTTTCTGTGTCAATGAAGTAAGAGGTTGAGCGATCTTCGAAAAGTCTTTGATAAATCTTCGATAATACCCAGCGAGACCAAGAAATTGCCGCACCTCTAAAGGATTCTTTGGTGCCGCCCAATTTCTAACAGCATCAACTTTTGCAGGGTCCACGTGTATTCCCAATTCATTAACAATGTGCCCAAGAAAGTGTACCTCCCGAATCCAGAAGTCACACTTAGAAAAATTCGCATAGAGCTGCTCCTTCCTTAGAAGTTCCAAAATAAGACGCAGGTGCCGCTCGTGATCTTCCTTGCTCTTAGAGTAGATCAAAATGTCGTCAATGAATACTATAACGAAATCATCGAGATACGGTTTGCATAAGCGGTTCATGAGATCCATGAAGACCGCTAGCGCATTCGTCAATCCAAACGGCATAACCAAAAACTCATAGTGCCCATAACACGTTCGAAAAGCCATTTTCGGAACATCCTCCTCTCAGACTCTCACTTGATGATAGCCCGATCTTAAGTCGATCTTCGAATAAAAACTTGACCCTTGCAACTGGTCAAACAAGTCGTCGATGCGTGGCAATGGATAACGGTTCTTGATGGTCACCTTGTTGAGTTCCCGATAATTAATACACATGCGAAAGGACCCATCTTTCTTCTTTACAAACAACACTAGGGCTTCCCAAGGCGAAGAACTGGGTAGAATAAAGCCTCTGTCCAATAACTCTTGTAGTTGATTAGACAACTCCTGCAACTCTCCAGGTGCTAAACGATAAGGAGCACGAGCTATCGGGGCTGCTCCTGGCGCAAGATCAATCTGAAATTCCACTTGACAGTGAGGAGGTAAACTAGGAAGTTCCACAGGAAATACATCGGCAAATTCACATACAACTGGCAGATCCTCGATCTTTCTTTCTTTCTTTAGAGGGGGTATCAGTAACTATTGCTAGAACTGCAGGATACCCCTTTCGTAGACACTTCTGCGCATGCATAGCCGAGATAATACCAACCATCATCCCACTACGATGCCCTTGAACCGAAAATGGCTCTCCACCAGGGAGAGGAATACGTACTATCTTCTCCTTACACAAAATCTCAGCTTGGTGTTTAGACAGCCAATCCATACCAACCACTATATCGAAACTACCGAGGGTGACAGGAACGAGATCAATATCAAAAACTTGACCCACGAGATCTAGTTTACACCCAAAAAGGACATGCGAAGCTTCTATCGTTTTACCATCAGCTAATTCTACTACTTGCTTAACCTCTAAAGGTGTGGGAGTTAACCCTAGTCGCTGACTAAACTCTAGGGACACATAACTCCAATCGGCACCGGAATCAATTAAAACAGAAGCAATAAGATTATTCACAGAAAACGTACCAGTCACGACATTGACGTCGCTCCTAGCATCCCCAGCACCAATCGTGAATACCCTTCTACGAGCACCGTTGCCCCCATTGTTGCCGTGGTTGTTGTTGTTTCCAGCATTGTTGTTCTGGCGGTTGTTATTGTCGTTAGCATTCTGATTCAACTGAGGGCAATCCCGCTTAAAGTGGCCCTCATCCCCACACTGATAACACCCTTTCTTGAAACCCTGATTCTGATGGGGTTGCTGCCTTTGCTGTCTGTGATACTGCTGATTTTGCTGCTGCTGCTGCTGCTTTGGCTGTGGGGCTCTACAGTCTTTGGCCTCATGGCCCACTTTCTCGCACCTACGACAAGCCCGAGCACACTGCCCATAGTGATGATAGCCACACTTGTTGCACTGTGGCTTCTTCCCCACATAGGAACCTTGATTCTGATTGCTGCCATGGCCTTGGTTTACTGAGGACGACTGACTGAAACTGCGGTTGCTGCTGTTGTCAGGCCTTTTCTGAGTTTGGCTGGCACTGGTTGCTTTGTCAGTGTCATTCCATTTCCGCTTGTTATCACTAGCAGGCGTAGTAGCGGTGGTTGTAGCAGCAGTAGTGGCAGAAACACGCGGTGGTAAAGAACCACTCTCTACCTCCTGATCGGTGATTTTGTGAGCCAAACGAACAATCTGAGTTAAGTTGTTGAGGTTTGCTGCAGCAACCAAGCCCTTCACTCGAGGAGCTAATCCCTCGGTGATTAAGTTCGTCAGCTCAGCTTGGGTCATCGCGATGTGACCACATCCGTGACCTCGTCCACTCATGATTCTATATAAGGAGAGGGGACAAATTTAAGAGTCGGAATGAGGTAAAGTCAAGTATCACGTTGATATCTATGTACTACCAAGTTTACACAAAATAGGGCAGAGCCCTTCTCACACTCATTAAGCCTCACTGGGACTTACATGCACCTCATGTTATTATTATGTGTGCACCCATAATAATAAGGCAATTTGCATGCTTATCTCAGTGCCTCTTAACTTGCGCTAGAAGTTTCCCCCACATTCAAATAGCACAATGAAAGGTATCATAGGATTGTGAATCACAATAGTCGAAAAGTAGGGTCACACTATCGAGTCACCATAATATCTAGTGTGTCGTTTTATGCAAGCTGTGAGTGTGTGACTACTAAACAAGTAATGCATAAAGTAAACAGAAGACGAACCTTGCAATCTGGAGCTGAGTGTGACGTACCAGGATCCAAGCCACTATAACGTTTTAAAACCAAGTTCACTATAACCAGTGGCTCTGATACCAAACTGTGACACCCCCAAAATACCCCATGCGGAGACACCGCAGGACGTGTGACGTACCAGGATCCAAGCCACCAATCATATTAAACCAAGAATAAATATTTAAATAAAACATTCAATTCATTGCATAAGGTAAATCCATGTTATAAGTTAAAACCAAAACAAGTATTCAGCCGAAGCATAAAGTAAATAGTAATTCAAATGATTAAATCACGAGTTCATAATCAAATAAGCGAGTATCCAAGAGTCTCGATCCATGACCACTCCAGCACTCCCAGATAGCAAGTCCATAATTAGAAATCTAAGGACCTGCAAGCATGCAGACAAGTGTGTCAGACGACGCTGGTGAGTTCAAAGTTTTGTTAACGCGTTAAGTTACCAGTTGTGTGAATAAAACAGTTCAACAGTTTGATTTGATGTTGTTATTACCTCGATTACCGCAAATGGCTACTAGATGTGTTTGCCCAAACCCCAATGCCTCTATCAAAGCATTGGTCAAGTGGTCAAGGTAAATAGTTCACGCCCGTCCATTCCGGCCCGGTGTGAGGGTGCCAAACCTAATAGCGCTATCAACTAAATACCTCGTTGCCTTCCCAGCAACAATCGGTAGATGTAAGGGGTCTTATATGATAGAAACTGAGTAATAACAAACATCCCATTAACCTGACATTCTTCCCTGAAAACGTTACCCGATATCCCTTCCCGGGATGCATGCTTGGAAAAGAGCAGTGAACTCTCCTCGGTTTGCTCGGTTTGATTAATTACTTGTTAACACTTAGACAGTCACAACCTATGATATTCAAGTACTCGTAATCAGTTTACATTCACGTATTGTCATGATGCGCATACAAGTTATCACAGCAATTATACAACTCATATAATCCCATAGTTCACGTATACGTTCCAAAATAATGCTTAACAGTTGTGTGTGTACTATATTAGGTATATGAACCAGATTATGTCACTTATCATAAATACACATTATCAATAGTAAGCATCATCATTAACCATAGACATCATTAACAATAGACAGCAGATATCCTTAACAGTAATTATTGTGATTTCATTAACATATTCATAGTCATAAATAAACATCACTAACAGTTTGCCACATGGTTTCCTTTAACAAGGAGTCATTCATTTTTTATGCATGTTCAACGTTATAGTCTATTTGATGAGATCCTGTACAAACAACGAACTCCTGGTCGGCGAAACCTTAAGTTTTCGTCGATGCACATATGACGAAATCCCATGACTTTTCGTCAGGGTTCCTGAGACGAAACCTTAAGGGTTTTCGTCGATGAGTAAGTGACGAAATCTGAGATTTTGTCAGGTCATATCATGTGACGAATCCCAAAATTTCATCGGAGAACAGTTACGCACAACCCTAGTCACGTTTTACAGCCGATCATCATTGGCAGTTCGAATTCAGCAGTTTCGTTAAATCATTAGTTATTTATTTAATCCCTGTATTAAACCAATACATGTCGTTTCCGATCCGTACCATTTGAAAAGATTACCACATATACAAGAACCAACCCATCGACAAAATCAAATGGTAACATGATCAATCAGGTTCAATATCCCTTATAAACAATATTATACAATCAATCAGGTTCGATATTAAACATAATCAACATCATGAAATCAATCAGATTCAATATCACATGTAATCACTATCATGCAGTTATGAATATCAACAGACAAGTGTCACTAACCAAGATTTTAATCCAAACAAGATGCTCACTCGACCAGGGGGGTCTGCTATCGATATAATGCGTACATAGGGAAAAGCTTAAGGGATTTTGGTTTGTGATCAAGTTTAATCCAATCTAAATGCATACAACAAATGAATATACTGTGAGGGTTTGGCAGTTTACTTTTTTTTAGTCGAAGTGGGCTCAAGCCCACTCACTTGGGCTGCCACAAATACTCAGTAACAAAGTCCTAGTGGTTAATATCATCTACACAGCCTAACTCTAAGGTTCTAATGCGGGTGTTGGTTGGGCTCCAAGTATACGTGAGTGTGTATCGGCCCAAATGTATAATAATGTTAACTAACCGAGCTATAACAACTCAGAACGTTCAAGGCAGCGTGTTAGAAAGAAACAATTAACGAGAAGTTAGTATCACAAGATTAACGTTACAAACCTTAAAAGTTCGGGCTTTCACACCTAATAATATAACTAATGCGATAAAATAAATAGACTATCTACAAGTCAAAGAAGTCAAAACAGGAGTTGAGCAAGGAGTGACAGATCGCAATTCGCAATATTTTCTTCCTTTGACTTCAATCTTGACTTTGACTTTAACTTTCGAAACACGGGGTGTTACACAGGCGCTCACGCATTCCCATTGTGAAGGTTCGCTGGGAAGGCAAACGCGGTGCAGAGTTCACCTGGGAACTCGAAAGTGACATCAAGGCGAAGTACCCGCAGTTATTTGTTACAGCTAAAGCCTAATTTCGGGACGAAATTACCTTAACTAGGGGAGGCTGTAACACCCCGTGTTACAAAAGTCAAAGTCAAAGTCAAGATTAAAGTCAAAGGAAGAAAAGATTGCTAATTGCGATCTGTCACTCCTTGCTTAATTATTGATTTGACTTCTTCGACTTGTAATCGAGTCTTATATTTTAATCGCTTTAGTTGTATCATGTGGAGTATCTATTAATAATCAAGGATTAATCGATGTTTATCGCATGTTTTATCGCTAATCGCATTGCTATTGCGCTCGCACCTTATTAGTAGATTATGAATATTGTTTTACGTATGTGTGCTACTTATGTGTTACTTATTCAAATCACAATTGACACACACAACGCAAACACCATTTATACACTAACCTTTATTGCATGCTACGTGTTATTCGATGAATGCTTGTATGTTATGTTAACACAGTGATTGTTGCCTGAAACCTTAGCAATGATAGTACTATAGTTTGGACTCAGCACCTGTCGTGGACAGGGGTTGTTAAGGGCTTTACTTCACGTGTCCCAGTGGGGATATGTGTTGCGCATTCTACAACTCGCAGTCACGTCTGTGCATATTTCTCTGTCGATAACCTACTTGCCTTCACTTTGTTACATGTTGGTTATGCGTAGACGATTTCGAACTCTATTATACTATTAAACTTCTATGCTCACCTTTACACTATGTGTATTGACCAATATTTTAACGTATGTGACAGGTGCTTAAGATGCTAGGATTGTTGTGCCTTGGTGAATCAAGCTAAGGGCCTAGTTATGTCACGCTTAAAATCTGAGTTGTCGGAACAGTGTTTGTTTTTGAGACAATTATTTGTAATAACTGTTTTATTTGGATATGTTGTGGTATGGGACATGACGTTTTAATATCTGGTAATTAATAGTTGTTATGGATACTCATGGACATTCTGTTTCGCTCAGTGCCGCGCCCCGATGTTTCCGCCATCAGTTGGGGTGTGACAGCTTAAACTCGACTCGTTTAGTTTTTAAAAGCTTAAGTTCGGGTTGTTGATATTTTCAGCCTTCTCGAGCTTTACTCAGATTCAACTCATTTATTATTTAGAGTTAATTAAATAGTTAGTCCCTATGGTTTGCACAAAATAACATATTTAGTTACTAATAGTTTAAAATCGCCTTCTAGGGTATTAACTTTTCATTTTGTAACGTTTGGAGGTATTAACTTCTAGGGTATTAACATAGTCTCTGTGGTTTGCACAAAATAACATAATTAGGTACTAATAGAACGTGATTTTAAACCTACAAATAACGTTAATGAGTTACATTCAAACGTTACAAAACGAAAAGTTAATACACTAGAATGTGATTTTAAACTATTAGTACCTAAGTATGTTACTTTGTGCAAACCACAGGGACTAACTATGTAATTAACTCTATTATTGTTTATATATAAAATTTGATAAATATTATGATTCTGTTGCTCCACTCCCCAACGTTTCCAAAAAAGACATTATGTTATGTTTGTACTTGTTTGTTTTTACTTTAAAACAACGTTAAATAACTTTAATCCAATAAAAAGAAACTTTAATCCATGTGTTGTGAAACAATGATTCTGTTGCTCCACTCCCCAACGTTTCCGCCGCGGTTTTGTTGTTTTAATGTTGTCGGGGTGTGACATAATAGATAATACCAAAACATCCCATACAATTACCCAATGGGTTAGATTGTGTTACTATCAATAAATCTATAACAAGCTTTTTTATGCCAAAGAATAACATGTATATGATAATTAATGAATCCAAATTACATTAAACTTTTATTAATCCCAAATGTCTAATTAATATGCACCGGGGATACATTTATTATGTATTATACTATTATTTCCAACTGATATCAATCGTAACGTCAACAACAACTTTTCAATGTTTGGGTACAAAATGAACTACATTTATCTAAAGTAGCACGACACATATCTTCGTATTGAAATAGAGCACAACAACAAAACCTGCGAAAATAATGTTTTGCTTTTGTGTTTTCAGTACAGAGTACAGGACAATTTTTTTTGGGGGGTGGTGTACCTTGAAGTAGTCCAATGTCACTTTGACTAACATTTTCACCTAAGAATCCAAGATTGATATTGATTAGTAAGTTCATGTAAAATACACAACATGATAAAATAATCAGATCAATAGAGCATACCGTAGTAACATGTTGATAACATAAGAAAACTTATGCATAAAACCATCAAGAGTGATTCTTTTGCTGTCACCATTTTACGTATCTTTAAAATTGTGTTACTCGTGATTATAACATATAAAAATGGACATGCAAGTTGTATTTATAAACATTTTCATGTACAAGGCGTGTAGGTGTTTTTAATATTGCATGTTGTTATTTTATTGTTGTTGACAAGATATATCAATATAGGACGGAATAAATCACTATATACTTGAACTAATCTTTGATTTAGTTAGAAGTCACCAAAAACTTGTTGGCAGTTTAGTTACAAGTCACCTTACATGACCGTAATTTGGTTACAAGTCACCAAAGACGCCAAACATCGTTTTATGTATCACACAAAATGATTATAAACAAATAATGTATTTTGTGGCAATTACATATTTATTAATATATAATTTAAGTACTTCTATGTATGTATACAAAAATGTATAATAACATTAAGACGTACATTAGTGAAGGCTAGAAAAATATACGTACATGTATTTAGATAAGTACACAAAATGTGTGGTTGTTCATAACAAAGAAAAGATCTTATAATGATTAATTACGTTACTATATATAACATATGAAAATAAATATTAGTTTTTGCAAATTTCTTTTTATGACATCATGCTAAGATGTTGTATTATAACTTATGTGTTACTTTATATTGTACGCGCAATAACCCTGAATTTCCATTCAATTATCTATTATTTTAATTTAACACGTAATTACCCAACCTAACTTAACTTAAAAGTTAAATAGTACTCTAATTACGTGTGCCCAATTTGTTAATGAATAAAGTGTTTAACATCATCATCATTATTATTATTATTATAATTATTTTTTTTATTATTATTATTATTATTATTATTATTATTAATTGATTGACAAATTGTTTAATACTTAACCAATCAACTTTATAGATGATTTAACTCATATTGAAATCCAGATTTGAATAAAGATGATTTAACTCATATTGAAATCCATATTTGATGTATTCAGTATTATGAATTATTTATTTTATTAATATTAGTATTGCATTTATAATAATTGATGTAATCATGCGGCACCAAGTCATCTTAGATACCTAATACGAACATGTAACAACATGGACATTGGCTATTAACGTTTTTTAACCCAAAAAACATCTTAAACGTATCTATATAACAATTTAACTATTTATTATTAACACCAATTAATTATGAGAAGAGGGATATGTCATATTTTGCATTAATAATTTACTTCGTTATCTTTCGGTATTTTGGCCTTGCTGGACTCTATCTCTGCTGACTCAGACCAATATGGCCGAGGGAAGCGTTGCCTCCAAAAGAGGGACATGCCACAATAAATAAGATAATCTCTTAAAAAAAACCTAAAGTGCAGAAATCATCAAAAGATTGGTGAAAGAGGAGTCAGAACCAAGTGATTCTGTCTTGTCTATTTTTTCTTTTTAGTATTTTAATTTCTTTTTAAATTTTATTTACTAAACATGTTTTCTCAAAAATTTGGTTAGATTAGATGTTGACAATATTCTGGTATTAAAAGCTCTTATGTCCTTGGATGATCTCGGTATGTTACCATCACCATACTACTCCAACGATGGGTGCACTTGCCCTAAAATGTTGTAGAGTGATAATAATTATATGGTGTTTTATAAATCTAAAGCTTGCTAAACGAGTAAAAGTGCTAAAAATATACCATAAGTTGTTGCTGGGGACACAAGGATTTTAAGAAAGTTTAAAATCAACGGCCTAATCAGTTTTCTTCATCTTTATTTTTCTTCTTAGGTTTTTCTTCTTTTTCTACATTTTTTCCACTTTATATAAGTTTAGCACTGGCATGTCTGATCACACACAGGGCCCTGTCTATCAATCTGTTTTCTGGGTTACTGGGATAAAAGCACGGGACGGTGACTTACTTCTAGTATATGGAACCAGAAAATAGAAACTTTAACTCAATAACATGGGGTCATGCCTATCTAGACACGGGGTTGTGTTTGTTAGCTGGTGATGTGTGTAAAATGCAACATATAAATTACATCAAATAAGGCATAAAACTAACCCTTTTAAGTACTAATGTTGGAAAAAGTGTGCTTTTGTCTTCCTTTTGTATTTTCAGGGTTAAAAGAGCTTAAATTAACAAAAGAAGCAAAAACACATCCAAATCTAACATAAATACAAGAAAAGGAAGAAACGTGGCATGCCCGACCCCTCGACACCATCTTCCCAAGCAAAAACAAGATTTCAGAAGGCTGAACACGCCCCGTGCCCAACGGACATGGGGGCGTGCCCAAGTGTCTGCAGAAAGGACAAAAGACTAGAAGCTTCTATTCCCCGACACGGAGGCGTGCCCAACTCCACACGGCTGTGGTCAACGCTAAGATTCGCAGAATCAAAGCAAATCTTGATAGTACATATACGCTTCTGCACACGGGGCCGTGCCCAGTGGACACGGGGGTGTGGTCAACTAATGCAAACAAACTGCATTTAATGAAGAAAGAGAAAGTGGGTGGACACGGGGCCGTGTCCGGGCTTCTGTGCAGGCTATAAATAGAGGTGCTTGGTTCACTTCAAAGGCATCCTTTGGCAAACCACATCTCTCACACTTCACCCACACTCCACCACCATCACAACACCCTCATCCACCACCATCATCCATTATCCATCATCCATCATTGAGTGTGTGTAGTAGTCTCGGGATCCAAGATTGATAGTAAGAGTTCTTGACAATCAAAGGCCATGTTTGCCTAAGTCTCTTACATCACTTGGTGAAGACAAGCATTTAGTGTAATACTTTTGTTTTTTAATCTTTTCGCACCTTTTATTTGGTTTTGTATTAATGACTTTAATAACTAGTTTCTTATCTTAAAGGTGAAACTTCCTTATCATTTATCCGTGGTGTCTTGGCATTATTTTACTATCTATATAAAATAAAAGATTTACACCATTCATATCTTTACGGTCTATATAGAGATATGTTGGCTACCTGGTCGGGGGTTAAGGGAATGGTTTGGTAAGGTTCTTGCCTTGTTCAGTGTATAGATCCTGCAAGGACCTGGGTCAAGCTTACTAGGACCTCCTTCAATACCCACTGGTATTGGATGGTGGGGGTGCGAATGGCTTGATCCCATCATATATAAACTACTACTAATACAGTAACCCGACTACTTGGGATTGTATCCATGCTGACTCAAACCACTTAGCCGAGGGTAACGTCACCTTTAAAAGAGGGGCCAACTGTCACACCCCCAAAATACCCCATGCGGAGACACCGCAAGACGTGTGACGTACCAGGATCCAAGCCACCAATCATATTGAACCAAGAATAAATATTTAAATAAAACATTCAATTCATTGCATAAGGTAAATCCATGTTATAAGTTAAAACCAAAACAAGTATTCAGCGGAAGCATAAAGTAAATAGTAATTCAAATTATTAAATCACGAGTTCATAATCAAATAAGCGAGTATCCAAGAGTCTCGATCCTTGACCACTCCAGCACTCCCAGATAGCAAGTCAATAATAAGAAATCTAACGACCTGCAAGCATGCAGACAAGTGTGTCAGGCGACGCTGGTTACCAGTTGTGTGTATAAGACAGTTCAACTGTTTGATTTGATGATGTTATTAACTCGATTACCGCAAATGGCTACTAGATGTGTTTGCTCAAACCCCAATACCTCTATCAAAGCATTGGTTAAGTGGTTAAGGTAAATAGTTCACGCCCGTCCATTCCGGCCCAGTGTGAAGGTGCCAAACCTAATAGCGCTATCAAATAAATAACTCGTTGCCTTCCCAGCAACAATCGGTAGATGTAAGGGGTCTTATATGATAGAAACTGAGTAATAACAAACATCCCATTAACCTGACATTCTTCCCTGAAAACGTTACCCGATATCCCTTCCCGGGATGCATGCTTGGAAAAGAGTAGTGAACTCACCTCCGTTTGCTCGGTTTGATTAATTACTTGTTAACACTTAGACAGTCACAGCCTATGATATTCAAGTACTCGTAATCAGTTTACATTCACGTATAGTCATGATGTGCATACAAGTTATCACAACAATTATACAACTCATATAATCCCATAGTTCACGTATACGTTCCAAAATAATGCTTAAGAGTTGTGTGTGTACTATACTAGGTACATGAACCAGATTATGTCACTTATCATAAATACACATTATTAATAGTAAGCATCATCATTAACCATAGACATCATTAACAATAGACAGCAGATATCCTTAACAGTAATTATTGTGATTTCATTAACATATTCATAGTCATAAATAAACATCACTAACAGTTTGCCACATGGTTTCCTTTAACAAGGAGTCATTCATTTTTTATGCATGTTCAACGTTACAGTCTATTGATGAGCTCCTGTACAAATGACGAATTCCTGGTCGGCGAAACCTCAAGTTTTCGTCGATGCACATATGACGAAATCCCATGACTTTTCGTCGGGGTTCCTCCGACGAAACCTTAAGGGTTTTAGTCGATGAGTAAGTGACGAATTCTGAGATTTCGTCGGTCATATCATGTGACGAATCCCGAAATTTCGTCGGAGAACAGTTACGCACAACCCTAGTCTCGTTTTACAGCCGATTATCATTGGCAGTTCGAATTCAACGGTTTCATTAAATCATTAGTTATTTATTTAATCCATGTATTAAACCAATACATCTCGTTTCCGATCCGTGCCATCGGAAACGATTATCACATATACAAGAACCAACCCATCGACAACATCAAATGGTAACATGATCAATCAGGTTCAATATCCCTTATAAACAATATTATACAATCAATCAGGTTCGATATTACATATAATCAACATCATGAAATCAATCAGATTCAATATCACATGTAATCACTATCATGCAGTTATGAATATCAACAGACAAGAGTCACTAACCAAGATTTTAATCCAAACAAGATGCTCACTCGACCGGGGGGGGGGGGGCGGGTCTGCTAACGAGATAATGCATACAGAGGGAAAAGCTCAAGGGTTTTTGGTTTGTGATCAAGTTTAATCCAATCTAAATGCATACTACATATGAATATACTGTGAGGGTTTGGGCAGTTTACTTTTTTTTAGTCGAAGTGGGCTCAAGCCCACTCACTTGGGCTGCCACAAATACTTAGTAACAAAGTCCTAGTGGTTAATATCATCTACACAGCCCAACTCTAAGGTTCTAATGCGGGTGTTGGGTTGGGCTCCAAGTATACGTGTGTGTGTATCAGCCCAAATGTATAATCATGTTAACTAACCGAGCTATAACAACTCAGAACGTTCAAGGCAGCGTGTTAGAAAGAAACAATTAACGAGAAGTTAGTATCACAAGATTAACGTTACAAACCTTAAAAGTTCGGGCTGTCACATCATCCCCAACTTGAAAGAAATTTTGTCCCGAAATTCGACGAGCAATCTAAAACGGTATGGTGCTAGATCAGGATGACTGTGCATTCTCCGCGGGTGCCACATCATCCCCAACTTGAATGGGAATTTCGTCCCTAAATTCACTAGTTGCACCAGATTTAGATTTGCCAGGCTTGGATTTGTCCTCTGGGAATAAATGTGGGTACTTAAGCTTCATCTGATCTTCGCGTTCCCACGTGAACTCCGGTCTACGTCTTGAGTTCCAACGAACTCTCACAATAGGGATTCGACTATGCTTGCGGACTTTGACCTCGCGGATTGGTTCCTCAACAAACTGCAACTTGTCATCGATCTTCAGCTCTTGAAACGGTATGACCAGTGTTTCTTCAGACAAACACTTCTTTAATTGCGACACATGGAATACGTCATGGACGTTACCCAACTCAGCAGGTAACTCCAACCTGTAGGCCACTTTACCAATTCGCTCCAGAATTCTGAATGGCCCAACATAATGAGGGTTAAGCTTGCTGCGCTTCCCAAAACGCACCACACCCTTCCAGGGTGATACCTTTAGCATAACGCGATCATTAACTTCAAACTCCAAAGGTTTTCTACGCTCATCGGCTTAACTCTTCTGACGATCATGTGCTGCCGCCATACGATTCCTGATCTAAACAATTTTCTCGGAGGTTTCAAGCTCCAATTCCGGGCCTGTAATCTGACTGTCATTCACCTCAGCCCAACAGAGAGGTGAACGACATTTTCGGCCATACAATGCTTCGAATGGAGCTGCTCGGATGCTGGTATGGTAGCTATTGTTGTAAGAAAACTCTATGAACGGCAAGTGTTTTTCCCAACCCTTGCCAAAATCAATCACGCAAGCTCTTAACATGTCTTGTAATGTCTGGATAGTTCGTTCACTTTGACAATCCGTCTGTGGATGGTAAGCAGTACTCATGTCGAGGCGTGAGCCGAATGATTTGTGCATCGACTACCACAAATCTGAAATGAAACGCGGGTCACGGTCAGTGATAATAGAAGTTGGCACCCCGTGCCTAGAAACCACCTCCTTGTGGTATACAGCTGCTAATTGTGAGAACTTATACGTTTCTTTGATCGCGAGAAAGTGCGCTGACTTTGTGAGACGATCCACGATTACCCAAATTGTATCATTCCCGCTTTGAGTTCTCGGCAAACCTGTGACGAAATCCATTGTGATTTGCTCCCACTTCCACATGGGTATTTCTGGTTGTTGCAGTAATCCAGACAGTTTCTGGTATTCCACTTTAATTTTTGAACACGTCAAGCATTTACTAACATACGTTGCGATGTGAGCTTTCATCTTCGGCCACCAATACATGACTTTGAGATCCTGATACATCTTATCCGAACCTGGATGAACAGAGTATCGAGACTTTTGCGCTTCATCCATCACAAGTTCTCTAAGGTTACCAAACAAGGGAATCCATAAACGCTCCATGAAGTAGAGAATACCATCCGATCTCTCTACAAGTTGTTTTTCCATACCCCTTAAGTATTCTGCTTCAATGTTTTCCTCATTTAACACTTCGGTTTGTGCCGACCGAATTTGATCAGGTAGGTTTGAATGGATAGTAAGCTGCAAGGCACGGACACATTTGGGTTTCGATTCCTTTCGACTGAGAGCGTCAGCTACCACGTTAGCCTTACCCAGATGATACTTGATTACACAGTCGTAGTCATTTAAAAGTTCCACCCAGCGACGATGTCGCATGTTCAAGTCCTTCTGGTCGAAAATATGCTGAAGGCTCCTGTGGTCGGTATAAATAGTTCATTTAGTACCATACAGGTAATGCCTCCAGATTTTGAGCGCAAATACTACATCTCCCAACTCCAAATCATGCATCGTATAATTCCTCTCGTGAACCTTCAACTGTCGAGAGGCGTAAGCTATCACCTTGTTGCGTTGCATCAACACGCAACCAAGACTCTGAATAGATGCATCACAGTATACCGCGAAATCTTCGGTACCTTCAGGTAGAGACAAAATTGGCGCACTGCAGAGTTTCTGTTTCAATAGTTGGAAAGCATCTTCTTGTTTCGTTCCCCAAGAGTATACAACGCTTTTCTGTGTCAATGAAGTAAGAGGTTGAGCGATCTTCGAAAAGTCTTTGATAAATCTTCGATAATACCCAGCGAGACCAAGAAATTGCCGCACGTCCAAAGGATTCTTTGGTGCCGCCCAATTTCTAACAGCATCAACTTTTGCAGGGTCCACGTGTATTCCCAATTCATTAACAATGTGCCCAAGAAAGTGTACCTCCCGAATCCAGAAGTCACACTTAGAAAACTTCGCATAGAGTTTCTCCTTCCTTAGAAGTTCCAAAATAAGACGCAGGTGCCGCTCATGATCTTCCTTGCTCTTAGAGTAGATCAAAATGTCGTCAATGAATACTATAACGAAATCATCGAGATACGGTTTGCATACGCGGTTCATGAGATCCATGAAGACCGCTAGCGCATTCGTCAATCCAAACGGCATAACCAAAAACTCATAGGTGGTGTTTGTTTTTTTTGTAGGAAAAGGTCTGCAGTCTGCGGACCACATCTGCAGACATCTGCAGAAGAAGAGGTGGACCAAATGTCTGCAGTCTGTAAGGAGAAGAGGGTTTGTTTTTTTTTTCTATACAAAAGCTCTTCTCACAAACAATAGACACACAACCACACCCAGATCTCTGCCTTATCTCTCTCTCTACTCTCTCTCTACAATCTGCCACCACCACCGCCCATAGCACCACCGCACCACCTCCGCCATAGCACCACCGCCATCTTCTACCGCCAAGAACAACCACAACCACCACTGCCGTCTGCCTTCATCAACCACCACAACCACCACAACCACCACCTTCGTCGCAACCACCACCGTCTGCCTTCATCTACCACCGCCATCA
Organism: Helianthus tuberosus; assembly: GCA_030545235.1. NCBI lineage: Eukaryota > Viridiplantae > Streptophyta > Magnoliopsida > Asterales > Asteraceae > Helianthus > Helianthus tuberosus. Next base: position 153,970,601 of record CM060451.1, on the reverse strand, counting down.
TCGTCGTTCCACCACCGCCTTCGTCGCAACCACCACCACTGCCTTCGATTTTGGGGGTTTTTTGTTCGATTTTAGGGTTTTTTGTTCGATTTTGGGGGTTTTGTTCGATGGTCTCCGACGAAGATGATGGTCTGCCGCTCCTTCTCTCTCTCAACGGTATCTCTCTCTCTCTTCTTTCTCTCTCTCTCTCTACGGTCTCTCTCTCTCCGGTCTTTCCCTCTCTCTCTACGGTCTCTCTCTCTCTCCGATGATGGTGGTGGTGATGTATCAGGTGGCGGTGGTGGCGGAGATGTGGTGGTGGAGGTGGAGGTGGGGAAGAAGGTCTGTGCGGTGAAGAGGTAAAGGTCTGTGTGGCACAGACTTGGGACAATGTCTGCCTGGTGAAGAGGTCTCGCAGACCTTTTTTAATGAAAGGTCTGCGAGAAAACAAACAAGCTGCAACATCCAAACGTCTGCGCGCGTCTGCGCGGCGCAGACATAAGTGGCCAGAAGTGCTTCTGGCCAAAAAACAAACAGCACCATAGTGCCAATAACGCGTTCGAAAAGCCATTTTCGGGACATCCTCCTCTCAGACTCTCACTTGATGATAGCCCGATCTTAAGTCGATCTTCGAATAAAAAGTTGACCCTTGCAACTGGTCAAACAAGTCGTCGATGCGTGGCAATGGATAACGGTTCTTGATGGTCACCTTGTTGAGTTCCCGATAATCAATACACATGCGAAAGGACCCGTCTTTCTTCTTTACAAACTGATGTATAAGAATTTATACATCTTTTAAACGTCAAATACGCCCCGTTTATGCGAAAACTCTTTGTATTTTCATTGATTTTGGTACTCATTTGAGTTGTTTGTGAAAATACAGGTCCGGGCTTCGGCCCGGTGATGAAACGAAGGCTTTTGGAGCAAAATGGAGCAAAAATGGAACATTCCAGCAAACTGCCAGATATGGCACCACCGTGCCAACCATGAGCACGACCGTGCCAAGCCTTTCGACACCTGCACTCTCGACCAGCACTAGCATCCGGCACCAGCACCATCAAAATTCAGAAATGGCACGACCGTGCCAACCACTGGCACGGCCGTGCCAGGTCAATTTGAGCCCCAGATCAGAGTGTTTCCGAGATCGTTGCCGAGCACTATCGGCTGGCACTACCAGATCATGCCCGAGCACGGTCGTGCCACCTCGGGAAATTTTGAGCGCGATTTTTCCCAAAATGGAAGCATACTTGGTCAACATTCAAGAAAGTGGCTCTGACACTTGCCAAGCACGACCGTGCCAAAAGGTGGCATGGTAGTGCCAAACGCGCAGAGTTTAAATACGAGTTTCTAGCTCATTTGCAAGGGAGTTGGAGCATTTTGGTGACTTTTTCTCTCAAGAATCTGGTCTTGGAAGCTTGTTGGAGCCAAGAGGGAGCCTTGAAGAGGACTTAATCACTTGAAGATCTACTCAAACATCATTTTAATCTTGTCTTTAACTTGGTTAGCTTATTACATTATGAACAATTTATGTTTCTTTGCACTTGATTTGGTAGCCATGAGCCTTATGGGCTAAACATTTGAGTTGTCTAAACTTAGTTGAAGCTAATGAATATGTGATAACATGGAAGTAGATGTGATGATTGTTCTTGTTAATCTTCATGTTGGTATTTAATCTTGTTCTTGGAGTTCTTGTGTATGCTTAAAGTTCTTGTTCTTGAATGTTTGCTCATAAGCATTTACATGTTGTGTTGGAAAGCCCATGTAAAGATTATGATTATTGAATCTTGTTAACTTGTTAGTATGATTCATAGCATGAAACTAGGAATGGTAATTGCTAATGTGATTGAATGATGATTTGAGCATATGTGTGAATTCTTGCATCTAGATTTGGAAAGATCATAAGGATGTTTATGTGGATTCTATAGTTTGTGTTCTTGTTAGTTTGATGATTTAGGCCAAAATTGTTAGCTAGCATGACCATGCTTGTGGTTCATATCAAGAACATGATGATAGTGCCAACTACTTAAAACCAAGTTAGGGTGATTAGTGTGTTTTTCATATTAGTTTTCCCTAATTTGTAGAGTTAGGAGTTTTGACAAACAAATAACTCATTATTAAAGATTAACATCAACTTAGCAAGTGAGCTTAAAATAATAATTTTTAGGTGATTAGAATGTTAATTCATTTTTAGTTTTCCTAAGAATTATAGACTAGGAAGCCTTGATTGGGGACTTAGTTAAATTTAGAGCTTGCATCATCACAATTCATTCCACCTTGTTGTCATATGTTTGTTAGTGGAAACTTAGTTTAGGCAACCCTTTCTTAGATATTGTTCTTTGTTAGAATTTTTAGTAGTTTATTTCTTTGCATGCTAAGTTAGAAAAATCAACCCAATCATTTGAAAAGGCTTTAAAGTAGCAAAAGTTTAGTATCGAGACACCGCGTCCACGGATTGATATCCGGTTCTTGCCGATTAGCTATATTACCACCCGACGGGTACACTTGCCCTTTGTGTGTGTAGTTAGTTCCTAGGTGAAAAACCATTTTAAAACTAAATTTGTGTGAACAAATATCTTCATAAAAAATATATATAATTCACGCACATCAAGTTTTTGGCGCCGTTGCCGGGGATGCGGTCTTCTTGAAAACGATTCGAGTTACTTATTTAGCCATTGTGAAAAGTGTATAAAATTTTTGTCTACTTGTTTTATTTGTCTTTTATGTGATTAACTGAAAAAAGAAAAAAAATGATTATTTGTTAGTTTTGTTTTTAGTTTTTTGTGTATGTAGTTGTATTGTTTCCTTTTTTTTCCTTGAAAGTTTGCTCGTGGCGATGGCATTGTGGGTATTAGCCCATTGCCTCGCCACTTTCGTGTTTATCTTTTAGTCTTTTGTGTTTGAGGGGTGTGCCATTTTGCACCGTCCGTACACCCCTCCGTCGGACGAATATATATTTAGTTTTAATTTTTAGTTTAGTGGGCTATTTAAATGAAAAAAAAAAGCAAGGGTAAACTGGGTTGGGTAAATTCTTTTGAGTTTGATCATGTTTGTTAAGTGTGCAGTGTTGGCTCGATGAGATGTTGGTTTGATGGATGGCTTGGTAGTTCGTTGTGGATGCTCCTTTTTGCTTCATCTTGTTCTGCTTCTAGCCTTATGTTTCAGGGGAGTTTTCGTGTTCCCGCCTTCCTTTATTTGTATTGAATTCTCAATTCCTTTGCTTATTCAATTTTTTGTTGTACATCGAGGGCGATGTACAATTCAAGTGTGGGGAGGTGGTCTATCGCTTGAGCTTTGTTGTCAAAATAAAAAAAAAATAAAAATAAAAAATAAAAAAAATAACAAAAATAATAATAATAATAATAATAATAATAATAATAATAATAATAATAATAATAATGCAAAGCTCTCTTTTAATAATTTTTGTGGCATATTAATCAAATCAACATAAGTATCGAAATAAGCACCAAAATTTTTGATAAATAAATAAGGGTAAACGCAAAAAGGGGGGCTTGCTCGTGTAAGGAAAACCGTCAAGTAATATTTTTTTTGTATAAATTTGAGCATGAGAAATCAAGCGATTGACCTACTTGTTTGCCTTGCATATTTTCCCAATACGCCCGTTTCCGTGAGTTATTTTTTAGCCTTATAGCTTTAGAATTATTTTTGCTCATGTTTTTGCGGGCAAAGATTGAGTGAGCCGGATAACTTTTGCCATTTAGAACTTGTGTTAAGTATGCATTTCGAGGCCACAAAGCAAGAATTCAAGCATAGAAGTGATTGAGGCATTAGGAAACCTTTTTATTTTAGCCATTTTTATTCACCTCCCTACCCCAATCATTCCCCTAGTTAAACCAATTTGAGCCTTTCCCTTTCGTTTCTTGTAAACCACAAAATATTAGCCACTTAGCCAAATTAGCCGTTTATATTTTTAACCCATTTTTGGTTGGAAGCCCGGTTCGGTTAATGATTAACTTGTAGCTTTTGTATAGTTTCCTCTTAGTTGTTACGTCCCTCATGATCAAGAGTTTTTAGCTAAGTAGACGTACTTAGTTCTCTCCAAAGCATGGGCTATTCTTAAAAAAAAAAAAAAAAAAAAAAACCCTCAAGAAATATAGTTGAAAAAGCCTTATCAAATGGCTTTGTTAGAGCAATTTTGGGAGTGAAAAGCAATACTTGTCGGTTAGCTCTCGGTTAGTTATTATTTAGTTGTATAGTTCTATTTTCTTGTATTTCAAGTTTGTCAAACCGTCGGGTTACAACCGTTTTAGCCACTTTTAAAAATCCACTTCCACACCCTTAACCCAAGCCAAGTTACAACCCAAACAAGACCTCATGATTTATGCTTTATTTTTGCCGAGTGATTAGATTTGATCCTTCCACAAGCTTATGACATCGCATAGTTATCGTCTTGGCATCGAGTGTTCTAAACATACTCCACAAATTGTATGTGCACCTATATTTAGCCGAGTGTGTGTGAACATTGTGAGGATGCATGGTGAACTTGTAGGGATTTCTAAGATGGACCATTGCTCATAAACATATTTTACATATCTCTTTTCGGTTGTTTCTTTATATCGAGCACTCCTTGATTGTTTTGACCCGAGTTATTTGTTTGTGCTTATGAAATGCTAGTTGAGATGATTGCCATTTAGAGAGTTTCGTTGATTTTAGTTTGCTTGAGGACAAGCAAAGTTCAAGTGTGGGGATGTTTGATGTATAAGAATTTATACATCTTTTAAACGTCAAATACGCCCCGTTTATGCGAAAACTCTTTGTATTTTCATTGATTTTGGTACTCATTTGAGTTGTTTGTGAAAAACTGGGTCGAATAAAGCCTCTGTCCAATAACTAGATGCAAGAATTCACACATATGCTCAAATCATCATTCAATCACATTAGCAATTACCATTCCTAGTTTCATGCTATGAATCATACTAACAAGTTAACAAGATTCAATAATCATAATCTTTACATGGGCTTTCCAACACAACATGTAAATGCTTATGAGCAAACATTCAAGAACAAGAACTTTAAGCATACACAAGAACTCCAAGAACAAGATTAAATACCAACATGAAGATTAACAAGAACAATCATCACATCTACTTCCATGTTATCACATATTCATTAGCTTCAACTAAGTTTAGACAACTCAAATGTTTAGCCCATAAGGCTCATGGCTACCAAATCAAGTGCAAAGAAACATAAATTGTTCATAATGTAATAAGCTAACCAAGTTAAAGACAAGATTAAAATGATGTTTGAGTAGATCTTCAAGTGATTAAGTCCTCTTCAAGGCTCCCTCTTGGCTCCAACAAGCTTCCAAGACCAGATTCTTGAGAGAAAAAGTCACCAAAATGCTCCAACTCCCTTGCAAATGAGCTAGAAACTCGTATTTAAACTCTGCGCGTTTGGCACTACCATGCCACCTTTTGGCACGGTCGTGCTTGGCAAGTGTCAGAGCCACTTTCTTGAATGTTGACCAAGTATGCTTCCATTTTGGGAAAAATCGCGCTCAAAAGTTCCCGAGGTGGCACGACCGTGCTCGGGCATGATCTGGTAGTGCCAGCCGATAGTGCTCGGCAACGATCTCGGAAACACTCTGATCTGGGGTTCAAACGATAAGGAGCATGAGCTATCGGGGCTGCTCCTGGCACAAGATCAATCTGAAATTCCACTTGACGGTGAGGAGGTAAACCAGGAAGTTCCACAGGAAATACATCGGCAAATTTACATACAACTGGCAGATCCTCGATCTTTCTTTCTTTCTTCAGAGGGGGTATCAGTAACTATTGCTAGAACTGCAGGATACCCCTTTCGTAGACGCTTCTGCGCATGCATAGCCGAGTTAATACCAACCATCATCCCACTACGATGCCCTTGAACCGATAATGGCTCTCCACCAGGGAGAGGAATACGTACTATCTTCTCCTTACACAAAATCTCAGCTTGGTGTTTAGACAGCCAATCCATACCAACCACTATATCAAAACTACCGAGGGTGACAGGAACGAGATCAATATCAAACACTTGACCCACGAGATCTAGTTTACACCCAAAAAGGACATGCGAAGCTTCTATCGTTTTACCATCAGCTAATTCTACTACTTGCTTAACCCCTAAAGGTGTGGGAGTTAACCCTAGTCGCTGACTAAACTCTAGGGACACATAACTCCAATCGGCACCGGAATCAATTAAAACAGAAGCAATAAGATTATTCACAGAAAACGTACCAGTCACGACATTGTCGTCGTTCCTAGCATCCCCAGCACCAATCGTGAATACCCTTCCACGAGTTTAGTGTATTGAACTTGTATGCTCACCTTACACTATGTGTATTGACCAATATTTTAACGTATGTGACAGGTGCTTAATATGCTAGGATTGTTGTGCCTTGGTGAATCAAGCTAGGGGTCTAGTTATGTCACGCTTAAAATCTGAGTTGTCGGAACAGTGTTTGTTTTTGAGACAATTATTTGTAATAACTGTTTTATTTGGATATGTTGTGGTATGGGACATGACGTTTTAATATCTGGTAATTAATAGTTGTTATGGATACTCATGGACATTCTGTTTCGCTCAGTGCCGCGCCCCGATGTTTCCGCCATCAGTTGGGGTGTGACAGCTTAAACTCGACTCGTTTAGTTTTTAAAAGCTTAAGTTCGGGTTGTTGATATTTTCAGTCTTCTCGAGCTTTACTCAGATTCAACTCATTTATTATTTAGAGTTAATTAAATAGTTAGTCCCTATGGTTTGCACAAAATAACATATTTAGTTACTAATAGTTTAAAATCGCCTTCTAGGGTATTAACTTTTCATTTTGTAACGTTTGGAGGTATTAACTTCTAGGGTATTAACATAGTCTCTGTGGTTTGCACAAAATAACATAATTAGGTACTAATAGAACGTGATTTTAAACCTACAAATAACGTTAATGAGTTACATTCAAACGTTACAAAACGAAAAGTTAATACACTAGAATGTGATTTTAAACTATTAGTACCTAAGTATGTTACTTTGTGCAAACCACAGGGACTAACTATGTAATTAACTCTATTATTGTTTATATATAAAATTTGATAAATATTATGATTCTGTTGCTCCACTCCCCAACGTTTCCAAAAAAGACAATATGTTATGTTTGTACTTGTATGTTTTTACTTTAAAACAACGTTAAATAACTTTAATCCAATAAAACGAAACTTTAATCCATGTGTTGTGAAACAATGATTCTGTTGCTCCACTCCCCAACGTTTCCGCCGCGGTTTTGTTGTTTTAATGTTGTCGGGGTGTGACATAATAGATCATACCAAAAGATCCCATACAATTACCCAAGGGGTTAGATTGTGTTACTATCAATAAATCTATAACAAGCTTTTTTATGCCAAAGAATAACATGTATATGATAATTAATGAATCCAAATTACATTAAACATTTATTAATCCCAAATGTCTAATTAATATGCACCGAGGATACATTTATTATGTATTATACTATTATTTCCAACTGATATCAATCGTAACGTCAGCAACAACTTTTCAATGTTTGAGTACAAAATGAACTACATTTACCTAAAGTAGCACGACATATATCTTCGTATTGAAATATAGCACAACAACAAAACCTGTGAAAATAATGTTTTGCTTTTGTGTTTTCAGTACAGAGTACAGGACAATTTTTTTTAGGGGTGGTGTACCCTGAAGTAGTCCTATGTCACTTTGACTAACATTTTCACCTAAGAATCCAAGATTGATATTGATTAGTAAGTTCATGTAAAATACACAACATGATAAAATAATCAGATCAATAGAGCATACCGTAGTAACATGTTGATAACATAAGAAAACTTATGCATAAAACCATCAAGAGTGATTCTTTTGCTGTCACTATTTTACGTATCTTTAAAATTGTGTTACTTGTGATTATAACATATAAAAATGGACATGCAAGTTGTATTTATAAACATTTTCATGTACAAGGCGTGTAGGTGTTTTTAATATTGCATGTTGTTATTTTAATGTTGTTGACAAGATATATCAATATAGGACGGAATAAATCACTATATACTTGAACTACTCTTTGATTTAGTTAGAAGTCACCAAAAACTTGTTGGCAGTTTAGTTACAAGTCACCTTACATGACCGTAATTTATACACTAACCTTGATTGCATGCTACGTGTTATTCGATGAATGCTTGTATGTTATGTTAACACAGTGATTGTTGCCTGAAACCTTAGCAATGATAGTACTATAGTTTGGACTCAGCACCTGTCGTGGACAGGGGTTGTTAAGGGCTTTACTTCACGTGTCCCAGTGGGGATATGTGTTGCGCATTCTACAACTCGCAGTCACGTCTGTGCATATTTCTCTGTCGATAACCCACTTGCCTTCACTTTGTTACATGTTGGTTATGCGTAGACGATTTCGAACTCTATTATACTATTAAACTTCTATGCTCACCTTTACACTATGTGTATTGACCAACATTTTAACGTATGTGACAGGTGCTTAAGATGCTAGGATTGTTGTGCCTTGGTGAATCAAGCTAAGGGCCTAGTTATGTCACGCTTAAAATCTGAGTTGTCGGAACAGTGTTTGTTTTTGAGACAATTATTTGTAATAACTGTTTTATTTGGATATGTTGTGGTATGGGACATGACGTTTTAATATCTGGTAATTAATAGTTGTTATGGATACTCATGGACATTCTGTTTCGCTCAGTGCCGCACCCCGATGTTTCCGCCATCAGTTGGGGTGTGACAGCTTAAACTCGACTCGTTTAGTTTTTAAAAGCTTAAGTTCGGGTTGTTGATATTTTCAGCCTTCTCGAGCTTTACTCAGATTCAACTCATTTATTATTTAGAGTTAATTAAATAGTTAGTCCCTATGGTTTGCACAAAATAACATATTTAGTTACTAATAGTTTAAAATCGCCTTCTAGGGTATTAACTTTTCATTTTGTAACGTTTGGAGGTATTAACTTCTAGGGTATTAACATAGTCTCTGTGGTTTGCACAAAATAACATAATTAGGTACTAATAGAACGTGATTTTAAACCTACAAATAACGTTAATGAGTTGCATTCAAACGTTACAAAACGAAAAGTTAATACACTAGAATGTGATTTTAAACTATTAGTACCTAAGTATGTTACTTTGTGCAAACCACAGGGACTAACTATGTAATTAACTCTATTATTGTTTATATATAAAATTTGATAAATATTATGATTCTGTTGCTCCACTCCTCAATGTTTCCAAAAAAGACAATATGTTATGTTTGTACTTGTTTGTTTTTACTTTAAAACAACGTTAAACAACTTTAATCCAATAAAACGAAACTTTAATCCATGTGTTGTGAAACAATGTTTCTGTTGCTCCACTCCCCAACGTTTCCGCCGCGGTTTTGTTGTTTTAATGTTGTCGGGGTATGACATAATAGATAATACCAAAACATCCCATACAATTACCCAATGAGTTAGATTGTGTTACTATCAATAAATCTATAACAAGCTTTTTTATGCCAAAGAATAACATGTATATGATAATTAATGAATCCAAATTACATTAAACTTTTATTAATCCCAAATGTCTAATTAATATGCACCGGGGATACATTTATTATGTATTATACTATTATTTCCAACTGATATCAATCGTAACGTCAACAACAACTTTTCAATGTTTGGGTACAAAATGAACTACATTTATCTAAAGTAGCACGACACATATCTTCGTATTGAAATAGAGCACAACAACAAAACCTGTGAAAATAATGTTTTGCTTTTGTGTTTTCAGTACAGAGTACAGGACAATTTTTTTTGGGGGGTGGTGTACCCTGAAGTAGTCCTATGTCACTTTGACTAACATTTTCACCTAAGAATCCAAGATTGATATTGATTAGTAAGTTCATGTAAAATACACAACATGATAAAATAATCAGATCAATAGAGCATACCGTAGTAACATGTTGATAACATAAGAAAACTTATGCATAAAACCATCAAGAGTGATTCTTTTGCTGTCACCATTTTACGTATCTTTAAAATTGTGTTACTCGTGATTATAACATATAAAAAAGGACATGCAAGTTGTATTTATAAACGTTTTCATGTACAAGGAGTGTAGGTGTTTTTAATATTGCATGTTGTTATTTTATTGTTGTTGACAAGATATATCAATATAGGACGGAATAAATCACTATATACTTGAACTAATCTTTGATTTAGTTAGAAGTCACCAAAAACTTGTTGGCAGTTTAGTTACAAGTCACCTTACATGACCGTAATTTGGTTACAAGTCACCAAAGACGCCAAACATCGTTTTATGTATCACACAAAATGATTATAAACAAATAATGTATTTTGTGGCAATTACATATTTATTAATATATAATTTAAGTACTTCTATGTATGTATACAAAAATGTATAATAACATTAAGACGTACATTAGTGAAGGCTAAAAAAATATACGTACATGTATTTAGATAAGTACACAAAATGTGTGGTTGTTCATAACAAAGAAAAGATCTTATAATGATTAATTACGTTATTATATATAACATATGAAAATAAATATTAGTTTTTGCAAATTTCTTTTTATGACATCATGCTAAGATGTTGTATTATAACTTATGTGTTACTTTATATTGTACGCGCAATAACCCTGAATTTCCATTCAATTATCTATTATTTTAATTTAACACGTAATTACCCAACCTAACTTAACTTAAAAGTTAAATAGTACTCTAATTACGTGTGCCCAATTTGTTAATGAATAAAGTGTTTAACATCATCATCATCATTACTATTATTATTATTATTATTATTAATTGATTGACAAATTGTTTAATACTTAACCAATCAACTTTATAGATGATTTAACTCATATTGAAATCCAGATTTGAATAAAGATGATTTAACTCATATTGAAATCCATATTTGATGTATTCAGTATTATGAATTATTTATTTTATTAATATTAGTATTGCATTTATAATAATTGATGTAATCATGCGGCACCAAGTCATCTTAGGTACCTAATACGAACATGTAACAACATGGACATTGGCTATTAACGTTTTTTAACCCAACAAACATCTTAAACGTATCTATATAACAATTTAACTATTTATTATTAACACCAATTAATTATGAGAAGAGGGATATGTCATATTTTGCATTAATAATTTACTTCGTTATCTTTCGGTATTTTGGCCTTGCTGGACTCTATCTCTGCTGACTCAGACCAATATGGCCGAGGGAAGCGTTGCCTCCAAAAGAGGGACATGCCACAATAAATAAGATAATCTCTTAAAAAAACCTAAAGTGCAGAAATCATCAAAAGATTGGTGAAAGAGGAGTCAGAACCAAGTGATTCTGTCTTGTCTATTTTTTCTTTTTAGTATTTTAATTTCTTTTTAAATTTTATTTACTAAACATGTTTTCTCAAAAATTTGGTTAGATTAGATGTTGACAATATTCTGGTATTAAAAGCTCTTATGTCCTTGGATGATCTCGGTATGTTACCATCACCATACTACGCCAACGATGGGTGCACTTGCCCTAAAATGTTGTAGAGTGATAATAATTATATGGTGTTTTATAAATCTAAAGCTTGCTAAACGAGTAAAAGTGCTAAAAATATACCATAAGTTGTTGCTGGGGACACAAGGATTTTAAGAAAGTTTAAAATCAACGGCCTAATCAGTTTTTTTCTTCTTTATTTTTCTTCTTAGGTTTTTCTTCTTTTTCTACATTTTTTCCACTTTATATAGGTTTAGCACTGGCATGTCTGATCACACACAGGGCCCTGTCTATCAATCTGTTTTCTGGGTTACTGGGATAAAAGCACGGGACAGTGACTTACTTCTAGTATATGGAACCAGAAAATAGAAACTTTAACTCAATAACATGGGGTCATGCCTATCTAGACACGGGGTTGTGTTTGTTAGCTGGTGATGTGTGTAAAATGCAACATATAAATTACATCAAATAAGGCATAAAACTAACCCTTTTAAGTACTAATGTTGGAAAAAGTGTGCTTTTGTCTTCCTTTTGTATTTTCAGGGTTAAAAGAGCTTAAATTAACAAAAGAAGCAAAAACACATCCAAATCTAACATAAATACAAGAAAAGGAAGAAACGTGGCATGCCCGACCCCTCGACACCATCTTCCCAAGCAAAAACAAGATTTCAGAAGGCTGAACACGCCCCGTGCCCAGCGGACATGGGGGCGTGCCCAAGTGTCTGCAGAAAGGACAAAAGACTAGAAGCTTCTATTCCCCGACACGGAGGCGTGCCCAGCTCCACACGGCCATGGTCAACGCTAAGATTCACAGAATCAAAGCAAATCTTGATAGTACATATACGCTTCTGCACGCGGGGCCGTGCCCAGTGGACACAGGGGCGTGGTCAACTAATGCAAACAAACTGCATTTAATGAAGAAAGAGAAAGTGGGTGGACACGGGGCCGTGTCCGGGCTTCTGTGCAGGCTATAAATAGAGGTGCTTGGTTCACTTCAAAGGCATCCTTTGGCAAACCACATCTCTCACACTTTACCCACACTCCACACTCCACCACCATCACAACACCCTCATCCACCACCATCATCCATCATCCATCATCCATCATAGAGTGTGTGTAGTAGTCTCGGGATCCAAGATTGATAGTAAGAGTTCTTGACAATCAAAGGCCATGTTTGCCTAAGTCTCTTACATCACTTGGTGAAGACAAGCATTTAGTGTAATACTTTTGTTTTTTAATCTTTTCACACTTTTTATTTGGTTTTGTATTAATGACTTTAATAACTAGTTTCTTATCTTAAAGGTGAAACTTCCTTATCATTTGTCCGTGGTGTCTTGGCATTATTTTACTGTCTATATAAAATAAAAGATTTACACCATTCATATCTTTACGGTCTATATAGAGATATGTTGGCTACCTGGTCGGGGGTTAAGGGAATGGTTTGGTAAGGTTCTTGCCTTGTTCAGTGTATAGATCCTGCAAGGACCTGGGTCAAGCTTACTAGGACCTCCTTCAATACCCACTGGTATTGGATGGTGGGGGTGCGAATGGCTTGATCCCCTCACATGTAAACTACTATTAATATAGTAACCCAGCTACTTGGGATTGTATCCATGCTGACTCAAACCACTTAGCCGAGGGTAACGTCACCTTTAAAAGAGGGGCCAACTGTTACACCCCCAAAATACCCCATGCGGAGACACCGCAAGACGTGTGACGTACCAGGATCCAAGCCACCAATCATATTGAACCAAGAATAAATATTTAAATAAAACATTCGATTCATTGCATAAGGTAAATCCATGTTATAAGTTAAAACCAAAACAAGTATTCAGCGGAAGCATAAAGTAAATAGTAACTCAAATGATTAAATCACGAGTTCATAATCAAATAAGCGAGTATCCAAGAGTCTCGATCCTTGACCACTCCAGCACTCCCAGATAGCAAGTCCATAATCAGAAATCTAACGACCTGCAAGCATGCAGACAAGTGTGTCAGGCGACGCTGGTTACCAGTTGTGTGTATAAAACAGTTCAACTGTTTGATTTGATGATGTTATTAACTCGATTACCGCAAATGGCTACTAGATGTGTTTGCTCAAACCCCAATACCTCTATCAAAGCATTGGTTAAGTGGTTAAGGTAAATAGTTCATGCCCGTCCATTCCGGCCTAGTGTGAAGGTGCCAAACCTAAAAGCGCTTTCAACTAAATAACTCGTTGCCTTCCCAGCAACAATCGGTAGATGTAAGGGGTCTTATATGATAGAAACTGAGTAATAACAAACATCCCATTAACCTAACATTCTTCCCTGAAAACGTTACCCGATATCCCTTCCCGGGATGCATGCTTGGAAAAGAGTAGTGAACTCACCTCAGTTTGCTCGGTTTGATTAATTACTTGTCCCGAAATTCGACGAGCAATCTAAAACGGTATGGTGCTAGATCAGGATGACTGTGCATTCTCCGCGGGTGCCACATCATCCCCAACTTGAATGGGAATTTCGTCCCGAAATTCACTAGTTGCACCAGATTTAGATTTTCCACGCTTGGATTTGTCCTCTGGGAATAAATGTGGGTACTTAAGCTTCATCTGATCTTCGCGTTCCCACGTGAACTCCGGTCCACGTCTTGAGTTCCAACGAACTCTCACAATAGGGATTCGACTATGCTTGCGAACTTTGACCTCGCGGATTGCTTCCTTAACAAACTGCAACTTGTCATCGATCTTCAGCTCTAGAAACGGTACGACCAGTGTTTCATCAGACAAACACTTCTTTAATTGCGACACATGGAATACGTCATGGACGTTACCAAACTCAGCAGGTAACTCCAACCTGTAGGCCACTTTACCAATTCGCTCCAGAATTCTGAATGGCCCAACATAACGAGGGTTAAGCTTGCTGCGCTTCCCAAAACGCACCACACCCTTCCAGGGTGATACCTTTAGCATAACGCGATCATTAACTTCAAACTCCAAAGGTTTTCTACGCTCATCGGCTTAACTCTTCTGACGATCATGTGCTGCCCCCATACGATTCCTGATCTAAACAATTTTCTTGGAGGTTTCAAGCACCAATTCCGGGCCTGTAATCTGACTGTCACCCACCTCAGCCCAACAGAGAGGTGAACGACATTTTCGGCCATACAATGCTTCGAATGGAGCTGCTCGGATGCTGGTATGGTAGCTATTGTTGTAAGAAAACTCTATGAATGGCAAGTGTTTTTCCCAACCCTTGCCAAAATCAATCACGCAAGCTCTTAACATGTCTTCTAGTGTCTGGATAGTTCGTTCACTTTGACCATCCGTCTGTGGATGGTAAGCAGTACTCATGTCGAGGCGTGAGCCGAATGATTTGGGCATCGACTACCACAAGTCTGAAATGAAACGCGGGTCACGGTTAGTGATAATAGAAGTTGGCACCCCGTGCCTAGAAACCACCTCCTTGAGGTATACAGCTGCTAATTGTGAGAACTTATACGTTTCTTTGATCGCGAGAAAGTGCGCTGACTTTGTGAGACGATCCACGATTACCCAAATTATATCATTCCCGCTTTGAGTTCTTGGCAAACCTGTGACGAAATCCATTGCGATTTGCTCCCACTTCCACATGGGTATTTCTGGTTGTTGCAGTAATCCAGACAGTTTCTGGTATTCCACTTTAATTTTTGAACACGTCAAGCATTTACTAACATACGTTGCGATGTGAGCTTTCATCTTCGGCCACCAATACTTGACTTTGAGATCCTGATACATCTTATCCGAACCTGGATGAACAGAGTATCGAGACTTGTGCGCTTCATCCATCACAAGTTCTCTAAGGTTACCAAACAAGGGAATCCATAAACGCTCCATGAAGTAGAGAATACCATCCGATCTCTCTACAAGTTGTTTTCCATACCCCTTAAGTATTCTGCTTCAATGTTTTCCTCTTTTAACACTTCGGTTTGTGCCGACCGAATTTGATCAGGTAGGTTTGAATGGATAGTAAGCTGCAAGGCACGGACACGTTTGGGTTTCGATTCCTTTCGACTGAGAGCGTCAGCTACCACGTTAGCCTTACCCAGATGATACTTGATTACACAGTCGTAGTCATTTAAAAGTTCCACCCAGCGACGATGTCGCATGTTCAAGTCCTTCTGGTCGAAAATATGCTGAAGGCTCCTGTGGTCAGTATAAATAGTTCATTTAGTACCATACAGGTAATGCCTCCAGATTTTGAGCGCAAATACTACAGCTCCCAACTCCAAATCGTGCATCGTATAATTCCTCTCGTGAACCTTCAACTGGCGAGAGGCGTAAGCTATCACCTTGTTGCGTTGCATCAACACGCAGCCAAGACCCTGAATAGATGCATCACAGTATACCGCGAAATCTTCGGTACCTTCAGGTAGAGACAAAATTGGCGCACTGCAGAGTTTCTGTTTCAATAGTTGGAAAGCTTCTTCTTGTTTCGTTCCCCAAGAGTATACAACGCTTTTCTGTGTCAATGAAGTTAGAGGTTGAGCGATCTTCGAAAAGTCTTTGATAAATCTTCGATAATACCCAGCGAGACCAAGAAATTGCCGCACCTCCAAAGGATTCTTTGGTGCCGCCCAATTTCTAACAGCATCAACTTTTGCAGGGTCCACGTGTATTCCCAATTCATTAACAATGTGCCCAAGAAAGTGTACCTCCCGAATCCAGAAGTCACACTTAGAAAACTTCGCATAGAGCTGCTCCTTCCTTAGAAGTTCCAAAATAAGACGCAGGTGCCGCTCGTGATCTTCCTTGCTCTTAGAGTAGATCAAAATGTCGTCAATGAATACTATAACGAAATCATCGAGATACGGTTTGCATAAGCGGTTCATGAGATCCATGAAGACCGCTAGCGCATTCGTCAATCCAAACGGCATAACCAAAAACTCATAGTGCCCATAACGCGTTCGAAAAGCCATTTTCGGAACATCCTCTTCTCAGACTCTCACTTGATGATAGCCCGATCTTAAGTCGATCTTCGAATAAAAACTTGACCCTTGCAACTGGTCAAACAAGTCGTCGATGCGTGGCAATGGATAACGGTTCTTGATGGTCACCTTGTTGAGTTCCCGATAATCAATACACATGCGAAAGGACCCATCTTTCCTCTTTACAAACAACACTGGGGCTTCCCAAGGCGAAGAACTGGGTAGAATAAAGCCTCTGTCCAATAACTCTTGCAGTTGATTAGACAACTCCTGCAACTCTCCAGGTGCTAAACGATAAGGAGCACGAGCTATCGGGGCTGCTCCTGGCGCAAGATCAATCTGAAATTCCACTTGACAGTGAGGAGGTAAACCAGGAAGTTCCACAGGAAATAAATCGGCAAATTCACATACAACTGGCAGATCCTCGATCTTTCTTTCTTTCTTTAGAGGGGGTATCAGTAACTATTGCTAGAACTGCAGGATACCCCTTTCGTAGACACTTCTGCGCATGCATAGCCGAGATAATACCAACCATCATCCCACTACGATGCCCTTGAACCGAAAATGGCTCTCCACCTGGGAGAGGAATACGTACTATCTTCTCCTTACACAAAATCTCAGCTTGGTGTTTAGACAGCCAATCCATACCAACCACTATATCGAAACTACCGAGGGTGACAGGAACGAGATCAATATCAAAAACTTGACCCACGAGATCTCGTTTACACCCAAAAAGGACATGCGAAGCTTCTATCGTTTTACCATCAGCTAATTCTACTACTTGCTTAACCTCTAAAGGTGTGGGAGTTAACCCTAGTCGCTGACTAAACTCTAGGGACACATAACTCCAATCGGCACCAGAATCAATTAAAACAGAAGCAATAAGATTATTCACAGAAAACGTACCAGTCACGACATTGCCGTCGCTCCTAGCATCCCCAGCACCAATCGTGAATACCCTTCTACGAGCACCGTTTCCCCCATTGTTGCCGTGGTTGTTGTTATTTCCAGCATTGTTGTTCTGGCGGTTGTTATTGTCGTTAGCATTCTGATTCAACTGAGGGCAATCCCGCTTAAAGTGGCCCTCATCCCCACACTGATAACACCCTTTCTTGAAACCCTGATTCTGATGGGGTTGCTGCCTTTGCTGTCTATGATACTGCTGATTTTGCTGCTGGTGCTACTTTGGCTGTGGGGCTCTACAGTCTTTGGCCTCATGGCCCACTTTCTCGCACCTACGACAAGCCCGAGCACACTGCCCATAGTGATGATAGCCACACTTGTTGCACTGTGGCTTCTTCCCCACATAGGAACCTTGATTCTGATTGCTGCCATGGCCTTGGTTTACTGAGGACGACTGACTGAAACTGTGGTTGCTGCTGTTGTCAGGCCCTTTCTGAGTTTGGCTGGCACTGGTTGCTTTGTCAGTGTCATTCCATTTCCGCTTGTTATCACTAGCAGGCGTAGTAGCGGTGGTTGTAGCAGCAGTAGTGGCAGAAACACGCGGTGGTAAAGAACCACTCTCCACCTCCTGATCGGTGATTTTGTGAGCCAAACGAACAATCTGAGCTAAGTTTTTGAGGTTTGCTGCAGCAACCAAGCCCTTCACTCGAGGAGCTAATCCCTCGGTGATTAAGTTCGTCAGCTCAGCTTGGGTCATCGCGATGTGACCACATCCGTGACCTCGTCCACTCATGATTCTATATAAGGAGAGGGGACAAATTTAAGAGTCGAAATGAGGTAAAAGTCAAGTATCACGTTGATATCTATGTACTACGAAGTTTACACAAAATAGGGCAGAGCCCTACTCACACTCATTAAGCCTCACTGGGACTTACATGCACCTCATGTTATTATTATGTGTGCACCCATAATAATAAGGCAATTTGCATGCTTATCTCAGTGCCTCTTAACTTGCGCTAGAAGTTTCCCCCACATTCAAATAGCACAATGAAAGGTATTATAGGATTGCGAATCACAATAGTCGAAAAGTAGGGTCACACTATCGAGTCACCATAATATCTAGTGTGTCGTTTTATGCAAGCTGTGAGTGTGTGACTACTAAACAAGTAATGCATAAAGTAAACAGAAGATGAACCTTGCAATCTGGAGCTGAGTGTCATGGTCGATTTTTGAAGTTTTTCGGTTATAGTCTGGTTTTATAAAAACGTTTTAAAACCAAGTTCACTATAACCAGTGGCTCTGATACCAAACTGTGACACCCCCAAAATACCCCATGCGGAGACACCGCAGGACGTGTGACGTACCAGGATCCAAGCCACCAATTATATTAAACCAAGAATAAATATTTAAATAAAACATTCAATTCATTGCATAAGGTAAATCCATGTTATAAGTTAAAACCAAAACAAGTATTCAGCGGAAGCATAAAGTAAATAGTAATTCAAATGATTAAATCACGAGTTCATAATCAAATAAGCGAGTATCCAAGAGTCTCGATCCATGACCACTCCAGCACTCCCAGATAGCAAGTCCATAATTAGAAATCTAAGGACCTGCAAGCATGCAGACAAGTGTGTCAGACGACGCTGGTGAGTTCAAAGTTTTGTTAACGCGTTAAGTTACCAGTTGTGTGTATAAAACAGTTCAACAGTTTGATTTGATGTTGTTATTACCTCGATTACCGCAAATAGCTACTAGATGTGTTTGCCCAAACCCCAATGCCTCTATCAAAGCATTGGTCAAGTGGTCAAGGTAAATAGTTCACGCCCGTCCATTCCGGCCCGGTGTGAGGGTGCCAAACCTAATAGCGCTATCAACTAAATACCTCATTGCCTTCCCAGCAACAATCGGTAGATGTAAGGGGTCTTATATGTTAGAAACTGAGTAATAACAAACATCCCATTAACCTGACATTCTTCCCTGAAAACGTTACCCGATATCCCTTCCCGGGATGCATGCTTGGAAAAGAGCAGTGAACTCTCCTCGGTTTGCTCGGTTTGATTAATTACTTGTTAACACTTAGACAGTCACAGCCTATGATATTCAAGTACTCGTAATCAGTTTACATTCACGTATTGTCATGATGCGCATACAAGTTATCACAGCAATTATACAACTCATATAATCCCATAGTTCACGTATACGTTCCAAAATAATGCTTAACAGTTGTGTGTGTACTATATTAGGTATATGAACCAGATTATGTCACTTATCATAAATAAACATTATCAATAGTAAGCATCATCATTAACCATAGACATCATTAACAATAGGCAGCAGATATCCTTAACAGTAATTGTTGTGATTTCATTAACATATTCATAGTCATAAATAAACATCACTAACAGTTTGCCACATGGTTTCCTTTAACAAGGAGTCATTCATTTTTTATGCATGTTCAACGTTACAGTCTATTTGATGAGATCCTGTACAAATAACGAACTCCTGGTCGGCGAAACCTTAAGTTTTCGTCGATGCACATATGACGAAATCCCATGACTTTTCGTCAGGGTTCCTGAGACGAAACTTTAAGGGTTTTCGTCGATGAGTAAGTGACGAAATCTGAGATTTTGTCAGGTCATATCATGTGACGAATCCCAAAATTTCATCGGAGAACAGTTACGCACAACCCTAGTCACGTTTTACAGCCGATCATCGTTGGCAGTTCGAATTCAGCAGTTTCGTTAAATCATTAGTTATTTATTTAATCCCTGTATTAAACCAATACATGTCATTTCCGATCCGTACCATTTGAAAAGATTATCACATATACAAGAACCAACCCATCGACAAAATCAAATGGTAACATGATCAATCAGGTTCAATATCCCTTATAAACAATATTATACAATCAATCAGGTTCGATATTAAACATAATCAACATCATGAAATCAATCAGATTCAATATCACATGTAATCACTATCATGCAGTTATGAATATCAACAGACAAGAGTCACTAACCAAGATTTTAATCCAAACAAGATGCTCACTCGACCAGGGGGGGTCTGCTACCGAGATAATGCGTACATAGGGAAAAGCTTAAGGGATTTTGGTTTGTGATCAAGTTTAATCTAATCTAAATGTATACAACAAATGAATATACTGTGAGGGTTTGGCAGTTTACTTTTTTTTAGTCGAAGTGGGCTCAAGCCCACTCACTTGGGCTACCACAAATACTCAGTAACAAAGTCCTAGTGGTTAATATCATCTACACAGCCCAACTCTAAGGTTCTAATGCGGGTGTTGGGTTGGGCTCCAAGTATACGTGAGTGTGTATCGGCCCAAATGTATAATAATGTTAACTAACCAAGCTATAACAACTCAGAACGTTCAAGGCAGCGTGTTAGAAAGAAACAATTAACGAGAAGTTAGTGTCACAAGATTAACGTTACAAACCTTAAACGTTCGGGCTTTCACACCTAATAATACAACTAATGCGATAAAATAAATAGACTATCTACAAGTCAAAGAAGTCAAAACAGGAGTTGAGCAAGGAGTGACAGATCGCAATTCGCAATATTTTCTTCCTTTGACTTCAATCTTGACTTTGACTTTGACTTTCGAAACACGGGGTGTTACATAGGCGCTCACGCATTCCCATTGTGAAGGTTCGCTGGGAAGGCAAACGCGGTGCAGAGTTCACCTGGGAACTCGAAAGTGACATGAAGGCGAAGTACCCGCAGTTATTTGTTACAGCTAAAGCCTAATTTCGGGACGAAATTACCTTAACTAGGGGAGGCTGTAACACCCCGTGTTACGAAAGTCAAAGTCAAAGTTAAAGTCAAAGTCAAGATTAAAGTCAAAGGAAGAAAAGATTGCTAATTGCGATCGGTCACTCCTTGCTTAATTATTGATTTGACTTCTTCGACTTGTAATCGAGTCTTATATTTTAATCGCTTTAGTTGTATTATGTGGAGTATCTATTAATAATCAAGGTTTAATCGATGTTTATCGCATGTTTTATCGCTAATCGCATTGCTATTGCGCTCGCACCTTATTAGTAGATTATGAATATTGTTTTACGTATGTGTGCTACTTATGTGTTACTTATTCAAATCACAATTGACACACACAACGCAAACACCATTTATACACTAACCTTTATTGCATGCTACGTGTTATTCGATGAATGCTTGTATGTTATGTTAACACAGTGATTGTTGCCTGAAACCTTAGCAATGATAGTACTATAGTTTGGACTCAGCACCTGTCGTGGACAGGGGTTGTTAAGGGCTTTACTTCACGTGTCCCAGTGGGGATATGTGTTGCGCATTCTACAACTCGCAGTCACGTCTGTGCATATTTCTCTGTCGATAACCTACTTGCCTTCACTTTGTTACATGTTGGTTATGCGTAGACGATTTCGAACTCTATTATACTATTAAACTTGTATGCTCACCTTTACACTATGTGTATTGACCAATATTTTAACGTATGTGACAGGTGCTTAAGATGCTAGGATTGTTGTGCCTTGGTGAATCAAGCTAGGGGCCTAGTTATGTCACGCTTAAAATCTGAGTTGTCGGAACAGTGTTTGTTTTTGAGACAATTATTTGTAATAACTGTTTTATTTGGATATGTTGTGGTATGGGACATGACGTTTTAATATCTGGTAATTAATAGTTGTTATGGATACTCATGGACATTCTGTTTCGCTCAGTGCCGCGCCCCGATGTTTCCGCCATCAGTTGGGGTGTGACAGCTTAAACTCGACTCGTTTAGTTTTTAAAAGCTTAAGTTCGGGTTGTTGATATTTTCAGCCTTCTCGAGCTTTACTCAGATTCAACTCATTTATTATTTAGAGTTAATTAAATAGTTAGTCCCTATGGTTTGCACAAAATAACATATTTAGTTACTAATAGTTTAAAATCGCCTTCTAGGGTATTAACTTTTCATTTTGTAACGTTTGGAGGTATTAACTTCTAGGGTATTAACATAGTCTCTGTGGTTTGCACAAAATAACATAATTAGGTACTAATAGAACGTGATTTTAAACCTACAAATAACGTTAATGAGTTACATTCAAACGTTACAAAACGAAAAGTTACTACACTAGAATGTCATTTTAAACTATTAGTACCTAAGTATGTTACTTTGTGCAAACCACAGGGACTAACTATGTAATTAACTCTATTATTGTTTATATATAAAATTTGATAAATATTATGATTCTGTTGCTCCACTCCCCAATGTATCCAAAAAAGACAATATGTTATGTTTGTACTTGTTTGTTTTTACTTTAAAACAACGTTAAATAACTTTAATCCAATAAAACGAAACTTTAATCCATGTGTTGTGAAACAATGATTCTGTTGCTCCACTCCCCAACGTTTCCGCCGCGGTTTTGTTGTTTTAATGTTGTCGGGGTATGACATAATAGATAATACCAAAACATCCCATACAATTACCCAATGGGTTAGATTGTGTTACTATCAATAAATCTATAACAAGCTTTTTTATGCCAAAGAATAACATGTATATGATAATTAATGAATCCAAATTACATTAAACTTTTATTAATCCCAAATGTCTAATTAATATGCACCGGGGATACATTTATTATGTATTATACTATTATTTCCAACTGATATCAATCGTAACGTCAACAACAACTTTTCAATGTTTGGGTACAAAATGAACTACATTTATCTAAAGTAGCACGACACATATCTTCGTATTGAAATAGAGCACAACAACAAAACCTGCGAAAATAATGTTTTGCTTTTGTGTTTTCAGTACAGAGTACAGGACAATTTTTTTTGGGGGGTGGTGTACCTTGAAGTAGTCCAATGTCACTTTGACTAACATTTTCACCTAAGAATCCAAGATTGATATTGATTAGTAAGTTCATGTAAAATACACAACATGATAAAATAATCAGATCAATAGAGCATACCGTAGTAACATGTTGATAACATAAGAAAACTTATGCATAAAACCATCAAGAGTGATTCTTTTGCTGTCACCATTTTACGTATCTTTAAAATTGTGTTACTCGTGATTATAACATATAAAAATGGACATGCAAGTTGTATTTATAAACATTTTCATGTACAAGGCGTGTAGGTGTTTTTAATATTGCATGTTGTTATTTTATTGTTGTTGACAAGATATATCAATATAGGACGGAATAAATCACTATATACTTGAACTAATCTTTGATTTAGTTAGAAGTCACCAAAAACTTGTTGGCAGTTTAGTTACAAGTCACCTTACATGACCGTAATTTGGTTACAAGTCACCAAAGACGCCAAACATCGTTTTATGTATCACACAAAATGATTATAAACAAATAATGTATTTTGTGGCAATTACATATTTATTAATATATAATTTAACTACTTCTATGTATGTATACAAAAATGTATAATAACATTAAGACGTACATTAGTGAAGGCTAGAAAAATATACGTACATGTATTTAGATAAGTACACAAAATGTGTGGTTGTTCATAACAAAGAAAAGATCTTATAATGATTAATTACGTTACTATATATAACATATGAAAATAAATATTAGTTTTTGCAAATTTCTTTTTATGACATCATGCTAAGATGTTGTATTATAACTTATGTGTTACTTTATATTGTACGCGCAATAACCCTGAATTTCCATTCAATTATCTATTATTTTAATTTAACACGTAATTACCCAACCTAACTTAACTTAAAAGTTAAATAGTACTCTAATTACGTGTGCCCAATTTGTTAATGAATAAAGTGTTTAACATCATCATCATTATTATTATTATTATAATTATTTTTATTATTATTATTATTATTAATTGATTGACAAATTGTTTAATACTTAACCAATCAACTTTATAGATGATTTAACTCATATTGAAATCCAGATTTGAATAAAGATCATTTAACTCATATTGAAATCCATATTTGATGTATTCAGTATTATGAATTATTTATTTTATTAATATTAGTATTGCATTTATAATAATTGATGTAATCATGCGGCACCAAGTCATCTTAGATACCTAATACGAACATGTAACAACATGGACATTGGCTATTAACGTTTTTTAACCCAAAAAACATCTTAAACGTATCTATATAACAATTTAACTATTTATTATTAACACCAATTAATTATGAGAAGAGGGATATGTCATATTTTGCATTAATAATTTACTTCGTTATCTTTCGGTATTTTGGCCTTGCTGGACTCTATCTCTGCTGACTCAGACCAATATGGCCGAGGGAAGCGTTGCCTCCAAAAGAGGGACATGCCACAATAAATAAGATAATCTCTTAAAAAAAACCTAAAGTGCAGAAATCATCAAAAGATTGGTGAAAGAGGAGTCAGAACCAAGTGATTCTGTCTTGTCTATTTTTTCTTTTTAGTATTTTAATTTCTTTTTAAATTTTATTTACTAAACATGTTTTCTCAAAAATTTGGTTAGATTAGATGTTGACAATATTCTGGTATTAAAAGCTCTTATGTCCTTGGATGATCTCGGTATGTTACCATCACCATACTACGCCAACGATGGGTGCACTTGCCCTAAAATGTTGTAGAGTGATAATAATTATATGGTGTTTTATAAATCTAAAGCTTGCTAAACGAGTAAAAGTGCTAAAAATATACCATCAGTTGTTGCTGGGGACACAAGGATTTTAAGAAAGTTTAAAATCAACGGCCTAATCAGTTTTTTTCTTCTTTATTTTTCTTCTTAGGTTTTTCTTCTTTTTCTACATTTTTTTTCCACTTTATATAGGTTTAGCACTGGCATGTCTGATCACACACAGGGCCCTGTCTATCAATCTGTTTTCTGGGTTACTGGGATAAAAGCACGGGACGGTGACTTACTTCTAGTATATGGAACCAGAAAATAGAAACTTTAACTCAATAACATGGGGTCATGCCTATCTAGACACGGGGTTGTGTTTGTTAGCTGGTGATGTGTGTAAAATGCAACATATAAATTACATCAAATAAGGCATAAAACTAACCCTTTTAAGTACTAATGTTGGAAAAAGTGTGCTTTTGTCTTCCTTTTGTATTTTCAGGGTTAAAAGAGCTTAAATTAACAAAAGAAGCAAAAACACATCCAAATCTAACATAAATACAAGAAAAGGAAGAAACGTGGCATGCCCGACCCCTCGACACCATCTTCCCAAGCAAAAACAAGATTTCAGAAGGCTGAACACGCCCCGTGCCCAACGGACATGGGGGCGTGCCCAAGTGTCTGCAGAAAGGACAAAAGACTAGAAGCTTCTATTCCCGGACACGGAGGCGTGCCCAGCTCCACACGGCTGTGGTCAACGCTAAGATTCGCAGAATCAAAGCAAATCTTGATAGTACATATACGCTTCTGCACACGGGGCCGTGCCCAGTGGACACGGGGGTGTGGTCAACTAATGCAAACAAACTGCATTTAATGAAGAAAGAGAAAGTGGGTGGACACGGGGCCGTGTCCGGGCTTCTGTGCAGGCTATAAATAGAGGTGCTTGGTTCACTTCAAAGGCATCCTTTGGCAAACCACATCTCTCACACTTCACCCACACTCCACACTCCACCACCATCACAACACCCTCATCCACCACCATCATCCATCATCCATCATAGAGTGTGTGTAGTAGTCTCGGGATCCAAGATTGATAGTAAGAGTTCTTGACAATCAAAGGCCATGTTTGCCTAAGTTTCTTACATCACTTGGTGAAGACAAGCATTTAGTGTAATACTTTTGTTTTTTAATCTTTTCGCACTTTTTATTTGGTTTTGTATTAATGAATTTAATAACTAGTTTCTTACTGTAACAACTGTGCTTGTAATCACTATGAACAGTTCTATTATCAATAAAACAATGTTATTTGATCACAATGTGTGTTTTGTTATGTTTTACATTTTTCATGTTTTGACTTTTATCAAATTTCAAATTCTATATCACTTTCTGGAGAGTTATACGCAAACTGGTGCGTAAACGTACTCAGTTTAATGCGAGAAATACTCTGGAACATCAACATATACTCAACATACCTTAAATAACCTTTAAATAACTTAGAAATAAGTTTTAAAGGCTTTGGTATGGCAAAAACAAGTTAATTCGCTTACAGGGACTAAATATGACAAACTGCGAAAGTATGTCAATTTGAACTGTAACGAACATTCCGGAACATAACCATAAGTTAAACACACCTTAAATATCCTTTACATAGCTTAGAAATAGGCTTTGAGGGGTTCGGTGTGCTAAAATAAACTTTTGGGTCATTCAGGGACTAAAAGTGTCAAAAAGTGCACAAGTTTGCATTTTCGCGCATAACTTACGTTCTGAATACATCCGGACATCCAAAAATTTATGAAAGCATGACTACATTATATTTTATTGTTCGCCTTAAGAAAAATCCATTCGTCGCGTCATTTGGATCGTTTTTCGCGCTTATGCGCATTCCGTCGTAATTAAGCGAACATCGCGATCGTACGGCCAAACGAACCGACATCTGAGATATTTTTGAGCATGTTTTGAGTTCCCTATACTTTAACTTCATTTTAGAGCCTTGAAATGAGGTTAACGGGGTTCAAACGCATCGAAAATGGGCTGAATACACAACAGGGACTAAAGTTGTAATTCTGCCAAACTTACTAGCTTACGGACCGTAAGCTATACCTTACGGTCCGTAAGGCACCTGCAGAACAGATAAGAGTTAACAGTCAGCATTTTCCAGCTGTTGCAACCTCACCCACACATTTCCCACTTGCCTAATCTGTTGATAAACATCATTTTGAGCCACCATGAGTTTCCGACACTTGTACGGCTTGGATTAAGGCACGATATTCAACAAACGATCTTAACGGTTACCCGAAAACTATAAATACCCCACCCCCCATTGTTCATAATCACAAGAAATTTGATTTGAGAAACTCTAAGTTGAAACATTTGTTTCATACCTGAGATTTTTGAATCGAGTTTAGCATTCGGGGACCCTTCGTAAGTATTCTTTCGTTCTTTTCCTTATTTTACTGCTTTTCGAGTCAGAAAGTCAAACTTTGTTTGACTTTCAGCGTTGACCAGCTTATGGTCAATGCGAAGTTCGTTTGAACTTCGCAACGTGATTGTAATCACGATGGTCATAGTCCCTTGGGACTATGCCTACTGATTACCACGTTGTCTAGGGTCGTAGGGTAAGCGATCTAATAAATCGCTTATACCTCGAACCCGACCCAGTTTGCTCGATCATTAGGATCCGACCAAACACATTAGGTGACCATAGTAGGTAGGGAATAACCTTCCGAGGTTATACCCTATGGTCACATCGTTTAAGTAGTTGTATGATAGGTAGTTTATATGCCTTAGGTAAATTACCAGAATACCCTTTTCATGTATAATTGGTAATTAAGCATATGTAACCTAAACCTTTGTCACATAACTGATTATGTAACATGTTTAGGCATATAACACTTGTCATAGGGCTAGTTAGGCGGTCCGAACGCGTTTCACGCGCACGATGCGTTAAAGTAGCGTAAGCTACCTAAACGGATCATAATGGGTCAATAAGACTTAGGTTAAGTTTCATTTAGCATGTAGGCTTTGTTAAACCATATCACGTGAGTTCCTACACTCATTTGGTTTACAAACCCTAATGCTACCCAGTCTTCCGAGATAGGTCCGGTTTATTAACATAGTTACCTATATTAGGTGCCGTTTGATTCCGAGATCTATAGCATTACTTGGTGGTTATCTTTAGACATCTGAGCAATATCAAGTGAGTACATAGACCCCTCTTTTACTGTTTTCCAAACTGTTTTGGGGTGGAACACATGTGCCTACTTGTTACTTTCCTGCTTTCCAGTTTTCACATCATATACTGCTATGTTCGTTAGTACATTATAGTACATGATTTCATGACATTTCATGCTAGGTGTGCCCATTATGTGCATTACTTAGTACATTGTTTTACATGACATTTCCTGCTAGGTGTGCCCATTATGTGCATTACTTAGTACATCGTTTTACATGACATTTCATGCTATGTATGTTCATTTGATTACATACTTAGTGCATTGTTTTCACATGCTTACACTTTGGTATGACATTTGGTTTGTTTACATGGGACAATACATTCATTAACATTAGCTACGCCGTTCGTTAGTAGGTAGTGGTACCATAGGAATTGACAACTCCCGTTCCGGACATCCCAGGGAAAGGGGACAGAAAGGAATGACCGAATTCGATGATATAAGAAAGATAGACCTTTAATTTGTTTAAAGGGTTTATCACCACAGTCACAAGGCTTGGATGTATGCATTTTCACAATACCGCATAAATGTTCATATTGAATAGTTGCATGCATTTACACAAAACATAGCTTTGATTTAAACCAAGTTTTACTTCAATATTTTGTTTTTGTGCATATGGTTTAGTTGAGACATTTCACTTGCCATACATGACATTTTGACATAGACATTATTCACATAAACATTTGACATGGATATTTGACATAGACATTTGACATGGATATTTGACATAGACATTTGACATGGATATTTGACATAGACATTTGACATGATTTACATCTTGACATAAACACTTTGACATATTATTCAATACAATTGACAATTGGTTTAAACATAGATTTCTTACATTGGTTGGTTTGGTTTGATTAAGTGATTAAGTAACGATGCGTGTGTAATATGATACAAGCATGGTGGATACGCCGCTGGTACTTCCTATATATAAGTGTTTGTATGGTATTACATGTCGTAACGTTATTTGAATCATTGCAATATTGAGACATAGAACATTTTATATAAATAACATACTTTTCACAAGACATTAATTTATAAACAACTTATCTTATACAAGCACATTTTTACATGGTCATTTATTTAACCTGACAATTACTTATACATATCATCTGATCTTATTGTTTTCAAATGATTTACAAGACAAAGCAAACTACAAGGTTCATGACTAAACATTTTTCTTAAACATAAGTCATGAATCCTATTTTTACAAACCTATGTATCTCACAGGCATTTTTATGCTGACGTACCTATTTTCACATGTGTTTTCAGGAGCTTTTCCGTAGGATGTTGATCATGATACTAGGGCGGACCTGTGCCTTAGAGACTTTAAAAGAAGATAGACTATGTTTAATTATGTTATAAACTCTTTTGTTTACTGTTCAAGACAATGAAACACCCTTGTTTAATAAATAAATAAAACTTTGTATGCCATGGTTATGAGACAATTTATTCTGTTACGACACGCCCCGATGTTTCCGCCGCGATTTGTTGTTTTACGCGGTCGGGGTGTGACAGAAGAGTTGGTATCAGAGCCAATGGTTATAGGGAATTAGGTTATTAGTAATGCTTTGACCTAGACTATAACTTTTCTAGGAACCTAACACAAGTTATCTTGTGTTTAGATCTTAAAACATGTACATCACCTATCCTTAGGTGATTAACAAAACAAGGAACCAAAATTTTTCCGAAACGATTTTTGAAAAACAATCATCTGTTTTTGAATAAATTTTTACAAGGTTTTGAACCCTCAATTGTAAGGTTTTGAACCCTCTGTTATATGGTTTTGAACCCTTTTCAGTATTTGTTTTTGGCCTTGTGCCTTCAAATTTTCAAAATCCCGTCAAACGTTTTGGGTTTTAAATAATGTGAACATGTGCAAACTGGAAGGGTGAATGCCTGTATTCTGGGTTTTCTGTCTAGGCAAGCACTTCGTATACATCTCAACCAGACGCGAGACCAGTTGTGCTTACCTGGGAATTCTTGGAGTGAGTGTTCACTTATAGGCGAGCATGTCTTCATTATACATTATTTTTGACCCATTTACTTTGATTAGTCACTGTGAGTCATTTGTTTGCTTTGTGATACGAACGAATGACCACCATCTATGCTATTTGCAATTCTTGTTTTTATCATCTCATTCTTTTCATCCAATCATCTCACTCGTTCCTTTTCATGTTTTCCTCTTTTAGAATGCCTCCTCGACGCGAGAACCAGATAGCTACTGCCGAGCTGGCAGAAATTATTGCGCAGCAGATGGCTGCTCAATTCCCAAATCTCTTTGCTCAATGGCAACAAGCCAACAACAACAACAATGGTCCGTGCAAATACAAGGATTTTAACTCGGCTAAACCACTCAAGTTTAGTGGTTCTGAGGGAGCGACTGGGCTTCTTCAGTGGTTCGAGAGCATAGAGAATACTTTTCGCCACGTGCAGTGTCTCGAAAATCGCAAAGTCGAGTTTGCTTCGAGCGTATTTCAGAAGAGGGCTTTGACATGGTGGAACGGGGTTATGAGGGACCAAGGTGCAGAAGTTGCTCTCGCACAGACATGGGCTGAACTTAGAGCCCTTATGATGAGGGAATTCTGTCCTCGTCATGAGCAGCGAGCGTTGGAGAAAGAGTTTGATGTTTTGAAGCAAGATAGTGGTGAGCACAGGGCTTATACTGATCGGTTTGAAGAGTTGAGTTTGCTTTGCCCGACTATGGTTACCCCACTTGACAAGGCTATCGAAAGATACATCGACGGCCTACCTGACTCGGTACAAGACATTCTTACTGGTAGTGAACCTGCCACACTTTGTCAGGCTATCGAGTTATCTGCGACATTGACTGAGTCGCAGATCCGGAAGAACAAGTTACACCGGAAGGGTGACAAGGGCAAAGAACAATCGGCTGACAAGGTGGATAGCAAGAAAGGTCAAAACGGGAATGGAAAGAACTCTGGTTCTTCAAAGAGGGCAAAGAAGCGTAAGGCTTCCCAAAATTTTGCTGTCACTGCCCAAGCTAACCAGGCAGCTCCCAACCAACCTGCACAGCCTTCAGCGAAGAAACCCTATACAGGGAATGCACCTTTGTGCAATAGATGCAACAGTCACCACCAGCCGCAACTTCCATGCCGTTTCTGTACTAACTGTGGGAAGTCAGGCCATCTTGCCAATGTTTGTCGGTCTGCTCAGAATCCCGCGGTTCAGAACCCGGCTCAACAAGTTGCTCAGCAACAGGGTCAAGCTGCAAGACCACAATACCCACCGGGTGCTTGTTATAATTGTGGGGATCTGACCCACTATAGAAACCGGTGCCCAAGGCTAGCCAACCAGAACCAGAATCCGGCTCCGGCTCGAGGCCGAGTCTTTAACATGAATGCTCAAGAGGCACAGGCTGACGATAATGTGGTGAACGGTACGTTCTTTATTAATAATCAGCCTGCATCTGTTCTTTTCGATTCTGGTGCCGATAAGAGTTTCGTGTCTTTGTCCTTTGAACCAATGCTTCGAGTGTCTAGAACGAAACTAGGCAAATCTTTGACAGTAGAGGTTGCTAGTGGTGAACCCATTATTCTTGATTCTGTTCTTCGCAACTGCCAGTTGAATCTTAACGACCATCTTTTTCCTATTGACCTCGCGCCTATGCAACTTGGAAGCTTCGACGTTATTGTGGGAATGGATTGGTTATCCAAGCATCACGCAGAGATAGTTTGTTCTAAGAAGATTGTTCGTGTGCCGCTTTCGACAGGCGAGATCCTGCAGGTTCAAGGTGAGAAGCCTATCGGTGGTCTCAAACTCATGTCTTGTTTTAAAGCTCGGAAGTATTTGCGGAAGAACTATGTGGCTTTCTTAGCACATGTTACAGAAGATAAAGGCAAGGGTAAGTCTATTTCAGATATTCCTGTCGTTCGGGATTATTCTGAAGTGTTCCCTGAAGATTTACCTGGTCTACCTCCAGCACGCCAAGTCGAGTTCCGCATTGATCTCGTACCTGGTGCAAATCCCATTGCCAGAGCTCCATATCGTCTTGCACCATCTGAGATGCAAGAGTTGTCTAAACAGCTTCAGGAGCTCTCTGACAAAGGCTTTATCCGTCCCAGTTTTTCACCCTGGGGTGCTCCCGTTCTTTTTGTCAAGAAGAAGGATGGATCCTTTAGGATGTGTATCGATTATCGTGAGCTTAACAAGCTTACCATCAAAAATCGATATCCCCTACCTCGCATCGATGATCTCTTTGATCAGTTACAAGGCGCTTCTTATTTTTCGAAGATTGATCTGCGATCTGGATATCATCAACTTCGGGTGCAAGAAGAAGACATTTCGAAGACAGCGTTCCGTACTCGTTATGGGCATTATGAATTCACAGTCATGCCATTCGGTTTGACTAATGCTCCTGCTGTTTTCATGGACTTAATGAATAGGGTCTGCAAACCTTATTTGGATCAGTTCGTCATTGTTTTTATTGATGACATCTTGATTTACTCTAAGACGCGAGCTGATCACGAGCAGCATCTTCGTCTTACTCTGGAACTCCTGAAGAAAGAGCAACTTTTCGCCAAATTCTCCAAGTGCGAATTTTGGCTTAAAGAAGTTCAATTTTTGGGACACATTATCAACGAACGAGGTATTCATGTAGATCCCTCCAAGATCAGTGCGATTAAGGATTGGGATACGCCTACTACTCCTACTGAAGTTCGTTCTTTTCTTGGTCTAGCGGGTTATTATCGCCGCTTCATTGAAAACTTCTCTAAGATTGCAGTTCCTCTAACTGCTCTAACTCAGAAGAAAATGCCCTTTTACTGGGGATTCAAACAAGAGGAAGCTTTTCAACACCTGAAGCAGAAGCTTTGCGATGCGCCTGTTCTATCATTGCCTGAGGGTGATGATGATTTTGTCGTGTATTGTGATGCATCTAAATTGGGTCTTGGTTGTGTTCTGATGCAAAGGAATAAAGTCATAGCCTATGCATCGAGACAATTGAAGATACATGAGAAGAACTACACCACTCATGATCTTGAGTTGGGTGCAGTTGTTTTTGCTCTCAAGATCTAGAGACACTATTTGTACGGTACAAAATGTGTGGTTTTCACGGACCACAAAAGTCTTCAACATATCTTCAATCAGAAAGAACTCAACATGAGGCAACGACGTTGGGTTGAGCTTTTAAACGACTATGACTGCGAAATTCGCTACCATCCTGGTAAGGCGAATGTCGTAGCTGATGCATTGAGTCGCAAGGAACGTACTAAGCTTCATTGTGTACGTGTTCAATCTGTTATTCAAGCTCGATCCGATATTCAAGCACGCATTGCTCAAGCTCAACAATCTTGTGTTTCACAAGGTTTGATGGATAAGGAATTTCCTTATCACATAACACCTGCTCTGGAACTAAAGGACAATGGATCATATTACTTCATGGACCGTTTGTGGGTCCCAAGCCAGGATGATATTCGTACCTTGCTTATGGATGAAGCCCATAAGTCTCGTTATTCTATTCATCCGGGCTCAGATAAAATGTATAAGGATCTTCGTATTCACTATTGGTGGCCTGGTATGAAGAAAGACATTGCCTTATACGTATCAAAATGCCTTACTTGTCTTAAGGTTAAGGCTGAACATCAACGTCTTTCTGGTTTATTGGTGCAACCAGAGATCCCAGTTTGGAAATGGGAAAACATTACTATGGATCTCGTTACCAAACTTCCACGCACTAAGAAAGGTCATGATGCCATCTGGGTAGTCGTTGATCGTCTTACAAAGTCAGCACATTTCTTGCCAATCCGTGAGGATTTTCCTGCTGACAGACTTGCTCAAATCTATGTGGATGAAATTGTAGCTCGACATGGTGTTCCGTTGAACATCATTTCTGACAGAGATGCTCGTTTCACTTCTCATTTTTGGAGAACCATGCAATCTGCCATGGGGACCCAACTTAATCTGAGCACAGCTTATCATCCGCAAACGGATGGTCAATCTGAGAGAACAATCCAGACTCTGGAGGATATGCTTAGAGCTTGTGTGATCGATTTTGGTGGTAGTTGGGATTCACATCTTAAATTGATTGAATTCTCCTACAACAACAGTTATCACACCAGCATCAAAATGGCTCCTTTCGAGGCTCTCTATGGTCGAAAATGTCGTTCACCAGTCTGCTGGAATGAGATTGGCGAGGCTCAACTTACTGGACCTGCCCTCATTTTAGAGACAACTGACAAGGTCAAGAAAGTTCGTGATAACCTTCAGGCAGCTAGAAGCCGTCAGAAGATTTACGCGGACCCAAAACGCAAAGCCTTGGAATTTCAAATCGGTGATCGAGTATTACTTAAGGTCTCACCTTGGAAAGGTGTGATCAGATTTGGAAAGAAAGGAAAACTTGCACCTAGATACGTTGGACCATTCAAGATCGTCGAAAGAATCGGAAAGGTAGCCTACAGACTTGAGTTACCTCCTGAACTTGGAAATGTTCATCCAACTTTTCACGTGTCCAATCTCAAGAAGTGTTCAGCTGATGAGAACTTCTCCATACCGCTTGACGAAATTCGTGTTGGCAAAACACTGAAATTTGTTGAGAAACCAGTGGAAATCATGGAACGTGAAGTCAAGTGGCTTAAACGCAAGCGCATTCCTTTGGTCAAAGTTCGCTGGGAAGCTAAACGTGGACCTGAGTTTACTTGGGAACGCGAAGATCAAATGAAGGCGAAATATCCACATCTTTTTCCACGAGTTTCCTCTAAATAAATTTCGGGACGAAATTTCCACAAGTAGGGGAGACTGTAACAACTGTGCTTGTAATCACTATGAACAGTTCTATTATCAATAAAACAATGTTATTTGATCACAATGTGTGTTTTGTTATGTTTTACATTTTTCATGTTTTGACTTTTATCAAATTTCAAACTCTATATCACTTTCTGGAGAGTTATACGCAAACTGGTGCGTAAACGTACTCAGTTTAATGCGAGAAATACTCTGGAACATCAACATATACTCAACATACCTTAAATAACCTTTAAATAACTTAGAAATAAGTTTTAAAGGCTTTGGTATGGCAAAAACAAGTTAATTCGCTTACAGGGACTAAATATGACAAACTGCGAAAGTATGTCAATTTGAACTGTAACGAACATTCCGGAACATAACCATAAGTTAAACACACCTTAAATATCCTTTACATAGCTTAGAAATAGGCTTTGAGGGGTTCGGTGTGCTAAAATAAACTTTTGGGTCATTCAGGGACTAAAAGTGTCAAAAAGTGCACAAGTTTGCATTTTCGCGCATAACTTACGTTCTGAATACATCCGGACATCCAAAAATTTATGAAAGCATGACTACATTATATTTTATTGTTCTCCTTAAGAAAAATCCATTCGTCGCGTCATTTGGATCGTTTTTCGCGCTTATGCGCATTCCGTCGTAATTAAGCGAACATCGCGATCGTACGGCCAAACGAACCGACATCTGAGATATTTTTGAGCATGTTTTGAGTTCCCTATACTTTAACTTCATTTTAGAGCCTTGAAATGAGGTTAACGGGGTTCAAACGCATCGAAAATGGGCTGAATACACAACAGGGACTAAAGTTGTAATTCTGCCAAACTTACTAGCTTACGGACCGTAAGCTATACCTTACGGTCCGTAAGGCACCTGCAGAACAGATAAGAGTTAACAGTCAGCATTTTCCAGCTGTTGCAACCTCACCCACACATTTCCCACTTGCCTAATCTGTTGATAAACATCATTTTGAGCCACCATGAGTTTCCGACACTTGTACGGCTTGGATTAAGGCACGATATTCAACAAACGATCTTAACGGTTACCCGAAAACTATAAATACCCCACCCCCCATTGTTCATAATCACAAGAAATTTGATTTGAGAAACTCTAAGTTGAAACATTTGTTTCATACCTGAGATTTTTGAATCGAGTTTAGCATTCGGGGACCCTTCGTAAGTATTCTTTCGTTCTTTTCCTTATTTTACTGCTTTTCGAGTCAGAAAGTCAAACTTTGTTTGACTTTCAGCGTTGACCAGCTTATGGTCAATGCGAAGTTCGTTTGAACTTCGCAACGTGATTGTAATCACGATGGTCATAGTCCCGTGGGACTATGCCTACTGATTACCACGTTGTCTAGGGTCGTAGGGTAAGCGATCTAATAAATCGCTTATACCTCGAACCCGACCCAGTTTGGTCGATCATTAGGATCCGACCAAACACATTAGGTGACCATAGTAGGTAGGGAATAACCTTCCGAGGTTATACCCTATGGTCACATCGTTTAAGTAGTTGTATGATAGGTAGTTTATATGCCTTAGGTAAATTACCAGAATACCCTTTTCATGTATAATTGGTAATTAAGCATATGTAACCTAAACCTTTGTCACATAACTGATTATGTAACATGTTTAGGCATATAACACTTGTCATAGGGCTAGTTAGGCGGTCCGAACGCGTTTCACGCGCACGATGCGTTAAAGTAGCGTAAGCTACCTAAACGGATCATAATGGGTCAATAAGACTTAGGTTAAGTTTCATTTAGCATGTAGGCTTTGTTAAACCATATCACGTGAGTTCCTACACTCATTTGGTTTACAAACCCTAATGCTACCCAGTCTTCCGAGATAGGTCCGGTTTATTAACATAGTTACCTATATTAGGTGCCGTTTGATTCCGAGATCTATAGCATTACTTGGTGGTTATCTTTAGACATCTGAGCAATATCAAGTGAGTACATAGACCCCTCTTTTACTGTTTTCCAAACTGTTTTGGGGTGGAACACATGTGCCTACTTGTTACTTTCCTGCTTTCCAGTTTTCACATCATATACTGCTATGTTCGTTAGTACATTATAGTACATGATTTCATGACATTTCATGCTAGGTGTGCCCATTATGTGCATTACTTAGTACATTGTTTTACATGACATTTCCTGCTAGGTGTGCCCATTATGTGCATTACTTAGTACATCGTTTTACATGACATTTCATGCTATGTATGTTCATTTGATTACATACTTAGTGCATTGTTTTCACATGCTTACACTTTGGTATGACATTTGGTTTGTTTACATGGGACAATACATTCATTAACATTAGCTACGCCGTTCGTTAGTAGGTAGTGGTACCATAGGAATTGACAACTCCCGTTCCGGACATCCCAGGGAAAGGGGACAGAAAGGAATGACCGAATTCGATGATATAAGACAGATAGACCTTTAATTTGTTTAAAGGGTTTATCACCACAGTCACAAGGCTTGGATGTATGCATTTTCACAATACCGCATAAATGTTCATATTGAATAGTTGCATGCATTTACACAAAACATAGCTTTGATTTAAACCAAGTTTTACTTCAATATTTTGTTTTTGTGCATATGGTTTAGTTGAGACATTTCACTTGCCATACATGACATTTTGACATAGACATTATTCACATAAACATTTGACATGGATATTTGACATAGACATTTGACATGGATATTTGACATAGACATTTGACATGGATATTTGACATAGACATTTGACATGATTTACATCTTGACATAAACACTTTGACATATTATTCAATACAATTGACAATTGGTTTAAACATAGATTTCTTACATTGGTTGGTTTGGTTTGATTAAGTGATTAAGTAACGATGCGTGTGTAATATGATACAAGCATGGTGGATACGCCGCTGGTACTTCCTATATATAAGTGTTTGTATGGTATTACATGTCGTAACGTTATTTGAATCATTGCAATATTGAGACATAGAACATTTTATATAAATAACATACTTTTCACAAGACATTAATTTATAAACAACTTATCTTATACAAGCACATTTTTACATGGTCATTTATTTAACCTGACAATTACTTATACATATCATCTGATCTTATTGTTTTCAAATGATTTACAAGACAAAGCAAACTACAAGGTTCATGACTAAACATTTTTCTTAAACATAAGTCATGAATCCTATTTTTACAAACCTATGTATCTCACAGGCATTTTTATGCTGACGTACCTATTTTCACATGTGTTTTCAGGAGCTTTTCCGTAGGATGTTGATCATGATACTAGGGCGGACCTGTGCCTTAGAGACTTTAAAAGAAGATAGACTATGTTTAATTATGTTATAAACTCTTTTGTTTACTGTTCAAGACAATGAAACACCCTTGTTTAATAAATAAATAAAACTTTGTATGCCATGGTTATGAGACAATTTATTCTGTTACGACACGCCCCGATGTTTCCGCCGCGATTTGTTGTTTTACGCGGTCGGGGTGTGACACTTATCTTAAAGGTGAAACTTCCTTATCATTTGTCCGTGGTGTCTTGGCAGTATTTTACTGTCTATATAAAATAAAAGATTTACACCATTCATATCTTTACGGTCTATATAGAGATATGTTGGCTACCTAGTCGGGGGTTAAGGGAATGGCTTGGTAAGGTTCTTGCCTTGTTCAGTGTATAGATCCTGCAAGGACCTGGGTCAAGCTTACTAGGACCTCCTTCAATACCCACGGGTATTGGATGGATGGGGTGCGAATGGCTTGATCCCCTCATATGTAAACTACTATTAATACAGTAACCCGGCTACTTGGGATTGTATCCATGCTGACTCAAACCAATTAGCCGAGGGTAACGTCACCTTTAAAAGAGGGGCCAACTGTTACACCCCCAAAATACCCCATGCGGAGACACCGCAAGACGTGTGACGTACCAGGATCCAAGCCACCAATCATATTGAACCAAGAATAAATATTTAAATAAAACATTCGATTCATTGCATAAGGTAAATCCATGTTATAAGTTAAAACCAAAACAAGTATTCAGCGGAAGCATAAAGTAAATAGTAACTCAAATGATTAAATCACGAGTTCATAATCAAATAAGCGAGTATCCAAGAGTCTAGATCCTTGACCACTCCAGCACTCCCAGATAGCAAGTCCATAATCAGAAATCTAACGACCTGCAAGCATGCAGACAAGTGTGTCAGGCGACGCTGGTTACCAGTTGTGTGTATAACACAGTTCAACTGTTTGATTTGATGATGTTATTAACTCGATTACCGCAAATGGCTACTAGATGTGTTTGCTCAAACCCCAATACCTCTATCAAAGCATTGGTTAAGTGGTTAAGGTAAATAGTTCACGCCCGTCCATTCCGGCCTAGTGTGAAGGTGCCAAACCTAATAGCGCTTTCAACTAAATAACTCGTTGCCTTCCCAGCAACAATCGGTAGATGTAAGGGGTCTTATATGATAGAAACTGAGTAATAACAAACATCCCATTAACCTGACATTCTTCCCTGAAAACGTTACCCGATATCCCTTCCCGGGATGCATGCTTGGAAAAGAGTAGTGAACTCACCTCAGTTTGCTCGGTTTGATTAATTACTTGTCCCGAAATTCGACGAGCAATCTAAAACGGTATGGTGCTAGATCAGGATGACTGTGCATTCTCCGCGGGTGCCATATCATCCCCAACTTGAATGGTAATTTCATCCCGAAATTCACTAGTTGCACCAGATTTAGATTTTCCAGGC
The DNA here is from genome assembly GCA_030545235.1 of Helianthus tuberosus. Classification (NCBI taxonomy): domain Eukaryota; kingdom Viridiplantae; phylum Streptophyta; class Magnoliopsida; order Asterales; family Asteraceae; genus Helianthus; species Helianthus tuberosus. The sequence continues at coordinate 153,930,910 of CM060451.1, read as the reverse complement.
TTGGATTTGTCCTCTGGGAATAAATGTGGGTACTTAAGCTTCATCTGATCTTCGCGTTCCCACGTGAACTCCGGTCCACGTCTTGAGTTCCAACGAACTCTCACAATAGGGATTCGACTATGCTTGTGGACTTTGACCTCGCGGATTGGTTCCTCAACAAACTGCAACTTTTCATCGATCTTCAGCTCTAGAAACGGTACGACCAGTGTTTCATCAGACAAACACTTCTTTAATTGCGACACATGGAATACGTCATGGACGTTACCAAACTCAGCAGGTAACTCCAACCTGTAGGCCACTTTACCAATTCGCTCCAGAATTCTGAATGGCCCAACATAACAAGGGTTAAGCTTGCTGCGCTTCCCAAAACGCACCACACCCTTCCAGGGTGATACCTTTAGCATAATGCGATCATTAACTTCAAACTCCAAAGGTTTTCTACGCTCATCGGCTTAACTCTTCTGACGATCATGTGCTGCCGCCATACGATTCCTGATCTAAACAATTTTCTCGGAGGTTTCAAGCACCAATTCCGGGCCTGTAATCTGACTGTCACCCACCTCAGCCCAACAGAGAGGTGAACGACATTTTCGGCCATACAATGCTTCGAATGGAGCTGCTCGGATGCTGGTATGGTAGCTATTGTTGTAAGAAAACTCTATGAATGGCAAGTGTTTTTCCCAACCCTTGCCAAAATCAATCACGCAAGCTCTTAACATGTCTTCTAGTGTCTGGATAGTTCGTTCACTTTGACCATCCGTCTGTGGATGGTAAGCAGTACTCATGTCGAGGCGTGAGCCGAATGATTTGTGCATCGACTACCACAAATCTGAAATGAAACGCGGGTCACGGTTAGTGATAATAGAAGTTGACACCCCGTGCCTAGAAACCACCTCCTTGAGGTATACAGCTGCTAATTGTGAGAACTTATACGTTTCTTTGATCGCGAGAAAGTGCGCTGACTTTGTGAGACGATCCACGATTACCCAAATTATATCATTCCCGCTTTGAGTTCTTGGCAAACCTGTGACGAAATCCATTGCGATTTGCTCCCACTTCCACATGGGTATTTCTGGTTGTTGCAGTAATCCAGACAGTTTCTGGTATTCCACTTTAATTTTTGAACACGTCAAGCATTTACTAACATACGTTGCGATGTGAGCTTTCATCTTCGGCCACCAATACATGACTTTGAGATCCTGATACATCTTATCCGAACCTGGATGAACAGAGTATCGAGACTTGTGCGCTTCATCCATCACAAGTTCTCTAAGGTTACCAAACAAGGGAATCCATAAACGCTCCATGAAGTAGAGAATACCATCCGATCTCTCTACAAGTTGTTTTCCATACCCCTTAAGTATTCTGCTTCAATGTTTTCCTCTTTTAACACTTCGGTTTGTGCCGACCGAATTTGATCAGGTAGGTTTGAATGGATAGTAAGCTGCAAGGCACGGACACGTTTGGGTTTCGATTCCTTTCGACTGAGACCGTCAGCTACCACGTTAGCCTTACCCAGATGATACTTGATTACACAGTCGTAGTCATTTAAAAGTTCCACCCAGCGACGATGTCGCATGTTCAAGTCCTTCTGGTCGAAAATATGCTGAAGGCTCCTGTGGTCGGTATAAATAGTTCATTTAGTACCATACAGGTAATGCCTCCAGATTTTGAGCACAAATACTATAGCTCCCAACTCCAAATCGTGCATCGTATAATTCCTCTCGTGAACCTTCAACTGGCGAGAGGCGTAAGCTATCACCTTGTTGCGTTGCATCAACACGCAGCCAAGACCCTGAATAGATGCATCACAGTATACTGTGAAATCTTCGGTACCTTCAGGTAGAGACAAAATTGGCGCACTGCAGAGTTTCTGTTTCAATAGTTGGAAAGCCTCTTCTTGTTTCGTTCCCCAAGAGTATACAACGCTTTTCTGTGTCAATGAAGTAAGAGGTTGAGCGATCTTCGAAAAGTCTTTGATAAATCTTCGATAATACCCAGCGAGACCAAGAAATTGCCGCACCTCCAAAGGATTCTTTGGTGCCGCCCAATTTCTAACAGCATCAACTTTTGCAGGGTCCACGTGTATTCCCAATTCATTAACAATGTGCCCAAGAAAGTGTACCTCCCGAATCCAGAAGTCACACTTAGAAAACTTCGCATAGAGCTGCTCCTTCCTTAGAAGTTCCAAAATAAGACGCAGGTGCCGCTCGTGATCTTCCTTGCTCTTAGAGTAGATCAAAAAGTCGTCAATGAATACTATAACGAAATCATCGAGATACGGTTTGCATAAGCGGTTCATGAGATCCATGAAGACCGCTAGCGCATTCGTCAATCCAAACGGCATAACCAAAAACTCATAGTGCCCATAACGCGTTCGAAAAGCCATTTTCGGAACATCCTCCTCTCAGACTCTCACTTGATGATAGCCCGATCTTAAGTCGATCTTCGAATAAAAACTTGCCCCTTGCAACTGGTCAAACAAGTCGTCGATGCGTGGCAATGGATAACGGTTCTTGATGGTCACCTTGTTGAGTTCCCGATAATCAATACACATGCGAAAGGACCCATCTTTCTTCTTTACAAACAACACTGGGGCTTCCCAAGGTGAAGAACTGGGTAGAATAAAGCCTCTGTCCAATGACTCTTGCAGTTGATTAGACAACTCCTGCAACTCTCCAGGTACTAAACGATAAGGAGCACGAGCTATCGGGGCTGCTCCTGGCGCAAGATCAATCTGAAATTCCACTTGACAGTGAGGAGGTAAACCAGGAAGTTCCACAGGAAATACATCGGCAAATTCACATACAACTGGCAGATCCTCGATCTTTCTTTCTTTCTTTAGAGGGGGTATCAGTAACTATTGCTAGAACTGCAGGATACCCCTTTCGTAGACACTTCTGCGCATGCATAGCCGAGATAATACCAACCATCATCCCACTACGATGCCCTTGAACCGAAAATGGCTCTCCACTAGGGAGAGGAATACGTACTATCTTCTCCTTACACAAAATCTCAGCTTGGTGTTTAGACAGCCAATCCATACCAACCACTATATCGAAACTACCGAGGGTGACAGGAACGAGATCAATATCAAAAACTTGACCCACGAGATCTCGTTTACACCCAAAAAGGACATGCGAAGCTTCTATCGTTTTACCATCAGCTAATTCTACTACTTGCTTAACCTCTAAAGGTGTGGGAGTTAACCCTAGTCGCTGACTAAACTCTAGGGACACATAACTCCAATCGGCACCAGAATCAATTAAAACAGAAGCAATAAGATTATTCACAGAAAACGTACCAGTCACGACATTGCGGTCGCTCCTAGCATCCCCAGCACCAATCGTGAATACCCTTCCACGAGCACCGTTGCCCCCATTGTTGCCGTGGTTGTTGTTGTTTCCAGCATTGTTGTTCTGGCAGTTGTTATTTTCGTTAGCATTCTGATTCAACTGAGGGCAATCCCGCTTAAAGTGGCCCTCATCCCCACACTGATAACACCCTTTCTTGAAACCCTGATTCTGATGGGGTTGCTGCCTTTGCTGTCTGTGATACTGCTGATTTTGCTGCTGCTGCTGCTTTGGTTGTGGGGCTCTACAGTCTTTGGCCTCATGGCCCACTTTCTCGCACCTACGGCAAGCCCGAGCACACTGCCCATAGTGATGATAGCCACACTTGTTGCACTGTGGCTTCTTCCCCACATAGGAACCTTGATTCTGATTGCTGCCATGGCCTTGGTTTACTGAGGACGACTGACTGAAACTGCGGTTGCTGCTGTTGTCAGGCCTTTTCTGAGTTTGGCTGGCACTGGTTGCTTTGTCAGTGTCATTCCATTTCCGCTTGTTATCACTAGCAGGCGTAGTAGCGGTGGTTGTAGCAGCAGTAGTGGCAGAAACACGCGGTGGTAAAGAACCACTCTCCACCTCCTGATCGGTGATTATGTTTTATACACACAACTGGTAACTTAACGCGTTAACAAAACTTTGAACTCACCAGCGTCGTCTGACAAAATCACCGATCAGGAGGTGGAGAGTGGTTCAATATCCCTTATAAACAATATTATACAATCAATCAGGTTCAATATCCCTTATAAACAATATTATACAATCAGGTTCAATTTGAAAAGATTATCACATATACAAGAACCAACCCATCGACAAAATCAAATGGTAACATGATCAATCAGGTTCAATATCCCTTATAAACAATATTATACAATCAATCAGGTTCGATATTAAACATAATCAACATCATGAAATCAATCAGATTCAATATCACATGTAATCACTATCATGCAGTTATGAATATCAACAGACAAGAGTCACTAACCAAGATTTTAATCCAAACAAGATGCTCACTCGACCAGGGGGGTCTGCTACCGAGATAATGCGTACATAGGGAAAAGCTTAAGGGATTTTGGTTTGTGATCAAGTTTAATCCAATCTAAATGCATACAACAAATGAATATACTGTGAGGGTTTGGCAGTTTACTTTTTTTAGTCGAAGTGGGCTCAAGCCCACTCACTTGGGCTGCCACAAATACTCAGTAACAAATTCCTAGTGGTTAATATCATCTACACAGCCCAACTCTAAGGTTCTAATGCGGGTGTTGGGTTGGGCTCCAAGTATACGTGAGTGTGTATCGGCCCAAATGTATAATAATGTTAACTAACCGAGCTATAACAAATCAGAACGTTCAAGGCAGCGTGTTAGAAAGAAACAATTAACGAGAAGTTAGTGTCACAAGATTAACGTTACAAACCTTAAAAGTTCGGGCTTTCACACCTAATAATACAACTAATGCGATAAAATAAATAGACTATCTACAAGTCAAAGAAGTCAAAACAGGAGTTGAGCAAGGAGTGACAGATCGCAATTCGCAATATTTTCTTCCTTTGACTTCAATCTTGACTTTGACTTTGACTTTCGAAACACGGGGTGTTACACAGGCGCTCACGCATTCCCATTGTGAAGGTTCGCTGGGAAGGCAAACGCGGTGCAGAGTTCACCTAGGAACTCGAAAGTGACATGAAGGCGAAGTACCCGCAGTTATTTGTTACAGCTAAAGCCTAATTTCGGGACGAAATTACCTTAACTAGGGGAGGCTGTAACACCCCGTGTTACGAAAGTCAAAGTCAAAGTCAAGATTAAAGTCAAAGGAAGAAAAGATTGCTAATTGCGATCTGTCACTCCTTGCTTAATTATTGATTTGACTTCTTCGACTTGTAATCGAGTCTTATATTTTAATCACTTTAGTTGTATTATGTGGAGTATCTATTAATAATCAAGGTTTAATCGATGTTTATCGCATGTTTTATCGCTAATCGCATTGCTATTGCGCTCGCACCTTATTAGTAGATTATGAATATTGTTTTACGTATGTGTGCTACTTATGTGTTACTTATTCAAATCACAATTGACACACACAACGCAAACACCATTTATACACTAACCTTTATTGCATGCTACGTGTTATTCGATGAATGCTTGTATGTTATGTTAACACAGTGATTGTTGCCTGAAACCTTAGCAATGATAGTACTATAGTTTGGACTCAGCACCTGTCGTGGACAGGGGTTGTTAAGGGCTTTACTTCACGTGTCCCAGTGGGGATATGTGTTGCGCATTCTACAACTCGCAGTCACGTCTGTGCATATTTCTCTGTCGATAACCTACTTGCCTTCACTTTGTTACATGTTGGTTATGCGTAGACGATTTCGAACTCTATTATACTATTAAACTTGTATGCTCACCTTTACACTATGTGTATTGACCAATATTTTAACGTATGTGACAGGTGCTTAAGATGCTAGGATTGTTGTGCCTTGGTGAATCAAGCTAGGGGCCTAGTTATGTCACGCTTAAAATCTGAGTTGTCGGAACAGTGTTTGTTTTTGAGACAATTATTTGTAATAACTGTTTTATTTGGATATGTTGTGGTATGGGACATGACGTTTTAATATCTGGTAATTAATAGTTGTTATGGATACTCATGGACATTCTGTTTCGCTCAGTGCCGCGCCCCGATGTTTCCGCCATCAGTTGGGGTGTGACAGCTTAAACTCGACTCGTTTAGTTTTTAAAAGCTTAAGTTCGGGTTGTTGATATTTTCAGCCTTCTCGAGCTTTACTCAGATTCAACTCATTTATTATTTAGAGTTAATTAAATAGTTAGTCCCTATGGTTTGCACAAAATAACATATTTAGTTACTAATAGTTTAAAATCGCCTTCTAGGGTATTAACTTTTCATTTTGTAACGTTTGGAGGTATTAACTTCTAGGGTATTAACATAGTCTCTGTGGTTTGCACAAAATAACATAATTAGGTACTAATAGAACGTGATTTTAAACCTACAAATAACGTTAATGAGTTACATTCAAACGTTACAAAACGAAAAGTTAATACACTAGAATGTGATTTTAAACTATTAGTACCTAAGTATGTTACTTTGTGCAAACCACAGGGACTAACTATGTAATTAACTCTATTATTGTTTATATATAAAATTTGATAAATATTATGATTCTGTTGCTCCACTCCCCAATGTTTCCAAAAAAGACAATATGTTATGTTTGTACTTGTTTGTTTTTACTTTAAAACAACGTTAAATAACTTTAATCCAATAAAACGAAACTTTAATCCATGTGTTGTGAAACAATGATTCTGTTGCTCCACTCCCCAACGTTTCCGCCGCGGTTTTGTTGTTTTAATGTTGTCGGGGTATGACATAATAGATAATACCAAAACATCCCATACAATTACCCAATGGGTTAGATTGTGTTACTATCAATAAATCTATAACAAGCTTTTTTATGCCAAAGAATAACATGTATATGATAATTAATGAATCCAAATTACATTAAACTTTTATTAATCCCAAATGTCTAATTAATATGCACCGGGGATACATTTATTATGTATTATACTATTATTTCCAACTGATATCAATCGTAACGTCAACAACAACTTTTCAATGTTTGGGTACAAAATGAACTACATTTATCTAAAGTAGCACGACACATATCTTCGTATTGAAATAGAGCACAACAACAAAACCTGCGAAAATAATGTTTTGCTTTTGTGTTTTCAGTACAGAGTACAGGACAATTTTTTTTGGGGGGTGGTGTACCTTGAAGTAGTCCAATGTCACTTTGACTAACATTTTCACCTAAGAATCCAAGATTGATATTGATTAGTAAGTTCATGTAAATTACACAACATGATAAAATAATCAGATCAATAGAGCATACCGTAGTAACATGTTGATAACATAAGAAAACTTATGCATAAAACCATCAAGAGTGATTCTTTTGCTGTCACCATTTTACGTATCTTTAAAATTGTGTTACTCGTGATTATAACATATAAAAATGGACATGCAAGTTGTATTTATAAACATTTTCATGTACAAGGCGTGTAGGTGTTTTTAATATTGCATGTTGTTATTTTATTGTTGTTGACAAGATATATCAATATAGGACGGAATAAATCACTATATACTTGAACTAATCTTTGATTTAGTTAGAAGTCACCAAAAACTTGTTGGCAGTTTAGTTACAAGTCACCTTACATGACCGTAATTTGGTTACAAGTCACCAAAGACGCCAAACATCGTTTTATGTATCACACAAAATGATTATAAACAAATAATGTATTTTGTGGCAATTACATATTTATTAATATATAATTTAAGTACTTCTATGTATGTATACAAAAATGTATAATAACATTAAGACGTACATTAGTGAAGGCTAAAAAAATATACGTACATGTATTTAGATAAGTACACAAAATGTGTGGTTGTTCATAACAAAGAAAAGATCTTATAATGATTAATTACGTTACTATATATAACATATGAAAATAAATATTAGTTTTTGCAAATTTCTTTTTATGACATCATGCTAAGATGTTGTATTTTAACTTATGTGTTACTTTATATTGTACGCGCAATAACCCTGAATTTCCATTCAATTATCTATTATTTTAATTTAACACGTAATTACCCAACCTAACTTAACTTAAAAGTTAAATAGTACTCTAATTACGTGTGCCCAATTTGTTAATGAATAAAGTGTTTGTTGGTGCACTTATGTCTGCACTTTGTCTGTATTCGGTCACGATGTAAAACGATGTCTTGTTAGTCTTGTAAGTTTGACCAAGTCAACCATCCTCCTGGTTTGACTTGGCCAAAACAGTCAACATTATGTTTGTAAGCTGCTGGGTCGAAGGATGTGTCACGAAGGATTGTTTATCCTTCGATGATGATGAGCTCGAAAGATGACCTTCGAGAGATGGACCACGAAAGATCCCATCTTTCGTGGTACATGCTGATCCTTCGAGCTGTTCCTGGTCGAAAGATGATCTTTCGACCAGTCTGCATGATCCTTCGACCAGACCTGATGTGTTCGGGTATAAATACCCGTGTGTTGTGTTCATTTCTAGAGTCAGAAAAAGTTAGACACTTAGACAGATCAGGAACACACACACACACTAGAGAGAGTTTGCAGAACTGATTTGTAAACATTGAGCTGTAACCGGACCTTTCATACGTTTAATACAAGTGGTGTTAATCGTTGAACTTTGCGTGTCGTGTTATTGCGTGTTCTATCTCGGTTTGCTATTTCGGTTGGATTCCGCACAACCGGAGTGGTTCGTATACAAGGATTAGGCGACTAGATCCTCCCCTAGCCGGACCTACAAGTGGTATCAGAGCCTTGGCTCTTATCCTTGTTAAAACCGAGGTGTTCTTGCTGTTTTTCGGGTTTTTGAAAAGTTCATATTTTCTGAAAAACTTGTTAAAATCGGCTGTAATCTTGTTGTTTTGCATTATGTTTGCTTAAAAACCTTGTTAAAATAAAGCTCACATATTATTTGTTGGTTTTTATTAAACTTTTTAGCAAAATTCGAGTTTCGAAAATCTTCGGTTCATCAGAAAACTCGCATATCTGGGCTGTGTTCTTGACATATTCAAGTTGGTTCTTGTTGAAATACACCTTTTGATCTTAAAATTTGAAACTTGTTTGTTGTTGGAAGTTGTTTATTTGATTAAAATATTTGGACCTTACCTGGTTGGTGAAAACCTGCATGCTCAGACCTGAAAGATATGGTCTGACCATACTTTCTGCAGAAAGTTTCTACCAACCCGTCAACTTTTTCACCAACCTTTCTGTCATTTGTCAACCGTGTCAGCAAGTTCGAAAGATATCCTTCGAACTCGAAAGACCATCTTTCGACCAGAGGAGGTTCGACAGATAGTCATCCTTCGAGCATCCTTCGAAGTGTGAGACTTATCTTTCGGTCCAAGGAATTTTTTTTTCGAAACATATATCTTTCGGTCTACAGTACTTTTTCGAAGGATAAGGATCCTTCGGTTGGAGAATCTTTCGAAAAACTTTGTTCGAAATTCAACAGAGATCTTTCGAACCCTGTTGATCTTTCGAACAGGTGTGGATCTTTCGATCATCAGTCTGTTTGTACTTAACAGTTTGTGTTTTTCAAGTGTCTTTCGACAGGTATCCTTCGGCTAATCAAAAATGAATCCAAGGTGGAATACTTTGGTAAATACAGATATGTATTTTGGTACTCCGTCATCTTCCGCACCGGTATCTTCACAAGCTAATGCAATTTCTACCGGTCAATGGGCATTTGTATCAAATCAAGTTCCAAGTGTTCAAAGCATTCTTTTAAGCGAAAGCGAAACTGGAATTTTGAATAGACCTCCAAAGTTGATGCATTTATATGAATATCCAGGATGGATTGATAGATTTCATACATACGTTCTTGGTCAAAATACAGAATTGTGGTTGCGGTTCATCACAGATTTCGATCAAACAATAGAGGTTGCTGCATCATCTGCTGCTACGTTTGGAGATCTCTCGGAAGATCAGAAGAAAGTCTATGATCTAGAAAAGAAGGCATACGCAATTCTCACTCAGGCCTTAAGTAAAGATATCTATCATCAGTTTGTCAGTTATAAGACTACAAAAAGGTTGTGGGACGCGTTGAAGACAAGGGGCGTGGGAAATGAAGCAACACGTCAATTGAGAAAAGAGTTGCTAAAGAAAGAGTTTGATGGCTTTACTTGTATGGAGAATGAGTCGTTGGGTGATTTGACAAGTCGATTTAATCACTTGTTGACTGAATTGACAAACTTTGGGGTAGCTACAACTCCTGTAGAGATTGTGAAAAGGTTTGCAGATGCGTTGCCGCCTCAGTGGAATACGTTCTTGGAAATCATGAAGTACAATGGTACCTTAGCCACAACGAGCTTCAACGACTTCGTTCAAATTCTAGAAAACAAGAATCAGGAAGAGACTCTGAAGGCAAAAAGAATTCCCGTGCCTCAAAATCCTGAAATGTATTTTGGAACCGCTAGCACTTCTACAAAACCTTCTTCGCATGCTCCAATTCAAACAGCCTTTGTGACTAGCACAGATATGTATGGCAATACTATCCAAGTGCCGGTTCCTCCAAAGACAGACATGTATGGAAATCTGCTAGAACCAGTTCCTCAACAGCAACAACAAAGCCAACGACCTCTCAGACCAACTGATATGTTCGGAAATCCTTTACCAACAACTGATATGTATGGGAATCCACTTCCTCCTCCTCCTGTTCAATCTGCCGTACCAACAGACATGTACGGGAATCCACTTCCTCCTCAACAGCAAGCATGCTATGGAAGTACATCATCTACTGGTCAGCAATCAAAGCCAAATACAGTACGGCTCGACACCTCAAGCCTTTCTAAAGTTAGTGTGGAAGTAGCAAAGGAACACATGGAGCTGCTAAACACTGTGGTGAGCGCATACTGTGGTTTAGTAGAAGGTCAGATTGGCAACATTAATCTGACTCAAGAAGACTATCAGCAGATAGACAAGGAAGAGATGGAGATGATGGATATTAAGTGGGCCTTTGCCAGTGCTGTTAGGCGAGCAAAGGATTTCATGGAGAGAACGGGCCGAACCAGCTTGGAAAGCAAGAAAGACACCAAGTATGGGTTCGATAAACAAGCGGTTAAATGCTTCAACTGTGGTGAACGTGGCCATTTCAAGCGTGAATGTACAAGGCCATCTCAACATGGGAGCCAGAATCCCTTCAGAGGTCAAGGCAACCAGCAGAACCAGAACAGGAACAATGTTCGTACGCTGGTACCTGTCAACAACCAAAGCCAAGCAGGACCATCAAATGCCAACCAGGCACTTGTGGTTCAAGTAGATGAAGGTTGTGACTGGTCACTACAGTTGGGAAATGATGCTCCGGATGGAACGGCGTGTTTTGCTGAGATTGTCAAGGATCTTAATCACACCAGTGGTGGAGAATCTTCCGCCAATGGTGGTGACTCCTCTGAGGATGAAGACTCTTCTGGTTACAGCAGAAGTTCGGATGAAGAATCCTCGAGCTCAGGTGATGATCATGTGGATGAGACATCAAATGCGTCAATCGATGCAAATATTGATGAGCTGTTGGAAGAAACTGCGGCAGGAATTCAAAGAAGATCTATCTTGGTGGATCAAGCTGCTTATTCTTCGTCTTCTCTCCATTCAGCCTTTATGGCGAATGTCGACAGTTCATCAAGTCAGGTATGTGTCGACGAACCCACTTCTGTTAGCTGTAATAACTGTGATAGTTTGCATGTTAGATGTGCTGAGTTGGAAGCAAACATGTCTGAGTTGCAAGGCAAACACGATGCTTTACAAGCTAGTTTGTTTGAATTGCAAGACAAACATGTTTCTGTGAATGATAGGTGGTGTGAATTGCAAAGCAAGCATGAGTCTTTGCAAGAGAAATATGATGTGACATTTATTCATAATCAGAAATTGACAGTTGACATTTCAAAGTGCACTGAAGCCAATATGTTTTATGAAAACCATGAAAAGAATTATAAATCAATGATTGAAACATTGAAGAAAGATAAAACAGAGCTGACTAAAATGGTTTCCAGAAAACAAACTAACATTAATTTGTATATCACTCGTCTTGAGGTGATGCAAAAAGAAATGGCTTGTGTTAAAACAGAAAGTGAGGCGATCCGACTCAAGTTAGACAATTATTTGAGTTCTAGCTATGTGTTGGATCACATCATTGATGTTCAGAAAGAGAAAAAGGATGTCACATGCATAGGTTACAAGAAATGTCCACCACCCGTGAGAAACAATTTTGATGCCTTGCCTGATGAGGAGTACAGAACTCACTTTGAACCATCTGTTCCTCTAGATGTTAATGAATTTGCAGCAGGACTCGGATACAAGAAAGATGTATCGTCAGATTCAGATGTGTCAGCAGATACTTTTGTAACTGCTGAACAGAATCAGGATCCTCCAGTTGTTGTTGAGGATGCTGATTCTTCTGATGATGAGTCTGATGATACTGATTCGGAAAAGTCTGATGCAGTAATTAAAGAAGAGGACATACCTCTTGAGAATCATATCCTATGTGATCCTCCCACAAAACCTGCTAAGACTGTTCCAACCGAGTCCACATCTGCAAAAGAGTCGGAGAGTGTGGATTTGCTGTACACTCTTGTTGGTAATGATAAAATCTATTCAGACAAAGATTTTCCTATTAAAAATGTTAATCAATCTTTAATCAGTAAAGTCTTTGAAAATTCGACAAGTAAGTTTTTGGGAAAGACAGGACCACATGTTACAGTCACACAGTGTCCTCCTATCCCAAAGGCTGAAGTCAGAAAACAATTTGGGAATAAGAAATTACCAACAGTGCCAAAACAGCAGAACCATACCAAACCAAAAGGTAAGGCACCGGCTCAAGATCAAAAGAAGCCGAATCAGAAGAAGAAGAAGAATGTGAACTTTGTGAAATCTAAGGGAACGGACAAAATTGCAAAGTTTGAAAATCAATCTAATTTAGATTTTGTCCAAAAAGCAACTGTGATGAAAAGGAATGAACAAAGTTGTTCAAAACCTAGTACCTCGGGTTCACAAAGTTCATCATCGGCAAGACGACCACATGATACTTCGGGGTTTGTTGAACGAAGATCATGTTTTGAATGTGGAACAATCGGGCATATCATTCGAAATTGCCCGTATCTTCATAAGTTGAAAGGAAAAGATGATGATCCCCGTGAACGCAATCACCGAAAGCGATCTGTTTCGTCAAAATCAGACCCTCGTCTTGTTAAACAACGGGAAATGAAACAGAAAAGGAAACAAAGAAAAGAAATTGAAAAGGTTTTAAAACCAGAGGTTGTCCAAACACAATCTGTTAAGTTAGAAGTTAAAAATGAAAAACAAAAACAGATTTGGAAACCAAAACCAGTAACTGTTTCAGGGGGAGCTACATTAATTCCGAATCATCGAGAAATGGATGTCACAATTCTCGATGATGACGGACGACCCAAGTCTGTGAAGGCTTGGGTCCCCCTCTCCAACTAATCTCTGAATGAGTGTGTAGGATGTTCCAGGAGGAACTATTGATAGTCTTAGGATTGTTGATAGTGGAGCGTCCATGCACAAGACCGGCGACACCAGACTCCGAAACATCATTACATCTAGGAGAATGTTGTTACCTTTGATGGAGAGAGGAGAAAAGAAGACAAAAATGTCTGATGAAGGAAAAAGGAATGAAGTTGAAAAATTCGTCAAGATGAAAAATGTGCCAAAATTTGGTTGTTATGGTTTTTGATCGGGTCCTCAGGAAAGATTCCAATGAAATGTACGCCTGTAGCACGTCTAAAGCTTTTCGAAGATTCATGGATTTTTCTTCCACAAGAAGTTCAAAGTCCACAAGATGAACGTGTAAGGTACTTTTCTCCACGGTGTGATTGAAGAAAATGTGTTTGTTGAACAAACCAACCAGGTGTGCGGATGCCTTGGCGTGGATTGTACAACCGCACACTACTTCTCAAAGAGAAAGACAAAGACCTTCGCTGGTACAATGTGGAAGACCAGCCGGACCCAGAAGTCTATGATCTTGTTGCTGTGAAGGGATTGAAGTAGCTACTAAATCGACTTTGAAGTCCACAACGGGTGGATATCCAGTTTGGGAGAGCGCTCAGATTCCTTGCAATGCACGAAGCAGTTGCAGGATACGGTTTTGAATTTCTAATCTCTCCTATACTTGTCGATATTTAAGCTGCTTTGTGAATTATTATCTCGTATAGCACTCTTTGACCAGACACGTTGAACTCGAATATCACCTCACACGTGATTGTTTCACTATGAAACTCTTCAATGTTGTCATGGTCCACACCGATGACCAACGTGCCGACCTTTTTACCAAAGCTTTTGACAAATCAAGATTTGACTATCTTTTATTGGTAAACGGCATTAAGGTCAAGCAAGAGTAATCCACATCGGAAAATCATTTTTGTAAATATCTTTGCGTTTTAAATTTATCTTAGTTTATTGATTTTAGGGGGAGTAATCCAAAATTTTGAAAATCCAAAAACATTGAAAAAAAAAAAAAAAAAAAATTTCAAAAACACAAAAACAATAGAAAAGCAAAAATGAGTTTCCTGGCGAGCAAAAGAGAAAATGATAGTACATCAGTGGTCTGTCTAAATCTCTTTAAACCTTAAATGAAAAACGATAAGCAGCTCTATATAAGATGTATCGGTAGGCTCACAATCATGTTAAAGTGTGCAGGGTGATATAAACTTAAATCGACTGAAGACTGGGTGGGAACCATTCATTGGCATATGGTCTTAGTACCGAAATTTTGTTTGATAGATTGCCGAGGTTCTGAGATATTCGGTCTTTATGCTGCTTATCATCTGGGTATCATGGTTGTATCTTTTACCGAAAAATAACGGGGACGCAAGTCTAGATCTTCCATGATACCATACATACGTGTACATATTGCATACGACCTCAATAAGTGATCAACAATCACATGTCCACAAAATAAGTGATAATATATCACAAATTCTTTCCGGGAGTCAAGTTCGTCTCTCTGCTGTACGAAAGTACTGACCTGTTCACGGACTTGCTCCTGTGCCCTCATGCATATGAAAACCAAGTTCCTCATCAATAAGTGATTCTATCACATAGGGCTTGTTTTCAATTCAAAATAAGTGAGAATCTCACATCATATACGGTCAAACAGATGATAATCGGTATACTCACCGGTAAGATGAACCCTCGTGCATACCTTGATACGGGAATGTGTCGTGATGTGGATGAACACCGGTTGGTAAGTTTTAAATCATACCTTAACGTATCCCCTCGCCATGATTACAAATGATAAGTTGAGCTTAAGTGGACAACAATACCGATAATTGTTATAGGATGCTTATCTTAATGTTATCTAATTGAACAAAGAGAGTGTTTTGGCATGACCGTACACTGATATGATTCTCTTACCCTCGAAACTCGCAAAAAGAATGTCTGTATATATTTATTTACTGCTTTCAGTCTTTACATTTGAAATATTCAAAAATACCAAAAAGATTTTAAGTGTGTTTTACTATAAACTTTCAAAAAGCCAAAAAGATTTTATTTCTATCTTATTTTCGATCGTACGATGTTGGAACTCGAGTCTTCGTTACCTGAAACCTGAACGAAAA
The DNA here is from genome assembly GCA_030545235.1 of Helianthus tuberosus. Lineage (NCBI taxonomy): Eukaryota > Viridiplantae > Streptophyta > Magnoliopsida > Asterales > Asteraceae > Helianthus > Helianthus tuberosus. The sequence goes on along the minus strand of CM060451.1, from coordinate 153,915,378 downwards.
CCGAAAATGACTAAATCTTCATAAACGGTCGAAATTTGCAAGTGTTGAAAGTTAAAATTGAAATTGATAAAAATCTTTAGACTTTCATACTGTCGGACGGTGTTTGTTTAAGCAATGGTCACATGTGTGTCGTTTGCTTATTATATTCCAGGCGGTTGTTCTCATTACGCGTTTAGATTTCTTGCATGTGCAGATTCTAAAGGCTAGGAGAACATGGTCGATGACAAGCTTCGGAATGAAGACACGACGTGAAGGCACTCAAATGACAAAGATGATCGAGTTGCCGCTGACCATCATCAACACCACAAGGATCTCACTTCATAAAGATAAAGACTTTCACGAGCATAACTCAAGGGGGAGCTTATGTTAAGGGGGAGTTTGTCAACACACTTCCTACATGAAACGGGGAGTTTGTTGATACACTTTCTGCTTTCAAGACGTGAAGACTTTGAAGATCCTCCGACATTGAAGACTTGAATAGAAGTCAAAGACTTGAAGACACGAGAACTTACAAGAATGAAGATCGAGACAAAGCAACAGCTGTTTGTTGATAAGCCAGACAAAGCTACAGTCAAGGGGGAGTTTGTTGGTGCACTTATGTCTGCACTTTGTCTGTATTCGGTCACGATGTAAAACGATGTCTTGTTAGTCTTGTAAGTTTGACCAAGTCAACCATCCTCCTGGTTTGACTTGGCCAAAACAGTCAACATTATGTTTGTAAGCTGCTGGGTCGAAGGATGTGTCACGAAGGATTGTTTATCCTTCGATGATGATGAGCTCGAAAGATGACCTTCGAGAGATGGACCACGAAAGATCCCATCTTTCGTGGTACATGCTGATCCTTCGAGCTGTTCCTGGTCGAAAGATGATCTTTCGACCAGTCTGCATGATCCTTCGACCAGACCTGATGTGTTCGGGTATAAATACCCGTGTGTTGTGTTCATTTCTAGAGTCAGAAAAAGTTAGACACTTAGACAGATCAGGAACACACACACACACTAGAGAGAGTTTGCAGAACTGATTTGTAAACATTGAGCTGTAACCGGACCTTTCATACGTTTAATACAAGTGGTGTTAATCGTTGAACTTTGCGTGTCGTGTTATTGCGTGTTCTATCTCGGTTTGCTATTTCGGTTGGATTCCGCACAACCGGAGTGGTTCGTATACAAGGATTAGGCGACTAGATCCTCCCCTAGCCGGACCTACAGTGTTTAACATCATCATCATTATTATTATTATTATAATTATTATTATTATTATTATTATTATTATTATTATTATTATTAATTGATTGACAAATTGTTTAATACTTAACCAATCAACTTTATAGATGATTTAACTCATATTGAAATCCAGATTTGAATAAAGATGATTTAACTCATATTGAAATCCATATTTGATGTATTCAGTATTATGAATTATTTATTTTATTAATATTAGTATTGCATTTATAATAATTGATGTAATCATGCGGCACCAAGTCATCTTAGATACCTAATACGAACATGTAACAACATGGACATTGGCTATTAACGTTTTTTAACCCAAAAAACATCTTAAACGTATCTATATAACAATTTAACTATTTATTATTAACACCAATTAATTATGAGAAGAGGGATATGTCATATTTTGCATTAATAATTTACTTCGTTATCTTTCGGTATTTTGGCCTTGCTGGACTCTATCTCTGCTGACTCAGACCAATATGGCCGAGGGAAGCGTTGCCTCCAAAAGAGGGACATGCCACAATAAATAAGATAATCTCTTAAAAAAAACCTAAAGTGCAGAAATCATCAAAAGATTGGTGAAAGAGGAGTCAGAACCAAGTGATTCTGTCTTGTCTATTTTTTCTTTTTAGTATTTTAATTTCTTTTTAAATTTTATTTACTAAACATGTTTTCTCAAAAATTTGGTTAGATTAGATGTTGACAATATTTTGGTATTAAAAGCTCTTATGTCCTTGGATGATCTCGGTATGTTACCATCACCATACTACGCCAACGATGGGTGCACTTGCCCTAAAATGTTGTAGAGTGATAATAATTATATGGTGTTTTATAAATCTAAAGCTTGCTAAACGAGTAAAAGTGCTAAAAATATACCATAAGTTGTTGCTGGGGACACAAGGATTTTAAGAAAGTTTAAAATCAACGGCCTAATCAGTTTTTTTCTTCTTTATTTTTTTCTTAGGTTTTTCTTCTTTTTCTACATTTTTTCCACTTTATATAGGTTTAGCACAGGCATGTCTGATCACACACAGGGCCCTGTCTATCAATCTGTTTTCTGGGTTACTGGGATAAAAGCACGGGACGGTGACTTACTTCTAGTATATGGAACCAGAAAATAGAAACCTTAACTCAATAACATGGGGTCATGCCTATCTAGACACGGGGTTGTGTTTGTTAGCTGGTGATGTGTGTAAAATGCAACATATAAATTACATCAAATAAGGCATAAAACTAACCCTTTTAAGTACTAATGTTGGAAAAAGTGTGCTTTTGTCTTCCTTTTGTATTTTCAGGGTTAAAAGAGCTTAAATTAACAAAAGAAGCAAAAACACATCCAAATCTAACATAAATACAAGAAAAGGAAGAAACGTGGCATGCCCGACCCCTCGACACCATCTTCCCAAGCAAAAACAAGATTTCAGAAGGCTGAACACGCCCCGTGCCCAACGGACATGGGGGCGTGCCCAAGTGTCTGCAGAAAGGACAAAAGACTAGAAGCTTCTATTCCCGGACACGGAGGCGTGCCCAGCTCCACACGGCTGTGGTCAACGCTAAGATTCGCAGAATCAAAGCAAATCTTGATAGTACATATACGCTTCTGCACACGGGGCCGTGCCCAGTGGACACGGGGGTGTGGTCAACTAATGCAAACAAACTGCATTTAATGAAGAAAGAGAAAGTGGGTGGACACGGGGACGTGTCCGGGCTTCTGTGCAGGCTATAAATAGAGGTGCTTGGTTCACTTCAAAGGCATCCTTTGGCAAACCACATCTCTCACACTTCACCCACACTCCACCACCATCACAACACTCTCATCCACCACCATCATCCATCATCCATCATAGAGTGTGTGTAGTAGTCTCGGGATCCAAGATTGATAGTAAGAGTTCTTGACAATCAAAGGCCATGTTTGCCTAAGTCTCTTACATCACTTGGTGAAGACAAGCATTTAGTGTAATACTTTTGTTTTTTAATCTTTTCGCACTTTTTATTTGGTTTTGTATTAATGACTTTAATAACTAGTTTCTTATCTTAAAGGTGAAACTTCCTTATCATTTGTCCGTGGTGTCTTGGCATTATTTTACTGTCTATATAAAATAAAAGATTTACACCATTCATATCTTTACGGTCTATATAGAGATATGTTGGCTACCTGGTCGGGGGTTAAGGGAATGGTTTGGTAAGGTTCTTGCCTTGTTCAGTGTATAGATCCTGCAAGGACCTGGGTCAAGCTTACTAGGACCTCCTTCAATACCCACTGGTATTGGATGGTGGGGGTGCGAATGGCTTGATCCCCTCATATGTAAACTACTATTAATACAGTAACCCGGCTACTTGGGATTGTATCCATGCTGACTCAAAATACCCCATGCAGAGACACCGCAAGACGTGTGACGTACCAGGATCCAAGCCACCAATCATATTGAACCAAGAATAAATATTTAAATAAAACATTCATTTCATTGCATAAGGTAAATCCATGTTATAAGTTAAAACCAAAACAAGTATTCAGCGGAAGCATAAAATAAATAGTAATTCAAATTATTAAATCACGAGTTCATAATCAAATAAGCTTGTATCCAAGAGTCTCGATCCTTGACCACTCCAGCACTCCCAGATAGCAAGTCAATAATAAGAAATCTAACGACCTGCAAGCATGCAGACAAGTGTGTCAGGCGACGCTGGTTACCAGTTGTGTGTATAAGACAGTTCAACTGTTTGATTTGATGATGTTATTAAGTCGATTACCGCAAATGGCTACTAGATGTGTTTGCTCAAACCCCAATACCTCTATCAAAGCATTGGTTAAGTGGTTAAGGTAAATAGTTCACGCCCGTCCATTCCGGCCCAGTGTGAAGGTGCCAAACCTAATAGCGCTATCAAATAAATAACTCGTTGCCTTCCCAGCAACAATCGGTAGATGTAAGGGGTCTTATATGATAGAAACTGAGTAATAACAAACATCCCATTAACCTGACATTCTTCCCTGAAAACGTTACCCGATATCCCTTCCCGGGATGCATGCTTGGAAAAGAGTAGTGAACTCACCTCCGTTTGCTCGGTTTGATTAATTACTTGTTAACACTTAGACAGTCACAGCCTATGATATTCAAGTACTCGTAATCAGTTTACATTCACGTATAGTCATGATGTGCATACAAGTTATCACAACAATTATACAACTCATATAATCCCATAGTTCACGTATACGTTCCAAAATAATGCTTAACAGTTGTGTGTGTACTATACTAGGTACATGAACCAGATTATGTCACTTATCATAAATACACATTATTAATAGTAAGCATCATCATTAACCATAGACATCATTAACAATAGACAGCAGATATCCTTAACAGTAATTATTGTGATTTCATTAACATATTCATAGTCATAAATAAACATCACTAACAGTTTGCCACATGGTTTCCTTTAACAAGGAGTCATTCATTTTTTATGCATGTTCAACGTTACAGTCTATTGATGAGCTCCTGTACAAATGACGAACTCCTGGTCGGCGAAACCTCAAGTTTTCGTCGATGCACATATGACGAAATCCCATGACTTTTCGTCGGGGTTCCTCCGACGAAACCTTAAGGGTTTTAGTCGATAAGTAAGTGACGAATTCTGAGATTTCGTCGGGTCATATCATATGACGAATCCCGAAATTTTGTCGGAGAACAGTTACGCACAACCCTAGTCTCGTTTTACAGCCGATTATCATTGGCAGTTCGAATTCAGCGGTTTCATTAAATCATTAGTTATTTATTTAATCCATGTATTAAACCAATACATCTCGTTTCCGATCCGTGCCATCGGAAACGATTATCACATATACAAGAACCAACCCATCGACAACATCAAATGGTAACATGATCAATCAGGTTCAATATCCCTTATAAACAATATTATACAATCAATCAGGTTCGATATTACATATAATCAACATCATGAAATCAATCAGATTCAATATCACATGTAATCACTATCATGCAGTTATGAATATCAACAAACAAGAGTCACTAACCAAGATTTTAATCCAAACAAGATGCTCACTCGACGGGGGGGGGGGGGGGGGTCTGCTACCGAGATAATGCATACAGAGGGAAAAGCTCAAGGGTTTTTGGTTTGTGATCAAGTTTAATCCAATCTAAATGCATACTACATATGAATATACTGTGAGGGTTTGGGCAGTTTACTTTTTTTTAGTCGAAGTGGGCTCAAGCCCACTCACTTGGGCTGCCACAAATACTTAGTAACAAAGTCCTAGTGGTTAATATCATCTACACAGCCCAACTCTAAGGTTCTAATGCGGGTGTTGGGTTAGGCTCCAAGTATACGTGTGTGTGTATCGGCCCAAATGTATAATCATGTTAACTAACCGAGCTATAACAACTCAGAACGTTCAAGGCAGCGTGTTAGAAAGAAACAATTAACGAGAAGTTAGTATCACAAGATTAACGTTACAAACCTTAAAAGTTCGGGCTGTCACTGTAACACCTGTGCCTCCACGGCCATCAAAAAAATACCGAACCAATGAAATATTATATTTCATACTTGGGATTTGTAAAAAATATGTGTATCGTTTGCACATATCAATTTTTGTTCAATTCCAAACTCTAAATCGCTTTCTGGAAGGTTATACACGCACTGATGCGTAAATATAACCAGTTTAATGCAACAAACACTCCGGAATAGTGACATAGGCTTAACATACCCTAAATAACCTTTACATAACTTAGAAATAAGTTTTGAAGGCTTTGGTATGACAAAAACAAACTAATTCGTTTACAGGGACTAAACTTGACAAACTGCGAAAGTATGCCAATTTGAACTGTAACGAACATTCCGGAACATGACCATAAGTTAAACACACCTTAAATATCCTTTATATAGCTTAGAAATAGGCTTTGAGGGGTTCGGTGTGCTAAAATAAACTTTTGGCTCATTCAGGGACTAAAAGTGTCAAAAAGTGCACAAGTTTGCATTTTCGCGCATAACTTACGTTCTAAATACATCCAGACATCCAAAAATTTATGTAAGCACTAAAATATTTTATTTTAGTGTTCGCCATAAGAGAAATCCATTCGTCGCGTCATTTGGATCGTTTTTCGCGCTTATGCGCATTCCGTCGTAATTAACCGAACATCGCAACCGTACGGCTAAACGAACCGACATCCGAGATATTTTTGAACACATTTTAAGTTCCCTATACTTTAACTTCATTTTAGAGCTTTGAAATGGGGTTAACGGGCCTTAAACGTGTCGAAAATGACCTTATTGCATAACAGGGACCAAAAGTGTAAATCTGCCAAACTTGTATGGCTACGATGCGTAGCACTTTTTGCCCTACGGTGCGTAGGGGTTCTGCAGAACAGATCAGACTTAACAGTCAGCATTTTCCAGCTGTTGCAACCTCAACCACACACTCACCACTTGACATTCCAGCTGATAAGGACCAATTTAAGCCACCACAACTTTCCGACACATGTACGGTTACGATTAAGGCACGTTTTCCATGAAACGATCTTAACGGTGGACCTTTTACTATAAATACCCCACCCCCCATGCTTCAAAATCACAAGAAATTTGATTTGAGAAACTCTAAGTTGAAACGTTTGTTTCATACCTGAGATTTTTGAATCGAGTTTAGCATTCGGGGACCCTTCGTAAGTATTCTTTCGTTCTTTTCCTTATTTTATTGCTTTTCGAGTCAGAAAGTCAAACTTTGTTTGACTTTCAGCGTTGACCAGTAATGGTCAATGCGAAGTTCGTTTGAACTTCGCAACGTGAGTGTAATCACGTTGGTTATAGTCCCTTGGGACTATGCCCACTGATTACCACGTTGTCAAGGGTCGTAGGGTAGGCGATCTATTAAATCGCCTATACCTTCGAACCCGACCCAGTTTGGTCGATCATTAGGATCCGACCAAATACATTAGGTGACCATAGTAGGTAGGGAATAACCTTCCGAGGTTATACCCTATGGTCACATCGTTTAAGTAGTTGTATGATAGGTAGTTTATATGCCTTAGGTAAATTACCAGAATACCCTTTTCATGTATAATTGGTAATTAAGCATATGTAACCTAAACCTTTTTCACATAACTGATTATGTAACATGTTTAGGCATATAACACTTGTCATAGGACTAGTTAGGCGGTCCGAACGCGTTTCACGCGCACGACGCGTTAAAGTAGCATAAGCTTCCTGAACGGGTCGTAATGGGTCGTAAACAATTATGTTAGGTTTCATTTAGTATGTAGGCTTTGTTAAACCAAATGACACGAGTCTCTACACTCGTTTGGTTTACAAACCCTAATGCTACCCAATCTTCCGATCTAGGTCCGGTTAATTAACATAGTTACCTATATTAGGTGCCGTTTGATATCCGCGATCTCTAACATTGTTTGGTTGTTACTCAAGGACTTCTGAGCAATCTCAAGTGAGTACATAGACCCCTCTTTTACTGTTTTCCAAACTGTTTTGGGGTGGAACACATGTGCCTACTTGTTACTTTCATGCTTTCCATGTTTTCACATCATATACTTGCTATGTTTATTAGTACATTTATAGTACATGATTTCATCGTTTTACATTACATTTTATGCTATGTATGTCCATTTAGTTCATACTTAGTACATCATTTCACATCACATCACATGCTATGTATGTTCATTTATTGCATACTTAGTACATCGTTTTCATCACATGCTTACATTTTGTTATGACATTTGGGTTGTTTACAATGGAACAATACATTCATTAACATTAGCTACGCCGTTCGTTAGTAGGAAGTGGTACCATAGGAATTGACAACTCCTGTTCCGGACATCCCAGGGAAAGGGGATGAAAGGAATGACCGAATTCGATATACATAAGCACAGATAGACCTTTAAGTGGTTTAAGGGTTTATCGCCTCAGTCTCAAGGCTTGGATGTATGCATTTTAACAATACCGTATAGATGTTCGTATCAGTATAGCATGCATTTACACAAAACATAGCTTTGATTTAAACCAAGTTTTACTTCAATACTATGTTCTTGTGCATATGGTTTAGTGATATTTATCACTAGCCATACAGATCAGTTTGGTTACACATTACATGATTTACATTGATCATGCATTTACACATTACATGATTTACATTGATCATGCATTTACACAAAACATAGCTTTGATTTAAACCAAGTTTTACTTCAATACTATGTTCTTGTGCATATGGTTTAGTGATATTTATCACTAGCCATACAGATCAGTTTGGTTACACATTACATGGTTTACATTGATCATGCATTTACACATTACATGATTTACATTGATCATGCATTTACACAAAACATAACGTTGATTTAAACCAAGTTTTACTTCAATACTTTGTTTTTGTGCATTTCACCTATGGTTTAGTTGATGCGTTTTCACTAGCCATACATATCATTTAGGTTACACATTACATGATTTACATTGGTCATGCATTTTGACATATTATTCAATACATTTGACAAATTCATTTATACATGGACAATTTACATTGGTGGTTTGTTTGGGTAAGTGATTTAAGTAACGAGGCGTGTGTAATATGATACAAGCATGGTGGATACGCCGTTGGTACTTCTTATATATAAGTGTTTGTATGATATTACATATTGTAGCGTTATTTGAATCATTTCAATTTGAGACATAGAACATTTTATACAAATAACATATTTTTCACAAGACATTGATTTACAAACAACTTAACTTATACAAACTCATTTTTACATGGTTATTCATTTAACCATGCATTATTTCTCTTATTTATACGTATCATCTGAACTTATTGTTTTTCAAATGATTTACAAAGACAAATCAAATTACAAGGTTCATGACTAAACATTTTCTTAAACAGAGGTCATGAATCTTATTTTCACAAAACCTATGTACTCGCCGGCATTTTTATGCTGACGTACCTATTTTCACATGTGTTTCAGGATATGAAGCATAGGATTGATCAAGACATACTTAGGCGGACTTGTGCCTTAGTGACTTAAAACGAGACAAGAGCTAGTTAATTTTTGTTGTATACTCTTTACTTCTTGTTTAAAGACAATGTAACTCGCTTGTTTGATGAATAAAACGAAACTTCAATATCCATGGTTGTGAAACATTAATTCTGTTACAACACTCCCCGATGTTTCCGCCACGTTTTGTATGTTCTACGTGGTCGGGGTGTGACAGTCACATCATCCCCAACTTAAAAGAAATTTTGTCCCGAAATTCGACGAGCAATCTAAAACGGTATGGTGCTAGATCAGGATGACTGTGCATTCTCCGCGGGTGCCACATCATCCCCAACTTGAATGGGCATTTCGTCCCGAAATTCACTAGTTGCACCTGATTTAGATTTGCCAGGCTTGGATTTGTCCTCTGGGAATAAATGTGGGTACTTAAGCTTCATCTGATCTTCGCGTTCCCACGTGAACTCTGGTCCACGTCTTGAGTTCCAACGAACTCTCACAATAGGGATTCGACTATGCTTGCGGACTTTGACCTCGCGGATTGGTTCCTCAACAAACTGCAACTTGTCATCGATCTTCAGCTCTTGAAACGGTATGACTAGTGTTTCATCAGACAAACACTTCTTTAATTGCGACACATGGAATACGTCATGGACGTTACCCAACTCAGCAGGTAACTCCAACCTGTAGGCCACTTTACCAATTCGCTCCAGAATTCTGAATGGCCCAACATAACGAGGGTTAAGCTTACTGCGCTTCCCAAAACGCACCACACCCTTCCAGGGTGATACCTTTAGCATAACGCGATCATTAACTTCAAACTCCAAAGGTTTTCTACGCTCATCGGCTTAACTCTTCTGACGATCATGTGTTGCCGCCATACGATTCCTGATCTAAACAATTTTCTCGGAGGTTTCAAGCACCAATTCCGGGCCTGTAATCTGACTGTCATTCACCTCAGCCCAACAGAGAGGTGAACGACATTTTCGGCCATACAATGCTTCGAATGGAGCTGCTCGGATGCTGGTATGGTAGCTATTGTTGTAAGAAAACTCTATGAACGGCAAGTGTTTTTCCCAACCCTTGCCAAAATCAATCACCAAGCTCTTAACATGTCTTGTAATGTCTGGATAGTTCGTTCACTTTGACAATCCGTCTGTGGATGGTAAGCAGTACTCATGTCGAGGCGTGAGCCGAATGATTTGTGCATCGACTACCACAAATCTGAAATGAAACGCGGGTCACGGTCACTGATAATAGAAGTTGGCACCCCGTGCCTAGAAACCACCTCCTTGTGGTATACAGCTGCTAATTGTGAGAACTTATACGTTTCTTTGATCGCGTGAAAGTGCGCTGACTTTGTGAGACGATCCACGATTACCCAAATTGTATCATTCCCGCTTTGAGTTCTCGGCAAACCTGTGACGAAATCCATTGCGATTTGCTCCCACTTCCACATGGGTATTTCTGGTTGTTGCAGTAATCCAAACAGTTTCTGGTATTCCACTTTAATTTTTGAACACGTCAAGAATTTACTAACATACGTTGCGATGTGAGCTTTCATCTTCGGCCACCAATACATGACTTTGAGATCCTGATACATCTTATCCGAACCTGGATGAACAGAGTATCGAGACTTGTGCGCTTCATCCATCACAAGTTCTCTAAGGTTACCAAACAAAGGAATCCATAAACGCTCCATGAAGTAGAGAATACCATCCGATCTCTCTACAAGTTGTTTTTCCATACCCCTTAAGTATTCTGCTTCAATGTTTTCCTCTTTTAATACTTCGGTTTGTGCCGACCGAATTTGATCAGGTAGGTTTGAATGGATAGTAAGCTGCAAGGCACGGACACATTTGGGTTTCGATTCCTTTCGACTGAGAGCGTCAGCTACCACGTTAGCCTTACCCAGATGATACTTGATTACACAGTCGTAGTCATTTAAAAGTTCCACCCAGCGACGATGTCGCATGTTCAAGTCCTTCTGGTTGAAAATATGCTGAAGGCTCCTGTGGTCGGTATAAATAGTTCATTTAGTACCATACAGGTAATGCCTCCAGATTTTGAGCGCAAATACTACAGCTCACAACTCCAAATCGTGCATCGTATAATTCCTCTCGTGAACCTTCAACTGGCGAGAGGCGTAAGCTATCACCTTGTTGCGTTGCATCAACACGTAGCCAAGACTCTGAATAGATGCATCACAGTATACCGCGAAATCTTCGGTACCTTAAGGTAGAGACAAAATTGGCGCACTGCAGAGTTTCTGTTTCAATAGTTGGAAAGCATCTTCTTGTTTCGTTCCCCAAGAGTATACAACGCTTTTCTGTGTCAATGAAGTAAGAGGTTGAGCGATCTTCGAAAAGCCTTTGATAAATCTTCGATAATACCCAGCGAGACCAAGAAATTGCCGCACGTCCAAAGGATTCTTTGGTGCCGCCCAATTTCTAACAGCATCAGCTTTTGCAGGGTCCACGTGTATTCCCAATTCATTAACAAGGTGCCCAAGAAAGTGTACCTCCCGAATCCAGAAGTCACACTTAGAAAACTTCGCATAGAGTTTCTCCTTCCTTAGAAGTTCCAAAATAAGCAGGTGCCGCTCGTGATCTTCCTTGCTCTTAGAGTAGATCAAAATGTCGTCAATGAATACTATAACGAAATCATCGAGATACGGTTTGCATACGCGGTTCATGAGATCCATGAAGACCGCTAGCGCATTCGTCAATCCAAACGACATAACCAAAAACTCATAGTGCCCATAACGCGTTCGAAAAGCCATTTTCGGAACATCCTCCTCTCAGACTCTCACTTGATGATAGCCCGATCTTAAGTCGATCTTCGAATAAAAACTTGACCCTTTCAACTGGTCAAACAAGTGGTCGATGCGTGGCAATGGATAACGGTTCTTGATGGTCACCTTGTTGAGTTCCCGATAATCAATACACATGCGAAAGGACCCGTCTTTCTTCTTTACAAACAACACTAGGGCTTCCCAAGGCGAAGAACTGGGTCGAATAAAGCCTCTGTCCAATAACTCTTGCAGTTGATTAGACAACTCCTGCAACTCTCCAGGTGCTAAACGATAAGGAGTACGAGCTATCGGGGCTGCTCCTGGCACAAGATCAATATGAAATTCCACTTGACGGTGAGGAGGTAAACCAGGAAGTTCCACAGGAAATACATCGGCAAATTTACATACAACTGGCAGATCCTCGATCTTTCTTTCTTTCTTCAGAGGGGGTATCAGTAACTATTGCTAGAACTGCAGGATACCCCTTTCGTAGACGCTTCTGCGCATGCATAGCCGAGTTAATACCAACCATCATCCCACTACGATGCCCTTGAACCGATAATGGCTCTCCACCAGGGAGAGGAATACGTACTATCTTCTCCTTACACAAAATCTCAGCTTGGTGTTTAGACAGCCAATCCGTACCAACCACTATATCGAAACTACCGAGGGTGATAGGAAAGAGATCAATATTAAATAGTTGACTCACGAGATCTAGTTTACACCCAAAAAGGACATGCGAAGATTCTATCGTTTTACCATCAGCTAATTCTACTACTTGTTTAACCCCTAAAGGTGTGGGAGTTAACCCTAGTCGCTGACTAAACTCTAGGGACACATAACTCTAATCGGCACCGGAATCAATTAAAACAGAAGCAATAAGATTATTCACAGAAAACGTACCAGTCACGACATTGTCGTCGTTCCTAGCATCCCCAGCACCAATCGTGAATACCCTTCCACGAGCACCGTTGCCCCCATTGTTGCCGTGGTTGTTGTTGTTTCCAGCATTGTTGTTCTGGCGGTTGTTATTGTCGTTAGCATTCTGATTCAACTGAGGGAAATCCCGCTTAAAGTGGCCCTCATCCCCACACTGATAACACCCTTTCTTGAAACCCTGATTCTGATGGGGTTGCTGCCTTTGCTGTCTGTGATACTGCTGATTTTGCTGCTGCTGCTTCTTTGGCTATGGGGCTCTACAGTCTTTGGCCTCATGGCCCACTTTCTCGCACCTACGGCAAGCTCAAGCACACTGCCCATAGTGATGATAGCCACACTTGTTGCACTATGGCTTCTTCCCCACATAGGAACCTTGATTCTGATTGCTGCCATGGCCTTGGTTTACTGAGGAAGACTGACTGAAACTGCGGTTGCTGCTGTTGTTCAGCCTTTTCTGAGTTTGGCTGGCACTGGTTGCTTTGTCAGTGTCATTCCATTTCCGCTTGTTATCACTAGCAGGCGTAGTAGCGGTGGTTGTAGCAGCAGTAGTGGCAGAAACACGCGGTGGTAAAGAACCACTCTCCACCTCCTGATCGGTTGATTGTATAATATTGTTTATAAGGGATATTGAACCTGATTGATTGTATAATATTGTTTATAAGGGATATTGAACCTGATTGATTGTATAATATTGTTTATGGGTTGATTTTGACCACTCCCCAATGGGACACGTAATCAATTTTGTCGATCCATGACCACTCCAGCACTCCCAGATAGCAAGTCCATAATTAGAAATCTAAGGACCTGCAAGCATGCAGACAAGTGTGTCAGACGACGCTGGTGAGTTCAAAGTTTTGTTAACGCGTTAAGTTACCAGTTGTGTGTATAAAACAGTTCAACAGTTTGATTCGATGATGTTATTAACTCGATTACCGCAAATGGCTACTAGATGTGTTTGCCCAAACCCCAATGCCTCTATCAAAGCATTGGTCAAGTGGTCAAGGTAAATAGTTCACGCCCGTCCATTCCGGCCCGGTGTGAGGGTGCCAAACCTAATAGCGCTATCAACTAAATACCTCGTTGCCTTCCCAGCAACAATCGGTAGATGTAAGGGGTCTTATATGATAGAAACTGAGTAATAACAAACATCCCATTAACCTGACATTCTTCCCTGAAAACGTTACCCGATATCCCTTCCCGGGATGCATGCTTGGAAAAGAGCAGTGAACTCTCCTCGGTTTGCTCGGTTTGATTAATTACTTGTTAACACTTAGACAGTCACAACCTATGATATTCAAGTACTCGTAATCAGTTTACATTCACGTATTGTCATGATGCGCATACAAGTTATCACAGCAATTATACAACTCATATAATCCCATAGTTCACGTATACGTTCCAAAATAATGCTTAACAGTTGTGTGTGTACTATATTAGGTATATGAACCAGATTATGTCACTTATCATAAATACACATTATTAATAGCAAGCATCATCATTAACCATAGACATCATTAACAATAGACAATAGATATCCTTAACAGTAATTATTGTGATTTCGTTAACATATTCATAGTCATAAATAAACATCACTAACAGTTTGCCACATGGTTTCCTTTAACAAGGAGTCATTCATTTTTTTATGCATGTTTAACGTTACAGTCTATTGATGAGCTCCTGTACAAACAACGAACTCCTGGTCGGCGAAACCTTAAGTTTTTGTCGATGCACATATGACGAAATCCCATGACTTTTCGTCAAGGTTCCTGCGACGAAACCTTAAGGGTTTTCGTCGATGAGTAAGTGACGAAATCTGAGATTTTGTCAGGTCATATCATGTGACGAATCCCAAAATTTCATCGGAGAACAGTTACGCACAACCCTAGTCACGTTTTACAGCCGATCATCATTGGCAGTTCGAATTCAGCGGTTTCGTTAAATCATTAGTTATTTATTTAATCCCTGTATTAAACCAGTACATGTCGTTTCTGATCCGTACCATTTGAAAAGATTATCACATATACAAGAACCAACCCATCGACAACATCAAATGGTAACATGATCAATCAGGTTCAATATCCCTTATAAACAATATTATACAATCAATCAGGTTCGATATTACACATAATCAACATCATGAAATCAATCAGATTCAATATCACATGTAATCACTATCATGCAGTTATGAATATCAACAGACAAGAGTCACTAACCAAGATTTTAATCCAAACAAGATGCTCACTCGACCAGGGGGGGGGGGGGTCTGCTACCGAGATAATGCGTACATAGGGAAAAGCTTAAGGGATTTTAGTTTGTGATCAAGTTTAATCCAATCTAAATGCATACAACATATGAATATACTGTGAGGGTTTGGGCAGTTTACTTTTTTTTAGTCGAAGTGGGCTCAAGCCCACTCACTTGGGCTGCCACAAATACTTAGTAACAAAGTCCTAGTGGTTAATATCATCTACACAGCCCAACTCTAAGGTTCTAATGCGGGTGTTGGGTTGGGCTCCAAGTATACGTGAGTGTGTATCGGCCCAAATGTATAATAATGTTAACTAACCGAGCTATAACAACTCAGAACGTTCAAGGCAGCGTGTTAGAAAGAAACAATTAACGAGAAGTTAGTATCACAAGATTAACGTTACAAACCTTAAAAGTTCGGGCTTTCACACCTAATAATACAACTAATGCGATAAAATAAATAGACTATCTACAAGTCAAAGAAGTCAAAATAGGAGTTGAACAAGGTGTGACAGATCGCAATTCGCAATATTTTCTTCCTTTGACTTCAATCTTGACTTTGAATTTGACTTTCGAAACATGGGGTGTTACACAGGCGCTCACGCATTCCCATTGTGAAGGTTCGCTGGGAAGGCAAACGCGGTGCAGAGTTCACCTGGGAACTCGAAAGTGACATGAAGGCGAAGTACCCGCAGTTATTTGTTACGGCTAAAGCCTAATTTCGGGACGAAATTACCTTAACTAGGGGAGGCTGTAACACCCCGTGTTACGAAAGTCAAAGTCAAAGTCAAAGTCAAGATTAAAGTCAAAGGAAGAAAAGATTGCTAATTGCGATCGGTCACTCCTTGCTTAATTATTGATTTGACTTCTTCGACTTGTAATCGAGTCTTATATTTTAATCGCTTTAGTTTTATTATGTGGAGTATCTATTAATAATCAAGGTTTAATCGATGTTTATCGCATGTTTTATCGCTAATCGCATTGCTATTGCGCTCGCACCTTGATTAGTAGATTATGAATATTGTTTTACGTATGTGTGCTTCTTATGTGTTACTTATTCAAATCACAATTGACACACACAATGCAAACACTATTTATACACTAACCTTTATTGCATGCTACGTGTTATTCGATGAATGCTTGTATGTTATGTTAACACAGTGATTGTTGCCTGAAACCTTAGCAATGATAGTACTATAGTTACATGTTGGTTATGCGTAGACGATTTCGAACTCTATTATACTATTAAACTTGTATGCTCACCTTACACAATGTGTATTGACCAATATTTTAACGTATGTGATAGGTGCTTAAGATGCTAGGATTGTTGTGCCTTGGTGAATCAAGCTAGGGGTCTGGTTATGTCACGCTTAAAATCTGAGTTGTCGAAACAGTGTTTGTTTTTGAGACAATTATTTGTAATAACTGTTTTATTTGGATATGTTGTGGTATGGGACATGACGTTTTAATATCTGGTAATTAATAGTTGTTATGGATACTCATGGACATTCTGTTTCGCTCAGTGCCGCGCCCCGATGTTTCCGCCATCAGTTGGGGTGTGACAGCTTAAACTCGGCTCGTTTAGTTTTTAAAAGCTTAAGTTCGGGTTGTTGATATTTTCAGCCTTCTCGAGCTTTACTCAGATTCAACTCATTTATTATTTAGAGTTAATTAAATAGATAGTCCCTTTGGTTTGCACAAAATAACATATTTAGTTACTAATAGTTTAAAATCGCCTTCTAGGGTATTAACTTTTCATTTTGTAACGTTTGGAGGTATTAACTTCTAGGGTATTAACATAGTCCCTGTGGTTTACACAAAATAACATAATTAGGTACTAATAGAACGTCATTTTAAACCTACAAATAACGTTAATGAGTTACATTCAAACGTTACAAAACGAAAAGTTAATACACTAGAATGTGATTTTAAACTATTAGTACCTAAGTATGTTACTTTGTGCAAACCACATGGACTAACTATGTAATTAACTCTATTATTGTTTATATATAAAATTTGATAAATATTATGATTCTGTTGCTCCACTCCCCAACGTTTCCAAAAAACACAATATGTTATGTTTGTACTTGTTTGTTTTTACTTTAAAACAACGTTAAATAACTTTAATCCAATAAAACGAAACTTTAATCCATGTGTTGTGAAACAATGATTCTGTTGCTCCACTCCCCAACGTTTCCGCCGCGGTTTTGTTGTTTTAATGTTGTCGGGGTGTGACATAATAGATCATACCAAAACATCCCATACAATTACCCAAGGGGTTAGATTGTGTTACTATCAATAAATCTATAACAAGCTTTTTTATGCCAAAGAATAACATGTATATGATAATTAATGAATCCAAATTACATTAAACTTTTATTAATCCCAAATGTCTAATTAATATGCTCCAGGGATACATTTATTATGTATTATACTATTATTTCCAACTGATATCAATCGTAACGTCAACAACAACTTTTCAATGTTTGAGTACAAAATGAACTACATTTATCTAAAGTAGCACGACACATATCTTCGTATTGAAATATAGCACAACAACAAAACCTGTGAAAATAATGTATTGCTTTTGTGTTTTCAGTACAGAGTACAGGACAATTTTTTTTTGGGGGTGGTGTACCCTGAAGTAGTCCTACTTTGACTAACATTTTCACCTAAGAATCCAAGATTGATATTGATTAGTAAGTTCATGTAAAATACACAACATGATAAAATAATCAGATCAATAGAGCATACCGTAGTAACATGTTGATAACATAAGAAAACTTATGCATAAAACCATCAAGAGTGATTCTTTTGCTGTCACCATTTTACGTATCTTTAAAATTGTGTTACTCATGATTATAACATATAAAAATGGACATGCAAGTTGTATTTATAAACATTTTCATGTACAAGGCGTGTAGGTGTTTTTAATATTGCATGTTGTTATTTTATTGTTGTTGACAAGATATATCAATATAGGACGGAATAAATCACTATATACTTGAACTACTCTTTGATTTAGTTAGAAGTCACCAAAAAATTGTTGGCAGTTTAGTTACAAGTCACCTTACATGACCGTAATTTGGTTACAAGTCACCAAAGACGCCAAACATTGTTTTATGTATCAAACAAAATGATTATAAACAAATAATGTATTTTGTGGCAATTACATATTTATTAATATATAATTTAAGTACTTCTATGTATGTATACAAAAATGTATAATAACATTAAGACATACATTAGTGAAGGCTAAAAAAATATACGTACATGTATTTAGATAAGTACACAAAATGTGTGGTTGTTCATAACAAAGAAAAGATCTTATAATGATTAATTACGTTACTATATATAACATATGAAAATAAATATTAGTTTTTGCAAATTTCTTTTTATGACATCATGCTAAGATGTTGTATTATAACATATGTGTTACTTTATATTGTACGCGCAATAACCCTGAATTTCCATTCAATTATCTATTATTTTAATTTATTTAATCCCTGTATTAAACCAATACATGTCGTTTCCGATCCGTACCATTTGAAAAGATTATCACATATACAAGAACCAACCCATCGACAACATCAAATGGTAACATGATCAATCAGGTTCAATATCCCTTATAAACAATATTATACAATCAATCAGGTTCGATATTACACATAATTAACATCATGAAATCAATCAGATTCAATATCACATGTAATCATTATCATGCAGTTATGAATATCAACAGACAAGAGTCACTAACCAAGATTTTAATCCAAACAAGATGCTCACTCGACCAGGGGGGTCTGCTACCGAGATAATGCGTACATAGGGAAAAGCTTAAGGGATTTTGGTTTGTGATCAAGTTTAATCCAATCTAAATGCATACAACATATGAATATACTGTGAGGGTTTGGGCAGTTTACTTTTTTTTAGTCAAGTGGGCTCAAGCCCACTCACTTGGGCTGCCACAAATACTTAGTAACAAAGTCCTAGTGGTTAATATCATCTACACAGCCCAACTCTAAGGTTCTAATGCGGGTGTTGGGTTGGGCTCCAAGTATACCTGAGTGTTTATCGGCCCAAATGTATAATAATGTTAACTAACCGAGCTATAACAACTCAGAACGTTCAAGGCAGCGTGTTAGAA
This sequence comes from Helianthus tuberosus, assembly GCA_030545235.1. Lineage (NCBI taxonomy): Eukaryota > Viridiplantae > Streptophyta > Magnoliopsida > Asterales > Asteraceae > Helianthus > Helianthus tuberosus. The sequence goes on along the minus strand of CM060451.1, from coordinate 153,896,025 downwards.
AGAAACAATTAACGAGAAGTTAGTATCACAAGATTAACGTTACAAACCTTAAAAGTTCAGGCTTTCACACCTAATAATACAACTAATGCGATAAAATAAATAGACTATCTACAAGTCAAAGAAGTCAAAACAGGAGTTGAGCAAGGAGTGACAGATCGCAATTCGCAATATTTTCTTCCTTTGACTTCAATCTTGACTTTGACTTTTGAAACACGGGGAGTTACACAGGCGCTCACGCATTCCCATTGTGAAGGTTCGCTGGGAAGGCAAACGCAGTGCAGAGTTCACCTGGGAACTCGAAAGTGACATGAAGGCGAAGTACCCGCAGTTATTTGTTACGGCTAAAGCCTAATTTCGGGACGAAATTACCTTAACTAGGGGAGGCTGTGACACCCCGTGTTACGAAAGTCAAAGTCAAAGTCAAAGGAAGAAAAGATTGCTAATTGCGATCTGTCACTCCTTGCTTAATTATTGATCTGACTTCTTCGACTTGTAATCGAGTCTTATATTTTAATCGCTTTAGTTGTATTATGTGGAGTATCTATTAATAATCAAGGTTTAATCGATGTTTATCGCATGTTTTATCGCTAATCGCATTGCTATTGCGCTCGCACCTTGATTAGTAGATTATGAATATTGTTTTACGTATGTGTGCTACTTATGTGTTACTTATTCAAATCACAATTGACACACACAACGCAAACACTATTTATACACTAACCTTTATTGCATGCTACGTGTTATTCGATGAATGCTTGTATGTTATGTTAACACAGTGATTGTTGCCTGAAACCTTAGCAATGATAGTATTATAGTTTGGACTCAGCACCTGTCGTGGACAGGGGTTGTTAAGGGCTTTACTTCACGTGTCCCAGTGGGGATATGTGTTACGCATTCTACAACTCGCAGTCACGTCTGTGCATATTTCTCTGTCGATAACCTACTTGCCTTCACTTTGTTACATGTTGGTTATGCGTAGACGATTTCGAACTCTATTATACTATTAAACTTGTATGCTCACCTTACACAATGTGTATTGACCAATATTTTAACGTATGTGATAGGTGCTTAAGATGCTAGGATTGTTGTGCCTTGGTGAATCAAGCTAGGGGTCTAGTTATGTCACGCTTAAAATCTGAGTTGTCGAAACAGTGTTTGTTTTTGAGACAATTATTTGTAATAACTGTTTTATTTGGATATGTTGTGGTATGGGACATGACGTTTTAATATCTGGTAATTAATAGTTGTTATGGATACTCATGGACATTCTGTTTCGCTCAGTGCCGCGCCCCGATGTTTCCGCCATCAGTTGGGGTGTGACAGCTTAAACTCGACTCGTTTAGTTTTTAAAAGCTTAAGTTCGGGTTGTTGATATTTTCAGCCTTCTCAAGCTTTACTCATATTCAACTCATTTATTATTTAGAGTTAATTAAATAGTTAGTCCCTATGGTTTGCACAAAATAACATATTTAGTTACTAATAGTTTAAAATCGCCTTCTAGGGTATTAACTTTTCATTTTGTAACGTTTGGAGGTATTAACTTCTAGGGTATTAACATAGTCTCTGTGGTTTGCACAAAATAACATAATTAGGTACTAATAGAACGTGATTTTAAACCTACAAATAACGTTAATGAGTTACATTCAAACGTTACAAAACGAAAAGTTAATACACTAGAATGTGATTTTAAACTATTAGTACCTAAGTATGTTACTTTGTGCAAACCACAGGGACTAACTATGTAATTAACTCTATTATTGTTTATATATAAAATTTGATAAATATTATGATTCTGTTGCTCCACTCCCCAACGTTTTCAAAAAAGACAATATGTTATGTTTGTACTTGTTTGTTTTTACTTTAAAACAACGTTAAATAACTTTAATCCAATAAAACGAAACTTTAATCCATGTGTTGTGAAACAATGATTCTGTTGCTCCACTCCCCAACGTTTCCGCCACGGTTTTGTTGTTTTAATGTTGTCGGGGTGTGACATAATAGATCATACCAAAAGATCCCATACAATTACCCAAGGGGTTAGATTGTGTTACTATCAATAAATCTATAACAAGCTTTTTTATGCCAAAGAATAACATGTATATGATAATTAATGAATCCAAATTACATTAAACTTTTATTAATCCCAAATGTCTAATTAATATGCACCGAGGATACATTTATTATGTATTATACTATTATTTCCAACTGATATCAATCGTAACGTCAACAACAACTTTTCAATGTTTGAGTACAAAATGAACTACATTTATCTAAAGTAGCACGACACATATCTTCGTATTGAAATATAGCACAACAACAAAACCTGTGAAAATAATGTTTTGCTTTTGTGTTTTCAGTACAGAGTACAAGACAATTTTTTTTTTGGGGGTGGTGTACCCTGAAGTAGTCCTATGTCACTTTGACTAACATTTTCACCTAAGAATCCAAGATTGATATTGATTAGTAAGTTCATGTAAAATACACAACATGATAAAATAATCAGATCAATAGAGCATACCGTAGTAACATGTTGATAACATAAGAAAACTTATGCATAAAACCATCAAGAGTGATTCTTTTGCTGTCACCATTTTACGTATCTTTAAAATTGTGTTACTCGTGATTATAACATATAAAAATGGACATGCAAGTTGTATTTATAAACATTTTCATGTACAAGGCGTGTAGGTGTTTTTAATATTGCATGTTGTTATTTTATTGTTGTTGACAAGATATATCAATATAGGACGGAATAAATCACTATATACTTGAACTACTCTTTGATTTAGTTAGAAGTCACCAAAAACTTGTTGGCAGTTTAGTTACAAGTCACCTTACATGACCGTAATTTGGTTACAAGTCACCAAAGACGCCAAACATTGTTTTATGTATCACACAAAATGATTATAAACAAATAATGTATTTTGTGGCAATTACATATTTATTAATATATAATTTAAGTACTTCTATGTATGTATACAAAAATGTATAATAACATTAAGACGTACATTAGTGAAGGCTAAAAAAATATACGTACATGTATTTAGATAAGTACACAAAATGTGTGGTTGTTCATAACAAAGAAAAGATCTTATAATGATTAATTACGTTACTATATATAACATATGAAAATAAATATTAGTTTTTGCAAATTTCTTTTTATGACATCATGCTAAGATGTTGTATTATAACATATGTGTTACTTTATATTGTACGCGCAATAACCTTGAATTTCCATTCAATTATCTATTATTTTAATTTAACACGTAATTACCCAACCTAACTTAACTTAAAAGTTAAATAGTACTCTAATTACGTGTGCCCAATTTGTTAATGAATAAAGTGTTTAACATCATCATCATCATTATTATTATAATTATTATTATTATTATTATTATTATTATTAATTGATTGACAAATTGTTTAATACTTAACCAATCAACTTTATAGATGATTTAACTCATATTGAAATCCAGATTTGAATAAAGATGATTTAACTCATATAGAAATCCATATTTGATGTATTCAGTATTATGAATTATTTATTTTATTAATATTAGTATTGCATTTATAATAATTGATGTAATCATGCGGCACCAAGTCATCTTAGATACCTAATACGAACATGTAACAACATGGACATTGGCTATTAACGTTTTTTAACCCAACAAACATCTTAAACGTATCTATATAACAATTTAACTATTTATTATTAACACCATTTTATTATGAGAAGAGGGATATGTCATATTTTGCATTAATAATTTACTTCGTTATCTTTCGGTATTTTTGCCTTGCTGGACTCTATCTCTGTTGACTCAAAACAATATGGCCGAGGGAAGCGTTGCCTCCAAAAGAGGGACATGCCACAATAAATAAGATAATCTCTTAAAAAAAACCTAAAGTGCAGAAATCATCAAAAGATTGGTGAAAGAGGAGTCAGAACCAAGTGATTCTGTCTTGTCTATTTTTTCTTTTTAGTATTTTAATTTCTTTTTAAATTTTATTTACTAAACATGTTTTCTCAAAAATTTGGTTAGATTAGATGTTGACAATATTCTGGTATTAAAAGCTCTTATGTCCTTGGATGATCTCGGTATGTTACCATCACCATACTATGCCAACGATGGGTGCACTTGCCCTAAAATGTTGTAGAGTGATAATAATTATATGGTGTTTTATAAATCTAAAGCTTGCTAAACGAGTAAAAGTGCTAAAAATATACCATAAGTTGTTGCTGGGGACACAAGGATTTTAAGAAAGTTTAAAATCAACGGCCTAATCAGTTTTTTTCTTCTTTATTTTTCTTCTTAGGTTTTTCTTCTTTTTCTACATTTTTTCCACTTTATATAGGTTTAGCACTGGCATGTCTGATCACACACAGGGCCCTGTCTATCAATCTGTTTTCTGGGTTACTGGGATAAAAGCACGGGACAGTCACTTACTTCTAGTATATGGAACCAGAAAATAGAAACTTTAACTCAATAACATGGGGTCATGCCTATCTAGACACGGGGTTGTGTTTGTTAGCTGGTGATGTGTGTAAAATGCAACATATAAATTACATCAAATAAGGCATAAAACTAACCCTTTTAAGTACTAATGTTGGAAAAAGTGTGCTTTTGTCTTCCTTTTGTATTTTCAGGGTTAAAAGAGCTTAAATTAACAAAAGAAGCAAAAACACATCCAAATCTAACATAAATACAAGAAAAGGAAGAAACGTGGCATGCCCGAACCCTCGACACCATCTTCCCAAGCAAAAACAAGATTTCAGAAGGCTGAACACGCCCCGTGCCCAACGGACATGGGGGCGTGCCCAAGTGTCTGCAGAAAGGACAAAAGACTAGAAGCTTCTATTCCCCGACACGGAGGCGTGCCCAGCTCCAAACGGCCGTGGTCAACGCTAAGATTCACAGAATCAAAGCAAATCTTGATAGTACATATACGCTTCTGCACACGGGGCCGTGCCCAGTGGACATGGGGGCGTGGTCAACTAATGCAAACAAACTGCATTTAATGAAGAAAGAGAAAGTGGGTGGACACGGGGCCGTGTCCGGGCTTCTGTGCAGGCTATAAATAGAGGTGCTTGGTTCACTTCAAAGGCATCCTTTTGCAAACCACATCTCTCACACTTCACCCACACTCCACCACCATCACAACACCCTCATCCACCACCATCATCCATCATCCATCATAAAGTGTGTGTAGTAGTCTCGGGATCCAAGATTGATAGTAAGAGTTCTTGACAATCAAAGGCCATGTTTGCCTAAGTCTCTTACATCACTTGGTGAAGACAAGCATTTAGTGTAATACTTTTGTTTTTTAATCTTTTCGCACTTTTTATTTGGTTTTGTATTAATGACTTTAATAACTAGTTTCTTATCTTAAAGGTGAAACTTCCTTATCATTTGTCCGTGGTGTCTTGGCATTATTTTACTGTCTATATAAAATAAAAGATTTACACCATTCATATCTTTACGGTCTATATAGAGAGATGTTGGCTACCTGGTCGGGGGTTAAGGGAATGGTTTGGTAAGGTTCTTGCCTTGTTCAGTGTATAGATCCTGTAAGGACCTGGGTCAAGCTTACTAGGACCTCCTTCAATACCCACTGGTATTGGATGGTGGGGGTGCGAATGGCTTGATCCCCTCATATGTAAACTACTATTAATATAGTAACCCGACTACTTGGGATTGTATCCATGCTTACTCAAACCACTTAGCCGAGGGTAACGTCACCTTTAAAAGAGGGGCCAACTGTCACACCCCCAAAATACCCCATGCGGGGACACCGCAAGACGTATGGCGTACCAGGATCCAAGCCACCAATCATATTGAACCAAGAATAAATATTTAAATAAAACATTCGATTCATTGCATAAGGTAAATCCATGTTATAAGTTAAAACCAAAACAAGTATTCAGCGGAAGCATAAAGTATATAGTAATTCAAATGATTAAATCACGAGTTCATAATCAAATAAGTGAGTATCCAAGAGTGTCGATCCTTGACCACTCCAGCACTCCCAGATAGCAAGTCCATAATCAGAAAGCTAACGACCTGCAACCATGCAGACAAGTGTGTCAGGCAACGCTGGTTACCAGTTGTGTGTATAAAACAGTTCAACTGTTTGATTTGATGATGTTATTAACTCGATTACCGCAAATGGCTACTAGATGTGTTTTCCCAAACCCCAATACCTCTATCAAAGCATTGGTTAAGTGGTTAAGGTAAATAGTTCACGCCCGTCCATTCCGGCCCAGTGTGAAGGTGCCAAACCTAATAGCGCTATCAACTAAATAACTCGTTGTCTTCCCAGCAACAATCGGTAGATGTAAGGGGTCTTATATGATAGAAACTGAGTAATAACAAACAACCCATTAACCTGACATTCTTCCCTGACAACGTTACCCGATATCCCTTCCCGGGATGCATGCTTGGAAAAGAGTAGTGAACTCACCTCAGTTTGCTTGGTTTGATTAATTACTTGTTAACACTTAGACAGTCATAGCCTATGATATTCAAGTACTCGTAATCAGTTTACATTCACGTATAGTCATGATGTGCATACAAGTTATCAAAATAATTATACAACTCATATAATCCCATAGTTCATGTATACGTTCCAAAATAATGCTTAACAGTTGTGTGTGTACTATACTAGGTACATGAACCAGATTATGTCACTTATCATAAATACACATTATTAATAGTAAGCATCATCATTAACCATAGACATCATTAACAATAGACAGCAGATATCCTTAACAGTAATTATTGTGATTTCATTAACATATTCATAGTCATAAATAAACATCACTAACAGTTTGCCACATGGTTTCCTTTAACAAGGAGTCATTCATTTTTTATGCATGTTCAACGTTGCAGTCTATTGATGAGCTCCTGTACAAACGACGAACTCCTGGTCGGTGAAACATCAAGTTTTCGTCGATGCACATATGACGAAATCCCATGACTTTTCGTCGGGGTTCCTCCGATGAAACCTTAAGGGTTTTAGTCGATGAGTAAGTAACGAATTCTGAGATTTCGTCGGGTCATATCATGTGACAAATCCCGAAATTTCGTCGGAGAACAGTTACGCACAACCCTAGTCTCGTTTTACAGCCGATTATCATTGGCAGTTCGAATTCAGCGGTTTCCTTAAATCATTAGTTATTTATTTAATCCATGTATTAAACCAATACATCTCGTTTCCGATCCGTGCCATCGGAAATGATTATCACATATACAAGAACCAACCCATCGACAACATCAAATGGTAACATGATCAATCAGGTTCAATATCCCTTATAAACAATATTATACAATCAATCAGGTTCGATATTACATATAATAAACATCATGAAATCAATCAGATTCAATATCACATGTAATCACTATCATGCAGTTATGAATATCAACAGACAAGAGTCACTAACCAAGATTTTAATCCAAACAAGATGCTCACTCGACCGGGGGGGGGGGTCTGCTACCGAGATAATGCATACAGAGGGAAAAGCTCAAGGGTTTTTGGTTTGTGATCAAGTTTAATCCAATCTAAATGCATACTACATATGAATATATTGTGAGGGTTTGGGCAGTTTACTTTTTTTTAGTCGAAGTAGGCTCAAGCCCACTCACTTGGGCTGCCACAAATACTTAGTAACAAAGTCCTAGTGGTTAATATCATCTACACAGCCCAACTTTAAGGTTCTAATGCGGGTGTTGGGTTGGGCTCCAAGTATACGTGTGTGTGTATCGGCCCAAATGTATAATCATGTTAACTAACCGAGCTATAACAACTCAGAACGTTCAAGGAAGCGTGTTAGAAAGAAACAATTAATGAGAAGTTAGTATCACAAGATTAACGTTACAAACCTTAAAATTTCGGGCTGTCACATCATCCCCAACTTGAAAGAAATTTTCCCGAAATTCGACGAGCAATCTAAAACGGTATGGTGCTAGATCAGGATGACTGTGCATTCTCCGCGGGTGCCACATCATCCCCAACTTGAATGGGAATTTCTTCCCGAAATTCACTAGTTGCACCAGATTTAGATTTGCCAGGCTTGGATTTGTCCTCTGGGAATAAATGTGGGTACTTAAGCTTCATCTGATCTTCGCGTTCCCACGTGAACTCCGGTCCACGTCTTGAGTTCCAACGAACTCTCACAATAGGGATTCGACTATGCTTGCGGACTTTGACCTCGCGGATTGGTTCCTCAACAAACTGCAACTTGTCATCGATCTTCAGCTCTTGAAACGGTACGACCAGTGTTTCATCAGACAAACACTTTTTTAATTGCGACACATGGAATACGTCATGGACGTTACCAAACTCAGCAGGTAACTCCAACCTGTAGGCCACTTTACCAATTCGCTCCAGAATTCTGAATGGCCCAACATAACGAGGGTTAAGCTTGCTGCGCCTGTGTCAATGAAGTAAGAGGTTGAGCCCACTTTCAATAGTTGGAAAGCCTCTTCTTGTTTCATTCCCCAAGAGTATACAACGCGTTTCTGTGTCAATGAAGTAAGAGGTTGAGCGATCTTCGAAAAGTATTTGATAAATCTTTGATAATACCCAGCGAGACCAAGAAATTGCCGCACCTCCAAAGGATTCTTTGGTGCCGCCCAATTTCTAACAGCATCAACTTTTGCAGGGTCCACGTGTATTCCCAATTCATTAACAATGTGCCCAAGAAAGTGTACCTCCCGAATCCAGAAGTCACACTTAGAAAACTTCGCATAGAGCTGCTCCTTCCTTAGAAGTTCCAAAATAAGACGCTGGTGCCGCTCGTGATCTTCCTTGCTCTTAGAGTAGATCAAAATGTCGTCAATGAATACTATAACGAAATCATCGAGATACGGTTTGCATACGCGGTTCATGAGATCCATGAAGACCGTTAGCGCATTCATCAATCCAAACGGCATAACCAAAAACTCATAGTGCCCATAACGCGTTCGAAAAGCCATTTTCGGAACATCCTCCTCTCAGACTCTCACTTGATGATAGCCCGATCTTAAGTCGATTTTCGAACAAAAACTTGACCCTTGCAACTGGTCAAACAAGTTGTCGATGCGTGGCAATGGATAACGGTTCTTGATGGTCACCTTGTTGAGTTCCCGATAATCAATACACATGCGAAAGGACCCATCTTTCTTCTTTACAAACAACACTGGGGCTTCCCAAGGCGAAGAACTGGGTCGAATAAAGCCTCTGTCCAATAACTCTTGCAGTTGATTAGACAACTCCTGCAACTCTCCAGGTGCTAAACGATAAGGAGCACGAGCTATCGGGGCTGCTCCTGGCGCAAGATCAATCTGAAATTCCACTTGACGGTGAGGAGGTAAACCAGGAAGTTCCACAAGAAATACATCGGCAAATTCACATACAACTGGCAGATCCTCGATCTTTCTTTCTTCAGAGGGGGTATTAGTAACTATTGCTAGAACTGCAGGATACCCCTTTCGTAGACACTTCTGCGCATGCATAGCCGGGATAATTCCAACCATTATCCCACTACGATGCCCTTGAACCGATAATGACTCTCCACCAGGGAGAAGAATACGTACTATCTTCTCCTTACACAAAATCTCAGCTTGGTGTTTAGACAGCCAATCCATACCAACCACTATATTGAAACTACCGAGGGTGACAGGAAGGAGATCAATATCAAACACTTGACCCACGAGATCTAGTTTACACCCAAAAAGGACATGCGAAGCTTCTATCGTTTTACCATCAGCTAATTCTACTACTTGCTTAACCTCTAAAGGTGTGGGAGTTAACCCTAGTCGCTGACTAAACTCTAGGGACACATAACTCCAATCGGCACCGGAATCAATTAAAACAGAAGCAATAAGATTATTCACAGAAAACGTACCAGTCACGACATTGCCGTCGTTCCTAGCATCCCCAGCACCAATCGTGAATACCCTTCCACGAGCACCGTTGTCCCCATTTTTGCCGTGGTTGTTGTTGTTTCCAGCATTGTTGTTCTGGCGGTTGTTATTGTCGTTAGCATTCTGATTCAACTGAGGGCAATCCCGCTTAAAGTGGCCCTCATCCCCACACTGATAACACCCTTTCTTGAAACCCTGATTTTGATGGGGTTGCTGCCTTTGCTGTCTGTGATACTGCTGATTTTGCTGCTGCTGCTGCTGCTGCTTTGGCTGTGGGGCTCTACAGTCTTTGGCCTCATGGCCCGCTTTCTCGCACCTACGGCAAGCCCGAGCACACTGCCCATAGTGATGATAGCCACACTTGTTGCACTGTGGCTTCTTCCCCACATAGGAACCTTGATTCTGATTGCTGCCATGGCCTTAGTTTACTGAGGACGACTGACTGAAACTGGGTTGCTACTGTTGTCAGGCCTTTTCTGAGTTTGGCTGGCACTGGTTGCTTTGACAGTGTCATTCCATTTCCGCTTGTTATCACTAGCAGGCGTAGTAGCGGTGGTTGTAGCAGCAGTAGTGGCAGAAACACGCGGTGGTAAAGAACCACTCTCCACCTCCTGATCGGTGATTTTGTGAGCCAAACGAACAATCTGAGTTAAGTTGTTGAGGTTTGCTGCAGCAACCAAGCCCTTCACTCGAGGAGCTAATCCCTCGGTGATTAAGTTCGTCAGCTCAGCTTGGGTCATCGCGATGTGACCACATCCGTGACCTCGTCCACTCATGATTCTATATAAGGAGAGGGGACAAATTTAAGAGTCGAAATGAGGTAAAAGTCAAGTATCACGTTGATATCTATGTACTACCAAGTTTACACACAATAGGGCAGAGCCCTTCTCACACTCATTAAGCCTAACTGGGACTTACATGCACCTTATGTTATTATTATGTGTGCACCCATAATAATAAGGCAATTTGCATGCTTCTCTCAGCGCCTCTTAACTTGCGCTAGAAGTTTCCCCCACATTCAAATAGCACAATGAAAGGTATCATAGGATTGCGATTCACAATAGTCGAAAAGTAGGGTCACACTATCGAGTCACCATAATATCTAGTGTGTCGTTTTATGCAAGCTGTGAGTGTGTGACAACTAAACAAGTAATGCATAAAGTAAACAGAAGACGAACCTTGCAATCTGGAGCTGAGTGTCATGGTCGATTTTTGAAGTTTTTCGGTTATAGTCTGGTTTTATAAAAACGTTTTAAAACCAAGTTCACTTTAACCAGTGGCTCTGATACCAAACTGTGACACCCCCAAAATACCCCATGCGGAGACACCGCAGGACGTGTGACGTATCAGGATCGAAGCCACCAATCATATTAAACAAAGAATAAATATTTAAATAAAACATTCAATTCATTGCATAAGGTAAATCCATGTTATAAGTTAAAACCAAAACAAGTAATCAGCGGAAGCATAAAGTAAATAGTAATTCAAATGATTAAATCACGAGTTCATAATCAAATAAGCGAGTATCCAAGAGTCTCGATCCATGACCACTCCAGCACTCCCAGATAGCAAGTCCATAATTAGAAATCTAAGGACCTGCAAGCATGCAGACAAGTGTGTCAGACGACGCTGGTGAGTTCAAAGTTTTGTTAACGCGTTAAGTTACCAGTTGTGTGTATAAAACAGTTCAACAGTTTGATTTGATGATGTTATTAACTCGATTACCGCAAATGGCTACTAGATGTGTTTGCCCAAACCCCAATGCCTCTATCAAAGCATTGGTCAAGTGGTCAAGGTAAATAGTTCACGCCCGTCCATTCCGGCCCGGTGTGAGGGTGCCAAACCTAATAGCGCTATCAACTAAATACCTCGGTGCCTTCCCAGCAACAATCGGTAGATGTAAGGGGTCTTATATGACAGAAACTGAGTAATAACAAACATCCCATTAACCTGACATTCTTCCCTGAAAACGTTACCCGATATCCCTTCCCGGGATGCATGCTTGGAAAAGAGCAGTGAACTCTCCTCGGTTTGATTAATTACTTGTTAACACTTAGACAGTCACAGCCTATGATATTCAAGTACTCGTAATCATTTTACATTCACGTATTGTCATGATGCGCATACAAGTTATCACAGCAATTATACAACTCATATAATCCCATAGTTCACGTATACGTTCCAAAATAATGCTTAACAGTTGTGTGTGTACTATATTAGGTATATGAACCAGATTATGTCACTTATCATAAATACACATTATTAATAGTAAGCATCATCATTAACCATAGACATCATTAACAATAGACAACAGATATCCTTAACAGTAATTATTGTGATTTCATTAACATATTCATAGTCTTAAATAAACATCACTAACAGTTTGCCACATGGTTTCCTTTAACAAGGAGTCATTCATTTTTTTATGCATGTTCAACGTTACAGTCTATTGATGAGCTCCTGTACAAACAACGAACTCCTGGTCGGCGAAACCTTAAGTTTTCGTCGATGCACATATGACGAAATCCTATGACTTTTCGTCAGGGTTCCTGCGACGAAACCTTAAGGGTTTTCGTCGATGAGTAAGTGACGAAATCTGAGATTTTGTCAGGTCATATCATGTGACGAATCCCAAAATTTCATCGGAGAACAGTTACGCACAACCCTAGTCACGTTTTACAGCCGATCATCATTGGCAGTTAGAATTCAGCGGTTTCGTTAAATCATTAGTTATTTATTTAATCCCTGTATTAAACCAATACATGTCGTTTCCGATCCGTACCATTTGAAAAGATTATCACATATACAAGAACCAACCCATCGACAACATCAAATGGTAACATGATCAATCAGGTTCAATATCCCTTATAAACAATATTATACAATCAATCAGGTTCGATATTACACATAATCAACATCATGAAATCAATCAGATTCAATATCACATGTAATCACTATCATGCAGTTATGAATATCAACAGACAAGAGTCACTAACCAAGATTTTAATCCAAACAAGATGCTCACTCGACCAGGGGGGGGGGGGTCTGCTACCGAGATAATGCGTACATAGGGAAAAGCTTAAGGGATTTTGGTTTGTGATCAAGTTTAATCCAATCTAAATGCATACAACATATGAATATACTGTGAGGGTTTGGGCAGTTTACTTTTTTTTAGTCGAAGTGGGCTTAAGCCCACTCACTTGGGCTGCCACAAATACTTAGTAACAAAGTCCTAGTGGTTAATATCATCTACACAACCCAACTCTAAGGTTCTAATGCGGGTGTTGGGTTGGGCTCCAAGTATACGTGTGTGTGTGTATCGGCCCAAATGTATAATAATGTTAACTAACCGAGCTATAACAACTCAGAACGTTCAAGGCAGCGTGTTAGAAAGAAACAATTAACGAGAAGTTAGTATCACAAGATTAACGTTACAAACCTTAAAAGTTAGGGCTTTCACACCTACCGCATTACACATAAATAACTTAATTAATTATCTTCTAATATTCCAACCCTTTAGGATTGTATCCTTGCTGACTCAAACTACTGGGTTGTGGGTAACATCACCTTCAAAAGAGGGGCCTACTACTATAACTAAGATAATCTCTTAAAAAGTGCAAAAGTGCGGAAAACATCAAAGGTTACACCAAAGGCGAGTCGGATCCAAGTGATTCATCTTGTCTATCTGTTTTTATTTTATTTTTATTTTCAGCATTTTTAGTTTTTATTTTCATGTTTAAACCTTTTTCTAAAATTTTGATTTGATTAGACGTTGAGGATAAAACGGTATTAAAAGCTCTTGTGTCCTTGGACGACCTTGGTATCTTACCAATGCTATACTATGCTCACGATAGGTGCACATGCCCATATGTGTGTTTAGTGTTAGTAGAATATCGTGTTTTATAAATTTAAAACTTGACTAAAGTGTTAAAAAGGGCTAAAAATATAGTTAAAAATATATCACACCTAACGCACATCAAGTTTTTGGCGCCGTTGCCGGGGACACAAGGATTTTAAGAAAGTTAGAATTCATCGGCCTAATCGTTTTTCTTAATTTTATGTTTTTTTTAGGATTTTTCTTAAATTTTCAGCTTCTGCAGAGCTCAGCACGGGTCGTGCCCGCTGAACACGCCCCGTGCCCAATCTTTGGTACTGGCAATCCTGTTTTAAGTCAGACAGTAGCTGAACACGGGGCCTTGCCCAACCAACACGCCCCGTGCCCAAGTATCAGTTACTGAAAACAGAACCGTAAGATCCCGACGGTTGGTAATTTCTGACAAAACCATGAGCGATACTGATTTTTTTACTACCGCTCCTCTTATGGTACGTGGTGTAAAATATGTGGTGGAACTCATGAAGATTTAAAATGTTATTTTTTAAATTATACTTCCGACTATATAGACCCATTTTTTCCTGTAGCCTTAAGAGGGGCGAGAGTAAAAATAATCCCTATCTCTCCCTCGAATGCTCTCAATCGTCCCTTCTAGATGAAATGCTTCTTGAAGAATTATTTCAAATGGAAGATCTAATTCTTAATTGGATAAAAGAGCTTGGTATGGACATAACTAATTCATCTCAAGACAATGCCCAAGAAGAATTATTGAGATCACATTCGGATAAAAACAACATCGTCGCTCCCGAAATCACCTCTAACTCTTGCGAAGACTTGAGCGATAGTCGTCCCTGTGTCGATTGTGCCGTGAAGGACTCCCCATCGACTTCCGTCGATGCATACATAGACCTGAGCGATTCGACATACACCTTCTTTAACGAGAGCCCAGGAAAGGGTTGGACTTGTCCACTTACATTTAGCATAGGAATCACCCTTACCAATAACCTCTTGTGTTCTCGTCTAAATCTAGAGCAACTAAGGTATCTCAGGCACTTCGGTGTTTTCTGTCCAGTAAGGAACCACCCGATCCGGATAAATTCCTTAAAAGTAGACAAAACTTCATAAACAGCCTCTAGACACGGGGCCATGTCCAGGTCAGCACGCCCCCGTGTCCACCAAAAGATTCCCGTCTGACTTTTGGTCAGAATACGGACAAAAAGTGTCAGAATCTTGTCTGCACACGGGGCCGTGTCCATCCGACATGGGGCCATGTCCAGCATGCTGTCGTTTTCTATAAATGAAGCAAGATTCCTGCACATTTTGAACCATTCCAAAGACAGAGATTTGGTGGGATCTTCACACATACCATACTAGGTATATTCTAAAGAAGGTTCTTAGTCACCATCTTGTCTTTTCTACTTTTGTCCATTGCCTTCTTCTTCATCTTCTTCTAAAAAAACTCCATTAAAGCTTAAAACTTTCATGTTTTCAAGCTTTAGTGTGATATTTGCTAGGTTTTTATTCAAGGGATCTTGTCAAAAATAAGTTTTACAACATTGTTTTAAGTTATTTTTGCTTAAAAATGCTTCAAAAGTTAGAAAAATAATTTAAAGCTCCAAGATTCCTTTTTCCAAAAATATGCAGAAAGGTGAACACGGGGCCGTGTTCGAGTTATTGTTTCATTAGAATGAACTCTTTTCGGTTTATTTTCATAGAATGTCAAGCCAAAATAGTGGAACCTCTTCAGCACATTCCAGAAACAGTCGAAGGGAACGAAGGCCTTCAATCGAAGCAACTCTTGTACACTATGTGATGGCACTACGAGAAGCTTTCAACGAAATGACATCCGTAGAGGAGGTCCTGATCGACCGTATAAATTATCTGACGGTGGGGCAGGAAAATATTTTCCAAGAAATTAACCATTTGCACCAGAGGTTGAACATTCTTGTGACACCTCCCATGGAACCAATCCTTCCCCAAGAGGATTGGAACTTAGCACTTGGAGTCATTAACCCCACCGGGTGTGATGACATCCCCGCGGAACCTCCTCTTGACAATTTACAAGAAGTTCCAGTGGAAGTTACACCCCCTCAAAATGATGATGAGCCCGCCTTAGAAGAATGGCTCAACGACGTGTGAGGGACAATACCCGGCAGAGAAGTTCTTCAAGCCTCATTCAACCAACAAAATTATCTTTGTCGGAAATTTTGCTCTTAAAATAAACTATAGGCTAGGACTTCTTTGCGGTTTGGGATTTCTTGTGTTTCTTGACCTACTTATCTAAGTTTTAGTTTATGCTTTTATTAGGACCTTATGTAATTCTCTCTATTTAATGAATGATGGTTTTGAAAATTATTTGGTGTTTGGATGATGTTGTAATGGGTAAAACACACTAGGGATGGTGAAGGATACTAAGAGAACCTTGAACCAACACCCCATGCACAAAGAAACAGAGCCACTCGACATAATTTTTCTTCATTACAGCAAGTTCAGCACGGGCCGTGCCCAGCCAACACGGCCCGTGTTCAAGGATCTGCAGAAAAGTGCCAAGTTCAGGTAACTGGACACGGGGCGTGCTCACTGAACACGCCCCCGTGCCCAGCCTTCTGTTACTTTCTGTTACTGGCGATCTAAACACGGGGCCGTGCCCGGTCACCACAGGGCCGTGTCCAGACGCCCAGTAACATAAATTTTTTTTTACACAACTTTTTACACATTCAATCAACCTAAAAACTTATTTTTGGGGCACATTGAGGACAATGTATAATTTAAGTGTGGGGGGATGCTAAAACCTTGAATTTTGCAAGTCCTAATTACAAGCCTTACACAAAACTCTATTGGAACCACTAAACACCCCAAATTTTTCAAAAATGTTTCATTTTTTTACTTATGTTGGTTTAAATTGGGAATAACAAGCTCTAAAAATGTTATATTTTTACAAATTTACAACCGATAGCGTCGTGATAAAAAGAACCAACATAAGAAAATTATGAAACGGCATGGAAAATCTAATTAAAATTTGATTATATATACTTGATCACATTAATAACCCATTCCCACAAAAAAGTGAGTTTTGAGCCTTTAATTGAGCATATAAATACACATCTTTAAAACTAAATGCTCATCTTTCGTTTCTTGTGTGAATAGCCGCTTGGTTTCTTACGACTATAGAACTTGTCATGACGATACATCCCGGTCCTTAACAACTTAAACCCAAGTAAGTAAATGATGGAGGCATTAGGACTAACCTTTTTCTTTCAACACCATTATTTCTTCTTTTTTTACCACATACCCAAAATTCCCCTAGTTAACCCCGTTAAGCCTAAACCTTTTTATTTCTAAACCCACAAAACAAACACCCTTTACCCACCAAAACCCTTTTTATTTTAAACCCTTTATTTTAGTAAAAAGCTCGGTTTTTCATGTGACATTCCTTATCATAAAAAATATATATTATGAAGCATAGCAATAAACAAACAAGTTCATCAAAAAGAAACTTTGTTTGAAAATGCTTCATTTAAATAAAAAGTCACAAAAACAAAAAGTTTTACGAAAACCGACGCTTTTTACGCCTTTTGCCCTTTTCTACTAACCACTAACCCAAAACCACCTACCTTTAACCCAAGCCTAACCCTTCCCCAAAGTCCTCTTGATATTTACGAAGGTTTATAGTTAAATAGGAAGAGGATTGATTGCTTGGCAAGCATATGGTAGAAGTAAGTTCCATGCCGGTTTCGAGTGTTTCACAAAAATACGTCTTCGGCCTAGTGTTGAGTGATCTCCCGTGAGGTATGTGAACTTGTATATAAATGGAATTTTAAAGAGGCATTTTATGCCCAAATAAGTAATTTCTCTTATGAGATGTTCTAAATAAATCATAACAAATAGGATTGTAAATAACATAAAAATAAAGCCTAATAAAGATCTTGTAATCCCGACACTCAAGACAAGCCCAAAACTTTCTCTTCTACCCATTCCATTTGGGAGAGTAAGCCACATTATAAAGAGTTTTGCTTGAGGACAAGCAAAGATTCAAGTGTGGGGGTATTTAATGTGTGTAAATGAAACATATAAATTACATCAAATGAGGCATAAAACTAACACTTTTTTAGTACTAATGTTGGAAAAAGTGTGCTTTTGTCTTCCTTTTGTATTTTCAGGGTTGACAGAGCTTAAATGAACAAAAGAAGCAAAAACACAGCCAAATCTAACATAAATACAAGAAAAGGAAGAAACGTGGCATGCCCGACCCCTCGACAGCATCTTCCCAAGCAAAAACAAGCTTTCAGAAGGCTGAACACGCCCCATGCCCAGCGGACACGGGGGCGTGCCCAAGTGTCTGCAGAAAGGACAAAAAGATTAGAAGCTTCTATTCCCCGACACGGGGAGTGCCCAGCTCCACACGGCCGTGGTCAACGCTAAGATTCACAGAATGCAAGCAAATCTTGATAGTACAGATACGCTTCTGCACACGGGGCCGTGCCCAGTGGACACGAGGGCGTGGTCAACTAATGCAGACAAACTGCATTTCATGAAGAAAGAGAAGGTGGGTGGACACGGGGCCGTGTCGAATGGACACGGGGCCGTGTCGAATGGACACGTGGCCGTGTCCGGGCTTCTGTGCAAGCTATAAATAGAGGTGTTTGGTACACTTCAAAGGCATCCCTTGGCAAATCACATCTCTCACACTTCACCCACACTCCACCACCATCACAACACCCTCATCCACCACCATCATCCATCATCCATCATAGAGTGTGTGTAGTAGTCTCGGGATCCAAGATTGATAGTAAGAGTTCTTGACAATCAAATGCCATGTTTGCCTAAGTCTCTTACATCACTTGGTGAAGATAAGCATTTAGTGTAATACTTTTGTTTTTTAATCTTTTCGCACTTTTTATTTGGTTTTGTATTAATGACTTTAATAACTAGTTTCTTATGTTGAAGGTGAAACTTCCTTATCATTTGTCCGTGGTGTCTTGGCGTTATTTTACTGTCTATATAAAATAAAAGATTTACACCATTCATATATCTACGGTCTATATTGAGATATGTTGGCTACCTGGTCGGGGGTTAAGGGAATGGTTTGGTAAGGTTCTTGCCTTGTTCAGTGTATAGATCCTGCAAGTACCTGGGTTAAGCTTACTAGGACCTCCTTCAATACCACTGGTATTTGATGGCGGGGGTACGAATGGCTTGATCCCGTCATATGTAAACTACTATTAATACTTTAACCCGGCTACTTGGGATTGTATCCCTGCTGACTCAAACCACTTAGCCGAGGGTAAAGTCACCTTCAAAAGAGGGGCCTAACACATTACGCATTAATAACTTAATTAATTATCCTTCAATAATCCAACCCTTTAGGATTGTATCCTCAAACTATTGGATTGAGGGTAACGTCATGTAACACCACGTAAAAACGTGTCCAATTATGTATAGACACGTGTCCTAAACCCAAGATATGTGAAAGGTTGAGTTTAAAGGACTAAAGTTGTCAAACAGTGAAACTATGTGCCCGGAGGGACTAAAAGTGTCAACATGCCAAACTTGTGCCTCTTAATGACCATACGTGATGAATATATTCTTAAACGAGAGATTAGTTGGATATAAGAAGCCGTTTGTGAAAATAATCGGAAGATTATAAAACTACAAGGGTTAAACATGTCAACATGTTAATTCTGACCTCTGAGTGACCTTTTAACGAACCTGAGACTTCGAAATATTCAAATATACTCTCAAGAATAAGTAGTATAAATTCCACGTGGTTTCGAGATCGTTAAGCACGTTTTCAAGACTTCGGGCTATAAGTGTCAACTTGACGAAACTTGCATTTATAGTGATATTTAACGGAACCCAGCCTAATGAAGTTTGTTCATACATCCTTGAGCCTCATTAAACTAACTACAAGGGCCTTACATGTCAAAAATGAGGTTATATGGGGTCTTAAATGGCCAGGGACTAAAGCTGCCATTTCAGAAAGTTGTTTTGGCTGGTTTTCAGGTCAACGCGGGCCGCGTAACATCTTTCTTGATCATACGCGGGCCGCCTAAAAGTGCCCAGCGCAGAATAAGCAGGACAGGTGCAGGTTTCTCCAGTTTAACTGACTTAACGTCAATTTTATCGACTCTATGGGCTGTATGTCGGTTTATTTAACCCACTAGGACACCTGGGGTGATCCTAGGGACTCCCATAACAGATGTGGATGATCTAAACTCATGGAATTTAGTATATATAGCCCCTTAGTTCATAAGTTCAAGAACTCACATTTGCAACAAATTCAAATATCTCACTTCTGGAGCTTGCAATCAGTAGGAGAAGAATACCAAGCGTAGAAAAGATAGCAAGGACCATTAGTAAGAGTCTTATTGCTTGCTTAGTCGTTTTAATTAGCTTAATTACCGAAAAGTCAAACATATCGTAATTTAACTTTGACTTTTGGTTTAATCACAATTGGACCAGCCACTGATCAAAATGAAAGTGGTTATGAAACCATATTAAGGTAGGTGACTAACCCTTAAAAGGGCACCTCCTAATTATTTCGTTTGACTAGATAATTGTCGGGTCAAACTAGTTTGACAAAAAGTCAAACTGGACAGAAAGTTCAAAAATGAATAAAATTAATAAACCAGAGGTTCTAAATTATATTTTAACATTCTAATAACTTGATAATTAATATTAGAACATGTTTTATCAATCCTAACCCGACAATTATCAGTCTAAGGTCAAAGTATAACCGAAAGTCGCAAAAGCTTGACTTTTGCTTTGACTTTCAGTTCTGACCCGTTCAAGCTTAATTCTCCCATGTTTTAACCTTCCACTAGGACCACATTACTCAGTAGTATAACCCTCTGGAGTTATAGTGCATGGTTCTTAGTGGTTTGAATTATATGCTCTTGATCGTTAATATGCTTATAAATGCCATAAACACCCTTTTGACACACAAATGAGATTTTTAGAAATGTGAGAGGACAAAAACCTTTGTTACTGATTTGTAAACTTGTCCTAAAAATTTGACATCAGTTTGAGGTCTAGATTAGGAGTTATGCTCAATAGCGTAATTAGAAAGCTTTTTATTAATTAAACGACATAATTAGCGTAAAGTCTATCTAAACCCAAATTTTGACAACAAACTTTGTACCCACTGATGTAATATAATATTTTGGGATTTTTGAAGATTTTTAATTATATTTTTACTGATCATATCATAGGGTTCTAGCTTTAATTCGGTAATTGTCGGTTATACCCTTTTCTTGAATAAAATGAGTTTTACACCATATTTTGATACAAAACTTTTTGCTACTGATTCTATATGATAAATAAACTATTTTGAACTTTATAAACTGATCAAAAACTCAGATTTCCTATTATGACCCGAAAATCGCTTAAAACCGACTTTTACGCGTTTTAAGCGCATAGTATGGGTTAAAACTATTTTTAACATATAAGACTTGATACCTACAGATGTTTTTAATAAATTTCTATACTTTAACAGTAAGCAAAAGTTTCAAACTCAGATTTCCAAAATTGACCTTTAAAGCGTATGTGAAATTACCAAAATACCCCTTCGGTGCATAAATTGGTTATAAATGATAAATTTCACATATAGGCAATACCCTAATGATATAACTTATTAAATTAAATATTTTTACTGATTTCAAAAGACCAGAACTTTAGTTTATTAAAAAATCTCTTTTATAAGTATTAAAATTACCAAAATGCCATTTCGGGACTTAAATTGGTCTAAATTACTTTTTGGGCATATATGTTAACATCCTACTGATGTATTAACATATTTTAAGCATAATAACAATTAAGATCTGTATATAATTCATTTGGTTACCTGTTACGCGTTTACGTGTTCGGATCGGTTTATGTGAGTAGTTTACGTATAATAGCAAACTGGTTTAACCTTATCATTAAATCCTCAAATTCTAAAATGTGATTAGTTTACCCATATTATACAAGTATCCAAGCTTGTCAGGTCTAAACCACAATCTATTCCGGTCTCCGCTTAATCTAGCATTTAGAACCGTAAAGTTTCTTTCTAGCTAGCCGGTCTAAGTCCTTGACTTAACTAAAGGCCCGTTAGCACCCTAATAGGTTATTAAACCTTCTATACAGATTAAGTAGCATCCAGTAGAAGGTATCATCATACAACTTTAGGATTTATGGCTGAGTTACTTTCACCTTTGAGCTCAGGTAAATACTTTTAACTTATTTTTCCTATACGGGCTTGGGATATGGTATTATAATAATACCACTTGGTCGGGTATGAAATCATTTAATCGGATTGTGATTAATAAATTTACATAACCCGTTTTAATTTGTCTTGTTTGATAACATAAACATTGGGGGTTAATTCGACCGTGTCCTGGATATCCTCGGCTCATTTCATTTGAAAATGGCCACGACCTATGCACGGGGTGTAGGCATACACCTGACAGATGCAAATGCTAAAATATAAACCCACAAGTTGGGGATAACTCTTTTGTGGGTTCTATAAGTGGTGAGTCGGTTAATCATGACCGGCTTCCAATCGGCCCCAATTGTAAGACAAACATGTAAATCTGTATACAAGATTATCTTTAAATAAATGTCTCAAGTTATAAATGATTTGTGCCATGTGCACTTAAAATCCATTTTCATAAATGTTTTCAAAAGAGTCAGTTAATTGTATTTACCAGTGTAAATTGACGTATTTTCTTAAAGACTGATTGCCAGGTACCTCTCGTAATAGGCTGGAGCTATTAGGTGTCATAAGAGGATCTTGCAAATCCATAGATACCTGAAGTCTGTTATTTTGTTTCTTTGTATTTATTTATGATCCGCCTGTGGATCTTATTACATTCCAGTCTGTATATTCTTTCACTCGGACACTCAGACATTATGGTTTGTAATAGTTTATTCACCAAGCCTTCCGCTGTGCTATTATATTGTGTATATTGACTATGATGATATCAACTACGTCACGATACTCCCCGCCAGGCCCACCGGTAATATGTGGAAATATCGGGGTGTGACATGTTGGTATCAGAGCCAACAATGAGTGAATTAAACACTAACCTTTTATGTTTAATCTCAATGACACAATAAACACTAACCTTTTCCAGGACAATAGCCAAGAAGAAGTGTTGGAATCGCATTCAAACAACTTCGTTGTTTCCGACGATACTTCTAACTCTAGTAAGGACTTGAGCGATAGTCGTCCCTGTGTCGATTGTGCCGTGAAGGACTCCCCATCAACTTCGTTTGATGCATTCATAGACCTGAGCGATTCGACATACACCTTCTTTAACGAGAGCCCAGAAAAGGGTTGGAATTGTCCACCCTACTTATAGCATAGGAATCACCCTCACCGACAACCTCTTGCATTCTCGTCTTAATCTAGAACAATTAAGGTATCTTAGGCACTTTGGGGTTGTTCCCTCCAGTAAGGAACCACCCGATCTGAAGAAAGTCCTTGAAAATAGACGAATTCCTTAAGACAGCTTCTAGACACGGGGCCGTGTTCAGGTCAGCACGCCCCTGTGTCCACCCAAAGATTCCCTTCTGATTTTATCAGAATACGGACAAAAAAATGTGTCAGGATTCCCTCTGCACACGGGGCCGTGTCCAGCCGACACGGGGCCGTGTGCAACGTACTGTCGTTTTCTATAAATGCAGCCAAGAATCCTGCACATTTGAACCATTCCAGGGACAGAGATTTGGGGAATATTCTCACATACCATCCTAGGTATTTTCTAAAAGAAGTTTCTCAACTATCTTCTTGTCATTTCTTCTTTTATCCACTATCATCTTCTTCAATTTTTCTTCCCTTATACCTCCATTAAAGCTTGAAACTTCCATAATTTCAAGCTTTGTTGAGATGTTTGTTAGATTTTTGTACATGGAATCTTGTTAATAATAAGTTCTATAACAATGTTTTAAGTTGTTTCTGTTTAAAAATGCTTCAAAAATCACGAAATAATTTAAAACCCCAAGATTCCTTGTTCCTAAATCTTGCAGATATTTGAACACGGGGCCATGTTCATCGAACACGGGGCCGTGTCCGAGGTATTAGTCCCATAAAATTGAACCCTTTTCGGTGTGTTTTCTCAGAATGGCAAGCAAAACAAGCGGAAACTCTTCGTCGCATTCCAGAAACAACCGGCAGGGGAGAAGATCATCAACGGTTGAGGATTCTCTTGTAAACTATGTTTACGCCTTAAGAGAAGCCCTTGACGAAGTGAAAAGTGTGGAAGAGGCATTAGTTGTCTGTATTAATCATTTGACGGTGGGACTAGAAGGATGTCTCTGGGAAGTCAACCTTTTGCACCAAAGGTTGAACATTCTCGCATCTCCTCCTTTGGTGCCGATTATCATCCAAAGGGCATGGAATGTGGTACCGGAAGTCATCATTCCGACCGAATGGTACGCCTTACATCCGGAGCCCCCTCGGAACATACTACAAGGGGTTCCGATTGGTGTCGCTCCTCCTCCACAAGATGTTGAGGAATATGAAGCCGCCTCCCTTCTCCCAAGGGAGATAGAAGAATGGCTCTAGCAACATCTAAAAGACACCGCTCGGCTTGGAGTTCTACAAGGCTTTTAGACCGGAAATCTATTCCCGGAATTTTGGTTCTTTTTGTAGAAATAGAGCTCCTTAGGAAGATTTTACGGATCACTTGACCTATCTAATATTAGGACTTTTAACTTTTATTTTCTGCTTTATTTTTCATTTTAGGACTATTATGTAATTCTCTCTATGACTTAATGAATGATGGTTTTAGTTAATTTGGTGTTTGGAGGGTGTTGAAAGGAATAAAACACACTTGAGGTGACAAAGGAAACAAGGGAAACTTGAACCAGCACCCCATGAAGGAAAACAGGACCATCCGACAAAATTCTTCGTCTACAGTAAGTTCGGCACGGGCTGTGTCCGCCCAACACGGCCCCGTGCTGCACAGTCTGCAGAAAAGACCCAGTTCAGGTAACTGGACACGGGCCGTGTTCACCCAACACGCCCCTGTGTCCAGGCTTCTGTTCCTTTTGTTTAATTTTTGTTACTAGCACTTGAACACGGGGCCGTGCCCGGACAACACGGGGCCGTGTTCAGCGCACAGTAACACAAAATTTTTGCTTAAATCACACCTTTTACACATTCAATCAACCTAAAAATTTATTTTTGGGACACATTGAGGACAATGTGTAATTTAAGTGTGGGGGGGGGGGGGGATGCTAAAACCTTGAATCTTGCAAGTCCTAAATACAAGCCTTACACAAAACTCTATTGGAACCGCTAATCACCCCAAATTTTTTCAAAATTTTTTTTTTTTTTTACTTGTCTAGGTTTAACTTGGGAATTTCAAAGTTCTAAAAAGGTTATATTTTTACAAATTTACAACCGATAGCGTCGTGATAAAAAGAACCAACGTAAGAAGATTACGAAAAGGCATGGCAACCTTAGTTAAAATTTGATTGTATATACTTGATCACATAAAAAACCCATTCCCACAAAAGTGAGTTTTGAGCCTTTATTGAGCATACAAATATATATCTTTAAACTAAATGCTCATCTTTCGTTTCTTGTGTGAATAGCCGCTTGGTTCTTACTACTCTAGAACTTGCCACGATGATACATTCCCGGTCCTTACCAACTTAAACCCGAGTAAATAAATGATGGAGGCATTAGGACTAACCATTTTTTTTCTACACCATTATTTTTTTTACCACCTACCCAAAATCCCCCTAGTTAGCCCCTTTGAGCCTAAACATTTTCATTTCATAACCCAAACCAAACACCATTTTACCCACCAAAACTTTTTTCATTTTTAAACCCTTTGTTTTAGTAACTAGCTCGGTTTTTCATATGACTTTTGAAAAAAAAGTGTTGATTATGAAGCAAAAGAAAATAAACAAACTAGTTCATCAAAAATAACTTTGTTTGAATAAATAGCTTCATTAAAAAAAAGTTTTGCGAAAACCGATGCTTTTTACGCTTTTTCGCCACTAACCACTAACCCAACCGCCTACCTTTAACCCAAGCCTAACCCTTCACCCAAAAAGTCCTCTTGATATTTACAAATGTATATAGTTAAAAAGGAGGAGGATTGATTGCTTGGCAAGCCTATGGTAGGAGTAAGTTCCATGCTGCTCTCGAGTGATTCACTAAAATACATCTTCGGCCGAGTGTTGAGTGATCCCCCGTGAGGTATGTGAACTTGTACATAAAGAAAATTTTAAAGAGGCATGTTATACCCTAATAAGTAATTTATCTTATGAAAAGTTTTAAATAAATCATGACGAATAGGATTGTAAATAAATAAAAATAAAACTTAATAAAGAATCTTGGAAATCCCGACACTCTATGACAAGCCCAAAAACCTTCTTCTCTACCCATTCCATTGGGGTGTGTAAAGCCACATTATAAAGAGTTTTGCTTGAGGACAAGCAAAGATTCAAGTGTGGGGGTATTTGATGTGTGCAAAATGCAACATATAAATTACATCAATTGTGGCATAAAACTAACCCTTTTTTAGTACTAATGTTGGAAAAAGTGTGCTTTTGTCTTCCTTTTGTATTTTCAGGATTAAATGAGCTCAAATTAACAAAAGAAGCAAAAAGACAGCAAAATCTAACATAAATACAAGAAAAGGAACAAACGTGACATGCCCGACCCCACGACAGCATCTTCCCAAGCAAAACAAGAAGATAGAAGACTGAACACGCCCCGTGCTCAGCCAGCACGGGGGCGTGCCCAAGTGTCAGCAGAAAAGACAAAGTGGTAGAAGCTTCTATTGCCCACCACGGGGCCGTGCTCAGCGGACATGGGGCCGTGGTCAACTTAAGATTCGCACAATCCAGGCAAATCTTCATAGTACAAAGATTCTTCTGCACACGGGGTCGTGCTCAGCGGACGCGGGGGCGTGGTCAACTAATAAGACAAGCTACATTAAATGAAGAAAGAGAAGGATGTGGACAAGGGGCCGTGCCCACTGGATACGGGGCCGTGCCCGAGCTTCTGTTCAGCCTATAAATAGGAGTGCTTGGCTCAAGCTCAAACCATCCCTTAGCACACCGCCTCTCTCACACTTCACCCACCACCCACCACCACCATAACACCATCATCCACCACCATCATCCATTGTCCATCATAGAGTGTGTAAGTCGTCTCGGGATCCAAGATTGATCGTAAGAGTTCTTGACAATCAAGGCCATGGTTGCCTAAGTCTCTTACATCACTTGGTGAAGACAAGTGTCTAGTGTAATACTTTTTATTTTTAATATTTTCGCACTTTTTACTTGGTTTTGTATTAATGACTTTAATAACTAGTTTCTTATGTTGAAGGTGATTCTTCCTTATCGTTTGTCCGTGGTGTCTTGACATTATTTTACTGTCTATATAAAATAAAAGATTTTCACCATTCATATCTCCACGGTCTATATAGAGGTATGTTGGCTACCTGGTCGGGGGTTAAGGGAACGGTTTGGTAAGTGTCTTGCCATTGTTCAACGTTTAGAGGTCCTGCAATGGACCTGGGTCAAATTTAGTAGGACCTCCTTCAATGCTTAACGGTATTGGATGGCGGGGGTCCAAACTCTTTGATCCCCTCATAAGTTAAACTACTATTAATACTATAACCCGACTATTTAGGACTGTATCCCTGCTGACTCAGACTACTTAGTCGAGGGTAGCGTCACCTCCAAAAGAGGGGCCTACCATAATTTGTAGTAATAACTTAATTAATTATCTTTCAATAATCCGACCCTTTAGGATTGTATCCTTGCTGACTCAAACTACTGGGTTGAGGGTAACGTCACCTTCAAAAGAGGGGCCTACTACAATAACTAAGATAATCTCTTAAAATAGTGCAAAAGTACGGAAATAATGAAAGGTTACACTATACACGAGTCGGGATCACGTGATTCATCTTGTCTATCTGTTTTTCTTTTATTTCTATTTTCAGCATTTTAGTTAGTTTTTATTTTTCTTAGCTTAAAACATTTTTCCAAACTTTTGATTTGATTAGACGTTGAGGATAAACCGGTACTAAAAGCTCTTGTGTCCTTGGACGACCTCGGTATCTTACCATCACTATACTACGCTCACGATGGGTGCACTTGCCCATATGTGTGTTTAGTGTTAGTAAATATCGTGTTTTATAAATTTAAAACTTGGCTAAAAAGTGTTAAAGGGCTTAAAATATACACCTAATATATATAACACTTCACACGCATCAGAATACCAGCAAAAAGACAAATGTTTTGGGTTTGGCTTCTTATGAGCACCCCTTCATTGATGTTGCCAATGATTTGATCAGGTGGATGAGATCTTAAGAAGATTAAATCTCCTTGGTATGGTATGATGGCATTTATTGGTGAAGGCTGCAAATGTGTATCATCTGAGCTAACCCCTGCTGGTGACTTTGATGACCCAGCAGTGGCTTCAAAAGGTGGTGAAATAGGAGGTAATGGTGAGGACACATTAGAGGTGTACAAATCGGTTTTTTTTGAAAACCGGTTACGGTTATTAACCGGACCGGTTTTTTTCGTTCAAAACAAAAACCGGTTTTTTTAATAACCGGTTTCGGTTACTAACCGGTTTTCAAGTCCAAAACACTAACCGGTGTAACCGGTTGGGACCGGTTTTTAACCGGTTTAAAAAAAAACGGTTTTTTACCGGTTTTAACCGTTTTTTTAAAACCGGTTTCGGTTAGTAACCGGTTTTTAGGATAAATAATAGTAACCGGTCACCAACCGGCGGTTCGGTTATAAAACCGGACAGGTTATAAAAAAACCGGTTAAAAAAAACCGGTTTTGGTTTTTTTCCGGTTTCGGTTCTAAAACCGGTTTTTTTGTACACCTCTAGGACACATGCTGACTTTTATCCACTGTTTAGGGACTTTTATCAGCAGTGTTTGATGATGTGGAAGCAGTGGTTGATGGGCTACTTTGGTCAACAACTGTTGAGGTAGCAGTGGTTGAGCTTTGACAGCTGTTTTGAACAACTGATGCTTTTCCCATTGTGGCAGACTTTTGAGGGATGATGATTTCATACCCATAGTCTGGTGATGAATCCTCTGATGGACCTGCACTGTTAGTCTTGACAACAGTATTTTCAAAAGTGAATTTATCAAGATCAAACAAATCTGCAGGATTTGCTGGGATTTTCATTGATGAAAGTTCATTGAACTTTACATTTAAGGTCTCCTCCACTGCCTTGGTCCATGTATTAAACACTTTGTAGGCCTTGGCAGTGGTTGAGTATCCCAGATGATAACCACAATCAACTTTGGCTGCAAATTTTGAAATGGAATCTTTTAAGTTCAAAATAAAGCATGGGCAGCCAAAATACCTTGAAGTATGAGATCAGTGGTTTGATTTTATACAGAATTTCATAAGCAGTCTTTTTGTGCCTGGGGTTTATTAAAACTCTGGTTTGCACATAGCAAGCACTGTTTACTGTCTCTACCCAAAAAGTTAATGGCAAACCTGAATCAGCAAACATGGTTCTGGCAGCTTCAATCAGTGTCCTATTCTTTCTCTCAACTACCCCATTTTGCTCGGGTGTTCTAGGGATGCTGTACTGCCTTACAATCCCTTTCTTCACACAGAAGGCATCCAACTCCTTGTTTTTGAATTCTGTGCCATTGTCACTCCTGAAGACTTTTACTGGAAGGTCAAATTGCTTTTCAACCTATGTCACAAAGTCTTGCAAAATGCCTGCAGTCTCATCTTTTGAGTGTAAAAAGAAAGTCCATGTAAACCTAGAGAAGTCATCAATAATAACCAAACAATATCTCTTTTTCTTGAGACTCATGACTTGAACTGGGCCAAACAGATCCATGTGCAGCATTTGCAAACACTGGGTTGTTTTGGACTCTTCAATGGACTTAAAAGAGCTTCTATGCTGTTTTCCTTTTAAACAGGAAACACAATGCTCAGGACATGAAAACAATTTTTGAGGCAAGCCTCTTACAAGGCCATTTTTTGAAATTTCAGTGATTGTCTTGAGATTTGTGTGTCCTAGTCTCCTGTGCCAAAGTTCTGTCTCTTTGTTAGAGGCAGCTGAGAACAGATATGCATCATCCCTAGGACACTCTTTTGACATATCAACGACACAAACATTGCCACTTCTTTGAGCAACAAGTTTAGTTTTTCCAGTTTTTATTATTTCTTCAATCTTTTTAACCATTTCTGGTCCAACAATCCTACAACAATCTTTTGTGAAGAATGACCCAAACCCTTTGTCACTCATTTGAGACACACTCAGAAGGTTAAATTTTAGATTGTCTATTAGATTGACATTTTCAAATTTTACATTTCCAGACTGTACTATACCAGACCCAAGAACTTTCCCTTTACTATTATTGCCAAAGGATATATCACCCCCTCCATGGATTTTGAAATCTTTGAGAAGGGCTTTACATCCTGTCATATGCCTGGAGCCTCCACTATCTACATACCAAAGACTATCTAAGCATGCACAAGCTCCCTGCACATGAAGTAAAAGGATTAGTTCATTAGGGTTTCCAAAGCCAATAAGGCTTTGGATGGGGTCTCAACAGTGTCTAGGATGGATGCAGATTGATGGTCAGTGGTTAGATCAGGGGTTTGGATAGTTTTAGGACTGTTTCTTTCTAACCACTGTTGTGGGTTATGACCATTCACCTGTTGATAACCAAAAGGATGCCTGTTCACTCTTGGTTTAGAGGGCCTTTTATAGGTCTCATAAACGTGTGGAATCTTTTGGTAAGATGATTGTCCCTTGCCTTTTCTGAATTGGTTGGCATGGGGTGCATCAGTCACTTGAACATCTCTTTGGGCAGATGTTTGATTCAGCTGTTTTGTGACAGCTGTTTGGACTGGCACAAACAATGGTTGGTTTTTGGTGAATTTGACTGATGATGTTGAAGGACTCAGGGATGTTTTAGCAGTGTACCCATTCTTTTTTACATCAAAGTTTTTAAGATACACACATTCTTGAGTTTTGTGGTTTGGTTTTCCACAGATGATGTAACTTTCAGCAGGGATAATGACACTTGTTTTGTTTAAATCATATGCTTTTAAATGGAAACAATCTTTTGTTAGATGATTCCTTTTTTCACAGAATTCACAAAACAGGTTTTTGATTTTTTCTCTCTTCTTTCTCTTTTTAGACTCCTTTTCAACATAGTTTTTAACCTCTGCTGGGATGTCCTTGAGAGGGATGACTTTTGCCTTTGGAGCTTTAACACCATCAGTGGTTGTGAAATACATGGGTTTAAAATTTTCAAGAATGTCACACTCATCAGACCATGTGGGTTTAAATTAGTATTTCTCAATTTCCTCAAAAGTAGAGGATCCCACTGGTCTCTCAAGTGTGATTTTGTTACCAAGTTTATCAGTGATTTTCACTTCTTGGCCATTCTTGTTTGTTGGTTTAATTTCAGATGAACCAGCTTGTTTTCCAGCAGTGTTTACAAGATCATCATATTTTCTATATCCTACACCAAATTTCACATTGCTTTCAAGCTGTTTTTCAAGCATAACTTCATACCCTTTGCAAGATTCCACCCATCTTTCACAGGTGATCTGGGTGGACTCCAACTCCTTTTTGCAAACTTGGTATTTTTCTACCATAGTTTGGAGTTGAGTCTTGGTTATGCTTTGCTCTTCTTTGAGACTGCTGATCTCTTTATCTTTTTCAGTCAATTTGTTTTTAAGTTCTTTTAAAGACTTTTCAAATTTGACTTCATCAGTTAAGATTTTATCCCGAAGGTTTTCATTTACCTCTTTGATGTTAGCAAAAGCAATAATGCAATTGTCTGAACACAGTTTTTCAAGAACTTGAGGTGATACCTTGGCAGCAGCCATCATTGCACAATCACATTGATGATCCTCTTTATCATCAGCTCTTGCTTCTTTCTCACCTGCTTTCTTTTCTTCCTTGTCTTCTTTGGACCAGGGGTCAGACAGTGGTTCTATCAGGGTTTCTGAATTTTCTCCCAGCAGTAGTTCACCAGCAACTGCAGTAACCACTGCTTCAGTCACCTTATCCACTGTTTCAGCACTTAGCTGTTCACCTTTAGTTTCTACCCCCTCTGGTATTGACTCTAATGCCATCAAACAAAATTCATCATTAGAAGGTTCATTAAAAGCATAGAGTGCAAAATTTTCATTACCAAGCTCATCAGGCATGCTGCTCCAGTCAACAAAGCCTTGAGTGAAAAAACTTTGCTGATCTGGTTGTACCACTGCTGGAGCAGCTGTTTGAGGTGCAACAAGTTGCACTTATGCCTGAGGGACAGGGGTTTGAACATACTGAATTTGTGGAACAGTGGTTTGGACATAATGCACATGCACAGGGGTAGCAGCATAGTGAGCAGTGTTAACATGAGCTGCAGGGGTATATTGGGTATAGTGGACAGTGCTTTGATTTTGTGGTCTAGGGTTTGAGCTGGGATGAGTGATTATGGGACCAGTGGTTTGACTCCTGCACTCCCTAGCAAAATGACCTAGCCTATTGCACTTGTAGCACTTAATTTTTTATTTATCCAACCCCACCCTTAAATTCCCATGTAACCCTGGGAATTTTCTCCCTGTTTTTTTGTAGAATTTGCTTGTTCTTACACTAAGCAAAGCCAATTGATGCAAAATGTCGATCTCTTCTAAGTCAGTGGGATCAAAGTGTTGAAAATCATTTAGTTCAAAGCACAGATTATCTGACATCTGGTTTTCACAATTTGCAGTAAAAGCATAATTTGCAGAGTGAGGATCAGGGTTGTTAAAATTTCCACCAGCAGTTATATCAATGAAGTGATCATAACCCTGATCCTTACCACTGCTACCAGATTCTTCCTTACCAAAAAGATCTGTGCTACCGAATAAATAATCATCAGCAACTTTTCCAGATTCTTGCAACTTCTTTTTCTGGGTTAACTCCCTTTCATAGGTCAGGAGTCTACCATGAAGTTGGGTCAGGGTCAGATCTTTGAACTCAGCAGAGTTTCTAGTAACAATAGCTATGGTATCCCATTTTTCTGGTAGTGATCTAAGGAACCTGCTATTTTGAGTTAAATTTGGAAATGTTACTTTAACAAGCCTTAGTTCACTAATGAGACAACTGAATCGCTCAAATTGCTGAGTCAATGAATCACCCTTAATGTGACAAAATGTTTCATACTGCTGATTCAGAATTTCCCTATTGTTTTCAATAACTTCTTCTGTCCCCCCAAACTGTTCCTTTAGTGCATCCCATAGCTCTTTGGCACTGTTACAGTGTAACAGTCCAACATAGATTTCATTTGGTAATGCAGATGCTATGATGCTAAATTCTTTGGTATCGAGTTCGAACTTTTGAAAATCGGTTTCAGTATAGTTTTCAGTTGGTTTAGGAACGAACTTCTTTGCATCCTCAGCACTTGGCACCATAGGAACATGGGGACCAAAAACAACAGACCTCCAACATCCAGTGTTCTGTTGAGCAAGGATGTGACCCATCCTTCTCTCCCAGATGTTGTATTCATTACGTTTAAGCATAGGTGGTTTGAAAAGAGAGCCAATGTTATTCTTATCATCTTGTGATTGTGATGTCATCCTGGTTGTTTTACAGGTACTGATTAATCAACTTTGATGGTGATTAAACCTTACTCTGTTTTTCAACAAACGAACAAACTATCAGTATCAATGATTATGAGCTGAACTATTTATGTCAAAATGATTGTTAAATCAAATTTGACTGTCCAAGCTTTGATACCAATTGTTAGGATCTGAGTTTGGTTTTGATTGTGTTTTCATGTTTGAATTAAGATGAAGGTGGATGAGTTGTGCAGTGGAATTAAGATGGAAACAAACTTTGCACACAATCAAACGAGAGAATTGCTTTAATCAAACATTTTCCACAGAGAACCGAAAGATTGAATTTATTTCAATAACGATTACAATGCAATGTATGAATACAAACTCCCCCTCATCCTGAGCTCACAATGTTTGTTCATGCAGGAAGAAGATTATGCAAAGAGCTAATAGGACAGTACAGAGCACTGTTCTATTTATAGGCACGAGCAAACCACTGAAGCATCTGAGCTGACATCACCATGAAAGTGACATCTAACCTCCTAACAAACTCTAACCTCTGATCTATATAACCTCTGCTATGCTAACTACTGCTATTAGATTTCATTACATTAAGACATCTAAACTACTGTTGCATCCTTCCACTGATGTGAACCCAGCAGTACTTATCCGGATCAGTAGAGCTTGACTCAAGGCAGTAGATTGAACAGCAGAGCTTTAGTCTTTCATCAGTCTTTTACTTGATCAGCAATTTGTAGGTCAGCAGTTTGTATGATCAGTAGATAGGAGGTCAGCAGAAGTTGAAACCACTTTAAAGGGGAGAGACTTGTATACATAACATCTGCTTATTCTGGATCCACTACTCTGATCCAGTTTTGGCTTTAATTATCTGTTCCTCTGGTAGGGTTCAATCCCAACATTTGGTCTTCTCGTTCCCAGGTAAACTCTAGGCCACGACGGGAGTTCCAACGAACTCGAACAAGGGGTATTCTGGTACGCTCGAGAATCTTAACGTCTCGGTCTGTGATTTCAACTGGTTCCTCGACGAATCGCAACTGGTCGTCGATTATGAGATCCTTTAAGGGAACTATGAGGGTCTCATCTGACAGACACTTTTTCAGATTTGACACGTGGAATACGTTGTGAATTCCACTGAGTTCTGCCGGTAAATTCAGCTTGTAGGAGACTTTGCCAATTTTCTCAATGATTTCGAATGGTCCGACATATCGCGGATTGAGTTTGCCTCATTTTCCAAAACGAACTACACCTTTCCAAGGTGAGACCTTGAGTAGAGCTTGATCCCCAACCTGGAACTCGAGTGGTTTCCTTCGCTTATCAGCATAGCTTTTCTGACGGTCACGAGCTGCCGCCATTCGTTGTCGTGTCTGAGCAATCTTCTCGGTTGTATCTACTACAAGTTCTGGGCTAGCGATTTGACTGTCGCCAACCTCTAACCAACAAAGAGGTGATCGGCACTTCCGTCCATACAATGCCTCGAACGGAGCGGCCTGGATGCTGGTGTGGTAACTGTTGTTATACGAAAACTCCACTAACGGGAGGTGTTTTTCCCAGCCATTACCAAAGTCCATTACACATGCCCTAAGCATGTCTTCAAGGGTTTGGATGGTGCATTCGGATTGCCCATCCGTCTGTGGATGATATGCCGTGCTCATGTCTAATCGAGAGCCAAAGGACTTGTGCATAGCTTACCACAATTCAGATGTAAAACGTGAGTCACGATCAGAAATGATGGAGGTTAGCACTCCGTGCCTTGATACTACTTCCTTTAGGTAGACGTCTGCTAGAGTAGAAAACTTGTTGGTTTCCTTGATAGCCAAGAAGTGTTCAGACTTAGTCAATCAATCCACTATCACCCAAATAGTGTCATTTCCGCGTTGAGATCTAGGTAGGCCAGTAACGAAATCCATGGAAATTTGCTCCCATTTCCATGTGGGATCTCTAGTTGTTGGAGTAAGCCTGATAGTTTCTGATATTCAATCTTGACTCTTGCACAAGTCAAACATTTACCGACGTAGGTTGCTATGTTGGCTTTCATGCTAGGCCACCAGTATGTAGTCTTTAAGTCGTGGTACATCTTATCCGAACCAGGATGTACTGAGTAACAAGACTTGTGCGCTTCGTCCATCACAATCTCGCGTAAGTTTCCGTAAAGTGGGACCCAGATGCACCCTGTTACATAGTAGGCGCCGTCTTCCTTTTGTTCTAGCCGCTTCCTCGATCCTCGTAAGGACTCAGCCCTGATGTTCTCCGCTTTCAATGCTTCAACCTGAGCATTTCGTATCTGAGCGGGAAAACTAGATTGGATGGTAAGCTGTAGCGCTCGCACGCGCTTAGGTGTAATATCCTTTCGACTGAGGGCGTCGGCCACAACATTGGCTTTGCCCGGATGGTACTTGATCGCATATTCGTAATCATTCAAGAGCTCGACCCATCGACGTAGTCGCAAGGTTAACTCCTTTTGATTGAAGATATGCTCGAGACTCCTGTTGTCACACCCTGGCTTTTGTGGAAGCGTGGATTATTTTGGTGTGACTTCTTAATACCATAGCAACAATCATAACAATGCTATATGAAAATAAAACACAAGATGTTCATCCATTCATTAAGTTTAACAATACCACAACATCATTGTTTGAAAATGTCGACACTTATGATAAGTTACAAACCATACTTGTTTAAACATGTTCATAAGACACCACAACAGACTCTAGATAAAACGAGGTTTGGAGACATGTGACCCATCCAGGTAAGGGTTACACCTCCCAAACCCAACAATCTTGGATGACATCTTTATTTAATACGCAGCTTAACGTGCATCACCTGCCAGATCCGATCAATTCCCTGAATTACATGTAGTTTGAAAAATCAACAAAAAGTTGAGCGAGTTCATGTGTATGTGAGTATGTATAAACCTTTGTAAGCGGTGTATGTATAAACCTTTGTAAGCGGTGTATGTATGAAAGTCCCTGGTATGTAGCAATAAGGAAAATGAGATCACCAATGGTTTGCAAGGCCATTGATATGTGTGAAGTGATGCAGGAAGACTCAAACCTAGCGGAGTTGCACCGGGCTTCCACCTGTAAGACACAGTCACCACTATGGGCCGCCGCGGCCTCATGGGTGTGGGCTCGCTACACCCAAATATATCTATCACTCATGTCCCTCGGTCCTACGACGAGGATTAATGGCCTTTAGTAGCCGCCTACCCACTCACATGATCTAACGGTGTATGAAAGTCCTTCCTTAAGCTAACCATACCATGTATAAAATGTCTGTATAATTGTAACATGTATTTCACCCCCGAAGTTATAAAACTGAAAACAGTTAAGAGAAAAGGGGGACATGAACTCACTGTAGTTCGTCTCCTGAATCGTATCATCAACTCAAACTTGGTCCGCTACACGACAACCTACAACGTACTAATGTCTATTAGACGAACGGGCCGTGCCTTGCTTTTGTATTACGGGTTTGAGTTACGTTACTTTGATATCATTCCAAGCTATAACTTATTGTTAAAATAATAATAATTATTTTAACTTAAGTTTTATTTTTAGGGTTTTGGAATAGTAGTTAGGCAACTATTTCGTATTCATACTTCTTAGGTATTTTATATGTGTATTTCCTTCCCAATGATGGGGGTATTTATACATGTATTTTGGTGGTTTCAAAAATAATATATTTTTAAATTCCACTTAGAAAAATATATTTAACACATTTGTTGAAATAATGTAGTCCCAAAATACATATTTTTCCCAAAAATAGTATATTTTCATTCTTTGTATCAAAATAATATTTACCCAAAATATATTCGTAAATGTATTTTCCGGATTTATAAATATGATGGTATTTTGCTAAGTTACATTATTTTGTCCTAAATATTATAACTAGTTCAAAAATAAACAAATAATCACACAAGCATTTTAGCATAAAATATATATTCTAATTATATATTTATCCATTTTTATTTAAGAAAATCAACCTCCGACACTTGTATTTTGTTACCTAAAATTATGGCGAAGTTTATATTCGAAACACTAGTTATAAAATATACATGTAACACTTGTTTTGAAAAAAATATTTTCTAAGTGTTGGAATTTTTAGAAAATTTCGCCAGAGTTTCCTTTGTAAACGGAGGTGTCCATGCTTATTAGCATATCATTTTCTTTTCAAAAATTTCATTCAATCAATCAACAACAATTTGTTAATCAACGTTACACTAACCAAGTGCAAAAACAATGCACTTTACATAATAACATGAACTTAGTAAAAACGCGTAGTAACTTAGTAAAGCTTTTAGTGGACTTAGTTACCTTCCAAAGTGTAATTATTTCTTTAAAAACCATTCTCTTACATAAGTTTGTTGGTGCATGCGTCTGTCGACTTCGTCTTGTATCGAGTCTTACTTTAGAATTGTATTAAGAATGTTAGAGGTTTTAGGGTTTGTTTATGGTATTTTTTGCTTGAATGGGGTTTTAGCTTGAAAGTGACATGTGACACTTTCAAGCTAAACCAACATGGGTGCTTTCCCTTGAAAGTGGCTTTCCCTTGAAAGTGGCATGTGACACTTTCAAGCTAAAACACATCACCTATATATACCTTTCAAGCTAAAACACTTGGAACTAGAGAAAAACTTTTCGGTCAGAGCAACGAAGTGCTGCCGAAGTGTTGTCAGGTTGTAAATCATTGTGAAATCAATCATACAACAGTTTTAAGTGAAAATCTTGCTGAATTGAACTCTATAAGTCTGTTTCCGCCTTTCGTGTAGAGATAAACTCTTCTGATCAACTCGTTCGGGTCTGTAAACGATCCTACAAGTGGTATCAGAGCTCAGGAGGAAGAGTTCATACCAATTCAGCTTCATTTTTCTGATTTCTACACCTTCTTTTCAAAATTAACAAGTTTTCACGGTTAAAAACGTCTGATTTTCACATATTATGTGCGTAATGGTGTTTTAACAAACCCTTGAGAGTTTCAGATCTAAAATCGGCTTAAAACTTGTTCAATCAGACCAAAATCAGATCGAAATGATGATGTCATGCAGATTTCGCTTGAGATTAGTTCTTAGTTTCGCTTGAAAATCACATAGTTTCGCTTGAAAATCATGTTTTCGCTTGAGAATAGTTGCTAATTTCGCTTGAAAGTTTACAATTTGTCTATTTTCGCTTGAAAATACGTTTTGTTTCCGCTTGAGAAGACTGTTCGCTTGAAAAAACAGTGTTGAGTTCGCTTGAAATCGTCTTCTCGCTTGAAAACACGTATCGAGTATTGTGAATCTGTTTGAGGTTGTCTGGTCACAGTTTGTTGGGAAATGAAATTATATGTTTGCATTTGATTTAGTGGTTCGAGGAGTGCATGTGATATCAGTCTTATAATAAAAAGAATTGAGAATCGGTCCAAAGAAAATTTAGAAGATATTAATGTTGTCGGGGTTGTGAATTCAGTTTGTATGTGATTTCGATTTCATCGAGAAGTGTCAGCTAATTAATTGGGTGGCCCAATGAGATTTTTGTCATAAATTGATGTTGTCGGTTTAGTGGATTTGTCGGTTCATTAAATCATCAGCCCACTATAGTATGTTGGTCCAATGAAAATCGAGTGATAATAACAACTGTCGGTCAACATTTATTGAAGAATTAGATCCAAGTTAATTCATCGGCCCAATGGTTTTGTTTTGGTAAAAGTTGTCGGCCATCTTCACAATATAAAGTTGTTGAGTATTAATTTCTTGCATGTGAATCTGATTAAGAGTTCGGCCCAATCAGTTTTGTTGAACAATCAAAGTTGTCGGAAATTGTAATTTTTAAATCAGATTACATGTGAAGGGTCCGGCCCATGTGAATTTTTAGCGGCCCAAATGTGTTGATTGAAGCCCATTTCTTTCATCATTCCAATTAATATCAGTAGATCAATATGATTGAAGTTCATTTCATTTGAAAGTTTCTTCAATCCGCACAGATTGAACAGTCAGGTCACTCGGTTTGGTTTGAACCAGGTCATTTGAGAGTGAACTCAGTCTGCTCGTATTGGGTCAGGTTGTTTGAATTTGATCCTGGTCATAGCAGTCCGCACAGTTTGTCAACCTTCAGTCCGCACATAATATTCACCAGTTCGAGTAATCAGTCTTATTCAGTTAATTGATAAGCGTTTAAACTGATTGTGTTTTGTTTGTTTGTTGTCAGGATTGTCAGGTTTGTCAGGTATTTACAAGGTTTCTACAGGTGATTCCAGTTGCTACAGAAGAATGGATTCCGAGTTCTACAACGCATTTGCTACAGCCCCGACTACTCCGGCTACCATTGCTCAAAACATGAATGCAGAAAACGAAACCGGAACAATGGAAAAACCCCCGAAGCTTATGGGAATGGAGGAGTACCATGTATGGAAGAATCGGTTTGAGAATTAGGTTCAGGGAAACCATCTAAGAGCTTGGGAAAGTATTGAAACAACATACATCAGACCACAGACTGCTATGAATGTTGATAAAATTATCTCGGAGTTTTCAGACATAGAGAGAGAAAGTTATAAAGGAGAGAAAATGATGATAAGTCTGTTGCAACAAGCTATCAAAGAGGATATATTTGTTTTGCTTCAGCATGATGGAAATGCGTTTTCGATCTGGAAAGCTCTTGAGAAGAAATTTGAAGGAAGTACAGAGATGTTACAGAGTAAAGCAGCGTTACT
Source organism: Helianthus tuberosus (assembly GCA_030545235.1). Classification (NCBI taxonomy): domain Eukaryota; kingdom Viridiplantae; phylum Streptophyta; class Magnoliopsida; order Asterales; family Asteraceae; genus Helianthus; species Helianthus tuberosus. The sequence continues at coordinate 153,856,050 of CM060451.1, read as the reverse complement.
GAAAAAGGAATTTGAGTTGTTTACGAGCATGCCTGGCGAGACTACAAAGACTCTCATTGAGAGATACTGCCATCTTGTGCGCACTATGTCTCAGTTGAAGATTACTAAAACTCTAGCAGAATAGGTTGAAAAGCTTGCTGATGCTTTACCTCAAAAGGAATGGGGTATATATCTCATGATTTTGAAGAATTCTGGACAGTTTAGCAGATTGTTGATTGGTCAGTTTATTGAAAAACTGGAGGCACAGGATCTTGAACAGCTGAAAATTGCAAAAATGAACAGTTCAAGCCATCAACAAGACATCAAACTGTACTACAAGGGAAATGTTCAAACTGTTGAAGCTAGTCCAAATATCCAAACTGTGTTTAGTGCAGGAAATCAATCTGGAACAGGCATTCAAAATTCAGTTAACACTAGTCGGTTTTCAAGTGTTAATCCTCTAAGTGTTCAAAGTGTGAGTGTTGGTAATGGGCATATGATTCAGTGCAATGTGGCATTACATCTTCAAAATGGTTAAAACTTTTCTGAAGAAGTGGTGAAAAATCATATGAGTTTACTAGTTACTGCATTGGAATCTTATGAAGGATTGATTGCTGGAAAGATCGGAAATCCAATGCTAACGAAGGAAGATTATGACTAGATCGATGCAGAACAATTAGAGCTCATGGACATCAAATGGTGTCTAGCTAGTGTTTTGAGAAGAGCTGAAAAGTTCAAAATGATTACAGGAAGAAATGATTTATTGGATGCACATCTTTCTGCTTTAAGTTTTGATAAATCTAAAGTTAATTGTTTTAAATGCAGGGAGAAAGGTCACTTCAAAAGAGAGTGCAAAAATCAGGAAGCTAGTGGAGCAAAGAATCCGTTTGGTGGTCATGATTACTATCGGAAGGCTATATATCAACAAATCACTCATCAACCTCATCAACAAAAAGAATCACAAACTGCACATAGGAAAATGATTGAAGATGCAAATAAGAAAGCTTATTATGGTATCATTGATCAAGATGATGAGAAAATGGCTCCAGGATTCAGCTGGGATCATTTTGTGGAAGAAAATGGAGAGTTTAAAGCTTTCATTGCTCAAATTGTTCAAAATCCAGAATTGATGAAGGAGTGGATAGCAGTGTTATCTGATGAAGAGAAAGATGAAGAATCTGTTTCATCTGAAAACAGTTCAACAGATAACAGTGATGATGAAGAGCTTGAACAGATAAACCTTGGAAAAACACATTTATCTTCTGACAGATTTGAATTTTATTTTGCAGATAAATTGAAGAAACTCAGAGAAAGAAAAGCTGCAAAAGAATTGAAGGAAGTCAAAGTGATTGAGAAGATAGTAGAAGTAGAAAAGATTGTTGAAGTCACAAAACCATGTCTTACATGTTCAGTATCTTGCAAACAATGTGAGGAAAAAGACGAGATTTTTAGTGAATCAGAGAAGATGAAAGAAAAGTTGTTGTTTAATGTGAAGAATTTGAAAGAATCATACGATGTATTAAACAGAACAGTGAATAGTTTGCAGAAAACTAATTCAGAAAGAGAAGCTTCTTTGAAGATGTTGAATGCAACAATGATGTCGAAGCAGAAAGAGATAAATTTTTACATCGAAGAATGTGCTAAATGGAAGCAAGAGTTGGATGGTGAAAAAGTTGAAAATGAAAGAATTAGACGTTTGCTGAGAAGTTATACAAGTTTCGAGTACTTAATTGATAGAATTTACCCTACTGTTGTAGGTTTCGAGGCGTTTAAAGATGAAGATAAAGACAAAAAGTCAAAGAAGAAAACGGATACTGGTAAAAAACAAAGCGTTTGTTATAATAGGTGTCCGCCTCCAATTTGGGAAGGGTATTCGCCTAGAAAACCGAATGAGGAACAAGTCCAAAAGGCAGTTAATCTAAAGTTAGAGTCCAAGTTAACCGATGTATTACCAGACAACATTGACGTCACGTTCACAGCGTCCGACACAGATCACGAGTCCAAATTAATAAAAAGAATGGTCGATCAGGTGTTGGATAAGGATGAGGAGTCAGAGTCAAAGTCCGAGTCCGAAAGTTCGTGTTTGTCGGTCGGGAGTTCGAGTTCGTCTGGAAAGAGTTCAAAATCGTCGGGAAAACGGGTTTATAGTAAAGAATTTTTGTTGTCAAAATCTAATTTGAATGACGAAACATTTGAAGTTGCATATACTTTGAATGATTCTGACAAATTATATTTTGATAAAGAATTTCCAATAAGAAGTGTTAATATTGAAAAGATCAAAAAGGTTTTCAAATTAACAGAAATCAATATTTCTGAAATAAAAGATGTAAATCTTACTGATAAACCTAAGAAATACACTTCAAGAGTTCAACAAAGATTGAACAAGAAAAAATGTTACAGTTCTGGTTCTGGTTTTCAAAAGAAACCAAACTATAACAGTAATTTCAAAAAGAAAGGAATTGGTTTTATTCCACCAGAAAACTATAAAAATGAAAAAGTTTCTAAAACATATACAAAATTTGTTTCAGGTCCGTCTGCTGAAGAGGAGAAGAAAAACTCATTCTGGAGACAGTCAAATCAAGAGTTTCTTGCTAAAAAGATGAAGAATGGAGTTTTTGAAAGAAAGGAGACTAGAACCTGTTACAGATGCAATGAAGTTGGTCATATTGCATGGAACTGCCCTCAAGCAACAAAAACAAAACAGGGAGTTTTTGATAAACTAAAAGAAGTTGTTGTTGATAAAACTGAACCACCAACTGAAAAGTTCAAAGTATTTAAAAATTCTACATATGAAGTTGGTGAAAGTTCAAAAAGATTTTACAAGAAAAGGAGAAATCTTGACAATCAAGCTTGGGTTGTTAAGAAATCAGATGTAAAATCTGACGATGAATCTGATTCCACAAAGTCAGAGGAGCCACAGGTTGAGCTAAAAAGTGAAAATTCAGTTCCGCCAATGGATGACGCAAACTTTCCACCATTGCGGACTGAAAATTTTAAACAAAAAGTTGGTAAAGTGGAAATTTCGAATCAATTCTATTCTGAAAAGAAGGAATTTGATGTCGAGAAAGCATTTAATGGAAATATTAAAAAGATTTTTGGTAAAATGGTCAAGGGGAAGGTTAATGGGGTAAAAGATTTTTACGCTACAAAGAAAGCAACTTACACCCCAACTGAATCAGAGTTGAGATCACCCAAGGCTGGTTAGGCTTGGGTGGACATTTTCTTTGCTTGAAAAACCTGACTTGCCGGAGCTCCCAAGTTGGTAATTGTGGAGCAGGTATCGGCATCTTTCTTGAGAAATTCACAGGATGGTAACTGTGATATTTCGACTTACAAGTGATTGAAAGAGGTTTTAACGTTCAAGTGGTTAATCAAGGTCATTAATTTGAATTTGATTGGACCACTCATACAAGTGTTTGAAAACAAAATGATGAATTTATCCCCTAACCTACAAGTGGTTTGAAAATCAACAAAACTAATTTTCCGAAAAAACCATTTGATTAAAACAAACTTAAGTGTTTTGAAATCATAATGGGAAAATAGTTTGTTGTAAGGGGGAGTTCTGATTGTTTATGCCAAGTGGATGGTGAATTGAAGTGATTTGATATCAGTTGTCACTTATTGTACAGTTTATTTTCAAATTTCCTTGAAATGTGTTTGTATTTTAGGGGGAGTAAGAAATTTTAGAAAATTCAAAAACATTTGAAAATTTGAAAAAGCCAAAAACATGATAAAATAAAAAATGAGTTTTGTTGTCAAAAGAGGAGATGATAGTACATCAGTGGACTATCACAGCATGCTAAAGAATTGTAAAGAAAAATGTGATAAACGGTCTCACTGATGATGTGCCAGTAGGTTTTTACACATTTAGTAGATTGTGACGAGATATAAACCTAAATTCAAACTTGCTTATATCGTGGGGAACATCTCTCGGATATATGGGTAACCCCCGAAATCTTGTTTGAAAGGTCCCTCTTTCTGAGATACTAGGTCTTTATACTCAGTGATATCTGGGGTATTATCCCGGGACTTCTGCTCAAAGAAATTTCTGACCTAGTCCCTGTATAATACTTTCTGCATGCTTGAAATAATAGCACACCCTCAGCATAAAAAATGATAAAAATCGAAAAGATTAAATCATGTGCTGTTGTAAAGAAGATCCCCAAGGGGGACACACCTTAAGTCGAGCCATCATCTCTCTGCTGAACGGAAGTTCTGACCTGAGATCTCATGGCCTCGCATTTAACCCTTTACAGATATCATATAGGTATATTCACCTGTAAGACTGAATATTGGGATCTGGATACGGGAGTATATTCAGAGGTGGGACACGCGAATGAGTTTAAGTCCTTAAAACATTAATATCGTATCTCGAAACAGTTGAACTTTGTGTGAAAATTTAAGTGGATCAGTATACTGACAATCTAAGTGAATTGTTTAAAACTGAAAGTGATTGAAGCTCAACGGTGTTAGTGATTTGTCAAAAACTGATATGATCCTCTTACACAAACTCACAAAAATATTGTTTGTAAATATTTCTTTATTGCATTTCATTTCTGTTATTTCAAAATTCCAAAAAGATTTTAGTGTGTTTTAGCTTAAAATTTTGAAAATCCAAAAAGATTTTCGACAACTGATATTGAAGAGCTGATTTTCAAAATTCCAAGTGCTAAACATGATGGACAAAAGGGTTGGATAAGTTTGTCTGAAATGAGAAATGTTTTTTTTATGATAATTTGAGATCAAAACTTGTTTGTTACAGTCACAAGTGGTTTAGAAGAGATTTGAGAATATCTGCATGTGATTTTTTTAAAAAAAAAATTGAGAAATTTATTGTGGGGTAGAGTATGTGCAGATTAGAGCCAAGATTGATACAAAGGATGCATATAGCGAATTCTAGACTGCGATCCTAGCTTGTCGAAAGGGGGAGTCTGAAGATATAGAGCCAGGTTCCGATACCTGAGGACTCTGTGTTTTTAAACAAGCCAGACAGCGATCCCAGCATATCGAAAGGGGGAGTTTGAAGACACATACAAGAAGGAGTCTGTTAGAAAGAGAAAGTTTAAAGAATAGAGCCAGGAATTCGTTTCTAGGAAGAGTGAAGCTAGAGCAAGATCGAGATCCTAAAAGTCCAAAGACTGATAAAGACTGAAGACGTTGAAGACTCGACACTTAAGACTCGTCAACATTCGAGGGGGAGTCTGTTGGTGCATGCGTCTGTCGACTTCGTCTTGTATCGAGTCTTACTTTAGAATTGTATTAAGAATGTTAGAGGTTTTAGGGTTTGTTTATGGTATTTTCGCTTGAAAGTGACATGTGACAGTTTCAAGCTAAACCAACATGGGTGCTTTCCCTTGAAAGTGGCTTTCCCTTGAAAGTGGCATGTAACACTTTCAAGCTAAAGCACCTCACGTATATATACCTTTCAAGCTAAAACACTTGGAACTAGAGAAAAACTTTCCGGTCAGAGCAACGAAGTGCTGCCGAAGTGTTGTCAGGTTGTAAATCATTGTGAAATCAATCATACAACAGTTTTAAGTGAAAATCTTGCTGAATTGAACTCTACAAGTCTGTTTCCGCCTTTCGTGTAGAGATAAACTCTTCTGATCGACTCGTTCGGGTCTGTAAATGATCCTACAAAGTTTAGTGTTTAAAACTTGTAAACAATTTTTACAAAAATAAAACTCTTGAACTCTTCTTGTAAATAGAAGGTTTTTACACTTATTTCATTTCCAAAAATATGTAAGTGTATGTAAAAGTCATAATATTTTAGAAATCGGTTCTTGAACTTGGTTTATTTAGAAAAACCTCTTGTAAAACTTAGATCTACATGATCATCAAATTATTTTGTTCACTTATTTTTTTTCAAGAAATCTACTTCTTTCAAGTTCATGTTTAGTAGGAGATGATTATGTTATGTGACATCATATCATCTCCTAATCTTGTTAAGTCATGTTTCTAATCATCACTTAACAAGTTCCATATGGTGATTAACATTACATAACCAAGAATCATCATACAATCAACAACATATTCACTACAATATTCTACTAGCAACATTTCATCTTCATGTTTCAACCTTATGTAAACTTTTATGTAAAGCTTCATGTTCATCTTCTTAGTTCTTGTTCTTTAGTGTTTTATACATACTTATCATGCTACAACCTTTAACTATAAAAAACAAGATGAACAAGAGTTTAACAAGAACTTACTACTAGCACAAAGGCTAGGGATGAATCTTTACTGAAAATATGAAGAAAATGATGGTGAAAAAGCAAGAATTAAAGCTCCTTGAAGTTCCACAAGTTGCAAGCTTCCTTGAATCACCTTCTAACCTTGAATGAAACTTGAAATTGGAAGAATTTGGTGATGATATGGTGGAGGTGGTGGCAGTTGTATGTGGCCGAGAGGGAGAGCGTGAGGTGAGGGAGTGATGGTGTGAATTTTGTGAAATGATGTAGGATCTAGTGTGCCATGCTTTATAAAGATGTTTCTAATATTTTGTTTACACTAGCAAGCAACAAATCCAATATAAAATTAGAAAGAAATCTAGGACAAGATGTGAGGTATGGTGGGGTGGTCGTTGTGACCGAATTTGGGTATGGGGGGGGGGGGGGTTGGATGTAAATTTTTGTAACAAGTTGGTAAGTATTAGTTAGTTTCCAAGTATATGTTTACATATGATATTTACTAGAGAAATTAGTGGGTGTTATGGTGAACGGGGATCATAACTAGCCAAGAAATAAATAAACAATGTGCTTGACAAAAATTTGGTGTCCCGGGTAATGTCCGGTTGTTCGGTTAGATACTGTTCCGTTAAAGTGTTTAATTATTCCGTAAAGTGTCTTTTATATATATTTTTGTAACGCAATTAATTCCTGGCACTTAGGAAAGCATACAGGACAATTCTGCCATATTTTTGACATCTTACTAGCATGTTAATGCTGAATTTTTGCTGAAAATGCATAATTCTGCACTTAAAGTGTGTTTTAGGCACTTCCCGGCACTTTAACTATCACCCAGTGACGCAGTTTTATGGTCCTCACTTCCCTACACTCCATACTAGTGTAGTACCCTGTCTCTGGCTCACACTGGCCTCAAAACATTGTCTGTCTATGTGCTGGCATTGTTAGCATGTTTTCGAATTATCCATTCAGTGTGCTAACTGTGCTTTGTGCATCAAGTATGTCACTAATGTTTGTGTGTAATAAATGGAGTGACGGTGTAAAATGTGATGCGTACGTATGTATGATAAAAATCATAAAGCAGTTTAAACTGTCAGTTGTAATCAAGCACAGTCATTAAGCACATAATTAAGATTAATTAATTGTACGGTACCTGTAATTGTGAGGGTTGTCACATTCTCCCCCCGTTAAGAAAATTCCGTTCTGAAATTTTAGGTTCTGCTTCTAGTTGCAGGAGTCTTGGGGAATAAATGTGGGTACTTTTCCTTCATTCGATCCTCACGTTCCCATGTGAATTCTGGACCATGTCGTGCATTCCATCAAACCTTGCTCCTGCGTGTTTTGTTAACTTTCCAATCTGTAACCTCAACTGGTTCTTCAATAAAGTGGAGTGTGTCGTGAACATGAATTTCGTCGGTAGGAATGACCACGGTTTCTTGTGTTGGACTCTTTTTCAAATTGGATACATGAAATGTATCGTGAACGTCATTAAGCTCTGCAGGTAAATCCAACTTGTATGCTACGAAACCAATCCGTTCCAGGATTCTAAATGGACCAATGTATCTGGGGTTCAACTTTCCACGCTTCCCAAAGCATGCCACACCCTTCCAGGGTGAAACCTTCAACAATACCATATCTCCCACCTCAAATTCCAGAGGTTTTCTTCTGCGGTCCGCATAACACTTTTGTCAATCACGAGCCGCTATGATGCGCTCTCGGATCTGAAAAATCTTGTCTGTTGTCTCTTGAACCAAATCTGGACCAACTAACTGTCTATCACCCACGTCAGCCCAACAAACTGGTGATCGGCACTTACACCCATAGAGAGCTTCGAATGGTGCGGCTTGGATGCTTGCATGATAACTATTATTGTATGAAAATTCAACCAATGGTAGGTGAGTGTCCCAACTTCCACCTAAATCCATTACGCAAGCTCGCAACATGTCCTCCAATGTTTGAATCGTTCGCTCGCTCTGTCCGTCTGTCTGCGGATGAAAAGCAGTACTCAGATTCAATTGAGAACCAAAAGCTTCTTGAAAGGATTGCCAAATCCTCGACACGAATCTTCCATCTCTATCAGAGATGATTGAGAAAGGCACTCCATGTCGTGCAACAATCTCTCTCAGATATATCTCAGCAAGTTTGCTCGTGTTGTCTTTTTCCTTGATTGGCAAAAAGTGTGCTGATTTCGTTAAGCGGTCTATAATTACCTAGATCGTGTCATGACCTCTGGGCGTTCTTGGAAATTTTGTTATGAAATCCATAGAAATTTGTTCCCACTTCCACTGAGGTATTTCGGGTTGTTGCAAGAGACCTGAAGGTTTCTGGTACTCGGCCTTTACCTTGGCGCAAGTCAAACATTTTCCAACATATACAACTACATCGCCTTTCATTCTTGGCCACCAATAGAAATCCTTAAGGTCTTGGTACATCTTATCCGCTCCTGGATGAATCGAGTACTGCGACTTGTGAGCCTCATCAAAAATAACACTTCTCAAACCACCAAACAAAAGAACCCAAATTCGTTTCATGAAGCACAACGTTCCTTCCCCATTTGGTACCAACTGCTTCTCCATCCCACGGAGATACTCATCCTCGATATTTCTTTCCTTAAGAGCATCTCTCTGCGTGGTACGAATGCGTAATGAGAGGTCTGTCTGGACAATCATTTCTAAAGCCCTAACCCTTATAGGCTTGATCCTTTCTTTCTGACTTAGGGCATCGGCGACCACATTCGCCTTCCCTGGGTGATACTTGATCTCACAATCATAATCATTCAACAGTTCTACCCAGCGTCTTTGCCTCATGTTAAGCTCTTTTTGATCAAAAATGTGCTGTAGGCTTTTGTGATCAGTGAAAATGGTGCATCGCGTGCCATATAAATAATGTCGCTAGATCTTCAAAGCAAACACCACTGCGCCCAATTCCAAATCATGCATGGTATAGTTTTTCTGGTGGGCTTTCAGCTGGCGAGAAGCATATGCTATAACCTTCTGTCGTTGCATCAGCACGCGGCCTAAACCTTGGCGCGAAGTGTCGCAACATACCACGAAGTCGTCCGTGCCTCGGGTAGTGATAAGATCGGTGCGTTGCAAAGTTTGTTCTTCAACAACTGAAATGCTTCTTCTTGTTTGTCTCCCCAATCAAACTTCTTGTCCTTCTGTGAAAGGGAGGTCAAAGGTTGAGCGATTTTTGAGAAATCCTCAATGAACCTTCGATAATAACTAGCCAAACCTAAGAACTGTCGAATCTCGGTTGGCGTCTTTGGAGTTTCCCAGTTCTTAATCGCCTCGATCTTTGTGGGATCCACATGAATTCTATTTCCGTTAACCACATGACCAAGAAACTGAACTTCCCGTAACCAGAACTCGCACTTCGAAAACTTCGCGTACAACTTCTCCTTTTTAAGCAGCTCCAAGATGGCTATTAGATGATGCTCATGTTCTTCTTTTATCTTTGAGTAGATCAGGATGTCATCAATGAACACGATCACGAACTTATCAACGTAGGGCTTACTGTCACACCCCTAATTTCCACGTGTCACCGGTGGGCCCGGTGGGGGTATCGTGACGTCGTTGGTATCATCATAGACAAGCAACACAATATAATAATGCACAGCGGAAGCAAAAGATAGATACATTTCAACTTTAAATAAAAATTGTAATATTAATTATCACAAGTAGTTGAAACGGATCCACAGGCGGATCAAAAATAAAATAGGATAATTGTTCAACAGTTTAATGTCGTCCAAGCTGCGTGACTTATTGTGGACGCTCTAGAAGCCTGCCAGCCTATTACGTGTAGTACCTGCACTTAATCTTTTTGGGAAAAATACGTCAGTTTACACTGGTAAATACAATTGGACTGACTCATTTTGAAAAGGTTGAAAATTGATTTAAATGCACAAGGCACAAAACATTTTATTAACTTGGGTCAATTATTTAATATAATAATCATGTGAACGAATTACATGTTACTTGCGTTCAGTGGCCCGGATCTAGTCCGGGCTAAGGATCAATGGACCCACCAAATTAAAGAGTTATACACGGAAAGGTGTACGCCTACACCCCGTGCTCAGGTCGTGGCCATCTCATAGGATGATGCCAAGGATATCCGGGACATGGTCAATTAACCCCCCCAAAGGCCTTAAGTGAACAAAACTGTTTAAACGAGCCGATTAAATTATTCAACTATCCACACAACAGTGGAGGATTTAATGCTCGATCAAGCGGTATTCTATATACCGTAACCCAAGCCCTTATAGGGAAAATAAGCCAAAGAGTATTTACCTGAATAAGTATCAATCACAATCAAGAAAAATGCAAGTATCTTTTACTGGTTCTTCTTATTCTGGAACAAAAGGTTTATAATAACCTATTAGACTTCTAACGGGTCTTTATTTAAGCCTAAGCCTAGACCTGTTAGTTTTATGGACGAAACGGTTCAAACGCACGATTAAGCGAAAGACCGGATAGAATGTGATTTAGACCCGACAAGTTTGAATACTTGTATAATATGGGTATACTAAATACATTCTGGATTTTGAGATAAAAATGATAACGTTTGACCCGTTTTGGTCAATTTACGCAAACTAGTTACGTAAACCGAACCGAACGCAAAAAGCGCGTTACGGGTAACCAAAAGAGTCATATGCAAGTTCCCTGAGATAATATGATTTAAATATGATATAATATCAGCAAGTTATGTTCTATTATGCCCCGAATAATTTTAAACTCAATTTATGCCTTAGAAGGGCATTTTGGTCATTTAAAATGTTATAAAAGAGTTAAATTGGAAATCTGGGTTTCGGGTCTGATTTATACAGTACATATACTTAATTTGGCATATTATAACACTAGGGTATGACCCATATACCAAACTTATCATTTAAAACCAAACTATTCACCGCAGGGGTATTTTAGTAATTTCACAAGGGCTAAAAACGTCAAAACTGGAAATCTGAGTTCAACAACTTATACTTACTGTTATTAGATGAAAATACACTAAATACATCAGTAGGTATGAGTCTTATATGTTTAATATGAGTATAACGCTTACTATGCGCTAAAAACGCTAAAAATGCGATTTAGAGCCGTTTCCGGGTTTTCAAAAGAAAGCTGAGATTTTTATATTTCCAGAGTGCTCAAAATAATTTATTTAACAAATAAAATCAGTAGAAAAAGGTTTGGGGTCAAAAGGATTTATAAAACTCATTTTATGGCTTAAACGGTCAAAACCGGCATTAACCGAATCGACTTAGCGACGTATGATCCGATCAGCCAAAAATTAAATAAAAATCTTCAAAAATCCCAGAATATTATATAACATCAGTGGGTAAAAATTTTTATATCGAGAAGTGGCCTTAAATAGGTTATACGCTAAATGCGCCGTTTATTTAACATAAAGATATAGTTTTACGATATCGGCCATAACTCAAAATCTGGACCACCAACTGATCTCAAATTTTCGGTGCAAGTTTATAAATTAGTAATAAAGATTTCTACTCTTTCACTTTTCCAAAAATCACGTTTTATATCAAAAAGGGCAAAATAGTCAACTTTTAAGCATAATCGGAAACATGCATATGAATCGGTTAAGCATAGACTCAAGATGTAAAAATTCCAGAGAGTTAAACTAAAATAAAAATGGTCAAAAATAAACTCTAATACAGATCTCAAACATGCATGCATGGATCCGAATCGAGAGTCAACGAAAAGATCGTTTTATAGGACTTTCGGTTCCGATCCGAGTTTATACTAAAGATTGTCGAGTTGATTATGATAAAACACATTCTTATATTCATTATAAGTTATTTTTGATGATCAAACTGATTGCATGTCATCTACATTACCATTTATGCTATATTCCGCAAAAACGATTTCTGTTGACTTTTTAAGAACATCTTTGACTCGACAAATAGCATGCTTAGAGTGGGAATCGGAGAATACCCTTTTGAGGGTTTGTTTCCCACATAAATACCAACTTATAAGTGGTTTCAATTTGAGAAATGACATAGCCAATTTCGTTTAATCGAAAAGTCAAACTATATGAACAACGGATTGACTTTTTGCTAATAATCAAAGCTATAACGAATTAGAGGATGATATGAATGCTTACAAAGGTCCTAATGAAGCCTAGAAAACACTTGGAAGTGGCCTTGTTGATCAGAATGCTCCTGGAGAAGTCTTGAGAGTTCTTGCAAGCTTGTGGGTGTTCTTGTTACTAACACAAGTGCCCAAAATGTGAGCTTTGATCTGAATTATAAAGGAAATTAGATGTTGTAAGGAGTCTACATGTGTCTGTACTTGCATGTCCATCCATTGGTGCATAAGGGAGGTGATAATAGCTGTCAAACACTAAAAATTCGGACTCAACAGCAGCTGATCGCGAATTCTGCACCTGGGGCTGCCAAACTTTAATTAAAATTGGCAGCTTTGGTCCCTGTCTTTGCACGCGAGGTTTCGGCTATTTATTTTGACTCGTAAACCCCCAAATCTGGTTTTTAAGAACCTTGGGACATTTACCAAAATGGTAATGTCCTCGGATAACTTTGCGCTCACCCGAAAAGTCATGAAATTCGACGTTGACGCTTTTAACCCCTCAAGTACGGTTTTGGCCATAACTTTCTCATACGATAACGAAACTTCGTGAAATTTTTACCACATATTCTAGTGAGTATATTTTAGCATTACAAAGCTTCGGGTCTGCCAAAAGTTCAATCAGAGGTATAAATTCAACATGTTGACACTTTTAGCCCCTATAGTTTGTAATTCCTCACTTTTGTGCAATTTCCGCTTCGTATGATCCATGATCCATCCGTTTAAGGTCATAAACATTATGTAGGGTTATTATGGAGTCTATTTATCCATTGTTGACACTTTGGACCCTTACGTTCCATAGTTTTCACCGTTTGTCAACTTTAGTCCTTCTAAAGTTTGTTTTTTTTTTTTTTTTTTTTTTTGCATATGCAAAGTCTATGACACGTGTCAATACATTATTGGACGTAAATTTTCGAGGTGTTACATCCTCACCCCCTTAAAAGAAATCTCGACCTCGAGATTTGCTAAGATGCTGGAATTACTTTTTGTCGCATAATGGACTCAACTTCTATAACATATCTGGAATCTCTCCAAGCTCCCAAAGTGACCTTTATATTTGGTATATGTATCCTTTTGGAGCTTTTTAACCTGTCGATCCTTAATCGATATAGGTTGCTCATCGTATCATAAATATGCATATCAATATGTGATAATGCTTCTTGACTTATTGGCGAAACACATCCTTAAATCCTTAGTGTGTAATACATTGTGTACTCCGTCAAGCTCCTTAAATAGGTTTTAGCTCATAAGCTATTTGATCTTTGATACATTCGATTCGTCAAATGATTTTATATATTCAGAGCTTAACTAGTCTGATAATTAACAAATCGGCACACCCTTCCAGGGTGATATCTTTGTTGAACCTTATTCCTTCACAAGAACTCAGGAGGGTCACCACTTTCATAAATCCTTGACTTTCTGCCAAATACTGGCAACTTATAGATGATCATGAATCTATTTATTCGTTGTTTCCTATGTAATTTTCAGATCCTGAAAATTGGACTTACCAATCTTTTGTCTTAATAGATGTTTAACATTCCATCTATACAAGGTCTCCAGAGGAGCAACCTTGATACTTATATTACAACTGTTATAAAAGAACTTATCTTAAGGTGAAATGGTTATTTCGACCATGCTTAGAACTAATCCCAAGGAATAGTTAATCCTTGAGTTAGTCGATCAAATCGACGGTCCTGGGCAGCTGATGGAAAAATTCTTAATTGTTGCCTAATTAGGGTTGCTGTAATTAATGCATAGCAAAATGAACCGTCTTTCTTAATTAACTATAATGAATTCTCAGAATGTTGAGTTAGGCTTTATGAATCCTATATTCACTTAATCAGGGTTTCCATTCTTCCAATGATGGTATTAGCCGTCTTGGAGACTTCATAATATTACAACCCTAAATGGGATATAAATCTTAATTCTACTGGTCTCTCATGAGGTAAACAGGGTAATCTTAAGAGGAGATAATCAAGATACTAGGAAGTTACAGAGATTTTTGAAATCTCGGGCTCCAGTTCATCTATCATTGTTTGTGTCAGATAGGTGACACATTTACGTTATGAGTCCATGAATTCTTTAATCGAAGACATTCAATTGGACAATTCCATTATGGATCTCTTCTTTTGAATACCATTAGTTGACTTTAGTACCTTATGACCATCGGAATATCTTTTGAGGTCCCATGCATTAAACCTCCATACTGATCAGGCATGGAAGCAATCTATGGGACTTGTTAAGATACATCAATCCTCATGTGGCGCTTTTGTCATACCATTTGGTATTCGTAATCGATAGAGATCAAAGAGATATCAATTTTTATATGTTGACGCACATCTTCTAGAGAGAGGATACTTCTAGAAGTCCATAATTAGAGATTTCTAACAGGAACATAAGAAATGGTTCTTATGATTTCGCCTGTAAGTTTTACCCTTCACCTGATATCTGGGGTTCTTACGGGACAATTTCTAAAAGTTTGCTAAGCTTATGATTTTATAAGAGACTTAGTGGTATCTAAAACTAAATGTAACTCTTAACAATAAATCACAATAAGGGGTTTATCTGGTGTCATTACTAATGTGAGCTGCCTCTAACCATACATCAGGAGGACTAAATTCCTCCATTCTTAAACCTTTTAGACTTAGCTATAAAATCTTTGACAAAATTTAGGGCAGTCTCAGCTTTGACTGGTCGTTTCTTAATCTATAAAACGTGAGTAGCTGAGATAGATCCATAATGGATTCTTAATAAGCAGGCTTTGAAACCTTAATGTGCCCTCTTACTGCCGATGCTAAAACATAATTTATATATAGTGCATTATGCTTAAATTCTAGATTAACCGAATATGAGCACTATTTCAATTGATGAACCAAGGTTTGCAACCTACTGCCGATAGTTTATAGCTCTTATGGGGGAGTCGAGAAAAATTCTTATTCCATCTTTTCCATTTCGCAAAGCGGATACTAGGTTTTTCTAACAAGGTCCTTAAAATTTGGACTATCTCATACTGTATAAGGGGATCTTTCTTGTGGACTCCATTAGTGTCCTCACGAATCAAGGGTATTACCACCGAATGATTGTGACGCACACATTACCGCGTGCTTTCCAGCATAACCCCTGATGTACCTAATGGTTTCTACTTCTCTCGACAATTCCTTGCAATCAATGGCCCCTTTCAACTATTGAAGTCTCTTGACTTCCAAGAGGTGAAGTAATTTTAAGTACATCCTAAAAAAATGGGTTATTCTTCGCATATGGAATATGAATAAAGCTCTTCTCATGAGCAGCAACATGTGTTTTAGAGCAAACAATATTCGGCTTCTTGAATCTTCTCATGACCTTTCTCATAATCTTTCTAACAACCGTGTAAATTACAGTTTTGGAGATTAACCCCCTTATCATTGAGGTTCACTCTTGATGCACCGTTAACATTTGTCGCATTTCTAGCATTGCGACTGTTGTTTGTCTCATTTGAGTTTTCCATACTCGAATCTTTTGGTATTAAATACCAACGTAACGATTAATTGGGTGCATTTCAACAGCTAGTCATCGTCCTGGTGACTTATCATACATTAACCATGGTATTTTTAAACCATATAAGCTAATAAAGCATGAACGTTCCTAAGGAGTGTTATTTGATTGCACATGTGCTTATACTTAATCAAAAATGGAATTTCACAAACTAGGCACCTAGCTTGGTTGGCTAGGCGCGCGAAAGGGTGTGGCCTAGACCCAGGTTCGATTCCGGGGACGGCCGGTTCCACCATTTTTTATATTGTTTAATATTTAATTAAACGTACAGATACATGTAATTATGAGTGTTGTCTCAGAAGGAGTCTTGATAACTACTTGTTCCTTATTATCCACAATATGGGCTTGACTTTCAAGACAACCTATCGATTTTTATCACTGTATTGAGTCCTTATACTTTAACGGAAACTAGGACATCGGACGAATGATTCCTAATGGATATAAAACATCCATCTAATATTGCTGAAGCAGTCTCTGAGGTACTATCGGTCAATTCTACTTAACGCTTAGAGTTTTAACAGGCAGATTTAATGATATACAAAATCTGTCGTCTTATGAAAGACTTATCTGAACCTGAATAAAATAATACTCTAGCATGAGCGTTATTAATAAAGAAAGTACCTGTTGTGACATTTCCATCCTGAATAGCCTCTTGAGTATCCACTTGGAAGCTTTCATCTCTAGTCTTCTTAGACTCCTCAGGCTTCTTGGTTTTATTTGGGCAATTTGTCTTGATGTGCCCTATTTCATTGCAACCATAGCAGGTTGCGTCCTTTATGCCTTGGCACTCCAAGGTCTTGTGCCCTTTCTTGTTACAAATCCCACAAGGCCTAGCTTGTGACTCCAGAGTGCATTTCCCTTTAGTTGCCTTCTTTGGACAGCGGGTATTTATGTGCCCCTTCTCGCCACAACCATAGCATGTGGCGTCCTTCAAGTCCTTGCACTCGTGGGTCTTGTGATCCATCTCCTCGCAGATGGCACATCCCCCGGTCTGCTCATAGAAACATTTTCCAAAGTGCTTCCTCTTGCAGGTTTTACATTTGGGTTTTGCCTCCTTTGGCTTGGACTGGTTATAGTTTGAACCGGTCTTACCCTTTTTGCAACCCTTATTCGGGGTATCATCGCACTTTCGCTTATGATCCTTCAGCGCACGGTCCACAGCGTTGTTTACGGCTGTATCTATCATAGCCTGTAACTCGGTGCTTGTTAAGTTTAGTCTTGTATCATCATTCTGATCAACTAGGCGATTGTAAGCTTCAGAGGAGTCCGCCATGGTGAAGCTTTGAAGGCTACAAACCAAGTAGTAACAAATTGGTTTAATTATATAGCGAATTGTCGAACTTGATAATTAAGTAGCCATGGTGCGAATAAACCATATGGGTCAACATATAGTATTTAATTTATTTGATTATGTTTTGCCTAAGTTTATAAATAACCATCTTTGGCGTTTAAACGGAATATAATCCTTCATATTTACTAGACAAGGGATATAAGTCACGACTGTCAATGTCATACTGACATCTTATATAGCACAACGGCTTGTTCCCAAGGACTTTTCGATGGCACAGATGCCTTGTTATTAGGGAAATTTTAAAACATAATCAATGATTCCTTTGGAATTTAAAATTTCATAATTCATTGCCTTGACAAGAAGTTATGAAATAAACTATCTTTTTCATGTATACATCTTTGCCCGTAGGTATACATCCCAGATGGATGTTTAGATGTGTACATCATGTTCGACGTTTATTAGCCATGATTCCTATTGATCATTTAGACTAAATAAGGGGTTTGGAAAAATTTTCCTACTATAAAGTTGACAATCGTGATTTTATCGCATCACTGTTGTCGGGAGTGTTATCATATTTACAATGTCACAAGGATTTGAATCCTTTGAATAGGTTCTACCATCTTGGCCTCGTCTGGAATGACATATAGGCTAGGTTGTACTTTTACTACTGTTAGGAAAGAATGATATTTATTTATTTTCAGGGTTTTATCATAAATCCAAATTTACAATTTAATAATAGCACGAATGGCCTAGTTGCGTAGACAAGTTTATAAGCCATGATTTCAAAGAACCGAGGCATTTAGGGTTGAATCAAAGTTCATTACCCTTTTTCGGACAGGGAGTCATTGCTACCACTGTCGTTGTTATAATTGATGATACTATATGGCCCGTAGGCAAATCAATTACAAAACGATGTTTTAAGAAAATAATAATCATTACACTGATGATAGTAGTCATGATAGTATTGATCATATTGACCATGAGGCTTGGGCATAGCCCACCACCTTAGGCAGGAACCATAATGGTTACAACTGTCATTGTCGTATTGACAACATTATAAAGTATAGCCCGTAGGCAAAACATCACTAGGGTGTTATATTATATTAGTCATGATCGCATTGATCATATAGACTATTAGGCTTGAGCATAGCTCACCACCTTAGACAAGGAATCATAAAGATTACAATGTCAGTGTCTGTTGACTCATGCAAAAATGAGCAAGGCCCGTAGGCATTATATTACCACGTATGGTCAAAATATGAACATCTTAATTGATGATCTAAACCCATGATTCAAAGATCGTTAAGTTGGGTTAGGGATCTTTTAAAGAATCCATATATAAGAATGACGTGTGTGATTTTTAATGAATCACGTCTGCCATGAATGTTAACATGTTCTCAGATGTTAACAGGGATTCGAATCCTTTAAACAGGTCTTACCATCATGGCCCGGCCTTATAATCACCCGAAGGCTAGGTTTCACTCTTAAGATTCTTATTTAATAATTAACGCAGAACAAATTTTCAAATTGAGATATTAATAAGGATCAGAATCTAAATTGAGGAACTGCCATCTTGGCCGGTCTTAATATGACCCGAGGCTAGGTCTTGTCCTTTTTAGATTTTGCCATTTTATTATAATGGTAGATAAAAAAAAATGTTATTTTTCATTTATTTCATATTTCATGTTTAGAATGAAAGTTTAAACTTAATCATTCCACTTTATAAAAATAAGAGTATAAAGTTTCCCTAAACGGGACTTGAAAGGAAGTGTGTTGTCCTCGAAGGAACTGAAAAGATAATTATGTCCTTATAAGGACTATTGAGGAAACGATCTTTCAGCAAGGAGTTTCTTCTTCATTCACTTTCCGAATGCTTTCTCCTTGGTTGCACGTCTCATCCTGGTCGCGGTACGAAGCTCAGCATTTCAAGGCTCCAGATGTGGAGAATTCTTATTACAGCTTCTTACTTGGCGACATATTAGAAATATATAATTGAAAGTAATAATCCTCCAAATAGGGACAAGAGTATTCCTATGTTAAGTCTAGACTCAGAATCAAGGAACGTGCAATTGTGTAACTGAGATTAAACACAACAGACTAGTGTTTAATTCACTCAGAGTTGGCTCTGATACCAACCTGTCACACCCCTAATTTCCACGTGTCACCGGTGGGCCCGGTGGGGGTATCGTGACGTCGTTGGTATCATCATAGACAAGCAACACAATATAATAATGCACAGCGGAAGCAAAAGATAGATACATTTCAACTTTAAATAAAAATTGTAATATTAATTATCACAAGTAGTTGAAACGGATCCACAGGCGGATCAAAAATAAAATAGGATAATTGTTCAACAGTTTAATGTCGTCCAAGCTGCGTGACTTATTGTGGACGCTCTAGAAGCCTGCCAGCCTATTACGTGTAGTACCTGCACTTAATCTTTTTGGGAAAAATACGTCAGTTTACACTGGTAAATACAATTCGACTGACTCATTTTGAAAAGGTTGAAAATTGATTTAAATGCACAAGGCACAAAACATTTTATTAACTTGGGTCAATTATTTAATATAATAATCATGTGAACGAATTACATGTTACTTGCGTTCAGTGGCCCGGATCTAGTCCGGGCTAAAGATCAATGGACCCACCAAATTAAAGAGTTATACACGGAAAGGTGTACGCCTACACCCCGTGCTCAGGTCGTGGCCATCTCATAGGATGATGCCAAGGATATCCGGGACATGGTCAATTACCCCCCAAAGGCCTTAAGTGAACAAGACTGTTTAAACGAGCCGATTAAATTATTCAACTATCCACACAACAGTGGAGGATTTAATGCTCGATCAAGCGGTATTCTATATACCGTAACCCAAGCCCGTATAGGGAAAATAAGCCAAAGAGTATTTACCTGAATAAGTATCAATCACAATCAAGAAAAATGCAAGTATCTTTTACTGGTTCTTCTTATTCTGGAACAAAAGGTTTATAATAACCTATTAGACTTCTAACGGGTCTTTATTTAAGCCTAAGCCTAGACCGGTTAGTTTTATGGACGAAACGGTTCAAACGCACGATTAAGCGAAAGACCGGATAGAATGTGATTTAGACCCGACAAGTTTGAATACTTGTATAATATGGGTATACTAAATACATTCTGGATTTTGAGATAAAAATGATAACGTTTGACCCGTTTCGGTCAATTTACGCAAACTAGTTACGTAAACCGAACCGAACGCAAAAAGGGCGTTACGGGTAACCAAAAGAGTCATATGCAAGTTCCCTGAGATAATATGCTTTAAATATGATATAATATCAGCAAGTTATGTTCTATTATGCCCCGAATAATTTTAAACTCAATTTATGCCTTAGAAGGGCATTTTGGTCATTTAAAATGTTATAAAAGAGTTAAATTGGAAATCTGGGTTTCGGGTCTGATTTATACAGTACATATACTTAATTTGGCATATTATAACAGTAGGGTATGACCCATATACCAAACTTATCATTTAAAACCAAACTATGCACCGCAGGGGTATTTTAGTAATTTCACAAGGGCTAAAAACGTCAAAACTGGAAATCTGAGTTCAACAACTTATACTTACTGTTATTAGATGAAAATACACTAAATACATCAGTAGGTATGAGTCTTATATGTTTAATACGAGTATAACGCTTACTATGCGCTAAAAACGCTAAAAATGCAATTTAGAGTCGTTTCCGGGTTTTCAAAAGAAAGCTGAGATTTTTATATTTCCAGAGTGCTCAAAATAATTTATTTAACAAATAAAATCAGTAGAAAAAGGTTTGGGGTCAAAAGGACTTATAAAACTCATTTTATGGCTTAAACGGTCAAAACCGGCATTAACCGAATCGACTTAGCAACGTATGATCCGATCAGCCAAAAATTAAATAAAAATCTTCAAAAATCCCAGAATATTATATAACATCAGTGGGTAAAAAGTTTTATATCGAAAAGTGGCCTTAAATAGGTTATACGCTAAATGCGCCGTTTATTTAACATAAAGATATAGTTTTACGATATCGGCCATAACTCAAAATCTGGACCACCAACTGATCTCAAATTTTCGGTGCAAGTTTATAAATTAGTAATAAAGATTTCTACTCTTTCACTTTTCCAAAAATCACGTTTTATATCAAAAAAGGGCAAAATAGTCAACTTTTAAGCATAATCGGAAACATGCATATGAATCGGTTAAGCATAGACTCAAGATGTAAAAATTCCAGAGAGTTAAAATAAAATAAAAATGGTCAAAAATAAACTCTAATACAGATCTCAAACATGCATGCATGGATCCGAATCGAGAGTCAACGAAAATATCGTTTTATAGGACTTTCGGTTCCGATCCGAGTTTATACTAAAGATTGTCGAGTTGATTATGATAAAACACATTCTTATATTCATTATAAGTTATTTTTGATGATCAAACTGATTGCATGTCATCTACATTACCATTTATGCTATATTCCGCAAAAACGATTTCTGTTGACTTTTTAAGAACATCTTTGACTCGACAAATAGCATGCTCAGAGTGGGAATCGGAGAATACCCTTTTGAGGGTTTGTTTCCCACATAAATACCAACTTATAAGTGGTTTCAATTTGAGAAATGACAGAGCCAATTTCGTTTAATCGAAAAGTCAAACTATATGAACAACGGATTGACTTTTTGCTAATAATCAAAGCTATAACGAATTAGAGGATGATATGAATGCTTACAAAGGTCCTAATGAAGCCTAGAAAACACTTGGAAGTGGCCTTGTCGATCAGAATGCTCCTGGAGAAGTCTTGAGAGTTCTTGCAAGCTTGTGGGTGTTCTTGTTACTAACACAAGTGCCCAAAATGTGAGCTTTGATCTGAATTATAAAGGAAATTAGATGTTGTAAGGAGTCTACATGTGTCTGTACTTGCATGTCCATCCATTGGTGCATAAGGGAGGTGATAATAGCTGTCAAACACTAAAAATTCGGACTCAACAGCAGCTGATCGCGAATTCTGCACCTGGGGCTGCCAAACTTTAATTAAAATTGGCAGCTTTGGTCCCTGTCTTTGCACGCGAGGTTTCGGCTATTTATTTTGACTCGTAAACCCCCAAATCTGGTTTTTAAGAACCTTGGGACATTTACCAACATGGTAATGTCCTCGGATAACTTTGCGCTCACCCGAAAAGTCATGAAATTCGACGTTGACGCTTTTAACCCCTCAAGTACGGTTTTGGCCATAACTTTCTCATACGATAACGAAACTTCGTGAAATTTTTACCACATATTCTAGTGAGTATATTTTAGCATTACAAAGCTTCGGGTCTGCCAAAAGTTCACTCAGAGGTATAAATTCAACATGTTGACACTTTTAGCCCCTATAGTTTGTAATTCCTCACTTTTGTGCAATTTCCGCTTCGTATGATCCATGATCCATCCGTTTAAGGTCATAAACATTATGTAGGGTTATTATGGAGTCTATTTATCCATTGTTGACACTTTGGACCCTTACGTTCCATAGTTTTCACCGTTTGTCAACTTTAGTCCTTCTAAAGTTTGTTTTTTTTTTTTTTTTTTTTGCATATGCAAACTCTATGACACGTGTCAATACATTATTGGACGTAAATTTTCGAGGTGTTACACTTGCAGATCGAATAGGTTGTCAATCCTTGGCAAAGGATATCTATTCTTAATTGTCAACTTGTTCAGCTCCCGGTAGTCAATACACATGCGGAAGCTACCATCCTTCTTCTTAACGAACAAAACTGGAGCTCCCCAAGGCGAGTAGCTTGGTCTGATAAATCCTTTGTCTAACAGCTCCTGGAGTTGCTTTAACAGCTCTTGCATTTCCGAAGGTGCAAGTCTATAAGGTGCCTTAGCCACAGGCGCAGCGCATGGAACTAAGTCAATACGAAACTCGACTTGCCTTTGTGGCGGAAATCCTGGCAAGTCTTCTGGAAAGACTTCAGGATACTCCCTAACGACTGGAATATCTTCTAGTTTCGGCTCAGCGGCTTCTTTATCAACGATATGTGCCAAGAAGGCAACACATCCCTTCTTCAAACACTTTCGAGCTTTTAGGCAGCTAATGATCCTCAGAGGCGTATCCCGCTTCTCTCCGTGTACTACGATCGTTTCTCCATCCGCCATTGGGATGCGAATGGTCTTCTCGTGACAAACAATCTTGGCTTTATTTCTTGACAACTAATCCATCTCTACCACCACATCGAAGCTTCCCAACTCGACTGGTAGTAGATCTAGTGTAAATTCATGTCCTCCCAACTCTATCACGCATCCTTTAATGACTTCATTTGTTTCTACTAGCTTTCCATTAGCCAGCTTGATTGAGTATGGAATGTCTAACTTACTAGCAGTTAACCCAAGCATATTCTTAAATTCTAGCGATACAAAACTATAGTCGGCACCAATGTCAAATAGAAAAGATGCAAAGAGTTGATTTATATGGAATGTACCAGTGACAACATTCGGGTCCTGTCGTGCTTCCCTTGCTCCAATGTTGAATACCCTTCCACGAGCTTGATTGAGTTTTGGGTATTCACGCTTGAAGTGCCCGATGTCTCCGCAGTTGAAACATCCCGGTCCTCGACCGTTACCATCTCCATTACCGCCTTGATGGTTGTTTTGATTTTGGTTACCATTTCCTGCTTGATTCCTGAAGTTACTGTGATTACCATTTCCGCCGTTGTGGTTCCCATTCTCGTTACCTCCTCGGTTGTTGTTATCAAATCCCCTTTGACCACCACGGCTAGTACCAACCCAACAAGTGTCTTTTACGTGACCCATCCTTCCACAGGATTCACATTTGCAAAGTATGCACCGGCCAGCATGATGAAACTGGCATAATTCGCACTTGGGCAGAGTGCCCATGTATCCGTTCCCTTTGACTTCAGCACCACACTTATTTTCAGTTGGTCGGTTCACATCCTTCCTCTTGTTGGCACTGCCGGTACTCTTTTTAAAGTTGGAGAATTTCCTCTTGTTCTGCCCTGAAGATTCAACATGAGTTTCTTTCTTTTTCGGCTCAGAGATGGAAAACTTGTCTAACCGGATGGCTTCCTCAGTAAGTGCCACGCTGAGATCAATGGCTTTGGTAATTGTCAGAGGCTTTGAAGAGGTTACCATGCTCATGATCAGGGGTGCTAATCCCCAGATGAAACGCTCCACGCGTTTGAATTCAGGAGTAACCATGTATGGTACCACATGGGACAGATCATGAAACCTCTGAACATACTCGGCGATCTTTGGGCCATCCATTTTAAGATTCCAGAATTCTGTTTCCAGCTTTTGTATCTCGGCCCGTGAACAATATTTCTTCCTCATGAGCTCCTTCAGCTCAGTCCACGTCAATGAATATGCCGCCGCTTCTCCCAGGGTTTGTACTTGCAAATTCCACCATGATAAAGCACCATCAAGAAAGAGCCCTGAGATGTATGTAACTTGCTGCTCAGGACCACACTTGCTCATCCTTAAGATATAATCCGTCTTTTCTGCCCATCTGACAAATGCAACAGCACCTCCAGTGCCGTCAAAGTTAAGCGGTTTACAGTCTAGAAATTGTTTGTAAGTACAGCCTGTGCAGGCAATAACATTTACAGAAAGTATTAGCGGATGTGCAAGGAATATCCGAATGTAATGTAGTGTGTCTCAATCTACTTGAATATTACCATTTGGTGGGTTGTTGTTATTGTTTGAGGTATTCCTGCTTGTTTCGGCACGCGAGGCCTCATAATCAGCTATTGCTTTTGAAAATTGTTCCTGTAACTCCGCCTCTGTTGTGGGCAAACGTACAGCTCTTCGTGGAGGAATCTTCTTAAAAGAAGATCATATCGGTCAGGTCTTAGTATGGTAAGTAAGTAATATGCGTATGTAATAGCATTCATCAACACACTAACACATAACATCCCATGTCATAATCATAAACAAATAAATCAACAATGCATATAATGAGAATACTGCGATTGAACTATCATAAAATCAAGACCACAATACAATGTTTACAAGTTTTATAACTGTAGCGTACATCAAAAGAGACTAAGGGCCACATCGCCCTTATCTGAACTATCTAGTCATATACAACGACCAAAAATCAAATATCAAAAGTCATGATGTCAAAATGCGGTCTTCAAAATGTTGTATAGTCTGGCTAAATCGCTGTATTCTCATCAAAAGTAATGCTACCTGCAACAGACCAAAAATCCTCATGCTGATGGGGGAGGAGGAGGGAAGAAAATCAAACGGCACAAACGCACCCAATCCTCCTCAAGTGCATGGATAACGTGCAGCAGGTACGCAATCTGCTGCTCAGGAGTGAGAAAGCGAATATCAGAATCAGGGGGTAGTGGAAGAGGAGCTGGTTGTGTAGCAAAAGGAGACTGACAATGGCATGGGGGAGGACGCGGGGTCCTCTCCACCTCCAGAACGCGTCTGCTCAATGCATCCTGCTGTAACTGCAGGGATATAAGTATGTCATCTGTCGTATATCCGACATGAAAAGGGTGATACGGGTCTGATAGAGGCATAACATAGGGTGATGACCACAAAAATGGCTCACCCATAGGTGCTGAAGTAGGAAAAGCAGCGTGTGGGGCAGGTGTAAACGAGGGCATAAATGAAAAAGCTGCTATCGAATGGGGCATATGATCAGGCTGCTCTATGGAAGGTCCTTCCGCTGGACGGGGAGGAGGGATATCCTGTAGAAAGGTGATGAGTAGGTCCGTGCGATGGACATCAGATACGTGCGGATGATGTTGGGGAACATCAAGCGATGCAAAAATGGGTGCAACAGGGGGTGTGACTGGTACAACAAACAGGGGATAATCATCATCCTCGATCCACCCATTAAGGGTGTTAGCATATCTGGGATCAATATGTGTGGCAAAAGGTGCATGGTCGACAACAGGTGGTGCAATAACGGGTGCATCGACAACGGGTGGTGCCACGACTGGTAGATCAACGTGGCCAGGCTCTGGTAAAGGATGAGGCAAAGGTGCAATAGTTGGGTCATCAATAGGGTCATGAGCAATGACAGGCCCTGGGCCAACTGGAACAGGCTCAGCAGGTGCAAACTCGACCTCAGGATCTGGGTCGACGTCATGGGGAACGACAGGCGCAGCAGACATCGCCATGTCTGCGTCTGCGTCAGGAGGGTAGCGCTGCACGCCCTGGTCGTAATAGATGCGGATGCCACAGACTCAAACGAGTCTGGACCAGATGAATCAGATGGAGCCTCCTATACGGGAGCCTCAGCAGGTGGCAAGATAACAGCGTCAGCGGCAGGAACCTCAACAATAGGAACTACAAGGTCGTCAACGGGAACCTCAGCATGAACCTCAACCATGGGAACAACATGATCATCAACGGGAACATAAGCAGGAGGGACATCGTCATCCATAAGGGCCACACCATCCTGGTCACCCTCCGGGGGACCCTCAATGAATAAGTCGATGTCATCATCAGCGAACTCGTCATGTGGCAGATCCTCGATCGGAACTGCAGTGAGTGGGAGAGGAGCAGGGACCTGAATAAGAGGTAGGTCCCCGTCGAAAGGACCATCAGCTAGAGGTACATCATCCCCGAGGTTTGGTATAGCAAAAGGCTGGAAGGCGTCCTCATCAGTGCTCATAGTATCTGACGTATAAACCTCGCTCTCAGATAGGATCTCGTCGTCCGAGACTACCGCCATAGGATCAAGCATGTCTGACACTCCGGTATCCGAAGATGACATGCTGTCTGTAACACAACCACACATATGCATATATATCAACATGTAGTCAAATAAGCATGTAAGTCACAACAATGTATGCAAGTAATCATCCTAATCCTCCCCAGACTATTCCTCCCAGTCTCTAAGACTTCTCCTTGGTCTCTAAGACCAACTCCCTGGCCTCTAAGACCAACTCCCTGGTCTCTAAGACCAACTCCCTGGTCTCTAAGACCAAACCTCTCAGTCTCTAAGACTAAACCTCCCCAATCTCTAAGATTGAACCCCTCAGTCTTTAAAACTGAGCCTCCCTCAGTCTCTAAGACTGAACCTCCCCAGCCTCTAAGGCTGAACTCCCTCAGTCTCTAAGACTGAAATATAAATTTTGAAATATGTATTTTTGCCTTTTGTTTATAAAATGTTTGTACCCTGGATCTCGACGTTTAGTGTATGCAATGTAAAAATGTTCGAAAACATTTTCGTGAGAGCCTTGGTGATCATAGTCTAGACTCGAGAATGAATCCTAGTTCGCTATGATCGAGGCTCTAATACCAAGCTGTCACACCCTGGCTTTTGCGGAAGCGTGGATTATTTCGGTGTGACTTCTTAATACCATAGCAACAATCATATCAATGCTATATGAAAATAAAACACAAGATGTTCATCCATTTATTAAGTTTAACAATACCACAACATCATTGTTTGAAAATGTCGACACTTATGATAAGTTACAAACCATACTTGTTTAAACGTGTTCATAAGACACCACAAAAGACTCTAGATAAAACGAGGTTTGGAGACATGTGACCCGTCCAGGTAAGGGTTACACCTCCCAAACCCAACAATCTTGGATGACATCTTTATTTAATACGCAGCTTAACGTGCATCACCTGCCAGATCCGATCAATTCCCTGAAATACATGTAGTTTGAAAAATCATCATAAAGTTGAGCGAGTTCATGTGTATGTGAGTATGTATGAACCTTTGTAAACGGTGTATGTATGAAAGTACCTGGTATGTAGCAATAAGGAAAATGAGATCACCAATGGTTTGCAAGGCCATTGATATGTGTGAAGTGATGCAGGAAGACTCAAACCTAGCGGAGTTGCACCGGGCTTCCGGCTGTAAGACACAGTCACCACTATGGGCCGCCCCGGCCTCATGGGTGTGGGCTCGCTACACCCAAATAGATCTATCACTCATGTCCCTTGGTCCTATGACGAGGATTAATGGCCTTTAGTAGCCGCCTACCCACTCACATGATCTAACGGTGTATGAAAGTCCCTCCTTAAGCTAACCATACCATGTATAAAATGTCTGTATAATTGTAAGATGTATTTCACCCCCGAAGTTATAAAACTGAAAACAGTTAAGAGAAAAGGGGGACATGAACTCACTTTAGTGCGTCTCCTGAATCGTATCGTCAACTCAAACTTGGTCCGCTACACGACAACCTACAACGTACTGATGTCTATTAGACAAACGGGCCGTGCCTTGCTTTTGTATTACGGGTTTGAGTTATGTTACTTTGATATCATTCCAAGCTATAACTTATTGTTAAAATAATAATAATTATTTTAACTTAAGTTTTATTTTTAGGGTTTTGGAATAGTAGTTAGGCAACTATTTCGTATTCATACTTCTCAAGTATTTTATATGTGTATTTCCTTCCTAAGGATGGGGGTATTTATACATGCATTTTGGTGGTTCCGAAAATAATATATTTTTAAGTTCCACTTAGAAAAATATATTTAACACATTTGTCGAAATAATGTAGTCCCAAAATACATATTTTTCCCAAAAATAGTATATTTTCATTCTTTGTATCAAAATAATATTTACCCAAAATATATTCGTAAATGTGTTTTCCGGATTTATAAATGTGATGGTATTTTGCTAAGTTAAATTATTTTGTCCTAAATATTATAACTAGTTCAAAAATTAACAAATAATCACACAAGCGTTTTAGCATAAAATATATATTCTAATTATATATTTATCCATTTTTATTTAAGAGAATCAACCTCCGACACTTGTTTTTTGTTACCAAAAATTATGGCGAAGTTTATATTCGAAACACTTGTTATAAAATATACTTGTAACACTTGTTTTGAAAAAATATTTTCTAAGTGTTGGAATTTTTAGAAAATTTCGCCAGAGTTTCCTTTGTAAACGGAGGTGTCCATGCTTATTAGCATATCATTTTCTTTTCAAAAATTTCATTCAATCAATCAACAACAATTTATTAATCAACGTTACACTAACCAAGTGCAAAAACAATGCACTTTACATAATAACATGAACTTGGTTTTTAGTAAAAACGCGTAGTAACTTAGTAAAGCTTTTAGTGGACTTAGTTACCTTCCAAAGTGTAATTATTTCTTTAAAAACCATTCTCTTACATAAGTTTAGTGTTTACAACTTGTAAACAATTTTTACAAAAATAAAACTCTTGAACTCTTCTTGTAAATAAAAGGTTTTTACACTTATTTCATTTCAAAAAATATGTAAGTGTATGTAAAAGTCATAATCTTTTAGAAATCGGTTCTTGAACTTGGTTTATTTAGAAAAACCTCTTGTAAAACTTAGATCTACATGATCATCAAATTATTTTGTTCACTTATTTTTTTCAGGAAATCTATTTCTTTCAAGTTCATGTTTAACTAGGAGATGATTATGTTATGTTACATCATATCATCTCCTAATCTTGTTAAGTCATGTTTCTAATCATCACTTAACAAGTTCCATATGGTGATTAACATTACATAACCAAGAATCATCATACAATCAACAACATATTCACTACAATATTCTACTAGCAACATTTCATCTTCATGTATCAACCTTATGTAAACTTTTATGTAAAGCTTCATGTTCATCTTCTTAGTTCTTGTTCTTTAGTGTTTTAAACATACTTATCATGCTACAACCTTTAACTATAAAAACAAGATGAACAAGAGTTTAACAAGAACTTACTACTAGCACAAAGGATAGGGATGAATCTTTAGTGAAAATATGAAGAAAATGATGGTGAAAAAACAAGAATTAAAGCTCCTTGAAGTTCCACAAGTTGCAAGCTTCCTTGAATCACCTTCTAACCTTGAATGAAACTTGAAATTGGAAGAATGTGATGATGATATGGTGGAGGTGGTGGCGGTTGTATGTGGCCGAGAGGGAGAGAGTGAGGTGAGGGAGTGATGGTGTGAATTTTGTGAAATGATGTAGGATCTAGTGTGCCATGCTTTATAAAGATGTTTCTAATATTTTGTTTACACTAGCAAGCAACAAATCCAATATAAAATTAAAAGGAAATCTAGGACAAGATGTGAGGTATGGTGGGGTGGTCCTTGTGACCGAATTCGGGTATGGGGGGAGGGGGTTGGATGTAAATTTTTGTAACAAGTTGGTAAGTATTAGTTAGTTTCCAAGTATATGTTTACATATGATATTTACTAGAGAAATTAGTGGGTGTTATGGTGAACGGGGATCATAACTAGCCAAGAAATAAATAAACAATGTGCTTGGCAAAAATTTGGTGTCCCGGGTAATGTCCGGTTGTTCGGTTGGATACCGTTTCGTTAAAGTGTTTAATTATTCCGTAAAGTATCTTTTATATATATTTTTGTAACGCAATTAATTCCCGGCACTTAGGAAAGCATACAGGACAATTCTGCCATATTTTTTACATCTTACTAGCATGTTAATGCTGAATTTTTGCTGAAAATGCAGAATTCTGCACTTAAAGTGTGTTTTAGGCACTTCCCGGCACTTTAACTATCACCTAGTGACGTAGTTTTATGGTCCTCTCTTCCCTACACTCCATACTAGTGAAGTACCATATCTTTGGCTCACACTGGCCTCAAAACATTGCCTGTCTATGTGCTGGCATTGTCAGCATGTTTCCGAATTATCCGTTCAGTGTGCTAACTGTGCTTTGTGCATCAAGTATGTCACTAATGGTTGTATGTAATAAATGGAGTGATGGTGTAAAATGTGATGCGTACGTATGTATGATAAAAATCATAAAGCAGTTTAAACTGTCAGTTGTAATCAAGCACAGTCATTAAGCACATAATTAAGATTAATTAATTGTACGGTACCTGTAATTGTGAGGGTTGTCACACCTGTGATCTGTGTAAATGGTGCACTTGGTACCGTACAGGTAATGTCTCCATATCTTAAGTGCGAAAACAACTGCTCCCAATTCCAAGTCATGCGTAGTGTAGTTCCGTTCGTAAACTTTAAGTTGGCGCGATGCGTAGGCAATGACCTTGTCACGTTTCATCAACACGCAACCAAGTCCTTGGATGGAAGCGTCGCTATAAACCACAAAATCATCTGTACCTTCAGGCAATGAGAGGATAGGCGCGCTACAAGGTCTATCTTTTAAGTACCGAAAAGCAGATTCCTATGCATCACCCCAACGATAGGTGACACCCTTCTGAGTCAGTGAAGTGAGAGGTTGCGCAATCTTTGAGAAATCCTTGATAAACCTTCTGTAATAACCTGCCAAACCCAAGAATTGGCGGATTTCTGTTGGTGTACGGGGTGCAGGCCAGTTCTTGATCGAGTCAACCTTGGATGGATCCATATGAATCCCATCCTTGTTTACCACGTGGCCTAGAAAGTGGACTTCGCAAAGCTAGAAGTCACATTTCGAAAATTTGGCATACAACTGCTCTGTTCGAAGAAGTTCCAAAATAAGTCGTAGATGCTGCTCGTGTTCCTCCTGACTCTTAGAATAGATCAGAATGTCGTCGATGAAAACTATGACAAACTTATCCAAGTAAGGTTTGTACACTCGGTTCATGAGATCCATGAAGACCGCAGGTGCGTTTGTTAATCCGAAAGGCATAACCAGAAACTCGTAATGTCCATAACGAGTCCTGAATGCTGTTTTAGAGATATCCTCGTCTCTGACTCTCATTTGATGGTAACCTGACATCAGGTCAATCTTGGAATAGAAACTCGACCCTTGCAAGTGGTCGAATAAGTCATCAATGTGTGGAAGAGGATAACAATTCTTCACGGTCACCTTGTTGAGTTCGCGGTAGTCAATACACATTCTGAAGGTACCGTATTTCTTCTTCACAAATAACACTGGAGCTCCCCAAGGCGAAGAGCTAGGGCGAATAAAAACCTTGTCCAAGAGCTCTTGTAGTTGCGAGGACAGTTCTTCAAGTTCTGATGGAGCTAGGCGATAAGGTGCACGAGCTATTGGTGCTGCTCTAAGAGCTAGCTCAATTTGAAACTCGACTTGTCGATGAGGCGAAAGACCAGGTAATTCCTCAGGAAATACCTCAGGAAAGTCGCGCACAATAGGAATGTCTTCTATCTTCTTTTCCTTCGAAGATGTATCGGAAACGAGGGCTAGAATAGCAGTGTGGCCCTTTCGCAACCACTTCTGGGCCTTATGGAAAGAGATGATGCCCACAACTGCACCACTCTTGTCGCCACGAATGACGAGGGGTTCTTCACCAGAACGAGGGATGCGGATAATCTTCTCGTTGCAAAGAATTTCCGCTTGTTGATGAGATAACCAATCCATCCCAATAACAACGTCGAAACTACCCAGAACGATAGGAATGAGGTCGATAGAAAAGGTCCTATCAGCAAGAACAAGATTACAACCCTTAACTATGTGTGTGGCCTCTAAACTTTTACCGTTTGCTAGCTCTACCGCGTGTTTGGTGTTCAAAAGTGTTGGAGTGCGCTTAAGAATTTGACTAACTTTTAAGGACACATAACTAGTATCGGCACCCGAATCGAATAAAACAGTAACAAAGAAATCATACAGAAGAAACTTACCCATCACAACGTTGGGATCATTCCTCGCGTTACCCTGACCCAGCACGAAAACACGTCCCCTGGCTCCATTGCCATCATTGTTTCCCCCATTATTGTTTCCGTTCCCCTGATTGTTGTTGTTGTTCTGTTTCTGGTTCAACTGGGGGCAGTTTTTCTTGAAGTGACCTTCAGCACCACACTGATAGCATCCCCTATTACCTTGCTGTTGCTGCTGCTGATTCTGTGGAGCTTGTGGCTGCTGTTGACGATTCTGATTCGCAGGACGTGTGCTCCATCCTTGGCTTCATGACCTATCTTGTTACATATCTGACAACGACCCTTGTTGCACGGCCCGCTGTGGTGCAAATTACATCGGTTGCACTTAGGGTGATTTCCCCTGTATCCATCCTGACCTTGATTCCCAGAAGACTGCTGACTGGGGCTCCTGTACTCATCTGTCTTTCGCTGCTGGGACTGAGACTGAACAGAAGTAGAACCCTTGCCCGAATTTCCATCCTACTTGCGCTTGTTATCACTGGGGGCATCAGAAGTAGTAGTAGCGCTAATACGCTTGGGCAGCTTGTTCTGCTCAACTGCCTGATCAGTGAGACAATGAGCCAACCGGATGATTTGTTGAATGGTGCCAAGATTAGCTGAGGTCACGTGGCTCTGAATTTCTGGCACTAAACCCTTAAGGTACAGCTCGATACGCTTGATAGGAGGATCCACCATCGTAGGACACAAGATAGCTAATTCGTTTGATCTCTTTGTGTGTGCCTCGATTTCAGACCCTGTCATCTTCAAGTTGAAAAATTCCACCTCTAGCTTGTGGATGTCGTCACGACTACAGTACTCTTCTTTGATCAAATCTTTGAAGTTGTTCCATGGGGTGGCATTAGCAACCGCCAGCCCTAGCAGTTGAAACTGTGCTTTCCACCAGGTTAACGCAGCACCTTCGAGTGTTCCAGTAGCAAATTTCACCCTACGAGCTTCAGGGCATTCGCACATCTCAAAAACGGACTCAATCTTTTCGAACCAGTGAAGAAGGCCTATAGCTCCTTCTGTGCCGCTGAAAGTACTAGGTCGACAATCCATGAATGTTTTGAACGTACATACGGGAGGCTGAGCGTGTTGACCTATTGCGCGAGAATAAAAGACAAGGTTAAGCACAAGAGTTGGTTCGCGAGGGTAGGATCTAAACATCCTAAGATAGGTTGATATGGCAGGTTATACCTCCTGCAGGGACAGCTGCGAGTGCCTCAGCCACTCGTTCGTTGATTAGAGCCGTCAGCTGGGCTTGAGTTAAGTTCAAACGTCCACTCATGATCTTCACAATGAAGCAACGTAAGTGAGAAAAGTGTCGCGAAAGTGCGTAAGCGTGGGACGACAGAAGAGAGTAAGCACACATGGCTCAAATAGCAGTTATCACGTTAACTAATGCACTATGTGAACTATCAAACAGACAATATAAACATAAATCATACCACCTATTGTGTCGATTCTTGCACGTGGAGCGAAGCGTCGTTGTGGATCGTTGAGCACTGTACAGGTTATAGTCTGGTTTTGTCAAAAAGCTTTTCCCTTTTTAAAACCAAGTTCACTATAACCAATGGCTCTGATACCAATCTGTCACACCCCCAAAATCCACAAGCGGAGTATCACCATATGGAGGCGTGACAAGACCAGGATCCAGCCACCAATCATATTGAACAATGCAATTAAGTAAAAAAACCAAACCCAATATAATTGGTGACCAAAAAAAAGTAACCAACTTTAAGTTAACAGCGGAAGCATAAATTGTAAAACACAAACATAAGTAATAAGTTTATAAAGTTTAAAAGTTTGACATGGGACTCAACAGTCCATGTCCCACAATGACCACTCCTCCCTGTGCAAGCTCCATAAGTACCTAACGACCTGCAAGGCATGTAACAAGGAGTCAACAACAAAGTTGAGCGAGTTCACAGTTGGTTGTTTGGTTTTAAAAGTTTGCTTTGGAAACCATAAGTTGTTTCGTAAACCACGAGTTAACCAGTATCTTTGTTTTTCCCCAAACCATATCCATAATTAGTGGGGGCTTCCCCATGTGAACCACTAGACCGTTACCATATCGACTACTGACGAAAGTAAGTTTTGCCCTAAGTCAATGTCTATCATCATTGACTGTTTGCCATGATCCATTAGTACACGCCCGTCCTACCGGCACGGTGTGAGGTTTTTCAACCCCTAATAGCGCTATTAACTAATAACCCGCTCGCCATCGGCCTCGGCGATTAAGTCCATATAAAATGAGGGACTTAATGAGAGAGTTTTGTCTAGTAAGTTTAAGGTTGTTGTCCTACCCAAGGAGGACGAACGTACGTATTCTACCCAAGGAGAATACGCAGGATTAATATTGGCATCCTACCCATGGAGGATGGCGGTACATATCCTACCCAAGGAGGATATGTAGGTTCCGTTTTAATTCTTTAACCCCATTCCCAACCACCGGGAATCCCATGCCTTAGAAAGTGTGTGAACTCACCTTGGGTTGCTCGGTTGAACTCTATAAAATAGCTAACAATCGGTGTTGGTCAATCACGTCCTAGTATGATTACCACTTAGTTTATTAGTGACTTCAAATAAGCACGAAGTTCCTACACGCATCTACCACATAACATGCATTCACTTTAACGGTTCACGCCCATATAAACTTCCCATCTATTACCATTCAAAAGCAAGCATACTATCTTGCACATACCACTTTCATTGACATTTAACATGTTAGATCATTCTTAGATAACATACCCGACATTTAGACACGCAAATTACTACTTGGGTCGTTTCAGCTTTAACATCCAAAACTGGGCTATTTTCGGGCATTTGAATAAAATAGTTAACTTACTCCAAAAATTCCCAAAATTTGACAGAATGTTTTAAACAATCCAAATATTACTGTGAAAAAATATCAGGATCCAATTCATTACCAATATTTTATAGAAATTCATTTACCGGACTGCAATCAGATTCGTCACTTTCTGACTGCAGTCCACGGAATAATTCATTTAAAATTCATCGTAAGTGAGATTGATCAAATTCCAGTTGGAGCATTACAACGACATCAGTGGTCATCTACAGTACAAATTTTATGAGCTAATTCTACACAGATTTCAAGTTATGTTGAAAAACATCACACACATTTTCTGCAGTAAAAACACAGCTTTTGTTGCTGTACAAAACGGACCTTTAAAAATAGTAAAAACCTCAAAAAAATATGATTCTAGTGCCATTTCAAGCGTTTTTCGAAAATACATAATTTAGACTTCAGAAAATCAATTTTTCGATTTATAACGGTCCGTTTACAGCCAACTGAAGTTGGCTGTAAATGTTACTCAGCATGCTTTTTATAGCTTAAATGCCACTAAAATGCACACATATGATCACCATACTTTCTAATAAAGTTCCATATGATGATCAATCATCATATTACTAGAAATCAACATGCAATCATCATCCATCTACTAAACAATATCAATCTAACAATATATCATCATATCATCATATTTCATCTCATGATTCAAGATTCAAGATTCAAGTCTTTTAGTGTTCTAGTTATTTTATCATAATACAATCTTTAACCACTAAAACATGAAGTAAACAAGAGTTTAAAGAAGTCTTACAACTAGCTTGAAGCTAGGGAAGATCACTAGAGAAAAGGTGATGAAAGTGGATGATAAAAGCAATGGATGAAAGTTCTTCAAGCTTCAATCTTCACAAGACACCTTCTAGTACTTGGATTGAGCTTGAAAATGGAATGATGGTGGTGGCAAGGTGGTGGTGGTGGTGGCGGCACTAGAGTGAGCCGAGAGGGGGAGAGAGAGTTTGAGGGAGGTGGTGTGATCTTGTGAGATATGGAGTGATATGGAGTGATCTTGCAAATCCTATGCTCCATACTTATAAGATTTCATCTAATATCTTGGAAATATACTCAAGCAACCAATCTAAATAAAATATTGACATAAAATCTTGGTGGGGTCCTCATGTGGGCCGTAAATCATCAAGGGGGGGGGGGGGTAAGTGTAACGTGATGGTAAGTAGGTAAATAATAGTTCAACTCCAAGTATAAGGTTACATGTTTTAGTTAGTAGATTTCTCGTGGGTGTTATGGTGTACGGGGATCATAACTGGCCAAAAAATAATTAAACAATGTTTCTTGCAATATTTTGGTGTCCCGGGTAATGTCCGGTTGTTCGGTTAGATACCGGTTCGTTAAAGTGCTAAGTTATTCCGTATAGTGTCTTTTATGTAACTTTTTGTGACACAATTAATTCCCAACACTTAGGAAAACATTCAGGACCATTTAGTCAAATTTTCTGCACAATCATTAAGCACAATTTAATATTAATTAATCGTACGGATACATGTAATTATAAGGGTTGTCACATTCTCCCACTGTTAAGAAAATTTCGTCCCGAAATTTAGCACGTGGTTACTGAGGAAGCTAGTTAAGTTGCGTGGTTTACTGGTTTTTTTTTTCCTGGGGTGTCACAAAGTAGCATCCAGTAGAAGGTATCATCATACAGCTTTAGGATTTACGGCTGAGTTACTTTCACCTTTGAGCTCAGGTAAATACTTTTAACTTATTTTCTCTATACGGGCTTGGGATATGGTATTTTAATAATACCACTTGGTCGGGTATGAAATCATTTAATCGGATTGTGATTAATAAATTTACATAACCCGTTTTAATCTGTCTTGTTTGATAACATAAACATTGGGGGTTAATTCGACCGTATCCTTGATATCCTCGGCTGATTTCATTTGAAAATTGCCATGACCTATGCACGAGGTGTAGGCATACACCTGACAGATGCAAATGCTAAAATACAAACCTACAAGTTGGGGATAACTCTTTTGTGGGTTCTATAAGTGGTGAGTCGGTTAATCATGATCGGCTTCCAACCGGCCCCAATTGTAAGACAAACATATAAATCTGTATACAAGATTATCTTTAAATAATTGTCCCAAGTTATAAATGATTTGTGCCATGTGCACTTAAAATCCATTTTCATAAATGTTTTCAAAAGAGTCATTTAATTGTATTTACCAGTGTAAACTGACGTATTTTCTTAAAGACTGATTGACAGGTACCTCTCGTAATAGGCTGGAGCTATTAGGTGTCATAAGAGGAGCTTGCAAATCCATAGATACCTGAAGTATGTTATTTTGTTTCTTTGTATTTATTTATGATCCGCCTGTGGATCTTATTACATTCTAGTGTGTATATTCTTTCACTCGGACACTCAGACATTATGGTTTGTAATAGTTTATTCACCAAGCCTTCCGCTGTGCTATTATATTGTGTATACTGACTATGATGATATCAACTACATCACGATACTCCCCGTCGGGCCCACCGGTAATATGTGGAAATATCGAGGTGTGACACGTCACCTTCAAAAGAGGGGCCTACTACTATAACTAAGATAATCTCTTAAAAAGTGCAAAAGTGTGAAAAACATCAAAGGTTACACTAAAGGCGAGTCGGATCCAAGTGATTCATCTTGTGTATCTGTTTTTATTTTATTTTTATTTTCGGCATTTTTAGTTTTTATTTTCATGTTTAAACCTTTTTCTAAAATTTTGATTTGATTAGACATTGAGGATAAAGCGGTATTAAAAGCTCTTGTGTCCTTGGATGACCTCGGTATCTTACCAACGCTATACTACGCTCACGATGGGTGCACTTGCCCATATGTGTGTTTAGTGTTAGTAGAATATCGTGTTTTATAAATTTAAAACTTGACTAAAGTGGTAAAAAGGGCAAAAAATATACGTAAAAATATATAACGCTACACACGCATCAAGTTTTTGGCGCCGTTGCCAGGGACACAAGGATTTTAAGAAAGTTAGGAATCAACGGCCTAATCGTTTTTCTTATTTTTCTGTTTTTTTTAGGATTTTTCTTAAATTTTCAGCTTCTGCAGAGCTCAGCACGGGCCGTGCCCGCTGAACACGCCCTGTGCCCAATCTTTGGTACTGGCAATCCTGTTTTAAGTCAGATAGTAGCTGAACACGGGGTCATGCCCAACCAACACGCCCCATGCCCAAGTATCAGTCACTGAAAACAGAACCGTAAGATCCCGACGGTTGGTAATTTCTGACAAAACCATGAGCGATACTGATTTTTTTACTACTGCTCCTCTTATGGTACTTGGTGTCAAATATGTGGTGGAACTCATGAAGATTTAAAATGTTATTTTTTTAAATTATACTTCCCACTATATATACCCATTATTTTCCTGTAGCCTTAAGAGGGGCGAGAGTAAAAATAATCCTTATCTCTCCCTCGAATGCTCTCAATCCTCCCTTCTAGATGAAATGCTTCTTGAAGAATTATTTCAAATGGAAGATCTAATTCTTAATTGGATAAAAGAGCTTAAGATGGACATAACTAATTCATCTGAAGACAACGCCCAAGAGTTATTGAGATCACATTCGGATAAAAACAACATCGTCCCTCCCGAAATCACCTCTAACTCTTGCGAAGACTTGAGCGATAGTCGTCCCTATGTCGATTGTGCCATGAAGGACTCCCCATCGACTTCCGTCGATGCATACATAGACCTGAGCGATTCGACATACACCTTCTTTAACGAGAGCCCGAAAAAGGGTTGGACTTGTCCACCTACATTTAGCATAGGAATCACCCTTACCGATAACCTCTTGCGTTCTCGTCTAAATCTAGGGCAACTAAGGTATCTCAGGCATTTCGGTGTTATTCCATCCAGTAAGGAAACACCCGATCTGGATAAAATCCTTAAAATAGACAAAACTTCATAAACATCCTCTAGACACGGGGCCGTGTCCAGGTCTGCACGCCCCCGTGTTCACCAAAAGATTCTCGTTTGACTTTCGGTCAGAATACGGACAAAAAGTGTCAGAATCTTGTCTGCACACGGGGCCGTGTCCAGCTGACACGGGGCCGTGTCCAGCGTGCTGTCGTTTTCTATAAATGCAGCAAGATTCCTGCACTCTTGGACCATTCCAAAGATAGAGATATGGTGGGATCTTCACACATATCATACTAGGTATATTCTAAAGAAGGTTCTCAACAACCATCTTGTCTTTTCCACTTTTGTCCATTGCCTTCTTCTTCATTTTCTCCTCAACACCTCCACTAAAGCTTGAAATCACCATAGATGCAAGCTTTATTTTAATATTTGTTAGATTTTTATTCAAGGAATCTTGTTAAAAATATGTTTTACAACACTGTTTTAAGTTATTTCTGCTTAAAAAAGCTTCAAAAGTCAGAAATATAATTTAAAGTTCCAAGATTCCTTGTTCTAAAAATCTGCAGAGAGGTGAACACGGGGCCGTGTTCGAGGTACTGTTCCACTAAAATGAATTCTTTTCGGTTTTTTTTCTTAAGATATCGAGCAGAAACAGTGGAAAATCATCATCACACTCCAGAAACAACCGACAAGGGAGAAGGTCATCGGTAGAAGACTCCCTCGTCAACTATGTCTACGCCTTGAGAGAGGCCATAGATGAGATGACGGGGGTTGAGGAGGCTCTGGTCGACCGTATTAATCATTTATCGGTGGGGCTAGAAGGGTGTCTTAGAGAAGTCAACCTTTTGCACCAAAGGTTGAACATTCTCGCTTCTCCTCCTTTGGTACCAATCGTTACCCAAAGGGCATGATGTGGTGCCAAAAGTTATCATACGACCGAATGGTGTTGGTGCATATGTCTGTCGACTTCATCTTGTATCGAGTATTGTAATAAGAATTATTAGATCAGGGCACGTTGTACGAGGAAAATAAGGTTTGGGTGTGATTGAGCTATTTCGCATGAAATAGCAAGATGTCATTCCGTGCGAAATACCTACCACTATAAATACCTGTCATGCTGAATCATTTGTAACGTTCGTGATTCCGGTACCGAAGTGCTGCCGACGTGTCTACTGATATGTAAACGTGTTATATCAATAAAACAAGACAATTAAGTGTGAATCAAGCTGTTACAAAGTCTAATCAATGAATTCCGCCTCTGATTAGACCGAGAACTCTTCTGATAGACTCGTTTAGATCGACTCACGATCCTACAAGCAGTATCAGACCTCAGGAGGAAGAGTTCTTACCAAATTCATCTTGTTTTCTTCAAAAATCTGACTTCTACACATTCTTTCTCAAAAGTAACAAATTTTTACGGTCAAAATGGATTGAGTTTTACATATAATAAGCGAAATTGTGTTTTAATGAATCCTTGAAAGAATTAGACTTAAAAACGAACAAAAACTTGGTCAATTAAATAAAAATCAGATTGATCATGGTGACGTCAGCAACATTCCGCGCGAAATAGGCTATTTCGTGTGAAGTTGTCATATCATTTCACACGAAATCAAGTTTTAAAACCTCATTTCGTACGAAACTACCTCTGTGGAATCTATTTCGCACGAAATCAAACTTTTTAGTGTCATTTCGTACGAAATCAACATCTATTTCGTATCAAAGGGCTATTTCGTTTGAAATCTGTATTTCGTGTGAACTATTTCGTTTGAAAAGGATATTTCGCACCAAAGCTTGTTTCCGTTTGAAGAAGCTATTTCGCACCAAACTGATTTCGTTTCAGGTATCGAAACATGGAAGAGGAATTTTACATTGCATTTGCAACACCGGTTGCTCCTGTTACAGCTGCTGAAACTGTTTACAGTGAGAATGAGACGGGAACGTATCAAAAACCTCCGAAGCTTATGTACATTGAAGATTTTAGAGGATGGCAAAATCGATTTGAAAACTGGGTGCAAGCTTATAAGTTTGATGCATGGTGTTCGTTAGAGGTAGATTACGAGAAACCGAAAAATGAACGTGGGCTTGAAAAAGCGTTTAGTGACTATTCAGATGTTGAAAAATTGAAATATACTAGTGAAAAAAAGATGATTAGTATTCTCCAACAAGCAGTTAAAGAAGATATCTTTGTTTTGCTCCAACATGCGGGTACTGCTAGATCAATTTGGATGGCGTTGATTAACAAGTTTAAGGGAAGTGCTGATATGATAAAGAACAAAAAGGCTTTATTAAAGAAATCATTTGATATGTTTGTAGCTTTTGAAGGTGAAACAACAAAAATGACCATTGATAGATATTGTCATCTGGTTTTGGAAATGGGAAGATTGGACATAAAGAAAGACGGCGATGAATGGGTTGATAAGCTAGCCGATGCGTTACCTCAGAATAAATGGGGAACATATTTGTTGATCTTAAAACATATGAGAAAATCAGAAAGTATGAATTTGGCAAAGTTTATTCAGAAGATTGAAGAACATGAATTGGACATTCAAAAAACGGCTATCATGAGTAATCCAAATGCATAACAAGATGTCAGTTTATACTATAGAGGAAATAAATTTGAAACTACTCCGAGTCCAAAGATTCAGACTACTTTCAGTACAGATAGTTCTTCTGGAACAAAAGGTATTATTGTAACTCAGAGTGGTGGACATTCGTCTTCGTATTCAAGCTTTGATCCAAATTATACAACACCAAGTCTTCAACGACAGAATCCAACAAATTTGCAATGCAATGTTACTTTGAACATTCAAAATGGTCAAAATCTTTCTCTAGAAATAGCTAAGCAACACATGGCATCACTTGTTGCTATGTTAGAATCGTATGAAAGTTTAGTTGCTGGCAAAATTGGAATCCGATGCTCACCAAAGAGGATTATGACCAAATTGATGCTGAGGAACTTGAGTTGATGGATGTAAAGTGGTGTTTGGCTAGTGCTGTTAGAAGAGCAGAAAAATTCCAACAAATTACCGGTAGAGATGAGTTTCGTGAAATGGGTGCATCTCCGATAGGGTTTGACAAATCAAAAGTTACATGTTTTCGTTGCAAAGAAAAGGGACATTTTAAAAGAGAATATAAAAATAAAGAAGCAAATGGAATACAAGATGGAAAAAATGATTATTATCAAAAGTCAATTTTTCACCAGCTTGCTCAACAACCATCATCATCCCGTGCCATTGAAGTTGAGAAGAAGAAAGTGTATCTTGTTAATCAAGATGATGAAAAAGTTGCAGAGGGATTTAGCTGGGACAAATACATACCACCTGGTTCAGGTCTTGTTGCTAAAATTCTGGAAGAAGAAGAAGTCAAATCTAGTCTGAAAAGAATACCGATTTTTCCAGAATTATGAAGCGATGCAGATACCGATGATGAAGAAGAATATATTAATAAGGCTAGAAAAGGTTTGGATGCTGATAATTTTAATTTTTTCTTTGCAGATAAGGTTGACATGCTGAATGAGAAAAAGACTGCCAGATTGAAGAGAGAGTTGGAAACAAAAAGAATTGCTGAAGAAAAGGCAAAATTGGAAGTTGAAGAAACAAAAGTTGAAGAAAATTCCACAGAAAAAGTTGAAAATGAAGAATGTAAAATAAAAGTCGAATTTGATGAAAAACAAATTATTGAGAAGGTGGTAGAGAAAATTGTTGAGGTGGAGAAAATAATTGAGAAAATCATCGAAGTTGAGAAAAACGTTGAAGTTGAGAAGGTTGTCGAGGTTGAAAAGATAGTTGAGGTCATAAAACCTTGTCTAAAATGTTTGGAATCTTGCAAACATTGTGAAGAAAAAGACAAGAAGATTTGTGAACTTGAAGAGATGAAAGAAAAATTGTTGTTTGATATGAAATATGTAAAAGAGTCGTATGATGTGTTGAACAAAACGGTTGATGGTCTGAACAAGAGAAACTTAGAAGTTGATGCTGCTATGACA
The DNA here is from genome assembly GCA_030545235.1 of Helianthus tuberosus. Lineage (NCBI taxonomy): Eukaryota > Viridiplantae > Streptophyta > Magnoliopsida > Asterales > Asteraceae > Helianthus > Helianthus tuberosus. The sequence goes on along the minus strand of CM060451.1, from coordinate 153,812,698 downwards.
ATGATGAGTTCAACATTAATGACAAAGCAGAAGGTCATTAATGAGTATATTGAGGATTGTGCAAAACTGAAGAAGGATTTGGAACTCGAAAAGATTGAAAGTGAAAGAATCAAACGATTGCTATTGAGTTATACAACTTGTGATTATTTGATTGATCGAGTTTATCCTACTGTTGCAGGTCTTGAAGCTTTCCAAGATAAAAAGACAGAAGAGGATACTGGTAAGAAACAAAGTGTTAAGTATAACAAGTGTCCGCCCCCGATCTATGAAAGTTATTCTACCAGAAAGCCAAATGTGGAACAATTAAATAAGGCACTCAACATAAAGTTAATGTCTGAAACCATTGATGAGTTACCAGACAACATTGATGTCACATTCACAACGTCTGACACTGATCATGAGTCTCAGTTGTTAAAGAAAGTGGTCGATCAGGTGTTGGATATGGATGAAGAGTCAAAGTCAGAGTCTAAATTTGAAAGTTCGAGTTCATCAGACAAGAGTTCAAGTTCACCGGTTAAACGGGTTTACAATAAAGAATTCCTGTTATCAAAATCTAATTTGAATGACGGACCAATCTGTCACACCCTGGCTTTGCGGAAGTGTGGGTTTATTTTGGTGTGACTTCTTAATACCATAGCACAATCAAAACAATGCTATATGAATTAAAACATATGATGTTCATCCATTCATCAAGTTTTAAAAGTTACCAAGACAACATTGTTTAAAAGTCGACACATGAAACAAATTACAACCATGACATAATTAAAAACTTGTTCATACGACTCGATCAAAGGCTTGAAATAAAAACACAGTTTAAGACTTGTAACCCGTCCAGGCAAAGGTCACACTTCCTAAACTCGGATGACATCATTTTTCCTACGCAGCTTGACGAAATTGCATACCTTGCCAGATCCCCTAGTTTCCTGAAATACATGTAGTTTGAAAAATCAACAAAAAGTTGAGCGAGTTCATGTAAAAGTGAGTATGTATAAATTCTTGTAGTATGTATGAAAATCCCTGGTATGTAGCAATTAAGGAAAAAGAGATCACCATTGGGTTGCAAAGCCAATGATATGTGTGAAGTGATGCAGGAAGACTCAAACCTAGCAAATTTGTGCGCCGGGCACATAGTCACCACATGGCCCATTCTGCGGACTCATGGATGGGGCTCGCTACACCCAAATAGATCTATCACTCATGTCCCTCGGTCCTACAACGAGGATTAATGGCCCCAAGTACCACCTACCCACCCACATGATCTAAGTAGTATACCCTCCTTAAGCTAACCATACCATGTATAAAAGTGTCTGTAATAATTGTCTCATGTATTTCACACCCGAAGTATAAAACTGAAAACAGTAAAAAGAAAAGGGGGACATGAACTCACAGAAGTGCGTATCCAGAAACGTCAATCTCCAACTCAATCTGCTGCGTGACGACCTACACGTATTAATTCCTATTAGACGGATGGGTCGTGCCTTGGCTTAAGGTTTAACGTTTTTGGAAAAATAGTTAGGTAATTATTTCGTATTCACACTTCTTATTTATTTTATAAGTATTTTCCTTCCCAAGGATGGGGGTAATAATACATGTGTTGGTGCATGTTTTATGACAACAGCTTTGGATTGGTCTTTGGATATTAAACAGAAGATTGGATCATGAAGACTTAAAGAAAAACGAGTTCTATAAAGCCCAATCAGTCCAAGTTTGTACTAAGTCTATTAGGCCCAAGTTTATGTGACAAATGTAATATGGGCAAAGCCCAATTCGAGATCTTGGCTGTGTGTATATAAACAGCCTTAGTCTTGAGTTCTAGGTTAGACACTTTAGACAACTTGAGAGCTTTTGGAGATTGTGAGAGAGCATTCAAGTGTGAGAGGTTAAGAACAAAACAGAAATCGGCTGTTAGGTTCTTGTAGATCTTAGTGATTGTAAAACGTTTCTAAGGGTTTGATAATCACAGAAGATCAGTTTGAAAGTTTGCGTGTTTGTGTGTTCGAGTTCTTGTTCTTCTACATAATCTTGTTTCTGTGTTTGAAGATCAATCAAGGGGATTCCGCACCCTTGATAGATTAACAGTCTTGTGAAGATCCAACGGGATTAAGGGACCTACAATTGGTATCAGAGCATTTGCTCTTGTGCATGGTTCAAGACTGAAGACTGGATTCAAGTTGTGTTTCGGTTGAAGAAGTTTTGGTGTATCATTCAAAATTTTCGTGAAGAACAGCAAGAACAAGGAAGAACAGTTCAAAATTCTGAGTTTTGATCTGTTTTGGTAGTTGGTTGTTTGCAAATTTCGAGTTTAAGTTCTGGGTTTTTGCGAAGAACACGAAGAACACTTGAAGAACAGTTTAAATTCGTGTACTTTAATCTGTTTTGATTATTGTTTTGACTGTTTTCGTGTTTGTAGGAAAGAAGTGCTGATTGACAGCTGCTGCTGTTGTTAGCTGCTGCATGTTTCAGGATTGGGTGGCTGGGTGGCCCAATCAGCTCTTGAGCGATTTTAACAGATATCTCGGTGACCGGCGAAGTTAAAATCCAAAGGCGACTTTGGTAACCGTATAACTTTCCACTGCGAAATTATCACGGTTTTCGGAGAATTTACAGTCGCCGTTATAGCGAAATTAAGCAGCGAACCTGACCAGCGAAAGTAACAGATCAGCGAAATTAACCAGTTGGACCAGCGAAAATAACAGATCTCAGCGAAATTAGGAGAGAAATTAAGGGGTGGAATTTCAGTTGGCAAGCGTCGAAAATATTTCAGAGTTTTGCAAATAGAAATTGATCCGTAGGTCGTTTGGAGAAACTGTTTGCACCGTTGAACTCGTGGGATTTTTAGGACAAAAAATATTTCAGACTCTGGAAAATCCCGATTTCGGTTTTCGACATTAGATATCATTGGATTCGTCTTTTCGAGACGATTCTAACGGTGTAATTTGGTAACCACTGTGTTCGGAAAAATTTTGTACGGTTTTATCAGTCTGTTACGTTGAAATGTCGAACATGTCAAAATTGAACGAACTCTTAAGGATGGAACATGAGGTAGGCACGACGAACAAACCACCTAAGATGATGAAGGTGGAGAACTACTTGACATGGAAGGATAGGTTTCAATCTTTTGTTGAGTACCAGGACACGCGTATGTGGATATGCATAGACGATGGGTATGTGAACCCAACTCATGAGTTTGAGGGAAGACAACGTATAACTGCTTACGTTGATATGGATGCCGAACAAAAGAAAATGTATGAGGCTGAAAAGAGAGCCTTGGCAGCCATTAAAATGTCTTTACCTGATGGCATCAAGCATACCTTTAAGAAGTACACTACTTCAAAGGAAATGTGGGATGCACTAGAGAAGAGATATGAGGGAAATCCTGATGTCAAGAAGAACAAAGTTGATCTACTGAAGAAGCAGTTTGCTGTGTTCAAGTACATGAAAAATGAGTCACTTGAGGACGTCATCACTCGATACTACCATCTGATGTCAGAATTGGACAATTATGATATAGATTGCTATACTGACATAGAGAAAAATGACAAGCTACTTGATGCTCTACCGGCTAAATGGGATATCTGCACTCTCATGATTAAGGGAGAAGCAGATTATGACACGAAGGAATTGGAAGAAGTAGTTGGAAAGCTTAGAGCTTATGAGCTTAGTATGAAGAAAAAGGACACTGGTTATGATCAGGTTCAAGATCCAGGGATATACAATGGGCTTACATCTTCTTCACCTCATGATGCTTCTAGCGACTCTGCAACTGCATTTCTTTCGTGTGATAAGGAGCAGGTCACAGTGAATGAGGATGGTGATGTGTGTTTTGTAGCTGCTGCTGGAGGATCAACAGGAGTCAAGAGAACATCAACTTCAAAGCAAAGTAGTAGTGCAAAGTCAATGCCTATGAGTGTGAAGTCTGCTGAAGGACATCTTGCTCTACTTGCTTCTTTTGTTGCGTCTTATGAGAACTACATTCAAGGGAAAATATCTGATCCTGCCACTTTAGATGAAGATTATGATCAGATTGACCCTGATGATCTAGAAGAGATGGATCTACAATGGCAGATGGCCATGATTTCGAGACGTGTGAAGAGGTTCATGAACAGAACTGGAAGGAAGTTTGTAGGAAAGAGCGTAGGTTTTGACAAGACCAAAGTCAGGTGCTTTAACTGTCAGAGTTATGGTCATTTCGCTAGGGAATGTCAAAAACAAAAGCGTGAGAATACGAATCAAAGTTCAAACAATCGGAATGCATCAAACAACTCTAACAACTCTAACTCAAGGGCATTGATATCTACTGCAAGAGAAAGCTCATATGACTGGAGCATTCACTTAGAAAATGATGAGAATGTCTCTCAAGCATTCATGGCAGAGATCACTCCAGCCAATGATGGTGAAGCTACAGTAGATGAGGCTAAAGTTGAGAAGAAGAGTGAAGTTGAGGAAGATAAGGCTGATCAGACAACAGATGCTGAAGAGGAAAAGCCAGAGTCTGAGCATGAAATGGAAGCTGATGAGAAAGATGAAATCATCAAAAGAATGGAAGCTCAACTTGCTGCTCTCATGGCCAACTTAGACAAATCAACAGGAGAGGTAAGTAACTCTGCCACTTCTGTTTGCTTAAAGTGTCGTGAACTACAGGGTGAAGTTGAAAAATTGTCAACTCAAAACAAAAGTCTTGTGAGCGAAATGTCTAACGTAAAAGAGTCAAATTTCTTTGCTAAAAGAAACGAGTCATCATATTTGAAAAAGATAAAAGGCTATGAAGCTGAAATTGAAGCTTTGACCAGCAAATTAAATGAAAAACTTCAAGTCATAGACTTAGCTCATGACATGATGGCTGAGAAAACAAAAGAGATTTCTGATAAAAACAAAGAGTTGTCTGATGCACAACTTAAAATTGTTGAACTTGAAAAGAAGTTAGGTCAATTCAGAGATTCTACTTTTGTTATGAAACATATGATGGGTGGGTTAAAGAAGAGTAATGACAAGACAAGTGTGGGATTCCAGGGCTTTAATGAAGTCCCACCTCCTCTTAGTCATGACTATTCTTTCCTACCTGATGAGGATGAGCTTACAGACTGTCTGTCAACATCACCAAGTAGTTTCACATCCAGTCAAGGTGATGTGTTTGAAGATAATGATGCTAAGAAGGAAAATAACAGCAAACCTGTTTTGAAAAAGAAAAATACATCTTCTAAAAACAATAATCAAATTTTTGTTAAAAAGGTTAATTTTGTTCAAGGAAGTGATATGAAAACCGAAACAGCTGTTATTGAAAAGGTATCAAATGTAGAGTTTGCTAGAAACAAAAACATAGAAAAATCTGAAATTAAGCAAACTGAGCAAAATCCTTCTAAGGCATCATCATCAAAACCAGAATCTAGTTCAAAGGCTTCAACTAAGAAGTCTTCGAAAAAGAGATCGTGCTTCAAATGTCACACAAAGGGACATGTAGCTAGCTGCTGTCCTAACAAGAAGGTTGAAGCACAAATTAGTGAGAAACAAAAGGGGAAATCACCTGAGAAGCAAGGTGATAATGAGGAGAAAGTCTCAAATTCTCCAAAGAAATCTGCTCCAAAGCAACAACCGGGTGTTGCTAGTGGTGTAAATAAGGCTGAAAAAGGAACTCCACAAGTTCCTCGTTTCCAAAGAAATCAACCAAGATTTCAGCCTGAATCTACATCAGGCAGATATGAAAGACCTAGAAGTAACTCACCAAGAATGAATAATCAAAATTCAAATAATTTCAGAAGTCAAGGTCAATATCAAAATCGATACCAAAATAATGGTGGTCGAACTTTTTATAACAATGGCTTTAGAAATTACAATCAAGGTTCTTGGAATCAAAATCAAAATTTTCAAAGGTCACATAGTCCAAACACAAATAGGTACCCTCAGGTCCAGAGACCTTATGGAAATCATGCCCCATTTCCATCAACAGGTCCGAGATCCAAGACTCCAATTAGGGGTGATGGATCTTGGATGGATGTTCAAGTAGTAGGTGAATTTGGACGACCCAAGACCATTAAGGCTTGGGTCCCCCAATCTAACTAATCTTTCGGTTGGTGTGTGAAGGAGCTGCTAAGGAGGATTATCAACTTATGGTATGTTGATAGTGGCTGCTCCAGGCACATGACGGGGGATGCGAGGTTGTTTTCTGAATTTGAAGAATTTGATGGTGGACATGTAAATTTTGCTGGTGCTAAAGGTGGTAGGATTACTGGACGAGGAAAAGTGACGAATGGGAAGATCACTTTGGACAAAGTGAACTATGTTGAGCATCTTAAACACAATCTGATGAGCGTGTCACAAGTCTGCGACAAGGGTCACTCGGTCCATTTTACAAATACTGAGGCATTGGTGTTGAAACCGGGTTTGGTCATTCCGGACGATTGGATAGTTATGCGTGCACCAAGGAAAAATGACACTTATGTCATGGACATGGGTGCCAAGGATCCAACTGCTGCGGTGGCGTGTTTACTGTCAAAAGCATCTGAAGCTGAATCAATGTTGTGGCACAGACGCATGGCTCACATTCACTACCGCAAAATGAATTATATCATAAAGAATGAGCTAGTGAAAGGGGTTCCATTGCTGAGGTTTCAAGTGGAAGATAAATGTCTTCCATGTCAAAAGGGAAAACAACACAAGAAACCTCATAAGTCTAAAATAGTAAATTCCATTAATGCCCCTTATGATTTACTTCACATGGATTTATTCGGTCCAGTGAACGTGAGGAGCATAGGTGGAAAGTACTTTTGTCTTGTTGTCACTGATGATTACTCACGTTATTCATGGGTTTTCTTTTTAGGTACAAAAGATGAGACAGCAGAGATGTTGATAGATCTTTTTACAAAATTGGAAAACGTTCATGATGCAAGGATCAAGAGGATAAGGAGTGATAATGGCACGGAGTTCAAGAATCGGATTCTGGATCTCTACTGTCTTCGAAAGGGAATTGAACATCAATATTCCGCTCCTTACACTCCTCAACAAAATGGAGTCGCTGAGAGGAAAAACAGGACGTTGATTGAAGCCGCTAGGACGATGCTTTCAGATTCAAAGCTACCAGTTCTTTTCTGGGGAGAAGCTGTGAATACAGCTTGCTACGTCCTAAACAAAGTTTTGACCGTTAAACGTTTTAACAAAACTTGTCATGAGTTAATGTTTAATGAAAAACCAAACTTAACAGGGTTTGAACCATTTGGATTACCCTGCACCATTGTGCGAAACAAAGATAAACAAAAATTCGGTGAGGTGGCAGATGAAGGCTACTTTCTAGGCTACGTGCCTGGTACACCGAATAAAAGGGTTTTTAATCTAAAAACTGGTAAAATTGAGGTTGTTTTTAATGTAGAAATTACTTCTTACAAACCTCAACAATCAACGAGTGGTCCTGCTATATTATATGATTATGATAGTGTGTTTAAATCATTTAATATTCCTGAGGTTTCTGATGCAGATGCTTCTCAGCTGATTCAAACAGTGATTGGTGAAGACGATGAAGGTGAATTTATGCCTAGATCGAATGTAGATATGTCAGATGCTCCGGGAACTTCCCAAAGTGCTGCTGATCCTGATTCAAGCGATAGTGACTCTGAACCCTTTCAGGGGGAGGATTTCATTAATCCGTTTGCTAATCAAAATATTCAGAGGGAGGTTGGATCAAACCTGGGTGATAATCTAGAAGTCGATGCTGTTGCTACTACACGAGCAAATAGAGATCATCCGGTTGATATGATACTGGGAGATCCTACTGTAGGTGTTCAGACGAGAAGAAGCATAGCAGAAAATTCTGGGTTATTTGTTTCGATTGAGAAGACTGGGATAGTGAACGAGTGCTTGTATAGTTGCTTTATTTCCCAAGAGGAGCCGAAGAACATTCATATGGCTCTTAAAGACAATTCATGGGTTGAAGCTATGCAAGAGGAATTGGCCCAGTTTGCTAAGTTAAAGGTTTGGGAATTGGTGGACCTTCCAAAAGGTGAAAGAGAGATTGGCACTAAATGGGTATTTAGGTGCAAGAAAGATGAAAGAGGTATTGTCACACGCAACAAAGCTCGGTTGGTTGTCAAAGGCTTTAATCAGCAAGAAGGGATTGATTACAATGAGGTGTTTACACCAGTGGCGAGGTTGGAGGCAATTCGTTTGTTTCTGGCTTTTGCTTCATTCAAGGGCTTCAAAGTTTACCAACTAGACGTGAAGAGTGCATTTCTTTACAGAAAAGTTCAAGAAGTGGTGTATGTCTCACAACCAGATGGGTTCGTTGATACAGACTATCCAGATCGAGTGTACAAACTTGATAAGGCTTTGTATGGGTTACATCAAGCTCCCAGGGCGTGGTACGAGACACTGTCTACACATCTGGTCAAGAATGGTTTTGAAAGAGGTCAGATTGACGGTACACTGTTCATTAAGAGAAAGAAGGAAGATTTTCTGCTGGTACAGGTATACGTGGATGACATCATCTTTGGGTCATCTGACGAAAACATGTGTAAGGAATTTGAACAGGTGATGAAGAGCAAGTTTGAAATGAGTGCTATGGGTGAGCTGTCTTACTTTCTGGGATTACAAGTTGAACAGAAGGAGGATGGGATGTTTATACATCAAACAAAGTATGTGTATGACATTTTGGCTCGATTCAAAATGATTGATTGCACTACTTTCAACACACCCATTTGTGAAAACCACAATCTCGGCCCAGATCATGAAAGCACTGAAGATGTTGATCCAACTCAATACAGGGCGATGATTGGTTCTCTAATATACTTGACTGCTTCAAGACCCGACATCATGTTTGCCGTATGCTTGTGTGCCAGATATCAGGCAAATCTAAAGGAGTCACATATGAAAGCAGTGAAGCGGATTCTTCGTTACTTGAAGGGGAAACCTAAACTTGGGTTGTGGTATCCAGCTTATAGTGATTTGAGGTTCGTTGCTTACACTGATTCAGACTTTGGAGGATGCAAATCAAACAGAAAATCTACAACAGGTGGTTGTCAGTTCTTAGGAGGCAGGATCGTGTCTTGGCAATGCAAGAAGCAATCCTGTGTGTCTACCTCTACGTGTGAAGCTGAATATATTGCTGCGGGTAGCTGTTGCTCTCAGGTTCTCTGGATCCAACAGCAGATGCGCGATTACGGTTTGGATTTCACTCGTACTCCTATTATGATAGATAATAATGCCACTATATCAATCACAAACAATCCCGTAAAGCACAGTAGAACTAAACACATTGACATACGTCATCACTTTATACGGGATTGTGCTGAAAAACGATTAATTGAATTGCACCGAGTTGACACAGAAGATAACCTTGCTGATCTTTACACAAAAGCTTTTGATCGAGCTCGCTTTGAACACTTAGTCGAACTCAATGGGATGAGGAATCCTGAATAACTGGTTTTTCGTAAGAATTTTTATTAATAGTTTACGTTTTTTCTTAAAAATCAAAAATACAAAAACATCGAAAAATTTCAAAAACACAAAAAAAAAAAATAGAAAAGCAAAAATGAGTTTCCTGGCGAGTAAAAGAGAAAATGATAGTACATCAGTGGTCTGTCTAAACCTCTTTAAACCTTAAATGAAATTTGCTAAGCAGCTCTATATAAGATGTATCGGTAGGCTCACAATCATTTTAAAGTGTGCAGGGTGATATAAACTTAAATCGACTGAAGACCAGGTGGGAACCATTCATTGGCATATGGTCTTAGTACCGAAATTTCGTTTGAGAGATTGCCGAGGTTCTGAGATATTCGGTCTTTATGCTGCTTATCATCTGGATATCATGGTTGTATCTTTTACCGAAAAATAACGGGGACGCAAGTCTAGATCTTCCATGATATCACACATACGTGTACATATTGCATTCGACCTCAATAAGTGATCAACAATCACATGTCCCCAAAATAAGTGATAATATATCACATTTATCCGGGAGTCAAGTTCGTCTCTCTGCTGTACGAAAGTACTGACCTGTTCACGGACTTGCTCCTGTGCCCTCATGCATCTGAAAATCAAGTTCCTCATCAATAAGTGATTCTATCACATAGGGCTTGTTTTCAATCAAAATAAGTGAGTTTCTCACATCATATACGGTCAAACAGATGATAATCGGTATACTCACCGGTAAGATGAACCCTCGTGCATACCTTGATACGGGAATGTGTCGTGATGTGGATGAACACCGGTCGGTAAGTATAAATCATACCTTAACGTATCCCCTCGCCATGATTACATCTGATAAGTTGAGCTTATGTGGACAACAATACCGATAATCGTTATAGGATGCTTATCTAAATGTTAACTAAAAGAACAACAAGAGCGTTTTGACATGACCGTACACTGATATGATTCTCTTACCCTCGAAACTCGCAAAAAGAATGTCTGTAAATATTTATTTACTGCTTTCAGTCTTTACTTTTGAAAATATAAAAATCCAAAAATAGTGTCTTTTTCTGTTAAAATTCTTAATGTACGGAAAACTGTTGTTCTTGGAGGAGTTGTTACCGAAAGGGGGAGACTGTGTTAGAAAGTGGGTTCAAAATCTCTTAAATCATGCAGGTTATAAGGTGTTTGTTAAAATTTGTGCGTGTTGGTGCTTAATTGGAAAATGCTTAATCTGATACAGTTTAACTATCTCTAGTAAAATAATAATTCTTTAACTATGTTGAAAAATTCTTATGGTTTCTCGAGATGTTTGTTTTATAGTATACAGATTGAAGCAGTTTGTTGATGAGAAGTTGCTGTGAAGAGAGGAAGAGTTTGTTGCTGCTTGGTAGAATCCTCCTTCTACAATGCAGAGTGGATGCTGTGAAGACTTACATTGAATGCTGAATCAAAACTTGGAAGATTTGGTGATTGGATGCATCAGCTTAGGGGGAGTCTGTTGCTGACAGAGATGTTGCTGACAAAGACAGAATTCATGTTGAAGCTGACGCTATCCAAAGACCAAAGACTGTGAGATTCTGAAGACTAAAGTTTCCTTTGCAAGCTATTGTCAAGGGGGAGTTTGTTGGTGCATGTTTTATGACAACAGCTTTGGATTGGTCTTTAGATATTAAACAGAAGATTGGATCATGAAGACTTAAAGAAAAACGAGTTCTATAAAGCCCAATCAGTCCAAGTTTGTACTAAGTCTATTAGGCCCAAGTTTATGTGACAAATGTAATATGGGCAAAGCCCAATTCGAGATCTTGGCTGTGTGTATATAAACAGCCTTAGTCTTGAGTTCTAGGTTAGACACTTTAGACAACTTGAGAGCTTTTGGAGATTGTGAGAGAGCATTCAAGTGTGAGAGGTTAAGAACAAAACAGAAATCGGCTGTTAGGTTCTTGTAGATCTTAGTGATTGTAAAACATTTCTAAGGGTTTGATAATCACAGAAGATCAGTTTGAAATTTTGCGTGTTTGTGTGTTCGAGTTCTTGTTCTTCTACATAATCTTGTTTCTGTGTTTGAAGATCAATCAAGGGGATTCCGCACCCTTGATAGATTAACAGTCTTGTGAAGATCCAACGGGATTAAGGGACCTACAACATGTACATGTTATAATTCCGAAAATATATTTTTAAGTCTCACTTGAAAAATATATTTTAATCACTTATCTAAAACATTTAAATTCCAAAATATATATATTTTCCCAAAAATATTATATTTTATTTCGTACATTTTCCAAAATAATACTTTATCAAAAATATACGAATAAGAGTATTTTTCCGAAAATACTTTGTAAGTTACGTTTTAAAGTTCGCGTTGTATTACGATACTTGGGTAACTTAGATATTTATTTTGCGAGAGCGTTGATATTATGTTGGGGTTGTAATTTCACAGTATTTTCAAGTTATATTATTTTTACCCTAAAAATAATATATCTAGTACACCAAATAACAAACAATCACACAAGCGTTTTATTATAATATATATATTCCAAATATATATTTTAACAATTTTTATTTACGAAAATCAACCTCCGGCACTTGGTAATTTTTGAAATAAAAATCATGGCGAAGTTTATTTTGAAAAACCAAGTTAAAAATATTTTTGTGAACGCTTGATAGAAAAATATTCCTAAGTGTTATATTTTTAGAAAAATTTCGCCTGAGTTTCCTCTGTAAATGGATGTGTCCATGCTTTTAGCATATCATTTTCTTTTGAAAAATCAATCAACAATCATCAATATATAATTCTTAACTACTAATCTTGACAAAAATAAGTCTAAACCACAAACTCATGAACTTGAAGGTTTGTAAAAATAAGTAGTAAATTACCAACATACTTAGTAGGTCTTGTTATCTTTAAAAATAAGTTTAGTTTCCTGAAAACTTTATTTTTAAAAAATTTGAAGTTTAACAACTTCTAGTCATGATTCACAAAAATATTTCTTTGTCAAATTTTCTTGTTACACAAGTGTTCATACACTTGTTTACCTTATAAAAATATATTTAGTTCATGTAAGATCCGGGTTTTTACAAAACTAGTATTCTTCACTTGGTTCTTTCGAAAACCCACTTGTAGATCTTTAGATCTACAAGTTTATAACCTTATTTTTCAAGAAAAATTATATTTGTTCAAGTTTCAAGTTCATGGGTGGATGGTTTCATCATCCTTCATATTTCTAGTTTTTACATCTTACTAGTTCATGTTCTTGAACATGATCTAGCATGGCTAGGGGAGAAACAAGGCGTAAAAGTGGTGGATAAAAGAAAACTTGAGCGGTCCTTGAGCTTCCGAGTGCACCAAGCTTGCTTGTTGGACCTCTAACACCTTTGGATGTAAGGGAATGGCTTGTAAGAAAGTTGATGGTGGTTGTATGGTGGATGGTGGTGGCGGCCGTAAGTGAGGGAAGAAGGAAGAGAGAATGTTTGAGTTTGTGTGATGTTGAAATGAAGAGATCAAGTTCCTTAGGTGCAAATTTATAAACCATGTTTCACTAATATCCATCATGTATTATGTTCAAGTAACCAACAACAACATTAATAAAATATTCAAAAGAAATGTGGGGGTGTCCACCCCACATGTAACCGTCGAGAGGGGGGAGGGGGTAGGGAGTTGGGTTGTGATGGAACTAGTTACAATCTAGTTAAGTTTAAAGTGTTTAGTTAGTATGTTATTATGTGTTATGTAATATAAGGTGTGTTAGGGTGTTCGGGGTCCCTAACTAGCTCAGAAAAGTCAAAACAATGTGTTTGGCAATATATTTATGTTTCGGGTAAAGTTCGGTTGTTCGGTTGGATGTTGATCCGTTCAAGTGCTAAATAAAGCTTTAAAGTGTCTTTTATATTATTTTTAGTGACACAATTAATTCCCAGTACTATGGAAAGTGTCTAGGACCAATTTACCAAGTTTTTGCACTTTACTAGCTTGGTTAAATGCTGAATTTTGTTTATTTAGTGCAGAATTCTGCACTTTAAGTATGTTTTAGGCACTTCCGGGCACTATAACTTTCACCTAGTGACGCAGTTTTATGGTCCTCACCTCCCTAAACTCCCTACTAGTGTAGTATTCTATTCCTGGCTCACACTGGCCTCCAAACAATGTCTGTCTAGGTGCTGGTATTGTCAGCATGTCTTTATGGTTATCCGCTCACTGTGTTAACTGTGCTTTGTGCATCAAGTTTGTCACTATTGTTTGTGTGTAATAAATGGAGTGACAGTAATAAAATGTGATGCATGGTTATGTATGTATCAGAAAACGGAAAGCAGTTTAATCATAATTGTAATCAAGCACAGTAATTAAGCACTAATTAAATATTAATTAATTTGTACGGATACCTGGATTTGTGAGGGTTGTCTCATTCTCCCCACGTTAAGAAAATTTTGTCCCGAAATTTTATGCTCTGCTCCTGGTTGGAGGGGACTTAGGAAATAAATGAGGGTACTTTTCTTTCATACGATCCTCACGTTCCCATGTGTATTCTGGACCATGTCTTGCATTCCAACGAACTTTGACGAGCTTGACACTACTTCTGCGTGTTTTGTTTATCTTCCAATCCGTAACTTCGACAAAGTGGAGCATGTCGTCGATATGAACTTCGTCAGCAGGAATGATTACTGTCTCTTGTGTTGGACTCTTTTTCAAATTTGATACATGAAATGTATCATGAACACCATTAAGTTCAGCAGGTAGGTCCAACTTGTAGGCTACAAGCCCAATCCTTTGCAGGATTCTGAACGGGCCAATGTAACGTGGATTCAACTTCCCACGCTTCCCAAAGCGTGCCACACCCTTCCAGGGTGAAACTTTCAACAAAATCATATCCCCAACTTGAAATTCCAAAGGTTTCCTCCTTTGATTTGCATAGTCTTTCTGTCTGTCGCGAGCCGCCTCGATGCGCTTTTGAATCTGTGCAATCTTGTCTGTCGTCTCTTGGACTATTTCGAGACCAACAAGCTGTCTATCACCCGCATCAACCCAGCATAAGGGTGATCGACATTTGCGTCCATAGAGAGCTTCGAATGGCGCGGCTCCAATACTTGTGTGGTAGCTGTTGTTGTACGAAAATTCGACCAATGGTAAGTGATTGTCCCAGCTACCACCTAGGTCCATTACACATGCTCTCAGCATATCTTCCAAGGTCTGAATACTTCTCTCACTTTGGCCATCAGTTTGTGGGTGAAATGCAGTGCTTAGATTCAACTGCGAGCCAAAAGCTTCTTGGAAAGATTGCCAAATCCTTAACACGAAGCTTCCATCCCTATCAGAGATAATCGAGAGAGGCACTCTGTGACGTGCGACAATCTCCCTCATGTATATTTCTGCAAGTTTACTCGTGTTGTCTTTCTCTTTGATCGACAAGAAGTGTGCGGACTTTGTTAGACGACCTACTATTACCCAAATTGTATCATGGCTTCTGGACGTTTTTGGCAATTTCGTTATGAAGTCCATTGAAATCTGTTCCCACTTCCATTTGGGTATTTCAGGTTGCTGCAGTAGGCCTGAAGGCTTCTGGTATTCGGCTTTTACCTTGGCGCACGTTAAACATTTACCAACATAAACAGCAACATCGCCTTTCATCCTATGCCACCAGTAGAAATCCTTAAGGTCTTGGTACATCTTATCTGCACCGGGATGAATTGAGTACCGTGACTTATGAGCTTCATCCAAAATAACCTTTCTCAATCCACCAAACAGAGGAACCCAAATCCGTTTCATAAAGCATAAAGTTCCTTCCTCGTTTGGCACCAACTGCTTCTCCATCCCACGGAGATACTCGTCCTCAATATTCCTTTCTTTAAGAGCTTCTCTCTGCGTGGCCCGAATGCGCAGTGAGAGATCTGTCTGGACAATCATTTCTAGAGCCCGAACCCTTATGGGTTTGATCCTTTCTTTTCAACTCAGGGCATCGGCGACCACATTCGCCTTCCCTGGGTGATACTTGATCTCGCAATCATAATCATTCAACAGTTCAACCCAGCGTCTTTGCCTCACGTTAAGCTCTTTCTGATTAAATATGTGCTGTAAGCTCTTGTGATCAGTGAAAATTGTATATCTCGTACCATACAAATAGTGTCGCAAGATCTTCAACGCAAATACCACTGCGCCTAACTCCAAGTCGTGCGTGGTATAATTTTTCTCGTGAACCTTTAGCTGGCGAGAAGCATATGCTATGACCTTCTGGCGCTGCATCAGCACGTATCCCAAACCTTGACGCGAGGCATCGCAATATACCACGAAGTCGTCCGTTCCTTCGGGTAGCGATAAGATCGGTGCATCACAAAGCTTGTTTTTCAGCAACTAAAACGCTTCTTTTTGTTTAACTCCCCAATCAAACTTCTTATCTTTCTGGGTGAGGGAAGTCAAAGGTTGAGCGATTTTTGAGAAATCCTCAATGAACCTTCGATAATAGCCAGCCAAACCTAGAAACTGTAGAATCTCGGTTGGCGTCTTTGGTGTCTCCCAATTCTTGATCACCTCGATCTTTGTGGGATCAACGTGAATTCCATTTCCATTAACCACATGTCCAAGAAACTGGACTTCGTGTAGCCAAAACTCACACTTCGTGAACTTAGCGTACAACTTCTCCTTCTTAAGTAGCTCTAGAATAGCTCTTAAGTGATGTTCGTGCTCGTCCTTCGTCTTCGAGTAGATCAGAATGTCATCAATAAACATGATCACAAACTTATCCAAGTACGGCTTGCAGACTCTGTTCATTAGATCCATGAAGACTGCCGGTGCGTTTGTTAACCCAAACGGCATAACCAGGAACTCGTAATGTCCATAACGAGTCCTAAAGGCCATCTTCAGGATACTTTCCTCTTGGATCCTTAGCTGATGATATCCTGATCGAAGGTCGATCTTTAAATAAAAGCTCGAACCTTGCAGTTGATCGAACAGGTCATCAATCCTTGGCAACGGATATTTGTTCTTGATAGTCAACTTATTAAGCTCGCGGTAGTCTATACACATACGAAAACTACCATCCTTCTTCTTAACAAACAGAACTGGAGCTCCCCAAGGTGAGAAACTTGGTCTAATAAATCCATTGTCTAACAACTCCTGGAGTTGCGTCGACAATTCCTGCATCTCCGAAGGCGCAAGTCGGTAGGGTGCCTTAGCCACAGGCGTGGCGCCTGGAACTAAGTCAATGTGAAACTCAACTTGCCTTTGAGGTGGCAACTCTGGCAAGTCTTCTGGAAAGACTTCAGGATATTCTTTACGACTGGAATGTCTTCGATCTTTAGCTCCGCGGCTTCTTTATCCACGATGTGCACCAAGAAGGCAACACATCCCTTCTGTAAACACTTTCTAGCTTTCAGACAGCTGATGATTCTCAGAGGCGTATCGCGCTTTTCTCCATGAACTACGACCGTCTCTCCATCTCCTATCTGGATGCGGATGGTCTTTTCGTGACAGACAATCTCGGCTTTGTTACTCGACAACCAATCCATCCCTACTACCACGTCGAAGCTTCCCAACTCGACTGGTAGTACATCCAAGGCGAACTCGCGTTCACCAAGCTCAATTACACAACCTCGAACAACTTCATTTGCTTCAACTAGCTTTCCATTTGCCAGTTCAATTGAGTACGGGATATCTAGGTCACTAGTGGCTTAACCAAGTATATTCTTAAATTCTAACGATACAAAGCTATAATCGGCACCAGTATCAAACAGAACAGATGCAAAGCGTTGAGTGATAGGGAACGTACCAGGATCCTGGCGCGCTTCCCTTACGCTGATGTTGAAAACTCTCCCACAGGCTTGATTCAGCTTTGGGCATTCCCTCTTGAAGTGCCCAACTTCTCCACAGTTAAAACATCCAGGTCCTCGACCGTTTCCATTTTTGTTTCCATTTCCACCCTGGTTGTTGTTTTGGTTGCGATTTCCACTCCCAGCTTGATTCGCAACATTCCCACGATTTCCATTCCCTCCATTATTCCCTTGCGGGCGATTTCCATTACCATTCCCACAACCTCGATTATCACCACGCCCAGTACCAGTTCCGGCCCAACATGTATCCTTCGAGTGGCCGTTCTTCCCACATGCCTCACATTTTCTTAATCCGCACTGGCTAGAATGATGGCACTGGCATGTATCACACTTGGGCAGAGTACCCATGTAACCTCTTCCTTTGTTCTCAACACCAGTTGCAGCTCTGACCAGTGTGCTTGACTCACCCCTATTGCTCACATTGCTTGTACCCTACTTGAAGTTGGAAAATTTTTGTTTGTTTTCACCAGACGATTCAACATGTGTCTCCTTTTTCTTCTGATCAGAAACTGAGAACTTGTTCAACCTAATGGCTTCCTCAGTAAGAGCCACACTGAGATCTATGGCTTCTGTGATTGTTGCGGGCTTGGAAGTAGTAACCATACTCATAATCTGGGGAGCCAATCCCCAGATGAACCTCTCAACACCTTTAAAATCGGGCGTGACCATATACGATACTACATGAGACAAATCGTGAAATCTCTGAACGTATTCTACAATCTTGGGACCTTCCATTCTTAAGTGCCAGAACTCAGTCTCTAGCCTCTGTATTTCAGCACGCGAGCAGTACTTCTTTCTCATTAGCTCTTTTAACTCAGCCAATGTTAACGCATAAGCAGCAGCTTCTCCTAAAGTTTGCACTTGCAAATTCCACCAAGATAGGGCTCCATCCAGAAATAGCCCTGAGATATAGGTTACTTGTTGCTCGCAAGCACACTTGCTCATTCTAAGGACAGATTCAGTCTTCTCAGCCCATCTAACAAACGCAACAGCACCTCCTGTGCCGTCGAAATTCACGGGCTTGCAATCGAGAAATTGCTTGTAAGTGCACCCTGCACATACGTTAGAATTTACAAATGGTATTAGCGAACGTGCTATAAATATCCCAATGTATCGTAATGTGTCTCAAAGGGCTTAACATTACCATTGGGTGGATTGTTGTTACCGTGGTTGTTGCGTGAGGTATTCCTACTTGTTTCTCCTTGGGAGGCCGCGTATTGAGCGATAGCGGCGGCAATGATCCCTTGTAGTTCCACCTCATTAGTGGGCATGCGCGGATCACGTCTTGGAGGCATCTTCTAAAAGATGTTTCACGTTGGTCAGGTCATAGTAAGTATAATAAGAATGTATATATAGTAGCATTCATCAATCACATAACATCTCATGTTATAAATTAAAACATATAACTCAACAAAGCATGTAGTGACAACAATGCCATTGAGCTTCATTAATCACGACCACAACAGTGTTTTACATGTTTAATAGTACATCACATGTCAAAGTAAGATCGTGGGGCTACATCACCCCCAAAAGTACAAATTTGTCTACACCTATCATATACAAAAAGTGTGATCTCTCAAAAGGCTTTGTAAGCTGGCTCAATAGCGACCTTCTCACCAAAAGATCGACCTGCATAAAACCAAAAATGCCTATGCTGATGGCAGACGAGGAGGAGGAAAACGAGAGAAAAGTAAACGACGCATGTGTAACCAGTCCTCCTTTAAGGCACGAAAGGCACACAGCAAATATGCTATCTGCTGCTCAGAAGTCCAAAAACGAGCGTCCGAATCGGGGGAAAGTGGATGTGGAGGGTGCGGTGCTGCAAATGGGGCCTGACAATGGCAGGGTGGTCGTGGAGCTCTCTCTAACTCCTGTATACGACGTGTCGATGCCTCCTGCTGTATCATCAAGGATGGGAGTATGTCCTCCGAAGAGTACCCAACATGGTATGGGTGATATGGATCAGACAGTGGCATGATAGGGGGCGTAGTCCATAAGAATGGCTCGCTCGATGGAGTGAAAGATGGTGCAGTAGGTGGTGCAACATGAGGAAACTGGGATGTGAATGGAAAAGGTGATGACAGCATGAGTGGAGCAGAGACAGGCGGCTGTCTAGATGACCCCTCTCCAGGACGCGGTGGCGGTATGTCCTGAGGGGACGTAATCGGAAGATCTGTGCGATGAGCGTCTGTGGTGTGCGGGGGAAACAACGGGATATCAGTGGATGCAGAAATGGGTGCTACTGGGGGAGTGACAGGTCGCACGAATGGTCGGTAATCGGCATCGTCGTCAATCCACCCGTTGCGGGTGTCGGCATAACGAGGGTCTATGTAAGCAGCAAAAGGTGCGCAGTCAAACAGTACCGGCATGGGGTCAGGTAACGGTGCAACAACAACAGGATCATCCACCAACGGTGGAGCAACAATGGGGAGATCAACAATGGGCATATCATCAACAAGAGGTGCAACAGCTGGTGCATCATCATGAACAGGGTCATGCTCCAGCGCAGGATCAGGAGCAACGACTGGCTCAGGGGCCACGACAGGCTCCGGGTCAGCAAGATCCATATCAAAATCAGCAGGGATATCAAACAGAGGGTCAATGGGAGCTTTGGGCGCTTCTAAGGGCTGGTCCAGGTGGATGAACTCGATCTGCTGGCCAGGGTCAAAATCAGGGGGAAAGACAGGGTCAAAATCATCGTCAACCTCGTGATCAAACTCATGTGTGGGACCGGGTGCAGCTGACAATGCCATGTCAGGATCGGTGTCTGAAGAGTGATGCTGCACTCGCTGGTCGTGCAGTGACGCAGATGCCACAGACTCGAATGAATCTGGGACAGGGGGATCAACAGGAGCCTCCTCTGCAGGGGCATCAGCAATGGGAAGAATAACATCAGCATCAATAGGGGCCCCGCCATCATAGTCAGCCTTGGGCGGATCCTCCTCAAACAGATCGATGCCGTCGTCAGAAATGACATCGAGTGGCATATCTACTACTGGATAAGCAGCAAGCTGTACAGGAGCAGGGATCACCGCAAGTGGTAAATCCCCGGCAGGAATGCCATCAGCAATAGGAACGTCACCTCCAAACTCCGGAAGAGCAAACGGCTGGAACGCATCGTCGTCCGTGCTCGTAGTGTCAGATGTGTAGACCTCCCTCTCTGACGAAATCTCGTCGTCTGACACGATCGCCATAGGATCCAAGGTGTCCGACACTCTTGTATCTGATGATGATGGCATGGTGTCTGTAACACAACCACACATATGCACAAATATCAATATGAAATCAAATAAACATGTAAGTCACAATAATCCAGACAAGTACTCCTCCTAATCTTTCTAGACTATCCTCCCAATCTCTCATACCGAACTTCCTAGTCTCTCAGACTAACTCCCTGATCCCTAAGACCATCCTCCCAGTCTCTAAGACTAAATTCCCTGGTTTCTAAAACCAACCTCCCAGTCTCTAAGACTAAACCTCCCCAATCTCTAAGATTGAACCCTCAGTCTCTAAGACCGAACCTCCCTCAGCCTCTAAGACTGAACCTCCCAGCCTCTAAGGCTAAACTCCCTCAGTCTCTAAGACTGAACCTCCCAGCCTCTAAGGCAAAACTCCCTCAGTCTCTAAGACCGATCCTCCCTCAGCCTCTAAGACTGATCCTCCCTCAGCCTCTAAGACTGAAATATATAAATTTTTGAAAAAGTGTATTTGTGCCTTTTATTTGTAAAAATGTTTTATATCCTGGATCTGGATGTTTAGTGTATGCAATGTAAAAATGTTTTCGTGAGAGCCCTAGTGATCATAGTCTAGACTCGAGAAAGAATCCTAGTTCGCTATGATCGATGCTCTGATACCAAGCTGTCACACCCTGGCTTTGTAGAAGCGTGGGTTTATTTTGGTGTGACTTCTTAATACCATAGCACAATCAAAACAATGCTATATGAATTAAAACATATGATGTTCATCCATTCATCAAGTTTTAAAAGTTACCAAGACAACATTGTTTAAAAGCCGACACATGAAACGAATTACAACCATGACATAATTAAAAACTTGTTCATACGACTCGACCAAAGACTTGAAATAAAAACACAGTTTAAGAATTGTAACTCGTCCAGACAAAGGTCACACTTCCTAAACTCGGATGACATCATTTTTCCTACGCAGCTTGACGAAATTGCATACCTTGCCAGATCCCCTAGTTTTCTGAAATACATGTAGTTTGAAAAATCAACAAAAAGTTGAGCGAGTTCATGTAAAAGTGAGTATGTATAAACCTTTGTAGTATGTATGAAAATCCCTGGTATGTAGCAATTAAGGAAAAAGAGATCACCATTAGGTTGCAAAGCCAATGATATATGTGAAGTGATGCAGGAAGACTCAAACCCAGCAAATTTGTGTGTCGGGCACATAGTCACCACATGGCCCATTCTGCGGACTCATGGATGGGGCTCGCTACACCCAAATAGATCTATCACTCATGTCCCTCGGTCCTACAACGAGGATTAATGGCCCCAAGTACCACCTACCCACTCACATGATCTAAGTAGTATACCCTCCTTAAGCTAACCATACCATGTATAAAAGTGTCTCTAATAATTGTCGCATGTATTTCACCCCCGAAGTATAAAACTGAAAACAGTAAAAAGAAAAGGGGGACATGAACTCACAGAAGTGCGTATCCAGAAACGTCAATCTCCAACTCAATCTGCTGCGTGACGACCTACACGTACTAATTCCTATTAGACGGATGGGCCGTGCCTTGGCTTAAGGTTTAACGTTTTTGGAAAAATAGTTAGGTAATTATTTCGTATTCACACTTCTTATTTATTTTATAAGTATTTTCCTTCCCAAGGATGGGGGTAAAAATACATGTACATGTTATAATTTCGAAAATATATTTTTAAGTCTCACTTGAAAAATATATTTTAATCACTTATCTAAAACATTTAAATTCCAATATATATATATTTTCCCAAAAATATTATATTTTATTTTATACATTTTCCAAAATAATACTTTATCAAAAATATACGAATAACAGTATTTTTCCGAAAATACTTTGTAAGTTACGTTTTAAAGTTCGCGTTGTATTACGATACTTGGGTAACATAGATATTTATTTTGCGAGAGCGTTGAGATTATGTTGGGGTTGTAATTTCACAGTATTTTCAAGTTATATTATTTTTACCCTAAAAATAATATATCTAGTACACCAAATAACAAACAATCACACAAGCGTTTTATTATAAAATTTATATTCCAAATATATATTTTAACAATTTTTATTTACGAAAATCAACCTCCCGCACTTGGTAATTTTTGAAATAAAAATCATGGCGAAGTTTATTTTGAAAAACCAAGTTAAAAATATTTTTGTGAACACTTGATAGAAAACTATTCCTAAGTGTTATATTTTTAGAAAAATTTCGCCAGAGTTTCCTCTATAAATGGAGGTGTCCATGCTTTTAGCATATCATTTTCTTTTGAAAAATCAATCAACAATCATCAATATATAATTCTTAACTACTAATCTTGACAAAAATAAGTCTAAACCACAAACTCATGAACTTGAAGGTTTGTAAAAATAAGTAGTAAATTACCAACATACTTAGTAGGTCTTGTTATCTTTAAAAATAAGTTTAGTTTCCTAAAAACTTTATTTTTAAAGAATTTGAAGTTTAACAACTTCTAGTCATGATTCACAAAAATATTTCTTTGTCAAATTTTCTTGTTACACAAGTGTTCATACACTTGTTTACCTTCTAAAAATATATTTAGTTCATGCAAGATCCTGGTTTTTACAAAACTAGTATTCTTCACTTGGTTCTTTCGAAAAACCACTTGTAGATCTTTAGATCTACAAGTTTATAACCTTATTTTTCAAGAAAAATTGTATTTGTTCAAGTTTCAAGTTCATGGGTGGATGGTTTCATCATCCTTCATATTTCTAGTTTTTACATCTTACTAGTTCATGTTCTTGAACATGATCTAGCATGTCTAGATGATGATCCATCCTACTCCAACTAACAAACAACATCCAAATATCATAACTACACAAGATCTACTTGATTTACCCATATATCTTCTCTTTATCCACCCTTTATCACTTTATGGTCGAGACTTAGTTTATGTTCATTAGTGTTCTCAACATTTAATCATTCTATCATCTATTAACCACTAAATACAAGAACAAGATGATGTTTTAGAGCACTTACTACTAGCACAAGGCTAGGGGAGAAACAAGGCGTAAAAGTGGTGGATAAAAGAAAACTAGAGCGGTCCTTGAGCTTCCGAGTGCACCAAGCTTGCTTGTTGGACCTCAAACACCTTTGGATGTATGGGAATGGGTTGTAAGAAAGTTGATGGTGGTTGTATGGTGGATGATGGTGGCGGCCGTAAGTGAGGGAAGAAGGAAGAGAGAAAGTTTGAGTTTGTGTGATGTTGAAATGAAGAGATCAAGTTCCTTAGGTGAAAATTTATAAACCATGTTTCACTAATATCCATCATGTATTATGTTCAAGTAACCAACAACAACATTAATAAAATATTCAAAAGAAATGTGGGGGTGTCCACCCCACATGTAACCGTCGAGAGGGGGGGGGGGGGTAGGGGGTTGGGTTGTGATGGAACTAGTTACAATCTAGTTAAGTTTAAAGTGTTTAGTTAGTATGTTATTATGTGTTATGTAATATAAGGTGTGTTAGGGTATTCGGGGTCCCTAACTAGCTCAGAAAAGTCAAAACAATGTGTTTGGCAATATTTTTATGTTTCGGGTAAAGTCCGGTTGTTCGGTTGGGTGTTGATCTGTTAAAGTGCTAAATAATGATTTAAAGTGTCTTTTATATTATTTTTAGTGACACAATTAATTCCCAATACTTTGGAAAGTGTCTAGGACCAATTTACCAAGTTTTTGCACTTTACTAGCTTGGTTAAATGCTGAATTTTGTTTATTTAGTGCAGAATTCTGCACTTTAAGTATGTTTTAGGCACTCTCGGGCACTATAACTTTCACCTAGTGACGCAGTTTTATGGTCCTCACCTCCCTACACTCTCTACTAGTGTAGTATTCTATTCCTGGCTCACACTGGCCTCCAAACAATGTCTGTCTAGGTGCTGGTATTTTCAGCATGTCTTTATGGTTATCCACTCACTGTGCTAACTGTGCTTTGTGCATCAAGTTTGTCACTATTTTTTGTGTGTAATAAATGGAGTAACAGTAATAAAATGTGATGCATGGTTATGTATGTATCAGAAAACAGAAAGCAGTTTAATCATAATTGTAATCAAGCACAGTAATTAAGCACTAATTAAATATTAATTAATTTGTACGGATACCTGGATTTGTGAGGTTTGTCACACAATCAATGTGGCATATACTTTGAATGATTCAGACAAATTATATTCTGATAAGGAATTTCCAATAAGAAGTGTCAAAACTGAAATGATCAAACAGGTTTTCAAATTGATAGAAATTAATATTTCTGAAATAAAAGATTTAAATCTTACCGAAAAACCTAAAAAATACACTTCAAGAGTTCAACAGAAATTTAACAAGAAAAAAGGTTACAGTTCTGGTTCAAGTTTTTAAAAGAAACCAAACCATAACAGTAATTTCAAAAAGAAAGGTTTGGGTTTTATTCAACCAGAAAATTATAAAAATGAGAAAACTTATTTGTTTCAAGAGGAAGTGCTAAAGAGGAACAGAAAAAACCATTCTAGAGACAATCAAATCAAGAATTTCTTGCTGAAAGAAAGAAGAATTTGAACAAATTTGCACCAAGAGTTGAAAGAAGAACATGTTTCAAATGTCAAAAAGTTGGACACATTGCTTGGAATTGCCAACAGTTCAACAACACAAAACAGGGAGTTTCTTTAAACTCAAAACTAAAAGAAAAACGTGGTGATGAAAAGAAACAACCAACTGAGAAATCTAAGGTGTTTGAAAATTCGAATTTTGAAACTGGTGATGTTTCAAAACAGTTTTACAAAAGAAAAGTTGATTTGAACAAACAGAAGTGGGTTGTTAAATCTGAAAGTATTTCTGACAATGAATCCGATTCCATAAAATCAGAGGAGTCATCTGTTGAGAAAAATGTTGAGAATTCAGTTCCAGAGTTGAATGATGAAAATTTTCCGCCACTGTCAAAGGAAAATTTGAAGTTGAAAGTTGGTAAGATTGAAATTTCAGATTAATTCTTCCCTGGTAAAGGAGAATTTGATGCTGAAAAGGTTTTCAATGGGAAAGTTAAACACATCTTTGGAAAGATGGTGGATGGTAAGGTAAAGGGTGTTAAAGATTTTTACAAATCTAAACGATGGTGGGATAGAGCTGGATCACAATCACCCAAGTCTGGTCAGGCTTGGGTGACAGCTTTTACTACTTAAAAACCTGACTTGCCGGAGCTCCCAAGTTGGTAATTGTGGAGCATGAATCGGCATCATTCTTGAAAATGTTTGAGTGGTAAACCTACAAGTGGTAGTTTTCTTGAAAATTGTTATATTTCGTTTTTACAAGTGGTTTTGGTTGATAAGTGAACCTACAAGTGGTTGAAGAAGGTTTTCACTTACAAGTGGTTGATCAAGGTCATTAAGTTGAACTTGTTCTAACTTTCATTCAAAGTGATTGGAAAACAAAGTGATGATCATAACTCCGTTCTTATAAGTGATAAAATCAACAAAACTTATTTTCCGGAAAAAAACATTTTTGATTAAAACAAACTTAAGTGTTTTGAAATCATTATGGGAAAATAGTTTGTTGTCAGGGGGAGTTCTGATTGTTTATGCCAAGTGGATCGCGAATTGAAGCTTGAAAATCAGTTGTCACTTTACTTGTATAGTTTGTGTTCAAATTTCCTTTAAATGATTTTGAATTTTAGGGGGGGAGTAAGAAATTCTTCGGAAAATCCAAAAACATTAGAAAATTTGAAATTTGCCAAAAACATGATAAAAAATCAAAAATGATTTTGGTTGTGGAAAAGAGGAAATGATAGTACATCAGTGGACTATCACAGTATGCTAAAGAATTGGAAAGTTAAAAGTGATAACCTAAAAATGATTTTGGTTGTGGAAAAGAGGAAACGGTCTCACTGATGATATGCCAGTAGGTTTTTGCACATTTAGTAAATTGTGTCGAGATATAAACCTAAATTTCAAACTTACTTATCTCATGGGGAACATCTCTCGGATATATGGGTAACCCCCGAAATATTGTTTGAAATATCCCTCTTTCTGAGATACTAGGTCTTTATGCTCAGTGATATCTGGGGTATTATCCCGGGACTTCTGATTTTGCGGAAGCAATGGCCTAGTCCCCGTATAATATTTTTCACTTGCTTGAAATATAGCACCACCCTCAGCATAAAAAATGATGAAACATTGAAAAATGCTAATCATGTGTTGTTGAAGAAAAGATTCTCTAAAGGGAACACACCTAAAGTTGTAGCCATCATCTATCTGATTTTGCGGAAGTAATAGCCCGAGCTCGCATGGCCCTCGCATTTAACCCTTTACAGATATCATCTAGGTATACTCACCTGCAAGACTGAATATTGGGATCTGGATACGAGAGTATATTCTGAGGTGGGACATGCGAATAAGTTCAAGTGCTAAAACACTAATCTCGTATCTCGAAACAGTTGAACTTTATGTGAAAATTTAAGTGGATCAGTATATTGACAATCAAAGTGAATCGTTTAGAACTTAAAAAGTTTATAGTTTAACGGTGCTGGTGATTGGTCTCAAAAACTGATATGATCCTCTTACACAAACTCACAAAAATATTGTTTGTAAATATTTCTTTACTGCATTTCTTTAATATCAAAATTCCAAAAAGATTTTCAGAGTGTTTTAGCATAAATTTTGAAAAATACAAAAAGATTTTAGATAACTGATGTTGAAAAGCTGATTTTCAAAACTCCGACTGCTAAACATGATGAACAACAGGGTTGGGAGAGTCTGTTGAAATGAAAAATGTTTTTAAAATGATTAAATGATTCATTCAGTTGAAACCAAATTTGAATGTGTCATATACAAGTGGTAAAGAGAACTTGTGAAATGTTATATTAGTACAAGATGATGTTTTGAATTTAATTATACAAGTGGTAAGCAGAAAGTTTAAATTTGTCAAATTTTAAATTTGTGAAATTTACTTTGAGGTAGAGAATATGCAGGTTATAGCTATTAGAGAGTCAGGTTGCAATTCTAAAACCTGTGAAAGCCAGACTACGATCCCAAGCATTCTTTAAGGGGGAGTCTGATGATGAAGAGCTTAAGGACTCAAGAGATCTGATCAAGAGAATGTGAAGAGATAGATTGAGATTTAGAAGCCCAAAGATTGATAAAGGCTGAAGATTGTGAAGACTCGACACCGAAGACTTCGTCAACATCCGAGGGGGAGTCTGTTGGTGCATACGTCTGTCGACTTCATCTTGTATCGAGTCGTGTAATAAGAATTGTTAGATCAGGGCACGTTGTACGAGGAAAATAAGGTTTGGGTGTGATTGAGCTATTTCGCACGCAATAGCAAGATGTCATTCCGTGCGAAATAC
Organism: Helianthus tuberosus; assembly: GCA_030545235.1. Classification (NCBI taxonomy): domain Eukaryota; kingdom Viridiplantae; phylum Streptophyta; class Magnoliopsida; order Asterales; family Asteraceae; genus Helianthus; species Helianthus tuberosus. Next base: position 153,784,937 of record CM060451.1, on the reverse strand, counting down.
CCACCACTATAAATACCTGTCATGCTGAATCATTTGTAACGTTCGTGATTCCGGTACCGAAGTGTTGCCAACATGTCTATTGATCTGTAAACGTGTTATATCAATAAAACAAGACAATTAAGTTTTAATCAAGCTGTTACAGAGTCTAATCAATGAATTCCGCCTCTGATTAGACCGAGAACTCTTCTGATAGACTCGTTTAGATCGTCTCACGATCCTACAAATGGTACGCCATGCATGCGGGACCTCCCCAAGACGTACTACATGGGTTCCCGGTTGCCACCGCTCCTCCCCCACATGATGTTGTGTCACACTGTAACACCCCGTGTTTCGGAAGTGAAAGTCAAAGTTAAGATTGAAGTCAAAGGAGGAAAAGATTGTTAATTGTGATATGTCTCTCCTTACTCAATTCCTGTTTTGACTTCTTTGACTAATAGTTAGCCTATTTTGTTTTCTCTTTAGTTGTATTATGTGGAGTACTTATTATAATCGAGGTATATTCGATATTTATCGCATGTTTAATCGTTTTATCGCTATCGCAATCGCACTGGCTGCTCGAATTACGCATTTTGTTATTGTTATACGTGTGTGTGTGCCTTATGTGTTACCTGTGCATGTTTATTTATGTTATGTTGTGGTGATCAACCAAAATGCAATCGAAACTCAATCGCAATCAATTCGCAAACGCTAAACGAACTCGAAATAAGGAGTCTTGTATGTTGATACAGTAGTTGGGATCAAAAGTAATTTGACTAGGAAATTTTCTCACATCGCAACGCTCGCAATCGCAATCGAAACGCCAAAACTCGTCGCACCGAACACTTGAACCAAGCGACTGATCGATCAGGAGACCAGCCGATCGTCCAGCCGTTCGATCGAGCTGCCGCTCGATCGGCCAGCTGTTCGACCAGGCCGCCAACCGATTGACCAGCTCCTTTCCACTTTGGGTAACCCTATTAATACCCCATGTCACCATCAAACTTTCCACTTTTGCTCTCCGACGTCCGACCAGCGCTTTAACCTTGCTTTTTCTCCGATTTCTCGCAATTCCGGTAAGATCTCGTTCCAAATCTTGTACTTCCTTACTCTACACGCACTCCTACACCTTTCTATCTTTTGAATCTTAACTTTTAGCCGTGAAATCATCAAGATTCAAGGTGTTCTTGGATGACGTCATCATGTGTTCTTGAGAACTTCATGTTTTGGCCTCAATCCACAATGAAAAATGGTTCTCCAACTTTCTTTCAACTCTTTTACACTCAATGCACTCAAAACCGATAGAATTGGAGTTTGCACCGATTTCGGGTTACCGATTTCGGGTTAAACATGGAACACCGTCTCGAACAGTTAACTAATCAGATTTAGGTGGTTCCTGTCTGATCAGGGGTACCAAGTATTGATGAGGTTTCTGTTTCTTAACGCGTTATCAAAACATCTCGATAAAACGAAAAACTATCAAAACAACGAAGTGTAAGACGAACGGAACGACCAGGATGGAATGCCGTCCGATCGGACTACCGTCCGATCGAACTGTCGTCCGAACGAGTTACCACCCGTTCGATCTACACCTTGGTCCCACACTTAACTTTTGTTATCAAAACCTTGAAGGATGAACATTGAACGAAGGGCTGACCGATCGGGTTACCATTCGATCGGACTACCACTCGACCGTGTAATGGTCTCACTTCAACACTTAAACAATTTTCAACATGTTCAATACCAGCAGGTTGCCACCCGATCGGACTACAATTCGATCGAACAACAAACTGCTGTGAACTTGTCCTCGCTGAAGTGCCCAACCTATCGGACTGTCGCCCGATCGAATGGTCGTTCGATCGATCGACCTCAAAGGTATAGATACTTCTATGATTTCAAAATGCTACAACGAATACTTCAAAAGTTAAGCCATCATACACAAACACATCCTTCCCAAAGGAAGTAACAATCCACTCGAACGGTCATCCGACCGGACGACCGTCCGAACGGACTATCACTCGCACGACTGGCCGACCGATCGGACTACCATCCGATCGAACTGATGTCCTACCACTTGCACTCTGTATCATTTTACGCGTCGCTTATAGTAATGCTATCAATCTGTTCAGGCTAACCCTACTCTCTAGTGCTCCCTTCAATCCATCAATCGCTGTGAGTATACTCGATCCCTTTTTGCTTTACACACTTTTGGGTGTTACATATGTTACTTATACAAAATCACATCGAACACACTACGCAATACTTTAAACGCTAACCGTTATCGCATGTATACGTGACTTAATGAATGCTTGTTTGTTATGTTTACACATGGAATGTTGTCTGCCTGCCTTAGCAATGATAGTACTATAGTTTGGACTCAGCACCTATTTACTCAGGGGCTGTTAAGGACAATTACCGACATGGCTCACAGTGGTGAGTATGTATCGTGAACTGCCTTTGGCAGTCAACCCACAGTCATTGGTATCGATAGGTTCATGTCGATAACTAACATGCCTCATTTTACATTGTGTACGTGCTGGTTATACGTAACAATTCGAACTCTATATGCTATTATCAAACTTGTATGCTCACCTTTACACCATGTGTTTTGACTTTTACTTTAACGTATGTGACAAGTGCTTAGGATGCTTATTTGCTTACTTTGCTGTGAAATCGAGGCTAGGAAAGACCTAGGTCAACAATAAACAATTGTCTGTAATAAAAATATGAGCTGTCGGAATAGAACAATTTGACTAGATCTTTTCTGTAATAATTGTATTATCATTTATGACATGGTATGGGACGTGTTGCTTTAAATATTTGGTAAATATAGTTGTTATGGAAACTTCTGGACAATCTGTTTCACTCAGTTCCACGCTCCGATGTTTCCACCATCGGTTGGGGTGTGACAGATTGGTATAAGAGCCATAACTATAGGGAATTAGGAAAGACTTGACCTAGTCCGGGTCGATGTCTTAGAGACCTAGTCTATAGTTAGGAACCAACAGACCGACTCGTGCATTCCCCGTAAGGAGTATGTGTGAGCTTACTTGCTATTTTCTTGCTATTCTCGCCTACGCTACGCTATCACTCCACTCGAATTTTCAAATATGTATGAGCAATTAAGTCGAGATTAGGTGTGATAATCGCAAACTCTCGACCAAATTGCTTGTTCAACTCACATTTTTATCTATAAAAACGAGAAATTGCGTTGAAATATGAGTGAAATCCATACTTTGATGCATGATTCTCTTTTATTTTTGCAAAACAGGAACGGAGTTGTTAAGCCAGGGGTGAAACCCTAACCTTGATGACTTGTTCCATCCTTTACTTAGTTTTACAAAACTCTCACCAAAGTCTCGACGGACTCCAACGACTTGAAGTTACAGTATGACTAAAGGGATGCATGCCGAACGCTCAAGAATCGAGGCAAAAGCACAGTCCTGAAGGTCAAAGTATGTACAACAATTCCTTGAGAATAGTCAAATCACTTTGGATAGTCAATGTCTAATAGCCGCAGACGATCCATTTCTCGACTTTTATGTGTTTCGATTCTGAGCCAGCAACTGCTGACTCGGATGATTCGTCGATTTTATGTGTTGTATGTGTATTTACCTGCTTATGTGTTTTAATTTTTGGAGACTTATTCGATTTTCGCTTTCACTTTGATCGACATGCACGACCCGCATTCCATATCTATCTCAAAAATCTAACAAGTCGCTACTACCATAAGGAACCACCGTACGCTATGTTGCTTGCTATATTATTCATGCTATACTACTCGCTACACTATGCGCGAATACTCTTTTCGAACGCACACAAACTTTGAATGATAGGTTTCAGTATTCTGACTACTCCCATGTGCTTCTAAGTGAATTACATGCTTATATGCTTCTGTGTTTTATGTCCTACGTGTTTATGTGCTTCTGTGTTTCTGTGCCTTACGTGCTTATGTGCTTCTATGCTTATGTGAATCTGTGGTTATATGAATTTGTTTCCTGAGCTTTAGTATTATTAGACGTGTGAGGTGAGATTCGATTATGACGTGTCTGAGACCTATGACGATGTCTGTTGTAGACAATGTTGACTGGTCCATCATCTGGACCCCGTCACCCACGACTTCTCGCCAGGAACAGAGAGACAAACGCCTTGCTACCATCCTCGCTAAACAAGTGGCAAAGGTTGTGCCTCAGATCGTGAGTGAAATTTATGAGAATGTTAGCAAATCATCTGAGGAGTCCAGAACCGAAACTCCTAAAGTTGCTCCCAAGACTGATTTCAGCTTCAAGCAGTTCAAGGCTTGCGGTCCAAAGGAATTCACTAGAGAAGATGGCCCAATGGCTATGTTTCAATGGTTCGATTCCGTCGAAGTCACTCTGAGCCAGAGTGGATGTCCGGAAAATCTCCGCACTCTAAACGCTACCGGTGTCTTCCAGTCCCGAGCATTGGACTGGTGGACGGCCGAGAGAAACAAACGCGGAAATGATGCAGCCTATGAGCTGACGTGGGAAGAGTTGAAGGCCATCATGATGGATGAATTATGCCCTGCCCATGAACGCCAAAATCTTGAGGAGGAATTCTGGCACATTAAGCAGAAGGAAGGTGACAACGCTGCCCTGACTGCCCGCTTTAAGCAGCTCAGCATCATCTGTCCCGATCAAGTAAAGACGCCCGACATGACGATTAAGAAGTACATTTGAGCTCTACCCGACTGTGTTGCAGATTTTGTGCATGCCGCAAAGCCAGCAATGTTCGAAGAAACATACTTTCTTGCCGCCAAAATCAACGACAAGCGAGTAAAAGCTGGTTTTTGGGATAAGACTTCAAAGAACCTGCACCAAGTCACCGCCGCACCAACTGCCGAAACCGTCGCCGCTCAACCGTCAAAGTCCTCACGCCGCAAGAAGAAGAACAACAACAGCAGCTACAGCAACAAGAACTGTGCTGCCACTACCACTACTGCTCCACTTCAAGCCGTACCGGCTCAGCAGCAATCTCACCACCGTCCAGCACCAGTTACCTATGCACCGCCTGCAAAGCGTGCATACACAGGCCCCCACCCGGCTTGCCCAACATGTTCTTATCATCACCCGGTGGGTCTTGCCTGCCGTTTCTGTGCTCACTGCAATATGTACAGTCACTTCACTTCTAACTGCCGTACTGGTCACTGTCAAGCACCAGCTCAAGCCACTGCTCATCAAGCTCTGCTCCCAGCCCCACAAGGCCAACAAGCGGCTCAGGCTCAGGCACCCGCGATCAACGCCCGAGTCTACTTCGCATGTGGTGATGCCAATCACTTTGCGAACATGTGCCCGAATAGGGTTGTGAAACAAGAGCCCCAGCAATAGCAGCCTCAACAGCAGCAACAGCCTGAGCAGCAACAGCAAGCCGCACGTGCCAGAACTTTCAACATCAACGTGCGCCAAGCCCATACTGACAACAACGTAGTCAATGGTACGTTCCTTGTGAATGGTATTTATGCATCGTGTTTGTTTGATACTTGGCCGATAACTACTTTGTGTCGTTTGAATTCGATAAGCTTCTTAGTCGTAAGCGCTCCCATCTCCCCTCAACGTTCGATGTTGAAGTCGCCACCGGAAGAACTGTCGCCGTTTATTCTGTTCTTCGTGATTGTACTCTTGAGCTCAACAATCACATCTTCCCAATCGATCTTATTCCGATGCAACTCGGAAGTTTTGACGTCATAGTAGGCATGGACTTTCTTCGCAAAAACCATGCTGAAGTTGTGTGCTTCGATTAGATGATTCGATTCTCGCTCGCGAATGGTGATTTATTGTGTGTTTATGGCGAAACTGCTTCGAAAGGCCTCAAGCTCATGTCGTGTGTCCAAGCTAGCAAGTATCTCCGCAAGGAATGCAGAGCTTTCTTGGCTAACATTGTAGTAGCGGAGAAGGAAAAGAAAGGAGGACCCGGTGTAAACGATGTTCCAGTGGTTCGAGAATTTCCTAACGTTTTTCCTGAGAATCTTCCCGGACTACCGCCAAGTCGTGATATCGACTTCCGTATCGACCTCATTCCTGGAGCCAACCTTGTGGCCAAAGCTCCTTACCGACTCGCACAGTCCGAAATGCGTGAACTCTCGAGTCAGCTTCAGGAATTACTTGAGAAAGGCTTCATTCGCCCGAGCACCTCTCCTTGGGGCGCGCCAGTCCTTTTCGTCAAAAAGAAGGATGGGTCGTTCCGGATGTGCATTGACTATCGGGAACTGAATAAGTTGACTATCAAGAATCGCTATCCCCTGCCTCGCATTGATGATTTGTTTGATTAGGTACAAGGTGCTACGTGTTTCTTGAAGATCGATCTACGTTCAGGCTATCACCAACCGCATTCAGAAGGAAGATATACCCAAAACCGCTTTTCGCACTCGTTACGGCCACTATGAGTTCGTTGTTATGCCTTTTGGTTTAACCAACACACCCGTGGTTTTCATGGATCTGATGAATCACGTGTGTAAACCTTATCTCGACCGTTTCGTCATCGTGTTCATCGACGATGTATTGATCTATTCCAAGTCGAAAGCCGAACACGCGCAACATCTACGTTTGGTTCTCGAGCTACTCCAAGGGAATCGACTCTATGCCAAGTTCTCCAAGTGCAAATTCTGGCTGGAGGAGGTTCAATTCCTCGGTCACATTGTAAATAGTCAAGGTATTCACGTCGATCCCACGAAGATTGAAGCCGTTAAGAGTTGTATTACACCTAAGAACCCGTCTGAAGTCCGTTTTTTTCTCGGGCTAGCGGGCTATTATCGACAATTTATCGAAGGATTCTCAAAGATGGTTGTGCCGCTTACCACTCTCACGCATAAAGACAAGCCTTTTGTTCGGGGAACTGAACAAGAGTCTGCTTTCCAAACCCTCAAGCGCATGCTTTGCAATGCTCCTGTTCTCACATTGCCCGACGGGAACGACGACTTCATTGTCTATTGTGATGCTTCCAACCTTGGTCTTGGTTGTGTCCTCATGCAATGGGACAAGGTCATAGCTTACGCATCTCGTCAGCTCAAAATCCACGAAAAGAACTATACAACCCATGATCTCGAGCTAGGCGCCGTTGTTTTTGCGTTAAAGATTTGGCGACACTACCTATATGGTACAAAGTGTACGATCTTCACCGATCATAGGAGCCTACAACAAATATTTGACCAGAAGGAACTTAATATGAGTCAACGCCGATGGGTAGAACTTCTCAACGATTATGACTGTGAGATTCGTTATCACGCAGGCAAAGCAAATGTTGTTGCCGACGCTCTTAGCAGACGGAATTACTTGCTCAGCATTCATAAAACCCAATCCCAATACGATCTCAAAACCCTCATCCGCGAAGCCCAGCATGCTTGTTTTAACGAGCGCACCTTGGATAAGGAAAGAATCTACCACGATGGAGCCCATCTTGTGAATACGCCGAATGGGATATTCCATTATCTGGACCAGATTTGGATCCCCAAATGGACCAAATTGCGACAGATATTGATGGACGAAGCCCACAAATCCCGGTATTCTATTCTTCCCAGTGCCGAAAAAATGTACCAGGACCTTCGCTACAAGTACTGGTGGCCGGGCATGAAAAGAGATATCGCCCTCTACGTTGGAAAGTGCCTGACTTGCTCGAAGGTCAAGGCTGAACATCAAAGACCCTCTGGCTTACTCGAACAACCCCCGATCCCTATTTGGAAGTAGGAGAGCATAGCTATGGACTTCATAACAAAGCTCCCGCGCGCACCATCAGGTCACGACAACATCTGGGTTGTTGTTGACCGTTTGACCAAATCAGTCCACTTTTTGCCAATACGGGAAGACTACAAGGTAGAACGATTAGCCTGAATCTACACCAATGAGATCATTTGTTGACATGGGACGCCTCGCGAAATCAACTCTGACCGTGATGCTCAGTTTACCTCGCGACTGTGGGAAACATTTCAAGCTGCTCTCGGTACAACGCTTAATCTAAGTACCACTTTCCATCCTGAAACCGACGGTTAGACTGAAAGAACGATTCGTACTCTTGAAGACATGCTCCGTTCGTGTGTCATAGATTTCGGTGGTAATTGGGATGCATACATGCCATTAGTCGAATTCTAGTACAACAACAGTTATCATTCCAGCATTCAAATGGCACCATTCGAGGCTTTATATGGAAGAAAATGTCAATCGCCTATTGTGTGGCACGAGATCGGTCACTCGCAACTAACCGGTCCCGAGCTATTACAAAAAACGACTGAAAAATTCCTCTAAATTTGAGACAACTTGTTGAAAGCTCGAAGGCGACAGAAAAGTTACGCCGATAGACGACGCAAGCCCCTTGAATTTGGCGTTGGCGACTACGTACTCCTAAAGGTATCACCTTAGAAGGGTGTGGTCGGATTCGGCAAGAAAGGGAAACTAGCGCCTCGATATGTTGGACCTTTTAAGATTCTGGAAAGGATCAGAAAAGTCTCCTACAGCCTCGAACTACCGGAGGGACTTAGTAATGTCCACCCGATTTTCCATGTGTCAAAGCTCCGAAAGTGCCTGGCTGAGCATGATTTAATTGTACCTCTCGATGACCTCCAAGTAAACGAAACACTACACTTCGTGGAGAAGCCTGTCGAAATCATGGATCACCAAACCAAGCAGCTCAGACGCTCGCGCATTCCTATTGTGAAAGTCCGATAGGAAGGCAAACGAGGCGCAGAGTTCACTTGGGAACTCGAAAGCGACATGAAGGCGAAGTACCCGCAGTTGTTTGTTAAGGCTTCGGCCTAATTTTGGGATGAAATTCCCTCAACTAGGGGAGGCTCTAACACCCCGAGTTTCAGAAGTCAAAGTCAAAGTCAAGATTGAAGTCAAAGGAGGAAAAGATTGTTAATTGCGATCTGTCTCTCCTTGCTCAATTCATGTTTTGACTTCTTTGACTCGTAGTTAGCCTATTTTGTTTTCTCTTTAGTTGTATTATGTGGAGTACTTATTATAATCGAGGTATATTCGATATTTATCGCATGTTTAATCGCTTTATTGCTATCGTAATCGTACTCGCAACTTGAATTACGCATTTTGTTATTGTTATACGTGTGTGTGTGCCTTATGTGTTATCTGTGCGTGTTTATTTACGTTATGTTGTGGTGATCAACCAAAACGCAATCAAACTCAATCGCAATCAAATCGCAAACGCTAAACGAACACGAAATAAGGATGCTTGTATGTTGATATAGTAGTGGGGATTAAAAGTAATTTGACTAGGAAATTTTCTCGCATCGCTCGCAATCGCAATGGAAACGGCAAAACTCGTCACATCGAACACTCGAACCAAGTGACTGATCGATCAGGAGACCAGCCGATCGACCAGCCGTTCGATCGAGCTGCCGCTCGATCGGCCAGCTGTTCGACCGGGCTGCCAACCAATCGACCAGCTCCTTTCCACTTTGGGTAACCCTATAAATGCCCCATGTCACCATCAAGCTTTCCACTTTTTCTCTCTGACGTCCGACCAGCGCTTTAACATTGCTTTTTCTCCGATTTCTCGCAATTCTGGTAAGATCTCGTCCTAAATCTTGTACTTCCTTACTCTACACGCACTCCTACACCTTTCTATCTTTTGAATCTTAACTTTTAGCCGTGAAATCATCAAGATTCAAGGTGTTCTAGGATGACGTCATCATGTGTTCTTGAGAACTTCATGTTTTGGCCTCAATCCACCAAGAACAACTTAGATCTAACCGATTTCCACATAAACAAACAAAGATGTTTCATAGATCTAAACATATTCACAATGAAAAATGGTTTTCCAACTTTTTTTCAACTCTTTTACACTCAATGCACTCAAAACCGATAGAATTGGAGCTTGCACCGATTTCGGGTTACCGATTTCGGGTTAAACATGGAACACCGTCTCGAACAGTTAACTAATCGGATTTGGGTGGTTCCTGTCCAATCAGGGGTACCAAGTATTGACGAGGTTTCTGTTGCTTAACGTGTTATCAAAACATCTCGATAAAACGACAAACTATCAAAACAACGAAGTGTAAGACGAACGGAACGACCAGGACGGAATGTCGTCCGATCGGACTACCGTCCGATCGGACTGACGTCCGAACAAGTTGTCACCCGTTAGATCTACACCTTGGTCCCACACTTAACTTTTGTTTTCAAAACCTTGAAGGATGAACATTAAACGAAGGGCTGACCGATCGGGTTACCATTCGATCGGACTACCACTCGACCGTGTAATGTTCTGACTTCAACACATAAACAATTTTCAACATGTTCAATACCAGTAGGTTGCCACCCGATCGGACTACAATTCAATCGAACAACAAACTGCTATGAACTTGTCCTCGCTGAAGTGCCCAACCTATCGGACTGTCGCCCGATCGAACGGTCGTTCGATCGATCGACCTGAAAGGTAGAGATACTACTATGATTTCAAAATGCTACAACAAAAACTTCAAAAGTCAAGCCATCATACACAAACACATCCTTCCCAAAGGAAGTAACAATCCACTCGAACGGTCATCCGACCGGACGACCGTCCGAACGGACTGTCACTCGCATGACTGGCCGACCGATCAGACTACCATCCGATTGAACTGCTGTCCTACCCACTTGCACTCTGTATCGTTTTACGAGTCGCTTATAGTAATGCTATCAATCTGTTCAGGCTAACCCTACTCTCTAGCGCTCCCTTCAATCCATCAATCGCTGTGAGTATACTCGATCCCTTTTTGCTTTACGCACTTTTGGGTGTTACATACGTTACTTATACAAAATCACATCGAACACACTAGGCAATACTTAAAACGCTGACCGTTATCGCATGGATATGTGACTTAATGAATGCTTGTTTGTTATGTTTACACATGGAATGCTGTCTACCTGCCTTAGCAACGATAGTACTATAGTTTAGACTCAGCACCTGTTTACTCAGGGGTTGTTAAGGACAATTACCTACATGGCTGACAGTGGTGAGTGTGTATCGCGAACTGCCTTGGGCAGTCAACCCGCAGTCATTGGTATCGATAGGCTCATGTCGATAACTAACATGCCTCATTTTACACTGTGTACGTGCTGGTTATGCATAACAATTCGAACTCTATATGCTATTATCAAACTTGTATGCTCACCTTTACACCATGTGTATTGACTTTTACTTTAACGTATGTGACAGGTGCTTAGGATGCTTATTTGCTTACTTTGCTGTGAAATCGAGGCTAGGAAAGACCTAGGTCAACAATAAACAATTGTCGGTAATAAAAATGTGAGTTGTCGGAACAGAACAATTTGACTAGATGTTTTCTGTAATAATTGCATTATCATTTATGACATGGTATGGGACGTGTTGCTTTAAATATTTGGTAAATATAGTTGTTATGGAAACTTCTGGACAATCCGTTTCGCTTAGTGCCACGCCCCGATGTTTCCGCCATCGGTTGGGGTGTGACACACACCCCCAAAAATACCACATGAGGAAACCCCGCTAGGCGTGTGACGTACCAGGATCTAGCCACCAATCACATTGAACTAAGATCAAATAATAAAACAAAGTTTCCATTCATAAAGATAAAATATTCATAACACCTCCAAGTTTAACATGTTCAGCGAAAGCAAATGGTTAAACACTATTTAATCGTATCAAAAACCAATGTATGTGAAATCATTAAATAAGTCTTGCAAATCCAGGCAGTACGACCCATGACCACTCCAGCCATCCAGACAGCAAGTTCATTTCCATAGTACCTAACGACCTGCGAGCATGCAACAAATGTATCAGACAACGCTGACGAGTTCATAGTTTCACGAAAACGTTAAATACCAAGTGCATAATCCAGTTTGTTAACAATCCGAAAGTAATGTTGATAATATCTCGATATTGAACAAGACGGCTCCTGATGTATGTTTTGCCCGTTCCCCAGTGCTCCTATCAAAACACTAGGCATGACTGGGTCATTAATTCACTGCCGTCCTCTCCGGTACGGGGTGAGGGTGCCAAACCTAAGTAGTGCTACCAACTAATACCCCGTTACCTCTCCGGTAACAAAAAGATGTGACTTAAGAGTGATAGGGTGAGAGTATTATCCAACATTCTAGTTTTTACCCAAAAGACCTATCCCTCCCGGGATACCCACTGACTGTCCCAACCACCGGGACGCATGCTCAAGAGTAGTGAACTCACCTTTGGTTTTCTCGGTAAGTTTAGTCACTTTGTTCAAGGTTGGTCACACACGTCCTATTATGGTTATCAACATCAATCAGTCTCAGGTGAACATAACTCACACAATCCACGTACTGTTAATTCATGTATTTCTTGTTTAAGCTACCCATAGTTATTGTACATGTATCACACATATGCAATTCAAGTCATTATAGTTAATTCATCGACTCAGTATTATCAAGTAGTTATTTAGCATGTAACAGTTCCCCAAGGCCTCGGCCCACTAATTATAGTTGTATTAGCTTAACAGTTTAGACAAGTAATAGCCCAAGACCTAATGCCCATATTCGTATATGGCTCACTTATACATACGCAGCCCAATGTGAAATCAATTAAATTGTATGATTCGTTTACAAGAGTTGTGCGGCCCAATTATCATGCTGGCCTCGACAAAAGCTGGCCCATCCTTAGAACTTGCATACTGGGCTTCTGCGAGTGAAGCTGGTCCCGTGGCCCAGACGAGCTCTAGGCCCACGAGTGAAATGTGACCAGCGGAGGGTGTGCAACCCATCCCCCGGCCTGGCCCAATTGGCCCAACAGACCACATAAGTTGTGCGTCTGTTTTGTGGTTTATGGCCCAATCGATTGGCATGTAAATCCGATTACATGTACAGCCCAAAGATTAGCATGTAAATCCGAATGCTTATGAAACTACTTCTTTAATTATTACCTACTGAACCATTAATTAACATAATCATTACATCAAATTCATGAGCATGGCACATTAGATAAGTTATCATATATCATCAATATCACTAAGTGAATTCAATTACATGTATTCTTCTAGCGTATCGATCCCGTATGTGACAACTGTGTTCTGTAATCGTCGTATAATATAAAAAAATGTTGATTATCAATAAAACAATGTGATTTGGTGTTATTATATGTTTTTTGGTGTTATTATGTGTGTAATTGTGTTTGATGATTTTACAATTTGATTCGATTCCAATTTCAAGCTTTAAATCACTTTCTGGAAGGTTATACGCAAAATGGTGCGTAAACGCAGTCAGTATAACGAGAAAAACACTCTGGAATAGTGACATAGGCTTAACATACCTTAAATAACCTCCACATGACTTAGAAATATGCTTTGGATGGTTTGGTGTGTTGAAATCAAGTTTGTTCGATCGTAGGGACTAGTTGTGTCAAACTACAAAACTATATCGATTTGTATAGTAACGAACATTCTGGAACTTGATCAAAAGTTAAACATACCCTAAATATCCTTTACATAGCCTAGAAATAGGCTTTAAGGGGTTCGGTATGCTAAAATAAACTTTGTTGATCAATAGGGACTAAAAGTGTCAAAAAGTGCATAAGTTTGCATTTTTCGCGCATATACATCCGGAGATCCAAAACTTTATGTAATCATTAAAATATTTTCTTTTAGAGATTGGCATGATAAAATTCCATTCGTCGCGTAATTTGGATCGTTTTTTTTGCATTTGTTCGTGTTTCATCGTGATTAACAGAACAACGCAACCGTACGACCAAACGAACCGACATCCGAGATATTTTTGAGCATTTTTCATGTTCCCTATACTTTAACTTCATTTTAGAGCCTTGAAATGGGATTAACGGGGCTTAAACGTGTCAAAAATGCATCAAAAACCATGTTTTGCACATTCAGGGACCAAAATTGACAATCTGCCATAGTTATCTTAGGAAGGGACCAAAATGAAAAAACTAAATTCCAGCATGTTCCAGTTGTTCCCCTCATTTTTACATGGTTTTAATGAAACTAGTGGCTCCCATGGTTTCACAAAACCATGGGCACATGTGTACGGATGAGATCGAAGCTCGTTTTTCGAGGAAGGATCCTAACGATCCTAGAAATGCTATAAATTCTCATGCTCCTCATTGTTGCAACTCACACAATCTGATCTATGTGCTCTAAGTTGGGGCTTAGCACCTCATACCTGAGCAAGTTGGATCTAGATTTCCATTCTTGGACCCGTTGTAAGTCCTCTTTCGTTCTTTTTTTCGCGTGAAAGTCAAACTGTGTTTGACTTTCTGCTTTGACCAGTTTATGGTCAACATGAAGTTCGTTTGAACTTCATAACATGAGAGTAATCACGATGGTTGTAGTATCTTGTGACTATACCTACTGATTACCACGTTATCTAGGCATAGTGGCAAGTCGTAGTTTCGGCCAAAATGCGTATTCTTGCGTATTTTGTAACCAAACTACTTTTAGGTATCAAAACCGTTTGTCTTGATACCAAACCTGTTTTCAAACCTCGTTAAGCATGTTTTAACATGTTTAGCTCGTCACTTTAGGTTTAGTGCTTATGTAGGGTCGTAAGGTAAGCGGTCTAAACAACCGCTTATACTTTCGAACCCGACCCGTTTGGTCGATCATTAGGATCCAACTAAACACATTAGGTGACCATAGTTGTATAAGGAATAACCTTCTGAGGTTATACCTTATGGTCACTACGTCTAGCTAGTTGTATGATAGGTAGTTTATATGCCTTAGGAAAATTACCAAAATGGCCTTTTTATGCATAAATTCATTTTAAGCATATGTAACCTAAATTTTGACATCTAAACTGATTAGACAACATTATTAGACATGTTAAGGCATATAATAATTGTCATAGGACTAGTTAGGCGGTCCGAACGCGCTTATGCGTGCACGACGCGTTAAAGTAGCGTAAGCTACCTTAATGGGTCGTAACGGGCCGAAAGCACTTAGGTTAGGTTTCGATCTAGAATGTAGACTTTGTTAAACCATATCACATGAGTTCCAACACTCATTTGGTTTACAAGACCTCATTCTATCCGATCTTCCGATTGAGGTGTCAATTTATTTACTAGTGATTCGATTACTAGGTGCTGCTTGATTTCTCTGGTTTACTTGAGTTTGTTGAAGTTCTATTGATTAAGGATACTTTGCACTTCGTGTGAGTACATAGTTCCCCTAATTTACTGTTTTCGATTGTTTTGGGGTGATTCATATGTATCAAAACGATTTCGATATTTTAACGATGATTTCAAAAACGATTAAGATGGTTTATACGAAATTAATAACGATTTCGATAATGTGAACGAACTTGTTGGTTGTAGTTACATAACGAATGACATTCATTAATTTTGGCCGAACCGACCCGTATTAGGTATGGTATCATAGGATCTGACAAATCCTGTTATCAGACTGCACCCATGGTTATGTGTGGGTTTGGTGGGTAACGACTGAATTTGTGATTGTTAACTTACCCTTTGGTGGTTTGTTAATCCGAGAAGCCAGATAGTCGAGTCACGAAGGTTTGAATGTTATTAGCGAGACGATCAAAAATAGTTTTCACAATTAAAACGAGGATGATTTAAACGACTTAAACGATTTGGAAACTATTTAAACGAGTTAACAATTTTGAAACAATTTGAACAAGTTAAACGAGTTGGATAAACGGTTGGTTTTTGGTTAAGTGTTTAGATAACGGGACGGGTGTAATGTGGTGAAAACATGGTAGATACGCCACTGGTACTTCTTATATATAAGTTTTTTCAACGTATTACATACCGTGGCGTTATTTAGTTCACTTGGGTAAACGATTTTAAAACGATGTCACATAACGATGTTTTCGAAAGGATATAAACCATACGAGATTTATTCAACGAGTTAATACGAAATGTTTTACAATTTGGTTTACTAAAACAGATGTTTTTGGGTTAAGAATCATGGCTACGAGGTTTTATAAATTATAACCCGCTTGATTTGAGTTGGTTAATTATGTTGCAATATTATACTCTTTTCAAAACAAGGTCTTTAATAAGGTATTGCAACATGTAAACTAGCCATGAATCCGACACTCTTATAAAACCTATGTACTCGCCAATATTTCTTTGCTGACTTTGTTTTTACATATGTTTCAGGTGATGTTGCTTGATGTTGATTTCTAGGATGCATGAGTCACATAGGATCTGGACGAGGCCTTAGTGACATAATAACAGTGATAGTCGATATGTAACTTGTTTGTTTCGTGTTAAAACAATGTAAATTACTAAATGAATAAATAAAACGAAACTCTTTTTGTATCCATGGTTGTGAAACGATAATTCTTGTAGGATCGTTTTCTGACCCGAATGAGTCGATCAGAAGAGTTTTTCTCAACATGAAAGGCGGAAACAGACGTATCGAGTTCAATTCAGCTAGATATACACTTTAAACTGTCTTTAGATTGATTTGACAAAGATTTACAGCGAGTAGACACTTTGGCAGCACTTCGGCTCTCAAACCGGAAAATTTTCAAATGACTTGGCACCTTAGGTATTTATAGGGCAGCTAATTTCGCACGGACCAGCTCAAGCAGAATTAGATTTCATGCGAAATCTAATTTCGTGCGAAATTACCTATAAACACACTTTTCTCGTTTTGCGTGCCCTGATCTATCTAATACAATACAAGACTCGATAAAAGACGAAGTCGACAGACGCATGCACCAACAGACTCCCCCTCGAATGTTGACAAGTCTTCAGTGTCGAGTCTTCAATCACCAGTCTTTATCTGTCTTCTCGAACTCTTCCAAAGTATCTAACAATGTAAAGCATCCTTAATCTCTATCTCTTCTCTTCTTCTCCTGGATCTCCACCTGGCTCTAATCTCACTCTAATTCTCTTGATCAGATCTCTTGATTCCTTAAGTTCATCAGCATCATCAACTTGCATGAACATCAGGATCTGAACTTGGCTCTACAATATTCTATCCCAAGATCTGTGGCTGGCTCTTACACACTACTGACTCCCCCTTAAATTGTGCTTAGGATCTCAGTCTGGCTTCCACAGGTTCAAAACCGTGACCTTGCTCACATCCTGCTCAGGATCTAAACCTGGCTAACCTGCACAATCTTAACCCATAAATAAATTTCACACATTTAAAATTTTACAAATTTATTCTCTGTTTACCACTTGTAAACACAAATACAACATCATTTACAAGTATCATACAACATGATTTAACATTTTTAAACTCTGATGAACCACTTGTAAGAAAATCTTTTCAAACACACTCTCTCAAACCTGTTCATCATGTTTAGCACTTAGAATTTTGAAAATCAGCTCTTCAACATCAGTTGTCGAAAATCTTTTTGAATTTAAAAAAAAAATATGCTAAAACATACTTAAAATCTTTTTTAATTTTGAATATAAACGAAATGCAAAAAAGAAATATTTATAGACAATATTTTTGTGAGTTTATGTAAGAGGATCATATCAGTTTTTGAGACAAATCACCAACACCGTTAAGCTTTAAACATTTTAAGTTCTAAACGATTCACTTAGATTGTCAGTATACTGATCCACTTAAATTTTCACACAAAGTTCAACTGTTTCGAGATACGAGATTAGTGTTTTAGAAACTTAAACTTATTCGCGTGTCCCACCTCAGAATATACTCCCGTATCCAGATCCCAATAATCAGTCTTACAGGTGAGTATACCTAGATGATATCTATAAAGGGTTAAAATGCGAGGGCCATGAGAGCTCAGGCTATTGCTTCCGCAAAATTAGAGAGATGATGGCTTCGACTTTCGGTGTGTTCCCTTTAGAGAATCTTTTCTTCAACAGCACATGATTAGCATTTTGCAATGTTTCATCATTTTTATGCTGAGGGGAGTGCTATATTTCAAGCAAGTAGAAAGTATTATACGGGGACTAGGCCATTGCTTCCGCAAAATCAGAAGTCCAGGGATAATACCCCAGATATCACTGAGTATAAAGACCTAGTAACTTAGAAAGATGGACCTTTCAAACAAGATTTCGGGGGTTACCCATATATCCGAGAGATGTTCCCCACGATATAAGTAAGTTTGAAATTTAGGTTTATATCTCGACACAATCTACTAAATGTGTAAAAACCTACTGGCACATCATCAGTGAGACTGTTTATCACATTTTGACTTTCCAATTCTTTAGCATGTTGTGATAGTCCACTGATGTACTATCATTTCCTCTTTGTCTCAACAAAACTCTTTTTCATTTTATCATGTTTTTGACTTTTTCAAATTTTCAAATGTTTTTGGATTTTCTGAAAAATTTCTTACTCCCCCTAAAATGCAAACACATTTAAAGGAAATTTGAAAATAAACTGTAAACGGTAAAGTGACAACCGTTGTGAATTACTTCAAATCGCCATCCACTTGGCATAAACAATCAGAACTCCCCCTGACAACAAACTATTTTCCCATTATGATTTCAAAACACTTAAGTCTGTTTTAATCAAATGGTTTTTCCGGAAAATTAGTTTTGTTGATTCATAAAACCACTTGTAGGTTAGGGATCAATTCATCACATTGTACTTTCATCTTCAACTTTTTGAAAAAGATAACAGTTTTAAGATCATTCAACAAACACCACTTGTAGAAAATCAAGTACAACTTAATGTCCCTGATTTACCACTTGTAAATAACAAACCAATAACCACTTGTAATTCGAAATATCACCGAAGTGAATTTCTCAAGAAAGATGTTGATTCCTGCTCCACGCTTACCAACCTGGAAGCTCCGGCAGGTCCTGGTTTTCAACACTCATAATAGGTTCCATCCCAGTCACAAACCTGGGATGACCCATCTTTATCTGGTTTCTTCGTTTTCTTCTCATAAAATTCCTTTACCCCTTTGACCTTCCCGTCAACCATTTTTCCAAAAATATTTTGAACTGTGTGGTTAAAAGCTTTTTCAATATCAAATTCTTTCTTTTCATAGAAAAATTGATTTAAAATCTCAACTTTGCCAACTTTTTGTTTAAAATTCTCAGCCCTCAATGATGGAAAATTTACATCATCCATTGGCGAAACTGATGTTTCCAATTTTAACTCAACACATGGCTCCTCTGACTTTGTGGAATCAGATTCATCGCCTGAAAATAGCTCCTCTGATTTTGACGAATCAGAATCATTACTATAACTATCATCATATTTCTTAACAACCCACTTGTGGTTGTCAAGATTTGCTTTTCTCTTGTAAAACCTTTTTGAACATTCACCAACCTCAAACTTTGAATTTTTGAAAACTTTGAATTGTTTAGTTGGTGGTTTATTCTCAACCATCTTTTCTTTTAGTTTAAGAGAAAATCCCTGCTTTGTTTGAATTGCCTTTGGACAATTCCTGGCAATATGACCAACTGTTTTACATTGAAAACAGGTTCTCATTTCCTTTTTCTGATCAGCTTCATTCTTCATTTCCTCTTGCTTCTTAGCAAGGAATTCTTTGTTTGATTGATTTCTGAACAACTTCTCCTTTTCTTCTTCTGATGATGTTCCTGAAACAAATACAGTTTTTGTTTTATAAGTTTTCTCATTTTTATGATTTTTCGGTGGAATAAAACCAAGTCCTTTTCTTTTGAAATTACCTTTATGGTTTGGTTTCTTTTGAAAACCAGAACTGTAACCCTTTTTCTTGTTTTCTCTTTGTTGAACTCTTGAGGTGTACTTTTTAGGTTTTTCAGAAAGATTTACATCTTTTATTTCAGAAAAATTAATTTCTGTTAGTTTGAAAACCTTTTTGATCATTTCAAGTTTAACACCTCTTATTGGAAATTCTTCATCATAATATAATTTGTCAGAATCATTCAAAGTATAAGCTACTTTGAACGTTTCGTCATTCAAATTAGATTTTGATAACAGAAATTCTTTATTGTAAACCCGTTTCTCCTTTTTGACTGTTGACTTTGATTTGTCAGACTTTGACTCTGAGTTTGACTCCAACTTTGACTCCTCGGTTTCATCGTTATCCAACACCTGATCGACCACTTTCTTTATTAATTCGGACTCATGATCAGTGTCAGACGATGTAAAAGTAACATCAATGTTATCTGGCAAATTTTCTGAAGACTCAGACTCCCACTGTAAGTTGGTTGCCTTTTTTACTCTTTCTGAATTTGGATTTCGTGGAGAATATCCATTTTCAAGCGGAGGCGGACACTTTGTATAAATGAAACCTTTTTTCTTACTAGAATCATTTACTTCAGTATCCTTCTTCTTTTCAGAGCTCTTGTCTTCACATACTTTCTCTTCATCAAATGCTTTCATGCCTTCCACTGTAGGATAAATCCTGTCAATAACATAAGAAGTACATGAGTAACTTTTTAACAATCTATTTACTCTTTCTGTTTCAATCCTCTGAGTTTCCAATTTTTGTTCATGCACAACGCACTTCTCAATGTAATTGTTTACAACTTTCTGTTTTGTCATAAAAGCTCCTTGAAGTGTCTTCATTGCTGTTGCTTGTTCACTGCTTGTTTGATTGTACATATTCATTTCTTTGTTCAAAACATCATACGATTCTTTCAATCTATTCATGTTGTGAATCAATGTACTGTTTTGCTTTTTCACAGCTTCATAGTTTTCACATATCACAGGAATCTTTTATGCATCAGCTTCAGCTTCAACCGTGAAAACTGGAATGTCTTTGGCATTTTTCCTTATCACTGGAACTTCTTCATCATCACTGCTGACTTGTTTTTTAACTTTCTTCTTTTTCTTTTGAACTTTTCCATCATCACTATCACTTTCTTCCATCACTTTTAAATGCTCTTTCATTCTCCTTGCATAATAATCATCATCATTATCACTGTCTTCAGCAACTCGAGCAACAAAAGCTTTGTGATTTGAAGTTTTGTTAGGATCATAATCATTCCAACTGAAATTTGCCCAGCTAAACCCTTCTGGTAATTTTTGATGAATCTTCGATTGTCTTCCTAGCATGTGCAGTTTGTGGTTCTTGTTGTTGTTGAGAAAATTGATGATAAATTTCTTTCCGATAGTAGTCATTATTGTTGAACAGATTTTGAGCTCCACTTGCTTCGCGGTTTGTGCACTCTCTCTTGAAATGTCCTTTTTCCCTGCAACGAAAACAAGTAACTTTAGATTTATCAAAACCTAGAGTAGAAACATTTGCATCACGGAAATCATCTCTTCCCGTAATTTGTTTAAACTTTTCAGCTCTTCTCAAAACACTTGCCAAACAACACTTTATATCCATCAATTCCATCTCCTAATCATCAATCTGATCGTAATCCTCTTTTGTCAGCATTGGATTTCCGATCCGTCCAGCCACTAAACTCTCATATGACTCTAACACAGTTACCAACAAAGACATATGACCTTTTGCAACCTCCTATGTGTAGTTTTGACCATTTTCAAGATCTAATACCATGTTGCATTGTAACTTCTTTCCATTCTTTGTTGTTGAAAAGTTTGGATCAAATGATGAATATGAAGAAAAACTTGTTTTGTTGTTTGATCCTTTAGATGAACCTCCAGACGAACTCTTAGTATTGAATGCAGTCTCAACCTTTGGTGACATGTTTGTCTTATCACTAACACCTCCTTTGTAATAAAGACCTATATCTTGTTCACCATCAAAATCTTTCATTCTTGAGATCTTCCTTTGTTCCATTTCCTGAGCTTCAAGTTTTTCAATGAATTTATTCAGTGTCAAATTACTAAAATCTTTCTTATTTCTCAACATCATGAGATATGTGCCCAAAGTTTCATGTGGAAATGCATCAGCCAAATTTTCTATCAACTCTTTATTATCTTTTGTGATGCTCACTCTGTTCATTTGGACTAACAGATTGCAATATCTTTCGATAATCTGCTTGGTGCTCTCAGTTCTCAAACCACGAAATAAATCGAAATCTTTCTTCAAAAGTGATTTTTTATTCTTTATCATCTCTTTACTACCGACAAACTTTGATTTTAATGCTTTCCAAATTGAATATGCACTTCCATTGTGTTGAAGTAGAACCAAGATATCTTCCTTAACTGCTTGATGCAATAGACTAATCATCATCTTTTCATTTTTGTATTTCTTTCTATCATCAACACTTAGATCTTTAATAGCAATCTCCTCTTCATCATCTTTCAATGGTCTAATATATTTCGTTTCAACACATTCCCAAGCATCCAAATAATTTGCTTGAACCCAATTCTCAAATCGTTCCTCCCATCCTTTATACTCCTCGATATTCATGAGCTTAGGCGGTTTTTGCATAGTGCCCGTTTCATTTTCCATGTTCAAGTTCTGAGTAACAGATGACGGAGTAGTTGGGGTAGTAGCAAATGCTTTATAAAATTCCTCTTCCATGTTATAGGCAAACAAATTTCACAAAACAGTCTTTTCAAACGAAATTACTCCTTCAAATGAAATAACCAACTTCACACGAAATACCAACTCAAGCGAAATATCAACTTCACACGAAATACCCTTTTCACACGAAATACCTGATTTCGTGCGAAATAACCAAACGAAATACCGGTTGAAGCAAATAAGCTAATTTCGTATGAACCTCTCAAACGAAATTACAAACTGGTGTGAAATAAGGGCTTCTTTCGTGCGAAATACTGCTGATGTCATCATCTCAAGCTGTTTTTGCTAAAAATGACCAAGTTTTTGTCCGATTTTAAGTCTGAAACTTTCTAGGGTTTGTTAAAACACTATTGCGCGTATAATGTGTGAAATTCAAGACATTTTTACCGTGAAAACTTGTTAA
Source organism: Helianthus tuberosus (assembly GCA_030545235.1). Taxonomy (NCBI): domain Eukaryota; kingdom Viridiplantae; phylum Streptophyta; class Magnoliopsida; order Asterales; family Asteraceae; genus Helianthus; species Helianthus tuberosus. Next base: position 153,762,263 of record CM060451.1, on the reverse strand, counting down.
TTTTGAAAAAGAAGGTGTAGAAATCAGAATTTGCAGCTGAATTGGTAAGAACTCTTCCTCCTGAGCTCTGATACCACTTGTAGGATCGTTTTCTGACCCGAATGAGTCGATCAGAAGAGTTTTTCTCAATATGAAAGGCGGAAACAGACATATCGAGTTCAATTCAGCTAGATATACACTTTAAACTGTCTTTAGATTGATTTGACAAAGATTTACAGCGAGTAGACACTTCGGCAGCACTTCGGCTCTCAAACCGGAAAATTTTCAAATGACTTGGCACCTTAGGTATTTATAGGGCAGCTAATTTCGCACGGACCAGCTAAAGCGGAATTAGATTTCATGCGAAATCTAATTTCGTGTGAAATAACTATCTAATTTCGTACGGAATTACCTAGGTGTAATTCCGTGCGATATTACTCATAAACACACTTTTCTCGTTTTGCGTGCCCTGATCTATCTAATACAATACAAGACTTGATACAAGACGAAGTCGACAGACGCATGCACCAACAATTCTGTTACAACACTCCCCGACGTTTCCGCCAAGATTTGTTGTTTTACGTGGTCGGGGTGTGACAGAAGAGTTGCTATCAGAGCCAATGGTTATAGGGAATTAGGTTATTACTAATGCTTTGACCTATACTATAACTTATAGGACCCTAACGCAAGTTTTTCTTGCGTTTAGATTATTAAAAACAAAATCGTCACCTACCCTTAGGTGATAACCACAATGAGAACACAAATTTCGAATCTGCTTCGAAAATTAATCATCCGTTCTTGGATGATTGATTACTAGGTTTTGAACCCTTCCAGTTTGACTCATATTTGGCTTGGTGCCTTCTGAGTTTTCAAAATCTCGTCAAAGTTTGGGTCTAAATAATGTGAACACGTGCAAACTGGAAGAGTGAATGCCTGTACCATGAGTTTTCTGTCTAAGGCTAGAGTGTTCGTACAAATCCACATAATCGGACCAGTCATTCTTACCTGGGAACTCTTGGGGTGTGTGTTCACTTATAGGTGAGCATGTCTTCGCGATACATTATTTTGACTTATTTACTTTGATTAGTCACCGCGTGTCGTTTGTTTGTTCGAGGTAACGAACAAATGATCGCCTTCCTTGTGTTTTGTCGAAATTTTCAATACCTCTTTTGTTTTTCCTAATTGTCGACCTCACTTGTTTCTCATATTTCCTTTTAGACAATGCCTCCTCGACGTGATGCACAATCTTTTACTGCTGAAGAAGTCGCAGCCTTTGTCTCTCAGCAAATGGCTGCTGTGCTTCTAGGCGTTGTGACCCAACTCCACGAGTTATACAACAACAATAATAATAACAATGCACAGTGTAATTTCAAGAATTTCAATTCTGCTAAGCCGCTAAAGTTTTTTGGGTCGCAAGGAGCAACCGCGCTCCTTCAATGGTTCGTAAGTATCGAGAGCACATTCAGACATGTGCAATGTCCGAATGGGCGTAAGGTTGAATTTGCATCAAGTGTGTTTGAGAAGCGTGCTCTTACGTGGTGGAATGGAATGATGCGTGACAGGGGTGCCGAAGTGGAATTGGCACAAACATGGGAAGAGCTTCGAGTTCTAATGATGAAAGAGTTTTGTCCCCGTCACGAAATTCGAGCTTTGCAACGAGAGTTTGACGATCTAAATCAAGATGGGGGAGAACACCGTGCGTATACGGATTGTTTTGAGGAACTCAGTCTTTTGTGTCCTACTATGGTTACCCCGTTGGAGAAAGCGATAGAGAGGTATATCGATGGTTTACCCGATTCCATACAGGATATTGTGGCTGGCATTAATCCAACTACTGTTCGTCACGCGATCGAGTTGTCTGCTACCCTGACTGAGTCTCAAGTTAGGAAGGGTAAACTTACCCGCAAGGGTGATAAGAAGAAGTCGACCGATTCTGTAAAGGAAAAGGGTAAGGGTAAGAAAGGTGAGTCGTCAAAGAAGTCGAAAAAGCAAAAGGGTGCTCAGAACTTTGCAGTTACTGCTCAGAACCCTCAGAACCCACCGGCTCAATTGCTTGCGAAGAAAGTGTATGCTGGTACCAGACCTCATTGTGCTCGCTGCAACGGTCATCATGTTGCACAACAAGCTTGTAAGCAATGCACAACGTGTGGTAAGCTTGGGCATCTGGCCAACGTCTGTCGTTTGGGTCAGAATCAGATTGTTCAGAATCAAGCTCCAGTTCAGGGGAATGCTGCGAGATTCCTATCGGGTTCATGTTTCAATTGTGGAGAGTTTGGTCATTTTCGCAACAACTGTCCGAGGTTGCTGAATGCGAATACGAATCCGAACATGAATGTCAACATGAATGTGAATCCCGCTTGTGGACGAGCGTACAACTTGAATGCCAACGAAGCGAGGGCTGACAACGAGGTTCTGGGTATCATCAACTTCGTGTTCTCGAAGAAGATATTCACAAAACTTCTTTCCGCACAAGATATGGGCGTTACGAGTTCACTGTCATGCCTTTTGGTTTGACAAATGCCCCAGCTATCTTTATGGACTTAATGAATAGGGTCTGTAAACCTTATTTAGACAAGTTCATCATTGTGTTCATCGACGATATTCTCATTTATTCAAAGTCTCGAGCCGACCACGAGCAACACCTTCGTTTGACACTGGAACTCCTAAAGAAGGAACAACTTTTTGCAAAATTCTCCAAGTGTGAATTTTGGCATAAAGAAGTTCAGTTCTTGGGTGATATAGTCAACGAGCAGGGTATTCATGTGGATCCATCCAATATTGTTGCTATTAAGGACTGGAATACGTTGACGACACCTACAGAGATTTGATCTTTTCTTGGTCTTGCTGGATATTATCGACGGTTTATTTCAAACTTCTCGAAGATTGCGGTTCCACTAACTAATTTGACTCAGAAGAATAAGCCTTTTGAGTGGGGACCTAAGCAAGAAGAAGCGTTCCAAACGCTGAAACGGAAGCTCTGTTATGTTCCTGTTCTATCTTTGCCAGAGGGAAATGATGATTTCGTTGTCTATTGTGGCGCGTCGAATCTAGGACTTGGTTGTGTTCTTATGCAATGAGGTAAAGTCATAGCTTATGCGTCTAGACAGCTGAAAATTCACGAGAAGAACTACACAACTCATGATCTTGAGTTGGGAGCTGTGGTTTTTTCTCTCAAAATCTGGAGACACTACCTCTATGAAACAAAGTGTGTGGTTTTCATAGACCACAAAAGTCTCCAGAATATTCTTAATCAGAAGGAGCTGAACATGAGGCAAAGACGTTGGGTTGAACTCTTGAACGACTACGATTGCGAGATTCGCTACCATCCTGGTAAGGCAAATGTCGTAGCCGATGCGCTTAGTTGAAAGGAACGAGGCAAGCTTCATTCTATTCAGACTTTAACTGATATTCAATCCTGTGTCCTTCAAGCTCAACGATCTTGTGTGATCAAAGGCTTATTGAAAAATGAGCTACCGCTTCAACTTGAGCTTAAACTCGAAAGGAACGACAATGGTTTACTCTACTTCAAGGATCGTTTGTGGATTCCGAAACAAGACAATCTTCGCACCTTGGTAATGGACGAATCTCACAAATCTCGATATTCTATCCATCCTGGTGCTGATAAAAAGTACAAGGATCTTCGTACTCAGTACTGGTGGCCTGGTATGAAAAAGGATGTTGCCTTGTATGTATCGAAATGCCTAACTTGTCTCAAAATCAAGGCTGAACATCAACGACCTTCTGGTTTGCTTGGACAACCAGAGATACCGGTTTGGAAGTGGGAGAACATTGCAATGGATCTCATCACTAAGTTACCGCGTACGTCTAAAGGTCACGATGCTATTTGGGTTGTTATCGATCGATTAACGAAATCAGCTCATTTTATTCCGATTCGCGAGGATCTATCTGCTGATAAACTTGCAAAGATTTATGTTGATGAGATTGTATCATGACATGGTGTTCCTTTGGATATCATTTCCGATCGTGATGCTCGGTTTTCATCTCATTTCTGGAAGACCATGCAATCTGCTTTGGGAACCCAACTAAATCTAAGCACTGCTTATCATCCCCAAACAGATGGACAATCTGAGAGAACGATTCAAACTTTGGAGGATATGCTTAGAGCATGCGTAATAGACTTTGGTGGTAATTGGGATTCTCATCTTCCATTGATCAAGTTATCTTACAACAATAGTCATCATGCTAGTATTAATATGGCACCATTTGAAGCTCTCTACGGTCGAAAATGTCATTCACCTATCTGTTGGAATGAAATCGGTGAAGCTCCGCTTACTGGACCTGAGCTCTTTCTAGAAACAACAGACAAAATCAAGAAAATCCACGATAATCTTGTGACAGCTCGAAGCCGTCAAAAGAGTTATGCAGTTAAGCAACGCAAGCCCTTAGAATTTCAAGTCGGCGACCGTGTCCTACTCAAGGTGTCACCTTGGAAGGGAGTGGTGAGATTTGGAAAGAAAGGAAAACTTGCACCCCGATATGTTGGACCATTTAAGATTGTTGAAAGAATTGGAAAAGTTGCCTATCGACTAGAGCTACCTCTAGAGCTTGGAAATATTCATCTGACTTTTCACGTGTCCAACTTACAAAAGTGTTTAGCTGATGCTGATCTTCACATTCCTCTCGACGAAATTCAAATCTATGAAACAATGCACTTTGCCGAGAAACCTGTGGAGATAGTGGACCGTACCTTCAAACAGTTGAAGAACAAATGGATTCGATTGGTCAAAGTTCGCTGGGAATCCAAACGTGGCCCAGAGTTTACTTGGGAACGTGAGGACCAGATGAAGGCGAAATATCTGCATTTGTTTTCACAAGCTTCCTCTAGTTAAAATTTCGGGACGAAATTTCCTGAAGTAGGGGAGACTGTGACAACTATGTTCTGTAAACGTCGTATAATGTAAAACAACATTGATTATCAATAAAACAATGTGCTTTGGTGTTATTATATGTGTTTTTGGTGTTATTATGTGTGTAATTGTGTTTGATGATTTTACAATTTGATTCGATTCCAATTTCAAGCTTTAAATCACTTTCTGGAAGGTTATACACAAACTGGTGCGTAAACGCAGTCAGTATAACGCGAAAAACACTCCGGAATAGTGACATAGGCTTAACATACCTTAAATAACCTCCACATGACTTAGAAATAAGCTTTTGATGGTTTGGTGTGTTGAAATCAAGTTTGTTCGATCGCAGGGACTAGTTGTGTTAAACTATGAAACTATACCGATTTGAATAGCAACGAACATTCTGGAACTTGATCATAAGTTAAACATACCCTAAATATCCTTTACATATCTTAGAAATAGGCTTTGAGGGGTTCGTATGCTAAAATAAACTTTATTGATCAATAGGGACTAAAAGCGTCAAAAAGTGCATAAGTTTGCATTTTCGCGCATATCTTACGTTTCGAATTCATTCGGACATCCAAAACTTTATGTAATCATTAAAATATTTTATTTTAGTGATTGGCATGAAAAAATTCCATTCGTCGCGTAATTTGGATCGTTTTTTCGCATTCGTTCGTGTTTCGTCGTAATTAACCGAACAACGCAACCGTACGACCAAACGAACCGACATTCGAGATATTTTTGAGCATTTCTCATATTATCTATACTTTAAATTCATTTTAGAGCCTTGAAATGGGATTAACGGGGCTTAAACGTGTCAAAAATGCATCAAAAACCATGTTTTGCACATTCAGGGACCAAAATTGACAATCTGCATAGTTATCTTAGGAAGGGACCAAAATGAAAAATCTAAATTCCAGCTTGTTCCAGCTGTTCCCCTCATTTTCACATGGTTTTAATGAAACTAGTGGCTCCCATGGTTTCACAAAACCATGGGCACATGTGTACGGATGAGATCGAAGCTCGTTTTTCGAGGAACGATCCTGACGGTCCTAGAAATCCTATAAATACCCATGCTCCTCATTGTTGTAACTCTCATAATCTGATCTATTTGCTCTAAGTTGGGGCTTAGCACCTCATACCTGAGCAAGTTGGATCTAGATTTCCATTCTTGGACCCGTTGTAAGTCCTCTTTTGTTCTTTTTTCGCGTGAAAGTCAAACTGTGTTTGACTTTCTGCTTTGACCAGTTTATGGTCAACATGAAGTTCGTTTGAACTTCATAACATGAGCGTAATCACGATGGTTTTAGTCTCTTGTGACTATACCTACTGATTACCACGTTATCTAGGCATAGTGGCGAGTCGTAGTTTCGGCAAAAATGCGTATTCTTGCGTATTTTGTAACCAAACTACTTTTAGTTATCAAAACCGTTTGTTTTGATACCAAACCTGTTTTCAAACCTCGTTAAGCATGTTTTAACTTGTTTAGCTCGTCACTTTAGGTTTAGTGCTTATGTAGGGTCGTAAGGTAAGCGGTCTAAACAACCGCTTATACTTTCGAACCCTACCCGTTTGGTCGATCATTAGGATCTGACCAAACACATTAGGTGACCCTAGTTGTATAGGGAATAACCTTATGAGGTTATACCTTATGGTCACTACGTTTAGCTAGTTGTATGATAGGTAGTTTATATGCCTTAGGAAAATTACCAAAATGCCCTTTTATGCATAAATTCATTTTAACCATATGTAACCTAAATTTTGACATCTAAACTGATTAGGCAACATTATTAGACATGTTAAGGCATATAATACTTTTCATAGGACTAGTTAGGCGGTCCGAACGCGCTTATGCGCGCATGACGCGTTAAAGTAGCGTAAGCTACCTTAATGGGTCGTAACGGGTCGAAAGCACTTAGGTTAGGTTCCGATCTAGAATGTAGACTTTGTTAAACCATATCACATGAGTTCCAACACTCATTTGGTTTACAAGACCTCATTCTATCCGATCTTCCGATTGAGGTGTCAATTTATTTACTAGTGATTCGATTACTAGGTGTTGCTTGATTTCTCTGGTTTACTTGAGTTTGTTGAAGTCCTATTGATTGAGGATACTGATGTGTACAAAATGCAACATATAAATTACATCAATTGTGGCATAAAACTAACCCTTTTTTAGTACTAATGTTGGAAAAAGTGTGCTTTTGTCTTCCTTTTGTATTTTCAGGATTAAATGAGCTCAAATTAACAAAAGAAGCAAAAAGGCAGCTAAATCAGATATAAATACAAGAAAAGGAACAAACGTGACATGCCCAACCCCACGACAGCATCTTCCTAGGCCGCCGGGTCCACCAACAGGTACCTACAACTAAGGATGGCGTAACCACCCTAACCTTGGTTGGAGGGATCCCGGCAATAGTAGTAACCAACATAACCAACGAACTAACTTTCAACAACCACAAAACTTTTCTCAACAACAAGGTGGACGAGAAAGGCATGAAGATACTGTATCTCGCCTCATCTCCGACACCGAAAAGAAAAACTCGGATCGATTTCAGCAATTGGAATCGAATTTTAGAAATCAACAAGCTAGCATTCAAAACATTGAAAAACAATTAAATCAAGTAGCTCAAAATTTCTCTGAGAGACCACAAGGCGCGTTACCAAGCAATACCGAAACCAACCCAAAAGCGCAAGTACATCTCATCACATTGAGAAACCGAACCGTGGGTCCCAAGGAAGCTCCATTACCACCGGCTGAGAGAAGCCAATCCAGCCAACCCACGACTCCACCCGCGCCCCAAATAGAAAAAGCTTCTCCACCAAATCAAGAGTCCACCAAGACTCCTCCGGTTCCATACCCCGGTCGCTTAGTTCGCCAAAAGACCGATGAGCAATTCGCAAAGTTCAAAAATTTACTAAAACAATTGCATGTTAATATTCCTTTTATCGAGGTCCTAACCCAAATGCCTAAATATGCAAAATTTATGAGGGACTTCCTCACTCACAAAAGGAAAATTGAATCATTGCAATTAGTTAACCTAGGCGAAGAATGCTCCGCCTTAGTACTCAACAAACTCCCACAAAAGAAAATTGATCCTGGAAGCTTCACGATTCCTTGCTCGATTGGGGAATCCCCCATTCGCAATGCACTAGCCGATCTTGGGGCTAGCATTAACCTCATGCCCACATCAATGTTCAACTGACTCGGCTTAGGAAAAATGAGCCTTACAAAGATGAGCATACAACTTGCCGACAGATCCGTCAAATTTCCAAAAGTTGTCGCTGAAAATCTATTGGTCAAAGTCGACAATTTCGTCTTTCCGGGTGACTTTGTCATACTAGACATGGAAGAAGACACCTATGTCCCCCTCATCCTCGGGAGGCCATTTCTAGCCACCGCCCAAGCAGTGGTGGATATGAATGACAGAACACTAACATTGAAATTTGGGGATGAGGAAGTGAAGTTTGGAGTTGGAAAGAAAGTAGAGGACGAAGACCCGGTCAACTACATGAAGGTCATAGACTCAAGCTTGGATGACGCTCTCCGACGGTGTAGCATGGGATGCGAAACATCCCACTTGGATAACATATGACCAGGCTTTGGGTCTAGCCAAGGACCCTTATAAACGTGGCGCACCACGGAGGCATTCCGCGGAACTATCCTTAGTTTAGCTTAGATTAATTTTTCTTATGTTTTCTAGTTTAGTTCTAATTTTCTGGAATAAAAAAAACTCAGGATGGCAAAGGAAACAAGGGAAACTTGAACCAGCACCCCATGTAGGAAAATAGGGCCATCCGACAATTTTCTTCATTAACAGTAAGTTCAGCACGGGCCGTGTCCGCCCAACACGGCCCCGTGCTGCACAGTCTGTAGAAAATGCCCAGTTCAGGTAAACTTGACACGGGCCGTGTTCACCCAACATGCCCCCGTGTCCAGGCTTCTGTTTCTCTTTTTCAATTTTGTTACTAGCACCTGAACACGGGGCCGTGTCCAGCGCCCAGTAACACAAACTTTTACTTTTTCACACCTTTTTACATATTCAATCAACCTAAAAACTTATTTTTGGGACACATTGAGGAAAATGTGTAATTTAAGTGTGGGGGGGGGGGGATGCTAAAACCTTGAATCTTGCAAGTCCTAATTACAATCCTTACACAAAACTCTATTGGAACCGCTAATCACCCCAATTTTTTTCAAAATTTTTCATTTTTTTTACTTGTCTAGGTTTAACTCGGGAAATTTAAATTCTAAAAAGGTTATATTTTTATAAATTTACAACCGATAGCATCGTGATAAAAAGAACCAACATAAGAAAATTATGAAACGGCATGACAAGCTTAGTTAAAATTTGATTATATATACTTGATCACATAAAAACTCATTCCCACAAAAGTGAGTTTTGAGCCTTTATTGAGCATACAAATACATATCATTAAACTAAATGCTCATTTTTCGTTTCTTGTGTGAATAGCCGCTTGGTTCGTACGACTCTAGAACTTGCCACGACGATACATTCCCAGTCCTTACCAACTTAAACCCGAGTAAGTAAATGATGGAGGCATTAGGACTAACCCTTTTTATTTCTACACCATTATTTTTCTTTTTTTACCACCTACCCTAAATCCCCCTAGTTAGCCCCTTTGAGCCTAAACCTTTTCATTTCATAACCCAAACCAAACACCCTTTCACCCTCCAAAACCTTTTTTTATTTCTAACCCTTTGTTTTAGTAACAAGCTCGGTTTCTCGTATGACTTTGAAAAAAAATGTTGATGATGAAGCAAAAAAGAAATAAACAAACAATTTTATCAAAAATAACTTTGTTTGAATAATAGCTTCATCAAAATAAAAATTGCAAAAATAAAAAGTCTTTCGAAAACCGACGCTTTTTACGCTTTTTCGCCCTTTTCTACTAACCACTAACCCAACCACCCACCTTTAACCCAAGATTAACCCTTCACCCAAAAGTCCTCTTGATGTTTACAAAGGTATATAGTTAAAAAGGAAGAGGATTGATTGCTTGGCAAGCCTATGGTAGGAGTAAGTTCCATGCCGCTCTCTAGTGATTCACTAAAATACATCTTCGGCCAAGTGTTGAGTGATCCCCCGTGAGGTATGTGAACTTGTATATAAATGGAATTTTAAAGAGGCGTGTTATGCCCTAATAAGTAATTCATCTTATGAAAAGTTTTAAATAAATCATGACGAATAGGATTGTAAATAAATAAAAATAAAACTTGATAAAGAATCTTTGAAATCCCGACACTCTATGACAAGCCTAAAAACCTTCTCTTCTACCCATTCCATTTGGGAGTGTAAAGCCACATTATAAAGAGTTTTGCTTGAGGACAAGCAAAGATTCAAGTGTGGGGGTATTTGATGTGTACAAAATGCAACATATAAATTACATCAATTGTGGCATAAATCTAACCTTTTTTTAGTACTAATTTTGGAAAAAAGTGTGGTTTTGTCTTCCTTTTGTATTTTTAGGATTAAATGAGCTCAAATTAACAAAAGCAGCAAAAAGGCAGCTAAATCTGACATAAATACAAGAAAAGGAACAAACGTGACATGCCCGACCCCACGACAGCATCTTCCCAAGCAAAGCAAAACAAGAGAACAGAAGGCTGAACACGCCCCGTGCTCAATGAGCACGGGGGCGTGCCCAAGTGTCAGCATAAAAGACAAAGTTGTAGAAGCTTCCATCGCCCACCACGGGGCCGTGCTCAGCGGACACGGGGCCGTGGTCAACTATAAGATTCGCAGAATCCAGGCAAATCTTGATAGTACAGATATGCTTCTGCACACGGGGTCGTGCCCAGCGAACACGGGGCTATGGTCAACTAATACAGACAAGAGCAATTAATGAAGACAGAGAAGGATGTGGAAACGGGGCCGTGACCACTGGACACGAGGCTGTGCCCGAGCTTCTGTTCAACCTATAAATAGGAGTGCTTGGCTCAAGCTCAAACCATCCCTTGGCACACCACCTCTCTCACATTTCACCCACCACCCACCACCACCATAACACCATCATCCACCACCATCATCCATTGTCCATCATAGAGTGTGTGAGTCATTTTGGAATCCAAGATTGATCGTAAGAGTTCTTGACAATCAAGGCCATGTTTTCCTAAGTCTCTTACATTACTTGGTGAAGACAAAGTGTCTAGTGTAATACTTTTTATTTTTAATCTTTTCGCACTTTTTACTTGGTTATGTATTAATGACTTTAATAACTAGTTTCTTATGTTGAAGGTGATTTTTCCTTATCGTTTGTCTGTGGTTTCTTGGAATTATTTTACTGTCTATATAAAATAAAAGATTTTCACCATTCATATCTCCACGGTCTATATGGAGGTATGTTGGCTACCTTGTCGGGGGTTAAGGGAACGGTTTGGTAAAAGTCTTGCCTTGTTCAGTGTATAGATCCTGTAAGGACCTGGGTCAAATTTAGTAGGACCTCCTTCAATACTTAACGATATTGGATGGCGGGGGTCCAAACTCTTTGATCCCCTCATATGTAAGCTACTATTAATACTTTAACCCGGCTACTTAGGACTGTATCCCTGCTGACTCAGGCTACTTAGCCGAGGGTAACGTCACCTTCAAAAGAGGTGCCTACCATAATATGCATTAATAACTTAATTAATTATCTTTCAATAATCCGACCCTTTAGGATTGTATCCTTGCTGACTCAAACTACTAGGTTGAGGGTAACGTCACCTTCAAAAGAGGGGCCTACTACAATAACTAAGATAATCTCTTAAATAGTGCAAAAGTGCGGAAATAAAAACACGAGTCGGAGCCAAGTGATTCATCTTGTCTATCGGTTTTATTTTTATTTTTAATTTCAGCATTTTAGTTAGTTTTTATTTTTCTAGTTTAAAACCTTTTTCTAACTTTTTGATTTGATTAGACGTTGAGGATAAACCGGTACTAAAAGCTCTTGTGTCCTTGGACGATCTCAGTATCTTACCAACACTATACTACGCTCACGATGGGTGCACTTACCCATATGTGTGTTTAGTGTTAGTAAATATCGTGTTTTATAAATTTAAAACTTGGCTAAAGAAAGTGTAAAAGGACTTAAAATATACTTAAACTTATATACACACTTCACACGCATCAATACTTCGCACTTCATGTGAGTACATAGTTCCCCTATTTTACTGCTTTCGATTGTTTTGAGGTGATTCATATGTATCAAAACGATTTCGATATTTTAACGATGATTTCAAAAACGATTAAGATGGTTTATACTAAATTAATAAAGATTTCGATAATGTGAACGAACTTGTTGGTTGTAGTTACATAACCAATGACATTCATTAATTTTGGCCGAACCGACCAGTATTAGGTTATGGTACCATTGGATCTAACAAATCCCGTTATCAGACTGCACCCATGGTTATGTGTGGGTTAGGTGGGTAACGACTGAATCTGTGATTGTTAACTTACCCTTTGGTGGTTTGTTAATGCGAGAAGCGAGATAGTCGAGTCACGAAGGTTTGAATGTTATTAGCGGGACGACCAAAAATAGTTTTCACAATTAAAACGAGGATGATTTAAACGACTTAAATGAGTTAAACGATTTGGAAATGATTTAAACGAGTTAACGATTTTGAAATGATTTGAACAAGTTAAACGAGTTGGATAAACGATTGGTTTTTGGTTAAGTGTTTAGATAACGGGACGGGTGTAATGTGGTGAAAACATGGTAGATACGCCGCTGGTACTTCTTATATATAAGTGTTTTCAACATATTACATACCGTGGCGTTATTTAGTTCACTTGGGTAAACTATTTTAAAACGATGTCACATAACGATGTTTTCGAAAGGATATAAACCATACGAGATTTATTAAACGAGTTAATATGAAATATTTTACAATTTGGTTTACTAAAACAAATGTTTTTGGGTTGAGAATCATGGCTACGAGGTTTTATAAATTATAACCCGCTTGATTTGAGTTGGTTAATTATGTTGCAATATTATACTCTTTTCAAAACAAGGTCTTTAATAAGGTATTGCAACATGTAAACTAGCCATGAATTCGACACCCTTATAAAACCTATGTACTCGCCAGCATTTCTTTGCTGACTTTGTTTTTACATATGTTTCAGGTGACGTTGCTTGATGTTGATTTCTAGGATGCAAGAGTCAAATAGGATCTGGACGAGGCCTTAGTGACATAATAACAATGATAGTCGATATGTAACTTGTTTGTTTCGTGTTAATACAATGTAAATTACTAAATGAATAAATAAAACGAAACTCTTTTTGTATCCATGGTTGTGAAACGATAATTCGGTTACAACACTCCCCGACGTTTCCGCCACGATTTGTTGTTTTACGTGGTCGGGGTGTGACACCGTGTCATGTAGTTATCATAATCATAACATAAGACTATTTATACGGCACCCTATGTAAACAACCTCCTAACGCAAGCATTATCAAAACATAGTTTACATGTAGAACAAGATCATTGATTAACTAACACATACTTCCTAGTTTACATGTAGACCATAACATCTAGTTTAAGATTCACAAGGTTATTAATTCACTAGTGGGTGATCATCGAACCAACACAAAACATACCAAGAATATATATATATATATATATATATATATATCGAGTAAAGGAAGTCACACTAACCACAAAGTATTGATGGTTTTGCGATAGATGGAGGAGAGGGATCTGTCGTCTCACGTAGGAGAAACTAGGGTTCCTAACAACTTGGAGTATAATAACAACTTAATGGAATCAAACCATTTAATTGATATATATCGCTAAAGAAGGGGGGGGTCCGGCTCGGATTGGGTTTCACACTGGGCTTGGTTGTGAGTGTGTATGGGCTGAGAATCATAATATAAATAATAGAGGTTTGGGCCAAGGAACTAAAGGGTGTATAATAATAGTCTGGGTATATCGGGTATATCGTGCGACTAGAATACACGTTCATATAATCTAGGCATTAGCATTTAACACTTAACATACTCACAACCAATTAGTCATAGTGATTCAATGTAATTCAAACAGGTTTAATAGGTTTACACAACATATACATAGTGACATCGTGTAGTGGAACATGAATAGTAGTGATATAAGTCAAGTGTCATGAGATTGGACAATGCTAACCTTGGGAATACGGGTTGCCACATCATCCCCAACTTGAAAGAAATTTCATCCCGAAATTTGAAAAGCAATCCAAAACAGCAAGACGTTAACTCAGGATGACTGTGGATTTTCCGCGGGTACCATATCATCCCCAACTTGAAAGGGAATTTCGTCCCAAAATCCACCAGTTACATTAGATTTAGATTTGTTGGTAGGGAACAAGTGAGGGTACTTGAGCTTCATCTGGTCCTCGCGCTCCCACGTGAACTCCGGTCCACGTCTTGAGTTCCAACGAACTCTCACGATTGGAATTCGACTATGTTTACAAACTTTGACTTCCCGGTCCATAATTTCGATTGGTTCTTCGACAAACTGCAACTTGTCGTCAATTCTCAGCTCCTGAAACAGTACTACAAGTGTTTCATCGGACAAACACTTCTTCAACTGCGAAACATGGAAAACCTCATGAATGTTACCCAACTCCGCAGGTAACTCGAGCTTGTACGCCACTTTACCAATTCGTTCCAAGACTTTGAATGGCCCAACATAGCGTGGGTTAAGCTTGCCACGCTTCCCAAAGCATACCACGCCCTTCCAGGGCGAGACTTTCAACATAACATGATCGCCTACAGCGAACTCCAACGGTTTCCTACGTTTGTCAGCGTAGCTTTTCTGACGGTCACCCGCTGCCACCATACGATTTCTGATCTGAACAATCTTTTCTGAAGTTTCAAGTATAAGTTTAGGACCCGTGATCTGGTTGTCGCCCACCTCAGCCCAACAGAGAGGAGAACAACACTTTCGCCTATACAATGCTTCAAATGGAGCTGCCTGAATGCTGGTATGGTAACTGTTGATGTAGGAGAACTCTATTAATGGAAAATGTTTCTTCCACCCTTTCCCAAAATCAATCACACATGCTCGCAGCATGTCTTCAAGTGTCTGGATGGTCCTCTCACTCTAACCATCCGTCTGCGGGTGATAAGCAGTACTCATATCGAGACGTGAACCGAACGACTTATGCATCGACTGCCAGAAATCAGAAATGAAACGCGGATCTCGATCTGAGAGGATGGAAATTGGCACCCCGTGCCTGGAAACCACCTCTGTAAGATAAACCGCTGCAAGATGTGAGAACTTATCCGTTTCCTTGATTGCTAGAAAATGCGCTGACTTCGTGAGACGATCAGCGATCACCCAAATAGTATCGTTTCCACCCTGAGTTCTTGGCAACCCAGTGACGAAATCCATAGCAATCTGCTCCCATTTCCACGTGGGTATCTCTGGTTGTTGCAGCAGGCCTGAGGGTTTCTGATACTCTACCTTGACTTTCGCACAAGTCAAGTACTTACTCACATATGTCGCGATGTTAGCTTTCATCTTCGGCCACCAATATAAAACTTTGAGGTCCCGATACATCTTATCTGATCCCGGATGAACAGAGCATCAAGACTTGTGCGCTTCGTCCATCACAAGATCTCTAAGGTGACCAAACAATGGAATCCATATCCATTCCATAAAATAATAGATGCCGTCAGACCTTTCCACGAGTCGCTTCTCCATGCCCCGTAAATACTCCACTGTAATGTTCTCTTCCTTCAACGCTTCAACCTGAGCCAACCGAATCTGTTTAGGAAGATTCGAGTGAATAGTGAGCTGTAAGGGTCACACACGCTTAGGTTTCGTCTCCTTTCAGCTAAGGGCATCAGCTACAACATTACCTTTACCTGGATGATACTTGATGGCACAATCGTAGTCGTTCAAAAGTTCTATCCAATGACGTTGCCGCATATTCAACTCCTTCTGGTCGAAGATATGCTGGAGGCTCCTGTGATCGGTGTAGATAGTGCATTTGGTACCGTACAGATAATGCCTCCAAATCTTCAACGCGAAAATCACGGCCCCTAACTCCAAGTCGTGAGTCGTGTAATTCTTCTCATGAACCTTCAACTGTCGAGAAGCATATGCTATCACCTTCTCGCGTTGCATTAACACGTAACCGAGACCCTGAATAAAAGCATCACAATATACCACAAAATCCTCGGTACCTTCAGGTAGAGACAAGATCGGTGCACTGCAGAGTTTCTGTTTCAAGAGTTGGAAAGCATCCTCCTGTTTTGTTCCCCAAGAATAAACAACGTTCTTCTGTGTTAATGAGGTGAGAGGTTGAGCGATCTTTGAGAAATCCTTAATAAACCGACGATAGTACCCAGCGAGACCAAGAAATTGTCGCACCTTAGAAGGATTCTTCAGTGCCGCCCAATTTATAATAGCATCGATTTTAGTAGGATCCACGTGTATCCCCATTTCGTTAACAATGTGCCCAAGAAAGTGTACTTCCCGAATCCAGAAATCACACTTAGAGAATTTCGCGTAGAGTTGCTCCTTCCGCAGGAGCTCCAGGATCAGACGTAAATGTCGCTCATGGTCTTCCTTGCTCTTGGAGTAGATCAAGATGTCGTCGATGAACACAATAACAAAATCGTCGATATAAGGTTTGCACACGTGGTTCATAAGATCCATGAAAACCGCTGGTGCATTAGTCAACCCAAATGGCATGACCAAAAACTCGTAGTGGCCATACCGCGTTTGAAAAGCCGTTCTGGGAACATCCTCCTCTTGGACTCACACTTGATGATAGCCCGACCTTAAGTCGATCTTGGAATAAAAACTTGACCCTTGCAATTGGTCAAACAGATCGTCGATACGTGGTAGGGGATAACGCTTCTTGACGGTTACCTTGTTGAGTTCACGATAATCTATACACATCCGAAAGGACCCATCCTTCTTCTTCACAAACAACACTGGGGCTCCCCAAGGTGAAGAGCTAGGTCGGATAAAACCTCTATCCAACAGCTCTTGGAGTTGGTTTGACAGCTCCTGCAACTCTCCTGGCGCGAGACGATAAGGAGCACGAGCAATCCGGGATGCTCCTGGCGTGAGGTCAATCTGAAATTCCACCTGACGATGTGGAGCTAACCCAGGGAGTTCTTCAGGAAACACATCAGTAAACTCACGAACAACTGGAAGGTCCTCGATCCTTCTCTCATCAGATTACGAATCGGCAACAAGAGCTAAAATAGCAGGGTAGCCCTTTCGTAGACACTTCTGGGCTTTCATGGCTGAGATGATGCCGACCATGGCACCACTATGATGACCTTGAACCGATAAAGATTCCCCACTGGGGAGAGGGATACGCACAATTTTCTCTTTACAGAGAATTTCCGCTTGATGCTTAGACAACCAATCCATGCCAACGACCACATCAAAACTTCCAAGAGTAATGGGGAGTAGGTCAATGTCGAACAATTGACCCATGAGATCAAGTTTACAACTAAAAAGGACATGAGAAGCTTCAATCGATTTACCATCAGCAAATTATACTACATGCATATTTACAAGAGGTGTGGGAGTCAACCTTAACTGACGACTGAACCCCAAAGACACATAACTCCAATCGGCACCAGAGTCGAATAAAACATAAGCAAATATGTTGTTTATGGAGAACGTACCAGTCACCACGTTGGCGTTATTTCTGGCTTCCCCAGCTCCAATAGTGAACACCCTCCCGTGCGCACCATTTCCACCGTTGCCCCCATTGTTGTTGTTTCCGTTGTTATTATTCCCATTGTTGTTGCCACCAGTATTCTGATTTAGTTGAGGGCAGTCCCGCCTGATGTGACCCTCGGCTCCACAATGAAAGCATCCCTTACGATTTCCACGGTTTTGCTGGGGTTGTTGTCTTTCCTGCTGCTGTGGCTGTTGCTGTTGCGGGGTGTGCTGCTGCGGCTGGCTCGGAAGTGAAACCCTACAATCCCTGGCCATATGCCCCACTTTGTTGCACCTGTGACATACCGGGTACACGGCCCCCGATGGTGATAGTTGCACTTATTGCACTTTGGTTGTTTCCCCGCATAAGAACCCTGACCCGAACTGTTGCCCTGGCTTTGATTAACGGAGGACGACTGAATGAAACTGCGATTATTGCTATTGTCAGGCCTTTTATGAGATTAACTTGCACTGGGTGCTTTGTTAGCATCGTTCCATTTACGCTTGTTATCACTAGCAGGTGTGGTAGTGGTAGCAGCAGGGGTAGTAGCAGAAACACGAGGTGGTAGCGATCCACGCTCGACCTCTTGGTCGGTAATCTTGTGTGCTAAACGAATGATCTGAGGTAGATTGTTAAGGTTTGCAGCAGTGACATAACTCTTTACGGCTGGTGCTAGGCCCTTGATATACAACTCAATTCATCACGGTGGAGGTTGAGACAGGTTAGGGCACAAAATTGCTAGTTCATGAGATCGTTTCGTGTAAGCCTCGATCTCGGACCCTTCCATCTTCAAATCGTAGTACTCGTTCTCAAGCTTCTGAATCTCGTCATGAGGACAATACTCTTCCTGCATCAACTCCTTAAAATCATTCCATGTCGTTGCATTAGCCATTTTGATGCCCAACATTTGCACCTGGGGATTCCACCAAGTTAAGGCACCATCCTCCAAAGTGCCTGTAGCATACTTCACACAGTCCCCCTCGGGACAATTACACATAGCGAACACTGACTCAACCTTTCAAACCAACGCAGTAACCCTACAGCCCCTTCAGTCCCACTGAACGTCTGTGGCTTACAATCCATGAATGTCTTGAATGTGCAAGCAGGCGGATGGTTTTGATTCTGATTCGCTTGCTGACCTAATGGACGAAAGGAAATACAACACAAGGGTAAGAGTTGTGTACGCGATACAAGAATAAAGAAGATTTGACACATATCGTACCAGCTTGATAGGCTACTAATGCCTCAGCCACACGGGGGTTAATCAGATTTGTCAACTCAGCCTGAGTCATCGCAATGTGTCCACGTCCATGACCTCGTCTGCTCATGATTCTATATAAGAGAAGGGGAAAAGGTCAAGAGTCGAGATAAGGTAAGAGTCAAACTCACAACGACTTCTACAGATTACAAAGTACATCAGACAACAAAGCGGAACCCCTTTCACAGTTGTTAGATCTCGCTGGGACTCGCATGCACTCCACATTACTATTATGTGTGCACCCATAATAGGAATGCGATTTGCATGTTTATCTCAGCTCCTCCCAACTCGTGCTAAAAGGTTCCTCAAGTTCTCGCAACAAGACAAAACACCACAAGCATAAACCACGAAAATCTAACGGGATATCGCACTGTGACTCAATCAATCACATAACTCAGGTAAATACGCATGAATTCAGTCTGGAATGCTAAGTGTGTTCAATCGCATGCAACATTGTACATAAGTGTATAGTAGATATATTATGCAATAAGTAAACGAGAGACGAACCTTGCAATCTGGAGCTGAGTGTCATGGTCGATTTCGAAGCTGTTCGGTTATAGTCTGGTTTTATAAAAACGTTTTTAAAACCTAGTTCACTATAACCAGTGGCTCTGATACCAAACTGTCATACCCCCAAAAATACCACATGCGGAAACCCCGCTAGGCGTGTGACTTACCAGGATCTAGCCACCAATCACATTGAACTAAGATTAAATAATAAAACAAAGTTTCCATTCATAAAGATAAAATATTCATAACACCTCCAAGTTTAACATGTTCAGCGGAAGCAAATGGTTAAACACTGTTTAATCGTATCAAAAACCAATGTATGTGAAATCATTAAATAAGTCTTGCAAATCCAGGCAGTACGACCCATGACCACTCCAGCCATCCAGACAGCAAGTTCCTTTCCATAGTACTTAACGACCTGCGAGCATGCAACAAGTGTATCAGACAACGCTGGCGGGTTCACAGTTTCACGAAAACGTTAATTACCAAGTGCATAATCCAATTTGTTAACAATCCGAAAGTAATGTTGATAATATCTCGATATTGAACAAGACGGCTCCTGATGTATGTTTTGCCTGTTCCCCAATGCTCCTATCAAAACACTGGGCATGACTGGGTCATTAGTTCGCACCTGTCCTCTCTGGTATGGGGTGAGGGTGCCAAACCTAAGTAGCGCTACCAACTAATACCCCGTTACCTCTCTGGTAACAAAAATATGGGACTTGAGAGTGATAGGGTGAGAGTATTATCCAACATTCTAGTTTTTACCCAAAAGACTTATCCCTCCCGGGATACCCACTGACTGTCCCAACCACAGGGACGCATGCTCAAGAGTAGGGAACTCACCTTTGGTTTGCTCTGTAAGTTTAGTCACTTTGTTCAAGGTTGGTCACACATGTCCTATTATGGTTATCAACATCAATCAGTCTCAGGTGAACATAACTCACATAATCCACGTACTATTAATTCATGTATTTCTTGTTCACGCTACCTATAGTTATTGTACATGTATCACACATATGCAATTCAAGTCATGATAGTTAATTCATTGACTCAGTATTATCAAGTAGTTATTTAGCATGTAACAGTCCCCCGAGGCCTCGGCCCACTAATTATAGTTGTATTAGCTTAACAGTTTAGACAAGTAATAGCCCAAGACCTAATGCCCATATTCGTATATGGCTCACTTATACATACGCAGCCCAATGTGAAATCAGTTAAATTGTATGATTCGTTTACAAGAGCTGTGCGGCCCAATTATCATGCTGGCCCCGACAAAAGCCGGCCCATCCTTAGAACTTGCATACTGGGCTTCTGTGAGTGAAGCTGGTCCCATGGCCCAGACGAGCTCTAGGCCCACGAGTGAAATGCGACCAGCGGAGGGTGTGCAACCCAGCCCCCGGCCTCGCCTGTGACATCCCTCACTTTTACAGGCATCCGTACAATTAATTAATATTTAATTTGTGCTTAACGACTGTGCTTGATTACAACTGTGATTTAACTGCTTTCTATTTTCTGAAACATACATACTCATGCATCACATTTTATACTGTCACTCCATTTATTTCACACAACCATTAGTGACAAACTTGATGCACAAAGCACAGTTAGCACAGTGAGCGGATAACCCAGAAACATGCTGACAATGCCAGCACCTAGACAGACAATGTTTTGAGGCCAGTATGAGCCAGAGATAGAGTACTACACTAGTAGAGAGTGTAGGGAGGTGAGAACCATAAAACTGCGTCACTAGGTGATAGTTATAGTGCCCGGAAGTGCCTAAAACATACCTCAAATGCATAATTCTGCACTTTTAAACAAAATTCAGCATTTAACAAAGCTAGTAAAGCGCAAAAACTTGATAAAATAGTCCTAGATACTTTCCAAAGTGTTGGGAATTTATTGTGTCACTAAAAGTAACGTAAAAGACACTTTAAAGGTTAATTTAGCACTTTAACGGACAACACCCAACCGAACAACTGGACTTTACCCGGAACATAAAAATATTGCCAAACACATTGTTTTTACTTTTCTGAGCTAGTTAGGGTCCCCGAACACCCTAACACACCTTATATTATAATAACACATCATAACACTTGTTCCTCTAATTAGTAAGTAACTAAACTTGTAACCAACATTTGAAATCCAACAAGGTCCCCCCCCCCCCTTTTTTGACGGTTGTATGAGGGTGGGACACCCCCACAATTCTTTCCTATATTTTATTGAAATGCTAGTGGATTAAGGAACATAATGTATGTTGGTTAATAATGAATATTAGTTTATATAAAGACCCAAGAGTTAACCCATTACCTTCACAAACTCAAAACACCAAGCAAGCTCTCTCTCTCCCTCTTCTTTGGTTCGGCCGAACACCATCACCACCCTATCACCACCAGAAACTTTCATTCAAGCCATTTTCCATACACTCAAAGGTGTTAGAGGTCCAACAAGCAAGCTTGGTGCACTCGGAAGCTCAAGGACCGCTCTAGTTTTCTTTTACCCACCACTTTTACGCCTTGTTTCTCCCCTAGCCTTGTGCTAGTAGTAAGTGTTCTAAAACTTCATGTTGTTCTTGTATTTAATGGTTAATAGATGATAGAATGATTAAATGTTGAGAACACTAATGAACATAAACTAAGTCTTGAACATAAAGTGATAAAGGGTGGATAAAGAGAAGATATATGAGTAAATCATGTTGATCTTGTGTAGTTATGATTATTTGATGTTGTTTGTTAGTTGAAGTAGGATGGATCATCATCTAGACAAGCTAGATCATGTTCAAGAACATGAACTAGTAAGATGTAAATGCAAGAAATATGAAGGATGATGAAACCATCCACCCATGAACTTGAAACTTGAATAAATATAAATTTTCTTGAAAAATAAGGTTATAAACTTGTAGACCTAAAGATCTACAAGTGGTTTTTCGAAAGAACCTAGTGAAAGATACTAGTCTTGTTAAAACCCGGATCTCACATAAACAAAATATATTTTTAGTAAGTAAACAAGTGTATGAACACTTGTGTAAAAAGAAAATTTAACAAAGGAATATTTTTGTAAGTCATTGATGTGGGGTAAAATGCACATATTTGTCCCGTGTAAAATGTATAATTTTTGTATAGTTTTTTCTATTATTTTTTAAGTTTTAGTATTATATTATATTATATCGTGTTTTGGCAGGTTCTGGTGCAAATGGAGCGAAAGCGAGTAATATGGAAATGACCAGCCAGTTGGGCAGGGTATGGTGCTAGAAACCGGAGTAAAATTGGCGCTATTTTCTGTGAGTGGGCCGAAGCCACTATCTCTATTTTTTGAGTTAGAAGGCCGCCACAAAATATATATATTTGTCGAGAGAACGGGTTAGGCCAACATCAATATACAGTTTTATAAGTTGAATCCATCTAATTTATTGGTGTTGGGCCGTCTGAAGTTTGGGCTGCTAAAATACCCATCAAATGAAGGCTGCCATATATTTATAATGTTGGTGGTTATACTATGATGAGATAATCAAAATTCTATTGGACCATATACATAAAGCCATCGGTGGGAACGAAATGGGCCGCCGCATGTTTACGTGGATCTTGCATGGAAATAGTGAATTTTGGGTTGTTGGGCTTTGATATATTGTTTTGATATAGCAAATTCAAAACAGAACCCTAAAGAAAAAAGAAGATAGATATTTTGAGGAGGTAGTGGTGGACAAATATTATATATTGGAAAAAGAGGGGGGCACATACAACGAACAGAAGACATCAGAGCCGCACGTGAGGACGGTTGGAAAGGAGGCACGATCAGATCTTTATCAAATCAGCGGACATATTCGAATATAAAACACACCATAATTTACGAAAGTTAGACATTCTTGGACGAATTCAGAGGTTGATTAGAGGCTGTTGAAGTGTTCGGGTCTTGCAGAATCATCGTGAGAAGTTCAGGAGCTCTCGGATTGGACGATACTCGGGTTATCTCTATTCGTTTATCATTCAGTTCATTTGTTCTTGATTTTAAATGATGAATTCAGATTTAAAACAGATTATTATCGTATTCTTGAACATGATTAGCGGCTAAATTTATATTACTACCTAGACATGGATGATTGATTGCGTATGTGTTTTGATTATTATTGGATTTTGGAAACTATGGATTGTTTATAAATTGTAAACGGTTTGTTCTATCGGTTAGATGTGTTTGCGTGCTTGATGTTATTTAATTGTTGATTATTGCTTCGCATGAATCTTGGTGACGGTATTTATCACATAATAGAGTCGTGCTAGGTTTTAGATTTTGGTGACTGTCTATATCACGTAATAAATCTTGAATCTTTAGGGTTAAATTGGCCAATAAACCTTAGAAGTAATAGTTGGTAATTTTATAAAATCAAGTGTTCTACTAATCGTCAATAGCTGTAAGGTGCGAGATTATTGCTAGGTCTAAGTGATTAAACCGCAAGGTGGGTCCTTCTTAGAAAGTTAACCTATTTGCTGCTGTCTAGCAAGTCTAATTGAGAAAACAAACCTATCCTTGGTTTAGGTCTCGTAAGGGAGTGAGCCTTGTAGGATACTTTTATAAACCCCATTAGATGTCTTGTAAAGGAGTCTAAAACCGGTAGTTTAACAACCTTTAGGGGATCATAGCGTGCTCTTAAAACGGTCCTTAGATTTCCCGATAGGTGAGAATTTCAAGATCCCGGTTCCATAGCAGACAACTTCCAATTATAATCATAACTAAAAGCAATCAGGATTCCTGTCTAGTTCTTTCACCATCCTTGAGTTCAGTCTTCGTGAGAGTTCGTGTCTAGTTCGTCTAGTCTAGTTAGTATTCGTTATTTGCATTATTAGGATTTTTAGAAACCCCCCCCCCCCCAATCAACAAACATTTAATTAAGTCGTGTCAGTCTAGGTCTAGATAGAGTCTTTAGCGTAATCAGTAGAGTCTCTTGGGTTCGATACTCGGACTTCCTTAGGCTATACTTCATCGATCGGTACACTTGCCGGTCGTGTGATTTAGGGTTTAGAGAGTCTTAGTTTTATAAATTTAAAACTTAGAGAGTCTAGAATTAGGGTTATTTTAGTTGTTTTAGTTGACCTATTTTCAGCACATCAAGTTTTTGGCGCCGTTGCCGGGGACTCTTGGCGATTGCATTAATTACTTTGTTTGGACTTAATTGACATAATCTGTGCTACTTTTCTTTTGTTTTGTGTTTTCGTGGTGAGTCTATTTGTGTTTTGTAGTTGAGTCATAGGAGTCTAATTGTCCGTGTCTTTTATTTTTCTTGAGTCTAGTAGATATGTGTGAAATTTGTGGAGGGCCTCACTTTACAGTTAAATGCCCCCAGTATGAGGGGTCCTCTGCAGATTATGATACTAACCCCTTTGTGCAGCCACAGCAATATTCTTTGCAGGGGTATCCCCCAAATGCTAAGGAGATGTTGCCAAATTTTTTCGCGCTCAGGGAAGTAATTTGGGAGTGCTTGCGAGCAGCAAAAGAGTTGGAGTACGGGGATCCAAGGTTACCAAGAATGATTGATATACTTGATCGACTGGTCGAGAAAATTGCCCCAACGTTAGAGTGTGACCTCAGTCAGCAAAGGGATCCAAGATGTGAAGAATGTGGTGGACCGCACTGGTATGAAGAATGTGCGATTGCTGCTCGGTTTGACTTGGGTTGGAGAAGTAGAGAGCAGAAGCAACAGATACAGTGGGGCTATGATGATGATGATGAGTGGGTTACAGTTAATAGCTCATATTATAAGGCGATAGTACTCCCCGAGCTTGCTGAAGGAGAGACAATATGGGGATATGTGGAGAGTAAGGCAGAAAAAGTGGAGATAGAAACAAAAGAAGAAGAGGATGAAGAAGTTGAGCAACCATCTAGTGAAGATCAGATGTCCTGGGAGAATGAATTTAGGGATGAACTAGATGGGTTGCCGGTAGATGAAGTGGTAAAGGAGTTTGATCCGGAGGGAGACCTTGCTTACTTAGAAGTTTTACTTGAAGGAAACCCAATGACGGACATCAAAGAAGAAGAAGTGGTGGTGGAAGAGGAAGAGCACCACAACTGGCTCATGGTATTAGTGATACATGAAACTTCAAAATCAACAACACCACGGGAGAAGGCAAGAAAAGGGAAGAACCGAGAACGGAAGAGGAGTGAAGGCTGGTACAAGAAGGAGCCGTTGGCACACGATCAGCCCTTTCATTACATGCCACGCATCCGCTTAATTCCAGGTAAGTTTAAGTTTTGGTGGTCTGACCCGTTTCAAATTTTAAAAATATTTTATTATTCCACCATTATATTTTTAAATATTTTTGAGCATCAGGTGGAATTAAACGGGTTGGATAGGGTCCAAGTCAAAGAGAAACCTCCTGATTAAATTCAAGTGTGGGGAGGTTTTGTAGAGTTTGTATTTTGAGTCGTAGCTTTTGTTTATTGAGTCTTAATTTAGTAGTTTTGAGTCAGTCGTTTGTGTCGAGTCGGTATTGCTTTGGTATTTTGCTTGTTTTTGTTGATGCAGGTTTGAATATGTGCCACCCGTACTCAATCTCCATTCGGGTGATTTTGGAGCTGCTGATCAAATTTCGGGCGATTTATCAAGCATGTCAGTCAGAGTCAAAGCCGATCGCGACCAAAATGCTATACGATCGAGCTGGATTGGACGAGAGTGTTTGAAGCTTACGCGCGAATAAAACCAGCTAAGTCCTTTCCGATTTGCCCTTGTTTTTTTTATTTCTTATTTATTTTTAGTTTTTTTTTAGTCGGTTTCCATCCTACATTGAAGGCAATGTAGAGTTTAAGTGTGGGGATGGGAACTATCGTTTAGTTAGTGTCTTTTGAGTCATAAAAATCTGAAAAATAAAAAAAAATTAAAAAATTAAAAAATCCAAAAAAATTGAAAAAATAGAAAAATGTCTTTTGAATAAAGAAGTTTGCAAAAAAAAAAAACGGAAAATGATTGAAAAGTCGGGTTTTTGTTCGGGTTCAAATAATAATAATATGAGAATAAAATAATCGTGCTTGTGTCTAGTTTGGGATGCGCTACCTAATTGTCGGTCTACTAGTGGGTTCTCATCTAGGGAAAGTGGGGAAATTGAAACCGCCAAAAATAGTATAAGGGATGCCGTTATAAGCTAAGATAGTTAGAGTTTTTAGTCATTATCTCGTTGAAAAAAAAAATAGAATAAAAAGTGAGCTAGAAACTAAATGAAATTAGCACAGGCCTATGTAATCCGAGTTGGGGATAGCGACTCTACAGCCGGAATGCCTCTGGGATGTGTGAAATCGACTTGCCGAATAAAAGTACCGAAACCTATGTAATCTGTGATTGGGGATAGCGACTCTACAGTCGGAGTACCGCTGGGTTAGAGAAAGCATCGTCTAGTCTCACGAATGAAAAAAAAAAAAGGGAGAAAAAGCAAGCAAAGAAAAAAAAATGGAAAAATAGATTTGATTTTAAACTCTCTTTATCTTGGTATAAAACGGTTAGGAAATAACCCAGTGGTTGTTCCTTTTGTCCTATAAGCTTGAGGGGGGATTAGGTGGACTTGCGATTCTTAGTGTGAGACCCTAGGTAGATTGACCGAACTTGAACCTAAATTGCATGATAAGGGCTCAGAACCGGGTTGGGTTTAAGTGGATCGATATACTTGCAATCGTGGCTAACACGAGTTTCGATTTTAATAAAATAACTTATATTTTGGCCCGTTCAATTATTTCGACTATGATTCCGTTTGCATAATTCTTTTTCGAGGACGAAAAAAGGTTAAGTGTGGGGATATTTGATGTGGGGTAAAATACACATATTTGTCCCGTGTAAAATGTATAATTTTTGTATAGTTTTTTCTATTATTTTTTTAGTTTTAGTATTATATTATATTATATCGTGTTTTGGCAGGTTCTGGTGCAAATGGAGCGAAAGCGAGTAATATGGAAATGACCAGCCAGTTGGGCAGGGTATGGTGCTAGAAACCGGAGTAAAATTGGCGCTATTTTCTGTGAGTGGGCCGAAGCCACTATCTCTATTTTTTGAGTTAGAAGGCCGCCACAAAATATATATATTTGTCGAGAGAACGGGTTAGGCCAACATCAATATACAGTTTTATAAGTTGAATCCATCTAATTTATTGGTGTTGGGCCGTCTGAAGTTTGGGCTGCTAAAATACCCATCAAATGAAGGCTGCCATATATTTATAATGTTGGTGGTTATACTATGATGAGATAATCAAAATTCTATTGGACCATATACATAAAGCCATCGGTGGGAACGAAATGGGCCGCCGCATGTTTACGTGGATCTTGCATGGAAATAGTGAATTTTGGGTTGTTGGGCTTTGATATATTGTTTTGATATAGCAAATTCAAAACAGAACCCTAAAGAAAAAAGAAGATAGATATTTTGAGGAGGTAGTGGTGGACAAATATTATATATTGGAAAAAGAGGGGGGCACATACAACGAACAGAAGACATCAGAGCCGCACGTGAGGACGGTTGGAAAGGAGGCACGATCAGATCTTTATCAAATCAGCGGACATATTCGAATATAAAACACACCATAATTTACGAAAGTTAGACATTCTTGGACGAATTCAGAGGTTGATTAGAGGCTGTTGAAGTGTTCGGGTCTTGCAGAATCATCGTGAGAAGTTCAGGAGCTCTCGGATTGGACGATACTCGGGTTATCTCTATTCGTTTATCATTCAGTTCATTTGTTCTTGATTTTAAATGATGAATTCAGATTTAAAACAGATTATTATCGTATTCTTGAACATGATTAGCGGCTAAATTTATATTACTACCTAGACATGGATGATTGATTGCGTATGTGTTTTGATTATTATTGGATTTTGGAAACTATGGATTGTTTATAAATTGTAAACGGTTTGTTTTATCGGTTAGATGTGTTTGCGTGCTTGATGTTATTTAATTGTTGATTATTGCTTCGCATGAATCTTGGTGACGGTCTTTATCACATAATAGAGTCGTGCTAGGTTTTAGATTTTGGTGACTGTCTATATCACGTAATAAATCTTGAATCTTTAGGGTTAAATTGGCAAATAAACCTTAGAAGTAATAGTTGGTAATTTTATAAAATCAAGTGTTCTACTAATCGTCAATAGCTGTAAGGTGCGAGATTATTGCTAGGTCTAAGTGATTAAACCGCAAGGTGGGTCCTTCTTAGAAAGTTAACCTATTTGCTGCTGTCTAGCAAGTCTAATTGAGAAAACAAACCTATCCTTGGTTTAGGTCTCGTAAGGGAGTGAGCCTTGTAGGATACTTTTATAAACCCCATTAGATGTCTTGTAAAGGAGTCTAAAACCGGTAGTTTAACAACCTTTAGGGGATCATAGCGTGCTCTTAAAACGGTCCTTAGATTTCCCGATAGGTGAGAATTTCAAGATCCCGGTTCCATAGCAGACAACTTCCAATTATAATCATAACTAAAAGCAATCAGGATTCCTGTCTAGGTAGTTCTTTCACCATCCTTGAGTTCAGTATTCGTGAGAGTTCGTGTCTAGTTCGTCTAGTCTAGTTAGTATTCGTTATTTGCATTATTAGGATTTTTAGAACCCCCCCCCCCCAATCAACAAACATTTAATTAAGTCGTGTCAGTCTAGGTCTAGATAGAGTCTTTAGCGTAATCAGTAGAGTCTCTTGGGTTCGATACTCGGACTTCCTTAGGCTATAGTTCATCGATCGGTACACTTGCCGGTCATGTGATTTAGGGTTTAGAGAGTCTTAGTTTTATAAATTTAAAACTTAGAGAGTCTAGAATTAGGGTTATTTTAGTTGTTTTAGTTGACCTATTTTCAGCACATCAGTCATGACTAGAAGTTGTAAAACTTCAAACTCTTTAAAAATAAAGTTCTTAAGAAACTAATCATATTTTTAAAGATAACAAGACTTACTAATTATGCTAGTAAGTTACTACTTGTTTTTATAAACTTTCAAGTTCACAAGTTTATGGTTCATGTTTATTTTTGGTCAAGTTGATGATTAAAGATTTGTATATTGTTGGTTGATGATTGTTTGAATAAATTTTTGAAAAGAAAATGATACGCTAGTAAGCGTGGACGCCTCCATTTACAAAGGAAACTCTGGCGAAATTTTTCTAGAATTTCAACACTTAGAAATATTTTTCTAACAAATGTTTACAAATATATTTTTAACCTTACTTCAAAATAAACTTCGCCATGATTTTTATTTAAAAAATATTAAAGTGCCGGAGGTTGATTTTAGTAAATAAATTTCGATAAATATATATTTAGAATATATATATTTTATACTAAAACGCTTGTGTGATTGTTTGTTCATTATGTGAATTAGATATATTATTTTTAGGGTAAAAATAATATAACTTGGAAATATTGTGAAATTACGACTCCAAAATAATACCAACACTCTCACAAATAAATATTTAAGTTACACTGGTATTGTTATTACAACGCGAACTTTAAAACGTAACTTATGTAGTATTTCTGAAAAATACTCTTATATGTATATTTTGATAAGTATTATTTTGGAAAATGTATGAAGTAAAATATAATATTTTTGGGAAAAATATGTATATTTTGTAATTAAAATATTTTAGACAAGTGATTAAAAATATATTTTCTAAGTGGGACTTAAAATATATTTTCGGAATTATAACATGTACATCTATTATTACCCCCATCCTTGGGAAGGAAAATACTTATAAAATGAATAAGAAGTATGAAGACGATATAGTTACCTAACTATTTTTCCAAAAATGTTAAACCTTAAGCCAAGTCACGGCCCATCCGTCTAATAGGAATTAGTACGTGTAGGTCGTCACGCAGCAGATTGAGTTGGAGATTGACGTTTCTGGATACGCACTTCTGTGAGTTCATGTCCCCCTTTTCTCTTTACTGTTTTCAGTTTTATACTTCGGGGGAGAAATACATGTTACAATTATTACATACTTTTTTATACATGGTATGGTTAGCTTAAGGAGGGTTTACTACTTAGATCATGTGAGTGGGTAGGTGGTACTTGGGATCATTAATCCTTATTGTAGGACCGAGGGTCATGAGCGAAAGATCTATTTGGGTGTAGCGAGCCCAACTCCTGAGTCCACTGTGCGGACCATGGGGTGACTTTGAGCCCGACGCAAAAATCTGCTAGGTTTGAGTCTTCCTGCATCACTTCACACATATCATTGGCTTTGCAACCCAATGGTGATCTTTTTTTTTTTTTCTTAATTGCTACATACCAGGGATTTTCATACATACAGACATATTACAAAGGTTTATGCATACTCACTTTTACATGAACTCACTCAACTTTTGTTGATTTTTCAAACTACATGTATTTCAGGTAACTAGGGGATCTGGCAAGGTATGCACTCTCGTCAAGCTGCGTAGGAATAATGATGTCATCCGAGTTTAGGAAATGTGACCTTTTCCTGGACGGGTTACAAGTCTTAAACTGTGTTTTTATTTCAAGTCTTTGGTCGAGTCGTATGAACAAGTTTTTAATTATGTCATGGTTGTAATTCGTTTCATGTGTCGACTTTTAAACAATGTTGTCTTGGTAACTTTTAAAACTTGTTGAATGGATCAACATCATGTGTTTTATTTCATTTAGCATAGTTATGATATTTGCTACGGTATTAAGAAGTCACACCAAAATAAACCCACGCTTCCGCAAAGCCAGGGTGTGACAGCTTGGTATCAGAGCATCGATCATAGCGAACTAGGATTCTTTCTCGAGTCCAGACTATGATCACTAGGGCTCTCATGAAAACATTTTTACATTGCATACACTAAACGTCCAGATCCAGTATACAAAACATTTTTACAAATAAAAGGCACAAAAACTCTTTTTCAAAATTTGTGGGTCAGTCTTAGAGACTGAGGGAGGATCAGTCTTAGAGACTGAGGTAGTTTAGCCTTAGAGGCTGGGAGGTTCAGTCTTAGAGACTGAGGGAGGATCAGTCTTAGAGACTGAGGGAGTTCAGTCTTAGAGACTAAGGGAGTTTAGCCTTAGAGGCTGGGAGGTTCAGTCTTAGAGGCTGAGGGAGGTTCGGTCTTAGAGACTGAGGGTTCAATCTTAGAGATTGGGGAGGTTTAGTCTTAGAGACTGGGAGGTTGGTTTTAGAAACTAGGGAATTTAGTCTTAGAGACTGGGAGGATGGTCTTAGAGATCAGGGAGTTAGTCTGAGAGACTAGCAAGTTCATTCTGAGAGGCTGGGAGGATAGTCCAGAAAGACTAGGATGATTACTTGCTTGCTTTACTGTGGCTAACATGTTTATTTGACTTTATGATTGATATATGTGCATATATGTGATTGTCTTACAGACGTCATGGTTTCATCGTCAGACACAGGAGTATCGGACACGCTAGACCCCATGGCGATCGTGTCAGATGACGAGATTTCGTCAGAGAGGGAGGTCTACACATCTAACACTACGAGCACGGACGACGATGCTTTCCAGCTGTTTGCTCTTCCAGAGTTTGGAGGTGACGTTCCTATTGCTGATGGCATTCCTGTCGGGGATTTACCACTTGCGGTGATCCCTGCTCCTGTACCGCTTGCTGCTTATCCAGTAGTAGATATGCCACTCGATGCCGTTTCTGACGACGACATCGATCTGTTTGAGAAGGATCCACCTGAGGCTGACTATGAGGGCGGGGCCCCTATTGATGCTGATGTTATTCTTCCCATTGCTGATGCCCCTGCAGCGGAGGCTCCTGCTGATTCCCCTGTCCCAGATTCACACGAGTCTGTGGCATCTGCGTCACTGCACGACCAGGGAGTGCAGCATCACTCTTCAGACGCCGATCCTGACATGGCGTTGTCAGCTGCACCCAGTCCCGCACATGAGTTTGATCATGAGGTTGGCGATGATTTTGACCCTGTCTTTCCTGATTTCGACCCTGACTAGGAGATCGAGTTTATCCACCTGGATCAGCCCTTAGAGGCACCTGTAGCTCCCATTGACCCTCTGTTTGATATCCCTGCTGATTTTGATATGGATCTTGCTGACCCGGAGCCTGTCGTGGACCCTGAGCCAGTCGTTGCTCCTGATCCTGCGCTGGAGCATGACCCTGTTCATGATGATTCACCAGCTGTTGCACCTCTTGTTGATGATATGCCCATTGTTGATCTCCCCGTTGTTGCTCCACCGTTACCTGACCCCATGCCGGTACTGTTTGACCGCGCACCTTTTGCTGCTTACATAGATCCACGTTATGCCGACACTTGCAATGGGTGGATTGATGACGATGACGATTACCCACCATTTGTACGACCTGTCACTCCCCCAGTAGCACCCATTTCTGCACCCACTGATATCCCGTTGTTTCCCCCGCACACCACAGACGCTCATCGCACAGATCTTCCGATTACCTTTCTCCAGGACATCCCTCCACCACGTCCTGGGGAGGGTTCATCGCGACAGCCTTTTGGTCACACACCTTTCATGCCAGGAGGCAGCCAGTTTATACCACAGATTCCTCATCCTACTTTTGTTCCACCTATATCGACGTCTGATCCGGTCATGTCACAGTTTCTTCATGTTGCACCACCTACTGCACCATCTTTCACTCCATCGAGCGAGCCATTCTTATGGACTACTCCCCCTATCATGCAACTGTCTGATCCGTATCACCCATACCATGTTGGGTACTCTACGGAGGACATACTCACATCCTTGATTATACAGCAGGAGGCATTGACACGTCGTATACAGGAGTTGGAGAGAGCTCCACGACCACTCTGCCATCGTCAGACCCCATTTGCAGCACCACACCCTCCACGTCCACTTTCCCCCAATTCAAACGCTCGCTTTTGGACTTCTGAGCAGCAGATAGCATATTTTTTGCGCGCCTATCGTGCCTTAGAGGAGGACTGGTTACACATGCGTCACTTGCTTTTCTCTCATTTTCCTCCCCCTCCACCGCCATCAGCATAGGCATTTTTCGTTTTATGCAAGTCGATCTTTTGGTGAGAAGGTCGCTATTGAGCCAGCTTACGAAGCCTTTTTGAGAGATCACACTTTTTGTATATGATAGATGTAGACAGATTTGTACTTTTGGGGGGTGATGTAGCCCCACGATCTTACTTTGACATGTGATGTACTATTAAACTTGTAAAACACTATTGTGGTCATAATTAATGAAGGCTCAATGTGACAACCCTCACTAAACCAGGTATCCGTACAACTTGATTAATAATTAATTATTGCTTAATTACTGTGCTTGCTTGAACTTGTGAATAAACTGCTACTTGAACACTGATACATGTACTTACTTGCATCATACTTTACTTGCTGTCACTACATTATTTACATGGTTGAACCTTAGTGACAAACATGATGCACAAAAAGCACAGTAGCACTATAACGGATAACCTATTAAACATGCTGATAAAGCCAGCATCAGGCAAACACTGCCTCTAAGGCCTGTATGAGCCAGAAATACTTTGCTACACTAGTGGTGAGTGTAGGGATATAAGGGTTGTAGAACTGCGTCTCTAGGAATAAGTCACAATGACTGGATGTGCCTAAAACGTAATCTAAGTACAAAACTCAGCACTTTACATAACAATTCAGCTTTTAGCTAACTAATAAAGTGCCAAAACATGAGAAAAATATTACTAGACACTTTCCAAAGTGTCAGAAATGAGTTGTGTCACTAAAAAGGGTATTAACGACACTTTAAGCCTTATTAAGCACTTTAACGGATTACTATCCAACCGAACAACCGGACTTTACCCGAAACATGAAAATATTGCCATTTTCATTATTTATCTTTTTCTGAGCCAGTTAGGGTCCCTGAATACCCTAACACCCATTGTAACGCGTGACGCACTACTAACCGGGTTAATCCCTAAACTTAACTATATTAACCTAACTATGTGCCTAACTATCTAGTTGGTTTCGAACTAGACCCCCCCCCCCTCTCTAACCGACCCCAACTAGAGGAGACATACCTTGTACCCTTGTGATTATTTTAATCCCATATGTTTAATATCTTGCATACATATGGACCTTTGGTTAATTGAACATGACATTGTCTATAAGATCACCACTAAACACACTTGATCTTTCACTTTACACAACTCACCACTCAAGCTCTCTCTCCCTCTCTACAACTCTCGGCCGAACACACCCCACCCCCATCCATCATTTTCGAGTTTGTTACATGCCATTCCAATCATCTACAAGTGTTAAGGGTCGCATATAAGGAGTCTTGGAGCAAACGGAAGGCGAAGGACCTCTCTACTTAGCTTTTATCCACCTCATTTGCGCGTATATTCTTCCCTAGCCTCGAGCTAGTGGTATGATGTTTAAATCCCTATCTTGAACTAATCTAAAGCGGTTAATATGTGGTGTAATGATTAAAACTCGAAATCTTACAAAATGGTACTTTAAAGCCTACTAAAAATGCTATAAGTGTTGGATAGTAGCTCATATGTTGTGTTAATGTTGTAGTAATTGAAATTTGTTATTATTTAGACCCGATCTATGTTGTGGTAGCTCGGATCATCATTTAACCCGGTTTGGTCATGATCACGAATCATGACATAAGGTTGTTTTGAATAGAACAAGGGTTAAAGGGTGAAACTCTACCACACACGAATCATGAACTTGTGTAAAAGTGTTTTAGCTTGTACAATAGTGTTTAAAACTAGCAGATCTACGTATCTGCAAGTGGTATTTTCAAAGGACCAAGCATTAAAGAAATCATACTTTAAAAGACGGATCTTACACTAACAAGAATGGTTTTTAGAACACACAAGTGTGTAAACACTTGTGTAACACAAAGTTTCGACAAAATAACTATTTTTGTAAAAGTGGACGAGAAGTTGTAAAGACGGAACTTCCATAAAAACGAGGTTTTTTACAAAATTGGATTGTTTTATATAAAGATCCACTAAAAGTAATGAGATTTACTTCACAGTTTGGATAAACCACAAGTTCATGAAGTTTATGCGATTTATATACATATTTTGACTAGTTTGTGATTTGAACATGGTTTTGATTGAATAAGAAGATTGTTGGTTTGATTTATAAAAGAAAATGATATGCTTGAAAGCGTGGCCACCTCCAGTTACAGAGGAAACTCTGGCGAAATTTTTCTAAAAACCTAACACTTGGAATTATTTTCACTATAAGTGTTAGAGATACTTGTCGACTTGTTTTCAAACTATGAATTTCACCACGGCTTTATTTATAAAATATCGGAGGTGGGATTTCACAAAATAAAACGTGATACCTAAATATATTTAGTATATATTTTTCACACATCACTTGTATAAGTGTTTATGATTATTTTGTGAACTACGTAAATATTATTTTTAGAGTAAAAATAATATTACTAAGTATTATTTTGGGGAAAATCACATGTATGAAAATATAATATTTTTGAGAAGAATATTCATATTTTGAAGTGGAAATAAAATATATTAAGTGAGACTTAATAGTGAAATCTGAATGTTACGAACACACATGTATTAAATCCCCCATCCTTGGGAAGGAAAATAACTACCAAGTATACAGAATGTAAACACGAAATAGTTGCCTAACTATTTCCCAAAAACTTAAACCATAAAGCTAAGGCACGGCCGTCCGTCTAATAGAGTTAGCACGTGTAGGTCGTCATACAGCTGATTGATTTGGAGGCATACTTGGTAGAGACGCACCACTGTGAGTTCATGTCCCCCTTTTCTCTAACTGTTTTCAGTTTTCTTAACTACGGGGGTGAAATACATGTTACTTTGATTACAAGTACTTTATACACGGTATGGTTAGCGTAAGGAGGTTTACTACCTAGATCATGTGAGTGGGTAGGAGCAATATGAGGCCATTAGTCCTCATAACGGGACCGAGGGACAGGAGCGGTAGATCTATCTGGGTGTAGCGAGCCCAGCCCCAGGCCAAACTAGAAACGGACCTTGGGGTGACTTTGTCCACATACTAATGTCGTGGCGAAATCTGCTAGGTTTGAGTCTCCCTATTTGCACTTCACATATATCAGTGGCCTTGCAAACCATTGGTGATCTCAATTCCCTTATTTGCTACATACCAAGACTATTTTTATACTCACAAAGGTTTACTTACTCACTTACACATGAACTCGCTCAACATTATTGTTGATTTTTCAACTTACATGTATTTCAGGAAATTAAAGATCTGGCGCGGTATGTTATGTTTTCCCGCTGCATAAGGGTTCCAAGGTCATCCCAGTTTAGGAAATGTGACTCTTTCCTGGACAAGTCACAAATCTTAAACTGCGTTTATTTCATGTTGATGTTTATGTTTCTCAAGACAATGTTTTATGTTATGAGGTTGTAAGTCTATAAGACAATGGTATGTTACTCTGGTTTTAAAACTTAATCAAATGGATGATCTTGCATGATTTTATTTCATATAGCTTTGTTATGGTTAAGCTATGGTATTAAGAAGTCACCCCAAATTAACCACGCTTCCGCAAAGCCAGGGTGTGACAGCTTGGTATCAGAGCTCTGATCATAGCGAACTAGGATTCCTTCTCGAGTCTAGACTATGATCACCAGGGCTCTCACGAAAACATTTTTCTGCATACCACTTAAGTCCAGATCCAAAACTTTTTACAAACAAATGTTGAGCACATTTTATTATTTATAGGCTCAGTCTTGGAGGCTGAGGCTCGGTCTTGGAGGCCGAGGCTCGGTCTGAGAGATCGAGGTAGTTGGCTAGTTGGACTAGGAAGAGTAGGCTCAGTCTTGAAGGCTGAGGCTCGGTCTTAGAGGCCGAGGCTCGGTCTTAGAGGCCGAGGCTCGATCTAAGAGGTCGAGGTAGATGATAGAGCAGTCTAGGAGACTGGGAGGCTAGTGGGACTAGGAGATTTATTTGATTGACTAATATGTTTATATGATTATATGATTGATTATCATACGTATATGTATTTGTGTTACAAACGTCATGCTTTCATCATGTACTAGAAAGATGGACACTACGAATCCCATGGCCATAGTATTAGACGACATAGTTTCATCAAAGCACGAGGTGTACGTTTCCGATACTCCCGGCACAGACAATGACGACTTTCAGCCCTTTTGCGCTGCCTGAAGTCGTAGCAGAGCCTACTGATGACCATCTTGTTGGGAATTTGCCACTCGCGGTGATCCCTGCTCCGGTGCCCCTTGCCGCTTATCCCGTTGTTGATATTCCCCCCGACGTTGTCTCTGACGACGATGTCAATCTATTAGAGGAGGACCCACTTAAGGGCAAGGCCCTATGGCCGCTGGTATTAGACTACTGCATGCGGACGCTTCTGCAGGGGAGACTCATGCCCATTCCCCTATCCCAGACTCATTTGAGTTTCTGACATCCGCATCTTCGCATATACCGGGAGTGCAGCACCATTCACACGACGCCGACCCTGATACGGCATCATCAGCTGCACCGGTTCCCGCACCTAGCTTTGAGTTTGATCACAGTATTGAGGGTGATCTTGTTCTTCCACCTGGTTTTGATCCAAACCATGACCTTGAGTTCATACACTTAGACCAGCCCTTGGAGGATCCTGTAACCCCCTGGGTTTGTTGATCTAGCTGATCTTGAGATGGAGTTTTTGATCCGGAGCCAGCCGTGGCCCTTGAGCCAGGCGTTGCTCCTGACCTCGCATTGGAGCATGACCCTGTTCATGCCGATGCACCTGCTGTTGCTCCTTGATTGATCATCTGCTTGGACGAGAGAAAATTTGGGGTAACTGTGCAAGACAATTTATTATTACGGGGGCCCACGTAATAACGACTTGTAGTGCACAGAAATCCTGGTGGACTCTGCGGGTCAAGCTAGTGAAAACCAAAGTAGCAGGAAATAACTAAAACACGAATGACCAAGGCAATGTAGCCTCGAGTTCATTCTATTACTAGCAATAAGCCAATTTGGCAAGCCTATGTGAAAGTTCGGGAATTTATTTCCCCACTCATACATTGAGTAGATTTGCGTGTGAAATTGGGTGATTACATGATGGCTTATGTTGCTATATACCTCATAGACAATTGAAACGTTGCCTAACCCGCTTCACACCACTTCGACAAAAGGGAATGTCATCCAGACGTGACACAAACACCAGTACGTTGCCAAGGACAGAAGCCGAGCTGCAAGAACGCATCTCAGAGATAAATGCACGACATGAAGCCCTTCGCTTTAAGCACAGCAATGGCACTACTGGAAATAAGCCTCCAACTGACTGCACCTATAAGCAGTTCCTGAACTGCAAGCCTTTGAAGTTTGACGGAACGGGAGGCGACGTTTCATTTGTTCGTTGGTCCGAAAAGACTGACCCCATTCTAAGAATGAGTAACTGTTCGCCTCAAAGAGAGGGTTACCTATATCTCGGGATTAATTCTAGATGACACACTCTCATGGTGGAACCTCCAGGTTCAGACCCTTGGTACAGAAGCTGCTTATGCACTGAGCTAGGACGAGCTCAAGGAAACGATTGAGAAGAAATGTTGTTTTAGACTGGAATTTAGAAGCTTGAGGTGGAGTTCAGGAATTTGAAAATGGACGAACCAGAAATTCCTGAACTTGTCCAGCGATCGCACGACTTGTCTAGGGTCGTCCCCTACTATGTCATTGACGTTGTATGATACAGTTGTGTACTTGTAAGCTTTACATTGTGGTCTCAATTTGTGGCAATGCAATCGCAGTATTCTCATCACTTGTGATGTTTGATTTATTGTTTATGTTCTATGACAAGAGATGTTATGTGGTTGATTTATTTATAGCATGAGATGTTATGTGTTGATATTGTTGAATACATACGAACATTTTACTTGCTATGACCTAACCTACGTGAAACATCTTTTAGAAAATGCCACCAAGACGCGAAATGCGCATGCCCACCTCAGAGGCGGAACTTCAAGAGATAATTGCTGCAGCTATAGCACAGCACGAGGCCCTACGCTCCGAACCTAGCAGAGGCACCTCAGAAAATAACGGTTGTTCCTACTGGCACTTCCTCAACTACAAGCCTCCGAAGTTCGACGGCACTGGAGGTGCCATAGCTTTTGTGAAATGGATTGAAAGTATGGATTCCATCTTTCAAGTGAGCGGTTGTGCGCCGGAACAACCAGTCCTATACGTTTCTGAGCTGTTTCTAGATGAAGCCCGATTATGGTGGAATCTTCAGACCCATATGAAGGGTGCTACTACAGCATATGCGTTAACCTGGGGCGAACTGAAAGGAATGATGCATAAGAAGTATTGCCCCCAAACGGAAACCCAGAAGTGGGAAGATGAATTTCGGAGCCTGATGATGGAAGGTCCGAAGGTGTTGGAGTACGTGCAAAGACTTCATGATTTGTCACGAGTTGTTCCGTACCTGGTGAAACCAGAATTAAAGAAATTGGAACAATTCATTTGGGAACTGGCGCCTCAAGTCTTGAGCTTGATGACAACATCAACGCCACCGAAAACTATGGCTGCAAGTAAGATGGGCTTGGCACTCGTTACGGAAGCAGTTAGACTAGAAAAACTTGCAAACCCTGACAAGGAGACTCAGGTAGAGTCGT
Organism: Helianthus tuberosus; assembly: GCA_030545235.1. Taxonomy (NCBI): domain Eukaryota; kingdom Viridiplantae; phylum Streptophyta; class Magnoliopsida; order Asterales; family Asteraceae; genus Helianthus; species Helianthus tuberosus. Next base: position 153,722,443 of record CM060451.1, on the reverse strand, counting down.
CCGGAAAGAACAAAAGGAAGCTCACCGAAGATACCCGAATGAATGAGGATGAACAAAGATCTATTCGAGGTTGTTTTGATTGCGGGGACAAAAGGCATTTCAAGAAAGATTGCCCTAACAATAAACAGGCCAATGATAAGATTTACTTAGAAACTGAACCAAGACGTGCTGAGTGCAAGTGTCACCACAATTATGGATGTCGGAAGCCTAGGTACGGAAGGAAAGGACACAACAAGGATGGTTGTGGGATGAAGGGTCCCAGACAAGGAGAAAACAGTAACAACGCTCAAGGTGGAAATGGGAGGTATCCAGGATGCTTCCATTGTGGGGATGTTGGACATCTTAAGAGGGAATGCCCGAAGTTGAAACAAGACCGTGAAAGGACATCCAACATCGGAGCTTGTGTAGCAATGCTGGATCCAGGCGTGACTACTGGTACGTTCCCTATCAACCAAAACTTCTGCATCTATTTTGTTTGATACTGGTGCCGATTATAGCTTCGTATCGTTAGGATTTAATAATATGCTTGGTTTAACCGCTAGTAAGTTAGATATTCCATACTCAATCGAATTGGCTAATGGAAAGTTAGTAGAAGCCAATGAAGTTATCAGAGGTTGTGTGATCGAATTGGGAGAGCGTGAGTTTGCTTTGGATCTACTACCAGTCCAGCTGGGGAGCTTTGACGTAGTAGTAGGAATGGATTGGTTATCAGGAAACAAGGCTGAGATAGTTTGTCACGAAAAGGTCGTTCGTATCCCAACCGAAGATGGCGAAACAATTGTGGTTCACGGAGAGAAGCGTGATACGCCGTTAAGAATTATCAGCTGCCTGAAAGCGCGAAAGTGTTTGCAGAAGGGATGTGTTGCCTTCCTGGCACACATTGTGGATAAGAAGGCTGCTGAGCCAAGAATCGAAGACATCCATGTCGTGAGGGAATACCCAGAAGTCTTCCCAGAAGACTTACCTGGACTGCCACCTCAGAGGCAAGTAGAGTTCCGCATCGATTTAGTTCCAGGCGCCGCGCCTGTGGCTAAGGCACCTTATAGACTTGCTCCGTCTGAGATGCAGGAACTGTCGACACAGCTTCAAGAGCTGTTAGACAAGGGTTTTATCCGACCAAGCTTCTCGCCTTGGGGAGCTCCGGTCCTGTTTGTCAAGAAGAAGGACGGTAGTTTTCGTATGTGCATCGACTACCGGGAGCTGAACAAGCTGACGATCAAGAATAGATATCCTCTGCCAAGAATCGATGATCTGTTTGATCAACTGCAAGGCTCAAGCTTTTATTCAAAGATCGATCTCCGATCTGGATACCATCAGTTAAGGATACAAGAGGAGAGTATCCCGAAGACAGCCTTCAGAACTCGTTATGGACACTACGAGTTCCTTGTTATGCCGTTTGGTTTGACAAACGCACCTGCAGTCTTTATGGATTTGATGAATAGAGTTTGCAAGCCGTACTTGGACAAGTTCGTGATTGTGTTTATCGACGACATCTTGATCTATTCAAGAACAAAGGCCGAGCACGAACAGCATCTAAGAGCTATTTTGGAGCTGCTGAAGAAGGAACAGTTGTATGCCAAATTCTCCAAGTGCGAATTTTGGCTACGTGAAGTCCAATTCCTTGGACACGTGGTAAATGGAGATGGAATCCACGTGGATCCAACAAAGATCGAAGCGATCAAGAATTGGGAAACGCCAAAGACGCCAACCGAGATTCGACAATTCTTGGGTTTGGCTGGCTACTATCGAAGGTTCATTGAGGACTTTTCGAAGATCGCTCAACCTTTGACGCTCCTCACCCAGAAAGATAAGAAGTTTGATTGGGAAATCAAACAGGAGGAAGCATTCCAGATACTGAAGGATAAGCTCTGCAACGCGCCAATCTTAGCACTACCGGAAGGTACAGATGATTTCGTGGTATACTGTGACGCTTCGCGTCAAGGATTAGGTTGTGTGTTGATGCAACGCCAAAAGGTTATTGCTTACGCATCGCGTCAACTGAAAGTGCACGAAAAGAACTATACCACACATGATTTGGAACTTGGCGCAGTGGTATTTGCACTAAAGATCTGGAGACACTACCTTTATGGTACAAAGTGTACAATCTTTACAGATCACAAGAGCCTACAACACATATTCAACCAGAAGGAGCTGAATATGAGGCAAAGACGATGGGTTAAGTTGCTGAACGATTACGACTGCGAGATAAAGTATTATCCAGGGAAGGCGAATGTGGTCGCCGATGCCCTAAGTCGGAAGGAGAGGATCAAGCCCATAAGGGTTAGAGCTTTAGAAATGATTATTCAAACCGATCTTTCCTTGCGCATTCGTGCGGCGCAGAAAGAAGCTCTCAAGGAAGGAAACCTTGAAGAAGAATATCTCCGTGGGATGGAGAAGCTACTGGTACCAAACTAGGAAGGAACGTTATGTTTTGAGAAAAGGATTTGGGTTCCTTTGTTTGGAGGTTTAAGGAAGGTTATTTTTTATGAAGCTCACAAATCACGGTACTCTATCCATCCAGGAGCGGATAAGATGTACCAAGATCTCAAAGATTATTATTGGTGGCCTAGGATGAAAGGCGATGTTGCTATGTATGTGAGCAAATGTCTAATGTGTGCTAAGGTTAAAGCCGAATACCAGAAGCCTTCAGGACTTCTGCAACAACCTGAGATTCCCAAATGGAAATGGGAACAAATCTCAATGGATTTTGTTACGAAGTTGCCAAGAACGCCAAGAGGCCATGACACTATTTGGGTAATAGTGGATCGACTAACAAAGTCAGCACACTTTCTGCCAATCAAAGAGAAGGATAATACGAGCAAGTTGGCTGAAATTTACATGAGAGAGATCGTTGCACGTCATGGAGTGCCTCTCTCGATCATCTCTGATAGAGACGGAAGGTTTGTGTCAAGGATATGGCAATCCTTCCAAGAAGCTTTTGAATCGCAATTGAATCTGAGCACTGCGTTTCATCCACAAACTGACGGTCAGAGCGAGCGAACGATACAGACTTTGGAAGACATGCTGAGAGCGTGTGTTACGGATTTGGGCGGTAGCTGGGACAAGCATTTTCCTTTGGTCGAATTTTCCTACAACAACAGCTACCACACCAGTATTGGCGTCGCGCCATTCGAAGCCCTTTACGGACGCAAGTGCCGATCACCCCTATGCTGGGCTGACGCAGGTGATAGGCAGCTCGCTGGTCCCGAAATCATCCAAGAGACGACGGACAAGATTGCGCAGATTCTAAAACGCATCGAAGCAGCTCGCCACAGACAGAAGGCCTATGCGGATCCAAACCAAAAACACGTGGAATTTCAACTGGGAGAAATGGTTTTATTGAAAGTTTCACCCTGGAAGGGTGTGGCACGCTTCGGAAAGCGTGGGAAGTTAAATCCGCGCTACAATGGTCCTTTCAGAGTTTTGGAAAGAATAGGACTAGTAGCATACAAGCTGGACTTCCCTGCTGAACTCCGTTCAGTTCACGATACATTTCATGTATCCAACCTGAAGAAAAGTCCAACTCAAGATACCATTGCCATTCCCATCGACGAGATTCATGTTGACGACACGCTCCACTTCGTTGAAGAACCGGTTGAGGTTACGGATTGGAAAGTAAACAAGACCCGCCGGAGCAGTGTTAAACTCGTCAAGGTTCGTTGGAATGCCAGACACGGTCCTGAGTACACCTGGGAGCGTGAGGACCGGATGAAAGAGAAATACCCCTACCTTTTTCCTAAGAACCCTGCATCTACAAGCAGAACTTAAATTTCGGGACGAAATTTATTTAACGGGGGGAGAATGTAACAACCCTCACTAAACCAGGTATCCGTACAACTTGATTAATAATTAATTATTGCTTAATTACTGTGCTTGCTTGAACTTGTGAATAAACTGCTACTTGAACACTGATACATGTACTTACTTGCATCATACTTTACTTGCTGTCACTACATTATTTACATGGCTGAACCTTAGTGACAAACATGATGCACAAAAAGCACAGTAGCACTATAACGGATAACCTATTGAACATGCTGATAAAGCCAGCATCAGGCAAACACTGCCTCTAAGGCCTGTATGAGCCAGAAATATTTTGCTACACTAGTGGTGAGTGTAGGGATATAAGGGTTGTAGAACTGCGTCTCTAGGAATAAGTCACAATGACTGGATGTGCCTAAAACGTACTCTAAGAACAAAACTCAGCACTTTACATAACAATTCAGCTTTTAGCTAACTAATAAAGTGCCAAAACATGAGAAAAATATTACTAGACACTTTCCAAAGTGTCAGAAATGAGTTGTGTCACTAAAAAGGGTATTAACGACACTTTAAGCCTTGTTAAGCACTTTAACGGATTACTATCCAACCGAACAACCGGACTTTACCCGAAACATGAAAATATTGCCATTTTCATTATTTATCTTTTTCTGAGCCAGTTAGGGTCCCTGAATACCCTAACACCCATTGTAACGCGTGACGCACTACTAACCGGGTTAATCCCTAAACTTAACTATATTAACCTAACTATGTGCCTAACTATCTAGTTGGTTTCGAACTAGACCCCCCCCCCCTCTCTAACCGACCCCAACTAGAGGAGACATACCTTGTACCCTTGTGATTATTTTAATCCCATATGTTTAATATCTTGCATACATATGGACCTTTGGTTAATTGAACATGACATTGTCTATAAGATCACCACTAAACACACTTGATCTTTCACTTTACACAACTCACCACTCAAGCTCTCTCTCCCTCTCTACAACTCTTGGCCGAACACACCCCACCCCCATCCATCATTTTCGAGTTTGTTACATGCCATTCCAATCATCTACAAGTGTTAAGGGTCGCATATAAGGAGTCTTGGAGCAAACGGAAGGCGAAGGACCTCTCTACTTAGCTTTTATCCACCTCATTTGCGCGTAGATTCTTCCCTAGCCTCGAGCTAGTGGTATGATGTTTAAATCCCTATCTTGAACTAATCTAAAGCGGTTAATATGTGGTGTAATGATTAAAACTCGAAATCTTACAAAATGGTACTTTAAAGCCTACTAAAAATGCTATAAGTGTTGGATAATAGCTCATATGTTGTGTAAATGTTGTAGTAATTGAAATTTGTGTTATTTAGACCCGATCTATGTTGTGGTAGCTCGGATCATCATTTAACCCGGTTTGGTCATGATCACGAATCATGACATAAGGTTGTTTTGAATAGAACAAGGGTTAAAGGGTGAAACTCTACCACACACGAATCATGAACTTGTGTAAAAGTGTTTTAGCCTGTACAATAGTGTTTAAAACTAGCAGATCTACGTATCTGCAAGTGGTATTTTCAAAGGACCAAGCGTTAAAGAAATCATACTTTAAAAGACGGATCTTACACTAACAAGAATGGTTTTTAGAACACACAAGTGTGTAAACACTTGTGTAACACAAAGTTTCGACAAAATAACTATTTTTGTAAAAGTGGACGAGAAGTTGTAAAGACGGAACTTCCATAAAAACGAGGTTTTTTACAAAATCGGATTGTTTTATATAAAGATCCACTAAAAGTAATGAGATTTACTTCACAGTTTGGATAAACCACAAGTTCATGAAGTTTATGCGATTTATATACATATTTTGACTAGTTTGTGATTTGAACATGGTTTTGATTGAATAAGAAGATTGTTGGTTTGATTTATAAAAGAAAATGATACGCTTGAAAGCGTGGCCACCTCCAGTTACAGAGGAAACTCTGGCGAAATTTTTCTAAAAACCTAACACTTGGAATTATTTTCACTATAAGTGTTAGAGATACTTGTCGACTTGTTTTCAAACTATGAATTTCGCCACGGCTTTATTTATAAAATATCGGAGGTGGGATTTCACAAAATAAAACATGATACCTAAATATATTTAGTATATATTTTTCACAACATCACTTGTATAAGTGTTTATGATTATTTTGTGAACTACGTAAATATTATTTTTAGAGTAAAAATAATATTACTAAGTATTATTTTGGGGAAAATCACATGTATGAAAATATAATATTTTTGAGAAGAATATTCATATTTTGAAGTGGAAATAAAATATATTAAGTGAGACTTAATAGTGAAATCTGAATGTTACGAACACACATGTATTATATCCCCCATCCTTGGGAAGGAAAATAACTACCAAGTATACAGAATGTAAACACGAAATAGTTGCCTAACTATTTCCCAAAAACTTAAACCATAAAGCTAAGGCACGGTCGTCCATCTAATAGAGTTAGCACGTGTAGGTCGTCATACAGCTGATTGATTTGGAGGCATACTTGGTAGAGACGCACCACTGTGAGTTCATGTCCCCCTTTTCTCTAACTGTTTTCAGTTTTCTTAACTACGGGGGTGAAATACATGTTACTTTGATTACAAGTACTTTATACGCGGTATGGTTAGCGTAAGGAGGTTTACTACCTAGATCATGTGAGTGGGTAGGAGCAATATGAGGCCATTAGTCCTCATAACGGGACCGAGGGACAGGAGCGGTAGATCTATCTGGGTGTAGCGAGCCCAGCCCCAGGCCAAACTAGAAACGGACCTTGGGGTGACTTTGTCCACATACTAATGTCGTGGCGAAATCTGCTAGGTTTGAGTCTCCCTATTTGCACTTCACATATATCAGTGGCCTTGCAAACCATTGGTGATCTCAATTCCCTTATTTGCTACATACCAAGACTATTTTTATACTCACAAAGGTTTACTTACTCACTTACACATGAACTCGCTCAACATTATTGTTGATTTTTCAACTTACATGTATTTCAGGAAATTAAAGATCTGGCGCGGTATGTTATGTTTTCCCGCTGCATAAGGGTTCCAAGGTCATCCCAGTTTAGGAAATGTGACTCTTTCCTGGACAAGTCACAAATCTTAAACTGCGTTTATTTCATGTTGATGTTTATGTTTCTCAAGACAATGTTTTATGTTATGAGGTTGTAAGTCTATAATACAATGGTATGTTACTCTGGTTTTAAAACTTAATCAAATGGATGATCTTGCATGATTTTATTTCATATAGCTTTGTTATGGTTAAGCTATGGTATTAAGAAGTCACACCAAATTAACCACGCTTTCGCAAAGCCAGGGTGTGACACTCAATGGCAACATTCTCACTACATGCTTTGTTGAGTTATTTACTTTATGTTATAACATGTGATGTTATGTGATTAATGAATATTATTACGTACGCATATTATTTGCCTACCATAACCTGACCAACATGAACATCTTTTAGAAGATGCCTCCACGCCGGAACGTACACATGCCTACTAATGAGGAGGAACTCCAAGAGATAATTGCTGCAGCTATCGCACAATACGCGGCCTCTCAAGCAGAGACAAGCATGAACACTTCGAATAACAACAACAACAACAACAATAACGGTAATAATAATCCACCCAATGGTAATGTTAAGCCCTTTGAGACACATTACGATACATTTGGATATTTATAGCACGTTCGCTAATACCATTTGTAAATTCTAACATATGTGCAGGGTGCACTTACAAGCAATTTCTCGATTGCAAGCCCGTGAATTTTGACGGCACAGGAGTTGCTATTGCGTTTGTTAGATGGGCTGTGAAGACTGAATCTGTCCTTAGAATGAGCAAATGTGCTCCCGAGCAACAAGTAACCTACATCTTAGGGCTATTTCTGGATGGAGCCCTATCTTGGTGGAATTTGCAAGTGCAAACTTTAGGAGAAGCTGCTGCTTATGCGTTAACATGGGCTGAGTTAAAAGAGCTAATGAGAAAGAAGTACTGCTCGTGTGCTGAAATACAGGGCCTAGAGACTGAGTTCTGGCACTTAAGAATGGAAGGTCCCAAGATTGCAGAATATGTTCAGAGATTTCACGATTTGTCTCATGTAGTACCATATATGGTCACGCCCGAGTTTAAACGTGTTGAGAGGTTCATCTGGGGATTGGCTCCCCAAATCATGAGTATGGTTACCACGTCCAAGCCTGCAATGATCACAGAAGCAATCGACCTTAGTGTGGCGCTTACTGAGGAGGCAATTAGGTTGAACAAGTTCTCAGTTTCTGATCAGAAGAAAAAGGAAACACATTTTGATTCGGCTGGTGAAAACAAATGGAAATTTTCCAATTTCAAGCAAGGTACCAGCAATATGAGCAAGAGGGGTGAATTGAGCACACTGGCCAGAGCCAAAACCGGTGTTGAAAGCAGAGGAAAAGGCTATATGGGCACTCTGCCCAAGTGTGATACATGCCAGCGCCATCATTCTGGCCAGTGCGGATCGAGAAAATGTGAAACTTGTGGGAAAATTGGCCACTTGAAGGATACTTGCTGGGTTGGTTTAGGCCAGGGTGGCCAAAGGGGTTTCAGTAACAACAACCGTTGTGGTAATGGAAACCTCCTGCAAGGAAACAATGGAGAAAATGGCAATCGTGGGAATTTTGCGAACCAAGCTGGGAGTGGAAATCGCAACCAAAACAACGCTCAAGACGGAAATGGAAATGGGAATGGCCGAGGGCCAGGATGCTTCAATTGTGGGGATGTTGGGCACTTTAAGAGGGAATACTCGAAACTGAATCAAGCCCGTGGGAGAGTATTCAACATCGGCGCAAGGGAAACGCGCCAAGATCCAAACGTTGTCACTGGTTCGTTCCCTGTAAACCAACGCTTTGCATCTGTTCTGTTCAATACTGGTGCCGATTATAGTTTCGTATCATTAGAATTTAAGAAAATACTTGGGTTAGTGGCCGATAAACTAGATACACCGTATTCAATAGAGCTAGCTAACGAGAAGCTAGTAGAAACAAATGAAGTAATTAGAGGTTGTGTGATTGAACTCGGGGAGCATGAGTTTGCTCTTGACTTGCTGCCAGTCTAGTTGGGAAGTTTCGACGTGGTGGTAGGAATGGATTGGTTGTCGAGCAACAAGGCCGAGATTGTTTGCCACGAGAAGACCATCCGCATCCCTATGACGGATGAAGAAACGATCGTAGTGCACGGAGAGAAGCGTGCTACGCCACTAAGAATTATTAGCTGTCTGAAAGCTAGAAGGTGTTTACAGAAGGGATGTGTTACATTCCTGGCACACATTGTGGATAAAGAAGCCGCGGAGCTAAAGATTGAAGACATTCCAGTCGTAAAAGAATATCCTGAGGTCTTCCCAGAAGACTTGCCGGGATTGCCGCCTCAAAGGCAAGTCGAGTTCCACATTGACTTGGTTCCAGGCGTCGCGCCTGTAGCCAAGGCACCTTATAGACTTGCACCTTTGGAGATGCAGGAGTTGTCAACGCAACTCCAGGAGCTATTGGACAAAGGATTCATCAGACCAAGCTTCTCACCTTGGGGAGCTCCAGTTCTGTTCGTCAAAAAGAAGGATAGTAGTTTTTGTATGTGTATAGACTACCGCGAGCTTAATAAGTTGACTATCAAGAATAGATATCCTTTGCCGAGAATTGATGACCTATTTGATCAGCTGCAAGGATCGAGTTTCTATTCAAAGATCGATCTTCGATCAGGATATCATCAACTAAGGATACAAGAGGAAAGTATCCCGAAGACGGCCTTTAGGACTCATTATGGACATTACGAGTTCCTGGTTATGCCGTTTGGGTTAACGAACGCACCGGAAGTTTTCATGGACCTAATGAACAGAGTCTACAAGCCGTACTTGGATAAGTTTGTGATCGTGTTTATTGATGATATTCTGATCTACTCAAAGACGAAGGACGAGCACGAACAGCACTTAAGAGCCATTCTAGAGCTACTTAAAAAGGAAAAGTTGTACGCTAAGTTCTCGAAGTGCGAGTTCTGGCTACGCGAAGTCCAATTTCTTGGATATGTGGTTAATGGAAATGGAATTCATGTTGATCCCACAAAGATCGAGGCAATCAAGAATTGGGAGACACCAAAGACGCCAACCGAGATTCAACAGTTTCTAGGTTTGGCTGGGTATTATCGAAGGTTCATTGAGTATTTCTCCAAAATTGCTTAACCCCTGACTACACTCACACAAAAAGACAAGAAGTTTGATTGGGGTGACAAACAAGAAGAAGCGTTTCAGTTGTTGAAGAACAAACTTTGTGATGCACCGATCTTATCGCTACCCGAAGGAACGGACGACTTCGTGGTATATTGTGACGCCTCGCGTCAAGGTTTGGGTTACGTGCTGATGCAGCGCCAGAAGGTTATAGCATATGCTTCTCGCCAATTAAAGTTCCATGAGAAAAATTATACCACTCACGACTTGGAATTAGGCGCGGTGATATTTGCATTGAAGATCTGGCGACACTACTTGTATGGTACTCGATGTACAATCTTCACTGATCACAAGAGCTTACAGCACATATTTAATCAAAAAGAGCTTAACATGAGGCAAAGGCACTGGGTAGAACTGTTGAATGATTATGATTGCGAGATAAAATATCACCCAGGAAAGGCGAATGTAGTCGCCGATGCCCTGAGTCAAAAGGAAAGGATTAAGCCCATAAGGGTTAGGGCTTTGGAAATGATTATCCAGACAGACCTCTCTTTGCGCATTCGTGCCGCGCAGAGAGAAGCTTTGAAAGAAAGGAATATTGAGGATGAATATCTCCGTGGGATGGAGAAGCAGTTGGTACCAAACGAGGAAGGAACTTTATGCTTCATGAAACGGATTTGGGTTCCTCTGTTTGGTGGTTTGAGGAAGGTTATTTTTGATGAAGCTCACAAGTCACGATACTCGATTCATCCAGGAGCGGATAAAATGTACCAAGACCTCAAGGATTTCTACTGGTGGCCTAGGATGAAAGGCGACGTAGCGATATACGTTGGTAAATGTTTAACGTGCGCCAAAGTAAAGGCCGAATACCAAAAGCCTTCAGGTCTTCTGCAGCAACCTGAAATACCCAAATGGAAATGGGAACAGATTTCCATGGACTTCATAATGAAATTGCGAAAAACGCCCAGAGGTCATGATACTATATGGGTAATAGTAGACCATCTAACAAAGTCCGCACACTTCTTGCCGATCAAAGAGAAAGACAACACGAGTAAACTTGCGAAAATATACATGAGGGAGATTGTCGCACGTCATGGAGTGCCTCTCTCGATTATCTCTGATAGAGATGGGAGATTTGTATCAAGGATTTGGCAATCCTTCCAAGAAGCTTTTGGCTCGCAGTTGAACCTGAGCACTGCATTTCATCCACAAACGGATGGCCAAAGTGAGAGAACTATTCAGACATTGGAAGATATGCTGAGAGCATGTGTATTGGATCTGGGTGGTAGCTGGGACAATCACCTACCATTGGTCGAATTTTTGTACAACAACAGCTACCATACAAGTATTGGAGTCGCGCCGTTCGAAGCTCTTTATGGACGCAAGTGTCGCTCACCACTGTGCTGGGCTGATGCGGGTGATAGACAGCTTGTTGGTCCCGAAATAGTCCAAGAGACGATAGACAAGATTGCAAAAATTCGAAAGCGCATCGAGGCGGCTCGCAACAGAAAGAAAGCCTATGCAAACCGAAGAAAGAAACCTTTAGAGTTTCAAGTTGGGGATATGGTTTTGTTGAAGGTTTAACCCTGGAAGGGTGTGGCACGCTTTGGAAAGTGTGGGAAGTTGAATTCGCGTTACATTAGCCCGTTCAGAATCCTGCAAAGGATTGGGCTTGTGGCATACAAGTTGGACCTACCTGCTGAACTTAACGGTGTTCATGATACATTTCATGTATCGAATTTGAAAAAGAGTCCAACACAAGAAACAGTGATCATTCCTGCTGACGAAGTTCATATCGACGACACGCTCCACTTTACCGAAGTACCCGTCGAGGTTACAGACTGGAAGGTTAACAAAACACGCAGGAGTAGTGTCAAGCTCGTCAAAGTTAGATGGAATGCAAGACATGGGCCAGAATTCACGTGGGAACGTGAGGATCGTATGAAAGAGAAATACCCTCATTTATTTCCTAAGACCCCTACAACTAGAAGCAGAGCCAAAATTTCGGGATGAAATTTCTCTAACGGGGGGAGAATGTGACAACCCTCACTTTTACAGGTATCCGTACAATTAATTAATATTTAATTTGTGCTTAACGACTGTGCTTGATTACAACTGTGATTTAACTGCTTTCTGTTTTCTGAAACATACATACTCATGCATCACATTTTATACTATCACTCCATTTATTTCACAGAAACATTAGTGACAAACTTGATGCACAAAGCACAGTCAGCACAGTGAGCGGATAACCCAGAAATATGCTGACAATGCCAGCACCTAGACAGACAATGTTTTGAGGCCAGTATGAGCCAGAGATAGAGTACTACACTAGTAGGGAGTGTAGGGAGGTGAGAACCATAAAACTGCATCACTAGGTGATAGTTATAGTGCCCGGAAGTGCCTAAAACATACCTCAAATGCAGAATTATGCACTTTTAAACAAAATTCAGCATTTAACAAAGCTAGTAAAGCGCAAAAACTTGATAAAATAGTCCTAGATACTTTCCAAAGTGTTGGGAATTTATTGTGTCACTAAAAGTAACATAAAAGACACTTTAAAGGTTAATTTAGCAATATAACGGACAACACCCAACCGAACAACCGGACTTTACCCGGAACATAAAAATATTGCCAAACACATTGTTTTTACTTTTCTGAGCTAGTTAGGGTCCCCGAACACCCTAACACACCTTATATTATAATGACACATCACAACACTTGTTCCTCTAATTAGTAAGTAACTAAACTTGTAACCAACATTTAAAATCCAACAAGGTACCCCCCCCCCCCCTTTTTTGACGGTTGTGTGAGGGTGGGACACCCCCACAATTCTTTCCTATATTTTATTGAAATGCTAGTGGATTAAGGAACATAATGTCTGTTGGTTAATAATGAATATTAGTTTATATAAAGACCCAAGAGTTAACCCATTACATTCACAAACGCAAAACACCAAGAAAGCTCTCTCTCTCCCTCTTCTTTGGTTCGACCGAACACCATCACCACCCTATCACTACCATCAACTTTCATTCAAGCCATTTTTCATACACTCAAAGGTGTTAGAGGTCCAACAAGCAAGCTTGGTGAACTCGGAAGCTCAAGGACCGCTCTAGTTTTCTTCTACCCACCACTTTTACGCCTTGTTTCTCCCCTAGCCTTGTGCTAGTAGTAAGTGTTCCAAAACTTCATGTTGTTCTTGTATTTAGTGGTTAATAGATGATAGAATGATTAAATGTTGAGAATACTAATGAACATAAACTAAGTTTTGAACATAAAGTGATAAAGAGTGGATAAAGAGAAGATATATGGGTAAATCATGTTGATCTTGTGTAGTTATGATTATTTGATGTTGTTTGTTAGTTGAAGTAGGATGGATCATCATCTAGACATGCTAGATCATGTTCAAGAACATGAACTAGTAAGATGTAAATGCTAGAAATATGAAGGATGATGAAACCATCCACCCATGAACTTTAAACTTGAATAAATATAAATTTTCTTGAAAAATAAGGTTATAAACTTGTAGACCTAAAGATCTACAAGTGGTTTTTCGAAAGAACCTAGTGAAAGATACTAGTCTTGTTAAAACCCGGATCTCACATAAAATAAATATATTTTTAATAAGTAAACAAGTGTATGAACACTTGTGTAACAAGAAAATTTAACAAAGGAATATTTTTGTAAGTCATGACTAGAAGTTGTAAAACTTCAAACTCTTTAAAAATAAAGTTCTTAAGAAACTAATCATTTTTTTTAAAGATAACAAGACTTACTAATTATGCTAGTAAGTTACTACTTGTTTTTATAAACTTTCAAGTTCACAAGTTTATGGTTCATGTTTATTTTTGGTCAAGTTGATGATTAAAGATTTGTATATTGTTGGTTGATGATTGTTTGAATAAATTTTTGAAAAGAAAATGATACGCTAGTAATCGTGGATGCCTCCATTTACAAAGGAAACTCTGGCGAAATTTTTCTAGAATTTCAACACATAGAAATATTTTTCTAACAAATGTTTACAAATATATTTTTAACTTTACTTCGAAATAAACTTCGCCATGATTTTTATTACAAAAATATTAAAGTGCCGGAGGTTGATTTTAGTAAATAAAATTCGATAAATATATATTTAGAATATATATATATTTTATACTAAAACGCTTGTGTGATTGTTTGTTCATTATGTGAATTAGATATATTATTTTTAGGGTAAAAATAATATAACTTGGAAATACTGTGAAATTACGACTCCAAAATAATACCAATGCTCTCACAAATAAATATTTAAGTTACACCGGTATTGTTATTACAACGCGAACTTTAAAACGTAACTTATGTAGTATTTCTGAAAAATACTCTTATATTTATATTTTGATAAGTATTATTTTGGAAAATGTATGAAGTAAAATATAATATTTTTGGGAAAAATATGTATATTTTGGAACTAAAATATTTTAGACAAGTGATTAAAAATATATTTTCTAAGTGGGACTTAAAATATATTTTCGGAATTATAACATGTACATGTATTATTACCCCCATCCTTGGGAAGGAAAATACTTATAAAATGAATAAGAAGTATGAAGACGAAATAGTTACCTAACTATTTTTCCAAAAACGTTAAACCTTAAGCCAAGGCAGGACCCATCCGTCTAATAGGAATTAGTACGTGTAGGTCGTCACGCAGCAGATTGAGTTGGAGATTGACATTTATGGATACGCACTTCTGTGAGTTCATGTCCCCCTTTTCTCTTTACTGTTTTTAGTTTTATACTTCGGGGACGAAATACATGTTACAATTATTACAGACTTTTATATACATGGTATGGTTAGCTTAAGGAGGGTTTACTACTTAGATCATGTGAGTGGGTAGGTGGTACTTGGGGCCATTAATCCTCATTGAAGGACCGAGGGTCATGAGCGATAGATCTATTTGGGTGTAGCGAGCCCAACTCCTGAGTCCACTGTGCGGACCATGGGGTGACTTTGAGCCCGACGCAAAAATTTGCTAGGTTTGAGTCTTCCTTCATCACTTCACACATATCATTGGCTTTGCAACCCAATGGTGATCTCTTTTTTTCCTTAATTGCTACATACCAGGGATTTTCATACATACAGACATATTACAAAGGTTTATACATACTCACTTTTACATGAACTCACTCAACTTTTGTTGATTTTTCAAACTACATGTATTTCAGGAAACTAGGGGATCTGGCAAGGTATGCACTCTCGTCAAGCTGCGTAGGAATAATGATGTCATCCGAGTTTAGGAAATGTGACATTTGCCTGGACGGGTTACAAGTCTTAAACTGTGTTTTTATTTCAAGTCTTTGGTCGAGTCGTATGAACAAGTTTTTAATTATGTCATGGTTGTAATTCGTTTCATGTGTCGATTTTTAAACAATGTTGTCTTGGTAAATTTTAAAACTTGTTGAATGGATGAACATCATGTGTTTTATTTCATTTAGCATAGTTATGATATTTGCTACGGTATTAAGAAGTCACACCAAAATAAACCCACGCTTCCGCAAAGCCACGGTGTGACATAGCCCAATCGGCCCAACAGACCACATAAGCTGTGCGTCTGTTTTGTGGTTTATGGCCAAATTAATTGGCATGTAAATCCGATTACATGTACAGCCTAAAGATTAGCATGTAAATCCGAATGTTTATGAAACTGCTTCTTTAATTATTACCTACTGAACCACTAATTAACATAATCATCACATCAAATTCATGAGCATGGCACATTAGATAAGTTATCATATATCATAAATATCACTAAGTGAATTCAATTACATGTATTCTTCTAGCGTATCAATCCCGTATCACGTAGTTGTCATAATCATAACATAAGACTATTTATACGGCACCCTATGTAAACAACCTCCTAACGCAAGCATTATCAAAACATAGTTTACATGTAGAACAAGATCATTGATTAACTAACACATACTTCCTAGTTTACATGTAGACCATAACATCCAGTTTAAGATTCACAAGGTTATTAATTCACTAGTGGGTGATCATCGAACCAATACAAAGCATACCAAGAATATATATATAGGGTGAGGTTCCTCTACAAAGTGTGTTTTTCCTAAAAAGTGTAGGAAGTGATCTTGACCATTAGATGAGTGTGTTTGATGGTTGAGATTATATTGATGGCATTTTGGTAATATATTTGTCTTAAAAATAGGCTAATTTAATTGATTGAGGACAAATGTGTCATTTAATTCATTTTAAATAAGGAAATAACTGTCATACCATAACTTCCCCTTCATTTTCGCAAGTTTCTCTCTCTCTCTTTCTATCTTCTCTCCTCGGAAACTACTGTGTTTAAGACACTGATGTGTTTTATATTGTGTATTTAAGACCCTAGTATGTCTACATTGAATCAAACATTGGTGTGTTTTATATTGTGTATTTCGGACACTGGTGTGTTTTATATCAGACGCTGGTGTGTTTTATGTATAATGGGTGTGTTTAATTATGAAAACTAATATAACACAATGTGAAGAGCCCAGAAACAAATAAAAGACAACGTCTAGAAAATTATAGATGTGTTTTATGTTTCGAAATTAACGAGAGGATGTGAAAACTGATATAACACAGTGTGAAGAACAAGAAACTGATAAAACACACCTTAAAGAAATAATGGAATGTGAATATGAATTTGCGATCATCATGATATAAAACATTATAGTCGATTTTGAAATCAATGGAGATATGCTGTTTCCTAAAATAACTCGTTAATTTGTTTAGGATAATAAATCTTCCATAATTAAAATAATTATCCAATTACCATTATACCCTTTTGTATAAAATAACTAAATGCCACATGTCTAAAGGAGATTGCTTCCTACACTTTGTAGGAAAAGTAGGCTTTGTAGCCAACTCCTACCCTATATATATATATATATATATTGAGTAAAGGATGTCACACTAACCACAAAGTATTGAAGCTGTCGCGATAGATGGAGGAGAGAGATCTGCCGTTTCACGTAGGAGAAACTAGGGTTCCTAACAACTTGGAGTATAATAACAACTTAATGGAATCAAACCATTTAATTGATATATATATCGCTAAAGAAGGGGGGGTCCGACTCGGATTGGGTTTCACACTGGGCTTGGTTGTGAGTGTGTATGGGCCGAGAATCATAATATAAATAATAGAGGTTTGGGCCAAGGAAATAAAGGGTGTATAATAATAGTGTGGGTACTTCGGGTACATCGTGCGACTAGAATACACGTTCATATAATCTAGGCATTAGCATTTAACACTTAACATACTCACAACCAATTAGTCATAGTGATTCAATGTAATTCAAACATGTTTAATAGGTTTATGCAACATATACATAGTGACATCGTGTAGTGGAACATGAACAGTAGTGATATAAGTCAAGTGTCACGAGATTGGACAATGCTAACCTTGGGAATACGGGTTGTCAGATGTTGAGGAAAATGAGCCCGCCTTCTTCCTCCCGAAAGAGATAGAGGAGTGGCTCAATGACATCTTGGGGACACCTCTCGGCTCCGCGTTCTACAATACCTATGAAATACCGGGAAGTTATTTCCGGGCTTTTGATATTCCTAAAATAAGGGTAGAACTCGTTAGGATGATTTCGTGTATCACTTGACCTACTTATCTTAGGAACTTTTTAGCTTTCTTTTTATTTTCTAGGAACCTATTGTAACTCTCTCTATTTTATGAATGGTGGTTTTTAATTTATTTGGTATTTGGATGATGTTGTAATGGGTAAAACACACTCGGGATGGTGAAGGATACTAAGGGAAACTTGAACCAACACCCCATGCACAAAAACAAAGCCACCCGACATTTTTCTTCATTACAGCAAGTTCAGCACGCGTCGTGCCCAGCTAACACGCCCTGTGCTGAAGGATCTATAGAAAATCGCCCAGTTCAGGTAACTGGACACTGGGCGTGTTCGTTGAATACGCCCCCGTGCCCAGCCTTCTGTTATTTTCTGTTACTGGCAATCTGAACACTGGGCCATGCCCGGTCACTACGGCCCGTGTATAGACGCCCAGTAACATAAATTTTTGTTTTTACACACCTTTTTACACATTCAATCAACCTAAAAACTTATTTTTGGGATACATTGAGGACAATGTGTAATTTAAGTGTGGGGGACGCTAAAACCTTGAAATTTTGCAAGTCCTAATTACAAGCCTTACACAAAACTCTATTGGAACCGCTAAACACCCCAAATTTTTTTCAAAAAAAAATCATTTTTTTACTTGTCTTGGTTTAAATTGGGAATAACAAGTTCTAAAAAGGTTATATTTTTACGAATTTACAACCGACAGTGTCGTGATAAAAAGAACCAACTTAATCACATTAAAAACCCATTCCCACAAAAAGTGAGTTTTGAGCCTTTAAATTGAGCATATAAATACACATCTTTAAAACTAAATGCTCATCTTTCATTTCTTGTGTGAATAGCCGCTTGGTTTCTTACGACTCTTGAACTTGCCATGACGATACATTCCCGGTCCTTACAAACTTAAACCCAAGTAAGTAAATGATGGATGCATTAGGACTAACCTTTTTCTTTCAACGCCATTATTTTTTTTAAACCACCGACCCAAAATCCCCTTAGTTAACCCCTTTGAGCCTAAACCTTTTCATTTATAAACCCACAAAACAAACACCCTTTACCCACCAAAAAAACCTTTTTTTCATTTTAAACCCTTTATTTTAGTAAAAGGCTCGGTTTTCAGGTGACAATCCTTATAAAAAATGATGATGAAGTCTAGCAATAAACAAACAAGTTCCTCAAAAGAAACTTTGTTTGAAAAATGTTTCATTTGAATAAAAAGTCACAAAAATAAAAAGTTTTACGAAAACCGACGCTTTTTACGCCTTTCGCCCTTTTTACTAACCACTAACCCAAAACCACCTACCTTTAACCCAAGCCTAACCCTTCCCCAAAGTCCTCTTGATATTTACAAAGGTTTATAGTTAAGAAGGAGGAGGATTGATTGCTTGGCAAGCATATGGTAGAAATAAGTTCCATGCCGGCCTCGAGAGTTTCACAAAAATACATCTTCGGCCGAGTGTTGAGTGACATCCCGTGAGGTATGTGAACTTGTATATAAATGGAATTTTAAAAAGGCATATTATGCCTAAATAAGTAATTTCTCTTATGTAATGTTCTAAATAAATCATAACGAATAGGATTATAAATAGCTTAAAAATAAAACCTAATAAAGATCTTGGAATCCCGACACTCAAGACAAGCCAAAACTATCTCTTCTACCCATTCCATTTGGGTGTATAAGCCACATTATAAGGAGTTTTGCTTGAGGACAAGCAATGATTCAAGTGTGGGGGTATTTGATGTGTGTAAAATGCAACATATAAATTACATCAAATGAGGCATAAAACTAACCCTTTTTAGTACTAATGTTGGAAAAAGTGTTCTTTTGTCTTCCTTTTGTATTTTCAAGGATAAAAGAGCTTAAATTAACAAAAGAAGCAAAAACACAGTCAAATCTAACAAAAGAAGGAATAAACGTGGCATGCCCGACCCCTCGACAGCATCTTCCCAAGCAAAAACAAGACACCAGAAGGCTGAACACGCCCCGTGCCCAGTGGACACGGGGGCGTGCCCAAGTGTCTACAAAAAAGACAAAGTTGTAGAAGCTTCTATCTCCCAACACGGGGGCGTGCCCAACTCCACACGGCCGAACGCTAAGATTGGCAGAATCCAAGCAAATCTTGATAGTACAGTTACGCTTCTGCACACGGGGCCGTACCCAGCGGACACGGGGGCGTGGTCAACTAATACAGACAAACTGCATTAAATGAAAAAAGAGAAAGTGGATGGACACGGCGCCGTGCCCAATGGACACGGGGCTGTGTCCGGGCTTCTGTGCGGGCTATAAATAGAGGTACTTGGTTCACTTCAAAGGCATCCCACTTCACCCACACTCCACCACCATCACAACACCCACATCCACCACCATCATCCATCATAGAGTGTGTGTAGTAGTCTCGGGATCCAAGATTGATAGTAAGAGTTCTTGACAATCAAAGGTCATGTTTGCCTAAGTCTCTTACATCACTTGGTGAAGACAAGCATTTAGTGTAATACTTTTGTTTTTTAATCTTTTCGCACTTTTTATTTGGTTTTGTATTAATGACTTTTACTGTCTATATAAAATAAAAGATTTACACCATTCATATCTCTACGGTCTATATAGAGATATGTTGGCTACCTGGTAGGGGGTTAAGGGAATGGTTTGGTAAGGTTCTTGCCTTGTTCAGTGTATAGATCCTGCAAGGACCTGGGTCAAGCTTACTAGGACCTCCTTCAATACCCACTGGTATTGGATGGCGGGGGTATGAATGGCTTGATCCCCTCATATGTAAACTACTATTAATACTTTAACCCGGCTACTTGGGATTGTATCCCTACTGACTCAAACCACTTAGCCGAGGGTAAGGTCACCTTCAAAAGAGGGGCCTACCACATTACGTATTAATAACTTAATTAATTATCTTTCAATAATCCAACCGTTTAGGATTGTATCCTTGCTGACTCAAACTACTGGGTTGAGGGTAACGTCACCTTCAAAAGAGGGGCCTACTACTATAACTAAGATAATATCTTAAAAAGTGCAAAAGTGCGAAAAACATCAAAGGTTACACTAAAGGCGAGTCGGATCCAAGTGATTCATCTTGTTTATCTATTTTTATTTTCATCATTTTTATTTTTTATTTTCATGTTTAAACCTTTTTCTAAAATTTTGATTTGATTAGACGTTGAGGATAAACCGGTATTAAAAGCTCTTGTGTCCTTGGACGACCTCGCTGTCTTACCAACGCTATACTACGCTCACGATGGGTGCACTTGCCCATATGTGTGTTTAGTGTTAGTAGAATATCGTGTTTTATAAATTTAAAACTTGACTAAAGTGGTAAAAAGGGCTAAAAATATACATAAAAATATATAACGCTACACACGCATCAGTCATAGATTTCGGTGGCAATTGGGACGCGCACTTACCTTTAGTCAAATTCTTGTACAATAATAGTTATCATTCTAGAATACAAATGGCACCGTTTGAGGCATTATACGGAAGAAAATGTCGATCGTCGATTGTGTGGCATGAGATCAGAGATGCGCAACTAACCGGTCCCGAGCTACTGCAAGAAACGACTGACAAGATCCTCCAAATTCGAAACAATCTGCTGAAAGCTCGGAGTCGTCAGAAAAGTTACACCCATAGACGCCGCAAGCCCCTTGAATTTGATGTTGGCTATCACGTACTCCTAAAGGTATCACCTTGGAAGGGTGTGATCAGATTCGGCAAGAATGGAAAGCTCGAGCCTCGATATGTTGGACCCTTTAAGATTCTAGAAAGGATCGGAAAAGTGGCATACAGACTCGAACTATTGGAGGAACTTAGCAACGTTCACCCGACTTTCCATGTGTCGAACCTCAGAAAGTGCCTAGCCGAGCAGGATTTACAAGTTCCACTGGAGGATCTACAAGTGGACGAAACATTACACTTCGTGGAGAAGCCTGTCAGGATCATGGACCGAGAGACCAAGAAGCTCAGGCTGTCACACCTAAACCGATGGCGGAATCATCGGGGCGCGGCACTGAGCGAAACAGATTGTCCAGGAGAATCCATAAAAACTATTAGTTATAATATATTATAGGTTTATGTCCCATACCACAAACATATAAAATAAAAACAGTTATTACAGACATTGTTCTCAAAGACAAATTATCCATTCCGACAACTCAGATTTCATTAAATTGTTTGTTTGTTTCTAAGACTCCATCCTAACTTGATTCCCACATAGCAGCAAAACATCCTAAGCAGATAGCATCCTAAACACCTGTCACGTACGTTAAAATAAAGGTCAATACACATAGTGCAAATGTGAGCATACAAGTTTGATATATAGCATAATAGAGTTCGAAATAGTTTACGCATAACCAGCATGCACTACGTATAATGTGAAGCATGTAAGTTATCGACAAAGATCCTATCAATACCAATGACTGCGAGTAGTGAGTGCGCATCACATGTTCACCACTACGAACACGTGAAGTAATTATCCTTAACAACCCATGTCCATGACAGGTGCTGAGTCCAAACTATAATACTATCGTTGCTAAGGCAGGTAGACAGCAATCAATGTGTAAACATAACAAACAGGCATTCATCAAGTCACGTATAACATGCAGGAACGGTTAGCATATAAATAGTGTTGCGTTGTGTCGATTGTGATTTAGAATAAGTAACGTATGTAACACCCAAAAGTGCGTAAAGCAAAAAGGGATCGAGTATACTCACAGATTGTGTTTAACAAGTAAACACTCTCTTGGATTAAAGGGATCACTAAGAGAGATTAGCCTGAACAGTTAACGATAGCATAAACGATAAGCGGCGCGTAAAACGATGCAAAAGTGATAAGTGTTGGATGGTAATCTGATTGGATGGCAATCCGATCGGATGGCCAGTCGATCGGATGGTCATCCGATCGGATGGCCATTCGATTAGATTGACACCTCGTTTGGTGAGGATGTGTTTGTGTATGATGGTTTGCCTCTTGAAGTTTTTGTTGCAGCATTTTCAAAATAGAGAAGTATCTCTACCCTTCAGGTCGATCGATTGAACAACGGTTCGATCGGGTGACGATCCGTTCGGTGAGGTATTTCTCAGAGAACAAGTTCACAACAGTGTTGTCACTCGATCGGATGGTCTACCGATCAGGTGGCAATCCGTTAGAACTGGTAGTGCATTGAACATGTTGAAAATTGTTTAAGTGTTGAAGTTCCAAACATCACATGGTCGGATGGTCGTTCGATCGGATGGCAATCCGATCGGATAACAATCCGTTCGACGTTCACATCCTTGAAAGGTTGAAACAAAAGTTTAAGTGAGGGACCAAGTGTAAGCCAATCGGCTGGCTATCCGATCGGACGGCAATCCGATCGGATGGCAATCCGATCGGATGGTAATCCGATCGGACGGCAATCCGTCCCAACGGCCTGATCGTTCTTAACACTTGATTGTTTTGATAGTTTTGCAGTTTTGATCGAGATGGTGTGATAACGTGCTAAACAACAGAAACCCCATCTTGAACCAAGTGACCCGTTCGAACATGAATCACCCTAGTCTGGCCAGTCAACGGTTCGAGGTGGTTTTTCATGTTTAACCCGAAATCGGTAGTCTCTGTAATGGTTGGGGTGCTATCAGTTGTTCCAGGTTAGGGTCGGCTGCTGTGGTTGCTAAAATATGGAAGTTGGCTAAACTCCTATTAAGCATGTCTTGGGTGTGGGCATCGGTTTCTCTTTTAACTGCTGCTAGCACTCGTTGTTCTTGAAATTTTTTCATTCGTTTCCTACGCTCTTGTGCTCCCCGAGTGAACCATCCTCTCTTTTTCTAAGGGAATGGCTCTTCAGACTGAGCCTTAAACACGAATATTCCTTCTTCATTATCAGCAGAGTACCCTAAGAGGGCAGGCTGTGAAGAGGCACCTTCGCTTCTAGGCGAACCAGACAACTGACGATACGCGTCGGATGGTCCTTGATCGCTCATACTGTAAACTAACAAATAGCCAAATAACACATAACAATAAAATACAATTATGCACGTATTTCCATAATTTATTTCCTAACAGATTGAATTTTGGTGTCAGCAGAACACTTCTGTGGCTGAATCAGTGGCTTAGCTTTGATACCACCTTCTGTCGCAACCCATGTCCCCTAACCAACCCAGGAACGTGCGGCCGCGGCCAGTTTTGGTGGTATCTTGTGTTTATCCATTTTGGCAGTGGAAATTACATCAGGACCGTAGTTTGGAAATATTTTATCAGAGTAAAATACCACACTTTCATAGTATTAAACACATGGGATAAAACCCAAGTTTTAAGTACACACGTTTTCATAGGAATAAATCCTATTTTTATTTATTAAAAACATCTATTTATTTTAGGTAACTTTATTGCCACTTTTCCAAGCCTTCAGTGCTGTCCAGCTGGCTTCTATTTGGCTTTCACATTTTGTTACCTGAAACGCGTTTAAAAACATTTTGTCAGTGGGAAATACTGGTGAGTGAATCCCAGTTTAATCAAGTTTAAATTAAAACCATTGTACAGTATTGAGGGCGGTCTCGCAATTACATTTGTTTCCAAGTCATACCAATTACCACCCACGGTACTGTCAACCCGACTTGTGGTCATGTTATTCTTCGCAAGGTAGCAACAAATTTTGTATACAAAACCCCAACATACCGACGATAATTATATCCTTACAAATACTCAATAACTGCTTAATATATAACTAATCGTGTGAGGTTTTGTAAAAACAATTTGCAAAAAGGAGATTACTCACATTGCTATTTTAGGTTTTCTGTAAGGGTTTCCTGCTGACAATCTATAAATTACACAAATCCACACGCGTTAGTATAATAACCCATTTTAACATTAGTAATACCCTCCCCGAGACGGCATTCCAATGACTACGTCGGGCAGAACCACGACAGCTGTTACGGAACCCTAGATCAATCGAGCAGCGTATCTAATACGTATCCAGGGGTTATGATACATACAACGGAGCATAACTTCATTATTTATGGGGATATTATACCCAAGTATAGTGCCTACTATAAGAAATTTGAGAGAGAAAGTCGAGAAATGAACGAACTGACTGAAGGCCCGATGCCCTCCTTATATAGGGCCTGATTTTGGTTTCCTTACGGCCCGCATAAGGTGAGACTAAGGTCAACGCGGCCCGCGTAGTAGGGGTGTAGGCCTTAGCTCTGATTGGTCATCACCCCTAGACTCGCCACGATGATGACACGTGGCAGCACCGAGGATCGCCTGATCTCTTAGCTGTCGCGCCCCGCGTAAGATCCCTAAGGGGTCTACGCGTCCCGCGAGCGACATAAAATTTTGATTTTGATTTTATTTTTTATGTTATATCGTATTTTGGGCTCGGTTTTCACATACGGGGTGTATTTTAGGGAATTTTGGGATTATTTAATATATTTTAGGGCGTCTGAAAAATTCAGGAGGGTTGTTATATCCTCCCCACCTTGTTTTAGAGCTCGTCCTCGAGATCTACTGGAACAAGTGTGGATATTTTCTTTGCATTTCTGATTCAAGCTCCCATATGTACTCTGGTCCTCTTTTGGAGTCCCATTGCACTTTGACCAGAACTAATCTCTTGTGCTTGAGGTTCTTGATTTTCTTGTCTTCAATTTGTAGGGGCCTCTCTACAAACTTGAGTTGTTCATTTACCTCTATGTCCTTAAGAGGTTCTACCAGGGATTCATCGGCTAAGTATTTCTTGAGATTAGATACATGAAATACATCATATATTCCTGCCATTTCCTCTGGTAGCTGTAGCTGATAGGCTACAGGTCCTATTCTTCTAATGATCTCAAACGGTCCAACATACCTGGGACTTAGCTTTCCCCTCTTGATGAATCTTACCACTCCTTTCCAGGGAGAGACTTTCAACAACACTTTGTCTCCTACCTGAAATTCCAATGATTTTCGCCTGTGATCAGCATATCTTCTGTCGATCACGTGTTGCTTTCAGTCGTTCCTTGACTTAAATGATTTTGTCAGTCGTTTCTTGCACTATCTCAGGTCCAGATAGTTGCTTTTCCCCAATTTCTGCCCAACAGACCGGGGTTCGGCACTTTGGACCATAGAGGGCTTCAAATGGTGCAGCGTTAATACTTGTGTGAGAACTGTTATTATAAGAAAATTCTATTAAAGGTAAGTGTTCATCCCAATTACCTCCGAAATCAATTACACAAGCTCTAAGCATGCCTTCCATTGTCTGAATTGTCCTTTCGCTTTGTCCATCCGTTTGAGGATGGTAAGCTGTGCTTAGATTCAACTTGGTTCCCATTGCTTTTTGGAAACTTGTCCAAAAATGAGAGGTAAAACGGCTATCCCTATCAGAAACAATTGATAAAGGAATTCCATGTAATGAAACTATTTCATTTACATATAACTTAGCTAATTGTTCCATACCGAAAGTTTCCTTCATTGGTAGGAAATGAGCTGACTTAGTTAGCCTGTCTACAATCACCCGAATTGTATCATTACCTTTTCTTGTTTTGGGTAATTTGGTAACAAAATCCATTGTTATCAATTTCCATTTCCATACGGGCATTTCTAACTGTTGCAGCAATCCTAATGGTTTATGATGTTCAGCTTTGACTTGTGAACAAGTTAAACATTTAGAAACATAGGCTGTTATGTCCTTCTTCATTCCTATCCACCAAAAATTCTTTCTTAAATCCTGATACATCTTATCACTTCCAGGATGCATCGTATACTTAGACTTATGAGCTTCTTCTAATATATGGTGACGTAGGTTTCCTAATTTCGGTATCCACATTCTTTTCTTATGGAATCTCCAAATTCCATCTGTTTCTTGTTCTAATTCCTTGATCATACATTTTAATTTTTCAGTATCTTCGTTGATTACTGATTCTTGTGCTTTTCTAATTTGATCATTCAAATCTACTTGCAGATTCAATTTAAGAGAACGTACCCTTTTCGGCTTTTCATGATACTTTCGACTTAAAGCATCAGCCACTACATTTGCCTTTCCTGCATGCTACTGGATATTACAATCATAATCGCTAAGATTTTCCATCCAGCGTCTCTACCTCATATTCAGCTCTTTTTGTCCGAAGACATACCTTAAACTCTTATGATCTGGTAGGAAGCTCCATAGGGCCCTTCAAGATGGAGAGCATTGTAGTTTGCCGCTACGAGATACGGGTCAACATCAGGGGCATTGTAGTAATTGTAGCCAGAATGGCCTGGCTGCTCAAAAGGGTTATACATTGCTGCACCAGTGTAAGAAGGTATTGGGTTATCAAAACCCACATGTGGTGGTGATGGTGGTGCGACTGGCGCAGAGTCCACCTCAGAAACTGGGTTTGAAGGCCCTCCCATCTGTGGGTCTTCATACAGTGGTGGGTAGTGATTGCCACTGGAGGGTTGAGGGGTGCTGAAACGGAATCCCCCTCGCACGGACATCCGTGCATTTGTTCTCCTCCGCCTCGGTGGCTCCGGAGGCGGTTGATGCTCTGGCGGCGGTGGTGGTGGTGGCGTAACCACCTGAAAATGCGAATCCTCAAAGGGATCTGGCTGCTGCTGATGTTGTGGCTGGAAAGGGGGAGTGAACTCCCAGGGGTATGAGGCAAACCTTGCTTCCTAGCTGTTTGGGCCCCGATATGGTGAACCGTGAAAGGACGATCCGTCAGAAATCTCTATGGGATACGTTTGCGTCCCACTTGGTGGAATCTCCGGATCGGGGTCATCATCCATATCCATATCCATATCTTGATCACCGGAAAAATGATCTTCTGGTCCCAACGGGTTAAAACCCACTGGTTCTTGCACCTGATTTGCCAGATTGAACTAGCTCTGAAAGTACGGGGTCGGGTCCTCAAAGGCACGGTGAGAACCCGACCGCTGCAACGACAAGAAGGAATGGTGTGAATGATCGGACTCGTTGCCTTGATGGAGCCCAAAAGAATCGTGGTACGAAGGTGAGGAGCTATGCGACACAGATCACCTCGCAGGCTCTAAGTATGTCATCCAGTCTTCTTGGGGACTAGTGCTCATCTTCACTGAAGGAGTTCGCCGATGAGATGGCCCGGCCTCATGGTCATGACGGGAGAAGATTGGGGCCTTACCGCCACTTCCCCTTCCTCTAATATGTGGTGGCATCTTCTGTTCCTGCCAACACAAACAAAAGAAACAACAAAGAAAAACAATAAAAAGGACAAAATAAAAGATTGGGATTAGTCCTAAGTCCTTTGCCTAGACTCAGAAGTCAAGGAATGTGCAACTGTGTCATTGAGATTAAAAACAAAAGGCTAGTGTTTAATTCACTCAATGTTGGCTCTGATACCATCCTGTCACACCCCGATATTTCCACGTATTACCGGTGGGCCCGGTGGGGAGTATCGTGACGTAGTTGATATCATCATAGTCAATTTATCACAGTTCAATGCACAGCGGAAGACTAAAAGTAATAATATTACAAACCGAATGAAAGTAACATAAGTATTACAAACGGAATGTAAAAGGATCCACAGGCGGATCAAAACAAAGGAAATATTGTTCAACAGATTTTAAAGTGATAAAGCTTGCAAGACTCTTTATTTATTCACTCAGGAGTAGCCAGCCTATTTCACATAGTACCTGCACTTAACCTTTTGAAAAAATCATCAATTTACACTGGTAAATACAATTAACCAACTCTTTTGAAAATATTTAAGAAAATTGATTTAAATGCACAAGGTACAAATAATCTTTTATAACTTGGGATAATTATTTAAAAAAATAATCTTGTATACAGATTTATATGTTTGTCGTCCGTCAGGGCCGGTTAGAAGAGCCGGACAACATTAACTGACACACCACAGGTATAATGCCCACAAGGAAACTCCTTATTGTGGGATACCTTTTATACATACGCAACTGTCAGGTGTATGCCTACACCCCGTGCTTAAGTCGTGGCCATTTCAATGAAAGAACCGAGGATATCCAGGACATGGTCATTAACCCCCCAAAGGCATTGCACCAAACAAAACAGATTAAAACGGGTTATGTAAATATATTAATCACAATCCGATTTAAATAACTACACACCCGACCAAACGGTATTATTATAATACCGTATCCCAAGCCCGTATAACGGAAAATAAGTTAAAAGTATTTACCTGAGCAAAATATACAAATTTATCTCAGCCATATACAATCAGCAAGTGCAAATATCTTTTACTGGACTCCTAAATCTGGAACCAAGGTTTTAATAACCTATTAGATTCCTAACGGGTCTTACTTAAGTTTAAACTTAGACCGGTTAGTTTTAAAGAAAGGTGTACAGTTCAAAACGCAAGATTAAGTGAAGACCAGATTAGAATGTGATTTAGACCCGAAAAGTATGAAGACTTGTATAATATGGGTAAACTA
Organism: Helianthus tuberosus; assembly: GCA_030545235.1. Classification (NCBI taxonomy): domain Eukaryota; kingdom Viridiplantae; phylum Streptophyta; class Magnoliopsida; order Asterales; family Asteraceae; genus Helianthus; species Helianthus tuberosus. The sequence continues at coordinate 153,693,451 of CM060451.1, read as the reverse complement.
AACACATTCTGGATTTTTGAAGCAAAATGATATGGTTTGACCCATTTCGGTCAAATGATAAGGTTTGACCCGAATGTGAAAAATGTATAACGGATAACCAAATGAGTCATATACAGGTTTCACAAGTTAATATGCCTTAAATATGTTGTGATATCAGTAGGATACCTTCCATTATGCCCAAAACGGATTTAAAACCAATTTAAGCCCCGTAGGGGTATTTTGGTCATTTTAAAGTTTATAAAAGAGGTTAAATAATAATCTGAGGTTCTGGTCTAAACTTATCAGTAAAAATATTTATTTTAGTAGGTTATATCAGTAAGATATTGTATATATGTGAAATATATCATTTATGGCCAAACTATGCACCGTAGGGGCATTTTGGTCATTTCACATAAGCTTTAAGGTTCAATTCTAGAAATCTGAGTTAAAAACTTTTACTTACTGTTAAAGTATCAAAATTCACTTATAATATCAGTAGGTAATGGGTCTTAAATGTTAAACATAGTTTTAACCCATACTATGTGCTTAAAATGCGTAAAAAGTCGGTTTTAGGCGATTTTCAGGTTATATAAGGAAAGCTGAGATTTTTATCAGTCCAGAAGGCTTAAAATATTTTATTTAACATATGAAATTAGTAGAAAAATATTTGGTATCAAAATGTTATGTAAAACTCATTTTATTAGTAAAAAGGGTATAACCATCAATTACCGAATCAAAGCACGAACCCCATGTTATGATCAGTTTAAAAATTAATAAAAAACTCCAAAAATCCCAAAATATTATATTACATCAGTGGGTAAAAGGTTTGGTGTCAAAATTTCAGGTTTAAATAGGTTTTATGCTGAAAATGTTGTTTAATTAATAAAAAGGCTTTAATTTACGATATTGAGCATAACTCCTAATTTAGACCACAAACTGATGTCAAATTTTAGGACATGTTTATAAATCAGTAATAAAGGTTTTTGTCCTCTTACATTTTCAAAAATCTTGTTTTAACATCAAAAGGGCATAATGGTCAACATTTAAGCAATTAACGGAAACATGCAAATGAATCGGATTAATAAGGAACCATGTAGTATAACCTCAGAGGGTTTTACTAACTTATAATATGGTCCTAAAGGAACCTTAAGGTATAACTAAAACAAGCTAAGTCGGGTCAGAACTGAAAGTCAAAGCAAAAGTCTTCTTTTGCGACTTTCGGTTCCGAACCGGGCCTAAACTCAGAATTGTCGGGTTGAACATGCTTAGACATGTTCTTACATTATTTACCAAATTATTTTAGTGTTAAAACATGTTCTATAACCTCTACATTATCAGTTATGAGTTTATTTGCAAAATAGCTTTCTGTTAACTTTTTAATATTAAGTTTGACCTGACAATTGACCAAGTTAGAGTGATAATCAGGGGGTGCCCTTTTAAGGACTTATTACCCACATAATTACCAACTCATAGCCACTTTCAATTCGAATAATGGCTAGACCATTAGTGATTAATCACTTAGTCAAAGCATAATTACGACGGCTTTAACTTTTGGCGATTAGACTAATAAAACTTGAACTTAAGGAGCTAAGAATGCTTACAAGGACTATTAGCACGAATTTGGAACTTGAGAAAACTTGCTTGAGTTCTAGGAAGCTCTAGAGAATGAGTTTGAATAATTTTTGTGAATGAGCAAATGAACTAGCAAACAAGAAGTGCTTATATAGCCAAATATAATTCACAAGATCATTCCACACAAGCCTACAACTGATTTTTGATGATCCCAGGTGTCCCCTATGCATGTAATACTATTGGCTCAGACCCTTGTATCAAGAAATGGCATGCAAAGGCGGTGGAAACTGATTAACCTGCAGTTGTGCAGATTTTTCTGCATCTGGGCCTTTTACGCGGGCCGCGTAAGATCCTTAAAGGGTCTATGCGGGTCGCGTGGACCTTCTGATCCTGTAAAAACTTTTTAGACTTTGCAATTTTGGTCCCTGGTCCATATGATCTTTATTTAAGTTTCATTTATTGCATTTTGGACCCCCATAGTCAACTTTTAAGGACCTTGGGTCATAAACTAACTCCGTTAAGCTCCTGGTTAGTTGTACGATCACCCGAAAAGTCTTGTTTTCTTCGAAACTCCACAAATTTAATATCCAACATTCTTGAGATCAAATATACAATTATTACAATGATCTTGGGATTGTTAAAAGGTCACTCAGAGGTTACTTTCAACATGTTGACAGTTTTAACCCCTATGTTTCATAAGATCCTTATTTTGAGCACAAATGACTTTCCAAGTTCGATAAATTATTTGTTGGGATTGAACCCTATCAGAGGAACAGATAATTAAAGCCAAAACTGGATCAGAGCAGTGAATCCAAAATAAGCAGAAGTTATGTTTTCATTCTCTCCCCTTGAAAGTGGTTTCAACATCTGATGACCTCCATCCACTGATCATTTACATCAACTGCTGATCAACAACTGCTGACCAAGTTAAAAGCTGATAAAGACTAAAGCTCTGTTGATCAATCTACTGCTATGGGTCAACCACTGCTGAAGTTATCAAGTACTGCTAGAGTCACAACAGTGGAAGGATAAAACAGTAGTTTAGCTTTCTTATGTAATGAATTGTAATCAGTAGTTAGCATAAGCAGTGTCTGTATTAGATCAATTGTTAGAGTTTGTTAGGAGGTTAGATGTCACTTTCATGGTGACGTCAGCAAAGATGCCACAATGGTTTGGGCGTACCTATAAATAGAACAGTACCCTGTACTGTTCTATTAGCTCTTCACCACTTTTCTTCCTGCACGAACAAACACTGTGAGCTCAGGCTGAGGGGGAGTTTGTTACATGCATGCATTGTAATCGTTGTTGAAATAAATTCAATCATTCGGTTCTTTGTTTAAAATGTGTGTTGAAAGCAATTCTCGTGTTTGATTATGTGCAAAGTTTGTTTCTATTTATATTCCGCTGCACTACTTGTTCATCTTTCATCTTAAATCAAACATAAAACACAATCAATCCAAACTCAGATCCTAACAATTGGTATCAGAGCTCGGACAGTAAAATTTGATTTAACAATCATTTTGACATAAATAGTTCAGCTCACAATCGTTGATACTGATAGTTGTTCGTTTTGTTGAAAAACAGAGTAAGGTTTAATCACGTTCAAAGTTGATTAATCTGTGCCTGTAAAACAACCAGGATGACGTCATAATCACAAGATGATAAGAATAACATTGGTTCACTTTTCAAATCACCCATTCTTAAACGTAATGAGTACAACATCTGGGAGAGAAGGATGAGTCACATCCTTGCTCAACAGAATACCGGATGTTAGAGATCTGTTGTTTTTGGACCACATGTTCCCATGGTGCCAAGTGCTGAGGATACAAAGAAGTTTGAACCTAAAAAACCTGAAAACTATACTGAAATTGATTTTCAAAAGTTCGAACTCGATGACAAAGCATTTAGCATCATTGCATTTGCATTACCTAATGAAATTTATGCTGAGCTGTTACACTGTAACAGTGCCAAGGAATTATGGGATGCACTTAAGGAACAATTTGGGGGAACTGATGTCCACAAAATGCAACATATAAATTACATCAATTGTGGCATAAAACTAACCCTTTTTTAGTACTAATGTTGGAAAAAGTGTGTTTTTTGTCTTCCTTTTATATTTTCAGGATTAAATGAGCTCAAATTAACAAAAGAAGCAAAAAGGCAGCTAAATCTAACATAAATACAAGAAAAGGGACAAACTTGGCATGCCCGACCTCCCCGATAGCATCTTCCCAAGCAAAGCAAAACAAGAGAATAGAAGACTAAACATGCCTCGTGTTCAGTGAACACGGGGGCGTGCCCAAGTGCCAGCATAAAAGACAAAGCTATAGAAGCTTCTATCGCCCACCACGGGGCCGTGCTCAGCGGACACGGAGTCGTGGCCAACTATAAGATTCGCAGAATCCAGACAAATCTTGATAGTACAGATTCGTTTCTACACACGGGGGCGTGCCCAGCGAACACGGGGTCGTGGTCAACTAATGAAGACAAACTGCAATTAATGAAGACATAGAAGAGGATGGACACGGGGCCGTGCCCACTGGACACAAAGCCGTGCCCGAGCTACTGTTCATGCTATAAATAGGGGTGCTTGGCTCATTTTCAAACCATCCCTTGGCACACCACCTCTCTCACACTTCACCCACCACCCACCACCACCATAACACCATCATCCACCACCATCATCCATTGTCCATCATAGAGTGCGTGAGTCGTCTCGGGATCCAAGATTGATAGTAAGAGTTCTTGACAATCAAAGGCCATGTTTGCATAAGTCTCTTACATAACTTGGTGAAGACAAGTGTCTAGTGTAATACTTTTTATTTTTAATCTTTTCGCACTTTTTACTTGGTTATGTATTAATGACTTTAATAACTAGTTTCTTATGTTAAAGGTGATTCTTCCTTATCGTTTGTCCGTGGTGTCTTGGCATTATTTTACTGTCTATATAAAATAAAAGACTTTCACCATTCATATCTCCACGGTCTATATGGAGGTATGTTGGCTACCTGGTCGGGGGTTAAGGGAACGGTTTGGTAAGAGTCTTGCCTTGTTCAGTGTATAGATCCTGCAAGGACCTGGGTCAAATTTAGTAGGACCTCCTTCAATACCCACCGGTATTGGATGGAGGGGGTCCAAACTCTTTGATCCCCTCATATGTAAGCTACTATTAATACTTTAACCCGGCTACTTAGGACTGTATCCATGCTGACTCAGACTACTTAGCCGAGGGTAACGTCACCTTCAAAAAAGGGGCCTACCATAATATGCATTAATAACTTAATTAATTATCTTTCAATAATCCAACCCTTTAGGATTGTATCCTTGCTGACTCAAACTACTGGGTTGAGGGTAACATCACCTTCAAAAGAGGGGCCTACTACAATAACTAAGATAATCTCTTAAAAAGTGCAAAAGTGCGGAAATAATCAAAGGTTACACTATACACGAGTCGGAGCCAAGTGATTCATCTTGTCTATCTGTTTTATTTTTATTTTTATTTTTCAGCATTTTAGTTAGTTTTTATTTTTCTAGTTTAAAAATCTTTTTCTAAACTTTTGATTTGATTAGACATTGAGGATAAACCGGTACTAAAAGCTCTTGTGTCATTGGACGACCTCGGTATCTTACCAACACTATACTACGCTCACGATGGGTGCACTTGCCCATTTGTGTGTTTAGTGTTAGTAAATATCGTGTTTTATAAATTTAAAACTTGGCTAAAAAGTGTAAAAGGGCTTAAAATATACTTAAACTTATATACACACTTCACACGCATCAGGAACTGAAGAAGTTATTGAAAATTATAGGGAAATTCTGAATCATGTGACAACCAGGAATGTTTATACGACTGTACAGTGCGCGTATGGTGATTTACGGGAAACCTGTTGAATATTACGCGACTACGACGGATACCGACATTATTTTTACACGAAATATTATTTTACTAGGCTACGGTGATTTCGGATTTTAAAAACGTGTCTCGTAGGAATTAAGGGCCACTTACACATGAAATGGGCTTGTGGGCCCTGGGCCCAAGCCCAAAACCCACAAGCCTAAACCTACACATAATATATTAAATCTTATCAAGATCTTAAAGATCTCTACAAAATCTGCTGAAAATCTCTATAAAATCTATGCTAAATCTCTACATAAGATTATGTCTCAAAATGTAGAAACACAAGATCTTTTCAAGATGTCAACAACATCTATAAAAGACCCATATATTTCTCCTTGCCTGCATATAATACTTACACACATATATGAAGAAACCCTCATCTTCTTCATAATTTCTTTACAAACACAGAGAAGATTAATTTTTCTCAACCTCACCTACTCCCTCCCTCACTCTATCCATACATCAGCCGACACCCCCTTCCACCCTTTATCCCTCTGTTTCTCCTTCTCTTCACCGGTCACCGGAGAACGGCCGGTTCCGGCCAGTGATCCGACGTCACACACCCCCAAACAAATCAAACCCTTTTAACCCCCCCTCCTCTCGACAACAGAACAGACCACCACCGTCGGATAGTGGTGGTGAGTGGCGGCAACGGAAGTATTAGCGAGAGAGAGAGAGAACCGGGTGGTGCTGGTTGGTGGTTCGAGCAGAAGAGAGAAAGACGATGAGAGAGAGAGTAGAGAGAGGAAGATCGACGGCGAAGTATCGTCTCCGGAGCGACAGTGGTGATGCTTTATCCGTACATGATTCCCGGTAAGAACCAGCTCCCTATTTTCTTCTTTTTTTTATGGTGGCTGATGTTGCTTAGATCGGGTTTTGTTCATATCTCGGGTCAGATGGTCAGTCACAGTCAACCGGTCAGTGGCTCGGGTCAAAGATGGTCAAAGCTCGATTGGTTATGGTTAAAAACATCAGATTCCGCTCGGTTCGGTGTTCGGGTCAGATTTCGAGTCTGGGTTGACTCGTTCAACCGAGTTAACTCAGTCAACAGATGGGTTCTGGTCAACGGCTGGTCAACAGAGATGTTCGGGTCAGCTTATGATGTGGGTCGGGTCGACTCGGTTAAACTGAGTCAACTCAGTCAACTCAGCAAGTCGACTCGGCGAGTCAACTCAGTCCATGTTTCGACAACTCGACGCGTAAAAATTTGGTAAAGAATTTAGTGACGTGAATAACTATTTACGTAATTTTAATATTTTTATTTATTCCGTGAACGAGCTCGAACCGATTCAGATTAGTGTTTAATTTACATTTGTCGTTTTTACGAAAATTATACATATTGATATTGATTATATTGTTGAATTTTGATAAAATAACGACAACTTGTGTTGTCAGAGGAGTCAAAAAACAGAGGAACCTCTGCCTGTTTTTCGAGAAATTACGTAAACAAAACTTGTTTTATTGTAAAAACAAAACAATCTACTTTAAGCGACTTTTGAAAAACAAGATATAAATGCATATTATTTTCGGCAACGCAATATAACTTACAAAACATATTCATAACTTTTCGACCAAATGTATCCAAGACGCAATATATATAATATAAGTTTATTATATATTACTTTCGTACGAATATTCCTATATACATAAACGACTTCTCGGGGCGACAAAGTTTAACTTGGTCATTTCCATTAACTTAACAACTTAACCGTCGAATCGTTCGGTTAACAATTCAGTAGAGCTCGGTAACACGTAGTGTAGTTACTGCTTTTATTTAGAAACTTATAAGATATTCTGTGTTAGGAATATTGTAGAATGCACGCTAGCGAGTCTGATCTTGGATACGACATCACGAAGTCGTATATAGCTTTCTTTGCACATGGAAATACAGGTGAGTTCATAACCCCCACTTTTTTCTAGTTTTACATTTTCCTAAATGTTTTCGGGGTGGAAAGACATGCACATTTTACAAAGCATACAAATTTTTCAATAAACATGAATTTCATATTTCTAAACCATTTTACAAACAAGTTTTAACTGACATAAATGGTTTACGAAAAGCTTATGTTCTATACCGGTTTATCAAGCAAGAGTATTCTTCGAAATGTACATACACACGAATTCTAGTTTTCTAAACTACGGAAAAATACAAGTACAAAGAGGTACATCAAACTAAGGAATGATACATAGATCACGTGACAAATAGGGTACCATAAGCACCATTAGTCAACGTATACATTTAGACCGCGGAACAGAAGGGTTAGATCTAATGGGTTTCAGGCAACCCCACTCTTGGCCTACTTCTACCAATGAGTGCTTTTGTGTCTCAGTCGAACTCGACAAAAATGCCTAGGTTTGGTGGCTTCCTATGTCGTTGCATATGTTAGTGGCCTCGCGAACCATTAGCGATCTCGTATTCCTTACATTCACAGAACTCAGTTTTAGATACATCTTTACAAATTACATATCATGTTTTATTCACATTCAAAGCATTGGATTATACGGGCATGAAGCCAAAGTCAGGGTGGGAATTGACGGTTATACAAACTTTACAAATACAAGAGTTTACAAATACATGGTTTTACGAACATAATGCGTTACAAATACAAAGTTTCCATATAACTTGGCAAGAAAATGATTTCTAAATTCGTTTTCTCAATAATATTTCACAAACCGGTTATTCAAAAAGATTTATTTTAAATCTTTCACAAACAAACTATGAACTTACGCAACCTTATGTTGATTTTTCGCATGTTTCTTTCTCAGGTTACTTACCAAAGTTATGGCACGCTTGGAATAGGAGAACCATGAAGAGTCGAGTGCTTAGTGGGCGTTCATTTTCTAGAAGTCTTAGCTTTATTTGCTTCCGTTGTGCAATGAAGATACCAGTGCAGTCACGCCAGATCTGATAATTTCGGGGTCTGAAAGATTGGTATCAGAGCTATAGGTTACAGCGAATAGGTTTTCTGTAGAAATACCTAGGCTCTAACCTCACTTTCCTCTGGGGACTTAGATTATTAAGACTTTAAATACAAACAGAACGCCTAGTACTCGAGTATGGTCTCCAACCATTTCCGAAAAAAAACAGTCAAGATTTTGTTTTCAAACATACGCTATTGTGGTGTCATACACATGGTACACAAAACAGTTTCATACAGTACACAAAACTCTGAGAGTTTAGGAAACATGCATTAAGACCTTCGGAAACTCATGTTGAAGTTCATTAAAGGTCATCACGTAGGTACCATGTCTATTAACTCGGACAAACGCCATTATTATGTCGTCTTTGCTATTTTTGTTAACCGAGCAGGCAACCTACGCAAAACAAAACACGGGCGTGCAAATTACATGAGACGCAATCCATACATCAACGGATGTTGAAGTACGTCACATACGACTATCAATGCGAGGCCTTTGAGAAGACACGATGGCGCAATTCAACGACGACGCTAGATTCCTGTCAGCAGGAGAACTAACGATCAGGAAGCGGCAACTTGTCACACGATCCTGTAACGACACGAATCATGCAAGGAGAAGACGTATGTCTCCGCATTCCCCCAATCTTATTAACGACGAGTACGCTATGTTCGACATCCCATGGTAATGTCACCTAAAAGCTGGTCATCACATGAAACCCCAGGTAAAGTCCTTAAATTTCTTTATTGAAATTCCGACTTTTGTACCTAGTGAGTAGATTTTCGCATCTCTACTCCTTTACATGGTCATTGTATCACGATCATTTCTTTCATTATAGTGAATACTCATTACTTCATTTCTTGAAAATTCATAAGTTACACATGCATCGTTTGTTACGCATGTGGTTTTGTTTCGAATAAGCACTTTATCAAAGTTCAAATATTGTTTCGCTAAACCTAATTATTGATTTGTGATTCGAATGACTCGCATTATTCTAATTGTTGGCTCCTTTGTTATTAAGTCAACACATTTTCTTGAAATTTCTTTTCTTTTCAAGTTACATACATGGTTTTTTCGTTGTGACCATGCCGAAAGTTTTCTTGTCGATACATGTATTTATTGCCGGCTTGCGCCAAAACCAAGTTCAATTGTTTGAACTTGCTCATTACACATATTCAATTTAAAGAAACCCTATTATGTATTGAAAACATCATATTCAAATTCGTTTCAACAGGCGTTTTTCGACACCTTGTGGTGGTGTTCTCACTAATTTGGAGCTTGCGCTAATCTCGTTTACGCATCTCATGAACGGATTTAATTATCTATTTATTGACTTGCTTTAAATCCGCTTCGATTTATCATATTTAAGCGGTCTTAACACAATTGTGTGTTATGACAATGGTACACAAATTCATTGCATATTCCGGTGTACCTACTAACGGTTCTTTCAACATCGATCGAATATTTTGCGATATTTATTGTTTCTTCATCTTCGATCAAAAACATTATTTCTTTGATGTTCCATTTCCAATTGAAAATTCTATGATGTCATTCGAAACAAACTTTCAGATTCACTTTATTACGCTTTCATTTGACTTCAAACACGGTGAATTTGTTTGATCACCGCTATTATTGAATTATTTAAATCACTACGATACCTTGTGGTGTCAGTACAAACTTGTTGCTTGGGCTAATCATGATTGAGCGTTTTATGCAAAACACAGGTGATACTTGTTCGATCACCACTATATTTGAATTGTTTCATTCACTACGACACCATGTGGCGTCGGTAGAACTTGCAGCTTGGGCTGATCATGATCGAGCGTTTCATGCAAAACTATTTCATTGAAGTTGTTGATCCTAAGTTCCATTTAGTGGATGTTGTCATTGCTATAATTCATTTGCTTATTGTAAACGTCCACTTGGAATTCTATTGGTTGAAATTCCTCTTTTATTGGACCCCTGTTAACTTGGTCACATTGTTGACTGTATCAGTATATCTCGTTTCCTTTTACATTATTCGTATTTATTTATGCATAACGTAACTCTAAGGAGTTAACGTAGTCGAAATTTCGAGGACAAAATTTCATTAACAGGGGGAGAATGTGACAACCGGTGATTTACGGCTCTTAATAACGTAATTAACAGGTGATTAACGCGATAATAAATAGTGTTTACAGCACAAATTAACTTAATTAGGCCGTTGGAGTGCCCAGGAACGTTTATTCGACTGTACAGTGCGCGTATGGTGATTTACGGGAAACCTGCTGAATATTACGCGACTACGACGGATACCGACATTATTTTTACACGAAATACTATTTTACTAGGCTACGGTGATTTTGGTTTTAAAAACGTGTCTCATAGGAATTACGGGCCACTTACACATGAAATGGGCTTGTGGGCCCTGGGCCCAAAACCCACAAGCCTAAACCTACACATAATATATTTAATCTTATCAAGATCTTAAAGATCTCTACAAAATCTGCTGAAAATCTCTATAAAATCTATGCTAAATCTCTACATAAGATTATGTCTCAAAATGTAGAAACACAAGAACTTTTCAAGATGTTAACAACATCTATAAAAGACCAATATATCTCTCCTTGCCTGCATATAATACTGACACACATATATGAAGAAACCCTCATATCCTTCATAATTTCTTTATAAACACAGAGAAGATTAATTTCTCTCTACCTCACCTACACCCTCCCTCACTCTATCCATACATCAGCCGACACCCCCTTCCACCCTTTATCCCTATGTTTCTCCTTCTCTTCACCGGTCACCGGAGAACAGCCGGCTCCGGCCGGTGATCCGACGTCACGCACCCCTAAACAAATCAAACCCTTTTAACCCCCCTTTCCTCTTGACAACAGAACAGACCACCACCGCCGGACGGTAGTGGTGAGTGGCGGCAACGGAAGTATCAGCGAGAAAGAGAGAGAACCGGGTGGTGCTGGTTGGTGGTTCGAGCAGCAGAGAGAGAGAGACGATGAGAGAGAGTAGAGAGAGGAAGATCGACGGTGAAGTACCGTCTCCGGTGACGAACCGCTGTCAGCGGCAGAGCCGCAGCAGCGGTCGTGATGCTTTTATCCGTACATGATTCCCGGTAAGAACCAGCTCCCTATTTTCTTCTTTTTTATGGTGGCTGATGATGCTTGGATCGGGTTTTGTTCATATCTCGGGCCAGATGGTCAGTCACAGTCAACTGGTTAATGGCTCGGGTCAAAGATGGTCAAAGCTCGATTGGTAATGGTTAACAACATCTGATTCCGATCGGTTCGGTGTTCGTGTCAGATTTCGGGTCTGGGATGACTCGGTCAACCGAGTCAACTCAGTCAACAGATATGTTCGGGTCAACGGCTGGTCAACAGAGATGTTCGAGTAAGCTTATGATGCGGGTCGGGTCGACTAGTTAAACTGAGTCGACTCAGCAAGTCGACTCGGTGAGTCAACTCAGTCCATGTTTCGACAACTCGATGCATAAAAATTTGTTAAAGAATTTAGTGACGTGAATAACTATTTACGTAATTTTAAGATTTTTATTTATTCCGTGAACGAGCTCGAACCGATTCAGATTAGTGTTTAATTTACATTTGTCGTTTTTACGAAAATTAAACATATTGATATTGATTATATTGTTGAATTTTGATAAAATAACGACAACTTGCGATGTCAGAGGCGTCCAAAAACAGAGGAAACTCTGCCCGTTTTTCGAGAAATTCTGTAAATAAAACTTGTTTTATTGTAAAAACAAAACAATTGACTTTAAGCGACTTTTGAAAAACAAGATGTAAATGCATATTATTTTCGGCAACGCAATATAACTTACAAAACATATTCATAACTTTTCGACCAAAGTTGTATTTCAAGTTAACCAAACTTGCTAGTTTATAAAACAAGTATAACAAATTATATTGTTTCAAGTGTCGAATAATACGACTTCTTTTCATAAAAATAAATATAGTGTATATTTATTTCAACAATCAAACAAGACGACCCTTTTTATAAATAAATATAGTTACATATTTATTTCCAACACAAACAAATCGATTCTCTTATAAAAATAAATATAGTTATATATTTATTTTCAAACACGACAAGTCGACGATTCTTTTATTAAGGGAATATAACTTTTATACAAATGCCGAAACGGCGTATACGTATATTATGGCAAATGTATCCAAGACGCAATATATATAACACAAGTTTATTATATATTACTTTCGTACGAATATTCCTATATACACAAACCACTTCTCGGGGTGACAAAGTTTAACTTAGTCATTTCCATTAACTTAACAACTTAACCGTCGAATCGTTCGGTCAACGATTCGGTAGGGCTCGGTAACACGTAGTGTAGTTACAGCTTTAATTTAGAAACTTATAAGATATTCCGTGTTAGGAATATTGTAGAATGCACGCTAGAGAGTCTCGTCTTGGAAACGACGTCACGAAGTCGTATATAGCTAGCTTTGCACATGGAAATTCAAGTGAGTTCATAACCCCCACTTTTTCTAGTTTTACATTTTCCTAAATGTTTTCGGGGTGGAAAGACATGCACATTTTACAAAGCATACAAAGTTTTCAATAAACATAAATTACATATTTCTAAACCATTTTACAAACAAGTTTTAACTGACATAAATGGTTTACGAAAAGCGTATGTTCTATACCGGTTTATCAAGCAAGAGTATTCTTCGAAATGTACATACACACGAATTCTAGTTTTCTAAACTACGGAAAAATACAAGTACAAAGAGGTACATCAAACTAAGGAATGATACATAGATCACGTGACGAATAGGGTACCCTAAGCACCATTAGTCAACGTATACATTTAGACCGCGGAACAGAAGGGTTAGATCTAATGGGTTTCAGGCAACCCCACTCTTTGCCTACTTCTACAAACGAGTGCTTTTGTGTCTCAGTCGAACTCGAAAAAAATGCCTAGGTTTGGTGGCTTCCTATGTCGTTGCATACGTTAGTGGCCTCGCGGACCGTTAGCGATCTCGTATTCCTTACATTCACAGAACTCAGTTTTAGATACGTCTTTACAAATTACATATCATGTTTTATTCACATTCAAAGCATAGGATTATACAGGCATGAAGCCAAAGTCAGGGTGGGCATTGACGGTTATACAAACTTTATAAATACAAGAGTTTACAAATACATGGTTTTACGAGCATAATGCGTTACAAATATAAAGTTTCCATATAACTTGACAAGAAAATGATTTCTAAATTCGTTTTCTCAATAATATTTCACAAATCGGTTATTCAAAAAGATTTATTTTAAATCTTTCACAAACAAACTATGAACTCGCTCAACTTTATGTTGATTTTTCGCATGTTTCTTTCTCAGGTTACTTTCCAAAGTTATGGCACGGTTGGAATAATAGAACCATGAAGAGTCGAGTACTTAGTGGGTGTTCATTTTCTAGAAGTCTTAGCTTTATTTGCTTCCGCTGTGCAATGAAGATACCAGTCCAGTCTCCAGCTCTGATAATTTAGGGGTGTGACAAATCAGCAGTATGAAACCTTTTGTCACATTAAGGGTGAATCATTGACCTAACAGTTTGAGCGATTCAGTTATCTCATTAGTGATCTAAGACTGGTTAAAGTTACATTTGCTAATTCTACACAAAATAGCAGGTTTCTTAGGTCACTACCTGAAAAATGGGATACAATTGCCTTTGTAACTTGAAACTCTGCTGAGTTCAAAGATCTGACACTGACCCAACTTCATGGTAGACTCCTGACCTATGAAAGGGAGTTAAACCAGAAAAAGAAGTTGCAAGAGTCTGGAAAAGTTGCTGATGACTACTCATTTGGCAGCACAGCTCTTTTTGGTTCGGAAGAATCTGGTAGTAGTAGTAAGGATCAGAGTTATGATCATTATATTGACATAACTGCTGGTGGAAACTTTAACCACTCTGATTCTCACTCTGCAAATTATACTTTTACTGCTAATTGTGAAAACCAGATGTCAGATAACTTGTGTTTTGAACTCAATGACTTACAGCACTTTGATCCAACTGATCTTGAAGAAATGGACATTTTGCATCAATTGGCTTTGCTTAGTGTAAGAACAAGCAAATTTTATAAAAGGACAGGGAGAAAATTCCCAGGGTTACATGGGAATATAAAGGTGGGGTTGGATAAGTCAAAGATCAAGTGCTATAAGTGCAATAGGCTAGGACATTTGGCTAGGGAATGTAGGAGTCAAACCACTGGTCCAATTGTTACTCATCCCAGCTCAAACCCGAGGCCACAAAACCAAAGCACTATGCACTATTCCCATTATACCCCTGCTACCCATGTAAACAATGCTCATTATGCAAACCCTGTTCCTGTGCATTTTGTTCAAACCACTGTCCCTCAAATTCAGTATGTTCAGGCTCCTGTACCTCAGGTTCAAGTGCAACCAGTTGCACCACAACAAACTGCACCACCAGCAGTGGTTCAACAAGATCAGCAAAGCTTTTTCACCCAAGGCTTTGTTGACTGGAGCAGCTTACCTGATGAGCTAGGTGATGAAAATTTTGCACTCTATGCTACTAATGATGCTTCTAATGATGAATTTTGTCTTATGGCATTAGGGTCAACACCAGAAGAGCTGGATGCTGAAAAAGGGAAAACAAGTGCTGAAACAGTGGATGAAGTTGCTGAAACAGTGGTTACTGCTGTTGCTGGTGAACTACTGCAGGGAGAAAATTCAGAAACCCTGATTGAACCACTGTTTGACCCCTGGTCCAAAGAAGAAGAAAAGGAAGAGAAGAAAGAAGGTGAGAAAGAAGAGAGAGCTGATGAAGAAAATGATCATCAATGTGATTATGCCATGATGGCTGCAGCTAAGGTATCATCTCAGGTTCTTGAAAATCTGTGTTCAGACAAATGATTCATAGCATTTGCTAACATTAAAGAGATGAATGAAAACCTTAGGGATAGAGTGTTGAATGATGCGGTCAAATTTGAAAAGTCTTTAAAAGAATTTAAAAACAAATTGGCTGAAAAAGACAAAGAAATCTGCAGCCTAAAAGAAGAGCAAAGCATAACCAAGAACCAACTCCAAACTATTGTAGAAAAAATATCAAGTTTGCAAAAAGAAGTTGGAATCCACCCAAATCACTTGTGAAAGATGGGTAGAATCTTGCAAAGGTTATGAGGTCATGTTAGAAAAACAGCTTGAAAGCAATGTAAAATTTGGCATAGGGTTTAGAAAATATGATGAAATTGAAAACACTGATGCTAAACAAGATGGTACAGTTGAAATAACACCAACAAATAAGAATGGCCAAGAAGTTAAGATAACTGACAAACTTGGTAACAAAATCACTCTGGAAAGAACTATGGGATCCTCAACCTCTGAGGAAATTGAGAAATACCAATTTAAACCCACATGGTCTGATGAGTGTGACATTCTTGAGAATTTTAAACCAATGGACTTCACAACCACTGATGGTGTAAATGCTCCTAAAGCAAAGGTCATTCCTCTTAAAGACATCCCAACAGTGGTTCAAAACTCTGTTGCTAAGGAGTCTGAGAAGAAGAAAAGAAGAGAAAAAGTTAAAAACCTGTTTTGTGATTTTTGTGAAAAGAAGAACCATCTAACAAAAGACTGTTTTCATCTAAAAGCATATGATCTCAACAAAACAAGTGTAATTGAACCTGCTGAGAGTTGCACCATCTGTGGTAAAACAAACCACAAAACTCAAGGATGTGTATATCTCAAAAACTTTGATGTAAAAATGAATGAGTACACTTCAAAAACATCCTTAAGTTGATCAATATCATCTGTCAAGTTCACCAAAAATCAACCACTGTTTGTGCCAGTTCAAACAGCTGTTACAAAATAGTTGAACCAAACATCGGTCAAAAGAGATGTTCAGGTGACTGATGCACCCCCTGCCAACCAATACAGAAGAGGTAAGGGACAACCACCATACCAAAGGATCCCACATGTTTATAAGGTTTACAAAAAGCCTTCTAAACCAAGAGTGAACAGGTATCCTTTTGGTTATCAGCAAGTGATTGGTCAAGACCCCCAACAGTGGTTAGAGACATACATTCCCAAAAATGTTCAAACCCCTGAGCAAACCACTGTCTATCCGCCTGAACTCATCCCAGACAATGTTGAGACCCCATCCAAAGCCTTATTGGCTTTGGAGACCCTAATGAACTAATCCTTTTACTTCATGTGCAGGGAGCTTCTGCATGCTTAGATAGCCTTTGGTATGTAGATAGTGGAGGCTCCATGCACATGACAGGATGTAAAGCCCTACTTAAAGATTTCAAAATCCATGGAGGGGGTGATATATCCTTTGGAAATAATAGTAAAGGGAAAGTTCTGGGGTCTGGTACAGTACAGTCTGGTAATGTAAAATTTGAAAATGTCAATCTGATAGACAATCTAAAATTCAACCTCCTGAGTGTCTCTCAAATGAGTGATAAGGGCTATGGCTCTTTCTTCACAAAGGATTGTTGTTGGATTGTTGGACCAAAAATGGCTAAAAAGATTGAAGCAATAATAAAAAAAATGGAAAAACCCAACTTGTTGCTCAAAGAAGTGGCAATGTTTATGTTATTGATATGTCAAAAGAGAGCCCCAGGACTGATGCATGTCTGTTCTCAGCTGCCTCAAACAAAGAGACAGAATTATGGCATAGGAGATTGGGGCACACAAATCTCAAGACAATCACAGCTATTTCAAAACAGGGGTTCGTAAGAGGTTTACCTCAAAAACTGTTCACCTGTCCTGAGCATTGTGTTTCCTGCCTAAAAGGAAAACAACATTAAAGCTCATACAAACCAATTGAAGAGTCCAAAACAACCAAATGTTTGCAAATGCTTCATATGGATTTGTTTGGCCCAGTTAAAGTCATGAGTCTCAAGAAAAAGAGATATTATTTGGTTATTGTTGATGACTTTTCTAGGTTTACATGGACTTACTTTTTACACTCAAAAGATGAGACTGCAGGCATTCTGCAAGACTTTGTGAAACAGGTTGAAAAGTAGTTTGAGTTGCCAGTAAAAATCTTCAGAAGTGATAATGGCACAGAGTTCAAAAACAAGGAGTTAGATGATTTCTGTGTGTCAAAAGGAATTGTGAGGTAATACAGCATTCCATGAACACCAGAACAAAATGTGGCTGTTGAGAGAAAGAACAGGACCTTGATTGAGGCTGCCAGGACCATGCTTGCTAATTCAGGTTTGCCATTAACTTTTTGGGCAGAGGCAGTAAACACTGCTTGTTATGTCCAAAACAGAGTTTTAATCAACCCCAGGCATCAAAAGACTGCCTATGAACTGCTGTATAAAATAAAGCCATTAATTTCATATTTCAAAGTTTTTGGCTGTCCTTGCTTCATTTTAAACTTAAAAGATTCCATCTCAAAGTTTGCAGCCAAAATTGATTGTGGTTATCATCTAGGATACTCAACCACTGCTAAGGCCTACATAGTGTTTAACACAAGGACTAAAACAGTGGAAGAGACTTTGAATGTAAAGTTCAATGAGCTTTCATCAATGAAAATCCCAGTAAATCCTGCAGATTTATTTGATCTTGATAAATTCACATTTGAAAGTGTTGCTGTCAAGCCTAACAAAGCAGGTCCATCAGAAAATTCTTCATCAGACTATGGATATGAAATCATCATTCCCCAACAAAAGTTTGCATCAAGTGGAAGAGCAGCAGATATTCAAAACAGCTGTCAAAGTTCAACCACTGCTACCTCAACAGTTGTTGACCAAAGTAGCCCATCAGCCCCTATTTCCACATCATCAAACACTGTTGATAAAAGTCCTCAAACAGTGGATCAAAGTCAGCATGTGTCCACACCATTACCTCCTATTCCCCCACCTTTTGAAGTCACTACTGAACCATCAAAGTCACCAGCAGTGGTTAGCCCAGATGATTCACATCTGCAGCCCTCCCCACTTAATGCCAGTGTTCCATACCAAGGAGATCTTGTCTTCTTGAAATCTCATACACCTGACCAAATAATTGGCAACATCAATGAAGGGGTACCCACAAGAAGTCAATCCCAAAACATTTGTCTTTTTGCTGGTTTCCTATCTCTCCATCAGCCAGTCAAGTACCAAGAGGCACTAAAAGACAACAGCTGGGTAGAAGCCATGCAAGAGGAGCTCCAACAGTTTAAAAGACAACAAGTTTGGGAGCTTGTACCATTGCCAGAGGGTGTGAGTCCTATTGGCACAAAATGGCTCTTCAAAAATAAAACTGATGAAAGGGGTATTGTTGTCAAGAATAAAGCCAGGCTTGTGGTTCAAGGGTTCAGACAGGAAGAGGGCTTTGACTATGATGAAACTTTTGCCCCTGTAGCAAGACTTGAAGCTATCAGATTATTCCTGGCCTTTGCTGTCAACCACAACAACAAGGTGTATCAAATGGATATCAAATGTGCATTCCTCTATGGAAAGATTCAAGAAGAGGTTTATGTTTGTCAACCTCCAAGTTTTGAGGATCCATTTAATGCAAATCATGTCTACAGGCTAAATAAAGCTTTGTATGGCTTGAAACAAGCACCAAGGGCCTAGTATGAAACTCTTTCCACCTTTCTACTTTCCATTGGTTTAACAAGAGGTAAAATAGATGAAACACTGTTTCTAAAATGGAGAGGAAAGGATTTGATGATTGTCCAGATTTATGTGGATGACATCATTTTTGTAAGCACATGTAAGAAAATGTGTGAAGAGTTTAGGAAACTCATGACAGCTGAGTTTGAAATGAGTGCAATGGGTGAACTCTAGTGCTTTCTTGGTCTCCAAGTAAGGCACTACAAAATGGAACTTTTATTCATCAAGGAAAATATGCCAAAGAACTTTTAAAGAGATTTGAGATGGATGATTGTAAGCCATGCAGTACACCCATTGCAACCAATAAAATAGTCATGTCTGATGAGAAGGATGATTTGGTTGCTCAAACTTTATATAGAAGCATGATTGGGTCCTTATTATACCTAACTGCATCTAGGCCAGACATCATGTTTGCAACATGTGTTTATGCAAGATCCCAATCAGCCCCTAGAAAGTCAAACCTTATTGCTGTAAAAAGGATATTCAGATACCTAAAAGGTGCTCCCACACTTGGTATCTGGTATCCAGCTGATGGTAAAATTTAGCTTTCAGGTTTCTCAAATAGTGACTTTGCTGGATGTGACAAGACAAGCAAGTCCACTTCAGGAGTGTGCCAATTCCTAGGCAGTTGCTTAGTGTCTTGGCAATGCAAAAAGCAAGCAGCTGTTTCCACATCCACTGCTGAGGCAGACTATATAGCTGCTGCAAGCTGTACAACCCAATTGCTTTAGCTTCAAAATCAGTTGCTGGATTTTGATATCACTGCCCTAAAGACTCCTCTCATGTTGGACAGTCAGGCAGCAGAAAATATCATCAAAAATCCAGTTTCCCATTCAACCACCAAGCACATTGACATCAGACATCACTTTGTGAGGGATTGCTATGAAAAAGGTTTGATTTCTCTGCACCATGTGCCAACTAAAGATCAGCAGGCAGATGTGCTAACCAAAGCATTAGACACATCCACCTTTGAAAGCTTGATCTCTAGGATTGGCATGCTGAACATGGAATAACAGCCAAAATCCTGTTTTTTTTTCTTTGAATAAAGGCATTAAAATGTTTTTAGAAAATAAAAAATCCATCCTTAAAAATAGCCAAAAATGAATTTTTCATTAAATCCTTAAAAGTCTGCCATAACCACTGTTTTGTTCAAACATCTGTTCTGCTTAAAATCTGTCTACTGCTGAAAGTCAACCTCTGTTCTTTCATTTCCTTGATAAGCACTGTTGTTTAAAATCAGTGTTTTCATCCACTGATATACTATCCACTGATAGTAAAAATCACCCATTACTTTCATTATTACCGTTGCAACCACTGATCTTGTTCCATCAGTGGTTTTCATAAAACACTTGTCCTTCCATTCATCAGGGGTTGGCACGTGGACAGTACATAGCGGTCAGATCTTTTGTTACCGCTGACACATCAGCATTCAATTTTTCACTATAAAACCCTGAGCAAAACCCCCAAACAGGGTTTTACTATCGAATCGAATTCACAAAAATTCCTTTCTCAAAGCAGTTTCCATCTCTCTTTCTCAAATCATTCATCAATCTTCTTCTTCAAAATGACGAAATCAAATTCTTCTTCATCTGTTAAATCCACTTCAAAATCATCTTCTAAAAAGACCACTCAAATGGCTACCACACCCATCGAAATTCCATACAAAGCTCCTCACAATTATCTGGGTCTCCTCACAAAACCTGGTACCATCGATACCTACGATTCCATCATTGACACTACGTCGTCTTCAAAGTACAAAACTTTGTTGACGGCAGATGCTCCAATTTACCTAAAAACCCAAAGAGAATTCTGGAAAAACGCCACACTTGAAAAACAAGGTGAAACATCCATAGCCATTAATTCTTCAATAATGGGTAAAAAGGTCCACATCACTCCACAATCCATCTCAGAAGTATTTGAACTCGATGATCAGCAAGGTAAAACTTCCTTTCCCAAAAATGAGTATCAAATTGATTTTCTTGAAAGGGGGTAGGCAGAAGAGATGAGAAGGAATACCTTACAAAAGGGTAACTTTCCTCCTGCAACAAGATTTTTATTCCATACCCTTTTGATGTGTGTTTCAAACAAAACAAATGCTTTTAATAAGATACCATAGATTTAATACCTAGGATATGCTATTTTACAAAATGAAAATTTTAACTATTCCCAGGAAATCTTTGATGACTTGGTCAAAAATGTTTCTGCAAAATCATTTCTATTATTTCCAAGGTTCTTAAGTTATTACTTTCAAAATAAATTTGGAAAGGATGATGCACATGTGCTCATCCAAGGTGATTCTTTTCAAATAAATAGCTTAACTGCTGAAACTTTTACAAGATTATCAACACCTTGCAAAACAAAAGCAGAGGTTCCTGAGCAGAATTTAGCAGCTACCACTGCTCCTCAGGTATCTGCTGTTGAGCCCACTGTTCTAGGTGATCACAGCAGCAAAACAATTGTTGTGAAACCCACACCTAAAATCACCAAAAAGCCAAGACAAAAGAAAACTCAAAAACCCCCCAAACCTACAAAAAGGCAACTCTAGAAGATGAGATCCCAAAGCAACTTCCAATGACAACACAAAAGTCACAAGACACCACTGCTGCTACTTCCTCACAGCAGATGGTAGAAAGATCTCAACCCATGCCTGAAACTCCTCCTGCTTCTTCTAAAAAAGAACAGGTTGTAAGAATGGGGACACCACAATATGATGCTCTGGAATCACTTGCTTCCATAATCCACAGCCCACTGCCCGGGGCAAATTCGCTTTCTACACCCAACCTCACATCCACAATTCCCCCACAAACAAAGTTATTTTTGGATGCTCTTGATTTGAACCAGACACAACCCAGTCCTTCTTAATCACCCGTCAATGAGAACATACCTAAACAAGTGACAGGGTCTGATGTATCAGTCATTGCTAACCCACCAACAACACCTGAGGAGGTTACACCCTTTGAGTTACAAGTAACTCTTGGTGGTAGTCCAAGTGAAGCAGCCACTACAAGTGCTGAACCTACTAGTTTGCATTTGGACAGTGGTTACATCAATAAGACTTCCTTGGAGGCAATTTCTTCTCTGGGAACACTTGTGTATCCAGTTTTCACTGGTTCACTAAAGAGTGTTTCTCAATTTGAAGGAAGAAGTCCCCAGTTCCAAGACAAAGGGGCATCAGTGGATGACTTTTGGAATACATTCCCTGAGTCAACCACTGTTACAACCACTGAATGTGGGAAATCAGATGATCCCATTAAGTTGGGTGATGGTTTAATGTACCAAGAATTGATGGCTAGAGTTGATAAACTGGACACTTCTGTTGCAGAAATCAAAGACATGCTGCAACAATTGTTGAAAGTTCAAAAGGTACCCACTACTGCACCAACTCCAACAGCTGCTTCATCAACTGCTCCTTCCACAGATGAGCTGTGGAGTTTATTTCAACCATTGCTCCAACATCAAAGATAATTAGCTGATCAGCAGCATAAGATTCAAGCCCAAAATATTAGGAATCTCCTGGAGTCAAGGTTTAAAGATACACAAGCTGATATCAAGGCTTTAAAGGCCCATATACTAAACACCACTGGAACTTCTCCTCCCACTGTTATCTTTGTGGATAACCCACCACCAGATAATGCCAAAAAGGGGGAGAAATTGAAGCAGATGAAAAAGAGGGGATATGAAGATGGTATGTATATTGAACCACAAAAAGATAGTATGCTTGCAGACATCCCCTTGCCAGATGGAACCAAGAAGATTGATGTGACCACAAATGCACTTGCTGAGGCAAAAGCTAGTGTAAAAAGGGATAAAGAGGCTAAGGATAAATCCAGGTGGGAACAGGAGAAAAGAGCATTTATGGAGCTAAATGAGCAGGGTATTTCTAAGCCAAAGGATGTTAAATATCCTGAGCCAAAAAGAAAGAATCCCACTAGAAAAGTGAGGGAACCCAAACACACATCATCCAGACCCACAAAGCAAACTCCTAAACCTACCAAAAACCTCACACATCAATCTTCCACCCAAACAGCTGTTGTAACACCTGTTGTATCAACAACTGTTGGTACTTTAGTGGTTTCAGTAGTTGTTAAACCAAAAACCACCACTTCAACCACAACAACTGCTCCCACTACAACCACTGCCCCACTAAACATTCCATCACCACCAAAAATAATCTCACCACCATCACCTCCTGCCAAAAAGCAGAAGACAGCTGATGACACATCATCAGTTGTAATGGCAACAGTGGTTAAAACACCAGTTGTTTCAACAACTGTTAGTCAGCAACCTCCCACTTCAATCACTTCCACTAGAATAACCACGACTCAAATCACCACCAATGAACCAACTAAAACATCATCAGCCTCTCTTCAACCAAAAAGGAGAAAGTTAATTCTAAAAGATGATGATACTTCACCACCACCAACATCTTCACAACCTCTATCACTTGTTACTATACCAAACCCTATTCCTCTCTCATCAGCTCAGGTTCAAAAGCCAATCACTGACATTACTCCTGCAGGTGTCCAATATCCTCTAGAGCTTGCAGCAGTCAGAGAAGAGATCAAATCCTTCTACTTTGAGGATGACCCTGCTAAAAGGATTTTGCCATCAGTAGAAGGATATCCTAGGCCTAACAACATTGAAGAATATTTGAAAATTAAGGCTCAACAAGCAGAGAATATCTCTAAAAGAAGTTCACAAGGGAAATCTGACAAAGAAATTCAAATGCATTATCAATTCCTGCTCACACAAGTCAGATCTTTGGAACCAATTTGCAAAGAATGTTTGTCAGCAGATATCAGAAAGAGCAGATGAATCCTTGAGAAAAGATTATATTGATAACATCATGTCTTACAAGAAATACAAGGGAGAAAAATACATGTATAAAGAATGGACCATTCTTGAGCTTGAAAGTGAAGCAGCCTGGATAGAAGACATGATCAAAAACAAGGTCAAACATACTCCTCCTGATTGGGCAAAGTACAAGAAGAATGTACCTGATAAAGTATATGAGCTGAAGAGAATGAAAGAGGAGCTAATCACTCTTGATTTTGGGTCTAGAAACCAAGTGTTGAGGTGGAAAGAAGACAAAGTCAGGGCCACTTACAAAAATTTGGAGGAACTTAGGAAGAAAAATCCAAAGATTCCACGAAAACCTAACTATCCTGAAGCAGAGGTTTCAACAAGACCACCAAAGTTGCAAGTCAGGAAAGCCACTGCTCCACCTGGTGCCATTCTTTATCAAAGAAGAAGGCAAAAACAGATGGATGAAGAGACAACAGAGGATATAGCTGCTGGTAATGAAGTGATAAAGATGGTTATGAAACAAATGATGGCTGATATTCCTGAACTTGCTCAAGCTCAAAGCACTGCTCAGTCAGTCATCACCAGGCCAGCATCTCCAAATTCCTCATCCAATAAAAATCTCCCAAGAAACCCACCAGACTCAAAAGTACTAAAGTGGAAAACTGACAAACAGACCTATGTACTGACTGTGATCAAGTCTAGTGGAGAAGTGAAGAAAATATCAAGGGAACATGCACTTGGCCTAAGTGTTGAAGATCTGCGGGATCTCCTTGATCTTCCACTATGTAGGGATGAAGATGACACAGATGCCTTAGACTTTGAGTTACAACTCAATGGACAAATAAGGGAACTGTTGATGAGGAAATAAAGTTCCACAATAATGAAGGGTTTTGGCATTATCTGTTCCAGGGGAGATTGTTGGGATTGAACCCTATCAGAGGAACAGATAATTAAAGCCAAAACAGGATCAGAGCAGTGGATCCAAAATAAGCAGAAGTTATGTTTTCATTCTCTCCCCTTGAAAGTGGTTTCAACATCTGATGACCTCCATCCACTGATCATTTACATCAACTGCTGATCAACAACTGCTGACCAAGTTAAAAGTTGATAAAGACTAAAGCTCTGTTGATCAATCTAATGCTATGGGTCAAGCACTGCTAAAGTTATCAAGTACTGCTGGAGTCACAACAGTGGAAGGATAAAGCAGTAGTTTAGCTTTCTTATGTAATGAATTGTAATCAGTAGTTAGCATAAGCAGTGTCTATATTAGACCAGTTGTTAGAGTTTGTTAGGAGGTTAGATGTCACTTTCATGGTGACGTCCGCAAAGATGCCACAGTGGTTTGGGCGTGCCTATAAATAGAACAGTACCCTGTACTGTTCTATTAGCTCTTCACCACTTTTCTTCCTGCACAAATAAACATTGTGAGCTCAGGTTGAGGGGGAGTTTGTTATATGCATCCATTGTAATCGTTGTTGAAATAAATTCAATCATTCGGTTCTTTGTTGAAAATGTAAGTTGAAAGCAATTCTCCTGTTTGATTGTGTGCAAAGTTTGTTTCCATTTATATTCCGCTGCACTACTTGTTCATCTTTCATATTAAATGAAACATAAAACACAATCAATCCAAACTCATATCCTAACAATTGGTATCAGAGCTCGGATAGTCAAATTTTATTAACAATCATTTTGACATAAATAGTTCAGCTCACAATCGTTGATATTGATAGTTATTCGTTTTGTTGAAAAACAGAGTAAGGTTTAATCACGTTCAAAGTTGATTAACCAGTGCCTGTAAAACAACCAGGATGACGTCATGATGTGTGCTATGTGTACATATAAAAACAGCTAAAAACGGTTAAATAAAGATTGACTCAAAAACTAAACTTTTGGACATGCTTTGGCCTAATAGGTATCGGTACTCTCATTGGGATTGTCCCCAGGTAGGCAATCGAGTTGTACGAAATGCCAGCCTAGACAGGAGTTCCCAATTTAACGGTACTTAACCCTTCCAGTTACTGCATGTCCGACACTAAAAACACATTTTTTACAAATAATGTACAGAAAGACAAACTTTAAAGATAACCTTAAACTAGACACTCTAAGTTTTAAATTTATAAACTTAGACTCGATCTAAACCTAAACCACACATCCGGCAGTGTACCGATCAATGTAGTATAGTGAAAATTAAGTCCGAGTATCGAACCCAAAGGACTCTGTTGAATTACGTTAATTAATTTATTTACACTAAAAATGACACCACACTAAACATTATTATATTTTTGTATTTTTTATTTAAAGGGGATTTGACTTGAAAAGTAAATTAACTAAAAACTAATTAATAAACATGAACTAAAAACACATTAAGACAAAGGTTTAATAATAATAAAGGACTATCTAGGTTAGAATCCCACTTGTGAATAACATACTTTCTACCGGGTAATTGTGTGATATGAAACCGGGATCTTTAGATGTTAAATCCTAAAAGACAACGTATAGGATTCCCAATCATTCTCGGGAATGCAACTATGTGACTTTTAAGATTTATTTTGATTACCGATTTTTACTAGACTTCCTCATAGTCGTCTAGTGTTCTTTGATAAGTGCAAGACTTACTTCCTCACGGTTATAAGTCTAAGCAATTTAAGAAAACTTAATTTGGTTTAATAGACAAGTTGGCGACAATTTAACTAAAGATGGTTTCTTACAAAACACAATTTTAGCAATACACTTTACTCGATCTATTAATATTTTTATACCTCACAGCGCTAAAAATAGTAGAACATTAAAACTGGATTAATTCTTGATCATTATTTTTATAGTTTATTTCACAATATCACCACATGATTATCCAAACTACGAAGACTTGAATATCAACATTAATTCTTTTTATGAAAATACATTCACCGGAATTTTGTAAAACATATGATCAAAGTATTAACCAAGTTAAAATATGCATATACACCAAACTAGAAACTTAAATTATTTACTTAACAAGAACAAACAACAATCACACAATACCCGGTAAAATTACATATTAACAAGCATTCATCACAACCTAGATAGTTTCAAAGTTTAGCTACACATAATATTAAACATTACAACTAGACAAATACTGAAAACATAAAGCAAATACAAACTGAAAAACAAATATTTACCGAACCCGGATCACCTAGGACTCGAACCGGAAGCTTCCTCGACTCTCATAAGGCTCCAAGGTACTCCGAGATCGCTCCTAGGCGCCTAAACCCGAAGGTTTTGAGTTGTAGAAGTGTTGTTGTGTGTTTTTTTCGAGCTAGAGGGCATGGGTATTTATAGGTAACATTTTTGGCTTCTGTTCACCCTTAGCGCACCGTTACACTTAGGTTGTAGCGGTGCGCTACCACTTTAATGACCTAATTTCTGTTTTGTCGTTTACCACGCTAGCGCACCGTTACACTTTCAAGGTAGCGGTGCGCTAGGACTGACTTAGGTCAGATTTTTGCTTTTCTTTGGCACGTTTCCTGAGGCATCGATTCCTTCTTCTATCTTGTACCGTTTTCTCGCATAATCTACAGATAATTCACCGATTCCTACAGATTCATAATTTTATTGAATCAGTATCGAAAACAACGGATAAACGCGCACAATCTATCTGAAACAGGGGTTATCTGATATAAAATATGTGTATAATTCTAAACATATCACGTCACAATCACAAGATGATAAGAATAACATTGGTTCACTTTTCAAACCACCCATGCTTAAACGTAATGAGTACAACATCTGGGAGAGAAGGATGGGTCACATCCTTGCTCAATAGAATACCGGATGTTCGAGATCTGTTGTTTTTGGACCACATGTTCCCATGGTGCAAAGTGCTAAGGATACAAAGAAGTTCGAACCTAAAAAATCTGAAAACTATACTGAAACTGATTTTTAAAAGTTCGAACTCGATGCCAAAGCATTTAGCATCATTGCATTTGCATTACCTAATGAAATTTATGTTGGGCTGTTACACTGTAACAATGCAAAGGAATTATGGGATGCACTTAAGGAACAATTTTGGGGAACTGAAGTTATTGAAAATAATAGGGAAATTCTGAATCATGTGACAACCGATGATTTACGGCTCTTAATTACGTAATTAACAGGTGATTAACGCGATAATAAATAGTGTTTACAGCACAAATTAACTTAATTAGGCCGTTGGAGTGCCCAGGAACCTTTATTCGACTGAACAGTGCGCGTATGGTGATTTACGGGAAACCTGCTGAATATTACGCGACTACGACGGATACCGACATTATTTTTACACGAAATATTATTTTACTAGGCTACGGTGATTTTGGTTTTAAAAACTTGTCTCCTAGGAATTACAGGCCACTTACACATGAAATGGGCTTGTGGGCCCTGGGCCCAAGCCCAAAACCCACAAGCCTAAACCTACACATAATATATTAAATCTTATCAAGATCTTAAAGATCTCTACAAAATCTGCTGAAAATCTTTATAAAATCTATGCTAAATCTCTACATAAGATTATGTCTCAAAATGTAGAAACACAAGATCTTTTCAAGATGTCAACAACATCTATAAAAGACCCATATATCTCTCCTTGCCTGCATATAATACTTACACACATATATGAAGAAACCCTCATCTCCTTCATAATTTCTTTACAAACACAGAGAAGATTAATTTCTCTCTACCTCACCTACACCCTCCCTCACTCTATCCATACATCAGCCTACACCCCTTCCACCCTTTATCCCTCTGCTTCTCCTTCTCTTTACCGGTCAACAGAGAACGGCCGGTTCCGGCCGGTGATCCGACGTCATGCACCCCTAAACAAATCAAACCCTTTTAACCCCCCCTCCCTCTCCTCTCGACAACAGAACAAACCACCACCGCTGGACGGTGGTGGTGAGTGGCGGCAACGGAAGTATCAGCGAGAGAGAGAGAACCGGGTGGTGCTGGTTGGTGGTTCGAGCAGCAGAGAGAGAGAGTAGAGAGAGGACGATCGACGACGAACTACCGTCTTCGGCGACGAACCGCCGTCAGCGGCGGTGGTGATGCTTTTATCCGTACATGATTCTCGGTAAGAACCAACTCCCTATTTTCTTCTTTTTTTATGGTGGCTGATGATGCCTGGATCGGGTTTTGTTCATATCTCGGGTCAGATGGTCAGTCACAGTCAACCGGTCAGCGGCTCGGGTCAAAGATGGTCAAAGCTTGAATGGTTATGGTTAACAACATCAGATTCCGCTTGGTTCGGTGTTCGGGTCAGATTTCGGGTCTGGGTTGACTCGGTCAACCGAGTCAATTCAGTCAACAGATGGGTTCGGGTCAACGGTTGGTCAATAGAGATGTTCGGGTCAGCTTATGATGCGGGTTGGGTCGACTCGATTAAACTGAGTCAACTCAGCAAGCCGACTCGGCGAGTTAACTCAGTCCATATTTCGACAACTCGACACGTAAAAATTTGGTAAAGAATTTAGTAACGTGAATAACTATTTACGTAATTTTAAGATTTTTATTTATTTCGTGAACGAGCTCGAACCGATTCAAATTAGTGTTTAATTTTCATTTGTCGTTTTTACGAAAATTATACATATTGATATTGATTATATTGTTGAATTTTGATAAAATAACGACAACTTGTGTTGTCAGAGGCGTCCAAAAACAGAGGAAACTCTGCCCGTTTTTCGAGAAATTCCGTAAACAAAACTTGTTTTATTGTAAAAACAAAACAATCGACTTTAAGCGACTTTTGAAAAACAATATGTAAATGCATATTTTTTTCGGCAACGCAATATAACTTACAAAACATATTCATAACTTTTCGACCAAAGCTGTATTTCAAGTTAACCAAACTTGCTAGTTTATAAAACAAGAATAACAAATTATATAGTTTCAAGTGTCGAATAATACGACTTCTTTTCATAAAAATAAATATAGTGTATATTTATTTCAACAATCAAACAAGACGATCTTTTTTATAAATAAATATAGTTACATATTTATTTCCAACACAAACAAATCGATTCTCTTATAAAAATAAATATAGTTATATATTTATTTTCAAACACGACAAGTCGACGATTCTTTTATAAAGGGAATATAACTTTTATACAAACGCCGAAACAGCGTATACTTATATTATGGCTAATGTATCCAAGACGCAATATATATAATACAAGTTTATTGTATATTACTTTCGTACGAATATTCCTATATACACAAACAACTTGTCGGGGCGACAAAGTTTAACTTAGTCATTTCCATTAACTTAACAACTTAACCGTCGAATCGTTCGGTCAACGATTCGGTAGAGCTCGGTAACACGTAGTGTAGTTACCGCTTTTATTTGGAATCTTAAAAGATATTCCGTGTTAGGAATATTGTAGAATAAATGCTAGCGAGTCTCGACTTGGAAACGACATCACGAAGTCGTATATAGCTAGCTTTGCACATGGAAATTTAGGTGAGTTCATAACCCCCAATTTTTCTAGTTTTACATTTTCCTAAATGTTTTCGGGGTGGAAAGACATGCACATTTTACAAAGCATACAAGGTTTTCAATAAACATGAATTACATATTTCTAAACCATTTTACAAACAAGTTTTAACTGACAGAAATGGTTTACGAAAAGCTTATGTTCTATACCGGTTTATCAAGCAAGAGTATTCTTCGAAATGTACATACACATGAATTCTAGTTTTCTAAACTACAGAAAAATACAAGTACAAAGAGGTACATCAAACTAAGGAATGATACATAGATCACGTGACGAATAGGGTACCATAAGCACCATTAGTCAACGTATACATTTAGACCGCGGAACAGAAGGGTTAGATATAATGGGTTTCAGGCAACCCCACTCTTGTCCTACTTCTACCAATGAGTGCTTTTGTGTCTCAGTCGAACTCGACAAAAATGCCTAGGTTTGGTGGCTTCCTATGTCGTTGCATATGTTAGTGGCCTCGCGAACCATTAGCGATCTCGTATTCCTTACATTCACAGAACTCAGTTTTAGATACGTCTTTACAAATTACATATCATGTTTTATTCACATTCAAAGCATAGGATTATACAGGCATGAAGCCAAAGTCAGGGTGGGCATTGACGGTTATACAAACTTTACAAATACAAGAGTTCACAAATACATGGTTTTACGAACATAATGCGTTACAAATACAAATTTTCCATATAACTTGACAAGAAAATGATTTCTAAATTCGTTTTCTCAATAATATTTCACAAAACGGTTATTCAAAAAGATTTATTTTAAATCTTTCACAAACAAATTATGAACTCGCTCAACTTTATGTTGATTTTTCGCATGTTTCTTTCTCAGGTTACTTTCCAAAGTTATGGCACTGTTGGAATAGGAGAACCATGAAGAGTCGGGTACTTAGTGGCGTTCATTTTCTAGAAGTCTTAGCTTTATTTGCTTCCGCTGTGCAATGAAGATACCAGTCCAGTCTGCAGCTCTGATAATTTCGGGGTGTGACAAATCAACAGTATGAAACCTTTTGTCACATTAAGGGTGAATCATTGACCTAACAGTTTGAGCGATTCAGTTGTCTCATTAGTGAGCTAAGATTGGTTAAAGTTACATTTGCTAATTCTACACAAAGTAGCAGGTTTCTTAGGTCACTACCTGAAAAATGGGATACAATTGCCTTTGTAACTAGAAACTCTGCTGAGTTCAAAGATCTGACACTAACCCAACTTCATGGTAGACTCCTGACCTATGAAAGGGAGTTAAACCAGAAAAAGAAGTTGCAAGAGTCTGGAAAAGTTGTTGATGACTACTCATTTGGCAGCACAGCTCTTTTTGGCCAGGAAGAATCTGGTAGCAGTAGTAAGGATCAGAGTTATGATCATTATATTGACATAACTGCTGGTGGAAACTTTAACCACTCTGATTCTCACTCTGTAAATTATGCTTTTACTGCTAATTGTGAAAACCAGATGTCAGATAACTTGTGTTTTGAACTCAATAACTTACAGCACTTTGATCCAACTGATCTTGAAGAAATGGACATTTTGCATCAATTGGCTTTGCTTAGTGTAAGAACAAGCAAATTTTATAAAAGGACAGGGAGAAAATTCCCAGGGTTACATGGGAATTTAAAAGTGGGGTTGGATAAGTCAAAGATCAAGTGCTATAAGTGCAATAGGCTAGGACATTTGGCTAGGGAATGTAGGAGTCAAACCACTGGTCCAATTGTTACTCATCCCAGCTCAAACCCTAGGCCACAAAACCAAAGCACTATGCACTATTCCCATTATACCCCTGCTGCCCATGTAAACAATGCTCATTATGCAAACCCTCTTCCTGTGCATTATGTTCAAACCACTGTCCCTCAAATTCAGTATATTCAACCTCCTGTACCTCAGGTTCAAGTGCAACCAGTTGCACCACAACAAGCTACACCACCAGCAGTGGTTCAACAAGATCAGCAAAGCTTTTTCACCCAAGGCTTTATTGACTGGAGGAGCTTACCTGATGAGCTAGGTGATGAAAATTTTGCACTCTATTCTACTAATGATGCTTCTAATAATGAATTTTGTCTTATGGCATTAGGGTCAATACCAGAAGAGCTAGATGCTGAAAAAGGGAAAAGAAGTGCTGAAACAGTGGATGAAGTTGCTGAAGCAGTGGTTACTGCTGTTGCTGATGAACTACTGCAGGGAGAAAATTCAGAAACCCTGATTGAACCACTGTTTGACCCCTGGTACAAAGAAGAAGAAAAGGAAGAGAAGTAAGAAGGTGAGAAAGAAGAGAGAGCTGGTGAAGAAAATGATCATCAATGTGATTGTGCCATGATGGCTGCAGCTAAGGTATCATCTCAAGTTCTTGAAAATCTGTGTTCAGACAAATGCATCATAGCATTTGCTAACATTAAAGAGGTGAATGAAAACCTTAGGGATAGAGTGTTGAATGATGAGGTCAAATTTGAAAAGTCTTTAAAAGAACTTAAAAACAAATTGGCTGAAAAAGACAAAGAAATCTGCAGCCTAAAAGAAGAGCAAAGCATAACCAAGAACCAACTCCAAACTATGGTAGAAAAAATATCAAGTTTGAAAAAACGAGTTGGAATCCACCCAAATCACTTGTGAAAGATGGGTGGAATATTGCAAAGGTTATGAGGTCATGTTAGAAAAACAGCTTGAAAGCAATGTAAAATTTGGCATAGGGTTTAGAAAATATGATGAAATTGAAAACATTGCTGCTAAACAAGCTGGTTCAGTTGAAATAACACCAACAAACAAGAATGGACAATAAGTTAAGATAACTGACAAACTTGGTAACAAAATAACTCTGGAAAGATCTATGGGATCCTCAACCTTTGAGGAAATTAAGAAATACCAATTTAAACCCACATGGTCTGATGAGTGTGACATTCTTGCGAATTTTAAACCAATGGACTTCACAACCACTGATGGTGTAAAAGCTCCTAAATCAAAGGTCATTCCTCTTAAAGACATCCCAACAGTGGTTCAAAACTCTGTTTCTAAGGAGTCTGAGAAGAAGAAAAGAAGAGAAAAAGTTAAAAACCTATTTTGTGATTTTTGTGAAAAGAAGAACCATCTAACAAAAGACTGTTTTCATCTAAAAGCATATGATCCCAACAAAACAAGTGTAATTGAACCAGCTGAGAGTTGCACCATCTGTGGTAAAACAAACCACAAAACTCAAGGATGTGTGTATCTCAAAAACTTTGATGTAAAAAGGAATGAGTACTCTGCAAAAACATCCTTAAGTTCATCAACATCATCTGTCAAGTTCACCAAAAATCAACCACTGTTTGTGCCAGTTCAAACAGCTGTTACAAAACAGCTAAACCAAACATCTGTCAAAAGAGATGTTCAGGTGACTGATGCACCCCCTGCCAACCAATACAGAAGAGGTAAGGGACAACCACCATACCAAAGGATCCCACATGTTTATGAGGTTTACAAAAAGCCTTCTAAACCAAGAGTGAATAGGTATCCGCAAGTGATTGGACAAGACCCCCAACAATGGTTAGAGACAAACATTCCCAAAAATGTTTAAACCCCTGAGCTAACCACTGTCTATCCACCTGAACTCATCCCAGACACTGTTGAGACCCATCCAAATCCTTATTGGCTTTGGAGACCCTAATGAACTAATCCTTTTACTTCATGTGCAGGGAGCTTCTGCATGCTTAGATAGCCTTTGGTATGTAGATAGTGGAGGCTCCAGGCACATGACAGGATGTAAAGCCCTACTCAAAGATTTCAAAATCCATGGAGGGGGTGATATATCCTTTGGTAATAATAGTAAAGGAAGGTTCTGGGGTCTGGTACAGTACAGTCTGGTAATGTAAAATTTGAAAATGTCAATCTGATAGACAATCTAAAATTCAACCTCCTGAGTGTCTCTCAAATGAGTGATAAGGGCTATGGCTCTTTCTTCACAAAGGATTGTTGGACCAGAAATGGCTGAAAAGATTGAAGCAATAATAAAAAATGGAAAAACCCAACTTGTTGCTCAAAGAAGTGGCAATGTTTATGTTGTTGATATGTCAAAAGAGAGCCCCAGGATTGATGCCTGTCTGGTCTCAGCTGCCTCAAACAAAGAGACAGGATTATGGCATAGGAGATTGGGGCTCACAAATCTCAAAACACTCACAGCTATTTCAAAACAGGGGTTAGTAAGAGGTTTACCTCAAAAACTGTTCATCTGTCCTGAGCATTGTGTTTCCTGCCTAAAAGGAAAACAACATAAAAGCTTATACAAACCAATTGAAGAGTCCAAAACAACCAAATGTTTGGAAATGCTTCATATGGATTTGTTTAGCCCAGTTAAAGTCATGAGTCTCAAGAAAAAGAGATGTTGTTTGGTTATTGTTGATGACTTTTCTAGGTTTACATGGACTTACTTTTTACACTCAAAATAAGAGACTACAGGCATTCTGCAAGACTTTGTGAAACAGGTTGAAAAGCAGTTTGACTTGCCAGTAAAAATCTTCAGAAGTGATAATGGCACAGAGTTCAGAAACAAGGAGTTAGATTATTTATGTGTGTCAAAAGGAATTGTGAGGTAATACAGCATTCCAAGAACACCAGAACAAAATGGGTTGTTGAGAGAAAGAACAGGACCTTGATTGAGGCTGCCAGGACCATGCTTGCTGATTCCGGTTTGCCATTAACTTTTTGGGCTGAGGCAGTAAACACTGCTTGTTATGTCCAAAACAGAGTTTTAATCAACCCCAGGCATCAAAAGACTGCCTATGAACTGCTGTATAAAATAAAGCCATTAATTTCATATTCCAAAGTTTTTGGCTGTCCTTGCTTCATTTTAAAATTAAAAGATTCCATCTCAAAGTTTGCAGCCAAAATTGATTGTGGTTATCATCTCGGATACTCAACCACTTCTAAGGCCTACATAGTGTTTAACACAAGGACTAAAACAGTGGAAGAGACTTTGAATGTAAAGTTCAATGAGCTTTCATCAATGAAAATCCCAGTAAATCCTGCAGATTTATTTGATCTTGATAAATTCACATTTGAAAGTGTTGCTGTCAAGCCTAACAATGCAGGTCCATCAGAAAATTCTTCATCAGACTATGGATATGAAATCATCATTCCCCAACAAAAGTTTGCATCAAGTGGAAGAGCAGCAGATGTTCAAAACAACTGTCAAAGTTCAACCACTGCTACCTCAACAGTTGTTGACCAAAGTAGCCCATCAACCCCTATTTCCACATCATCAAACACTGTTGATAAAAGTCCTCAAACAGTGGATCAAAGTCAGCATGTGTCCACACCATTACCTCCTATTCCACCACCTTTTGAAGTCACTGCTGAACCATCAAAGTCACCAGCAGTGGTTAGCCCAGATGATTCACATCTCTAGCCCTCCCCACTTAATGCCATTGTTCCATACCAAGGAGATCTTGTCTTCTTGAAATCTCATCCACCTGACCAAATCATTGGCAACATCAATGAAGGGGTACCCACAAGAAGTCAATCCCAAAACATTTGTCTTTTTGCTGGTTTCCTATCTCTCCATCAGCCAGTCAAGTACCAAGAGGCACTAAAGGACAACAGCTGGGTAGAAGCCATGCAAGAGGAGCTCCAACAGTTTAAAAGACAGCAAGTTTGGGAGCTTGTACCATTGCCAGAGGGTGTGAGTCCTATTAGCACAAAATGGGTCTTCAAAAATAAAACTGATGAAAGGGGTATTGTTGTCAAGAATAAAGCCAGGCTTGTGGTTCAAGGGTTCAGACAGGAAGAGGGCATTGACTATGATGAAACTTTTGCCCCTGTAGCAAGACTTGAAGCTATCAGATTATTCCTTGCCTTTGTTGTCAACCACAACATCAAGGCGTATCAAATGGATATCAAATGTGCATTCCACTATGGAAAAATTCAAGAAGAGGTTTATGTTTGTCAACCTCCAGATTTTGAGGATCCATTTAATGCAAATCATGTCTACAAGCTAAATAAAGCTTTGTATGGCTTGAAACAAGCACCAAGGGCCTAGTATGATCCTCTTTCCACCTTTCTACTTTCCATTGGTTTCACAAGAGGTAAAATAGACGAAACACTGTTTCTAAAATGGAGAGGAAAGGATTTGATGATTGTCCAGATTTATGTGGATGACATCATTTTGGGAAGCACATGTAAGAAAATGTGTGAAGAGTTTAGGAAACTCATGACAGCTGAGTTTGAAATGAGTGCAATGGGTGAACTCTAGTGCTTTCTTGGTCTCCAAGTAAGGCACTGCAAAATTGCACTTTTATCCATCAAGGCAAATATGCCAAAGAACTTTTAAAGAGATTTGAGATGGATGATTGTAAGCCATGCAGTACACCCATTGCAACCCATAAAATAGTCATGTCTGATGAGAAGGATGATTTGGTTGCTCAAACTTTATATAGAAGCATGATTGGGTCCTTATTGTACCTAACTGCATCTAGGCCAGACATCATGTTTGCAACATGTGTTTGTGCAAGATCCCAATCAGCCCCTAGAAAGTCAAACCTTATTGCTGTAAAAAGGATATTCAGATACCTAAAAGGTGCTCCCACACTTGGTATCTGGTATCCAGCTGATGGTAAAATTGAGCTTTTAGGTTTCTCAGATAGTGACTTTGCCGGATGTGACAAGACAAGGAAGTCCACTTCAGGAGGGTGCCAATTCCTAGGCAGTTGCTTAGTGTCTTGGCAAAGCAAAAAGTAAGCAGCTGTTTCCACATCCACTGCTGAGGTAGACTATATAGCTGCTGTAAGTTGTTTCCACATCCTCTCATGTTGGACAGTCAGGCAGCAGAAAATATCATCAAAAATCCAATTTCCCAATCAACCACCAAGCACATTGACATCAGACATCACTTTGTGAGG
This sequence comes from Helianthus tuberosus, assembly GCA_030545235.1. Lineage (NCBI taxonomy): Eukaryota > Viridiplantae > Streptophyta > Magnoliopsida > Asterales > Asteraceae > Helianthus > Helianthus tuberosus. Next base: position 153,656,308 of record CM060451.1, on the reverse strand, counting down.
GATTGCTATGAAAAAGGTTGGATTTCTCTGCATCATGTGCCAACTAAAGATCAGCTGGCAGATGTGCTAACCAAAGCATTAGACACATCCACCTTTGAAAGCTTGATCTCTAGGATTGGCATGCTGAACATGGAATAACAGGTAAAATCCTGTTTTTTTTTTTCTATGAATAAAGGCATTAAAATGTTTTCAGAAAATCAAAAAATCCATCCTTAAAAATAGCCAAAAATGAATTTTTCATTAAATCCTTAAAAGTCTGCCATAACCACTGTTTTGTTCAAACATCTGTTCTGCTTAAAATCTGTCCACTGCTAAAAGTCAACCTCTGTTCTTTCATTTCCTTGATAAGCACTGTTGTTTAAAATCAGTTTTTTCATCCACTGATAGTAAAAATCACCCATTGCTTTCATTATTACCGTTGCAACCACTGATCTTGTTCCATCAGTGGTTTTCATAAAACACTTGTCCTTTAATTCATCAGGGGTTGGCACGTGGGCAGTACATAGCGGTCAGATCTTTTGTAACCGCTGACACGTCAGCATTCACTTTTTCACTATAAAACCCTAAGCAAAACCCCCAAACAGGGTTTTACTATCGAATCGAATTCACAAAAATTCCTTTCTCAAAGCAGTTTCCATCTCTCTTTCTCAAATCATTCATCAATCTTCTACTTTAAAATGATGAAATCAAAGTCTTCTTCATCTACGAAATCCACTTCAAAATCATCTTCTAAAAAGGCCACTCAAATGGCTACCACACCTATCGAAATTCCATACAAAGCTCCTCACAATTATCTGGGTCTCCTCACAAAACCTGGTACCATCGATACCTACGATTCCATCATTGACACTATGTCGTCTTCAAAGTACAAAACTTTGTTGACGGCAGATGCTCCAATTTACCTAAAATCCCAAAGAGAATTCTGGAAAAATGCCACACTTGAAAAACAAGGTTAGACAGCCATAGCCATTAATTCTTCAATAATGGGTAAAAAGGTCCACATCACTCCAGAATCCATCTCAGAAGTATTTGAACGCGATGATCAGCAAGGTAAAACTTCCTTTCCAAAAATGAGTATCAAATTGATTTTCTTGAAAGGGGGTATGCAGAAGAGATGAGAAGGGATACCTTACAAAAGGGTAACTTTCCCCCTGCAACAAGAATTTTATTCCATACCCTTTTGATGTGTGTTTCAAACAAAACAACTGCTTTTAATGAGATACCATTAAAGATTCAATACCTAGGATATGCTATTTTACAAAATGAAAATTTTAACTATTCCCAGGAAATATTTGATGACTTGGTCAAAAATGTTTCTGCAAAATCATTTTTATTATTTCCAATGTTCTTAAGTTATTACTTTCAAAAGAAATTTGGAAAGGATGATGCACATGTGCTCATCCAAGGTGATTCTTTTCAAATAAATAGCTTAACTGCTGAAACTTTTACAAGATTATCACCACCTTGCAAAACAAAAGCAGAGGTTCCTGAGCAGAATTTAGCAGCTACCACTGCTGAAACTTTTACAAGATTATCACCACCTTGCAAAACAAAAGCAGAGGTTCCTGAGCAGAATTTAGCAGCTACCACTGCTGAAACTTTTACAAGATTATCACCACCTTGCAAAACAAAAGCAGAGGTTCCTGAGCAGAATTTAGCAGCTACCACTGCTCCTCAGGTATCTGCTGCTGAGCCCACTGTTCTAGGGGATCACAGCAGCAAAACAATTGCTGTGAAACCCACACCTAAAATCACCAAAAAGCCAAGACAAAAGAAAACTCAAAAACCCCCCAAACCTACAAAAAAGCCAACTCTGGAAGATGAGATCCCAAAGCAACTGCCAATGACAACACAAAAGTCACAAGACACCATTGCTGCTACTTCCTCACAGCAGATGGTAGAAAGATCTCAACACATGCCTGAAACTCCTCCTGCTTCTTGTCAAAAAGAACAGGTTGTAAGAATGGGGACACCACAATATGATGCTGTGGAATCACTTGCTTCCATCATCCATAGCCCACTGCCCGGGGCAAATTCGCTTTCTACACCCAACCTCACATCTACAATTCCCCCACAAACAAAGTTATTGTTGGATGCTCTTGATTTGAACCAGACACAAACCAGTCCTTCTCAATCACCTGTCAATGAGAACATACCTAAACAAGTGATTGGGTCTGATGTATCAGTCATTGCTAACCCACCAACAACACCTGAGGAGGTTACACCCCTTGAGTTACAAGTAACTCTTGGTGGGAGTCCAAGTGAAGCAGCCACTACAAGTGCTGAACCCACTGGTTTGCATTTGGACAGTGGTTACATCAATAAGACTTCCTTGGAGGTAATTTCTTCTCTGGGAACACTTGTGTATCCAGTTTTCACTGGTTCACTAAAGAGTGTTTCTCAATTTAAAGGAAGAAGTCCCCAGTTCCAAGACAAAGGGGCATTAGTGGATGACTTTTGGAATACATTCCTTGAGTCAACCATTGTTACAACCACTGAATGTGGGAAATCAGATGATCCCATTAAGTTGGGTGATGGTTTAATGTACCAAGAATTGACGGCTAGAGTTGATAAACTGGACACTTCTGTTGCAGAAATCCAAGATATGCTGCAACAGTTATTGAAAGTTCAAAAGGTACCCACTGCTGCACCAACTCCAACAGCTGCTTCATCAACTGCTCCTTCAACAGATGATCTGTGCAGTTTATTTCAACCACTGCTCCAACATCAAAGACAATTAGCTGACCAGCAACATGAGATTCAAGTCCAAAAGATCAGGAATCTCATGGAGTCAAGGTATAAAGATACACAAGCTGATATCAAGGCTTTAAAGGCCCATATACTAAACACCACTGGCACTTCTCCTCCCACTGTTATCTTTATGGATAACCCACCACCAGATAATGCCAAAAATGGGGAGAAATTGAAGCAGAGGAAAAAGAGGGGATATGAAGATGGTATGTATATTGAACCACAAAAAGATAGTATGCTTGCAGACATCCCCTTGCCAGATGGAACCAAGAAGATTGATGTGACCACAAATGCACTTGCTGAGGCAAAAGCTAGTGTAAAAAGGGATAAAGAAGCTAAGGATAAATCCAGGTGGGAAGAGGAGAAAAGAGCATTTATGGAGCTAAATGAGCAGGGTATTTCTGAGCCAAAGGATGTTAAAAATCCTGAGCCAAAAAGAAAGAATCCCACTAGAAAAGTGAGGGAACCCAAACACACATCATCCAGACCCACAAAGCAAACTCCTAAACCTACCAAAAACCTCACACATCAATCTTCCACCCAACAGCTGTTGTAACACCTGCTGTATCAACAACTGTTGGTACTTTAGTGGTTTCAGCAGTTGTTAAACCAAAAACCACCACTTCAACCACAACAACTGCTCCCACTACAACCACTGCCCCACCAAACATTCCATCACCACCAAAAATAATCTCATCACCATCACCTCCTGCCAAAAAGCAGAAGACAGCTGATGACACATCATCAGTTGTAATGGCAACAGTGGTTAAAACACCAGTTGTTTCAACAACTGTTAGTCAGCAACCTCCCACTTCAATCACTTCCACTAGAATAACCACCACTGAAATCACCACCAATGAACCATCTAAAACATCATCAGCCTCTCTTCAACCAAAAAGGAGAAGGTTAATTCTAAAAGATGATGATACTTCACCACCACCAACATCTTCACAACCTCTATCACTTGTTACTATACCAAACCCTGTTCCTCTCTCATCATCTCAGGTTCAAAAGCCAATCACTGACATTACTCCTGCAGGTGTCCAATATCCTCTAGAGCTTGCAGCAGTCAGAGAAGAGATTATATCCTTCTACTTTGAGGATGACCCTGCTAAAAGGATTTTGCCATCAGTTGAAGGATATCCTAGGCCTAACAACATTGAAGAACATTTGAAAATTAAGGCTCAACAAGCAGAGGATATCTCTAAAAGAAGTTCACAAGGGAAATCTGATAAAGAAATTCAATGGCATTATCAATTCCTGCTCACACAAGTCAGATCTTTGGAATAATTTGAAAAGAATGTTTGTCAGCGGATATCAGAAAGAGCAGATGAATCCTTGAGAAAATAATATATTGATAACATCATGTCTTACAAGAAATACAAGGGAGAAAAATACATGTATAAAGAATGGACCCTTCCTGAGCTTGAAAGTGAAGCAGCCAGGATACAAGACATGATCAAAAACAAGGTCAAACATACTCCTCCTGATTGGGCAAAGTACAAGAAGAATGTACCTGATAAAGTACAGGAGCTGAAGAGAATGAAAGATAAGTTAATCACTGCTGATTTTGGGTCTAGAAACCAAGTGTTGAGGTGGAAAGAAGACAATGTCAGGGCCACTTACAAAAAGTTGGAGGAACTTAGGAAGAAAAATCCAAAGATTCCACAAAAACCTGACTATCCTGAAGCAGAGGTTTCAACAAGACCACCAAAGCTGCAAGTCAGGAAAGCTACTGCTCTACCTGGTGCCATTCTTTATCAAAGAAGAAGGCAAAAACAGATGGATGCAGAGACAACAGAGGATATAACTGCTGGTAATGAAGTGATAAAGATGGTTATGAAACAAATGATGGCTGATATTCCTGAACTTGCTCAAGCTTAAAGCACTGCTCAGTCAGTCATCACGAGGCCAGCATCTCCAAATTCCTCATCCAATAAAAATCTCCCAAGAAACCCACCAGACTCAAAAGTACTAAAGTGGAAAATTGACAAACAGACCCATGTACTGACTGTGATCAAGTCTAGTGGAGAAGTAAAGAAAATATCAAGGGAACATGCACTTGGCCTAAGTGTTGAAGATCTACAGGATCTCCTTGATCTTCCACTATGTAGGGATGAAGATGACACAGATGCCTTAGACTTTGAGTTACAACTCAAAGGACAAATAAGGGAACTGTTGATGAGGAAATAAAGTTCCACAGTAATGAAGGGTTTTGGCATTATCTGTTCCAGGGGAGATTGTTGGGATTGAACCCTATCAGAGGAACAGATAATTAAAGCCAAAACTGGATCAGAGCAGTGGATCCAAAATAAGTAGAAGTTATGTTTTCATTCTCTCCCCTTGAAAGTGGTTTCAACATCTGATGACCTCCATCCACTGATCATTTACATCAACTGCTGATCAACAACTGTTGACCAAGTTAAAAGCTGATAAAGACTAAAGCTTTATTGATCAATCTACTGCTATGGGTCAAGCACTGCTGAAGTTATCAAGTACTGCTGGAGTCACAACAGTGGAAGGATAAAGCAGTAGTTTAGCTTTCTTATGTAATGAATTGTAATCAGTAGTTAGCATAAGCAGTGTCTGTATTAGATCAGTTGTTAGAGTTTGTTAGGAGGTTAGATGTCACTTTCATGGTAACGTCAGCAAAGATGCCACAGTGGTTTGGGCATGCCTATAAATAGAACAGTACCCTGTACTGTTCTATTAGCTCTTCACGACTTTTCTTCCTGCACGAACAAACACTGTGAGCTCAGGCTGAGGGGGATTTTGTTACATGCATGCATTGTAATCGTTGTTGAAATAAATTCAATCATTCAGTTCTTTGTTGAAAATGTGTGTTGAAAGCAATTCTCCTATTTGATTGTGTGCAAAGTTTGTTTCCATTTAGATTCCACTGCACAACTTGTTCATCTTTCATCTTAAATCAAACATAAAACACAATCAATCCAAACTCAGATCCTAACATTATTTGTTAAAGAATACGAACGTCGTGTGAGGTCAATTAGAGGCACAAGAATGGCATGTTGACACTTTGGATCCCTTTTACTAACATGTTTACATTGTTTGACAGTTTTAGTCCCTCGGAGATAATTCCTTACACGTTTAAAGCTCATGACACGTGTCTTTATAATATTGGTCGTTATTTTTTGAGGTGTTACATCCTCACCCCCTTAAAAGAAATCTCGACCTCGAGATTTACTTTAATAAATGAGGGTACTTCTGTTTCATTGTGGACTCAACCTCCCACGTGTATTCGGGGCCTCTACGGGCATCCCATTTAACCTTCACAATCGGTACGTGCTTCCTTCGAAGCTTCTTAACCTGTCGATCCTCGATCGGCAAAGGTTTTTCAACAAACTTTAAGCTCTCATCAGTATGCACATCTTTATGTGACATGGCTAGCGATTCATCGGCTAGGCATTTCTTTAAGTTGTAGATGTGAAATACATTATGGATTCCACTGAGCTCTTCAAGCAGGTTTAACTTGTAAGCCATTGTTCCGACACATTCGATGATCTTGAATGGTCCTATGTATCTGGGGCTTAGCTTGCATTTCTTGCCAAATCGCATCACCCCTTTCCAAGGTGATACCTTAAGTAGCACTTTGTCACTTACCTCGAATTTTAGAGGTTTACGCCTTTTATCTGCGTAGCTTTTCTGCCTATCCCTGGCAGCTTTTAGACGATCACGTATCTGTACAATCTTATCTGTCGTCTCCAGGACTATATCAGGTCCTGTTAGTTGGACATCTCCAACTTCCGCCCAGCAAACTGGCGTCCTTTACTTTCTTCCATACAAAGCTTCGAATGGTGTAGCTTGAATACTCGAATGATAGCTATTATTGTATGAAAATTCAATCAATGGAAGATGATCATCCCAACATCCACCTAAATCAATAACACAAGCCCTTAACATATCCTCCAGTGTTTGAATTGTATGCTCGCTTTGACCATCTGTCTGAGGATGATATGTAGTGCTGAAGTTTAATCGAGTGCCTATGGATTGCTGAAAGCTTTTCCAAAAAAGAGATGTATATCTCGTATCCTTATCAGAGATGATAGACACTGGCACTCTGTGAAGAGATACAATCTCGTCCACGTACAGCTGAGCTAACTTATCTGAGCTGTGTGTTTCCTTAATAGGTAAGAAGTGGGCTGACTTTGTCAGTCTATCTACTATAACCCAAATAGTATCATTTCCTTGCTTTGTTTTTGGTAACTTAGTGATAAAATCCATAGTTACCATTTCCCACTTCCAGGTGGGAAGTTCAGGCTGTTGTGGCAAACCTGACGGCTTCTGGTGTTCTGCTTTAACCTGCACGCACGTCAAACATTTGGCCACATAAGTGGCTATAGATTTCTTCAAACCTATCCACCAATAACTTGCCTTTAAATCCTGATACATCTTATCACTACCAGGATGAACAGAATACTTGGAACTATAGGTTTCTTGAAGGATCACATCCCGAAGTCCTCCAATCTTAGGATCCTATCCTTGCCATATGATAACTGTTCAGCAGTTACTCCCAACTTTTCATTCGGATAGTTAGCTTCTAACACAGCTTCCTTTTGAGCGGCTAACAACCTTTCATTTAAACTGTTCTTCAATTCAATACTCTTGGCATTGATTCTAATGGGCTTAATCCTTTCCTTTCTGCTTAAGGCATCGGCGACTACATTCGCCTTGCCTGGATGATATCGGATTTCACAATCATAATCATTCAGTGTCTCCATCCATCGACGTTGTCTCATGTTCAGATCCTTCTGATTAAACAGATGTTGAAGGCTCTTGTGATCAGAATAGATCACACATTTGGTACCATATAAATAATGCCTCCAAAGTTTTAGTGCAAACACAACGGCACCCAATTCCAAATCGTGGGTGGTGTAATTCTTTTCGTGCACCTTTAATTGTCGGGAAGAATAGGCAATAACCTTGCCTCTTTGCATGAGTACACAACCCATTCCAGTGTGTGATGCATTGTAGTATACCACAAATTCTTCAATTCCTTCTGGTAATGTCAAGACAGGTGCATTGCTTAACTTTTGGTTAAGAATATCAAAGGTTTCTTGTTGCTTAGGACCCCAATCAAACTTGATATTCTTGCGAGTCAATGAAGTTAGGGGTGCAGCAATCCTTGAAAAAATTTCAATAAAACGCCTGTAATATCCTGCCAGTCCCGAGAAGCTACAAATCTCTGTGGGCGTCTTTGGCTCTTGCCAATTCATGATAGCTTCAATCTTAGCGGGATCCACCTGGATACCACGCTCACTCACAACATGTCCAAGAAATTGGACTTCACGAAGCCAAAACTCACATTTTGAAAACTTGGCGTAGAGCTTCTCTTGCTGAAGAAGTTTAAGGATACATCGAAGGTGCTTCTTATGATCAGCCTAGTTCTTCGAATAAATAAGAATGTCACCAATGAAGATGATGACAAACTTGTCCAAGTAGGGTTTGCAAACATGATTCATGAGATCCATGAACGCTGCTGGTGCACTAGTGAGCCCGAAAGGCATCACCAAGAACTCGTAGTGACCATATCGAGTCCTGAACGCAGTCTTATGCACATCTTCATCTCTGACCTTCAGCTGATGGTAACCTGACCTCAAATCAATCTTGGAGAAGTAACTTTCCCCTAGCAATTGATCGAACAGATCGTCGATCCTGGGCAATGGATATCGGTTCTTGATTGTAACCTTGTTCAACTCTCGATAATCAATGCATAGACGCATTGATCCATCCGTTTTCTTCACAAACAGAATCGGTGCTCCCCAAGGAGATGAGCTAGGCCTAATAAAACCTTTGGCCAGCAAATCATCCAGTTGAGTCCTTAACTCTTTCATCTCAGTCGGTGCTAACCTGTAAGGTGCTCTTGCAACAGGTGCTGCTCCAGGAATAATGTCAATTCTGAACTCCACGTGCCTATCTGGGGGTAAACCAGGTAGTTCTTTAGGGAATACATCTGGATATTCAGAAATAACAGGGATGTCTTCGATCTTGGGCTTTGGTCCATCAATAGTCACTTGTGCCATGTAGATGACACATCCCTTCTTCAAACACTTCGACGCCTTAAGCATAGACACTTGCTTAGGCAACCCATACTGAGTATCTCCTTGTATTGTAAGTGGTTCACCATACGGAGTCTTGATAACAACTTGTTTCTTGTCACAAACAATCTGGGCTTGGTTATGAGATAACCAATCCATGCCTATCACTATGTCGAATCCAGCTAGTTTCAAAGGAAGCGAAGACAACAGAAAAGAGTTGTTCCTAATGGATATAAAACATCCATCTAACACAGTTGAAGCAGTTTCTATGGTACCATCGGCCAATTCTACTTCATATTTTATGCTTAGGGTTTTAACAGGCGGATTTAATAACTTACAAAATTTATCATCCACAAACGACTTATCTGCACCCAAATCAAATAATACCCTTGCAAAAACATCATTGATAAGAAAGGTACCTGTTATCACGTTGTCATTCTGAATCGCTTCTTGTGCATTCATTTGGAAGACCCAAGCATTGGTCTTCTTACCTTCTTCAGGTTTCTTTGCATATTTTGGGCAGTTAGTTTTGATATGCCTTTTCTCGTTACAGTTGTAACAAGTCGCATTCTTTATCTTCTTGCAATCCAAAGTCTTATGTTCTTTGGACTTGCAGATCCCACATCCAATCGGCTTTGATTGTGACTGCGACTTTGATTCAAACCTGTATTTTCCAAAATGATGCTTCTGGCAGGTTTTGCATTTAGGCTTCTCATCTATTTGCTGGTTACCCTTGTTAGACCCAGAATTCTTCTTGTGGTCTAAGTTCCCTCTGTGTTTCTTATCAGAACGTCGTGAGTTATCATCCTCACGTTTCCTTTTCCCCTCATCAGAATTTCTAAGCGATCTCTGCCTGACCGCATCGAGGGTAAGAGATAATGACAAATCAGCCACTGACCTAAAAGTAGTAGGTCTTGATGCTTTGACACTAGCTTTAATTTCCGGAGCTAAACCCCCAATAAAACGGGCTATACATTTTGGTTCTGGTGTGACCAAGTATGGAACCAATCGTGACATGGTATTGAATCTGGTAAGGTATGCCTGACAGTCTAAGTTCTTCATGACCAAGGTAAAGAAGTCAGTCTCAATCTTCTCAACTTCATGTTAAGGACAGAAATTCTCTTTGTCAAAGCTACAAACTGAGCCCATGTCAAGTTTTATAACAGAATCTTCCATGTAGCTTGGATTAGGGACCTCCACCAAGCTAGAGCTTCACCCTTGAACGATTGTGAAACAAACTTCACAATATCTTGCTCTGCGCATCCACTAATATCAACCACTGTATCCATCTCATCTAGCCACGTCATGCAATCAATGGCTCCTTTTTCCCCAGTGAAATCCCTGGGCTTGTAGGAGACAAAATACTTATAAGAACAGGTTTTAACTCATGGCTCTTGATCGATTACAATCTTCTTAGATGGGATACTGTGCTGATTTGATGAGTGTTGGGCATCGCTCTTCTTTGACTCGTGAGTTTTAGAAGATGGCTTACTATGAGCCACAGAGTGAGTCTTAGAGTGTGTACCACTAGATTCTCTAAACTGCCTTTCCATGGCTTTAGTAACAGCATTATCAATTAATGCTTAAAGTTCCGCACCAGTTACATTGATCCTTGTAGTATCATGATTTTCTAGAGGGTGACTGTTGACTTCTTCAGACTCTGCCATGTACCTTGATTGCTACATAAAATAATGATAATGATTTATTCAGAAGTCTATAACAGTATTGTCATTCTTGATGATTTATTAACCATGGTATTAATAAACCATATTGGTTAATTTATTAAGCATATTCATTCAGGATTTTTCATTATAATTATCCTCAGTTATAATTTATTAAAATATAATAATAATGGCATAAAAAGGCCCAGTCACAAGGACAAAGCCATGATCTTATAGGATCGAGGCATTAAGGCTTGAACATAGTTTGTTACCTTTTCTTGACAGGAAGTCATAGACTACAACTGTCTTTTGTCTCAAAGGACAATAAATATGGCCCGTAAGCATTTCATCACTAATGGATGATTAAATAATAAATAGAGAAAAGGAATTGGAAGAATCCAATATAAGGATGACTTATGTGATTTTATTGAATCACATTTGCCAGGAGTGTTCACATGTTTTCAGATGTTAACCAGGATTTGAATCTTAATAAGGAACTACCATCATGGCCCAGTCTTAAAATGACACTTGGGCTAGGTTTTGCCTTTAAGATTTTGTTTAATATATAATGGCAGATCTTACAAAAGGAATGATATTTTGATTTATTTCACATATTATATTTATGCATATGATGACAAATGAAATTTTAAAAATTAAACATCCCATTAAATTTTAAAAGGAGTACATAATTGCCATAAACGGGACTTTTACACAAATAACTTGCCCACACAGGGGCTAAACTGAAAATACAAGTCCTCACAGGGACTAGGTACATAAATAGATGTCCACGCAGGGACTTAATTGAAAATTAAAAATACAAAACAAACAAATAAGGAATTTCAAAAATCCCTCTTGCTCTTCCCCTTGATAAAATCAGCCAAACCTTTAAGTAGACCCCGGCGGCTCCTACGCTTCCTCTGAACACCCTGTTCCATCTGATTCAGTCTTTGAAGAATCTCCTGTTGTTGTGGTGGTTGGACAAGTGGGGATTGCGGCTGCTGCTGCAGCTGAGGCTGAAGAGGTGGTGGGTATTGATACCCATATGCTGGGTATCCAGTCTGGTAGGAAGCTCCATAGGGCCCTTCAGGATGAAGAGCATTGTAGTTTGCTGCTACGAGATACGGGTCAACATCAGGGGCGTTGTAGTAATTGTAGCCAGAATGGCCTGGCTGCCCAAAAGGGTTATACGTTGCTGCACTAGCATAAGAAGGTATTGGGTTATCAAAACCCACATGTGGTGGTGATGGTGGTGCGACTGGCGCAGAGTCCACCTCAGAAAATGGGTTTGAAGGCCCTCCCATCTGTGGGTCTTCATACAGTGGTGGGTAGTGACTGCCACTGGAGGGTTGAGGGGTGCTGAAACGGAATCCCCCTCACACGGACATCCGTGCATTTGTTCTCCTCCACCTCGGTGGCTCCGGAGGCGGTTGCTGCTCTGGCGGCAGTGGTGGCGGTGGAGTAACCGCCTGAAAACGCGAATCCTCAGAGGGATCCTGCTGCTGCTGCTGCTGATGCTGTGGCTGGAAAGGGGGAGTGAACTCCCAGGGGTAAGAGGCAAACCTTGCTTCATAGCTGTCTGGGCCCCGATATGGTGAACCGTGAAAGGACGATCAGTCAGAAATCTCTATGGGATGCGTCAGCGTCCCACTTGGTGGCATCTCTGGATCGGGGTCATCATCCATATCCATATCTTGATCACCGGAAAATGATCTTCTGGTCCCAATGGGTTAAAACCCACTTGTTCTTACACCTGATTTGCCGGATTGAACCGGCTCTAAAAGTACGGGGTCGGGTCCTCAAAGGCACGGTGAGAACCCGACCGCTGCAACGGCAAGAAGGAATGGTGTGAATGATCAGACTCGTTGCCTTGATGGACCCCGAAAGAATCGTGGTACGAAGGTGAGGAGCTAAGCGAGACAGATCGCCTCGCAGGCTCTAAGTATGTCCTCCAGTCTTCTTGGGGACTAGTGCTCATCGTCACTGAAGGAGTTCGCCGGTGAGATGGCCCGGTCTCATGGTCATGACTGGTGAAGATTGGGGCCTTACCGCCTCTTCCCCTTCCTCTAATACGCGGTGGCATCTTTTGTTCCTGCCAACACAAACAAAACAAACAACAAAGGAAAACAATAAAGGACAAAATAAAAGATTAGGATTAGTCCTAAGTCCTTTGCCTAGACTCGGAAGTCAAGGAATGTGCAACCGTGTCATTGAGATTAAACATAAAAGGTTAGTGTTTAATTCACTCAATGTTGGCTCTGATACAAACCTGTCACACCCCGATATTTCCATGTATTACCGGTGGGCCCAGTGGGGAGTATCGTGACGTAGTTGATATCATCATAGTTAATTTATCACAGTTCAATACACTACGGAAGACTAAGAGTAATAATATTACAAACCAAATGAAAGTAACATAAGTATTACAAACGGAATGTAAAAGGATCCACAGGCGGATCAAAACAAAGGAAATATTGTTCAACAGATTTTAAAGTGATAAAGCTTGCAAGACTCTTTATTTATTCACTCAGGAGTAGCCAGCCTATTTCACATAGTACATGCACTTAACCTTTTGAAAAATACGTCAGTTTACACTGGTAAATACAATTAACCGACTCTTTTGAAAATATTTAAGAAAATTGATTTAAATGCACAAGGCACAAATAATCTTTTATAACTTGGGACAATTATTTTAAAAAAATAATCTTGTATACAGATTTATATGTTTGTCGTCCATCAGGGCCGGTTAGAAGAGCCGGACAAGATTAACTGACACACCACAGGTATAATGCCCACAAGGAAACTCCTTATTGTGGGATAATGTCACGGCCCCAGCCCCGGTTTGACCCAGTCAGGAGCCGCGGGACAGGAACCCGTGGTATCTATGATGATGCGACAACGGAAGAATTTAACAGGATCTTTTTAAAACTCGAAAATGCCCAATCATTTTATTCCATAAATTGGAAATAAACCCCGTAATTAACAATAGAGGAATTTAACTAGAAAATTCCCTGATTTATTAAAACATGTTTATTCATTTTAACTGAGCCACCTCTTCAAGCTTGTTAGTGCTCCTTAGCACATTTTCCTTGATTTACAGCAGGTCGCCTGAAACATGTTTTAAAAATATTTTATCAGCGGGGAAAATGCTGGCGAGTCATTCAAGTATGTAAAACGACACATTAGTTATCAATTACAGCATAAGAGCGATTACAATGGCTTCTATCTTATTTTTATCTGGCGCCGTGTCACATTGCGTGTCGATGGTCATACCCCTATTGGGTCCTGTCACCCAAGTAGTGATGATTATCCCGGTTAGGTCAATGGACCTAACCGGGAGAAAATTAGTAATGTGCACAATACCCCACTAGCCAGTGATTCAAGATATCCACGACTTACTCCCTATAATTATAACTTTTGAAAATAATTTGAGGCATTGTAAAACAGTTGATAAAAAGATAATGACTCACATTGCAGATTTATACGGGCAGGGTTTAGCCTACTAATTAGCCTTGTGACCTAAATTAAATAACATGCACACGAACTAGGTTAGTAACTAATACAACATTTACGAAAACTCACGAGATTAAACCCTCACAATGAATGACAAAGTGCGATACTTAAACATCCATCGAATTCACGACGAATGACAAAGCATAACCCTAATGTGGGCAGCACTTAAACATCCATTGGATAGTTTCAATCGATCGGACATTGAATCATATTAGCGATCGAGTTAATACCCTGTATCGTAGCAGCACCCCACTATTTTGAAAGTAAATTCGACTTTTGAGCAGTCTAATTTCGTTTTCGTAAAATGATTTCGACACCAGAGGAATGCTCCTGGTCCAACTTATTTATAGGTAAAATTTAGGGTTCACACGGCCCGCGTGAACCTTGGCACATCTTTACGCGGCCTGCGTGGCCGCCTAGTCTACGCGTAGGTCTGATTGGTCACGAGTAGGTATGCAGTTGATCAACACGTGGAACGGGAACGCTTATCCGGTCAACCTAATTTTGACGCAGCTCGCGTAAGTCTAAGCTAACCCTTACGCGGCCCGCCTGAAACCCACAAATTTTTTTATTTCTTGATTTTTTTTATGTAGAGTATGGTTTCAGGGGTTAGGGTTTTCTTTTACGGGTTGTATTAGGACATTTTTGAGAGTCCTTACATTCTCCCCACCTTATTTAAAATCTCGTCCTCGAGATTCATTGGAATAAGTGAGGATACTTTCGCTTCATTTCTGATTCCAGCTCCCAAGTATACTCGGGTCCTCTCTTGGAATCCCATCTAACCTTGACTAGGACTAGTCGTTTGTGCTTGAGAAACTTGATCTTTTTGTCTTCTATTTGCAGTGGCTTTTCGACAAACTTTAGTTTCTTATTTACCTCTACATCTTGAAGAGGTACTACCAAAGATTCGTCAGGTAGACATTTCTTGAGATTGGATACATGAAATACGTCATGTACCCCAACTCGCTCTTCTGGCAGTTGTAAACGATAAGCAACTGGTCCTATACGTTGAATTACTGGGAATGGTCCTACGTATCTTGGACTTAGCTTTCCTTTCTTACCGAACCGAACTACTCCTTTCCAAGGAGATACTTTTAAGAGTACTTTGTCTCCTACTTGGAATTCTAACGGCTTGCGTCTATTATCTGCATAACTTTTCTGGCGATCTCGAGCCGTTTTCAATCTTTCCTTGATTTGAGTAATCTTGTCGGTAGTTTCTTGCACAATTTCCGGACCTGATAATTGACTTTCTCCTATTTCTGCCCAACACACTGGAGTTCTACACTTACGTCCGTAAAGTGCTTCGAATGGGGCAGCTTCAATGCTTGAATGATAACTATTGTTATAGGAGAATTCAATTAAAGGTAAATGGTTATCCCAATTTCCACCAAAATCGATCACACATGCCCTAAGCATGTCTTCTAAAGTTTGGATCGTCCTTTCACTTTGTCCATCTGTTTGAGGATGGTATGCAGTGCTTAGATTTAGTCGAGTTCCCATTGCTTCTTGGAAACTTGTCCAGAAATGGGAAGTGAAACGACTATCCCTATCTGATACAATGAAGAGTGGAACTCCATGTAAGGATACGACTTCATCTACATACAACTTGGCTAACCTTTCCATGCTAAAGGTTTCTTTCATGGGTAGAAAATGAGCTGATTTGGTTAATCGATCCACAATTACCCGAATCGCATCATTACCTTTTCTGGTTTTGGGTAACTTAGTAACAAAATCCATTGTTATGAGTTCCCATTTCCATACAGGCATTTCTAACTGCTGTAGTAGACCTGAAGGTTTCTGGTGTTCTGCCTTAACTTGTGAACAAGTAAGACACTTAGAAACATATCTAGCTATGTCCTTTTTCATTCCTATCCACCAGAAATTATTTCTTAAATCTTGGTACATCTTGTTATTACCAGGATGCATGGTATACCTAGATTTATGGGCTTCTTCTAAAATTTTATTTCTTAACTCTCCTTGCTTAGGTACCTAAATTCTTTTCTTATGGAATCTCCAAATTCCATCATTTCCTTGTTCTAACTCCTTTATTCGTCCTTTCATTCCTTCAGCATCATCCTTGATAGCTGTTTCCTGAACATCCTTTAATTGCTTCATTAAATCTAACTGTAGATTTAATCTAAGAGCACGAACTCTCTTTTGTTTTTCATGATACTTACGACTTAAGGCATCTGCAACTACATTTGCCTTTCTTTCATGATATTGAATATCACATTCGTAGCCACTTAGGATTTCCATCCATCTCCTTTGTCTCATGTTTAATTCTTTTTGCCCAAATATATACCTTAAGCTTTTATGATCTGTATAGACAGTAAACTTACTTCCATACAAATAGTGTCTCCAAATCTTAAGGGCAAAAATTAAGGCTCCTAACTCTAAATCATGAGTCGTATAATTTTCCTCGTGCTTTTTCAATTGCCTTGATGCATATGCAATTACCTTATTGCGTTGTATCAGCACACATCCTAATCCTAGCTTTGAAGCATCACAGTATACTTCAAAATCTTATATTCCTTCTGGTAAGCCTAGAATTGGAGCATTTGTTAACTTCTGCTTTAAAATCCTAAAGGCTTCTTCTTGCCTAGGTCCTCATTCAAACTTAACTGCTTTACAGGTTAGCTTAGTTAATGGTACAGCTATCTTGGAAAAGTCCTTAATAAACCGTCTATAATATCCGGCTAACCCTATAAAACTTCTAATTTCCATTGCTGACTGTGGAACCTTCCATTTGGTGATTGTTTCTATCTTAGCAGGATCTACGTGAATGCCTTCGTGATTTACCATGTGTCCTAAAAATAGCACTTCTAGTAGCCAAAATTCACACTTCGAGAATTTGGCATAAAGTTTCTCTTTTCTTAACAAAGTTAAGAGTGCATGCAGGAGCTGACAATGTTCATCCTGATTCTTGGAATAAATAAGTATATCGTCAATGAAGACAATTACGAATTTATCCAAATACAGTTTACAGATTCTATTCATCATGTCCATAAATGCTACAGGAGCATTTTTTTAACCCAAAGGGCATGACTGTAAACTCGTAATGACCATACCTAGTTCTGAAAGCAGTTTTAGGTATGTCTTCTTCTTGCACTTTCAACTGATGATATCCGGAGCGTAAATCTATCTTAGAAAAGTATCTAGCTCCTTGTAATTGATCGAAAAGATCATCAATACTAGGTAAGGGGTATCGATTCTTAATTGTAACTTTATTCAAGTCCCTATAATCGATACACATTTGCATCGAACCATCTTTCTTTTTCACAAACAACATTGGCGCTCCCCAAGGGGATGAACTAGGTTGTATAAATCCTTTGCTTAACAATTCATCTAACTGCTTTTTCAATTCTAACATTTCAGTGGGTGCTAACCGATAAGGTACCTTGGCTATCGGTGTAGTTCCAGGAATTAAATGAATTCTAAATTTAACTTCCCTCTCATGTGGTAATCCAGGTAGTTCTTCTAGGAATACATCTGGGTATTTGGATACTACTGGAATTTCCTTAACTTCCTTACCCTTAGTGTTAATGATTACTGAAATCATATACACCATTTCTTGTTTTCTTGAGTAACTGGCCAATTTCATTATCGAAATGAATTTCATTGGCTTTCGTGGTTTATCTCCTATAATTACCACTAATTCTCCTGTGGGTGCATGAATTTCAATGGAATTCTTATCACAAAGAATTCGAGCATAATTGGCTACCAACCAATCCATTCCTAATACAACATCGAATCCAGCAAAATTCATAGGTAATAGGTTTGCAGAAAATTTTTGACCTAAAAGTTCTATTTTCCCTTCTTGCAAAACCTTATCTATTTTAACAGAATTCCCATCTGCCGTTTCGACTGTAAAAATCTGCCTAAGTTTGGTTAAGGGTAAATTAAGTGCTTGGCAGAATGAAGTATTTATAAAACTTTGGTTTGCACCAGAGTCAAATAATACTTTTGCATAAACGTCGTGAACTAGAAACGTACCAGCTATCACATCAGGAATTAACTCGGCTTCCTGAGTAGTCAGTTGGAAGGCTCTTACGTTCTTATTATTAGTTCCTTCTGCAGTTTTGGCTTTGTTATCAGCTGGTTTGACCAGTTTTGGGCAGTCTGGCCTCAAGTGTCCAGCTTCTCCACAGTTGTAGCAGACTATGAATTTCTTCTTCCTGCAGTCTTCTTCTTGGTGCCCTGGAATTTTGCAAAAATTGCAATATCCCTTGCATTGTCCAAAATGCTTCCTTTTGCAAGAATTGCAAAATGGACCAGTGGAAGATTGCCCGGTTCCTCTTCTTCTAAAATTATTTCTGTTACCCATACGAAATCCTTAGGTAATCTTTTGGGCTGCTTCCTTCTTCCGGTTTTCTGCTCTTGTGCGTACCAGTTCGTCAGTCAGAGTATTGGCTAAATCCACCGCATCATCAATCATGCGGGGTTTCGCAGCCTTGACGATATTACGGATTTTGCCAATCAATCCCCAAATATAGCGGGAAATAAGTACTGGTTCTGGCGAAGCCAGGGTTGGTACTACTCTCGCATACTCGAAGAATGTCGAAGTATACCCACGACAGTCTACATCCACCATTCGGTGGGTCAGGAATTTATTTGTCATTTGTTCCTTTTCGTACTCGGGACAGAATTTTCTTTCTACGAGATTTTTAAATTCTTCCCAGTTTATAGCATACGCCACAGTTCTTCCTTTAGCTTGTAGAACTGTATTCCACCATTCTAGCGCCCCTTCTTTGAAAAGATGCGACGCATACATGACCTTGTCGTCCTCAGCACATTTACTTATCATAATTACTGCCTCGGTTTTCTCTAACCAACGTAGTGCAGCAGTCGCCCCTTCGTTACCTGCAAACTCAGCCGGTTTTCAGGCAAGAAACTCCTTGTAAGTGCAACCAGGCGTTGCAGCTTTCATTTTCTTGAGAATTGGGGCTTGCAGAACATTATCGTTATTGTTATTATTGTTGTTGCGGCCTCCGTTTACACTATTACTGAAATTATCGTCATTTGTAAGCTTGCTAGGAATAATTTGTTGAGGTGCAATTGGATTTCGAGCAGCAGCAAGGATTTTTGGAATAGCATTGGCTATTCCCTGGGCAACGATATTTTCGATATCTTGCCTATTTAGAAATTGATCCTCCTGGTGTTGCTCAGATTGATTTACTTCGTTAGCAGGTTCATTACCAGCATTTGCCAACTGGTAATTAATTTATATATAAGTGATTAGCATAAAAGAATTAATAATTAAACAAAACAAAACAAAACAATCACACATAATCACATTTAACACGTATAGCCAAAATTATCGATTTCTCAATTTCCATTTATATATATATATATATTATGCCTCCGTACACACTTTGATCTCATAAAAGTTTTATTTTTTTAGGTTATTATACATACTTTATATTTTTATTATTATTATTATACAAACACAGCTTTACAATCACACTATCCCTAATTCGCTGGTTTTTCGGAAACGATGTCCCCTTTCATCGTATTTCCAAGAGATTTGTTCCCCTATCTCCCGAATCTTATTTCCTGCATCCATTAGTTCTTCACCAAAATAGCGAAGTTCAGCTAAATTTTCAGTACTCATTGGTGGGTTTGGTGCAGGTTCTGGGTCGAACTGAGAGAAAAAGGTATAAGGATTATTTAGAAGGTTTTGGAATTGCTAATCCTTGGTCCACCATTCGTCCATTCCTTGTTGAGGTTGGGTGTGGATTAAAGGTTCTGGGATGGCTGGTTCTAGGTTTATTGGAAGTTGGGTTTTAGCAGGATAAGTAAAAATGTTTTCATTAACAGGCTTAAGGGTATCACAACTTGCCAGTATGAAATCTAGCTCTTCCTGTAACGTCATTTCCTTGGTTTGCTTGGAGCTTTCCCCAATTTCCATTCCTCCTTGTCTAAAACTTTCCTCAATTTCAATCCCTTTTCCTTTATCGATGGGATTTTCTAATTTGGGAATTTTCCTAGTTGCTGGTTTTCTTCTGCGCACACGTCTCCAACCCACAAATCTTTTTCTTTTCTTAGGTTTTGATTTCTCCGGAGGTGGAGCTTGAAATTCCATAGGTTCTTCCACATCGGCCAAGTAACCAGTAAAATCTTTTGAAACTTCTATTTTCACAGGGTATAGATTGAGATTCTCAAGAGCTTCAGATAATTCATTCATGCTGTTTAGCATTTATGAAGAAACACACAAAATTTTAGATTAAAAGTTTATAAATTATATTTTCACAAAATCACAAAAATGGAATCAGAATTTTAATATTAATTACAAATATCTAATAAACCTTTTTATTGAAACAAAATATTTATTTTTTAGTACAACTACTATTATTTTAAAGTTTCTGGCTAATCGATAATATGGGTGCTAATACTGGGTCAGGGTGTTGGTAATTTCAAGGTCAGCATTTACTGCTACTGTAGCCAACATATAAAGATTTGCCCATTTTTCATCTAGTTCATCTTCCCATGGTGGTTTGCTGCCTATTTTCTGGGTTTCCTGTGACGTCCTTATTTTCTCTTGACTTTTTCTAATAATCAAACTTCTTTTACTAGGAGAAAGTGGTTTCTCGTACTGAGCCTTACGAACAAATATTCCCTCCTCAGTATCTACTGAGTATCTTGAGGAATTTGATTGGGATGAGGATCCCTTATCTTTTGGTACACTATCTAATTGACGATAGATGTCTGAAAGCTTTTGCTTACCCATACTGTAACTAACAAGTAGCCAGTTAATAAAGCACATAATCACAAAATGGTAATCAGGAAAAATTAAGTATTTTTAAATACTTAATAGGCTTAAATCAGTGGCTCTTTCAGTAGCTCTGATACCACCTTTTCATGTCACGGCCCTAGCCCCGGTTTGACCCGGTCAGGAGCCACGGGACAGGAACCTGTGGTATCTATGATGATGCGACAGCGGAAGAATTTAACAGGATCTTTTTAAAACTCGAAAATTCCCAATCATTTTATTCCATAAATTGGAAATAAACCCCGTAATTTACAATAGAGAAATTTAACTAGGAAATTCCCTTATTTATTAAAACATGTTTATTCATTTTAACTGAGCCACCTCTTCAAGCTTGTTAGTGCTCCTTAGCACGTTTTCCTTGATTTACAGCAGGTCGCCTGAAACATGTTTTAAAAATATTTTATCAGCGGGGAAAATGCTAGCGAGTCATTCAAGTATGTAAAACGACACATTAGTTATCAATTACAGCATAGGAGCGATTACAATGGCTTCTATATTATTTTTATCTGGCGCGGTGTCACATTGCGTGACGAAGGTCATACCACTATTGGGTCCTGTCACCCAAGTAGTGATGATTATCCCGGTTAGGTCAATGAACTTAACCGGGAGAAAATTAGTAATGTGCACAATA
This sequence comes from Helianthus tuberosus, assembly GCA_030545235.1. Taxonomy (NCBI): domain Eukaryota; kingdom Viridiplantae; phylum Streptophyta; class Magnoliopsida; order Asterales; family Asteraceae; genus Helianthus; species Helianthus tuberosus. The sequence goes on along the minus strand of CM060451.1, from coordinate 153,634,930 downwards.
CCCCACTAGCCAGTGATTCAAGATATCCACGACTTACTCCCTGTAATTATAACTTTTGAAAATAATTTGAGGTATTGTAAAACAGTTGATAAAAAGATAATGACTCACATTGCTGATTTATACGGGCAGAGTTTAGCCTACTGATTAGCCTTGTGACCTAAATTAAATAACATGCACACGAACTAGGTTAGTAACTAATACAGCATTTACGATAACTCATGAGATTAAACCCTCATAATGAATGACAAAGTGCGATACTTAAACGTCCATCGAATTCACGACGAATGACAAAGCATAACCCTAATGTGGGCAGCACTTAAACATCCATTGGATAGTTTCAATCGATCGGACATTGAATCGTATCAGCGATCGAGTTAATACCCTATATCGTAGCAGCACCCCACTATTTTGAAAGTAAATTCGACTTTTGAGCAGTCTAATTTCGTTTTCGTAAAATGATTTCGACACCAGAGGAATGCTCCTGATCCAACCCATTTATAGGTAAAATTTAGGGTTCACGCGGCCCGCGTGAACCTTGGCACATCTTTACGCGGCCCGCGTGGCCGCCTAGTCTACGCGTAGGTCTGATTGGTCACGAGTAGGTATGCCAGCTGTTCGACATGTGGAATGGGAACGCTTATCCGGTCAACCCAATTTTGACGCGGCCCGCGTAAGGCTAAGCTAAATCTTACGCGGCCCGCCTGAAACCGACAAATTTTTTTATTTCTTGATTTTTTATGTAGAGTATGGTTTCAGGGGTCAGGGTTTTCTTTTACGGTTTGTATTAGGACATTTTTGAGAGTCCTTACAGATACCTTTTATACATACGCAATTTTCAGGTGTATGCCTACACCCCGTGCTTAAGTCGTGGCCATTTCAATGAATGAGCCGAGGATATCCAGGAGATGGTCATTAACCCCCCAAAGGCATTGCACCAAACAAAGCAGATTAAAATGGGTTATGTAAATATATTAATCACAATCCGATTTAAATAACTACACACCTAACCAAGCGGTATTATAATAATACCGTATCCCACGCCCGTATAACGGAAAATAAGTTAAAAGTATTTACCTGAGAAAAATATACAAATTTATCTAAGCCGTATACAATCAGCAAGTGCAAATATCTTTTACTGGGCTCCTAAATTTGGAACCAAGGTTTTAATAACCTATTAGATTCCTAACGGGTCTTACTTAAGTTTAAATTTAGACCGGTTAGTTTTAAAGAAATGTATACGGTTCAAAACGCAAGATTAAGCGAAGACCGGATTAGAATGTGATTTAGACCCGACAAGTATGAATACTTGTATAATATGGGTAAACTAAACACATTTTGGATTTTGAAGCAAAATGATAAGGTTTGACCCGTTTCGGTCAATTTATGCAAACTAGTCACATAAACTGTACCGAATGCGAAAAATACATAACGGTAACCAAATGAGTCATATACAGGTTTCACAAGTTAATATGCCTTAAATATGTTGTGATATCAGTAGGATACCTTCAATTATGCCCAAAACGGATTTAAAACCGATTTAAGCCCCGTAAGGGTATTTTGGTCATATTTTAAAGTTTATAAAAGAGGTTAAATAATAATCTGAGGTTCTGGTCTAAACTGATCAGTAAAAATATTTATTTTAGTAGGTTATATCAGTAATATATTGTATATATGTGAAATATATCATTTATGGCCAAATTATGCACCGTAGGACATTTTGGTCATTTCACATAAGCTTTAAGGGTCAATTCTGGAAATCTGAGTTAAAAACTTTTACTTACTCTTAAAGTATCAAAATTCACTTATAATATCAGTAGGTAATGGGTCTTAAATGTTAAACATAGTTTTAACCCATACTATGTGCTTAAAACACGCAAAAAGTCGGCTTTAGGCGATTTCAGGTTATATAAAGAAAGCTGAGATTTTTATCAGTCCAGAAGGCTTAAAATATTTTATTTAACATATGAAATCAGTAGAAAAAGATTTGGTATCAAAATGTTATGTAAAACTCATTTTATTAGTAAAAAGGGTATAACCGTCAATTACCGAATCAAAGCAAGAACCCTATGTTATGATCAGTTTAAAAAATTAAAAAAATCTCCAAAAATCCCAAAATATTATATTACATCAGTGGATAAAAGGTTTGGTGTCAAAATTTTGGGTTTAAATAGGTTTTATGCCGAAAATGCCTTTTAATTAATAAAAAGGCTTTAATTTACTATATTGAGCATACCTCCTAATTTAGACCACAAACTGATGTCAAATTTTTAGGACATGTTTATAAATCAGTAATAAAGGTTTTTGTCCTCTTACATTTTCAAAAATCTCGTTTTAACATCAAAAGGGCATAATGGTAAACATTTAAGCAATTAACGAAAACATGCAAATGAATCGGATTAATAAGGAACCATGTAGTATAACCTCAAAGAGTTTTACTAACTTATAATATGGTCCTAAAGGAACCTTAAGGCATAACTAAAACAAGCTAAGTCGGGTCAGAACTGAAAGTCAAAGAAAAAGTCTTCTTTTGCGACTTTCGGTTCCGAACCGGGCCTAAACTCAGAAATGTCGGGTTGAACATGCTTAGACATGTTCTTCATTATTTACCAAATTATTTTAGTGTTAAAACGTGTTCCATAACCTCTACATTATCAGTTATGAGTTTATTTGCAAAATAGCTTTCTGTTGACTTTTTAATATTAAGTTTGACCCGACAACTGACCAAGTTAGAGTGATAATCAAGGGGTGCCCTTTTAAGGACTTATTACCCATATAATTACCAACTCATAGCCACTTTCAATTCGAATAATGGCTGGACCATTAGTGATTAATCACTAAGTCAAAGCTTAATTACGACGGCTTTGACTTTTGGCCATTAGACTAATAAAACTTGAACTTAAGGAGCTAAGAATGCTTACAAGGACTCTTAGCACGAATTTGGAGCTTGAGAAAACTTGCTTGAGTTCTAGGAAGCTCCAGAGAATGAGTTTGAATAATTTTTGTGAATGAGCAAATGAACTAGCAAACAAGAAGTGCTTATATAGCCAAATATAATTCACAAGATCATTCCACACAAGCCTACAACTGATTTCTGATGATCCTAGGTGTCCCCTATGCATGTAATACTGTTGGCTCAGACCCTGGTATCAAGAAATGGCATGAAAAGGCGGTGGAAACTGATTAACCTGCAGTTGTGCAGATTTTTCTGCATCTGGGCCTTTTACGCGGGCCGCATAAGATCCTTAAAGGGTCTACGCGGGCCGCGTGGACCTTCTGATCCGGTAAAAACTTTGTAGACTTTGCAATTTCGGTCCCTGGTCCATATAATCTTTATTTAAGTTCCATTTATTGCATTTTGGACCCCCCCCCCCCCCCATAGTTAACTTTTAAGGACCTTGGGTCATAAACTAACTTCGTTAAGCTCCTGGTTAGTTGTACGATCACCCGAAAAGTCTTGTTTTCTTAGAAACTCCACAAATTTAATATCCAACATTCTTGAGATCAAATATACAATTATTACAATGTTCTTGGGATTGTTAAAAGGTCACTCAGAGGTTACTTTCAACATGTTGACACTTTTAACCCCTATGTTTCATAAGATCCTTATTTTGAGCACAAATGACTTTCCAAGTTCGATAAATTATTCGTTAAAGAATACGAACAACGTGTGAGGTTAATCAGAGGCACAAGGATGGCATGTTGACAATTTGGATCCCTTTTACTAATATGTTTACATTGTTTGACAGTTTTAATCCCTCGGAGATAATTCCTTACATGTTTAAAGCTCATGACACGTGTCTTTATAATATTGGTCGTAATTTTATGAGGTGTTACAATGCAGTTTTAGGAATGTCCTCTTCCTGTACCTTTAATTGATGATATCCTGACCTTAAATCAATTTTAGAGAAAAATCAAGCTCCTTGCAATTGATCGAACAGATCATCGATTCTTGGTAATGGATACCGATTTTTTATTGTGACCTTGTTTAATTCACGGTAGTCAATGCACATACGCATCGATCCGTCTTTCTTTTTAACAAATAAAATGGGTGCTCCCCATGGTGATGAGCTTGGCTGTATGAATCCTTTCTCCAACAATTCGTCTACTTGTTTCTTTAGTTCCTGCATTTCTGCGGGTGCCAAACGATAGGGTGCTTTGACAATCGGTGTTGTTCCTGGCAGTAAGTGAATCCTGAATTTAACTTCTCTGTCTGTCGGTAGTCCTGGCAATTCTTCTGGAAAGACATCTGAAAACTGGGATACTACTGGAATATCCTTTAGTTCTTTTCCTTTAGTGTTAGTGATTATAGAAATCAAATACACTATAGATCCCTTTCTTATACAACTTGTTGTTTTCATCATAGAGATGAACTTTGTGGATCTAGATGGCTTATCTCCTTTAATTGTGATATTTTCACCCTTTGGTGAATCTACTTGAATTGACTTTTGATCACATAAAATATGGGCTTTATTGGCTATTAAACAATCCATTCCTAATACAACATCAAATCCTACCAGATTCATTGGGTAAAGGTTTGCCATAAACTTTTGATTTAAAATTTTATTCTTGCTCCCTGCAAGATTTCAGAAATCCTAATGGTTTCCCCATTGGTTGTTTCTACTAGACAATCTTGTGAGAGTTTAGTTAATGATTGATTAAGAAGTTTGCAAAATGAAGTATTAATAAAACTTTGGTTCGCACCAGAGTCAAATAATACTTTAGCAAAAACATCATTAACTAAAAACGTACCGGCTATCACGTCCGGAATCATCTTGGCTTCATCTGCAGACAGAACAAATGCTCTAGCATTTTTAGTGTTCTTGTTGCCCATGGTTGGAACTAGTTTCAGAAAATTTGGCTTGATGTGACCTTTTTCTCCACAGTTGAAGCACAGTCCATTACTAGATTTCCTCCTGCAGTCTTCTTCCTTATGCCCTGGTATCTTGCAAAAATTGCAGTAAGTGGGGCATTTTCCTGAATGCTTCTTCTTATAAGCCTTGCAGTACGGTGCAGAGGTAGAACCTATGTTCCTACGGTTGGAATTTCCATAACGAAATTCCTGGGTAAGCCTCTGAGCTAGATTCCTTCTCTGGTCTTCTTCTCGTGTACGTACTAACTCATCTGTCAAGGTGTTTGCTAGTTCAACAGCTTCTTCTATGGTTTGGGGTCTAGCTGCCTTGACTACATGCCTAATTTCCTCGATTAATCCCCAGATGTAACGGGAGATTAATACTGGTTTAGGTGACGCAAGGGTTGGTACTATTCTAGCATATTCAAAGAATGTAGTAGTATAACCCTTACTATCTACCCCGGTCATTCTAAGGTCCAGGAACTTATTTGCTATCTATTCCTTTTCATTGGGAGGGCAGAATTTCCTTTCTACCATATTCTTAAATTCCTCTCATTCCATGTTGTAAACCCTATCACTTCCCCTTGACTGGAGGATAATGTTCCACCATTCTAAGGCTGAGTTCTTAAATAGATTAGAAGCAAACATTATCTTATCATCTTCCGCACACTTGCTTATTTTTAGAACAGCCTCAGTCTTTTCTATCCAGCGTAGAGTTGCAATGGGTCCTTCATTGCCCGAGAATTCTATTGGTTTGCATGACCAGAATTCTTTGTAAGAACAACCATAAGGCATGGTTCTTCTTCTTTTGGGAATGGGCGCTTGAAGTACATATCCATTGTTCACGCGGTGTTCAGGTTCAGTTGGTCGCTTACTACTATGCTTACTTTTATTATCCGCTTCCTTGACAGTTTGAATAATAAATGGCATTGCATCTATGATTCCTTGTGCCACTATGTGTTGGATAGCATTATTATCCACTTGGTTACCATGGTTATTGTTGTTTGGATTCTCATTAACCGGGTTATTGTCATTCTGGTTATTATCGTTCTGGTTTTCCTGGTTCACTTCGTTGTCCATATGAATTTTAAACATTTACCTCGTATTAATATCACAAAATAATATTTAATATAGCCAATCACATGACACGCATTTTGGTCAAAAGTGTCGATCATTGCGACTTACTCTTTATATATATATATGCATCTACTATAAGCCAGAACTGGAAATTAAAATTACAATACAACTGAAATTAAAATTACACTACTAGTAGTAGGCATCCGTAGTTTTTTTTTTTTTTTTTTTTTTGATACACACATATATATTATTATTATTATTATTATTATCACCATCTCTACCATCACATTCACGGATATAGATTCATCCAGAAATCCATATTGCGCTTGTCATACTTCCAGACGAGTCGCTCTCCCACCTGTCTCATTCTCTCACTACTTTCTAAGATTTCCTCACCAAATGTCCTAAGTTCTTGTACATTTTCTGCACTCATTGGGGGTGCAGGTTCTAGGACTGGGTTTGGAATCTGGGGCATGGGTTCAGGGTATGGGGGTGTGGGTGCCTGGTACGGGTAAGGATTCTCTAAAATCTCCCTAATGAATACATCGTTATCGTAATAGGGATCTAGAGGGTCCAAACCTGGGTAGGCTCCTAGATTCGGCATGGGCAGGTCTTCTTGTATGGGGTAACGTTACACATAGTCCCTATTGTCATCCCACCACGGGTCATAATCTGGGTCTAAGGGATTAGGTGCTGGTACCCTAGGTATCTCCTCCGGGTTAAAGTCATGCATTTCTACTTGATTTTCAGGGTTATTTTCTACTTCCATGGGCTGTAATGGTTGGGGTGCTATCAGTTGTTCCAAGTTAGGGTCGGCTGCTGTGGTTGCTAAAATGTGGAAGTTGGCTAAACTCCTATTAAGCATGTCTTGGGTGTGGGCATCAGTTTCTCTTTTAGCTGCTGCTAGCACTCGTTGTTCTTGTAATTTTTCAGTCGTTTCCTACGCTCATGTGCTCCCCGACTAAACCATCCTCTCTTTTTCTGAGGGAATGGCTCTTCAGACTGAGCCTTAAACATGAATATTCCTTCTTCATTATCAGCAGAGTACCCTGAGAGGGCATGCTGTGAAGAGGCGCCTTCACTTCTAGGCGAACCAGACAACTGACGATACGCGTCGGATGGTCCTTGTTCGCTCATACTGGAAACTAACAAATAGTCAAATAACACATAACAATAAAATACAATTATGCACGTATTTCCATAATTTATTTCCTAACAGATTGAATTTTGGTGTCAGCAAAACACTTATGTGGTTGAATCAGTGGGTTAGCTCTGATACCACCTTCTTTCGCAACCCTCGTCCCCTAACCAACCCGGGAACGAGCGGCCGCGGCCAATTTTGGTGGTATCTTGTGTTTATCCATTTTGGCAGCGGAAATTACATCAGGACCGTAGTTAGGAATATTTTATCAGAGTAAAATACCACACTTTCATAGTATTAAACACATGGGATAAAACCCAACTTTTAAGTACACACGTTTTCATAGGAATAAATCATATTTTTATTTAATAAAAACATCTATTTATTTTAGGTAACTTTATTGCCTCTTTTCCAAGTCTTCAGTGCTGTCCAGCTGTCTTCTATTTGGCTTTCACATTTTGTTACCTGAAACGCGTTTAAAAACATTTTGTCAGTGGGAAATACTGGTGAGTGAATCCTAGTTTAATCAAGTTTAAATAAAAACCATTGTACAGTATTGAGGGCGGTCTCGCAATTACATTTGTTTCCAAGTCATACCAATTACCACCCACGGTACTGTCAACCCGACTTGTGGTCATGTTACTCCTCGCAAGGTAGCAACAAATTTTGTATACAAAACCCCAACATACCGACGATAATTGTATCCTTACAAATACTCAATAACTGCTTAATATATAATTAATCGTGTGAGGTTTTGTAAAAAAAATTTGCAAAAAGGAGATTACTCACATTACTGTTTTAGGTTTTCTGTAAGGGTTTCCTGGTGACAATCTATAAATTACACAAATGCACACGCGTAAGTATAATAACCCATTTTAACATTAGTAATACCCTCCCCGAGACGGCATTCCAACGACTACGTCGGACAGAACCACGACAGCCGTTACGGAACCCTAGATCAATTGGGCAGCGTATCTAATACGTATCCAGGGGTTATGATACTTACAATGGAGCAGAACTTCGTTATTTAGGGGGATAGTATATCCAAGTATAGTGCCTACTATAAGAAATTTGAGAGAGAAAGTCGAGAAATGAACGAACTGACTGAAGGCCCAATGCCCTCTTTATATAGGGCCTGATTTTGGTTTCCTCGCGGCCCGCATAAGGTGAGACTAAGGTCTACGCGGCCCGCGTAGTAGGGGTGTAGGCCTTAGCTCTGATTGGTCATCACCCCTAGACTCGCCACGATGATGACACGTGGCAGCACCGGGGATCGCCTGATCTCTTAGCTGTCGCGCCCCGCGTAAGATCCCTAAGGGGTCTGCGTGGCCCGTGAGCGACATAAAAATTTGATTTTTATTTTATTTGTAATGTTATATCGTATTTTAGGCTCGGTTTTCACATACAAGGTGTATTTTAGGGCATTTTGGGATTATTTAATATATTTTAGGGCGTCAGAAAAATTCAGGAGGGTTGTTATAAATATGTTCAGATCTATGCAAGATCTTTGTTCATTCATGTGGAAATCGTCCAGATCTAAGTTGGTCTCGATGGATTGAAGCCGAAAAATGAAGTTCATAAGAACTCCATGATGACATCACCCTAGAACACCTCAAATCCGTTGATTTCACGGTTAAAAGTTAAGATTCAAAAGAGAGAATGATGGAGAAGTGTGTGTAGATTATAGAAGTACAAGATTTAGGTTGAAAACTTACAAGAATCGCGAGAAATCGAGATAAAGGAGGCTGGAGTGCGGCTGGGTCGAGTGAGGAGCTGTCACATCAAGTGATGTGACATGTGAGGGTATTTATAGGGTTTCCCAAAAAGGAAAGTGCAAAGGGTCGAGTGGGTCACCGATCGGGTGGCTGTCCAATCGGGTGGCAATCTGATCGGATGGCCATCCGATCGAGTAGTCACTCGATCGAGTGGCTCCGAAGATTTGAGTTCGGCATTCGTTTTGTGCATTGAGTTTACGATGCGTTTCGAGTGAGCGATGTGATGGAATTATCCATTAGTTACACACTTAATCCCAACCACTATATTTAACATACAATCATCCTAGGTAAGTTGCGTTTAGCGTCTGCGATTCGATTGCGATAGAGTTGCGATTACGTTTCGATTAATCACCACAACATAAACATAAACACGAACAAGTAACACCTCAATAGCACACACACGTAAAACAATATCCAGAACGCATAATTTGGGTTGCGAATGCGATTGCGATGCGATAAGCGATAAAGCGATAAATAGCGATTAAACCTCGATTATTAACTTGTACTCCACATAATACAACTAATGCGATAAAATAAATAGACTATCTACAAGTCAAAGAAGTCAAAACAGGAGTTGATCAAGGAGTGACAGATCGCAATTAGCAATCTTTTCTTCCTTTGACTTCAATCTTGACTTTGACTTTGACTTTCGAAACACGGAGTGTTACATAGGCGCTCACGCATTCCCATTGTGAAGGTTCGTTGGGAAGGAAAACGCGGCGCAGAGTTCACCTGGGAACTCGAAAGTGACATGAAGGCGAAGTACCCGTAGTTGTTTGTTACGGCTAAAGCCTAATTTCGGGACGAAATTCCCTTAACTAGGGGAGGATGTAACACCCCGTGTTACGAAAGTCAAAGGAAGAAAAGATTGCTAATTGCGATCTGTCACTCCTTGCTTAATTACTGATTTGACTTCTTCGACTTGTAATCGAGTCTTATATTTTAATCGCTTTAGTTGTATTATGTGGAGTATCTATTAATAATCAAGGTTTAATCGATGTTTATCGCATGTTTTATCGCTTTATCGCTAATCGCATAGCTATTGTGCTCGCACCTTGATTGGTAGATTCTGAATATTGTTTTACGTATGTGTGTTACTTATTCAAATCACAATTGACACACACAACGCAAACACTATTTATACGCTGACCGTTATTGCATGCTACGTGTTATTCGATGAATGCTTGTATGTTATATTAACACAGTGATTGTTGCTTGACACCTTAGCAACGATAGTACTATAGTTTGGACTCAGCACCTGTCGTGGACAGGGGTTGTTAAGGGCTTTACTTCACGTGTCCCAGTAGGGATATGTGTTGCGCATTCTACAACTCGCAGTCACGTCTGTGCATATTTCTCTGTCGATAACCTACTTGCCTTCACTTTGTTACATGTTACATGCTGGTCATGCGTAAACGATTTCGAACTCTATTATACTATTAAACTTGTATGCTCACCTTTACACTATGTGTATTGACCGCTATTTTAACGTATGTGACAGGTGCTTAAGATGCTAGGATTGTTGTGCCTTGGTGAATCAAGCTAGGGGTCTAGTTATGTCACGCTTAAAATCTGAGTTGTCGGAACAGTGTTTGTTTTTTAGACAATTATTTGTAATAACTGTTTTATTTGGATATGTTGTGGTATGGGACATGGCGTTTTAATATCTGGTAATTAATAGTTGTTATGGATACTCATGGACAATCTGTTTCTCTCAGTGCCGCGCCCCGATGTTTCCGCCATCGGTTGGGGTGTGACAACTTAAACTCGACTCGTTTAGTTTTTAAAAGCTTAAGTTCGGGTTGTTGATATTTTCAGCCTTCTCGAGCTTTACTCAGATTCAACTCATTTATTATTTAGAGTTAATTAAATAGTTAGTCCCTATGGTTTGCACAAAATAACATATTTAGTTACTAATAGTTTAAAATCGCCTTCTAGGGTATTAACTTTTCATTTTGTAACGTTTGGAGGTATTAACTTCTAGGGTATTAACATAGTTAGTCTCTGTGGTTTGCACAAAATAACATAATTAGGTACTAATAGAACGTGATTTTAAACCTACAAATAACGTTAATGAGTTACATTCAAACGTTACAAAACGAAAGGTTAATACACTAGAATGTGATTTTAAACTATTAGTACCTAAGTATGTTACTTTGTGCAAACCACAGGGACTAACTATGTAATTAACTCTATTATTTTTTTTATATAAAATTTGATAAATATTATAAAAACTTCATATTATTTTGTAAAATCTCACTTGTTATGTTATTATATATTTACTATCAAGAATAAGAATTATCGTATTTATATTAATAACAAGTTATTTAGTAGGGGTGTTCAAAATATCTTTATCCGAAAATTCGGCTATCCGACATTCGGATATCCGAATTTTTCGGGTTCGGATAGTGATTTTAGAAAAAATTTTATATTTCGGATATCTGAAATATCCGAAATATAAATTTATTTTCAGATATCCGAAATACCGGGTTTAAAATAAATAAATAAAATAAAAGTTAAAAATAAAATAAATAATTGGATATTCAGATATCCGATTAACTATCCGATCGAATATCTGAATTTCGGATACGCATTCAGATAGTGAAACCAAGTATCCGAAATTCGGATATCCGGTTTTGAACACCCCTATTATTTAGGCTCGCGAATCTAGTAAAAATTGGTATGCGAATATTAAAGCCCTTGTTCATGCATATTTACTAATAGAGCTTTAGAGGGTTGAGCTCTTTTAAGCTCGGCATATTGCGAACTTTTAATAACCCGTTCTTTGTTATTTACAACCCTAAAGTTAAACGTTGTGGTTCTTTCTTCCCCCTTTTATCATTCATTGCCACATCCGTGACATATCATCATCTCCATCCACAAACGTATGTTATGGTCATCCCCTAATCAACTCACTTTGTTGATATTTTTCTCACAATTTTTTTTTTAATTTTGTTAAACATTTAATAAATAAAATAAAAAGTTGGGTAAATTACTTTTTGAGTCCCTATGTTTTAAGGGTTTTAACCACTTGAGTCCAAAATCAAAATGTTTAACGCTATGAGTCCCTATAGCCACTTTTCTTAACCATATGAGTCCAAATTTTTAACACCATCCACCAAGTTTGTTAACTATAAGGGTGAACGGGGCACTATGCGGGGAGTGGTGCGGTGATTGAAGTCCCCGAGTGGGAACACCGCCGCCATCACTTCGGGGAGGGTATTCGGGGAGGGGGATCGGTGTATGTTCACCGCACAAGAATTGCACAAGAATCGAGAATTTAAACGTTGGGCAACAGTCAAATATTTAAAAAAAAATCAATTTTAACCAATATAAATAACCAACTTAAATCTAATTTTTTACCACACCCATTCTCAAACTTACTCTAAAAATCTATCAAATACAACACAAAGCCAAACCGAGCAATGGAGAACCAACCCCGCGAAGCCAAGAAAAAATCTAAGGGACGCGGATCGCAACCGTCTCGTGGTGGTTCGAGCGGTGCAAGTGCACAACCACAACGCCCTTTCGGATATACTTCAAAACCCCCGTTTTTTACCAACAACCTTCACACCCCTCCTTTTACAACACCCAACCACAACCCACTTTCGGCTATTTTCAAAATTTGTTATCAATGGATCCTCAAACCCCCGCCTTCGACCCGTATGGTTTTCGTTCCCCACAAGTTCCATCTCCACGAGAAAATGTTGAACGTCCTCTACCTATTCACGAGGACGATGACGAGGAAGTAGTGCCCGAAACTCAAAATTTGGGCGACTATGAAGATGACACCGGCGACGATGAATATAATGTGGATGAAGACGCCGGCAACGAAGAAGATGACGCTCAGGATAAAAAGGGAAAAATGGAGCGCCAAAATTGGACAAATGTCCAAGAAGAGGCGTTGGCGAAGGCGTGGGTACATTGCTCTACCAACAAAAAGAAGGGCAATCAACAAACCCGCGATGGTTTTTGGCGTAGGATTTTAGATCATTATAACGCCACTGTTGGTGGAAGTAACCGGACCGTGCATCAAGTACGGTCTAAATGGACCCCGATGATGACGAAAATAAACTTTTTCAACGGCCTATACCAACAAGCAGTAAAAATTATATTTTTTAACGTTGTATATGTCACACTCCGACCACGTATAACATACAAAACGTGGCGGAAAACGTCGGGGAGTGTTGTAACAGAATTAATTGTTTCATAACCTTGGCATTCAAAGTTGTATTTTATTTATCAACATAAGGGTTACATTGTCTTAAACAGGAAACAAAGAGTACATAACATAATTAAACTAAGTCTATCTTCGTTTTATGTCTCTAAGGCACAGGTCCGCCCTAGTATCATGATCATCATCCTACGCAAAAGCTCCTGAAAACACATGTGAAAATAGGTACGTCAGCATAAAAATGCCTGTGAGATACATAGGATTTGTGAAAAGAGGATTCATGACTTATAAGTTTAGAAAAAAGTTGTTTAACAAAAGTCAGTCATGAACCTTGTAAATTGTTTTGTTTTGTAAATCATTCAAAAAGTGATGATATGTATAAATAAGAGAATAATGTGAGGTTAAATGAATAGCCAAGTAAAATGAGATTGTATAAGATAAGTTGTTTTGTAAATCAATGTCTCGTGAAAATAAGTTGTTTATGTAAAACGTAATATGTCAAATATTGAAATGATTTAAGTAACGCCATGACATGTAATGTCATACAAACACTTATATATATGAAGTACCAGCGGCGTATCCACCATGCTTGTATCATATTACACACGCCTCGTTACTCAAATCACTTACTCAAACCACCCACCAATGTAAATTGTTTATGTATAAATGAATTGTCATGTGTTAATGTGTAAACCATATTGAAATGTCTCTGTCCAATGTAAACCACTAAATGTGTATATCAATGCCAGAATGTTTGTGTTTAATGTAGATCATGTAATGTGTACCCAAAATTATCATGTATGGTAAGTGAAATGTATCAACTAAAACATATGTAAAATGCACAAAAACAAGGTATTGAAGTAAAACATGGTTTAAATCAACGTTATGTTTTGTAGAATAAATGCATGCAATACTGATATAAACATCTATGCGGTATTGTGAAAATGCATACATCAAAGCCTTGAGACTGTGGCGATAAACCCTTAAACAAATTAAAGGTTTATCTAAGTTATGTGTATCGAATTCGGTCATTCCTTCCAATCCAAACAAACCCAGGATTTCAGGAACGGGAGTTGTCAATTCCTATGGTACCACTACCTACTAACGAATGGCGTAGCTAATGTTAATGAATGTATTGTTCCATTGTAAACAACCCAAATGTCATAACAAAATGTAAGCATGTGATGAAAACAACTGTACTAAGTATGTAACAAATGGACATACATAGCATGTGTCACACCCCCAAAATCCACCTGCGGAGTACCGTCCGCTTGAGGGCGTGACCGACCAGGATCCAGCCACCAATTATACTGAATAATTGAATTAATAACTAAAGTAATACCTACTAACCATATGATTAGCAAATATCAAGTTCAGAGTTTAAAGTTTGAAAGTTAGGTTCAAATAACAGTTCAAGTGGATAGCGGAAGCATAGGCAAAATAGTTTAAACAAAGTTCATAGTTCAAGTTATTTAGAACCCAACACGCGGGTTTAGACGACCACTACACTTCCCAAGCCGCAAGCTCCTGAGTCACTGGTTACCTGCAAAGCATGCAGTAAGGGGTCAACAATAATGCTGAGTGAGTTCACTAGTTGTCCAGTTTTAATTACCAAAAACTTGTTTCACCAGTTAATTTATCCGTTTATACATGCCAGGGGGAGCTACCCCAAAAGTTAGCAACTAAACTGTTTTTCCAATACCGAACACTAGGTGACCGTTGCGTATCCGCAGAGTGCCCCGATGTCAATGTTCTATCATCATTGACGGATGCCTGAGTACATTAGTTCACGACCGATCCCATACCTTGGCACGGTGTGAGGTTGGTAAGACCTAAATAGCGCTATCAACTAATAACCCGTTCGCCTGGCCCCGGCGACTAATCGGTATTATGTAGTAGGGACTTTAAGTGATAGAGTTTCGTTTAGTGCCGTTTGTTGCAATCCGTATAAACAGTAATTAACTAAAAGGTTCCCAATAACAAGGGAAGAAAAGTAAGTTGTATCCCTCATAAGGGGATAGTGTTGTTTTTAGTTCCGTTTCCCAAACCACCGGGAATACATGCTTTAGGTTGTGAACTCACCTTGGGTTGCTCGGTAGATTAATTACCCGGTCGATCACGTTGGTCACCACGTCCTAGCATGGTTACCGATCATGGGTCAAGTTGGGGTACAAGTAAACACGTATAATCTACACATAACTAACACATAGCATGCACAACATATAATTACCCAATAAGTCATTGGGCCCGTCTAAGTTCTTTAACAGCAACAGTTAACAGTTAACACGTAGCCCAACTAAGCAGTAACAAGCATGTACAGTGAATACACTTGGGCCCAATAACTAACAGCCCAGTCGAGACCAGGTGGTCTCGACTCGAGAACACACAGTTGCGAGTCGCAACCGGAGGTTGCGGCTTGTCATGGTCTGGTTACGAGTCGCAACCGGAGGTCTCGAGTTGTCATGATCTGATTACGAGTCGCAACCGGTGGTTTCGACTTGTCGTGATCTGGTTGCGAGTCGCAACCGCCGTAGTCTCGAGTTGTCATGTTTTGGTTGCGAGTCGCAACCGGGGGTTGCGAGTCGCAACCTCGGATACGTGCACAAGAATCCTTCTAGAACCTGTCCGATCGTACTATCCAATAGAATTGCAATTTCATGTAATTGTGTACTAACCTATCAAATTATACCAACATGTTTTCTTGTCTACAATGAAATCAAAATAGATCAAACATAACAATTTCAAATATTCATATGATATTCAACCCACATTCATCCAGTTCATCATTTGCAAGCATGTTCACCCAAAACAAAATACCATTTAGTCATCAACATCGGCCCTATATCTAGCACATTATCACCGATTTAGTCATCATCAACATACACTCGATATTTGTGGTTTTGTATATCATTATTCAAGCCAATTCATAGCTAATATTCAAGTAACAAGTCTTAACAAGTTTCATATCAATATGGCAAGAAATATCATCATTTTTAAACAACATTTTAAACAACATAACATACAATCATCGGTTAACATATCATGTAAACATATCATGTAAATATTTATTCTAAACATCGAACACCCCATCCTAACCATCATTTATCATTCATATGTCTTATTACTTTGTTATCATGCAAGGGTTCACATTTTTCATTCATCACTTCAATACTTCAAGGCAAATAGCAATGATATACATATAAACACATAGTGATGATCTAAGGTACTAACCGGTTGTGGAAGGACACCGATTACAAGGAAGAAAGTGAGGAAAAGAGGCGTCCGAGTGGTGATGATAAGCTTGACCGAAGCTCCTTGTTGTTGCCGATCGAATCCAAGAGAGGGAGAAGGAGGTGAGCTTGGTTGTTAGGGTTTTTAGTGAGAGAGGGAGAAGGAGTGTGTGAGATGAGGGAGTGTGAGAGTGATGTTGCAAAATGGTAAAAGTTGTGAGGGTTGGCCGGTTATATAGCTCGAGTGGGTAAGGGGTTTCCGGGTGGGCTAAGGTTACGGCCCAACCGGCCCATTGTTACACCGTTTATATTACATACACACACACAATATACATATTACATACACGTTATTGACATATAACACATAGAAAATAACAACTTCCATTTAATAATGACATACATATACGCTAAGTGATTACAAGGCGTTTGCTCGAAAAAAAACCTAGAATGTCACATTATCCCCAAGTTTTAAGAACTTTCGTCCCGAAAGTTAAGGCAGCCACTGACAAGCTAGTGTAAATACGAACGTTTCAACGGGATGTCACATCATCCCCCCGTTAGTTTGGAATTTCGTCCCGAAATTCAGTTGTAGCTTCAGTGCTGGGGGTTTCATTTGGGAACAGCTGGGGATACTTGCGCTTCATCTGGTCTTCCCGCTCCCAGGTAAACTCTGGGCCACGGCGTGAGTTCCAACGAACTCGCACTAGGGGTATCTGGCTACGTTTGAGGGTTTTGATTTCACGATCCGTGATCTCAACCGGTTCCTCAGTAAAGTGTAGCTGTTCGTCAATAGTAAGTTCCTTGTAAGGAATGACGAGTGTTTCATCTGACAGGCACTTCTTCAGATTAGAGACGTGGAAGACGTTGTGCACAGCACTCAGTTCTTCAGGCAGATTCAATCTGTAAGCGGCCGTGCCGATCTTTTCGGTAACTTCAAAGGGTCCGACATATCTTGGATTAAGCTTGCCCCGTTTTCCAAAACGAACCACACCCTTCCAGGGTGAGACCTTATGTAGAGCCCGTTTACCAACCTGGAACTCTTGCGGTTTCCTGTCTTTGTCAGCGTAGTACTTTTGACGATCACGAGCTGCCGCCATGCGTTGCCTAATCTGGGCAATCTTTTCTGTGGTGTCAACTACATGTTCCGGGCCTGTGATCTGGCTGTCACCAACCTCAGCCCAGCAGAGAGGCGATCGGCATTTACGGCCGTACAATGCATCAAAGGGTGCTGCCTGAATGCTGGTGTGGTAGCTGTTGTTGTAGGAGAATTCTACCAACGGTAGGTGCTTCTCCCAATTCTTGCCAAAATCGATCACACATGCTCTAAGCATGTCTTCGAGGGTTTGGATGGTGCGTTCAGACTGCCCATCCGTTTGCGGGTGATACGCGGTGCTCATGTCTAAACGTGAGCCAAAAGATTTGTGCATGGCTTGCCACAACTCAGAAGTAAAACGCGCGTCTCGATCAGAAATAATAGAGGTAGGCACTCCGTGCTTCGAAACCACTTCTTTTAAGTATACCTCTGCTAGGGTAGAGAACTTGTCTGTTTCTTTAATAGCCAAGAAGTGTGCAGACTTAGTTAAGCGATCCACTATTACCCAAATGGTGTCATTTCCGCGCTGAGACCTAGGCAGGCCAGTAACAAAATCCATGGAAATCTGCTCCCATTTCCATTGCGGAATCTCTGGCTGTTGGAGTAGGCCTGATGGTTTCTGATACTCAGCCTTGACTCTTGCGCAGGTTAAACATTTTCTGACATACGTTGCTATGTGGGCTTTCATGCCAGGCCACCAATAGGTAGCCCTCAAGTCGTGGTACATCTTATCCGAACCTGGATGTACTGAGTAACGGGACTTATGAGCTTCATCCATCACAAGGTCACGTAAATTTCCATAAAGCGGAACCCATATGCGTCCGGCTACGTAGTAAGCGCCGTCTTCTTTTTGTTCCAATCGTTGTCTCGATCCTCGCAGGGACTCAGCCCTGATGTTCTCGGCTTTCAATGCTTCAACCTGAGCATTCCGAATTTGATTAGGGAGGTTCGAGTGGATAGTGAGCTGTAAGGCACGAACACGCTTGGGTTTGGTCTCCTTTCTGCTGAGGGCATCGGCTACCACATTAGCCTTGCCTGGGTGATATTTGATTGCACACTCGTAGTCATTTAGGAGTTCGACCCATCGTCGTTGCCGCATATTCAACTCCTTTTGTCCCATTATGTGCTGGAGACTCTTGTGATCAGTGTAAATCGTGCACTTGGTGCCGTACAAGTAGTGTCTCCAAAGCTTGAGCGCGAAGACCACAGCTCCAAATTCTAAGTCATGCGTCGTATAGTTCCGTTCGTGGACCTTGAGTTGTCGCGAGGCGTAAGCAATAACCTTCTCGCGTTGCATCAATACGCAGCCAAGTCCTTGAATAGAAGCGTCGCAGTAAACGACGAAGTCGTCGGTACCTTCGGGTAGGGAGAGGATAGGAGCACTACAAAGGTTCTTCTTTAGTTCCTGGAAGGCAGATTCCTGAGCATCACTCCATTTGTAAGCAACACCCTTCTGAGTGAGTGTCGTAAGCGGTTGAGCGATCTTAGAGAATCCCTTGATAAATCTTCGATAGTATCCCGCCAATCCCAAGAACTGGCGAACTTCGGTCGGAGTCTTAGGTACAGGCCAATTCTTAATGGACTCAATCTTAGCAGGATCAACATGAATCCCTTCCTGATTGACGATGTGTCCAAGGAAATGGACTTCTCTAAGCCAGAAATCACATTTCGAGAATTTGGCGTACAGTTGTTCATTGCGAAGGAGTTCGAGAATAAGACGTAGGTGTTGTTCATGCTCCTCTCGGCTCTTTGAGTAGATTAGGATGTCGTCGATGAATACGATTACGAACTTATCGAGGTAGGGTTTGCATACTCGGTTCATGAGATCCATGAAGATTGCAGGTGCGTTGGTCATTCCGAAAGGCATAACAAGGAATTCGTAGTGACCATAGCGGGTTCTGAAAGCAGTCTTAGAGATGTCCTCATCGCGGACTCTCAGCTGGTGATAACCCGATCGCAGATCGATCTTGGAATAATAGCTCGACCCTTGCAGCTGGTCGAACAGGTCGTCGATACGGGGAAGTGGATAGCGGTTCTTGATGGTAACCTTGTTAAGTTCGCGGTAGTCAGTGCACATTCGGAAGGAGCCATCTTTCTTTTTGACGAAGAGCACTGGGGCTCCCCAGGGTGATGAACTAGGACGGATAAAACCTTTGTCCAAAAGTTCTTGTAGTTGAGTAGAAAGCTCCTTGAGCTCCGTGGGGGCTAATCGATAAGGTGCACGAGCTATAGGCGCTGCTCCGGGAGCTAGCTCGATTTGAAATTCGACCTGACGGTGAGGAGGGAGTCCAGGTAGTTCTTCCGGGAATACCTCGGGATAGTCACGTACAACTGGAAAATCTTCAATCCTGTTTTCCATTTTCTGTGTGTCGGTAATGAGTGCTAAGATAGCGGTGTACCCTTTTCGTAGATACTTCTGGGCTTTTAAGAATGAAATGATGCCTGCGACTTCTCCGCTCTTGTCGCCTTGAACAATAAGGGGTTTGCCAGGGGGACGGGGGATACGAATAGCTTTCTCTTGGCAGAGGATTTCGGCTCGATGTTTGGATAACCAATCCATACCAATGATGACGTCGAAGCTTCCAAGAACGATGGGGAAAAGATCGATGCGGAATGTCTGACCCGACAACTCTAATTTACAGTTACGAATTATGTGTGAGGCCTCGAGGTTTCTACCATTAGCTATTTCAACGGTGTGCTTAGAGCTCAGCGGCGTAAGAGGGAGCTTAAGTTTCTTACTAATACGTAGGGATACATAACTAGCATCTGCTCCGGAATCAAATAGCATGGAAACATAACGATCATTAAGTAGGAACTTACCCGCTACAACGTTGGGGTCATTCCTTGCTTCTCCGGCTCCAATCACAAAAGCTTTTCCTCTAGCACCATTTCCAGCATTGTTGTTATTGTTCCCAGCACCCTGATTGTTGTTGTTTTGATTCAGTTCAGGGCAATCCTTTCGCATGTGCCCCATTGCTCCACACTTGAAGCATCCACGGTTGTTTCCTTGTTGCTGCTGTTGCTGTGGTTGTTGCTGATTCTGCCTAGCGGGGAACTGGCTTCGGCAGTCTTTGGCTTCATGCCCCATCTTGTTGCATCGCTGACACTGACCTTTTTCCACATGGCCCACTGTGATGTCGGTTACATTTGTTACACTTAGGGTGGTTTCCTCGATAGCCACCCTGTTGCTGAGGGCCCTTGTTGCTTTCAGTCTTCCTTTGTTGAACTGGGGCCTGAGTGGGGTTAGCATCCTTTCCCTGACTTCCATCCCACTTTCGCTTGTTATTGCCAGAAGTTCCAGCAGTAGCACCGATCCTCTGGGGCAGCTTGCCCTCTTCCACAGCCTGATTGGTGAGTTTGTGAGCAAGACGAACCACGGGCTGTATGGTGTTGAGGTTGGCCGAGGTCACATGGCTCCGGATTTCTGGGACCAAGCCTTTGATATACAATTCGACCCTTCGATACATAGGTTGGGACATGTTTGGGCAAAGTGCAGCATAGTCGTTGGACTGCTTAGTGTAGGTCTCAATCTCTGATCCGACCATCTTGAGCGCATAGTACTTGTTCTCGAGTTTGTGGATGTCATCCCTGTGACAGTACTCCTCTTTGATCATGTCCTTGAAATCTTCCCATGCAGTAGCATTAGCAGTTTCCAGACCAAGCATCTGAATCTGTGCTTTCCACCATGAAAGCGCGTTTCCTTCAAGCGTACCAGTTGCGTACTTAACCCAGTTAGCAGGGGGACACTCGCAGACGGCAAAGACAGCTTCGGCCTTTTCAATCCAATGCAGGAGGCCTATGGCACCCTCAGTGCCGTCGAAAGGGAGAGGCTTGCCATCCATGAAGGTTTTGAAAGTACAAACACGCGGTTGCGCAGGCGCAGGCTGACCTGTTGTGAGAAATGGAGCGAATAGGTTTTAGAGGTGAAAAGACGATGTGGAGGTAGGATCTAAACATCCTATAGCAACGGGTTTACCTCCAGGGTGAGCTGCGAAAGCTGCAGCCACCGTGTTGAGCAAGTTAGCGAATTGAGCCTGAGTCATGTTAACGCTTCCTCTTCCGCGTCCACTCATTGTCTTCATAACCAGAAAACACAGTATGAGTGTGATGTTGTAACGTAGCGAGAATAAGATAGAAGAGGGAGGTGTATTTATCTAATCAGGCACACTAGTATATATAGTAGAGCAGTTAACATAGGATAAATAAGCATGTAAGCACAAGTCCGAGCTATGAGGTCAGATAAGTCGAGCCTTGCACTTGGAGTGTAGTGTCGTCACGAGTCACGGGTTATAGTCTGGTTTTTCTCAAAAAGACTTTCCTTTTTAAAACCAAGTTCACTATAACCGATGGCTCTGATACCAATCTGTCACACCCCCAAAATCCACCTGCGGAGTACCGTCCGCTTGAGGGCGTGACCGACCAGGATCCAGCCACCAATTATACTGAATAATTGAATTAATAACTAAAGTAATACCTACTAACCATATGATTAGCAAATATCAAGTTCAGAGTTTAAAGTTTGAAAGTTAGGTTCAAATAACAGTTCAAGTGGATAGCGGAAGCATAGGCAAAATAGTTTAAACAAAGTTCATAGTTCAAGTTATTTAGAACCCAACACGCGGGTTTAGACGACCACTACACTTCCCAAGCCGCAAGCTCCTGAGTCACTGGTTACCTGCAAAGCATGCAGTAAGGGGTCAACAATAATGCTGAGTGAGTTCACTAGTTGTCCAGTTTTAATTACCAAAAACTTGTTTCACCAGTTAATTTATCCGTTTATACATGCCAGGGGGAGCTACCCCAAAAGTTAGCAACTAAACTGTTTTTCCAATACCGAACACTAGGTGACCGTTGCGTATCCGCAGAGTGCCCCGATGTCAATGTTCTATCATCATTGACGGATGCCTGAGTACATTAGTTCACGACCGATCCCATACCTTGGAACGGTGTGAGGTTGGTAAGACCTAAATAGCGCTATAAACTAATAACCCGTTCGCCTGGCCCCGGCGACTAATCGGTATTATGTAGTAGGGACTTTAAGTGATAGAGTTTCGTTTAGTGCCGTTTGTTGCAATCCGTATAAACAGTAATTAACTAAAAGGTTCCCAATAACAAGGGAAGAAAAGTAAGTTGTATCCCTCATAAGGGGATAGTGTTGTTTTTAGTTCCGTTTCCCAAACCACCGGGAATACATGCTTTAGGTTGTGAACTCACCTTGGGTTGCTCGGTAGATTAATTACCCGGTCGATCACGTTGGTCACCACGTCCTAGCATGGTTACCGATCATGGGTCAAGTTGGGGTACAAGTAAACACGTATAATCTACACATAACTAACACATAGCATGCACAACATATAATTACCCAATAAGTCATTGGGCCCGTCTAAGTTCTTTAACAGCAACAGTTAACAGTTAACACGTAGCCCAACTAAGCAGTAACAAGCATGTACAGTGAATACACTTGGGCCCAATAACTAACAGCCCAATCGAGACCAGGTGGTCTCGACTCGAGAACACACAGTTGCGAGTCGCAACCGGAGGTTGCGGCTTGTCATGGTCTGGTTACGAGTCGCAACCGGAGGTCTCGAGTTGTCATGATCTGATTACGAGTCGCAACCGGAGGTTTCGACTTGTCGTGATCTGGTTGCGAGTCGCAACCGCCGTAGTCTCGAGTTGTCATGTTTTGGTTGCGAGTCGCAACCGGGGGTTGCGAGTCGCAACCTCGGATACGTGCACAAGAATCCTTCTAGAACCTGTCCGATCATACTATCCAATAGAATTGCAATTTCATGTAATTGTGTACTAACCTATCAAATTATACCAACATGTTTTCTTGTCTACAATGAAATCAATATAGATCAAACATAACAATTTCAAATATTCATATGATATTCAACCCACATTCATCCAGTTCATCATTTGCAAGCATGTTCACCCAAAACAAAATACCATTTAGTCATCAACATCGGCCCTATATCTAGCACATTATCACCGATTTAGTCATCATCAACATACACTCGATATTTGTGGTTTTGTATATCATTATTCAAGCCAATTCATAGCTAATATTCAAGTAACAAGTCTTAACAAGTTTCATATCAATATGGCAAGAAATATCATCATTTTTAAACAACATTTTAAACAACATAACATACAATCATCGGTTAACATATCATGTAAACATATCATGTAAATATTTATTCTAAACATCGAACACCCCATCCTAACCATCATTTATCATTCATATGTCTTATTACTTTGTTATCATGCAAGGGTTCACATTTTTCATTCATCACTTCAATACTTCAAGGCAAATAGCAATGATATACATATAAACACATAGTGATGATCTAAGGTACTAACCGGTTGTGGAAGGACACCGATTACAAGGAAGAAAGTGAGGAAAAGAGGCGTCCGAGTGGTGATGATAAGCTTGACCGAAGCTCCTTGTTGTTGCCGATCGAATCCAAGAGAGGGAGAAGGAGGTGAGCTTGGTTGTTAGGGTTTTTAGTGAGAGAGGGAGAAGGAGTGTGTGAGATGAGGGGGTGTGAGAGTGATGTTGCAAAATGGTAAAAGTTGTGAGGGTTGGCCGGTTATATAGCTCGAGTGGGTAAGGGGTTTCCGGGTGGGCTAAGGTTACGGCCCAACCGGCCCATTGTTACACCGTTTATATTACATACACACACACAATATACATATTACATACACGTTATTGACATATAACACATAGAAAATAACAACCTCCATTTAATAATGACATACATATACGCTAAGTGATTACAAGGCGTTTGCTCGAAAAAAAACCTAGAATGTCACATTATCCCCAAGTTTTAAGAACTTTCGTCCCGAAAGTTAAGGCAGCCACTGACAAGCTAGTGTAAATACGAACGTTTCAACGGGATGTCACAGCATGTGACGTGAAACAAATGTACTAAGTATGCACACAATGGACATACATAGCATGAAATGTAATGTAAACAATGTACTAAGTACGCACACAATGGGCATACATAGCATGAAATGTAATGTAAAGCAATGTACTAAGTACGCACACAATGGGCATACATAGCATGAAATGTAATGTAAAACATGTACTATAATGTACTAACGAACATAGCAGGTATATGATGTGAAAACATGGAAAGCATGAAAGTAACAAGTAGGCACATGTGTTTCACCCCAAAACAGTTTGGAAAACAGTAAAAGTGGGGTCTATCTACTCACTTGAGATTGCTCAGAAGGCCTAAGATAACCACCAAGCAATGCTAGCGATCACGGAATCAAACAGCACCTAATATAGGTAACTATGTTAATAAACCGGACCTAAATCGGAGGATTAAGATAGAATGAGGGTTCGTAAACCAAATGAGTATGGAGACTCGTGTCATATGGTTTAACAAAGCCTACATACTAAATGAAACCTAACAGAAGTGTTTACGACCCGGTTAGGTAGCTTATGCTACTTTAACGCGTCGTTCGCGTGAAACGCGTTCGAACCGCCTAACTAGTCCTATGACAAGTGTTATATGCCTAAACATGTTACATAATCAGTTATGTGACAAAAGTTTAGGTTACATGTGCTTAATTACCAATTATACATGAAAATGGTATTCTGGTAATTTACCTAAGGCATATAAACTACCTATCATACAACTACTCAAACGATGTGACCATAAGGTATAACCTCGGAAGGTTATTCCCTATATACTATGGTCACCTAATGTGCTTGGTCGGATCCTAATGATCGACCAAATGGGTTGGGTTCGAAAGTATAAGCGATTGTTTAGATCGCTTACCTTACGACCCTAGACAACGTGGAAATCAGTAGGCATAGTCCCAAGGGACTATAACCATCGTGATTACAATCACGTTGCGAAGTTCAAACGAACTTCGCATTGACCATAAACTGGTCAACGCAGAAAGTCAAACAAAGTTTGACTTTCGGACTCGAAAAGCAATAAAAGAACGAAGGAATACTTACGAAGGGTCCCCGAATGCTAATCTCGATCCAAGAATCTCAGGTATGAAACAATGGTTTCAACTTAGAGTTACTCAAATCAAAATTCTAGTGGGTTTTGCAATGGATGGGGTTGGGTATTTATAGTGTTTCCCGAACTGTTAGGATCGTTTCTTGGAAAACGTGATCGAATCTTGGCCATACACTTGCACCCATGGTATTGTAATACCATGTGCACATCAAACCAGCCCATAGTATTGAGAAATACCATGTGCAAGAGTGGAAAGGACCAGATTCAAAGTTTCTGCATGTTTTTGCTGTCTGGGAGTCTGATGTGGCCCGCTTCAGGATACACCAAAACTCACGCGGGCCGCATGGCCTGTCTGATCAGTAAACAACTTTCAGAAATGACAGTTTTGGTCCCTTTTGTGTTTTAAGGCCATTTCCGACATGTTTAAGGCCCGTTAAGCAAACTTTAAGGCCCTAAAATGATGCCTAAACATTGTGGACATGAAACATGCTAAAAAATATGCCGGATGTCAGTTCGTTTGGTCGTACGATCGCGATGATCGCTTAATTACGACGGAATGCGCACAAGCGCGAAAAACGATCCAAATGACTCGACGAATGGATTTTTCTCAAGCCAAACACTAAAATAAAATATTTTAGTGCTTACATATATTTTTGGATGTCCGGATGTATTCAGAACGTAAGTTATGCGCAAAAATGCAAACTTGTGCACTTTTTGACACTTTTAGTCCCTGAATGACCCAAAAGTTTATTTTAGCACACCGAACCCCTCAAAGCCTATTTCTAACCTATGTAAAGGATATTTATGGTATGTTTAACTTATGGTCATGTTCCGGAATGTCTGTTACAGTTCAAATTGGCATACTTTCGCAGTTTATCAAGTTTAGTCCCTGTAAGCGATTTAACTTGTTTTTGCCATACCAAAGCCTTCAAAACTTATTTCTAAGTTATGTAAAGGTTATTTAAGGTATGTTAAGTATATGTTGATGTTCCGGAGTATTTGTCGCATTAAACTGGTTACGTTTACGCACCAGTTTGCGTATAACTCTCCAGAAAGCGATAAAGAGTTTGAAATTGAATAAAAGTCAAAACATGAAAAATGTAAAACACAACCAAACAAAGATTGGGATCAAATAACATTGTTTTATTGATAATTGAACTGTTCACAATGATTATAAGCACAGATGTTACAGTCTCCCCTACTTGTGGAAATTTCGTCCCGAAATTTATTTAGAGGAAACTTGTGGAAAAAGATGCGGATATTTCGCCTTCATTTGATCTTCGCGTTCCCAAGTAAACTCGGGTCCACGTTTAGCTTCCCAGCGAACTTTGACCAAAGGAATGCGCTTGCGTTTAAGCCACTTGACTTCACGTTCCATGATTTCCACTGGCTTCTCAACAAATTTCAGTGTTTTGTCAACACGAATTTCGTCAAGCGGTATGTGGAGGTTCTTATCAGCTAAACACCTCTTGAGATTGGACACGTGAAAAGTTGGATGAACATTTTCAAGTTCAGGAGGTAACTCAAGTCTGTAGGCTACCTTACCGATTCGTTCGACGATCTTGAATGGTCCAACGTATCTAGGTGCAAGTTTTCCTTTCTTTCCAAATCTGATCACACCTTTCCAAGGTGAGACCTTAAGTAATACTCGATCACCGACTTGAAATTCCAAGGGATTGCATTTTGGGTCCGCGTAACTCTTTTGACTGCTTCTAGCTGTCTGAAGGTTATCACGAACTTTCTTAATCTTGTCAGTTGTCTCTAAAATGAGGGTAGGTCCAGTAAGTTGAGCCTCGCCGATCTCATTCCAGCAGACTGGTGAACGACATTTTCGACCATAGAGAGCCTCGAAAGGAGCCATTTTGATGCTGGTGTGATAACTGTTGTTGTAGGAGAATTCAATCAACGGAAGATGTGAATCCCAACTACCACCAAAGTCGATCACACAAGCTCTAAGCATATCCTCCAGAGTCTGGATTGTTCTTTCAGATTGACCATCCGTTTGCGGATGATAAGCTGTGCTCAGGTTAAGTTGGGTCCCCATAGCAGATTACATGGTTCTCCAAAAATGAGAAGTGAAACGAGCATCTCTGTCAGAAATGATGTTCAAAGGAACACCATGTCGAACTACAATTTCATCCACATAGATTTTAGCAAGTCTGTCAGCAGGAAAATCCTCACGGATTGGCAAGAAATGTGCTGACTTAGTAAGACGATCAACAACTACCCAGATGGCATCATGACCTTTCTTTGTGCGCGGAAGTTTAGTAATGAGATCCATAGTAATGTTTTCCCATTTCCAAACTGGGATCTCTGGTTGCACCAATAAACCAGAAGGACGCTGATGTTCAGCCTTTACCTTAAGACAAGTAAGGCATTTTTATACGTATAAGGCAATGTCTTTCTTCATACCAGGCCACCAATACAGAATACGAAGATCCTTATACATCTTATCTGAGCCCGGATGAATAGAATAACGAGACTTATGGGCTTCATCCATAAGCAAGGTACGAAGATTATCTTGGCTTGGGACCCACAAACGGTCCATGAAGTAATACGATCCATTGTCCTTCAGTTCAAGAGCAGGTGTTATGTGATAGGGAAATTCCTTATCCATCAAACCTTGTGAAACACAAGATTGTTGGGCCTGAGAAATGCGTGCTTGGATATCTGATCGAGCTTGAATAACAGATTGAACATGAACAAAATGAAGCTTAGTACGTTCCTTACGACTCAATGCATCGGCTACGACATTCGCCTTACCAGGATGGTAGCAAATTTCGCAGTCATAGTCGTTTAGGAGCTCCACCCAACGTCGTTGCCTCATGTTGAGTTCTTTCTGATTGAAGATATGCTGAAGACTTTTGTGGTCCATGAAAACCACACATTTTGTACCGTACAAATAGTGTCTCCAGATCTTGAGAGCGAAGACAACTGCACCCAACTCAAGATCATGAGTGGTGTAGTTTTTCTCATGTATCTTCAACTGTCTCGATGCATATGCTATGACTTTGTTCCTTTGCATCAGAACACAGCCAAGACCCAGTTTCGATGCATCACAATACACGAAAAAATCATCATCTCCCTCAGGCAATGATAGAACAGGCGCATTGCAAAGCTTCTGCTTCAAGTTTTGAAAAGCTTCTTCTTGTTTGAATCCCCAATCAAAGGGTTTGTTCTTCTGAGTTAGAGCAGTTAGAGGAACTGCAATCTTTGAGAAGTTTTCAATGAAGCGGCGGTAATAACCCGCTAGACCAAGAAAAGAACAAACTTCTGTAGGAGTAGTAGGCGTATCCCGATCCTTAATCGCACTGATCTTGGAGGGATCTACATGAATACCTTGTTCGTTAATAATATGTCCTAAGAATTGAACCTCTTTAAGCCAGAATTCACACTTGGAGAATTTGGCGAAAAGTTGCTCTTTCTTTAGGTGTTCCAAAGTGAGACGAAGATGTTGCTCGTGATCAGCTCGCGTCTTAGAGTATATCAAGATGTCATCAATAAAAACAATGACGAACTGATCCAAATAAGGCTTGCAGACCCTATTCATTAAGTCCATGAAAACAGCAGGAGCATTAGTCAAACCGAATGGCATGACTGTGAATTCATAATGCCCATATCGAGTGCGGAACACTGTCTTGGGAATATCTTCTTCATGCACCCGAAGTTGATGATACCCCGAACGAAGATCAATCTTCGAAAAATAAGAAGCGCCCTGTAACTGATCAAAGAGATCATCTATGCGCGGTAGGGGATATCGATTCTTGATGGTAAGCTTGTTAAGCTCACGATAATCGATACCCATCCTAAAGGATCCATCCTTCTTCTTGACAAAAAGAACGGGAGCACCCCAAGGTGAAAAGCTAGGACGGATAAAACCTTTATCAGAGAGCTCCTGCAGCTGCTTAGACAACTCTTGCATCTCAGATGGTGCAAGACGATACGGAGCTCTGGCAATGGGATTTGCACTAGGTACGAGATCAATGCGGAACTCTACTTGGCGTGCTGGAGGTAGACCAGGTAAATCTTCTGGGAATACTTCAGAATAATCCCGAACAACAGGAATATCTTGAATAGACTTACCTTTGCCTTTATCTGCTATGACATGTGCCAAGAAGGCCACATAATTCTTTCGCAGATACTTCCGAGCTTTGAAACAAGACATGAGTTTGAGACCCCCGGCAGGTTTCTCACCACGAACCTGTAGGATCTCGCCTGTCGAAAGCGGCACACGAACGATCTTCTCGAAACAAACTACCTATGCGTGATGCTTGGATAACCAATCCATACCCACAATGACGTCGAAGCTTCCAAGTTGCATTGGCGTGAGGTCGATAGGAAAAAGATGGTCGTTAAGATTCAACTGGCAGTTGCGAAGAACAGAATTAAGAACAATGGGTTCACCACTAGCAACCTCTACTGTCAAAGGTTTACCTAGTTTCGTTCTAGACACGCGAAGCATTGGCTTAAAAGACAATGACACAAAACTCTTGTCGGCACCCGAATCAAAAAGAACAGATGCAGGCTGATTATTAATAAAGAACGTACCGTTCACCACATTATCGTCCACCTGCGCCTCTTGGGCATTCATGTTGAAGACTCGACCTCGAGCCGGAGCCTGAGCTGGATTCGCATTCACCAATCTTGGACATTGATTACGGTAGTGGGTCAGATCCCCACAGTTATAACAAGCACCTGGTGGGTAGTGTGGTCGTGCACCTTGACCCTGTTGCTGAGCAACTTGTTGAGCCGGGTTCTGAACTGCCCGATTCTGAGCAAACCGACAAACATTGGCAAGATGACCCGACTTCCCACAGTTATTACAGAAACGGCACTGATGTTGCGGCTGATGGTGACTGTTGCATCTATTGCACAAAGGTGCATTCCCTAAATAGGGTTTCTTCGCTGAAGGCTGTGCGGGTTGGTTGGGAGCTGCCTGGTTAGCTTGGGCAGTGACAGCAAAATTTTGGGAAGCCTTACGCTTCCTTGACCCTCTCAAAGAACCAGAATTCTTTCCGTTCTTGTTTTGACCTTTCTTGCTATCTTCCTTGTCAGCCGACTGTTTCTTGCCCTTGTCGCCCTTCCTGTGTAACTTATTCTTCCGAATCTGCGACTCAGTCAATGTCGCGGCTAACTCGATCGCCTGACAGAGTGTGGTAGGGTTACTACCAGTAATGATGTCTTGCACTGAGTCAGGTAGGCCGTCGATGTACCTTTCGATAGCCTTGTCGAGTGGGTTAACCATAGTCGGGCAAAGCAGACTCAACTCCTCAAATCTATCAGTATATGCCCTGTGCTCGCCACTGTCTTGTTTCAAGCCATCAAACTCTTTCTCCAACGCTCGCTGTTCATGACGAGGACAAAACTCCCTCATCATAAGAGCCCTAAGTTCAGACCAGGTTTGTGCTAGAGCAACTTCTGAACCACGGTCTCTCATAACCCCGTTCCACCATGTGAGAGCCCTCTTCTGAAACACACTCGAAGAAAACTCGACCTTGCGATTGTTAGGACACTGCACGTGGCGGAAAGTATTCTCAATGCTCTCGAACCATTGAAGAAGCCCAGTCGCTCCCTCAGAACCACTAAACTTGAGTGGTTTAGCCGAGTTAAAATCCTTGAATTTGCATGGAGCATTGTTGTTGTTGTTGGCTTGGTTCCATTGAGCAAAGAGGTTTGGGAATTGAGCAGCCATTTGCTGCGAAATGATTTCTGCCAGTTCGGCAGTCGCTATCTGGTTTTCGCGTCGAGGAGGCATTCTAAAAGAGGAAACATGAAAGGAAACGAGTGAGATGATTGGATGAAAAGAATGAGATGAAACAAAAATTGACAACAGCAAAGATGGTGGTCAATTGTTCGCATCACAAAGCAAACAAGCGACACACAGTGACTAATCAAAGTAAATGGGTCAAAATAATGTATCGCGAAGACATGCTCGCCTATAAGTGAACACTCACCCCAAGAGTTCCCAGGTAAGAGTGACTGGTCCGATTATGTGGATTTGTACGAACACTCTAGCCTTAGACAGAAAACCCAGGGTACAGGCATTCACTCTTCCAGTTTGCACGTGTTCACACTTATTTAAAACCCAAAACCTTGACTAGATTTTTGAAAATTCAAAGGGGTTTAAAACCTTATAACAGAGGGTTCAAAACCTTGTAATAAATCATTCAAAAACAGAAGATTGTTTTTCAAAAATCGTTTCGGAAAATTGGGTTCTTGTTTTTGATAATTACCTAAGGATAGGTGATGTACATGTTTTAAAATCTAAACACAAGATAACTTGTGTTAGGGTCCTAGAAAGGTTATAGTCTAGGTTAAAGAATTACTAATAACCTGATTCCCTATAACTATTGGCTCTGATACCAACTATTCTGTCACACCCCGACCACGTATAACATACAAAACGTGGCGAAAAACGTCGGGGAGTGTTGTAACAGAATTAATTGTTTCATAACCATGGCATTCAAAGTTGTATTTTATTTATCAACATAAGGGTTACATTGTCTTAAACAGGAAACAAAGAGTACATAACATAATTAAACTAAGTCTATCTTCGTTTTATGTCTCTAAGGCACAGGTCCACCCTAGTATCATGATCATCATCCTACGCAAAAGCTCCTGAAAACACATGTGAAAATAGGTACGTCAGCATAAAAATGTCTGTGCGATACATAGGATTTGTGAAAAGAGGATTCATGACTTATAAGTTTAGAAAAAAGTTGTTTAACAAAAGTCAGTCATGAACCTTGTAAATTGTTTTGTTTTGTAAATCATTCAAAAAGCGATGATATGTATAAATAAGAGAATAATGTGAGGTTAAATGAATAACCAAGTAAAATGAGATTGTATAAGATAAGTTGTTTTGTAAATCAATGTCTCGTGAAAATAAGTTGTTTATGTAAAACGTAATATGTCAAATATTGAAATGATTTAAGTAACGCCACGACATGTAATGTCATACAAACACTTATATATAGGAAGTACCAGCGGCGTATCCACCATGCTTGTATCATATTACACACGCCTCGTTACTCAAATCACTTACTCAAACCACCCACCAATGTAAATTGTTTATGTATAAATGCATTGTCATGTGTTAATGTGTAAACCATATTGAAATATCTATGTCCAATGTAAACCACTAAATGTGTATATCAAAGCCAGAATGTTTATGTTTAATGTAGATCATGTAATGTGTACCCAAAATTATCATGTATGGTAAGTGAAATGTATCAACTAAAACATATGTAAAATGCACAAAAACAAGGTATTGAAGTAAAACATGGTTTAAATCAACGTTATGTTTTGTAGAATAAAGGCATGCTATACTGATATAAACATATATGCGGTATTGTGAAAATGCATACATCAAAGCCTTGAGACTGTGGCGATAAACCCTTAAACAAATTAAAGGTTTATCTAAGTTATGTGTATCGAATTCGGTCATTCCTTCCAATCCAAACAAACCCAGGATTTCAGGAACGGGAGTTGTCAATTCCTATGGTACCACTACCTACTAACGAATGGCGTAGCTAATGTTAATGAATGTATTGTTCCATTGTAAACAACCCAAATGTCATAACAAAATGTAAGCATGTGATGAAAACAACTGTACTAAGTATGTAACAAATGGACATACATAGCATGTGACGTGAAACAAATGTACTAAGTATGCACACAATGGACATACATAGCATGAAATGTAATGTAAACAATGTACTAAGTACGCACACAATGGGAATACATAGCATGAAATGTAATGTAATGTAAAGCAATGTACTAAGTACGCACACAATGGGCATACATAGCATGAAATGTAATGTAAAACATGTACTATAATGTACTAACGAACATAGCAGGTATATGATGTGAAAACATGGAAAGCATGAAAGTAACAAGTAGGCACATGTGTTTCACCCCAAAACAGTTTGGAAAACAGTAAAAGAGGGGTCTATGTACTCACTTGAGATTGCTCAGAAGGCCTAAGATAACCACCAAGCAATGCTAGAGATCACGGAATCAAACGGCACCTAATATAGGTAACTATGTTAATAAACCGGACCTAAATCGGATGATATAGATAGAATGAGGGTTCGTAAACCAAATGAGTATGGAGACTCGTGTCATATGGTTTAACAAAGCCTACATACTAAATGAAACCTAACAGAAGTGTTTACGACCCATTACGACCTGTTTAGGTAGCTTATGCTACTTTAACGCGTCGTTCGCGTGAAACGCGTTCGAACCGCCTAACTAGTCCTATGACAAGTGTTATATGCCTAAACATGTTACATAATCAGTTATGTGACAAAAGTTTAGGTTACATATGCTTAATTACCAATTATACATGAAAAGGGTATTCTGGTAATTTACCTAAGGCATATAAACTACCTATCATACAACTACTCAAACGATGTGACCATAAGGTATAACCTCGGAAGGTTATTCCCTATATACTATGGTCACCTAATGTGCTTGGTCGGATCCTAATGATCGACCAAATGGGTCGGGTTCGAAAGTATAAGCGATTGTTTAGATCGCTTACCTTACGACCCTAGACAACGTGGAAATCAGTAGGCATAGTCCCAAGGGACTATAACCATCGTGATTACAATCACGTTGCGAAGTTCAAACGAACTTCGCATTGACCATAAACTGGTCAACGCAGAAAGTCAAACAAAGTTTGACTTTCGGACTCGAAAAGCAATAAAAGAACGAAGGAATACTTACGAAGGGTCCCCGAATGCTAATCTCGATCCAAGAATCTCAGGTATGAAACAATGGTTTCAACTTAGAGTTTCTCAAATCAAAATTCTAGTGGGTTTTGCAATGGATGGGGTTGGGTATTTATAGTGTTTTCCGAACCGTTAGGATTGTTTCTTGGAAAACATGATCGAATCTTGGCCATACACTTGCACCCATGGTATTGTAATACCATGTGCACATCAAACCAGCCCATAGTATTGAGAAATACCATGTGCAAGAGTGGAAAGGACCAGATTCAAAGTTT
This sequence comes from Helianthus tuberosus, assembly GCA_030545235.1. NCBI lineage: Eukaryota > Viridiplantae > Streptophyta > Magnoliopsida > Asterales > Asteraceae > Helianthus > Helianthus tuberosus. The sequence continues at coordinate 153,600,593 of CM060451.1, read as the reverse complement.
CTGCATGTTTTTGCTGTCTGGGAGTCTGACGCGGCGCGCTTCAGGGTACACCAAAACTCACGCGGGCCGCATGGCCTGTCTGATTAGTAAACAACTTTCAGAAATGACAGTTTTGGTCCCTTTTGTGTTTTAAGGCCATTTCTGACATGTTTAAGGCCCGTTAAGCCAACTTTAAGGCCCTAAAATGATGCCTAAACATTGTGGACATGAAACATGCTCAAAAATATGCCGGATGTCAGTTGGTTTGGTCGTACAATCGCGATGATCGCTTAATTACGACGGAATGCGCACAAGCGCGAAAAACGATCCAAATAACTCGACGAATGGATTTTTCTCAAGCCAAACACTAAAATAAAATATTTTAGTGCTTACATATATTTTTGGATGTCCTGATGTATTCAGAACGTAAGTTATGCGCGAAAATGCAAACTTGTGCACTTTTTGACACTTTTAGTCCCTGAATGACCCAAAAGTTTATTTTAGCACACCGAACCCCTCAAAGCCTATTTATAAGCTATGTAAAGGATATTTATGGTATGTTTAACTTATGGTCATGTTCCGGAATGTCTGTTACAGTTCAAATTGGCATACTTTCGCGGTTTGTCAAGTTTAGTCCCTGTAAGCGATTTAACTTGTTTTTGCCATACCAAAGCCTTCAAAACTTATTTATAAGTTATGTAAAGGTTATTTAAGGTATGTTAAGTATATGTTGATGTTCCGGAGTATTTGTCGCATTAAACTGGTTACGTTTACGCACCAGTTTGCGTATAACTCTCCGGAAAGCGATAAAGAGTTTGAAATTGAATAAAAGTCAAAACATGAAAAATATAAAACACAACCAAACAAACATTGGGATCAAATAACATTGTTTTATTGATAATTGAATTGTTCACAATGATTACAATCATAGATGTTACAGTATATTTTTTAATTTTGTTTACTAAGTTCATATGTTTTTAACACTTATTATTTTATAATATGTAGGATCGCACACGAGGAAGCGGGTGTAGCGATCTCAACGTGATGAAAGTCGCTTTAAAGGAATTTAAAGATAGATATCCGAGCGGTTTTCAACATGTCGAGGCATGGGAGGTCGTTTGAAAACACGACAAATGGGCCCAAGTCCCATTGTTGGGTGAGGAAGGGGAAGGTTCGGCACAAAAAAGAAAGCCCGTTGAGGTGGACCCTTCCATACCCGATATGAACGAAGACCCCTCACCACAAAGAACACAACGGCGAGACAAGCGTCAAGCGACATCGTCCGAGGGCTCGGCCGAGTTGGCGGCACAATTCAAAGAGTACACCGCCATGAAAGAAGCGAAGCACGCGATTGAAATGGAGGCGATTGAATTGAGGAAGAAAAGATAGTCGGAGGCTCGTGAGCTCATAACGGAACAACGTGAGACGATGAGAAACTACGCGCACGATCGAGATATGAAAACATTACTCAAGCCGCACGACGATGTTCCGCCGGAAATGTTTCCGTTCATCCTCGCCTGAAAGCGCGAGATCGCTAACAAGTACGGGTGGCCGTGCAATTTCTAAAATTTTTATGTAGTATTGCGATGTAATTTTTATTTTCTAGTTTGAATGTAATTTTTATTTTTAATTTAATGAAATGTCTTTTATTAAATTTTATTTAATTTTTATTAATATTTGTCTAATTTATAAACATGCATAATTACAACAAATAAAAAAAAACAAGTCCCCCAAGAGAGGAGTGCCGCCATCAAATTGAGGGTGTGAGGGGAGTTAAGGGGGAGTTGACGTGGCACGTACTGATTGGGTGTGTGTAAGAGAGGGGACTCCCCTAAGAGAGAGTGCCCCTCTCACCCTAAGGACAATTTAGTCATTTATACACAAATTACAACTCAGATCAGCTTCCTGAATAAATTGGACTTCAGAGAATCATCATCATCATCATACTCAGTAAATCCCACCAATAGCAAAGCTAAGGTAGGGTCTGAGGAGGGTACATGTAGACAACCTTACCTCTACCCCGTAGGAATAGAGAAGCTGCTTCCAGTGAGATCCCCGGCTCGATTGTAGTTTTGTATCAAGCCTTGGACCTAAGACACATATCACTCAAACAATCGGAACAGAGACTGATTGGTGCATGTACCCCCATGTCTTTCAGCTATCAACGTCACCACATGATGCATGATTAACCATCCGTCGCTTTTAACGTTATTTTCACGAAATTATTAAAATAACGTAAAATTAGTACCATTTCACTTTTGCCCCCCGAGCGCCCACACATATATACATTATATGTGCACACCGCAAGCGGGGCATAATTGGACTTCAGAGAAGTGGTGGGTAAAGTACGCACCCAACAACTCCCGACTGTCAATGGAGATCACACGCAGCCTTATCCCCCCACCCCCTCTCTCACATCTCCATATACATACATATACTCCCTTGTATCTATATCTCCAATCTTGGCACCAGTTGGTTATAATCTGTTTCAACTTTCAACCACCCAAACCAAACCCATCTAGGGTTTCAACGGTTTGATTGCAATATTTCATTCCATTGGCTTCTTAATTATTCTTATCTTGCTGTCTGATGGATCCGTCGGTTATGATGAAGAGCGGTGGGTTCCGGTCGGATAATACCGGGTCTTCGCTGTGTAATTTGACGGAGATCTGGCCATATCCGATGAATATTGGCAATAATATTAGCGGTGCGTTTGTTAATGATCTGATAGTTGTGGTTAACAGTAAGAAGCGACGTGAAGATGATGAGTCTTCTAAAGGTGTTTCTGTTTCTACTAGCAGCCGTAGTAATGGCAATAGCATGGTAATTAATTAGTTAATTATTAAATTGGTCAATTGTGGTGTATGGCACTGGTGGTGTATGGTTGCAGCCTGCAGGCAGGTGAGGTGGTTGTGGTTGCGAGGATGAGGTGTTGTACTGTGGTGGTGTGTGATGGCTAGTGAAGATACATATCAGAGGCCGGACATGTCCCTTGGGACGAACCGGAATCGTCCGAACAGGGCATCTAAAATATGTCCGTTCCTGACCAAGTACCTCCGGAGACGAACCTCCATTTAAGTGCGTCCGGACGCATGACGTCGTCTCAGTTGACTACTATAAATACTCCTCCAAGTACAAAGCCAAGTACGATTTTCTGAACCTTCGTCCTTACTTTCTCTCTCTACTTTCTCTCTCTACTTTCTCTTTCTACCAATACTTATCCTCACGCCGGAGGGTGGTCGTAGAGGGGCCCTCCCATCTCTGCGGCGAGCCTAACGGTTTTCTGTTTTGCAGGACTGTTCTCCAAGCTCATTAACAAGTTCCAAACCCTCGTTTACAGGCTCCGGCCCTGACACGATTCTTTGGTTCTTCAATTGGCGCCATCCGTGGGACTCGAACCCACGACCACGTGGTGGAAGCAAGGTCCATTCATAATGTCATATTAGGGAGACCTGGTATGTGCGCCTTCGGTATTATTAGTTCTACCATTCACGGATCGTTAAAATTCCCCACCGAGGCAGGAGTAGCAACCTTACACTCTGAATCTACAATCTGTGTGGCCAAAGTAAGACAAAGCAGCAGTAACGTTCAACCTCCAAATCTCCAAACAGAGGAATGGGCCATACATCCGCATTTTCCGGAGCAAAAAAATTGCAATTGGGGCCCAGCTCCCCGAACGAACCAAAAAGAAACTGTGGAAACTTTTGTCCAATTCGCTCGATGTATTTGCATGGCAAACCTCTGATATGGTCGGAGTACCCCGATGTTTAGCCAAACATAAACTCAAAGTTTCGCATTCGGTAAAACCAGTAGCTCAAAGAAAAAGAAACATGGCTCCAGCTCGTAACAAAGCCATCTCCGAAGACGTACGAAAGCTACTCAGTGCGGGCATTATCAGGGAAGTGCGGTACCAAACATGGGTATCTAATCCGGTAATGGTAACAAAGAAAGACAAAACCTGGAGGATGTGCGTCGATTTCTCGGATCTGAACAATGCTTGTCCGAAGGATTGCTACCCTTTGCCGGAGATCGATTTAAAGATTGATTCTCTCTCCAGCTTCCGCCTCAAATGCTTCCTGGACGCATATAAAGGTTACCACCAGATTCAGATGGCTCTGGAAGACGAAGATAAGACCGCGTTTTTTACGAACGAGGGTCTCTTCTGTTACACCAAAATGCCATTTGGATTAAAAAACGCCGGAGCTACGTACCAGAGGATGATGGATAAAGCGTTCAAAGATCAGATTGGAAGAAATTTGGAAATTTATGTGGATGACCTGGTCATAAAAAGTCAAGCCAAAGATAACATGATCGATGACATACTCGAAACCTTTACACGGCTTCGGAGTATTAATCTCAAGCTCAATCCCAAGAAATGTTCGTTCGGCTTGGAGGAAGGAAAGTTCCTCGGTGTATGGGTAACTCAATCCGGAATCCAGGCACATCCGGACAAGATCAAAGTCGTGATCTCCATGCAGCCTGCTAAGACGGTCAAGGAAATTCAATCCTTGAATGGCAAGTTGGTGGCTCTTCACCGCTTCGTCTCAAAAGCAGCTGATCGCACTATTCCATTCATGAATGTATTGAAAAGGCGAACGGGAAAAGGTCAGATAGAATGGACGTCGGAGGCTGATGCAGCGTTCCAAGAGTTGAAAGTTTGTCTTGGGTCTTTACCCACTCTAACCGCTCCAATCACCGGAGAAACTGTAACTGTTTACCTCTCCGCTTCACATTTCGCTATAAGTGCAGTACTTGTGGTGCATCGAAATCAAGCGCAGATACCGGTTTACTATGTTAGCCGCGTCTTGAAGGATTACGAAACTCGGTACCCGATGATTGAAAAGCTTGCACTTGCATTAGTACATGCTTCCAGACGCCTCCGAAGGTATTTTCAGGCTTTCAATATAGAAGTACAGACTGATCTTCAGATCCAGCAAATTCTCAGAAAGCCGGAAGTCTCTGGACGTCTTACTAAATGGGCAATTGAGCTCAGTGCTTTCGACATCACCTACCGGACTAGAGGTCCGGTAAAGGGTCAAGCTGTGGCAGATTTCCTTACGGAAGTACCAATCGGGGAAAGCACCAAAGAAAAGACAATCCTCCCAAGAGTATGGAACTTGTACACGGACGGAGCGTCCAGCAAGGAAGGGTCAGGAGCCGGTTTAATTCTAATAGACCCGGAAGGGATAGAGTACACTTATGCTCCGCGCTTCGAGTTCAAAACCTCAAACAATGAAGCAGAGTACGAGGCTCTCCTCGCAGGACTCCAAACCGCAGCTAAGGCTGGTGCAACCTCCGTACTATCTCATGTCGATTCGTTATTAGTTGCCAATCAGGTCAATGGAGAATACGAGGCACGAGAAGAAAATATGATCCGGTATCTCAACCAAGTTAACAGTTCAATCTCCTCATTTGACTCTTGCAAGATAGTACACATACCACGGAGCAAGAACAAAAAGGCTGATGCTTTAAGCAAACTTGCATCTGTAGCATTTTGCCACTTATCCAAGGAAGTCTTAGTTGAAACTTTACAAGCTCCGGCCATCCAACCAACGGAGTCCGTCATGTCAATCTCTGTACAAGAGAAATCATGGATGACCCCTATCTTGGAGTATTTGAAAGATGGTACGATTCCCGAAGACAAGGCTCAAGCTCGGAAGCTGAAAGTAAAAGCACTGCAATATCAGATGCATGATGGGCAACTTTACCGAAAGACCTTTCTAGGTCCGCTCCTAAAATGCCTAACACCAGAGGAAGCTAGTTATGTCATAAGAGAAATTCACTGGGGAATATGCGGTATCCACTCCGGACCAAGGATGGTCATAGCTAAAGTTATGAACGCTGGATATTTCTGGCCAGGCATGCATCAAAGCGCGGTTAATGAGCTACAGTCTTGCGAAGACTGTCAACGGCATGCTCCCATTAGTCACCAAGCCAAGAACAACCTCGTTCCTGTAACCTCGGCATGGCAGTTTCAGAAATGGGGAATTGACATTGTTGGTCCTTTCCCTGTTTCCACCGGAGGGGTAAGGTTCCTATTGGTTGCCATCGATTACTTCACGAAATGGATCGAAGCCAAACCCCTCCGGACCATTACAGGAGATCAAGTGTTGAGGTTTCTTTGGGAAAACATAGTATGCAGGTACGGAATGCCGCTCTGCATAGTCAGCGATAACGGGAAGCAGTTCGCAGAAAAACCGTTCAAGACATGGTGTGAGAAGATGCACATTGAGCAAAATTTTGCTTCGGTAGCCCACCCCCAAGCCAATGGTCAAGTTGAAAGAGCCAACCGCAGCATTGTGGAGGGCATTAAAAAGCGTTTGGGGAGAGAAGGCGTTTCATGGGCGGACGAATTGCCGCACGTACTGTGGGCTCACCGAACAATGCCGAAGACAAGCACCAGGGAAACCCCTTTCAGCTTGACATACGGTACGGAGGCAGTCATTCCTGCCGAAATGGGGATACCCACCCCCCGCATGCAGCTAAGTCAAGAAGAAAATGAACAAGAACTCCTCCTGAACCTAGACCTAGCCGAAGAAAGGAGAGAACTTGCGGCAATCCGAGAAGCAAAGTATAAAAAAGAGTTGGAAAAACATTACAACTCAAAAGTAAAAGAGGTCCGGTTCAAGGTCGGGGATTATGTCATGCGGAGCAACGAGGCGAGTCTGGCCGATGGCACTGGAAAAATGGCTCCAAAGTGGGAAGGCCCCTACCTAATCAACACCGCTGGAAAGGACGGTGCATATACGCTCAAGAAAATGGACGGGACCCTCGTCCCGCGTACATGGAATGGAGCACACCTAAAGAAGTGTTTTCTTTAAGAAGTTTTTCCTATTTTAAAGATAAGATTGTAATACGGAGGCTACGGCCTCCGTCACTCTTTTTCTTTCCTTGTAATGCGGATGGTTTTTGCCCGCACCGAACGATTTTTAATTCCAAGAACCGTGGAGGGTTTTACCCACGGATTACATAAAATGTTTTTACTAAGTGTTAACCGGAGAAGTATAACTCCGGATAAGAAAAATAGAATGATAAAATTTTCTATCATTAACAACGTTGCAACATAAGTATAATCTTCGGCCGAACTAGGGATGCTAACCCTAAAAGGAAGGAATGAACTGGTTCCGTTCGTATTCTTCCCTTCATTTAGAAATTATCCTAGAAAATTAAAACAAATCGGATCCGTGCTGAACGTTCTAGAAAAACAAGAAATGTAAAACACAAAACATGGACGCATGTATAAACAAGTGTTTACATCAAAAATTGACCGGACTTGTATAAACCGGAAATTACAAAACTATACACAAAGGATAATTGTCAAACATAAGTAAAAGCATCATTACATTCATCCAATAGGGTGCATATCCCAAACAACCGGACATGTCCACCCCCCTAAACAGTTAGACAAACTAAAAATTCCTAAGGTGCATACCGCAAAGAGCCGGGCATGTCCACCTTACTCCTTCGGAGAATCATCATTTGCAAAATACAGAGCTTTCTTAATCTCAGAAAGGGGCGCGTTGATAAGCTTCGGAAGGTCCTCTATCACCGGAAACTTAAGAGAATCGAAACAAGCAACCGCCGTATTTAACTCCTCCGTAGCATTACGATTCAACGATGGAACATCTTTATAAGGGGTCTTCTTCTGCAAAGCATGAACATATCCCTGATGAAGACCGGAATTAACACCAATAGAGCTAATTGCATTGTTAACTGCGGCCACGGCGGCAGTCATTTCTGGACCCTTATGGATGTTCTTTGCCAGAAGCTTGGCCCCCTCCGAAAGCATCCAAGCCTTCGTAGCTTGAAGCTCCTCCACCCTGGCTTTCAGGGAAACATTCTCCTCTTCAATCTCTTCTTCACGTCCTTTCATCTCCTCAATCCGATCCTTTAAATCGGCCTCCCCTGATTTAAGCGTATCCCGCTCTGGAAAAAGTGTTAGAAAAATAAGAGGCAACTAAACCAAGCAAAGGACGTACCGGCCATCATGCTCTCGTAAGCAAGACGAGCATTGTTAAAAGATTCTTCCATCTTCGCCAAAATTATCTTGTGCTCTTCATCCTTCTTCTTCATCGATTCAGAAAATGCTTGGAATTCCGAAGTTATCCTATCCCTGTCTTCCGCAGCAGCAGCAGCAGTCGCCTGGGATGATTGATTCTGAGCAATCAAAGACTTAACTTTCTCCTGCTGAGCCTGAAGATCTTGGGTCAGTTGAGTAACCTTCTTCTCCATGTCCAGTGCTTTCAGAACCTTCCGCTTCAAAGAGCGGGTTTCTTTTTCCAAATCCTCTTTAACCGACTCTGCTTCGACCCATCTCCGATAAACCTCTGTCACAAAGATGTTTGATTGAGCCTGATTGGTTAAAACGGCCGCGGCCAGATCTTGGCTCTTCATTTTCCGGCTCTTGGCATGATCTATCGGAGTGTTTATGTTGAAAAGCATAGTTCTTGCAACCAGAGCATCCATCACCGAGTCCTTGTTTCGAATATCCCAATCAGGAATAAATTTGTCTTCAGCAGTTGCCGGATCGACCTCCATATCATCCGAAAACAAATCTGCATATCGAAAAAAGGACATCAACTCAGGTCCGAACCAAGATGAGGGAAGCGAAAACACTTGATCTTCCCCATCATCTATAAAACAGTCCGGACCCAAGGATGAGCCCGAATGCGTACCTGAAAAAGTCACCACCTTCGGCTCACCATGAGCTTTTCCCTTATCCATACCCACCGGATTCTCTACATCGATGCTCTCCACTTCACTATCAGGAACAAAGCCACCTGAATATGTAGGAGTTGGTTCAGAACGAGCCAAAGCAGCCTCCTCCCTTGAAAACTTACCTCCTGTAAGGTGTTCATCCAGTTCATCCATCACATCACCGCCGAAATGAGAATCTTTCTTACCTTTCTTAGACTTTGGCAAAGGAAGAGGATCGGAAGAGCGAATGTTAAGCGGTTCATTTTTCCTCTTACGGGAACGGATTTTTAGATCCACGTCCGGCATAGCGCCTTTACTCTTTAAAGAAGCAGAAGAAGGATGAAAACGAAGGGCCTCATCAATACTACGAACCTCCGGGTCGCTATCAACATCATCCAAAATTGATTTATTACCCGCCCGAGATCCAGAGGAACCAGCAACACCTTTCACAGACGCCGGAACGAAGGAAGTCGCCATAGCTGCGGTCTGTTCCGGCATATTTTGGGGGATGGAAGATGAAGCCTCCGCAGTAGGATGGTCAGAAACATCGTGAGGAACTACTGGCCGGATCTCATGGGCCGAAAAAGCCACCTGCTTCATAAGAGGAACCTCGTCCTCGCCTTGATCTGCAAAATCAAAGTCAAAAACATCCGTGTTCGGAACCTTCAGAGCATCCAGAAGAGACATTATGACACCTGCATTTTCAAAATAAAGAGAAGATTAGCAAAATAATAAAATAATAGTGCCGAAGGGGATGTAAAAGGACGGAACTTACGATCACTCTTTCGGCGAATAATCGGCTAATCCCTATCGACCTAACCAATGGAAATGCTCGGGAAGGGGACGAATGGGGGATTTATGCTCAATTAGGGCACGGACTAGACTTTCGCTAAAAACAAAATCTTCACCAAGATCGAAAGACGTCGTCTGGTCCTTAAAGCGCCACCTCATGTCCTCCGATAGGTAGCGGTCATCCAGCCAGAAAAAGTTATCCTTCCAATTTTTTAAGCTTGACCGCTCTCCGGAGGACGGGGAGGGTACACCCTTCCGATGTGCAAAGGTATACCAATCTCCGGCCGTGATAAACTCATAGAAATACCGGAAAACGTTCAGGTCTGGTTTCTGTTCTAGGGCTCGACAGGAAATTTCAAAATGACATATGCGGCTAAGTCCGAACGGATTAACCTGACTAATATGAACCCTAAAAAATTGAAGTACCCTAATTAAAAACCTCGAGAAAGGAACCCTGTAATTCGCGAAATTGCAGACGCGAGTGTAAAAGGGAAACTTTCCTTGACGGAAAGGGTAAATGGTCTCGTTTTTTGACGGAAGAACCGGGTGAAGATCTAGGGGAATCATGTATTCTCTAATGAACTTATCCAACTGACGTTGGGTAAGCACACTCACACTCTCCGCAAGATTCTCCTTACCAGGGGCCATACTTTAAAGATAAAAGAAAAGGGACGCACCTTTTTCTGAAAGAAGAAGAAGAGATAAAGGAGGATAACAGTAGAGAAGATGAGAAAGATGAGAAAAGAGCAAAAAATGAAAAAATGAAAAGTGAATTTATAGGGGTTTTTTGAGTCGGTTAAGGGATGTCAAGTCGAACTGTCATTTCAGTATGCTCCCACGAATTCCAACGCAGGGTTTTGGAACTATTACGGATGGGTGACTGACGGTCAAACCACTTAAGTCACCCACGCCACATCATCACCGCTCAAATCACGCCACGTCATTCAACTCAAAGACCACTCCAGAGATGACACGTCATTCAAACATAAAACAACTTACGCAAACATTTTGCCAAGTCCCGTACGGAACTTAACAAACTGGGGGACTTGAAGATACATATCCGAGGCCGGACATGTCCCTTGGGACGAACCGGAATCGTCCGAACAGGGCATCTAAAATATGTTCGTTCCTGACCAAGTACCTCCGGAGACGAACCTCCATTTAAGTGCGTCCGGACGCATGACGTCATCTCAGTTGACTACTATAAATACTCCTCCAAGTACAAAGCCAAGTACGATTTTCTGAACCTTCGTCCTTACTTTCTCTCTTTACTTTCTCTCTCTACCAATACTTATCCTCACGCCGGAGGGTGGTCGCAGAGGGGCCCTCCCATCTCTGCGGCGAGCCTAATGGTTTTCTGTTTTGCAGGACTGTTCTCCAAGCTCATTAACAAGTTCCAAACCCTCGTTTACAGGCTCCGGCCCTGACACGATTCTTTGGTTCTTCAGCTAGGATGGTTCTTGGTGGTGTACGACAATGTGACTGGGTTTGAGTGTTTGTAAAAGTTAGATAAGATTTGTTATTTATTTATATTTTTATTTTTTTTAATAGAGGTGTATTTTAGTCCTTTTTATTAGAAACTAGCAGAATTTTCAAACGGAGTTAGAAATTTGGACTCAAATGGTTAAGAAAAGTGGCTATAGGGACTCAGGGCGTTAAACTTTTTGATATTTGACTCAAGTGGTTAAAACTACTATAACACAGTGACTCTAAAAGTAATTTACCCTAAAAACTTTTTGTTAAATTGTTTTAAAAAATAAAGTACATAATTAAAGAAAAACTACATTTTTATATAACAAGATATATTAGATAGAAAAGGCCAACGAATGTTGTATACAAGGTGTCGAATCCCCAAATAATCTCAATTGTCTGATCAAATAGATTCGTCGGAGTGCTCTCAATTACCGGAATATCTATGCAAAACAAAGCGTCGTTAGCCTCGTCACAAAAGACCCCGGAGGGGAATTCGTGACCAAGATCCGACGTGAGAGTAAGAATATGTCGGGATGAAGAATTAAATTCCGACACAATAAATTGGTCGGAGTAAATGGTGTGAATTCCGTATTAGTGTATTCAATTCAAAAGGAATGGTTTTTCTCGTATATCCAATAGTATCTATTTGGGATAATATCAGTGGCGGATCTAGGATTCCGACCAAGCGGGAACGTTTTATAAATAAGCGGTAACGAAATCGAAAAAACGTCAAAATTTTCCAAAATTTACACTAAAAACGTCAAAAATTTTCCGACCAAGCGGTAGCGGAGGCTACCCCTTGGTCTAATATATATCCGCCCCTGGATAATATGGAAACAGATAATTTGAATAGTGTTAGTTTGGTTTAGGTTTTAAGTTTGGAATTAGGTTGTATATTTACCAAAACTTAGGGTTTTATGGATTGATTGGGGATAATTTGGAAACAGATAGCTTGTATTAAGGTTTAATTCAATTTTTTATTTTTATTTTTTGTAAATTTTATGAACTCTCAGCATATTAAAAGGTGTGGTGAGATGGCACGCAAGCAACGTTGTTTCACGGATCAAATGTACAAAGTCAGTGTTTTCGCATAAAAGTTGTCATACAGTTTAGTCCTATAGGTAAATAAATAGATTAACATGCATTTAATGGTTATCATCATTGTATCATGTCATTACTAAATTTACATCTTTTTGATCAACTCTTACGGTCAAACTTGGAGAACTTGAACCCGACCTGATAGAGATGAACGCTAACTCTGAAAAGCTACAACATGCTTATAATGAACTTCTAGAAAACAGGCTTCAGTTGAAAAGGGTATGAGCTGGTTCTATACTTATTTCTTATATTTTCCGAGTTCATAAATCATGTTTATATATTTTTCTTTAGACGGGTGAGGTTCCAAGTTCGTAGAGTACTTTTTAAATTTCATTTATATAAGATCACCTATCTTGCACGTTTCAAAAAGTGGTGGTAATTTTTTAAACTCATAGATTTTCTCTGATATCTCTATATGTCAATTATATGTTCTTTAGAACTTACACACACATAGTTGGTATGACAATTCTATATTTTGAAATGGAGGTAAATGATGTCAAACACATCTTTTTTAGCGATTCAATTGATCTGGCGGCCATGTCGGTTATATAGATTACAGTGGTGGTGGTTTGGCTCATGTTTGGGTTCCGATGGCTACAAATGAAATCGGTCGTGGTGGACTTGCCAAACGTCGTTTCATAACATTGTCAAACATAATTTACAACTTTAGTGTTTACCACACTTGACCCAAACCATTTATCTTGGATGCACTTTGCAACTGTTTATTTCTAAACAACTTTACACTTTCTGATTATTTTAATCATTTTTAAACAAGTTGTTTGACTTTCTTTAGGGAAAGCAAAGTACATCTATGGATGGGCGAAGCTTTGAAGGGGCAGGAGGGGGCGACCGACCCTCTGAACTTTTCGTTCAGTAGTGGAGAGTAAGTAGTTTTCGTATAGAAATTTTTAGGTATATATGTTTTCAAGCCCACATTTTTATAGAAATTTTTAGATCCGATGACTTACGCCCCCGGTCGGAAATCTCAAACTTCGCCACTGATCTATGGAACCTCGAGATTCACAATTGTTTATAGGTTAAAGTTATTGCTGAGGAGATGGGAATTGGGTTTATAGAATTTGGTTTCCAGTCAAAATGGGAAGGGAAAGATATACCTATAATGTCCAAGGTAAAAAAAAACGAACAATTTATCATTTAATAATTTTGTAATGTAATAGTAGAAGGACAAGGGCTTTGTCGTAGGGCAAGCGGTGCTCAAGGCAGAGGCGAGCAAAGTGGCAAAACATGAGAAAGTCTGCCTGGAGAATCAACATGTGTGTTGTCCCGTTTGCGTTTGATACCTTTGGTGGTCTCGCTCCTGACGCTGTGCGGCTTTTGAATCGGGTTCAAAAAGTCGTTAATAGTAATTCTTCGTCGCTAAAGGTTTCAAACTTTGTATTTAGTAGAATTGGTTTTTCTATTCAAAAGGGGGTGGCGGCGCAACTTGTTACCCGACTACCTGTCATTGCTTTGTAAAAAAAATAAAAAAAAAATTAGTAGAAGTTGACTTCTTATCTATCCAGCTTGTATCATAATTCATAAGTACAATGGTAATGCTAATATCTCAGTAGGGGATGGTTCAAATGAAAACCGTTTTTATTGTGAAAACTCGAAAACTAACTAAAAAAAGCCTAAAAAACACACAAATTTTTATTTTTTTTTTCAATTTTTTTTATAAATTTCGCTAGTTTTTATATATGAAAAAAAAATTTCAAAAAAAAAAAAAAAAAAAATTTTTTTTTTTTTGGTTGTACTGCACATTTGTAGTACACTAATACGGAAAGCCTAAACCACTTAACCCACCCCCCACCGACGCCCCCCAAAAACCTAAACCCCCCACCCCCCAAAAACCTAAATTCACCCTCCCACCAAAAGCCTAACCCCCCACCCCCCAAAAACCTAAACCCCCCCACCCCCCAAAAACTAAACCCTAAACATAAACCCGAAAAAAAACCTAAACCCCCCCACCCCCACCCCTCAAAAACCTAAACCCCCCTCCCCCCCACACCCAAAAACCTAATCCTAAACCTCCAAAAAAACTAACCCTAAAAGCTAAACTAGACTCAAAAAGCTAATTTTAAGCATGTAATGCAATTGTAGTACATGTTATATTGCACATGTGCACTACTATAATAATAGTATTGAAAACAAGACGACACCATAAATCTTTTTTTATGTCATAAAAAATATGCTCGAATATACTTGAATGAAAGATACAAAAATTTGTGATCTTATGATGCCATTTTTGTTTTAAAATGATAACGTATGGAGAAATGGGAAATGTTTGAAAAGTTATATATTTTTTTTTCCAATTTTACCCCTCCTTCATTAAAAGTCTCCCCCCCTTCTTTTTAGTGGTTTTTAATTAGTTTTCGAGTTTTCACAATAAATAGTGGTTTTCATTTGAACCTTCCCCTATCTCAGTAAGTAGTAAAGATGAAATTTGCTAACATTTTATGATGATATATAATTAGAAAAATTATGAATTCTAATATATATTAATTTCTATGTTATTTGTCTTAATACGGAATCTCTATTACTTATATTTTTAAGCTTTATATTAAGTTTATTTGTTACACCCGTGTGTCACAAGTGCACATAACTTAGTTACGATGATATATAATTAGAAAAATTAAACCGGTAGACTACAATATTGTTACAATAATGCTTTCTTATTTTTGAATTTAACCCCAAAATAAATAAGAAATTCCTAATAGAAAAACATGTGGCTTTCGTTTACTTGCAGTTAAAGAACATGGATAGAGTAATCACAAAGGGGGAAGGGGTGCCTAAACGGGGTACCATAAGTCCTAACTCCTTCTGATCTTCTTGCGGCAGTCACTTATACCATTCACTACCTTAAAACATTGAGTCCACCATTTTATCTCTCTCTCTCTCTCTCTCCATGCACGCAACTCTCTTTATCTCTCTCCTACTTTCACACACGAACCATCGGCAACCACAAAGACCACCCCTACCCGCAGGACCGACAGTGGTGTGCAGCCTGCGGGTAACCCGAAGGCAATGGTTTGGAAACCAGGCCCCCCTTAATGAGGATGTGATTACTATTTTACTAGTTTTCAAATAAACAAGACATCAATTTCAAACATGTGGTAAAGCTTTCTCAAAGTCGTGACATAACATCACCACACATGTATTTTGAGACCCATACCTTTCATGCATGAAGTTAATTTTGTATGTGCATGTGTGTACTTGTCTTATCTCTTGGATTTTTGTTCTTTTGATGGATATAGAATGGTGAACTACCACTCCCCAAATGGCAACCAATGAAGTGTTCTTTATTTTTCCACTTTCTTGTAACAACTATGAAAGGATGGAACATGTTATGGAATGGGCAAAAAGTTATAAGAGTTGCTATAAATGGAACTAGTTAGGAATAACCTACGGTTTGTTGCGACTAAAATTATGTATTAAGAATTTTCATTTTGCTATTATTAACTAGTTTTGAGATTTTAGAAACCAATAAAAATGAATTTGTAACTTAGGAATGAAAGAGAAAAGTTCCATCTTCAAACGGCATAACCTAATAAAACAAAAACGAATTTACACTCAAATAAAATTGTTATGAGCAACCAAATCATTGAATATAACAAAAAATAAGTTAATATATAGTAGCGAAGTATTAGTGATCACTAGCTTTAAATAAAAATATGATTAGACATTGGTACATTGCTACAAAGGGTGGTCCGACACCATACATGTACTTGGATTGGGCTCGTGAAACGACCCAAACCTAGAGGCCTCATCTGTTGGGGTTACGTACTACAAAATAGTTGTTAAACTTGAAAATTCAATCATATGCAACAGAAAACGTTCAAACATTTCAGACAATACATCAATATCGAATTACATAATCCTCAAAACACATCTGAAGGTTTAAAAGCAAACCATAAACAAACGGGATGTCAGTCTTTAGGTAGGGTGGCCTTCATTTCCGATTCAATCATGTCTACACAAACCCTCATAGCAAACCTACACTTTAAACTGATGTGCATACTAAAAGTCACTTAAGCTAAGTGAGTTATTGTTTCATAAAACATCTTGGAAACTTTAGCATTTACATAAATTATCATAACATAACATAAACGTAGTGCAACATTCAGAAAACATCTTGGAAACTTTAGCATTTACATAAATTATCATAACATAAGTGTAGTAAAATATAACATATCGAAACATAACATGGAGGTTATGTTATCCTCATGAGTGATCATCATCGCTCCACACCGTTAATCGTCACTAGCGTCCTTTAACTTGTACCCTAGCTATAAAGCCATAGACAAGTCGCTACCCTATAGCATGCTCATAACGTTAGTCGTCGCCATGGCCGGCCCTAGGGGTGGGCGGGGAGGACCACCGGCCAAGGCCCGATATTTCGAGGGGCACATTTTTTATGAAAAAAACCCGATATGTATATGTAAAATATTTTTTTAATCAGATACATCCATACAAACACCAACATAGGCACTCTCACAAAACTATTTTTATGGTTTAGATTAGTTATTAACCCCTTTGGCATTAGGTTTAGACCTAGTGAGCCAAATGCCCAATTTCGTTAAGGCCTAGGGCACATTTTTTTCGAGCTCAAACAGGGTACACGAATTCTTAGGGCCAGCCCTGCCTCGTCGCCAAAGTCCATTCATACCGTTAGCCGTCACCAATGTCCGTTTATATCGATAGTCATGACTAACGTTCACCCATATCATTATCCGCTGATAACGTCCATTCAGAACATAACATATACTCATACTGTTAGCCGATGCCAACGTCCATACATAGCATAACGTTTTCTTATAACAAAATGGCCATTTAAACTTTACCTTTCACAACATTTACATTCGTTAAGTTTCTTTTTCTTTTTTTTTTTTAATTAAACATTATAGCGTTAGGATCAAATACATAAAAAAAAGATCTGATTGATAATGGTTTTCTCAACTTCTCAAGTAATAATAATACACTACCACAAAACTAACGTAGCTACGTTTTTTTGAACGGCAAGAAATGACGTGTCAACCACCGTGACACTGGGCGCTGTGGCCAAGGTCGACTACTCGACCACCGCCAGCCCCTTGACTCTCCCATATGCGCGGAAACCCGACCTCCACCCGCCCGAAGGCACGACAGTGGAATAATCGGTAAAACCTCGCCTCCCATCCAAGACGAACCGACGCCACCCGTATTCGCCATTCACCTGGATGCCGCAGAAAATAATGGAGAGAGTGGGAGTCGAACCTGGGTCACAAGGAACACCAAGTCTTTCCCTAATCACTCCACCACTACCTCATTAGCTATTACTTGATTGTTTTATAGTTGAGTAACTATAATTACGCTATCAAAATGCCACTTTGTGTTTCGCTTCGTATACTTCTCATGACCTACGATGTCAATAGAGCAATTGTAGAGTGGGCTTATCATGCAATTGTAGAGTGGGCTTAACATTGAGTATAGACTTTAGACCCCAATTGGTTAAGAGTCCGTTAATCCGTTTTAGAAACAAAAAAAATATTTTGAAGTGGGCTTGTGGAAATGGGTTGAATGAACCAATGAAATGAAATGACAAAATATGGAGTGGCACGTGACGTGAGCATGAACGTCATTTCCCGGTTGTTCCTTGAGACTTGATATGGGAAATTTATTGTTTACAAACAAAACGGGAATTTGCCTCTTAAAACATTGATCTTGCTTTCAAAAATTACCATAAACCTAGAAATGGAGAAGACCATAAAGAATGGGACACGAGAACCATGATAACTATTACAATTTAGTTCAACACTGAGATCTAGGGGTTCAAGTACAAATTGAGAGTAAATAAAAATGTAAAAACAAAAAAAAGACTTGTGCGGCAAATTTCTTTTGCTAAACGACTAAACAAGATAGTATCTGTAGCTATTAGCATGGCTGTAAAATTCCCACTTGGCACCGATTAATCTCTGATTAACCTCGATTAATTTCCGATTAATTACAATTAATCCCCGATTATATCCAATTAATCCCCTGTTAATCCCGATTAATCGTTAGTCCCCACTCCACCGGCCGACTAGCGACTTCTACAACCATGGCTATTAGCCTATCTGAGACAATTACCAAGAACAAAATAACCCGAATTAGTGAATTAGTTACAAAGTTGACCACTAAGATCCAACCTAGGGGTGTAAACAAGCCCATAGGCTTGAGAGCTACTCGTGATAGGCTCGGTTAAAAGCTCAAACGAGCCGACCTTAACGAGCCCGAGCTCGAGCCTGAAATAGAGCTCGTTTTGTTATCGAGCCCAAGCTAAGGCCTGAAATACAAAGCTCGTTTAGGCTCGCGAGCCTAAACGAGCCCATACAAAATTTTAGTTTTTTTATATATAATATAATAATAATGATGATAAAGCTGATGAGCCGAGCTTTGGCTCGTTTAAGCGAGCTCTAGCCGAACTTTTTGCTCGTTTAAGGTTGTTCTCAAAATAGTTCGAGCCGAGTCGAGCCAAGCTCGAACTCGAGCTTTGGGTTTTACTCGCGAGCCGAGCTCGAGCTCAAAGAAGTAGGCTCGAACCGAACCGAGCTTGAGCTCGGGCATCATAAAAACATAACGAGCTGAGCTCGAGCCTTGTCTAGCTCGTGCTCGGTAAACGAGCCCTAACCAACCTAAAGTAATATAGAGCTCATAACTTCCAAAATTTATGCCCACATATGGCCCAAAGTTGTATAGAGCCCATAACAATACAAGCCATCAAACCCTCACAAACCAAACAATCCTAACTCCCAAAATATAAGCCCACATATGGCCCAATTGAAATTTCTACCGTATCTACACTTTTAATTTTCAATATAAAATGCATTGACCTTCTACTCCAAATCCGTCAAAGCTTTACCTTTGCATGCATTCCTTTCAGCCTTCCATACCCACTTGGAGCTTTCCAACCCTAAAAACCAATTTATTTGTAAATATTTGATAAAGATTTGACTTTTTTTCAAAGTCTTGACTTTTCATATATTTGACTTTACCCATGTATTAAACCTCGACTGAAATTGACTAGTGACTTCAGATTATTGCATATCAGCCTTATTGCTATCAGTTTAAAAATATATCCAATATTTATGTAAAGCAACTAGGGATAGCTAATGAGCTCGAACCTGACTAACCAATCCAAAACTCGAACATTCAGGACATGTTAACTTATCGCACTTTTCTATCCACCTGATCATCAACCCCTTTGAATACGAAAACGCTCCACAGTTGATGACATGTATCTAGAACCCATCCCACAAATTACTTTCAACCACCCTTTTATTCGACTAGATGTTAACCTTCCTTAGCTTTTGGCATTACCTATCGGTTAATTCACATTTGCGTTTGAGCGGCAAATTTATAACCATGAAACTCAAAAAAAGGCCTCAAATTTTAATTTTGCTTAACTAGGCCTCCATTGTTGACGGACACTAATATGTATCCGATTTGCATGTTTACAAGTTGACATGAACACAACTTTCTAACTGTATTTTTTTAATTTCTATTTTGCATAACAATACCAAATTACAAATAAATAGTAAAAACACACTTGTCTATGAAACAATTATATTTAAGCTAAAACCATGACACTCATTTAGCTTGTAACTTTTAAGCTTTCATATAAAACTAGTAATAAGACACGCGCGCGTTGCAGCGCGGGTACTTCGCAAATATCGAACGGATTAGTCAAAGCGTTATGTGATGTGTTAACCATATGAAAACGCACGTTTTGACGTATCCGATTGAAGTCAATGTATCCTATAGTTGCATTGTGATTCGATTAAAGCGTAACGTAAATCGAATTTATATCGTACAATCATAATGTATCAAACCAAAAAACTCTCAGGGGGGTCAAAGTGGCATTTACAAAGTTCATAAAAAGTTAAGTGGTTAAAAATTGCATTTCCTAAACTTAAGGGCTAAGAAAAGGTAAAGATAAAATTTGATAAAGTTTTGGGGTAAGAAGGAAACTATAACAAAGTTGGAGCTGAAAAGAAAACTACCCAGAAGTTGGGGTGTTAAAAGCAAACAATTTGTAAAATGGAGTAGTAGTTTAGGGACTAAATTTGCCATTTTATGAAACTTTAAAGGTACCAAAGTCAAGGGGCTAAAATTGCAACATCGTAAAAGTACGGGGGATGGGGAGGCAAAGCTGGTGGGGTTTCCACTAACTTTGTCTTTTGACGGGTGGAAACATATAGTAAGACAAAACACGATCCGTAAAACACAGTGCGTAAAAGACAATTACAAAAAAGTGTAAAACACAAAGGTAAAACACAATGCATTGGCATTTGCAAAAGTAGGAGTTGTAGTCTAGGGGTTACAATTGTAATTTTTTAAAGTTGGGCGGGTGTAAAAATGGAGTAATAGTGAAAGGGGTAAAAAGCAAAGTCTATAAAAGACAAAGTGTAAAAGTATAGGGGTGGTGGCGGAAATGTGTAAAAGATGAGGGGTTGTTGGTGGAAATGTAAAAGAAGAGGGTTGGTACGTAACTATGTAAGAGCTAAGGGGGTGATGGTGGAAAACCAAAGTAAAGGGTTGGTGCTGACAAAGTTTGAAAGATGATGTTGTGGTTTTAAAAATTCAAAGTAGAAGGTTTAGGGACTAAATTTGTCATTTTATGAAACTTCAAAGGTTACAAAGTCAAGGGGCTAAAATTGCAATATGATGAAAATAGGGGGGCAAGGAGGCAAAGCCGATGGGAAACCCACCGACTTTGTCCTTTAAGATTGTATAGAATAAGAATAAAACGCAAATTTTAAAAGTCGTAAAATTAAGCAATGGTTTAGGGTTTAAAATTGTAGTTTTAAAAGTTGAAGGGAGTAAATATAAAGTAATATTACAAGGGTGAAAATTAAATGTTTTTAAAATGGATGGACTTATGTGGTAAGTGTACCACCGACTTTCATTTTTAAGAGTTACAAGAATTTAGACCCGCGGGGCCTTGTAAATTTTCCTGCGTGTGAGCGAAGCGTTTTCTTGATATGTCTTATTTATACAACTTATGAATCCCATTTGTTTCGCGCTCCATGATGAAATGGATTATTCGGTTTCCATTCGTAATCGCTCGGATGTGTCATGTAACGTGAGTTCTCAGTTAAGTTGTTTGATTTCTTCTTTCAAATCTATCTTTTCCCAGCAATTGGTTGATCATCTTCCAACACCCCTTTATCAACCATGTTTTCTGCATACCCTCCTTTACCATCCATGCTTTCTGCAAAACCCATGTACCAGACACTTAACAACATCAAAAAAAAGATCAAGTGCCACAAAAACATTCAAGACATATTTGAAAACGATATAAGATATAACTTAATTATTAAATTAAAGATAGATTTATGAAAGGTTTTCAAATAGTAAAATGCAATGCAAGAATGACAGAAGTGTGAGCCTCAAAAGTTTATGATGAACTACCAACAAAAGAACTTACCAGCATGGACACATTGTTGGTTCTTATTGTTGTTTTTCACAGGACCAATAACATAACAAACCCCTTTACACCCCTTGGGACAGTTTTTCTTTTTTCCTTTTACTTGCGTGTCTTTTTTAACGTGTCGCCATTACGTTAATAACAATAGCAATATTTAAGCAATTACACCTAATCACGCTTTCATAGCATGATTAATCTTTGCCTTTGGATTGTGAGAATTGAGATCAGTATCAGACGCATTTAACCAAAAATAGCAAAAACTCCTCAACATTCACATCATACAAAAGCCTAACAGTAGAAAATTCAACTCAATTTAACCAACTCTTCACTAACAAAAGAAACAAACTCGATTTAGTAAAAAAAAAAAAAACTCCAGCTGACCCTTTAGACTGCTGTGCTTTGTGATGACAATAATCTTTGCTGAATCCTAAAGAAAAAAAAAAAGACTAATGCTAAAATATTTAATCTTATATGAAAATATATATGTATTACCTTTCAACTTTCTCATCCACCTTCTTAATCTTTTGTTTGGCCAATACAGTGTATTGTGGTTCGAACTTACTTGGCCGAACTTACTTGGCCCAACCTTATGCCCTGGACCTTGACAAAACCTTATGGCAACTCATATTCATAGTGATCGCCAGAATCTCTCGATAATTATCAATAAATAAATAAGATATAATGTTGATTAAAAAGGATTAACAATAACTAACAATACATAAATAAATAACATATAAACCATTAAAAAAGATTCCAGCCATCAATCATTCAATCAACAATCATCAAGTCTCCAATCAACTGTACCATATTTTCTAAATTAGGTTGATAAAAGATAAGAAGTACCTGGAAAACAGATTCCAGCGAACTTAAGTGTAGAACGAATCAACTGCACCAAAACTTTAGGTCAATAAAAAAATTTAAAAACACACAGATATAGGTGATTAGATCGAGAGAAGAAACGATAACAATCAAATTAGTTGGAGTAGCTGAATAAGCAGATCGAAGAGAGTGAAAAAGAGCAGCGACATCTTTCGTCTTCGGCGATTTCCCCATTTCACCTTTCTTTAAGAGATTTAGGTAGAAGATTGGACAAAAAATAGTAAAAGCGAACACGATTTTCAGCGGGTCTGTGATGACAAATCGTGGGAACAATCGGTGATGGCTTGCTGCGCGCTACAGTTGAAACATGGGTACCGTCACAACCATCGATCTCCTCCACCGGCCATCCCTCGTCTCCAGAGTCCCTCTCTCTATCTCTAAATTGATGAAGACACGCAAAAGAAAGTAGGAGATGAAGAGGCAACACGTAGCAAAGAGAGGTAAGGTAGCCATGGGTACAACAAATAATCTACTGTACAACATACATATGCACAAAACACCTTTTATACATAGCATACAACACATAGCAGCCAAAAGTGGTTGCTAATTTAAATATGGAATAATGGTGAATGAACTCCTTGAACATTCTTATCATCTTCGTAATTTAGCAATAAGTAGCGTATTTTATTTTCTTCTTAATTTATCTTTTTGTGGTCTCATCGCTATTGAGTGCTTAACAGGCTAAACTTGTATGTAAAGATGGCTAAAGCCTAAAATTTTTTGCATTAAATTTTCATTTGTAAATGGGCTTGAATGGTGTGGTTTGTTACCTGGCTGAGTAAAAACAACTCGAGCCTCTTGTGACTTCAACATGCGAAGACCAGTTTCAGGTCCATCCATGGCATTCACATAACTAATAGAGACTGCACTCTTATAGTGATCGTCTAGCATCACCAGAAGCCACAACCATTTATTGGCTTCAGTTCGCGACATCAACTGTTTAAGCGCTAAACAACATATTTTAACAGATTTCAAAGTTACATACATTCTAAGTTTCAACTGCAAATAACTTCACATACAAAATCAAACACACATTCACTCATACATTTACCTAACATTTCAAATCTCAAATTCCTAAAGCAAACTCTACAACAAATCTGATAACAAAAAACACCCAAACACAGGAGTGAAACTCTCTTATTAATTAGAAGAAACCAATGATGCAAGACACAAAGAAAGCTAAAACCATTAAAAAAATTCAACCAAATTTCATAAAAAACGGAAGTCAAATGTATAAGAGGAAAGGGAAGACAACCGGCTAACTAACTTACTTCTGAGAATGGCTGATTTCTCCGGAGCGGTCGAACCTGCTGAGGTCGCCGGAAGCTTTGCAGAAAAACCGATTTGCTTCTTGTCGCCAATGCAACTGAAATCTCGCCGGCCACCAACACCGCCAAGAAAGGCCGCATTCACATCAGACAACCTTCGCTGAAGAACGACCCGACGAAACCAAGAAAAGAATAGCGGTGGAGAGATTGAAGACGATAGCACGTGTAACCCTAAATCCTTAATTAGCGTGCGAGGGCAGTATTGTGTTTTTGTATGTCACCTACTTTTGTTTTATTTTGAGGGTTGTCGGTATATTCTTCTATAGTTATAAGATATATACACCTCATAAAAATATAAGAACCCTGCCACATTGACCTAAACCCGTCCCATTTATGTTTGGTGTCAAATCCAAAAAATAAAACAATAAAGAAACCTACTGGTATAAGTGAAAGTAGGGTTCATGTCCATGGGATACATATTAACCAATTACACTGAAAATGTTTTCAAGTGTAGATAGGATTGTTTAGAAGGGGGGGGGGGGGATTTAGACTAAAAAAAATGAACACAAAATTAACAACAAAGGCGATTAAATTGTTGGGAAATCCAGATGTTAAAAACTAATTCCAACACTAAGGCAATTTCTCAATTTGATTCGGCTTACGATCATTAACTATTATGGTGCAATGATCCTTAATCAAATGGTTTGTATCAATACTAGACATCACGTTTTTCGGACATCCACTCCATCTAAAGTCTAACCATGTGCAAGTTCGTCGATTAGAGTCAATCCGCTACTCTAAGGCCTAAGCTCACGCCGTTCGGATCTTAGCGTGCGGGTTGCGTGATAGAACTATCGATTATAATGAAACACTCACGTCGTTCGGATGTTTAACTAGATTGTGTGATTCTATAAAGAATTTGAATGTATTGACAAACTCAAACCATTATATGTTCCTTTTATAAAAATTTAAAATCTGACTAGGGTTTAAAATCTTGAAGAACTTTATTAGAATATCTATAACTACCAAAGTGGCCAAATTTATTAATAAACTAATCTATATCCGAAAAAATCCGGATTAAAAAAAAACCACAAACAGATTATTCAGTGATTGGTTTATGATAAACCAAAGAAAACAAATCCTGGTGTTAGAATTAAATTGATTTAGCCGGATTTGGCTAAACAATCAATACTATCAAGAAATAAAAATCAAATAAAAAAACGTACGAACAGAATTAATTCCCCAAATCTTAGTTCTCCAAGTCGTTGTGATGCCGTTCTAAGTTGATCTTTTTAACTTTTAAGCCCTAACATTTTTTTTGAATGGCTAACTGCTTTCCACGTGTAAACCCACCTTTCGGAGCTATATCCAAAGGCCGACTACTCGACTACCGCTAGAAAGCGTAGCACACCCCTGATGCGCGGGAACCCCGTGGAATGGGTAAACCCTCGCCTCCTGTTGGACTCGAACCCGGGTTGAATCCCGAGCCGAGCCTTCACCCGGATGTCACAACCACTGCCCTAACATATCCACCGACTTTGTTTATGGACTCCATGTCCAACAAATCTCTAGCCCAATAACATAATAAAACTGTCACAAAGTCATTTAGATTTAGGCTATCTTGATCCATTAATATATTCACACCTACAAAATCAACCAAAAACAAACCAAAATAGATTTCATTCTACAAAATATGTATTGTTTAAAATGATGCAATATATATGATCTAAATGCCTAAAATGCAATTATAATAGATGATAAAAACATAATAAAATATGCCTAAAAATTTAACTAACAATCTAGCTAAACGTCTTCGAAGGTTTGACCTAAAACCGTTTAGACTAAACACAAACATATAAATTCCATATTATGTTCATCTTGAAATTTGGTCATCATAAAGGGTCCATTACTGAAGGTTTCGTTTAGAATCGAATTTCTTCCTAAACATTTTCTGAGATAACATCCACAAGATATAATAATGATGAATGAGTGGAAAGTGTGTTGAGTAGCAATTGAATAAGACGGCAAAAAGCCTAAGCATCCGTCCACAATTAAACAAGCATTAACAATTTGCATTGAAACCACTTCGGCTCAGTTAATCTTTGAATCACATTGAAACACGACACAAATCTAACATGAATGCTGCTGATTTGGGTTCAGTAGAAACCACTTTGGCTCAGTTTTTGGCCGAATCTGCAAACACTTTTAGCTAATCACGACGTGTTCACGTCAACTTCACAAGTTCACGGGTGATTGACCAGATTAACCCGTTTATTTTCTAGTTTTTCTAACATGGGTTTTATATAGTAACATAAACTATCTAGATATGTTTTAATGCTAAAATATAAAAGTTTAAACATAAACTCACATAGTTTAAACAAAACTTCTTCATAAAATAAATAAAATTAATATGTAAATTTAGAATTACAAAGTATCAATGTGTAAGGGAAAAATAGTTAATCTTTTACAACATGTGTTGTGTTGATCAGGTTCATTTATGTGACATGATTTCCGTGTTTGTGTTGTGTTATATATAAAAAAAATTGGTTTGTGTCGGTTTTAATACGTCAAACTATGAACACGACCCGTTTAACAACTCCATTTTATATCAAAGAAGGTGTCGGATCACATAATAAATATAAAACTATAAGACTTTAGGACCAATAGGTCCTGGGTTCGATTCTCACAAGGGGGTTTTCGCATATTTATTGGGTTTCCTCCTGAACTGGTGTATAGACATTATGCCTAGTAGAGATGGATATGATCGGGTGGTTCTGCTGGTGGTACGATGATACTCCAGTGGTCCGTCGGTGATCCAAATTTGTCGTTCAAAAAAAGTATAAAAGCAATATGTCTAGTAACTTTATTTTAAGACGTGGTGTAGAAGACAATTAAATATCAACTTTATAATTTGAATTTGACTTTGGCTTAGTATTTTTTTTAACCAATGAGATAACTTATAGGAATGACTATTTAAGACTAAGGGGCCGTTTGGCAACATCTGAATGGTTAAGTGCTGAACTAGTAAGAGTTCTGAACCATTAAGTGTTGAACCAGTAAGAGGTCTGAACCATTAAGAGCCTATATAATGCTAACCGTTCAGAGGCAAATGTCTGACCAATTCAGATTAGAGGTCTTAACCATTCAGACTCTGTATAAATCTTAACCGTTCAGAGGCAAATGTCTGAACCAGTAAGAGTTCTGAACCATTAAGTGCTGAACCAGTAAAAGGTCTGAACCATTAAGAGTCTCATTAAGTGGTAAACAAACAGCCCTTAAGGATAGTGACCATGCATGGATCGAATGGTCCTTATTTGCTTGCTATGTGTAAGTTACCTAGGTATGAAAGTGGTGTTGGTGAGACCAAATCGATATTTAACCTACCTTGGAGTTTGACAGTTTGTATGATAAGATAACGTTAATTTAATTGAGTTTGATTGGTAAATGGATTGAGTTAGATGGTAGGTGCGTACTGCGTGATGAGTGGTCTTGTGACGTGTTCATGTTTAATTCACAATATTCACAAGTAGATGGATGAGTGAGGACTTTCCTCATTGTTATATATTTCTTTTGGTGCCTTAAAATATATTTCTTTTGGACAAATATCGAATTTACAAATACGTTGTCATTATTTTTATATTTGTTTATCTCTTTAAAACGATCAGCATGTGGTTGAGTAATATTTCTTTTTACGATGTATAGTGATTTTACATTATCATTCATTCCAAATAAAAAAATGATTATACTTACAACATAGGGTGTGGTTTGGGTGGTTCATTTGGAAACTATCCGTCATGTAAGCGCCAAGTCACATGGGATGGAGTAGGGCTGGCAATTGGGTACCTGTTAAGACACGATTAGACATGTTTGACTGAAAAATACACCCTTTGACTTTTTTAATTTTTAAAATAATTAAAATTACAATGTTAGGATCTATCATTTATTCATCTTTATACATAAAACATAAAACTGTTTTATAAACATGAGGTACAAAGTAGTTAAACGAGTCGTAATCATGTTTGAAACTTATGTTGTGCGCGCCATCAGAAACCTGTTAAACCTGTTAAGACACGATTTGCCAGCCTTAGGATGGAGGACTACCCAAGTTTAATTAAAAACCAATATATAATACAAGGAGAGAGAGAGAACAAACTTGAGGGGGCCCACTTTCCAAACAATCAGCTCGGATCTTCCGTCTTGCTTGTGCCGTTTGCGACGTAACGAGGGGGAAGGGGGTGGTGTGGGACAAGGGGGACGCGCGCGGGTGGGGGGGGGGGGGGGGGGCGAGGGGGGACGATCCCCACACCCCTTGGTCTTAGGTTATTCTTAAATTATCAATCTAAGATTTTGCCACTTGTCAACAATGTTTTAAAAACCGGTTTTTAAGTTATACCGGGTTGTGCTCTAAAATGATTCAACCGACTGAACCGGGTTGTATCGGGCGATTGAAGCGTGTTACTAGTTAACCCTATAAATTCCATAAAATACAAATTCAACTAAAAAAACAATCAAATCTCAACTAGGATTTATGTAACTGATCATAGTTTTATCTAAAACAACTATGTTTATTGTAACTATTAAGCATTTTAAGAATAGTTTTATTAGTTATAAACTATATTGCATTGTACAAGGTGAGTAACAATTTCAACGACGATGAAATATTGGAATAGAAGACACTAGGTTAATTACCGGAAATATGGAAGATCAATATTACCTTAATATTGTATTTAATTAAAATTAAGAAATTAAATCTTAAGATAATCCAAACCGGTTCAATGGTTTGAACCGGTAGAACCGGATTTACCGCTGGTACATAAGACATACCGTATTCAGGTTTTACCGGCCTTTATTGTACCGGACTCATGTCTGATATCCGGTTTAACCGGCCGGTTCATACCGGTATTTAAAACATTGCTTGTCAACTCTATATTCTTTCTCACTATATTTGATTGTTTATGATAAAAAAAACTAGAAATGTATTTTTATATACTTTCCAATAGCAAACTAATAAATTGATATTTATAGTATCTTTAATTTTTTTTTTACAAAATTATTAGTAACATGTTTTACATTATTTAGAAAAAAAAAAGTCTTTAATTTAAGTACAGTCACAGTCACGCTATACATTAAAAAATCAACTTTTTTTAAAAGGAAGCTAGTTGTGTTGTGCGTGTAACATGCGTAATTATCATATACGTTGCGTAATAGTTTTTATAACTTACTAGCATGAGTTGCGTAATTATCGATACGTGTTGATTAATTATCATTATAAGTTGCGTAATTATGAAGTATGAACAATTGCTTTTTCCCATTATATATATGTTGCCTGCATGATACAAGGGATGCTAACCTAGTTCGAAATTAAACACTCACTACTCACTGATCTTATTTCTAAATTCACGCTTTCTTGTTTATAATAGGAGCAAAATCCTCAACCTCATAAGATAGAACACATATCCAATATTTTAGTACCACTAGGTTAACATCCTTTTAGTAAAGCATTTGAATTGTCAACTTATATTTGTTAAACGGTTATGCTAGCTATATAAAAATACCAAAATACATTCACTTCAACCTATTTGTTTTTTTAAGTAATTACAAGTAGTAGCAAAATCACAACGTTTCAATTGAATATATAATAAAAGCTACACTCATCTTGCTTATTACATAGCTCTTAATTAGTGTCCATTAGGCTACATCCTAAACAATAAAATATGTGAATTTTACCATTGTTATTTGTGGTCTATATATGCATTCTAGAATAGCACGCAACTAAATCTATGTAGAAGCTAAACATTTTTTAGCTTCAATTCATAAATGTTCTTTGATTCAGTTCGCTAAGCTTACAGGAATATTTATGTACATTAGAAAGAAACATTGTCTTTGCAAGATAATATCAATCTTCATGAACAATACATATCACATATTTAGAACTTAAGTTCCTTTAAATATAATTAACGATATAATATAAAAATTATTCATTTGTGAAGCTTAGTCTCTACAAATAAAACCAGAGTTTGAGCTCAAAATCCCACAATGGCATATGCAAAAAGGGTGTAAGAGGTTCTCCTCTCGTGGGTAGTCATCTTTCCATCCCAGCCAATCATACTCGGTCATGTCAACATAAATTAAGAGGCATCATATTCACTCACTTCATGTTTAGGGTGAAAAATGATTCGACTACAACAACACTCATGGAAATTTACATGTTATTATCCTAAACATGTTCCTTCTAACATGATTAGGGCTAAGAAAAAAAAAGTTATACCCCCCAATTAACCAATTAAACACAAAACTCATGGATTGATGCATGATTAAGCAATATATTCATAAATTACGGTTATGTAAATGTTCGGTTGTGACAAAGGGATGAGTGGGAGAGCGATTAGGGTGAAGAGATCATTTTTTTTTTAGTATGAATGACGTCAAGTGGGAAAGGGCAAAGGCATACAAGGAGATAATAGAATTGAAATAAGGACAATTTAGGGTTTTAAACTTGGTAATTACCATCTCCTCTCTTCTATCTATCTATACCTAATAAATAAAAATATTAGGAGAAACGTGTCACTCTTCAACTTAGACTATGGGGTATGGGGCTTGGGTTAGGGCGTGGGTTGGGGGAAAACGCCCAAGCCACCACCCCGGGTGGGCTTGGGTTGGGACGTGGCCCAAGGGGCGGGGGTTTGAAGCCGGGCGTGGGGCGGGTCTAGCAAGGTGACATGACGGGCTCTCAATGGCCAATTCAAACTAGCCGTTGGAGCATTTTTTTTAAAAAAAATTTCCTTTATAAATACCTTACCATATTTAACATTTTTCTCACACAATATCAAACACATAAAACACAATCTGGCCATGAGTTCTTCAAGTTCAAGTGTATCGTCATCATCATCTGACGATGGTGCGGAAATATTTCTACAAACGATCGCGGCGGTGGTGAAAGCTATCGTGGAAGACGAAGACGATGAGGAAGAGACTCCGCAACCTAAACGAAGGAGAAGGTACATTGTTCGTGAACGGCACACCGCTAACAATTTGTTGGTAAGCGATTGCGCCTCCGATCTGATTTGGTGGATCATGTTTCAACTATTCCTGGGTTCGAAACCGACGAAGACGACAAAGAATGATAGTTTTTTATTTTGATAATTATTTTGTGTGTTTATGTAGTTTTTAATGGTTATAAATATATTTATATATATATTAAAAAAACCTGATGTGGCTTGGCCACGCCAGCCAAGCCAAGCCACGCCCACCATACCCCATATAAAATGAGTTTGTGAATTGAGTTTTCAAAGTTACACATGTCAACCCATGCCCAAAACCTCCGCCCCACCATACCCCATGTTCTTATGTTTTCTTACATCTATCTCCTATTAAATAATAATATAAAAAGAATAAAATATATGATATTTAATATAAATGTAATTATAGATATTTATTATTTAACTATGGATATATGATATTAGTTAAGCAAATGAATTCAATACGAAATTATTTATGGATAGCTATAATTCTAAGTTTTTTTTTGCTTATCAATTTCAAAATATAAATTTGTATTATGAGTAGTTATTACATGTAAAACAATAAAAAAATATGAATAGTTATTATATGTACAAAAAAAGAATTGGTGGTATTATACAAAACCAACTTTTAGGTGTGAATTTTTATGTGTATTTATATATTTATAACTGAAATTTAAGTTAACTTAAATACACTAAAAGGATATATAAAGGCTAACTACACTTCAATTAAATTAATATTTCTCGATTATATATATATATATATATATATAGGGTCAGGATTTAGAGAAAACGGGGTAAAGTGTGAGAACGGTTATGGATCGTTAGATCAAAACAATCCATGGACCCTATTACACGGTGGCGTTTTCGTAAATAACATCAATTTTATTATGTGGGACGCGCTTCATTAAGGTTAAAAGGGTCTTTTACCGCTCAAATTCAAAACGCCAACAAAAATGATAACACGCCATTCAAAAAATAAAACGTCATTAAATACAAAACGCCAAAAATTAGTGATAAAACGTGTTGGAGATTACAGGAAGAGGAAACAACACAGTAACTGAAATTCAGTTATTAACATTTATTAGAAGAAATTCCTTCCTAAATTACGCGCCAAAAACATCATTATATAAACGACGTAAAACATTGCTTCCATATTCACTTCAATCTATCATTTTTGTTGGAGATACACTCTGGAAATTAGGCGATTCATCATGCGTTTTGACAACAGAATGAGGGTGTATGTTAGGACGATCAAGGCAATTTTGAAGATTGAAGAAGAGGTACAGAGAGGTATCCTATCTCTTGGCATCGCTCTGGATAACGAATGCCATGAAACACATATGCTTTTGAAAGCATTAACAAGGAAAGTTGGACCAATCAAAGCGGATGTAAAGCCGGACCCTGTCATGACATCATGGCGTTTTGATGATGAAACAGACATGGTGACCGTTATAATTACGACAGCGGAGAGCAGGAAGACTACTGGCTTGAAAACATCATGACAAAGCAGGAGCTTGGGTTCATGGAAGAATTGCATAACGCCATTTGTTTGAACACATAAATGTACTCAAAAATGGCGTTAATGCAAGACAAGTTCAAATGGAGGCTTTAGAATCTTCAGGAACAAGAAGCCGATGAAGGTAAAGGTGATGACATGGATGAAGGTCTAGATGAAGACTCCGAGGAAGAAGATGACGCAAGTGATGGATACTTCTCGTATAAAGTACCTTCTGATGAAGAGTTTTAATTTTTTTGTTAGTTTTCTTTTGTGTATTCTTCTTTTTTTTTTAAGATAATTAAATAATATATTTCTCTATTTATTTGCAAAACGCCAAAAAAATACTACAAAAAGTTATTGCTTACAAAACGCCAAAAATAACAAAAAATATTTTTCCTGCTTAATATTTTCTCCGTTATTGTATTTTGTCAACTTGGTCTGCATAACGCCATTAAAAAAAAGCCAAACTTGGAAGATGGGACGTCTATCACCCTAGAAACTGATAAAGCTGAAAAAACAGTAAATACACACAGTAACTGAAAAGACGGTTACTTTATTACTATCATTTATTATAATAAAAAATCCTGCCAAAACTACACACCAAAAAACTTCTATAAGAGAGGGGTCTATACACAATGAATTGATCACACCCAGAAAAACAAACGCCATGTTCTCTAGAAACCACTCACTTTAAAACGCCAAAAAGTTAGTTAAAATAACCACAGATGGCAAAGCTTTCACTGAATGGATTCTTTTCTGAGGGGGTTATCTCTATAATCTTTTGCTGAATGAGATGTACAAATATTCAAGAAAAAGAGACTGATGACAGTGATATGTTATCATGTGAGCTTTGTTCTTGATTAATATATGCATGGCATGAAGGGATCAACACAAATGTAAAATGCTATTTTGAACTCTATTATTATAAATAGCATTCAAGCAAGAGTTGATCTTTAATGACATGCCACCAAACAAGAATATCACACCAAGAAACAGGATGCCACTAACAAGCTTCGTCTAAAAAAGACGGGGTTTATGTAGGAAAGTTGGCATCTAGCAAAGGTATTCAAAGGTTCACAACGCCAAAAACAAATTCAAGAAGAAGAGGCTGATGATAGTGAAAATTCGGATGAGAAATTAGATTACCATTTTTAGTTTTTTTCTTTTTCATTTGTCCAAGAAATGATACATATGCACATGTGCATCCATAACTGTTACTCGAAAAAAAAAAGTTTTTTTTTTTGCAACGAAATATAGCGATTTTTTTAGAAAATATTAAAAAAAATTGTGTGCTTTTTGGATTTTTTTAGTTATTTTTTTTAACATTGGTTCTCGTGGTTCTCGCAATAAAGGTGGTTCTCAAAGAACACTACCCTATATATATATATACTGTATACATATACATTCTTGTAAAATCGTCAAAAAATTAAGTCCCAAGTCGCAAATCTGTCACATTTCTCTAGTAGTACAAGCTGACACGTTTTGATTTTGATCATTTATTCCCGTTACAAATTTTGCCGCATGCTAGACTGATTTTAACTGTCACTTAGGCCATGTGTGATGCGACATTATAGTGGCGTGAAGGGGCTTGATAACGCCTCTAACACCATCCTATGGGTGTTATATGGGTAGAAAGAGGGTGGAACGTTTCTAGTATAACTCCAAATAAAGAGAAAACAAAATGGAAAATAAAGTTTTACTGGGCATCAAGGGACGTTAGCCATTACACATTTTTAAAGGGCATTATGACGCTGATGTGGCGAAAGATGCCCCTTAAAGGACATTAACCACTATGAATGGTCTATATATGCAATGGAGTTTTGGTGTCACCGATAACTCTCTCAGTAAAACCATCGAAGATATACTTTTTTTTCTTTTAAAATCGGGCGCAAATTTGCATCCCAAGTCGCAAATCTGTCACATTTCTCTAGTGTACATATTCACGAGATGACATGTTATAATGTTGATCATTTTAGTTTCCATATTACTTTTGGCATTGACTCTAATTGCCTGTAATGTATGACTGATTTTAACCGTCACTTATATGCGACGGACTTTTGGTGTGGTCAATAACTCTATCACAAAACCGTCGAAGATATATTTTTGTAAAATCGGTCACAAAATTGTATCCCAAGTTGCAAATCTGTCACATTTCCTCTAGTAGTACATATATACATGAGATAAAATATTTTGACTCTCTAGTAGTACATACATTTATGAGATGACATATTTTGATCATCATTTGATATTCCTTTAATTATTCCAAAGTAATGCTGACTTACATAATTTGACAACTCGTTTTAAGAAAGTGATAGCAAAGTTAAGATTGCCGTTCAAAAAAAAAAAAAAGATTCCCATCTGCCGACTTTTCTAATCATTGTGACTCACCTAGAGGTTCACCTTCTAACCACAAACTGAACCATCGTAACCTACCACAATTGTTATTATCATACAAATCGATTATTTGGTGACATGATTCACGAAAATGCTTTGATCGATAACCGATTTGATGGGATTAGAGGGTTCAAATTCCATATATTTTGGCTAGCAGAGATTGAAATGGCCTTGATGGTAATAAAGCATGAATATAGTTTAGATGGGAAAATAATTATTAGTTATGATCAATCATTTATTAAAACTAATAAATAAATAATAAGTTATAATACTAATAAGTAATACTTACCATAATCAACTAAACCAGTATTAAGTACCCCGCGTTGCGGCGGGGGCGTAAAACTTGACACAGTTTTACGAACGTTTTTAACCTATTAAATTTTTTACTAATATTTTGTTTCGGTTTATCTCTATATTTCCTTTACTTAAAATTTATTTTTTACGTGCATATTTTATGTACGGGTAGGTATAAATATGATTTTTTCTACATTCCGACGTAAACTTTATTTATAGACGAGTTAGGTCAATTATAATACGTTTTCGTTTAAAGAAACATTTTTACGTGCATATTTTTATGTACGTTTTGGTATAAATTCAAGTTGTTCTATGTTTCAACGTATATATAAATTTATAATGTTTTCACTTTGCCTTTTTGTCTAAAGTGTACAAAACACCATTAAAGCATGAAGTATAATCACATTAAGCCTACTTATGTTACAAATTAATAGTTATATTTTTTGTCTAAATTGTACAAAATACCATTCAAGCATCAAGTACAATCACATTAAGCCTACCTATGTTACAAATTAATAGTTATATAATATAATATAATAATATAATATTGAATTAAATAATATAAATAAAATAAAATATTATTTAAGAGTTTTATTTAATTACTTGGTTTTAAATCGCCTTGTAATTCTTTTTAGAACTAGAAACTAGTATTTATAAATTATAGAATAAAATGCTAAAATGGTCCCTGAGTTTAGGCTACTTTTTTTACTTGAATCCAAAAATGAAACCTTATGTATTTGGATCCCTGAGTTGGTTTTTTTTTTTTTTTTTTTGTCATGTTCATTCAATTGACAAAATGGGTTAGAATTTTCTGTTAGGTTCTCCCATTTTTATCGTTTTCCTCATTTATTTTCTTGCATCTAATGCATGACCCCCTTAATTTGAGTTCATGTTCGAAATTTTTGATTTTTATATAGCTGTTGAAGAGTTTTGGGAATTTGAGTTCATGTTCAAAATTTCTAATTTCCTACAGCTATTGAAGAGTTTTTGGTTGTCTAAAAGATTATGGGGTGGGTTCTTATGTTTAGCATTTTTAGTCGGTAAGGAATTCCACTAGTTCAATTAACATATTTACTACGTGTAGAGAGGACCATTTTTTTTAAACGGCCAACGAATCCTTCAAATAGTCTACTGACGAAATTCACCACATCGGGATATACCCGTCTTCGAACCGGGGAAAACCCTCACCTAGGGCCGAAGCCCCTGAACACTCGCCCGAAGGAACGATAGTGCGGTGAGGTAAAATTCGCCCAGTTCAAGGATCGAACTAGCGATCTCCACCTATTCGTATAATCTCCCATCATCACCAGGTGCCGCAGAAAATAATGAAGAGAGCAGAAATCGAACTTGGGTCCCTTAGAATATCAAGACTCTCCCTTACCACTCCAATATCACTCGTTGAAAACTTGAAATATTGGATTTTAATGATATTGTTAATGTTATATCAGTGATAAAGATACAACCTTTCTACTTTCTAAGAAACAACTCTAACGTGTTTACACCTATGCTTCAATATTGTGTGTTTTAGGAGTTCTAAAAAGTGATTTAGGTATGTAGGGTCTTGGAGATGGGCTTGAAACTGGTAGAATTTGTGGGGATGATAATTCGATACACATTATTATAGATGGGGATATTGGATTTGAATAACCTGTAAGTTTTACCATTTGGCCGATATCACTTCTAACTTACAAATTGTACCATGCTCCCAACTTTCAACTTATTTTCCTCTATCACTCCAAAACTAATTGAACGGTACCCAGTTAGTTTTTTTGCTGATATAGCATCTGCCGTGACATTTTTTGTTGACATGACATCTGAGGTGGTTTTTTTGCTAACGTGGCATTAAACGGAGTTTTCAGTTAGTTTGGAAGTGTCAAAGGAAAATAAGTTGAAAGTTGGGAGTGACATGATACAATTAATAAGTTGGAAGTATTATCAATAAAAAATAATGAAACTTAAAGTTATTTAAATCCAATATATTCTGTAGATGCTACTACTCCTAAGTATTGTTGGCTTCGAAAGTTTAGACTTGCTATTAGGGTTGTAAACGAACCGAACGAACACGAACAAGGCCTTGTTCGTGTTCGTTCGTTAAGGAAATAAACGAGTTCACGAACGGTTCATGAACACTTACCGAACGAAATTTTATGTTCGTGTTCGTTCATTAAGGAAATAAGCGTGTTCGCGAACGGTTCACGATCACAAATAAATTTGGCGAACGCGATGAAGGATAAAGATAGATGGCCCAGAGAGTAGCACTCGAACTTGAATCCCTTATTGTGTTACGGAGGTCGATCGTATTCGCCAATGTAAATAATGAGAAATGAAAGGGAAATGATGCATAAACAAGATGAAAATGGTTTCATAGTTTAATTGTTAGGGTAATAAAATAAATAAAACTTTAATAATATAAAAAGTACAAATAAAATATAAAAAAGTACAAAGATCTTCAATTAAAACACAAACATACAAACATAAATGAAAGCAAATCAACGAATGTTCATGAACATGTTCACGAACACGTTCATGAACACCTTACCGAACGTTCACGAACACAATCGAACGAACGAGACATCTGTTCATGTTCGTTCATTTAACTAATCAAACGAAATTTCTTGTTCATGTTCGTTCGTTAACGAACGAACATAAACGAACTTCCCGCCGAACGGTTCACGAACTGTTCGCTGAACGTTCGGTTCGTTTACAGCCATACTTGCTATTAATCTAGCGTAGGTGAGAACAGTAACATCTCAAAATTTAAATTTTGAATTATATTAAAATTTTGAAATATCAATGAAATTTATAGCTTTGTTTAAACAAATTAAATGTTATTATAATTTATAAATAAATAATAGTTGTCATATTTTACAGGGGTGTGGCTATTTGCACCTCCATTTTTATTGTTTATACCTTCATTTCCAAAAATATCATGTTTATAATTTTTTAAATTCCACCCTTGTATTTTCTTATGTTCTTCTTTAATCCCTTTAAATTTTATTTTAGATATTCAACTATTATTTAAATAACTTTATAAACGTTCTGTAACTAATTATTCATTTAAATATTAAATAACTTTATGAACGTTCTGTAAGTAATTATTCATCATATTATTTGTTCTTTAACTTGTCTTTATAAAGTAAATAACTTTACAAATTCTTGTTAAAAAATTGTAAGTTACTATATGTCTCTGTTTAATCCCTTTGTAAATATTATTTATTAGTACAATGAATTATTTCTTTTCACTGAAATTTAAAAAGAGTGGAAAATTGTATTTTCTTTCTTTTTTTTTTTTAAATAACATCAAACAAAACTCCGACCCTTTTTTTCTTTCCGGTTGCCGGAAACATGGCCAGAGAAGCAGTGCCTTTGATACTATTACGTCAAAAAAAATAAGATTAAGACTATGATGAGTTCGTTACGTTTAAAACAAATGAGTAACACTGTAAAAAAAACAAATGAAGGTTAACCAAAACAAATTAAAGTTAAGATTTAAGTAAAACAAATAAAGTTTAACCGAAACAAATTACAACTGAAATTTAACCAACATATTGTACAGTTCGGTCTGGATTAGGATTTTTTAGCTCCTTATACCGGTTTATACGAGAACTGTACATAACTTCCTAATCTGCTGCAGCGTCACTTCGGTTGCTACTCCAAAGACTGTTCGGTAGAGGCATCGGATAGTCTCCTTCTAATCTAACATGGATGAAATGGTTTCCATGAACATGAACAAGCGACACCACTTGATGAGGGCTACAAATTTGGTTTGGAGCAGTCAATAGCGGGAAGAAAGTTTGATTGCTGGCGATGCTTAAAAGATGAACAATCACACCAAATCTTTGAGCAATGAGGAGTCAAGTGTGGGGCATATCCATCCAATAATCATCGCTTGCAAATCCCTTTCCTTGAAAATCTATGTTGCGACGTAGACGGTTATACTCTCCTGTGACAACTGTGTCAAAAATTTGCCTCCAAATTTTTGAGTTAATGTCCATCTCTTGTACAAGTTCAGTTCGAATAAAACTCCACAAGTTTTCATCCATCTCTAACCCCACAGCGACATATCAAAACCCACAATTACCATCGGGGTCGACATTTTTTATACATGAAATGTACAGGTGAAAGATGCTTGGGATTTCTTTCATTAGTGGCTCAGAATCATTTGCGTAGGAAGTATGTCTTGGAGGCGATGGCTTCAAATCCATAAAATTATATTCAACCACATTTGGCGATGGTTTCAAATCCATAAAATTATATTCAAGCACAATACCTTCTTTTTGTTGTTGTTTCTTTAAGCTTGGTCGTCCACGAGTTTTTTTCTTAACAACAGATTCTTTCATTAATGGCTCAGAATTGTTCGCGTCTAAACTATGTCTCGGAATTGATGATTTCAAGTCCATAAAATTGTATTCAACAACATTTGACGTGGTTGAACGACTACGTTTATAGGAATGTTGAGGATTGGCTCGAGTTTTTTGTTGTTGTTTCTTTAAGCTTGGTCGTCCACGAGTATTTTTTCGAACAGTAGATTCTTCAAATGATGTTTTACTTGGATCAGTTATTTCTTTTAGCTTTTCTAGCATCACTTACTTTCTTCCCCAGCTTAGACTGCTTGTTAAAGAGTTCTTTAAACATTATTAATTCAGCATCACAAGTAATGTCACCATCTTCCTCATGTTTTAACGGCGATATATCAAGTTTCCTCCAAAATATGTCGATCAAATCCAATGGAATACACCGCTCTGCGTACAAAAAAAAAATCAACTTATAATTTTTTTTGTTATATTGGAATAGTGAATATATATTTAAAAATAAATCGAGTTATTATTATTGACTAAACTTCTTTCACATGCGTTGAAATAACACAAGCACATGGTAATCCACAACTCTTACGAACTTGACAACCACAATTAGAAGAGTTTAACTTGCTCTCTTCCACTATTATATCCAATGGTTATGAGAAACAGAACCACATAGTAGTTTCAAGACTGGTAAATTATGTTTATGCTTTAGTGTATTCTTACTCTTTTGGAAACTTGCTTTGATTGATGTATATTGTGAATTCACAATGTCATCAATGAAACCAACAAACTTATCTAAGCTAGAATTTGCTGAATTCAAGTATACCTTTAGCTTTGCATGTTGGCTCTCAACTCTGTTGATTGTCTGATTTCTAAAATGTAAGCATTCATCAGTCCAAACCGAGACAAATAGTTCTTTGTGATTATCCAACCAAGTATTTTCCAGGTAATGTAAGACACCTGTAAGATGATGACGAGGACACTAATAAATAAAACACCACCGACAACAACAAGAATAACAATAAAAATAATAATTAATACCTGGATGTTTGGTCAACATTGATTGAAGTTCTTGGTATTTTTCCTTGTATGATGTCAAAGTTTGAGACTCAGTTAGCGAACTCCACATTCCAGTAAAAGACTCCCACTTACGTTGCGACTTGAAATGTGACTTGCAATTCCTAAATATGCTTTGGGAAATGTGAAATCTACAAAGTAATCGAGTAGCATTCGGAAAAATTTGTTGGCATGCATTCATGAGTGCGAAGTCTCTGTCTGTAACTATAACGCGTGGTTGCATGCAGTTATCTATACTTTAAGCAGTTTAA
Organism: Helianthus tuberosus; assembly: GCA_030545235.1. Lineage (NCBI taxonomy): Eukaryota > Viridiplantae > Streptophyta > Magnoliopsida > Asterales > Asteraceae > Helianthus > Helianthus tuberosus. The sequence continues at coordinate 153,560,128 of CM060451.1, read as the reverse complement.
TACCCACAAGTAGACATCCTTTGTTTCTTTATGCATAAACGCAAAAGCTATAGAAAACGTCTTGCTAGTAGAAGTTACACCAAAAATTTCAAGAAAAGGTATATTATACTTGTTTGTCTTATATGTGGCATGAAACACCCATCCATTTAATTCATTAATTAAATCGTATGAAATGTGAAATTAATAAACAAAAATATTTAACTAACAAAAACTTAGTTGGTAAACTAAGTTATACTTCATCATAGTGTTTAACATAGTCAAATATCCAGTTTCAAACATAAGTCGTTCAGTAGTGATTACAAAACTACATAGTTTAGCTAGATTTAATTAGTGCGGAAGCATCCAAAAGTTTTGTGTTCGGTTCTTGAAGCATCAACTTGATCGTCGTCCACATACTTGCAATACCTAGAAACTGGAAATTTTGGTAATTATCAATTCACAACAAGTTTAGAACTCTTTCATAAGCTTTAACGCATAATTCTCTACAATGATCAAATCTGCGTTTTTACCCAACTTTTAACATTTTAATCCTCACTTAGGCGTTCAATTGAACACCTAGCGGGTCAGATTTTTATATAAACAAAACCAAGTTCATGACTTGTAATTATCATCTAAACTAACTTCAATTAGTCAATTCCATACATGTCTTAACATCAATATTTCCAAAATTACTCCTAAGTTCAGGTTGTGCTAGAACAAGATCATAAATTCTAGAGTTTATCAAGTTTTCTTCAAGCTCCTTAATCACCTACAATGGTGATTTGAACTCTATAGTTATCATGCAATCTTTTAATAAGATTTCACCTAGGGTTTATCCCTAGACACCATATCTCTTCTAATTACATTCATGCAAGATACAATCAAGCTAAATTTCGATTTTTCATAATTAACCTAGAATTTGAGATGAATCGAAATACTAGAATTTCGCATACCTTGTGATCCTTTTAGTGAGGTGATCACTAATTCGTGTTTAGAATTCGATTTGGGGCTGAATTGAACCTTCAATTGATCAATTTTAGTGAGAGTTAGGGTTTGGTGGAGAACCCTTGTCGCCCCCTGCTTCTTGATCGACCAAACACACCCAAAGTGTGTGTTTGGTGTGTTTTAATTTTGTTTTTATGAAATTAAGTTTCAAATTTAGCAACATAGGCCCCTCAACTTTCGTTTCTTGTTTGTTCTAACTCCTTAACTACTAACAAGTCATCATCTAACTAGGTTAGTGTCGTTCCTAGTTAGTTTATGTTACTAATTTATTTGCAACTTAATTGAAATTTAAGAGTTTATATTTTCGAGATGTTACAAGTCCACCCCCCTTAAAAAGGGTTTCGTCCCCGAAACCAGAGCACGTACCAAATAATGTAGGGTAGAGACGTCGCATCTCCTCTTCGGACTCCCACGTAGTGTCCGAACCTTTCCTATGCTCCCAGTTAATCTTGACTTGATCGATTTGTCTATTTCGCAAGCGCTTAACTTTTCGATCTACAATCTCTATTGGCCTTACCTCATAATTCAGGCGATCATCTACCTCGATATCGTCGTAATGGATATAAGATGTTTCCTCTGCTAGGCATTTTCGTAGTTGTGATACATGAAACGTACCATGTATTCCACTCAACTCTTCCGGTAGCTCGAGGCGATAGGCTACCTTACCAACCCGTTCGATGATTTTAAATGGCCCGATAAACCTCGGGCTTAGTTTCCCTCTTTTTCTGAATCTGATAACGCCCTTCCATGGGGAAACCTTTAACATAACCATGTCGCCTATCTGAAATTCAATCGGTCTTCGTCTTTTATCGGCGTAAGATTTTTGCCTATCTTGGGCTGCTTTCAAATGGGCTCGCACCACTTCAATTTTCTCGTTAGTGGCCTGAACTATATCCTTATGTGCCAATTCACGCGGACCCACTTCAACCCAACACACCGGGGTTCTGCATTTTCTACCATATAACATCTCGTAAGGCGCCATGCCGATAGTCAAATGATAACTATTGTTATACGAAAATTCGGCCAAAGGTAGATAAACATCCCAACTTCACCGAAGTCGATGATACATGCCCGTAACATATCCTCTAGCGTCTGTATTGTTCTTTCACTTTGCCCATCCGTCTATGGATGGTAGGCGGTGCTAATGAAGAGTTTCGTTCCCATCTGTTCTTGGAAATCTCGCCAAAAATTTGAAGTAAACCGGGTATCTCTATCCGACACAATAGATAGCGGTACTCCGTGACGTGCCACTATTTCATTTGTATACACCTCGGACATCTTTTCCGAAATATTTGTTTCGCGTATAGAAATAAAGTGTGCACTCTTCGTCAATGTAACACCCCGAAAACGGGTTTGGTAATCGAACCCCGTTAATACTAAAAGACGGGTAAAGTATCGTTAGTAGTAAAAATAACCCGTTAAATATTTGGATTTAAATAAAAAATCCTAATAATAAATACAAGCGAATCAAAGTTTTAAGGAATTGAGTTTATAAGAGCCCGAGTTAACGAGACTTAAAATAAAACGGGTTATAACTCCCGGGACCCACCAAGTAACTAGGAATACTAACCTAGTTAGTTAGTATCTTGACATAATAGAACAAATATGGTTAAAATACCCTTTAAATAACTTGTGTGAAGTAGAGGGACTAAAGTTGATAAACTAGAAACTAGTTTTAATTTAATAAAATGCCAACACCAAAACACACACTCTAAGTGTGTGTTCTGGTCGATACAATCACAGGAGCCAAGGGCTCTCCTACTCAACCCTAAACTTCAAGAAATTCAACAAATTGAAGGGGCAAATCAAGCCCGAATCGAAATCCAAGCATGGATTAGTGATCACCTCAGTAAAGGGATCATGAGGTATGCGAAATTTTACTATGTGGTTCCATCTTAAATTTTAGATGAACTTGTGAAATTCGAATATGAGCTTGCATGTTCGTTGTTTGGATGAAATTAGGGATGAAACTATGTCTAGGAGTAAACCCTAGTCATTTAATTGTTGAATTGATGTTCATGGTTATGAATTCATGATCATACACTCATGTGTCAAGTGGGTTTTGTAGAATTATGCTAAACACTAGGATTATCTTTGTTAACCTAGTGTATTTGAGCTCCATGAAGAAAATCCAGAAATTTTGATATAAAAATTTGACATGAACATGTGACACGATGCTTAAATCTTGGCTAAATAGTTAGTCAATAACTTGATTTTGAATTATATGAAATCATGCACATTAGGTGTTTGTTAAAATGCCTAAATGAGAACTAAAGTGTTGGAATTAGAGTGAAAATGTGTATTTGAATGATATGGCGATTTCGCGTAATATTGAGTGATAAGGGTTCTAAATACTATGTTGATCTAGACTTAATGTTGTAACCCATGTGATCAAGAAGTAGTTAACTTTAGATAAGCTAAGTTAACTAATCATGAAGTCGAATAGTAGCTTCGACATAGAAAATAAGTGAGGTGGAATAGTCGCGATTTTTATGACTAATTTAACCGCCTTGTAAATGATTGAAAATAGTTTGACGCCTAACGAGCTAGGTGGAGGCTTGGGAAAGGAAGCGGGTCAAACAAATCAAGGATAGAGGAAAAGCGTAATTCGGATGGAAAGTAAGTATATCTTACACTAGTCATATATTTAAGAATATTCTTTCGTCGTATTAGTTACGAAAAAGACAAATACCTAATTGAGATATGGTGTTCCGGTGTGTAGTCGTACGGAACAAGATAATCAAATTTGATAAGAAAACATAATGATGGCTAAAAATGAGTTAAATCGGTAATTCGATCATATTATGACGAATGAAACATGTACTTTTAATGGTTATCATATAAGTTAAATCGTATTAACCATTAAGGGCAAAATGGTAATTTGACAATATTTGACAATTTGACGATGGTAATTGGTCATTTAGACCAAACATGTCAAAAGGTGAAATTATCACCCTTTGACAATATCGACTAATGGGATGTCAAGTCGTATGATTTTAGGAAATAAATAGCACATGGATGCTTACATCGCTATCACTTAGCAGCCACTAAGGAAAGGTATTGAAACGGGTCAATATATTGATACGAGCCAGGTATGTATAATGATACAACTCATCATGTAGAATTTGGAGTTCTATAAGAAAGAGAAAAGGTTAAAATCTAGATATTTGGTTATCTTTTAGGTAAACCGAATAAATTTAGTCATGATTACGACATTTTAGAGACATAATGGTTTCTAAACAAGACTATAGTTAAAAGTCGGATTTTTGGGTCAAACAGGTACTAAAAGTCCTTCATTGTAAAAGAAGGACTAAAATTGACTAAAACGCCCTTGTAAGCGAAATTGAGCAAACGAACCATAAAGGTTGTTTGGAAATAAGTGATAGGATGAAATAAATACTTTGAATAAGTATGAAAAGCAAAAGATGTAAAATATTGGTCAAATGACTCTATAAAGAGTCTTTGCCGTAAAATAATGATTTGAAGGGTAAAACTTGGAATATATGAATCACCACATTGAATCCACCACAAATTTAGTTGTGGTGGGAGATCACTTGATAAGAAATGTGGACATATGTATTTAGAAACGAATGAAAGCGACTTGTGCTTGAAATATGCTTAAATACCCTTAACGGGTCAAAATAAGCATATGAGTGAAAATGGGTTTAAGAATGTATATGAACCTGTAATTGGAACCTAATATGTTAACCATCATTGAATTTAATAGGTTTATGAGAATTAAGGGTCAAACAAACTTGCTTGTTTGATAAAAATCGAATGGGTCAAAATTTGGTAAAAAGGGTAATAAGCCGAAGACTTAAAAGTCTGAATTTTGTTAAACCGAATGTTGGATTCTAACTCCATAAGGTGGAGAATCAAATTACAATCACGTAGGAAGAAACGGTAGGTCAAACGGACAAGCGGATCGAAAGATACGAAAGTTTTCGTGTCGAAAATGGCGAAAATGGAAAAGGCTGATACAGGGACCACCGTAACTTACGGTGCCCACCGTAAGTTACGGTGGGGCTGATATAGTTACGGTGGTTGCCTACTGAGTTACGGTGGAAGATTTAACTTTCAGGGGCTACCGTAAATTACGGTACCCACCGTAATTTACGATGGACCCTGTAATAAAATATATTTTAATTAGTTTCGCTTCCCGGATTCGTTTAGATACGTTTTAAACCCCGTATGACTAAAGCATTTCATGTTTATGAAATGTAGGTACTTTTGGATGCCGGAAGACGATCAAGCTCAACGAATAACCGAACACGATAAAGATACATGCTTCCGCATATTGCCTCGTCGTAAATTTTAAAGGACGAATTCGATTATGTTATGTTGAATAACTTATGATTTGTCAAAGTTTTAATAAACCCGTATTTTTATAGTATGTGTAGTCTTAACTACACAACTAATAGTGGTATTTACATGTAAAACCGTTAATTAACAACTAGGGTGTTACAAGTTGGTAATCAGAGCTCAAGGTTGTTGACAAATGTGTTCGGTTCGAGGCTTGATCGCAAATCCAGTAAGTACATGTATATTAATGGTTTAGTATGATTAAAGTGTTGAGAACAACACATATTGTTATTGTGTAATACACGTTACACCAATAAAATCGATATAGAATAGATATAGTCAACGAAATTACACGCGTTGATGCGTATAGTAGAAAAGCCTCGTATTATAATACGGGTACCCATTCATGCCGAAATTACTAACTATTGTAAACGTTTTAGATTGAAGGACACTCGCATATGAAGATAGCGAGAGTTTAACAAATCGTGGATTTGACAGAGGAACGGTCCAAAGTACGACAAATAGAGCACGCTCACCAAGGACCTAAATCACGCAACGATTGCGAATAAATTAATGGCAAGGAGAGCCTGTTAGAGCAAGCATTAGCAGGTGCACGTTTTAAATTATTGCATAAATAGTAATATGCAACAAATACGTAGAGATTGAAAGTTGCATATGTAGATTGAAAACTTGGAAAAACCTGAATAGAAAACCTATCCGGGATATTGTTTCCAAGAAAAACAAATAGAGGCATTACTTACATGGGGTGTAATGTGAAAATTATAAAAAGGTCATGTATACCAGGTGTTGATCGCTTACTCTGGCCAAGTAAGTAGTGAACACGTGGTACCATGAACTTCTTATGATGGACACATTTATGTCCGATGTAGTAAGGGTGGGGTGAATGGGACTAACTTAAATGGTACCCAAATGAATCAAACAAGTAAGATGTTTGATAGTAAACGTAAACGTAAGTCGGAAGACGGAAGCGTATTACGTTAGTATAACGAGCCCAAGGGAAGGGACAATAATCAAGTGTTGATGCATATTTTGTCTATCGCCTTCGTCAATCTGAACTGTAGTGAAGAATTGAAGAAACCGAGTCGTAAATGTCTAATATTTAGTGAAAAAGGCAAGGTGGCAAACTTGTAATTAATGAAGTTTCATTAAAGTTGCCTTGACCTATAAATAGGGAGTGTTAGTGTTATGTAAAAGACTTTTGCTCATTTGTGACATTGGAGAAGATCTTGTAGAGAGAGAAAGTCTAGAGAGAGAAAACTCTCTCAAGTGATTGTACACGTGTATTTTCAATAGAATCAAAGTTCTAGTACGTTCTCGTGTGTTCGGTCACGCACGTTCACGGTTTCCGCACGTTGAACGTGTCGTTACGCAATCGAACGGTGTCAAAACCGATCCTACAAGTGGTATCAGAGCTAGGAGCTCGATTGCGCTGACCAAACACATTGATTCATACCTGATTTCAGTAGATTCAGATCTGAATTTCACCGATTTCTTCATATTTTTCACATTTTTCACGTTTTTCACAGAAAGTTATAAAATCGAACAGGTTTTACTGGTCCAAATCGGCTGATTTTTCAGTATGTTGTGCGAAAACATTTGAGTAACAACCCTACCAAGTTTCGAATCCAAACTCCAAGCCGTTTAGGAGTAATTCGAGTTTTTGTGTTCGATTTTCTGGAAATCAGCGAGATTTCGCTTGAAATCTCACCATTTGCACAGGTCTCGCTTGAATTAATCAGATTTCACTTCAAAATTCTTGATTTCGCTTGAAGATAATGAATTTTTGAAGCGAAATCTAACATTCCGCTTGAAATTAGTGAGTGTTTGAAGCGAACTAATTGATTTCGCTTGAAAAATAGAGGTTGCTTGAAGCGAAACACACGATTTCGCTTGAATTGACGAGACTGATATCACTTGAAAAGACAACTGCTTGAATTCATGTGACCGCTTGAAAATCTTATCCACTTGAAATGTTTTTCATGATTATAAATGCATCGAGGTGTGAAACTTTAAATGGAGTTGGTTAGTGTATGTGATCATTAATAGAATTGTCGGATCATTAAAGTTACAACATCAATTGAGTAACATAATTTCGTCGATTAATGAATACAATCGCATGTGGGAATATGAGGTTGCATGTGTCCACGTGAATATAAAACTTTAGGTCCAATCAATAGTGTTTGTGATAATTTCTAGTTGCATGAAATCCGATCCAAGTTGTCGGTTTAGTGGATAGTTGTGAGTTCCAATCAGAAGTTGTGAATCACTATTGTCGGCTGATGTTAATCATCATTAAAAAGTGACCCAATATACGAAGAAGTGAAGGCCAAATCACATTATTTGATCAAGTCTTGAAGTGTCAGACTCAATTAGTACATCACGTGAACAACACGGTTACTTTTGAAAGTGCATTGACTGAATATTATAATCTTGCATGTGATTCTTGAAAATCACATTATTGTTTTATTGGTTTACATGTGAAAGTCGACTAAGTGGTTGTGTGTAAGGATCACGTGAATCAATTTTGTAAACATACAAAGTAATTGGGTTGTGTGAAAATTTGTTTTTCGTGAATCTTTCATTACCAAAAATGAATTCTGAGATCTATATTGCACTGAAAAAATTTGATAATTTTGCAGGTATCAAGGGAGAGTCTATAAAAGAATTGTTTGATCGATATTGCCTTCTAGTTTTGGAAATGGGAAAATTAGGGATAACCAAGTCTAATAAGGAGTGGGTTGACAAAGTGGCAAATGTTTTACCGCGTGATGTGTGGGGAACGTATTTGTTAGATTTGAAGGATAGACATTCAGACATGAATTTGAGCACGTTTATCGAGAAGATTGAAGATCAAGAACTTGAACTCCAAAAGATTAGAAAAATGAAGTTTGTTGATACTGAGTCTGTCAGTATCGAGTCAGTTCAAAAGGAGTCGGATCAGGAGTCAGGAATTGAGGAGGTCAAATCTGAGAAAGTGTCTGAGTCAGAGTTCAAAGATGTCGGTAAACAGGAAGTGAAAATTGCTCATGAAGCAGAAATTGTTGAGAAAGTAAATTCAATATCTGAAACACCATGCCAAAAGTGTTTAAAACCGTGCATGGAGTGTCTCGAAAAAGACACTAAGTTTCAGGAATTGAAAGAACATGCTGACATGTTAAAATTTGATTTAGGACAAGTTAAAGAAGCATATGATACACTAGCTAGATCAGTTAAAATGATTAAAGAAGAAAGTGTCGAAAATGATAAAGCCACAAAACTAGCAAAAGCAACACTTTTTGATAAACAAGTGGAAGTTAATTTTCATCTTGACACAATCGCATCATTAAAAAAGGAATTGGAATTGACTAAAATTGAAAATGAGCGAATTGATAAGAAATTGATGAGCTATGTTGCTTCGTCCTATGTTCTTGAACAAATTGTTCCACAACAGCCCAATGCTGAATCAGTCTTTAACAGTGTTCCACCCCCAATGTGGAATCATTATACTCAAAAGTATCCAGATGGGGTGGAAGCTGCATTGAACCTCAAACTGAGGACAATTGAGGATGAGTTGCCAGAGAGCATAGATGTTACATTCTCTGCGTCTGACACCGACAGCGAGTCACAGGTCCTCAAGACTGTTGTCGATCAGGTGTTAGATGAAGAGAGTGATAACTCTGATGTTGAAGTTATGAAATCTCATTCTGAGAAGGCTGTTACTGATTCTGAAGATGAGGGTAATTTTTTAGAACGTTTTATACCGAAATCAGACAAGAGTATGAATGATGATCCGATTATGGTGGTTTACACTATGATTGGAACTGACAAGCTTTATTCTGATTTTGAGTATCCTCTTCAGAATGTTAAGGTTGAAAATGTCGAGAAAGTTTTCAAATTGGTTGAAATGGACATTAATGTGGTAAACAACAAAGAATTCTTTGCAAAAGCTAAAAAGTCATTTGTTACAACATGTGTAAACAACTCGGGGAAAAAGGAATGGGAAGGTAATGGTAACAAGAAAAATGGTAACAACTTTAAAAACAAAGGAATTGGGTTTGAAAATAGAATGGCTAAGAATGTTAAACCAAAGGAAACAATGAATGATGTTTTTGTTGTTGGTCCAAATGTGGATGCTGAAAAGGAGTATATTTTCAGTCAAAAAGCCATTGATGATTTCAATGCAGCTAAAAAGTTGAGAGAAAAGACCTACAAATCAACTTTTGTCGAATATGACAAAAGAATTTGTTACCGCTGCAATGAGATTGGTCATATGGCGAAGCAATGTACCAAAAAGATTGAAAAATTCGTTTTCAAGAAACCTGTTTTGCAAAAACCAAAACCTAAAACTTCAACTGATGATAAGGGTAAAAAACCAATGGTTTCGTTTGTCCGAATTCTGAAAAGAGGTGAATCATTGAAGTCCGAAGAAAAACCGAAATCAATTTTTGAGATTGGTGAATCTTCGAAAACCCAAAAGACTTCAAAGATTTATCCAAAGACAAAAGTTTTTGATACTCAATCATGGGTGGCTAGAACAAAGAAATCAGTCAAGGTAGAAGAAAAGCCAAAAGAACAGAAAGTGAGGCTTTCACAAGGACAGAAAGACCGACTGAGAAAGAAAAGAAAGAAAGCACGAGAGTATCTTGAAAGGATTTTGTCCTCGGATACAACTGGTAAAACAGATAAAAGTTCTGATAAATCGTCTTGCTCGCCAAAGAATGATATATCAAGCAAAACGAATTCATCAGATACAAATCTGAGGACAGAAGAGAGAATAAAGAAGAAGAAAATGGTTGGCGATGAATCTGTTTCTTTGGAAACAAAGGAGCCACATGTCGGCGATGAATCTGGCTCATCAAAGTCAGATAAGCCACATTCAGGCAATGCTTCTGGTTTGTCAAAACCAGAAGAGCCATCTGTTGAGGTAAAAACTGTCAAACCCAAGGCTAGTCAGGCTTGGGTGGATCTTTTCAAATGAAAAACCTGACTTGCCGGAACTCCCAGGTTGGTAATTGTGGAGTAGGAATCGGCACATTTCTTGAGAAATTTCACTCTGGTGATATTTTGACTTACAAGTGGTTAATCAAGGACATTAAGTTGTACTTGATTTAACTATCTTACAAATGGTATGATTGTTGAAACTGTGTTTGTGATAAACCTACAAGAAGTTGAAAACAATGTAATGAAATCCCAAGTTTGTGAAACGACAAACAAAACTAATTTTCCGGAAAAACCATTTTGACTAAAACAAACTTAAGTGTTTTGAAATCATAATGGGAAAATAGTTTGTTGTCAGGGGGAGTTCTGATTGTTTACGCCAAGTGGATGGAGAATTGAAGCAATTCTCATCAGTTTGTCACTTTACTTTGTACAGTTTATTGCATTTATTTTCAAATTTTCCGGAAAATCAAAATTGAAACATATTTTGATTTTAGGGGGAGTAAAAATTTTAAAAAAATTTGAAAATTTGAAAAGTCAAAAACATTGTAAAATTCAAAAATGAGTTTTGTTGAGAACAAGAGGAAATGATAGTACATCAGTGGACGATCATAGCATGCTAAAGAAATGGAAAGATATAATGTGATAAACGATCTCACTAAAGATGTGACGGTAGGCTCAGCTAGACTAGTAGATTTGCGATAACGATACAAACTTAAATGGAAAAGCCTAGTTCTAGTGGGAAACATGGTCAAAAGCATAGTACTTAGTTTTGTCCTTCTTGATTGTGTGCCTGCTCAGTAATCGCTGAATGCCAAAAAGCATAAAACTGGTTAAGTTTGTGAACTTTCACAACTTTGCTGAAAAGTCACTGTGATTGTGCATTTCATTTTGCAAAGATTTAAACTTGTTTTATTTCTTTATTTTGTTTAAGCATCGGACATCCTCTGCGTATACGTGAGTATCGACCTGGATGTTGTTGCCTAAACGTTCTGCTTTATTTTCTTTGGTGTTTCGTTTAAGCTTTGGACCTCCTCTGCGTATACGGGAGTATCGACCTGGTGGTTAAAGCCTAAACAACTTCAACTTGTTTTATTTTTCTTATTTTGTTTAAACATTGGACTTTCTCTGCGTATACGGAAGTATCGACCTGATTGTTAATGTTTAAACATTCTGCTTTGTTTTCGCACATATCACAGTTGATGAAAGTTTAAAGGCATTACTTGAGTTAGTGTATTGCATGATGAGGGGATATGCTGAGATTGTGGGGTCCATAAGAACTTAGTGCAAAATTAATATACCTTAACGTATCGGTAAGCATTTCGAAAGTTTTTAGATTGAGCTTAAGAGGACAATTATATCGTCAATCAACGTGAATCGCTTAGAACTTAAAACGATTAAAAGCTTAACGGTGCTTGTGATGTGTCTCAAAAACTGATATGATCCTCTTTCGCAAACTCACAAAATATGTTTGTACATATTTCTTACTGCATTTCATTTCATTCAAAATCCAAAAAGATTTTAGTGTGTTTTAGCTTAATTTTGAAAAATCCAAAAGATTTTCGACAACTGATGTTGAAAAGCTGATATTCAAAATCTCAAAGGCTAAACAAGATGAACAATTGGTTTGGTTAAGATGATGAGAATTTGGAAGATAATCCTCAAATGTTTAGATGATTCATTAATTTGAATCACAATATTGTGTGTTATATGTTTGAGAATCTTAAGTAAATTCTTTTAGAATCAAAATTATTTTGTCTTACGAGAGGTTGAGACGTGTAGGTGTTTTGATTCTTGGGCTACGGAAAGCAAGGCGTCGATCCCAAAAGCACGGAAGCTTGACGAAAGGGGGAGCCTGAAGAGACTACCGAAAGGGGGAGCTGAAGCAGAAAACAGATCCACCGGGATTCTGTTCAAGCAAGAGGAAGTCTGTGTTTGCTGAAGTAAAGAAGAATCAAGAGAGAGAGAAAGACAAGTCACTACAAGTTTGACTAAGGATTGACTTCGGCAATATCCAAGGGGGAGATTGTTGATGCATATTTTGTCTATCGCCTTCGTCAATCTGAACTGTAGTGAAGAATTGAAGAAACCGAGTCGTAAATGTCTAATATTTAGTGAAAAAGGCAAGGTGGCAAACTTGTAATTAATGAAGTTTCATTAAAGTTGCCTTGACCTATAAATAGGGAGTGTTAGTGTTATGTAAAAGACTTTTGCACATTTGTGACATTGGAGAAGATCTTGTAGAGAGAGAAAGTCTAGAGAGAGAAAACTCCCTCAAGTGATTGTACACGTGTATTTTCAATAGAATCAAAGTTCTAGTACGTTCTCGTGTGTTCGGTCACGCACGTTCACGGTTTCCGCACGTTGAACGTGTCGTTACGCAATCGAACGGTGTCAAAACCGATCCTACATCAAGTAAATGAAAATACAAACCGACCACTAAGAATGCTAAGGCATAAAGGATAAAGTTGACTATCAAAAGTGGTGAGACTCACACGAACAAACTAAACGGGTTAGGTAAAACGTAATATTGGAAAGGATAATGAGCCCGGTAATGGGACAAGATTGAATATAAATATAGGCACAAATCGAATAAAGGAAAGCGCAAGATATTAATGAACCCATGTAATGGGTCGGAATTAAATATGAAATGATTGCAGTCACGAATCACAGTTGGAGTGAATGAAATTTTGATGCGAAAACAAATGATTTTCGAACATAAAAAGAACGATCTACGGGATCATTATAACCTTCGGGTTATAAACAGTGTAAAGGTCTACGGGACTAAAATGACCCACGGGTCATGAATAAAAAGGAAAAGGATCATAAAGGCAACACCCTAAAGAGGCGAAAGCCTAAAGAAATAGCCTACGAGGCTAAGTGAAAGAACCTACGGGTTACTTAGATAAGCGAGGGAACCAGTAGAGAATCCCCGCGTAAAACAAGGACTGCAAAAAGGATAAATGTCAAGTTGTCAAATTTGTTTGACATAAATAAAAATAATATATATATATATATATATATAGAGGAAGGTTAACGTACATTATGGCTTAACGTACATCACGTACGACAGGTAATTACGCACGTTCATTTTAAAATCACGCACGTTATAACTCAAAAATCCAAAATCAAGCATGTTGAAACACAATAATCACGCATATTGAAAACATTAATCACGCATGTTATAGAACAAATCACGCACGTTGTTGTACGTGAAGTACGTTAAGCCGTAATGTATGATATACTTTTTCTATATATATATATATATAAATAAAACGTTAAACTAAAATTCAGTTTTAGTCAAAAACAACGTTTTATCAAACATATATAGTATGAGATGATTGGGAAATAAACCTAAAACACGAAGTGACGCGATCACGGTCAGGAAAGTTATGTGAAATAAAATCACATAGTAGCCCGAGAGATGGGTATAAAGTAACTGGACTAATAAGTCAGGTCAGTGAGACCGGTTAAGGTTAATATTTAAATTAAGAAAGTGTTCAACACGCTATTTATATTAAGATTAGCGTGAAATAACCATAGTTGATAAGCGTGTATGACCACGTGGCCAATTGGCTATACAGTCAAGTAAAATAATAAAGGTAAATGAGTATGAAACGAAAGTGACGGTCCACGAGGCCTTACTAACGAAGAGCATTAATCGCCTATACGAGGCGATCATAAGGTAACATAAACAAAGTGTTGGAAGTCACATCGAGCAAAAGCACGATTGAACGGTAAAGCTTTAAGGTATGAGGTTATACGCATATGTTTTGTAACCCAAAAGATATTACCATACTATTCTGGTAATACTAACAAATGGTTAAGGTATGAATAATGCTCGAAGGATTATTGAGACCAAATGCATTAGGTATAAATCGAATGCACTACATGGAAAAGGTTTTGGGGACGAAACCTCTTTAAGGGGGGTAGACTTGTAACACCCCGAAAACGGGTTTGGTAATCGAACCCCGTTAATACTAAAAGACGGGTAAAGTACCGTTAGTAGTAAAAATAACCCGGTAAATATTTGGATTTAAATAAGAAATCCTAATAATAAATACAAGCGAATCAAAGTTTTAAGGAATTGAGTTTATAAGAGCCCGAGTTAATGGGACTTAAAATAAAATGGGTTATAACTCCCGGGACCCACCAAGTAACTAGGAATACTAACCTAGTTAGTTAGTATCTTGACATAATAGAACAAATATGATTAAAATACCCTTTAAATAACTTGTGTGAAGTAGAGGGACTAAAGTTGATAAACTAGAAACTAGTTTTAATTTAATAAAATGCCAAAACCAAAACACACACTCTAAGTGTGTGTTCTGGTCGATACAATCACAGGAGCCAAGGGCTCTCCTACTCAACCCTAAACTTCAAGAAATTCATTAAATTGAAGGGGCAAATCAAGCCCGAATCGAAATCCAAGCATGGATTAGTGATCACCTCAGTAAAGGGATCATGAGGTATGCGAAATTTTACTATGTGGTTCCATCTTAAATTTTAGATGAACTTGTGAAATTCGAATCTGAGCTTGCATGTTCGTTGTTTGGATGAAATTAGGGATGAAACTATGTCTAGGAGTAAACCCTAGTCATTTAATTGTTGAATTGATGTTCATGGTTATGAATTCATGATCATACACTCATGTGTCAAGTGGGTTTTGTAGAATTATGCTAAACACTAGGATTATCTTTGTTAACCTAGTGTATTTGAGCTCCATGAAGAAAATCCAGAAATTTTGATATAAAAATTTGACATGAACATGTGACACGATGCTTAAATCTGGGCTAAATAGTTAGTTAATAACTTGATTTTGAATTATATGAAATCATGCACATTAGGTGTTTGTTAAAATGCCTAAATGAGAACTAAAGTGTTGGAATTAGAGTGAAAATGTGTATTTGAATGATATGGCGATTTCGCGTAATATGGAGTGATAAGGGTTCTAAATACTATGTTGATCTAGACTTAATGTTGTAACCCATGTGATCAAGAAGTAGTTAACTTTAGATAAGCTAAGTTAACTAATCATGAAGTCGAATAGTAGCTTCGGCATAGAAAATAAGTGAGGTGGAATAGTCGCGATTTTTATGACTAATTTAACCGCCTTGTAAATGATTGAAAATAGTTTGACGCCTAACGAGCTAGGTGGAGGCTTGGGAAAGGAAGCGGGTCAAACAAATCAAGGATAGAGGAAAAGCGTAATTCGGATGCAAAGTAAGTATATCTTACACTAGTCATATATTTAAGAATATTATTTCGTCGTATTAGTTACGAAAAAGACAAATACCTAATTGAGATATGGTGTTCTGGCGTGTAGTCGTACGGAACAAGATAATCAAATTTGATAAGAAAACATAATGATGGCTAAAAATGAGTTAAATCGGTAATTCGATCATATTATGACGAATGAAACATGTACTTTTAATGGTTATCATATAAGTTAAATCGTAATAACCATTAAGGGCAAAATGGTAATTTGACAATATTTGACAATTTGACGATGGTAATTGGTCATTTAGACCAAACAGGTCAAAAGGTGAAATTATCACCCTTTGATAATATCGACTAATGGGATGTCAAGTCATATGATTTTAGGAAATAAATAGCACATGGATGCTTACATCGCTATCACTTAGCAGCCACTAAGGAAAGGTATTGAAACGGGTCAATATATTGATCCAAGCTAGGTATGTATAATGATACAACTCATCATGTAGAATTTGGAGTTCTATAAGAAATAGACAAGGTTAAAATGCAGATATTTGGTTATCTTTTAGGTAAACCGAATAAATTTAGTCATGATTACGACATTTTAGAGACATAATGGTTTCTAAACAAGACTATAGTTAAAAGTCGGATTTTTGGGTCAAACAAGTACTAAAAGTCCTTCGTTGTAAAAGAAGGACTAAAATTGACTAAAACGCCCTTGTAAGAGAAATTGAGCAAACGAACCATAAAGGTTGTTTGGAAATAAGTGATAGGATAAAATAAATACTTTGAATAAGTATGAAAAGCAAAAGATGTAAAATATTGGTCAAATGACTCTATAAAGAGTCTTTGCCGTAAAATAATGATTTGAAGGGTAAAACTTGGAATATATGAATCACCACATTGAATCCACCACAAATTTAGTTGTGGTGGGAGATCACTTGATAAGAAATGTGGACATATGTATTTAGAAACGAATGAAAGCGACTTGTGCTTGAAATATGCTTAAATACCTTTAACGGGTCAAAATAAGCATATGAGTGAAAATGGGTTTAAGAATGTATATGAACCTGTAATTGGAACCTAATATGTTAACCATCATTGAATTTAATAGGTTTATGAGAAATAAGGGTCAAACAAACTTGCTTGTTTGATAAAAATCGAATGGGTCAAAATTTGGTAAAAAGGGTAATAAGCCGAAGACTTAAAAGTCTGAATTTTGTTAAACCGAATGTTGGATTCTAACTCCATAAGGTGGAGAATCAAATTACAATCACGTAGGAAGAAACGGTAGGTCAAACGGACAAGCGGATCGAAAGATACGAAAGTTTTCGTGTCGAAAATGGCGAAAATGGAAAAGGCTGATACAGGGACCACCGTAACTTACGGTGCCCACCGTAAGTTACGGTGGGGATGATATAGTTACGATGGTTGCCTACTGAGTTATGGTGGAAGATTTAACTTTCAGGGGCTACCGTAAATTACGGTACCAACCGTAATTTACGGTGGACCCTGTAATAAAATATATTTTAATTAGTTTCGCTTCCCGGATTCATTTAGATACGTTTTAAACCCCGTATGACTAATGCATTTCATGTTTATGAAATGTAGGTACTTTTGGATGCCGGAAGATGATCAAGCTCAACGAAGAACCGAACACGATAAAGATACATGCTTCCGCATATTGCCTCGTCGTAAATTTTAAAGGACGAATTCGATTAAGTTATGTTGAATAACTTATGATTTGTTAAAGTTTTAATAAACTCGTATTTTTATAGTATGTGTAGTCTTAACTACACAACTAATAGTGGTATTTACATGTAAAACCGTTAATTAGCAACTAGGGTGTTACAGTCAATCTATCCACAATCACCCATATGGCGTCGAATCCCTGAATTGTTTTAGGTAATTTGGTCAATAGGTCCATAGTGATATGTTCCCATTTCCAAACCGGGATCTCCAAAGGTTGCAGTTTCCCATAAGGTTTCTGGTGTTCCGCCTTGACTTGTAAACAAGTCAAGCACTTCTCTACATATTTCACCACATCCCTCTTCATTCCGGGCCATCAATAATTTTGTTTCAGATCGTTATACATCTTGGTCGCACCCGGATGAATAGAATATCGGGATTTATGGGCCTCATCAAGTAGTAGCGCCTTCACTCCACAAGTATTTGGAACCCATATTCTTCCGGATCGAGTCTTCAACCCGTTCTTTCCATCCGACAAGTCTTTTAACTGGCCGATTATTCTTTCCTTCTTCCAGTTCTCCTCTTTTACTGCTTCTACTTGCGCCTCTCGGATACGTTCAAGTATACCCGAGGTCACCACAAGCTGCATTGACCTTACTCGTATTGGGACATAGTCAGCTTTTCTGCTCAGAGCATCCGCCACCACATTTGCCTTTCCGGGGTGGTAGTGTATTTCGCAGTCGAAATCCTTCACCGTTTCCAACCATCGTCTCTGGCGCATATTTAACTCCTTCTGATCGAAGAAGTATTTTAAGCTTTTATGATCGGTGAATATGGTGCACTTTACCCCATATAAGTAGTGCCTCCATATTTTTAACGCAAACACCACCGCAGCTAATTCGAGATCATGCGTGGGATATTTCTTTTCATGTATCTTCAATTGCCTCGAGGCATAAGCTATAACCTTGCCCCGTTGCATCAGAACGCATCCGAGCCCCGATAATGAGGCATCCGAATAGACCACCAAGTCTTCGACCCCGTCCGGCAACGTTAATACCGGAGCTTGAGTTAACTTCTCTTTTAGCGTTTGGAACGCCCTTTCTTGTTCAACACCCCAAATGAACTTCTCCTCCTTTCGAGTTAACTTGGTTAGCGGCGACGCAATCTTGGAGAAATCTTGAATGAATCTCCTATAGTATCCCGCAAGCCCTAAGAAGCTTCTAATTTCTGAAGGATTCTTCGGAGGGCCCCATTTCGACACGGCCTCTATCTTGGACGGGTCCACCAAAATTCAATCGGCACTTATGATGTGGCCGAGGAATTGCACCTCTCGTAACCAGATGGCGCACTTTGAGAATTTTGCGTATAGCTTTTCTCGCCTGAGTGTCTCTAGCACCTCTTGTAGATGATGTGTATGATCTGCTTCATTTTTCGAGTACACTAGAATGTCGTCGATAAACACGATTACGGACTTATCTAGAATTGGCTTGCAAACCCGGTTCATGAGGTCCATGAATGCCGCGGGCGCATTCGTCAGCCCAAATGACATTAAGAGGAACTCGTAATGTCCGTATCGCGTGCGGAGAGCCGTCTTCGGTACATCCTCTTCCTTGACTTTTAATTGGTGATATCCCGATCTAAGGTCAATTTTTGAGAACCAGTTCGCACCTTGTAATTGATCGAATAGATCGTCTATTCTCGGAAGCGGGTATCGATTCTTTACCATGAGTTTGTTTAACTCCCGGTAATCGATACACATGCGCATGCTTCCGTCTTTCTTTTTCACGAACAGTACCGGTGCGCCTCAAGGAGACACACTCGGCCTTATGAATCCTTTGTTAAGCAGGTCTTGAATCTGGGACATCAACTCTTGTAATTCCGACGGCGCGAGTCGGTACGGTGCTCTAGCTACGGGTTTTGCGCCCGGAATCAATTCGATTCCGAACTCTATTTCCCGTTCGGGCGGTATCCCCGGTAAATCCTCCGGAAACACATCTTTATAGTCCCGTACTACCGGTACATCTTCAATCTTCAGTGATTCTTTCTCGGGCTCATTTGCGTATATCATAAATGCCTTGCATCCTTGCTTCATAAACTTGTGAGCTTTCAACATTGAGCATATTATGGGATTACCTCCTTTTTCGCCATAGATAGTAACGCGTTTCCCGCTCGGAGATGTTAGCTTGATCTCCTTACGAAAACACACGACCTTTGCGTGTTGCTGAGATAGCCAATCCATTCCAACGACTTCTTGAAATTCCCCCATCGACATCGGGATTAGGTCTATCAGGTATTCTTCATCATCGACGCTTAATTTGCAGCCTCGAAAAATATCACAAACTATAAAACTTTTATTGTCCCCTATTTCAACTTCTAAGGGCACAGATAATTTCATCAATACAAATGAAGGATGTCGAATAAATCCATGCGAAATGAAAGATTTATTCGCACCCGTATCAAACAATACACGTGCAGGAATTGAGTTAATTGTGAATATACCTGAGACCACATCGGGTTCTATCTTCGCTTCGGCCGCGGTAAGTTGGAAGGACCTAGCCTTCGCCTTAGGGGCTTCTGCTAGAGATTCTTTAACGTCTCTCCTTCCAACTAACTCTGGGCATTCGGACTTTTTGTGGCCGGGCTGATAACATTTGTAGCAAACCGAGACTTTACCCGGGCATAGAGACGCCGTGTGCCCCGTTTTACTACATATGGGGTACGGTTTGTCTTTGAACCGACACTCTCCCTTGTGCCCTTTTCCACACACTTTACAACTTGGCGACCCACCTTTAGCATCAACCTTCTTTCCCGATTCTCCAGTTCGAGCTTTCTTTGTAGGGCTTGGATTCACATCCTGTGCCCTTCGCTCACCCCTTTCAACTTGTTTCTTCAGCTCGATTTCCCGTTCCCGAGCAACGTTTATGATCTCGGTAAGGGTCTCGTATTTTGAAGGAGTCATAAACTCCCTATACTCGGCGCTTAACATGTTATAGTAGTAGTATATCTTTTGTTCCTCATTTGTCACCAATTCATTGCAAAACTTCATCTTATCCATAAACGTCGCCGTAATCTTGTCTATGGTCTCGCCCTTGTGCCGAAGTTGCATGAACTCTTCCTTGATTTTATTAATGACCGCCTTGGGACTATGATGTTTAAGAAATGGCGTCTTAAACTCCTCCCATGTCATGGCCCTTGCCGCTTCGGCCCCTATTTCCTTCTTTTTATTGTCCCACCAATCTTTGGCTTGACCTCTCAACTGACCCGTTCCGTAAGCAACAAAGTCACCTTCGTCACAATGGGTCCTTTCAAACACTCCTTCAACATCGCTTAACCATCTCTGGCATATGATCGGGTCAACCTCCCCGTTGTAGATTGGAGGTTTACACGCCATAAACTCTTTGTACGAACATCCCTTACGTTCTCCCGATTTCTCTTTCATAAGGTTGACACTATCTTCCAACCTTTTGACTCGTTCTTCGACAAGTGACAACACCATGTTTTGAATTTTTTCTATAAACCCGGATAGACTACCTTCAATTGCCTTCCCCACTTCTTCGGCAATTATCTCTTTCATTTGTTCGGTGCTTATCGGCACCGGATCATTATCGTTTCCCTTAGACATCTTGAAACTGAAATGTTTACATTAAACATTAAACATTTCATTTATAACATAGCTTTATTTTGCTTTGGTTTAGCCAAGTGCGTGACTTGCTTTTACCGTTCACATTTGGTGCACTTTCCGGGTTTGAGTGTGTTGACACACCCTTCCCATGCACATTAATTCGCATCTCATTTCATACATAAGATAGGATCTACATAAATAATAAATTAATTCTTACCGGACGATCGATCAAGCTTGAACCGAACACTTTGTTGACAACCTTAAGCTCTGATTACCAACTTGTAACACCCATCCATTTAATTCATTAATTAAATCGTATGAAATGTGAAATTAATAAACAAAAATATTTAACTAACAAAAACTTAGTTGGTAAACTAAGTTATACTTCATCATAGTGTTTAACATAGTCAAATATCCAGTTTCAAACATAAGTCGTTCAGTAGTGATTACAAAACTACATAGTTTAGCTAGATTTAATTAGTGCGGAAGCATCCAAAAGTTTTGTGTTCGGTTCTTGAAGCATCAACTTGATCGTCGTCCACATACTTGCAATACCTAGAAACTGGAAATTTTGGTAATTATTAATACTAGAATTCTTGAAAATTTTCAATAATCAAACTATAATCAAATACGGATTCGATTATCTGAGATATGCAAAGTTCAGCAATTTTGGCAGGGCTCTACTGTAACTTACGGTAGCCACCGTAAGTTATGGTAGCTCCTGGGCAGCACTGGTTCTACCGTAAAACAGTAGGAATCTGCCGTAGCCTTTTTACCTCTACCGTAAGTTACGGTAGCTACCGTAACTTACGGTAGACTCTGAAATTTTATATTTTGACTGATTTGTTTGTTTCACCCAAACCCAATTCTCGGATTCCTCATTTTGAACATCCACGCTCCCATCACCGGTTTGCGCATTTAGTAATTCGTTACCCATCACTCGGGCTCAAAATCAACCAGTAAGGTACTACCGTTATTCGATTCATACCCTCTCTTAATGACCCGTTTAGTTTACCTTTATGGACTTCATCATTCTAACAAACCAACACGTTAAATTCTCGTATTCTAATATGTCATTTATCAACAATAACAAAAGACCAATTAGCTATATTACGAAGCATTTGCCACGCATTAATCGATTATTCGACCCGTTTGGCTCATCTACGGAATCCTCCATTATGATGACTACCAACAAGTTCTAACCAAATTCTTTTCCTATTATTCAATATAGCGAACATTATCGCTTTAAATCAACACAACCTTTATCCTACAATTCACTACACATATGCAAATTATCAAAATTTACCCAATGTAACGAATCAAGTTACATACCTTTAGAGCACACCCTTCAAGCGCGTATCTTCCCCGGCGTGTCCGCTTGACGTTCCGGATTCTTTGCCTAAAGAGTTCAATTCACAACAATTTTAGAACTCTTTCATAAGCTTTAACGCATAATTCTCTACAATGATCAAATCTGCGTTTTTACCCATCTTTTAACATTTTAATCCTCACTTAGGCGTTCAATCGAACACCTAGAGGGTCAGATTTTTATATAAACAAAACCAAGTTCATGACTTGTAATTATCATCTAAACTAACTTCAATTAGTCAATTCCATACATGTCTTAACATCAATATTTCCAAAATTACTCCTAAATTCAGGTTGTGCTAGAACAAGATCATAAATTCTAGAGTTTATAAAGTTTTCTTCAAGCTCCTTAATCACCTACAATGGTGATTTGAACTCTATAGTTATCATGCAATCTTTTAATAAGATTTCACCTAGGGTTTATCCCTAGACACCATATCTCTTCTAATTACATTCATGCAAGATACAATCAAGCTAAATTTCGATTTTTCATAATTAACCTAGAATTTGAGATGAATCGAAATACTAGAATTTCGCATACCTTGTGATCCTTTCAGTGAGGTGATCACTAATTCGTGTTTAGAATTCGATTTGGGGCTGAGTTGAACCTTCAATTGATCAATTTTAGTGAGAGTTAGGGTTTGGTGGAGAACCCTTGTCGCCCCCTGCTTCTTGATCGACCAGACACACCCAAAGTGTGTGTTTGGTGTGTTTTAATTTTTTTTTTATGAAATTAAGTTTCAAATTTAGCAACATAGGCCCCTCAACTTTCGTTTCTATTTTGTTCTAACTCCTTAACTACTAACAAGTCATCATCTAACTAGGTTAGTGTCATTCCTAGTTAGTTTATGTTACTAATTTATTTGCAACTTAATTGAAAATTAAGAGTTTATATTTTCGGGATGTTACATGGTATCCATAAGCATCACATATGGGAATGCACGCAATAAGTCTAACGATGTCGGACGAGTGAAGAATAATATTTCCAACTCATTTGAAATACTATTGGTAGAAGTATAATAAGTATAAGATTTTTCATGTAAATGAGACATAACAACCAGCATTTGACTTTTCCCTTTATGGGTTGTCTTTCGAATTTTATTGCGTGCATTGGATACAGTTTTAAGCGTAGAGACATTATCTTCATTCTGCTCCTTTATGATATCGAGAATATCTCGTGGTGCCACATGCTTCTTCGTCAAATCTGCCACAAATTGAAACTCGTTACATGGCAATCGCTCTACAAATGCATGCCCCTCCATATGTTGTGCAGGTAGATGATTATGTTCATCGCGTATCACATTTAACTTCCAAGAATCGTTCTCTTTTGTATATGCCCCGACCAATTCAAATGGACAATCAATTTTTTTGGTGCCAGATACTTTACTTGTACCTTTAACGGGCCTATACGCTCCACCACGTTCACACATTAGTATGACTTTACAATAACCACTTGGCTTTTTTTGTGATCTTTTAATGACGATAACATGACCAACAACACGTGTGGTGTTTTGAACCCATTTAATCATCTCTTCACGAGACTTGAATGCCTAATAATAAAAAATATTAGACTTTGACATATGACTACAAACATTATGTAAATAAAAATACAAGCTTATAATCCTTTAAATAAAATGTATACCTGATTCGTAGAAAATGCAGACATCTTTTTGTATACCTCTTGATGTCGAAGTAATATGGATAAAAAAAAGTAATATACCTGTTGAATTAAAATCGTACATCATAAACTCTTGATGTCAAAGTAATATGGATAAAATTGATGTACTGTTTTCATTAGAAAATGCAGACATAAACGAAAATTGGTATACTATTTTCATTAGAAAATCGTACATCATAAACGTATTACGCATTGAAATAGTACATCAATTTTAATTGGTATAGAACAAACACTTTTGATGAAATTTTTGAAAAGATGATGAAGACTTTTAGTTGGAATACATACCAAGAACAACTATGATGAAAATCAAAGTTGAAAAAAATTGTTTCTTCAAGCTCTCTCTTAATCTCAGTGGAAGTTTTTTTTTCTTCCATAGAATTGTACGTATATACCTAAAAATTCAAACTATGGCAACTAGATAAACCCCTAGAAAAAATAGGGATATTTCCTAATACAAATTTTCAAAAATTAGAAAATACAAGGGTTGATTGTATTTATTCACAAACTTCAGGGGGGAGTGCAACCAGTAAAATTTAAAAATCTGGGAGTGCATTTAGCAATAAATTAAATTAATGAAGTTTTGGGGTGATTACATCTTAAAAGATATATAAAGTTAGTGGGGGTGGGGGGGGGGGGTTGTTTCTCGAGAAATGAAGATACGAATCTAATGTTTCTCAAATCTAAGGGTTAGTTTGTTATGAAGCAATAAAACGAATAAGGAAATGGAATGAAATAATCATTATTTTGAAATATCAATGAAATTTATAACTTTGTTTAAACTAATTAAATGTTGGAGTACTATAAATAAATAATAGTTGTCATGTTTTACAAAGTTGTTAGATAAATTAAACTAGTGTTATACTCCGCGCGCGTTGCGGCACGATAAACTGCATCGTTCTCGATTTCATAACATAACACAATCTTGGGAAAGTTATATCGAGAAGAATTGACCATATGATCCATTCGGTAAAGTAAATTGCCCATGGTGATTTCAAGACATAAAATTGTTTAGGAATGTCCATTAAATGGTTAAGTTAGCCACATGTGCATCAACTTCTTGTACCTTTGTATTCATAATCTCAATATCATTATCAATCCCAGATATCTAATGTCTTGGTTTTTATCGCATCGACACCAAGAACTGCATTATTCGAATGCTCTCTGCTAGTACATATATTGAATTCGCTCTTTCTTCGATTTTCTAGTGCAAGGAGTATTTCCTGCTAAAGAAGCTTATTGATCTCATCAACCTTACCTTTCTTTTTCTCAAGGGTTTTTGATGTAGCATCTTTTTTTAGTTTCATACATTCTTGTTCCAGCAGCTGTGTTTCATGTTCAATACCTTGGTAGTGCGCCCTTGCATAATAAAAAAAATGTGGATTGTTGACATTTAGCTGCACCCAGCTTGGTTGCGCAAAGTATCCATTAATTAAGTTCCTTTCCTCCACCAACCACAATCTGTAACATAAAAAAGACATATAAACCCGCTTTGTTCAAAGCACATACCCACACTACTATGAAAAAGAAATAATATATTTTTCACCAACGTTAAAATTAGCATGGTTCCATTTGAAGCACATCTTGTAGCATAATATACTATCTTTTAAAAATGTTTGAAATATTTGAAGTAAGGGTGTTGATGGTCAAGCCGCCGGTCTAGACGTAAAACTTGGGCCAAACAACCCAAACCATTAATAACAGTTTTGTGAAAGTAAGATACAAAAGATACTGCTATTGTAAAAAGAAGTGATTCATATCAACCCAATCAAAATCCAAAGCAACATAATAAACTTATAAACATATATGCACCTTCTTGATGATATCATAAACATCATCTGCAATCGGGGAGCCTTCTTCCCAGATCTCTAAGCAACATCGTTTAAATAATTGGTACTTAATATATCTACCATCCGACATTCTAATCCCTTAGAAAGGTTCTTGCATGTGAAGTCGATAATATCAATTGTTTAATTTAGGCCTTACTACTCTGGCTTCCATTCTGAAACCCATCCTCAATTACATTATATATCTTTGTATGACTAACACTATGAACTTCAAAAAAGGTCAAAATAGTTAGATATGATAAAATGTGTTTTGGTAGGCGCAAACAAATGGATAACTAAATAGGAAAATTCATGTGCAAAATCTCGATAAAGTCCACTAAATGAAGTGAAAGGGGAAATTAGCACCAGGTAGTGTCTTCGGTTACTTATAATCTAGGATTGAAGTGAGTTTTCTTTACTTATCTATTTCGTCAATAGCGACAACAGATGGATTTTTCCAACACCAATAAAAATCTACCTGGATAGAAATTAGCTACAATTTTTTCAAATATACCAACAAAATTTACCAAACTATATAGAATTCCTACACATGAACATTAGCCTACACAAACTATTAAGATGAGATGGAATACATCTAACATTGTCCTACACAGACTATTTAGATGAGTTGGAGAAAAATAAAACACCAACAAAAAATTGGACGGACACAAAATCACCAAATCGCACAAATACACAAATCGAATTTTGTTCAAAACGGTTCATACACAGTAAGTAACATATAGTTAAACAAAAGTACCAGGTACCTGACCTCAGGGTTACCTCTAATGTTATGAACCTCAGCGAGAGATCAAAGTTTGAAAATTTTATTTTGTTTTCATTTATTCGATATTGGAACTTGATTATACTTATTTATATGTTGTCAAAACTAACTTTTAAGTTGGTTTTGATGTTAGGTGAAGTTGGTGATATCCCGGATGAAGATCGAGCGGTTATCAAGAATCGAACACACGACCAAACAAAGCTTCCGCATTGATCTATTTACTTGTAGTCAAAAGTTAATCTTGTAAATACTTAACACTACATTTTTGAATGTTTTAAACTTGTATGAAGTTAAATTGATAAATTTTTGAAAGGTCGTATTTTTATATATAAAAATGCGTATTTCGTATAAAATTGTCTATTGTGAGACGGGTGTTACACAATCTCTAATGACCAAAAGTGCATAGTATAATGACCAATCAGTGCAATGCATAATGACTATAACCAAGACTTATACCATTACATAACCAACAGTTATAACATCACCAAAAGTTATCCTAAAGAGTTATTACATCACCAAAAGTTGTCCAAGCAGCCTAACAGCACAAAGATGTCATAAAGACCACAAAAAAGTCAAACAAGTCCAGTTATCACAAAAAAGTCAAACTATGACTTTTTAACTGCAGCCTTCTCTATTCCCTTTCCATTTCACATTTCCTTTGACAGTTGACTTTTTAGTTGACTTTTGGCTTGAAATTTTACTTCCCACCTGGGTAGATTGCTGAGTTGTTCCTTGTGAAGCTACTGGAGTAGATTGCTGAGTTGTTCTTTGTGAAGCTACTGGAGTAGATTGCTGAGTTGACTTATGGCTTGACTTTTTGCTTTCCTTTTGTCTCTTTTTAGCAGACCCTACAATATAAAAAACAAAAGGAGTTAAAGCCTACAATATATACCCACAACTGGCACTAAAACAAGTCATTCACCTGCAGTCATATTTCCCTGTTCAGTACAATTTCTCTTGTTGTGACCTCTAGCCCCACAATTACCACAAGTCATTATCACCCCATGCTTGGTTATATAGATCAACTGAAACATCATCAAAATCCCTGACTTGAAACACATGGTATGATGAGGGATACACCTCACATCTATATGCAGCCTGTTTTGAAAAATCAAGCTTTTCTTGGATTTTAGAGCATATAACAACATCCCTGGCACTCATTTCTGTTCTTTTAGTAACCAGCCTACTCATGACTTGAATCCTTATGTCCTCTAACATGTGTATAATGTGTTTTGACCTTGCATTGATGATAAAGCCATTAAAAGTTTCTGCCATGTTGTTTACTATAACATCACATTTTGTGTGAGTGTTCAAATAGCACCTGTTGAACTAATTGGGATTCTGCTTCAGTAAGGCCTCTACTGCATCAAGGTTTATGGTCCTCATCTCTTTAATGGCCTGCAAGTAATCAGCTTCACAATAGGCCCTAGTTGATTTCCAAAATAGCTCCTTCAACTCTTCATCTTTGTATGTTTTGTGCCAGTTAGCATAGATGTGTCTTGCACAGTTTCTATGCTCTGCCTTTGGCCATACCATTGCAACAACATTCAACAGACCCTGCAAAAGCAATACAACAGTGTCACATATAAGTGATGAATAAGCAAATTATTGGTTAGGGAGATCTACCTTTTGTTGGTCAGATATAAATGTCCATGATTCACCATCATCAGTTACTCCCAAACATTGCCTAAGCTCATCCATAAACCATTCCCAACTCTCATTATTTTCCCCTTCAACTACTGCCCATGCCAAAGGAAACATTTGGTCATTACCATCCCTTCTCACAGCTGTTAATAACATCCATCCAAGGAAAGTTTTAAGAAAACACCCATCTAAGCACAACACCTTCCTGCATCCTGCTAAAAAACCTTTTTGACTCCATCAAAACAAACAAACAGTCTAAAGAACGCTTCACATGTGGCCTCTGGATCTAGATTAATGAAACCTGGTGGAGCAGTTTCTAACCTAAAGGTTGATGATGGATTTGCTTTCCTTAGAACTTCCAGGTAAGAACAAATTTTACTGTAATGATCTCTCATTGAACCATGAAGCTTCTTGTGTGCACTTGATTTAGCCTTGTAAGCTAACCACTTAGTTATAATTACCTTAAACTTCTGTTTAACTGCTGCTTGAATCTCCTTAGCAGACCAATTTGGCTTGGCCTTAAACAAAGGAAGGAACTCATCCCCTAAGAACTTGGCAGTTAGCTGTCTATTCTTGATCATGTTTCTCTGGCAGTTGTGTTTGTTCTTCACACTTTTAATCATGTAACACTCTTTCGCTTGGTTTAGTGAACAATATAGCTAGAAGGGACACCCTGGTACACACTTCACTACTAAACGACCTTCTTCCTTATTATCACTCTTTGCAATGATCAGATTCCTGCCGTTAGTCACAACATATCTTCTCACTGCCTCCTTAAAATGATCCCTTGATGCAAACCGTATTCCAACTTTCCATGTAAACTTTTTCCAGTTGGTGTGTTCATTTACACTTGGAGCAGTTTCTTTGTACTTCTTACCTCTTATATCATCATCATCCTCACTCTCACCAGGAGTAGCAATGTCACCATCAGATTCCTCGTAACTACTGCATCCCTCTACATGTGCACACCCTGCATCATTAGACTCACTCAACTTACCTTCTTTTTCATAAGGTTTAGTACACTGTTCAACTAACTTCTTTTTAGCTTCAAGTGCATCCTTATTAGCTCGTTTAATGGCACCTTGTGAGTGTCTCCATTCAGCATCTTCTCTGTCTGAATCTGAGAAAGCTACTTCATCATGAACCTCATCATCATTACCCTCCTCAAGAAAACCCTCATCTTCATCTGAACTTGATTCTTCTGTCCCATTTAAGTCAGCTTTATAGTCACTGTCTTCACTGTCATCTCCATCTGCACCCTCTTGTACACTATGCTCCTTATCAAAACCAATCCCTTCTTCATCTACACCCTTTTGTACACTAGCCTGCTTATACAAACCAATCCCTTCTTCCTCTAAAACCTCTTCTCCAATAGGCTTCTTATGCAAACCAGCTGTTTCTTTCGATACACCCTCTTGAACAATAGAATACTCATCCAAATCAAACGCCCATGTAGCCTCTTGTACACTAGGCTGATTATTCAAACCAACTGGTTTATCAGCAACAACCTCCTTTCCTGAGGCAGTGGATCCAGATCTAGGGACTTCAAGTACAGGAGTGGTAACAGTGGATCCAGCAAAATCCCTAGTTTTATAACACTAAGTATCCATTGCATACTCTAACAACTCAAAGTATGCAATGTGATCAACATCCATACGTAGCAACTTAGATTCACCTCCAGTATATTGAGGTTGATCAAAACCAAAATCCAGTGTTCCACCATACCATATCATCACATAGATAACCTCCATCAGTGCAATCAGTGAACAATACCAAAATGCAGTCTACCGTGAGAGAAAACGTACCTCTGTATTGGTTGCAAACATCGATTAGGGTTTGATCACCATTGATGAACTAGAGAGCGTCTGATATGTTGATATCTTGGTTTGAGTGAAGTGTTAGTATATTTTGGGGATTATAAACTTGATCGAATCAGAGCTCATCCACATCAGATCATGTATGACACGTAAGACATGCCATATTAGATAAAATTGCCACATAGGCTAATTTTACTAACCTGGTTAGTGATTATTTAACGAGGGGGTGCCATGACAAACAATGTGTTAAGTTGGGAGTGGTCTGAGCCAAAGTGAAAGTTGAGAGTGCCAGCGGCCAAATGGCAATAGTTGGGGGTGTTTAAATCCATCAATCCAATAAAAAACGAGTAAACTGCCATTTTGTTCCTTGTGGTTTGGGCACTTTTGCCATTTTAACCCAAATCTCAAACTTTTTAAATCTAGGTCCTTGTGGTTTCACTTTTATTGCCATTTTAGTCCAAAATTCAAAAACCCCATTTTTTTACTGTTGCAACCTGCCTATTTTGTCTTTTTGTTCACGGGCATTTTTGTCCATCTGATTTTAATATAACATATTAATAATTAATAAACTAAATTAATTATATTTAATTCCTTTATACCCTTATTTAACCATCATCTTCCCCCATTTAACCATCATCTTCCCAAAAAAAATACCCTAACCCACAAAATTGAAGCATATAATCTTCCCCAAAAATAAGGTGATGAACGATGTGTGGTGGTGTTCAGTGTCGGAGGTGACTGTGACGAACGGAGATGAAGATTGTGTGGTGATGGAAGATGACCAGGGCCGATGATGATGAACGTTGACGATGCACAGTGGTGAAGATCGGAGATGATGAACAGTGATGATGATAAGAGATGCTGATGATGAAGCACGATGATGATGACGATGGTGGATTGCTGGAGGTGAGTGAGTGGCTATGGTGGATTGTCTGAGGTGAGTGAGTGACTATGGTGGATTGCCGGAGGTGAGTGACGGTGGAGATGAAGGTGATTACATAAATCTTGTTCATTTTCTTTCAAAAATCTTGTTCATTTTCTTTCAAAACCTTAATATCTTGTTCATAACCAGATTCAAAAACCGTAACAACAGGGTATTCGGATCCAAATTCAACATACCCAAATTCAAAATCTTGTTCATTTTCTTTCAAAACCTTAATATCTTCAATAGTTTGATGATTACATAAAAATCGAACATTTCGATCTTTGATCATGAATGATCCCCTGCTTTATGCAATCTCTGTTTCAGCCATTACAACATAAATGAATGGTTGACTAGGGATTGTTGACCATATGGATCTTGTAGGTTGAGTTTTATGAGAAATAGATACACCCCCACCATTTTCTGATCTCTAAGTTAACTGAAAATCACTGTAAGTCTCTTGTCTTGGCAAGATGTCGGCAATGATTTGGGGTAAGATGATTTGGGGGGGGGGGGAGGGGTGATGATTTGGGGGAGGATGACAATAAAGATGATGATCTGTATGTAAATGTATGTTTATATTAGGGTATAAAGGAATTAAATATATTTAATTTAGTTTATTAATTATTAATATGTTTTATTAAAATCAGATGGACAAAAATGCCCCTGAACAAAAAGACAAAATAGGCAGGTTGCAACAGTAAAAAAAATGAGTTTTTTGAATTTTGGACTAAAATGGCAATAAAAGTGAAACCACATGGACCCGGATTTAAAAAGTTTGAGATTTGGACTAAAATGACAACAATGCCCAAACCACAGGGACCAAAATGACAGTTTACTCTAAAAAACGTACGAACAGAATTAATTCTCCAAGTTGATCTTTTTAAGCCCTAACATATCCACCCACTTTGTTTATGGACTCCATGTCTCTAGCCCAATAACATAATAAAACTGTCACGAAGTCATTTAGATTTAGGCTATCTTGATCCATTAATATATTCTTGCTTATGTGATGTAAAGCTCATCTATCTGACTTTGATGTTGCAAATTGCAATCCAAAGTAGATTCCATTTTACAAAATATGTATTGTTTAAAATGATGCAATATCTATGATCTAAATGCCTAAAATGCAACTATAATAGATGATAAAACATAATAAAATATGCCTAAAAATTCAACTAACAATTTAGCTAAACATCTTCGAAGGTTTGACCTAAAATCGTTTAGACTAAGCACCACATATAAATTCCATATTATGTTCATCTTGAAATTTGGTCATCATAAAGGGTCCATTACTAAGGGTTTCGTTTAGAATCGAATGTCTTCCTAAATATTTTCTGAGATAACATCCACAAGATATAATAATGATGAATGAGTGGAAAGTGTGTTGAGTAGCAATTGAATAAGACGGCAAAAAGCCTAAGCATCCGTCCACAATTAAACAAGCATTAACAATTTGCATTGAAACCACTTCGACCCAGTTAATCTTTGAATCACATTGAAACACGACACAAACCTAACATGAATGCTGCTGATTTGGGTTCAGCAGAAACCACTTCGGCTCAGTTCTTGGCCGAATCTGCAAACACTTTTAGCTAATCGCGTCGTATTCATGTCAACTTCACAGGTTCACGGGTGATTGACCAGATTAACCCATTTATTTTTTAGTTTTTCTAACATGGGTTTTATATAGTAACATAAACCATCTAGATACGTTTTTATGCTAAAATATAAAAGTTTAAACATAAACTCACATAATTTAAACAAAACTTCTTCATCAAATAATTAAAATTAATATCTAAATTTAGAGTTACAAAGTATCAATGTGTAAGACCATGCGTAGTGGGCATGATTCTAGCGTTTTCCCCCTCAATCACGCCTGAAAACGCCAAATCCCCACCCCTGGGCGTGATCTAGGGTTTTTTTTTTTGAAAAAAACCTCCCTGACGTGTTTTGAATCACGCTTTGAAGGAGAAAACTTGGTCAATATCATTTAATCTTCTTTTTTTTAGTCCAATAGCTTTTTTTGTTGGTTTTTTTATTTTTATTTAATTCTTTACACCCTTTAACATAATGTCCACATTCTCACTACACCCATTTTAGAAAAACACCCAATAATGCCCCTTACTAACTTTACCGCCACATGGCGGAAAACGCCCAAGGGTTGAGACATTATTCACCCTTACCACTACGCATGGTCTAAGGGAAAAATAGTTAATTTTTTACATGTGTTGATCAGGTTAATTTATGTGACATGATTTCCGTGTTTGTGTTGTGTTATTTATAAAAATTTTGGTTTGTGTCGGTTTTAAAACGTCAAACTATGAATACGTCCCGTTTAACAACCCCATTTTATATCAAAGGTGTCGGATCACATAATAAATATAAAACTATATGTACAGTTTAAATAATACCTAAAATTGGTTGTATATATAATAGTATAAAAACAATATGTCCATGGTTTTATAGTCTAGTGGCATTTTGGGGTGGGATAAGACTTTAGGACTAATAGGTCCTGAGTTCGATTCCCACAAGGGGGGTTTTCCCATATTTATCGGGTTTCCTCCTGAATTGATGTATTTGCATTATTATGCCTAGTGGAGATGGATATGATCGGTTGGTTCCGCTGGTGGCACGATGATATTCCAGTGATTTGCCAGTGATCCAAATTTACCGTTCAAAAAAAAGTATAAAAACAAGGGTAAATTACACTTTTGTCCTTTATGTTTGTAGCGGGTTGCAATGGATAGCCTTTAACTTCAATAATTACAGTCACAATACTTTATTTGGAAAATGTATTACACCTTTCGTCATTTAACACTAACCAAGTTAAAATTTTCAGTTATGTCTATCAACTTAAGGGTATTCTAGTCATTTCACTCTTTTATTTAAAATGTTCATTATTAAATAACACCAAAAATATTACATATTTAACAACATCATCTTCCCCAATCTAATCCTAAAATCTCTCAGCCATCACTTCCTCCCTCTCTCTTTCTCTTTCTCTTTCTCTCCCTCCAACCATTCTCTGCTGCTTTGTGTGTGCATTCTCCGTTTTGTGTGTGGAGAAGGTGCTTCACATCTGAGCAGCAACTTAATTATTAATCACTATCATCAAATTTTAAATTTTCAACATTTCTCATCAAACTCATCTTCCTCATATAATCCCTAATTTTTCTCACACTCTCTGCAATCATCCAAATCAAAATCAAAATCAAATCTTCCAACAATCCACAACCGCACACCGTAACAAACCACCACTAATATATGGCCAGTGAAGCCAAAGGCAACGCCGCCTTCTCCGCCGGAAACTTCACAGACGCCATCAAATAGGGATGAGATCGGTACGATACCGGTACCGTACCGGTACCGATACCGTAAATACCGTTATCGAAATTGAGGAAATGTGGATACCAATTACCGTACCGTATTTATAGATTCGGTACCGGTACGGTACCAGTATCGGTACCGGTATTTCGGTACTTTACCACATTGGTACCGCTTTGGTGTCATCCATTGTTTTACCTAAAAAATTACCTAAAAAGATATCATGTGCAACTCATCCATCTATTATTAACTGAACTAGAATAATATATAGAGGAATGTAAAAAAGGTAAACATATTAAACATACATGGGTTCGACTTTTACCCAATTTCGAGTCACCATCAAGTTCGACAAAAGGGATTTTTTCAACAATAGTGTTGTCTCCTTACACAACCAAACACGAATATATTAAAAATCTAAAAATAAGAAAATATTTATTGATAATTTATAACCAAACCATTAAAATATTTACTTACTTCAATGGATTCCATGCTTTTTACCGATAATTATTAAATTCGGTATTAATACCGGTATTTACCGAAAAATACCGGTACCGATACCGCTTTTTACCGATACCGAATTTTAAAAAATCTATTACCGATACCGGTACCGTTTATGATCGGTACGGTACGGCATCGGTACGGTACCGGTATGGTACCGGTACGGTACCGGTATTTCGGTAAAAAATCTCATCCCTACCATCAAACACTTCATTGACGCCGGAAACTTCACGGATCTGTAACCGTCATCTTGATTCAGATCTGTAACCGATTTATCTGGTTAATCTGAATGGAACTCATTCGGATCTGTAACCGTCATCGATCTATGATTTATCACGACGGCGGTTGTGTTTCTATTGTTGATTGATTGTGACCCACGTCTCCATGCCGGAGAAATTGGCACCGTCTGCGGTGGCGAATTAAAAGAACTTTACTCGTTGAACTGTATGTGGTTGTTGAACTGTATTTGGTTACTTGGATTTTGATTTTTATTGACATGAGCTAGGGTTTGGGAAGATGATGATGGATGTAATATTTTTGGTGTTATTTAATAATAAACATTTTAAATAAAAGATTGAAATGACCAGAACACCCTTAACTGGATAGACATAACTGAAAATTTTATCTTGGTTAGTGCTAAAGGACGAAAGGTGTAATGCGTTTTCCAAATAAAGGATTGTGACTAGGGATGAGCAAGGCGGTATCCGATACCGAACCGATACCGATACCGCCAAATACCGATCCCGAATTTCACCCAAACTAGGTACCGATACCGATAGCGAAACATGTCGGTTCGGTATCGATACGGTACGGTATCGGTATTATACCGTATTTTGAGGGTCGGTATCGGTATTATACCGATACCGTACCGTACCGATACCGAAAATGCCAAAAAGTGGATACCGATCGGGATACCGAAAAGTGCACGGTATCGGTATTTCGGGATCGGGATCGGTATGAGATCGGTATTCGGTGGCATATGCTCATCCCTAATTGTGACTGTAATTATTGAAGTTAAAGGCTATTCATTGCAACCCGTTACAAACATAAATGACGAGTAATTTACCCTAAAACAATGATAGTAACTTTATTTTAAGACGTGGTGTAGAAGACAATTAAATATCAACTTTATAATTTGAATTTGACTTTAGCTTAGTATTTTCTTAGCCAATGAGATAACTTATAGGAATGACTATTTAAGACTAACGATAGTGACCATGCATGGATCGCGTAAGTTACCTAGGTATGAAAGTGGTGTTGGTGAGACCAAATCGATATTTAACCTACCTTGGAGTTTGACAGTTTGTATGATAAGATAACGTTAATTTAATTGAGTTTGATTGGTAAATGGATTGAGTTAGATGGTAGGTGCGTACTGCGTGATGAGTGGTCTTGTGACGTGTTCATGTTTAATTCACAATATTCACAAGTAGATGGATGAGTGAGGACTTTCCTCATTGTTATATATTTCTTTTGGACAAATATCGAATTTACAAATACGTTGTCATTTACATATTATAAATTACCAACATGTTGGTGTTTAGTATACTTATACCTTAAGCTTTGGGGTTTCCCAAAAAAAATGTTAATGTTTAGTAGAGTTGTACTAAGCTTGGGTTTTTTTTTTTCAGTTAATGTTTAGTAGAGTTGTACTAAGCTTGGGTTTTTTTTTCAAAAATTATATATAACTTACAAAACACTAGAGTTGTACCTTAAGCTTGGGTTTTTTTTTTTTCAAAAATTATATATAACTTACAAAACACAACAAAGTTGGTAACATTATAGATCTTATAAAAGTTATTTATATACTTTTATATACTATTAATTTGAAACATTTGTATGCATGTTTGGTTGTAAGTTGTGTTTAAATGGTTGTACCTTAATCAAATATTGGTTGTAAGTTGTGTTTAAGTGGTTATACCTTAATTAAATAATAGTTTCATTACCTTACCAAATTCAATCTGTTTTGTATGCATGTATGGTTGTAAATTGTGCTTAAGTGGTTGTACCCTAATCAAATAATGGTTTCATTATTCAATCGGTTTCATTATCTTACCAAGTTCAATCTGTTTTGTATGCATGTATGGTTATAAATTGTGCTTAAGTGGTTGTACTCTAATCAAATAATGTTTTCATTATCTTACCATATTCAATCGGTTTAATCCATTCAAAGTTGTGTTGTTTTATTTGTAAATTATTATTATTTATAATAATCTACTTAATTTGGTCAAAATCTTGTATAAATATAATTTGCAACATATTGATGCAATGGTTGTTGTAATGTATGCATTATGGTTTGTATATATAGATTACGATGAACCTGTCAAACAGGAAAAATAGACGCGGGTTCATCGTAACGCGCGAGTCCTAGATCAACTTAGTTATTTTATTCCATGTTTTACGTTTCGGTTTAATTTCTTCGCATTAACACCGCAACTTCTGTGTCGATGATCGTTGGCAGTAGTGTGGCATTAGTGCTCGCCCCCGCCGCAACGCGGGGGTTCTTAATACTAGTTATTTTTATATTTGTTTATCTCTTTAAAACGATCAACACGTGGTTGAGTAGTATTTCTTTTTACGATGTATAAGTGATTTTACATTATCATTCATTCAATTTTGGAATCATCTATATACTAATAAATAAATAAAATTATACTTAGCTTATTCTTAAATTATCAATCTAAGATTTTGCCATCTATCAACTCTATATTCTTTCTCACTCTATTTATTAAGGTATAGGGTGTGGTCATGACCCTCATAATCACCATGACCTTCCACATCAGCGTCATGTCACCTACTTATAATCCACAATCCAAAACCACTACCCTAAGGCCACCTGTAGTGGGGCGCGACCTCCCGACAAATCCAAACATGGCGCCCCCATAGCGCCACCAACACAACTACGATTAGGCGCTATGGGTTGGGTTTTTCAATCTCCTGTTGATCAATTCAATAAACATATGATGGAAAACAAATAATGATTGTGTACCTGATAAGCCAGCAATCACACCAGAGAGGGAAGTAGACGTCATGTTCGTCAGATTGGTCTGGTTCCCCTTTAGGATGTATCTTCTTGATGGTAGTACCGAGTTCTTTAGGGTTGAAGAACTCGTAGTAATGGAGAGAGAGGAGGGGCGATTTAGTGTTGATGTTATGAGGGTCTAACCCTAATCCCTCTCTAGTAATCTCCTTATATACACCCAAGGGGAAACCCAATTAGTTAATTAGGGTAATTTGGCCCATCAACAATTACCAACTAATTTATTATAGGTTTTAATATATTTTAATCCGTATTATATAAATGATAATGATGGCTACTAGATTAAATATAAATAAATAAATATTTAATCTTACATTCTCCCACTTAGCCGAATAATCATTTATCATGAGTATTAGATTAGTCTGATCAGAAGTTAATACTCATTTTAGCTTTAAACCAAGAACCGTAGCAGAGAAATACAGCCGTTGAATCATTATGCGACTCAGGACCCCCATTAGTCATACTACAGCCTCAATTTAAAACCTAACAGTTATGATCAAAATACTAACAAACCCTTTAGCGTTTGATTTGTATTTATATTTGTCTATATGTCATTACACCGGCAGAACATATGTTAGAGACATACAAAATCAAACTGATGAGGAATATTAAAAGTTAATCATTCATAGTACGATATGCAGTTGTACATAGTCATCAATATACCCGTGATTATTATAAGCGCTTACATAATAGTTATGGGTGATAGACTTTTAGTTATATGATCCTTAAGCATATCATGAATGCATTCGATACAAAGATTTAGTTTCCTCAATTCGTTCATAAACGAATAATTAAGTGCGTATCGAAAACTAATGCAGCACCTCTCGAACTGTTACTGTTCAAGGAGACATGGTAGCTGACTTTATCACAACAAGTCTTCAATATATTAATTATATGGAGTTAATAAAGTCATGAGTCCACTGATAAATTTCCAACAACATTTAGTGACTATATTATGTCGTTATAACTTAGGTTGTTGATATCAGTCTATTATGACTCCTCCATGAGATAGGTTTTGTCTGTTAACATAAAATATACCCGAAATTACATTTTTTCATCTTTGAATATTACAAAGTTAGAGTAATAAACCGGTTTTAATTCTCACTTCTTCTTTAAAATATAGTCTCTCATTTCTTTTAAAGATATTGTAATACTCTATTAAATGCTTCACATTAGTCTAGACATATCTAGTGTGTTGCAATGTGAGTAATATCTAAACGAGTATAGACTTAAACTTACATAAGGCTTCTAATTAATGAAGCGTAAGAAATAATCTCATTTATCCTATTATCCTCTAAAGGAGAGCAGTATTGTTTGTTACATATGTAAGGACCAATTTAATGTTAAACTTATGGAACGGAAGTAATGTCCCATTTGGTCTATCTCAACATGTTATGATATCTATTATGTAAGAGATATCTCTGAGATCTATTATATCAAAGTTTGTGTTAACAATGCTTTGACTTATGTAACATCTACTTGTCAAAAGAATATCATCTATATAGACAAGTTTATCTTAGTTGCTCCCACTCATCTTGAGGT
Organism: Helianthus tuberosus; assembly: GCA_030545235.1. Classification (NCBI taxonomy): domain Eukaryota; kingdom Viridiplantae; phylum Streptophyta; class Magnoliopsida; order Asterales; family Asteraceae; genus Helianthus; species Helianthus tuberosus. Next base: position 153,520,936 of record CM060451.1, on the reverse strand, counting down.
AGGTACATTATTCCACTTGATTGTTGATGAAAATAATTGCGTTAAGATTTCATCACATTATGATCTTTGCATTAAACCATACATGGATTTTATTGGCTTATAAATAAAGTGTTCTTTAACCTTAAGTTTAGAACTTTCAGGTTGTTTTATGAACATGTAAATATGTCAGCCAGTTGTTAGGGAAAGTTGTATTAATGTTCATGTAATGTAGCTCAAAATTATTATAAGCTACTAGAACAGTGATGATCCTAAAAGAAATCTTTTGTTAGATATGTAAGAAAGATTCTTTAATAATATATCTCTTCTTGAGTATAACCTTTGACAATCAATCATGCTTCTTTGTGTCTTAACGTTTATATCAGAATTTGGTTTAGTTATGAACACTCTTAGATTATTCAATCAAATCCCAAACGTTATGCGAACACATAAAATCAGTTTTACTAGAAAACAGTTTTATTCCATTCAGAAGAACACATAAAATCAGTTTTACTAGAAAACAGTTTTATTCCATTCAGAAGATTGATTGACACTAATGGCTTAATTAGAAGAGATAGGATCAGTAAACTTTTCCAAAATTCATTTCAACTTCAATTAGGGAGGTTATGTAATCATCAAAGTTAGTGGGTTTTTAAACCTAGATGACCTCCTGAGTTGATTATTGGGTTAGTTAGAAGTTTCAGTTTTATGGATTAGCTCTTGGTTAGGTTGCTATCATTTTCATTCTAAGTTTGTAAGAGTTGGTGCAGTATGGTGTACAAGAGGTGTAATCGGAGTTAAATTCGGAGTAAAATTTAATGACACTCTTCCCCCCGCCTCTTGTATTCCTTGCAAGTCGTGATAAGAACTTTGACTGCTCCCACTGACCTTAGAAAACTTTAGGAACTCAGCATGCTTAGGGTCAATATTTAACGACCAAACAAATTCTAAATAGAGAAAACATATTAATGAACATATTAATGACGTTAGTCATTGTAGTTTCTCTTGTTGAGGATTATGTTAGTTTGGATAAGAAATCTAAGTGTGCCCACAATTAAGCAACAATGAAACTTTTGTAATAGTAGCATTAGATTTTAAGGAGACAAGTATTGATGGAACAGTGTCGTGATGGAGCGGTGTCTTGTACAAGAGGTGCAAATTGAGGTAATGTGAAATTTTTCACTCCCCCACCTCTTGCAACTATTGCAAGATGTTCTAAAACACTTAATGCTCCCACTGATCTTTTAATATCTCTAAAATGCTACAAGAGAAGTTTCAATTAGGTATGTGACGTGGGAACCTATCATATATATATGTTAGACTTTACTTGATTTTCTTAATGTCCAGATGTCACAAAAACTTAGGGACATATTTAATAGAAATCATGTTAAGCACATATATGAGTAGATTTCTTTAAGACCATGGGCCATATGCAACAAAATTTAGATACAAGTTGATAGTCTTTTAAATGATAAATGAGTTGTGTCTGAATATTCCATTTGAAATAAGTTCCATGAATGTCAATGAATGACTTATGATGGACCCATACTTATTCCTTAAGCCAAGTAATATTTAGGGCTATAACGTCATGATTTAAAATCACTTAGAATGAGATTAGATAAGAAATCATCCTCATTAACCATGTCAGGATTTCTCATGAATTTTGGTTATAATGGATGAAATTTGTAAGTCTCATTTTCCTTTTGTCAAATTCTCATTTTCATGATGACAAAAGTTGTGAAAATATAAGGTATCATCTAGTTTCATCTTAATAATGTTTCAATCCAGATATTTAGAACAACTAAAATGAGAGTTTAAGGTAAGTGTGACTTTATGTTGACTATGCAAACCTCACAACCTTCATAACATTGCTTAATTATGATACTATATTCTGATTAATATTCAGAATATATGTACGGTATCGAAAAACGTTGTTAGAAGACTGCTTATTATGGTTTTTATAGCCTTAACATTTAACTTTGTCACTAACTATCATGTTAGTTATTTGTCGAGTGCTGGTAAGGAAACCTATGGAACTAGAGTCAACTAATCATGTGTTAATTGGAATATTATAATTAGTAGACTTAAATATCTTTAATAAGTGACTATCTAATTAATTCATCCAACTGTTCTTTAGAATAATGGATAGTCTCGTTGCTTATGTCTAGTCTAATGACATAATGATGCAGTGAGATTTTCCCTTGAAGAACCTTAGAGGTGGAATTAACAGTTGTAATTTGTCTATGGACCTTAGAACAATCCTCTTTTAAGGTTTTAAGTGGTTGTAAAGTGAGTAACAACTTATTTCTCCAGCTTCAAACATTTATTTCTTTGTACATATGTTGCTTATCAACACACTCATTATACTTTGGTATGTTTGAGTGTTATAGTTGATTTATAAGGCATCAAATTGTACAAGTGAAAATCTTAATATGTAATGTACTGGAAAATGTACTTATTTCCATGCGTAAGCCCTTAACTTAATGGGTCATGGTATTGTACATTATTATGTATTCACATATACCACTTAACTTTATAGTTTAGAATTTTAAAAGAAGGCATGCATCTTAGGAGTTCTAGTGATTATTCCATATATAAGAGATTAGCCTTAGGAAAGACTTAATCTGAAATAACTTTAGTGATAGCATTATGTTAGAGAGTTCTTGATTATCATAAGAGACATCATGTTCGATTTATCCTAATCATCATGCTCTAATTTTATTCTTTATAATCTTTATCAGAAGAGAGCAATAGGATTATCGTGTCTTAAGAAATAATCAAGGATTTAATTTAAGAGCTAATTCTAATAGAAACTTTAAATAAAGCAAACATTTTAGGTTTAGGAATTAGAGTGGATGAGATATTGATTTATAGAAGAAAATTACAGTGAGTAAAATTATGGGTACTAAGAATAAGGCAGACGAAATGATCATAAAAAATTAATTAAGGATCATTGATGTAAGGATCATTATGTGAAGAAGTTGTGATATGTCTATTACTAACATCAAAATAATAGACTTGTTTAAAAAATTCTACTTAAACGAAGACAAAACAGCTTTGGCCAGAAGTGTAATCATTTAAGTATGTGTGCAAAGTAATCGTGACAAATCAGCTTTGGCCAGAAATGAGACAATCACTTTAGTTATGCACTTGTCAAGCATGCTAAACATAAATGAATTAAATCAGCTTTGGCCAGAATTAAGACATTTCACGTTTGTAATGCATACTTAACATAGCTTTTATAATACTTGAACAATAAATAGATATATTAAATCAGCTTTGGCCAGAATTAATACATCAGAAGCTCATTCAAGTTAAGCTATTTTGGTTTTGTAAAACATTATTTGATCCTTGTTAATTAACTAAGTATTTACAGAACCAATTAGTTAGTAGCAAACCACCTGTTAGCGCGGATCGAACTGAGTTATGAGAGCTCGAGTTAGCCTAAAATAATGAGGTTTCGAGTTGGGTCTCGAGTCAGGTCTCGACTGAGTTATGAGAGCTCGAGTCAGTTATGAGGTCTCGAGTCGCAACCTGTTGTCTCGAGTCGGAACCATGGTCTCGACTATCACATTTTATGAGATCTCGAGTCAGTTATGAGGTCTCGAGTCGCAACCACGGTCTCGAGTTGTGAAGATTTAATCCCTTAGTCGAAAACTCAGTGGTCTCGAGTTGTGAAGTTTTTGAGCCCTTATGATCTCGAGTCGAGACCTTGTAGTCTCGAGTTGAGACCTGATGGTCTCGAGTCGTAATCTTATGGTCTCGAGTTGTAAAAATTTAATGACCTTTATGATTTCGAGTCGAGACCTTGTGGTCTCGAGTCGAGATCTGATGGTCTCGAATCCACTGTTAACAGCTGTTTATTGTAACAAGTTTGAAACAGCTAATTTTAAGGGATTTTGATTATAATTTCAAAATATCTTATGTTTATCTATCCAAGTTAATTATTCGATTATAATTAAAATTATATTTTATTCGAAACTTGGAGATAAAGTTAAACAACTTTAGCAAATATAATCAAAACTAAGTTATCCCTAAATAAGGTAATTAACCAATTTATGGTCATGAAATCATTATTGAATTAATAAAATCAATCAATTCATCGATTTACATAAAAAAGAAATATAAGCTTAACAAGAAGCCGTGAATTAAGTGAATTGAATGAATTGATTAATTAAATATTCATCATGTGCAGTTATGGTTTCAAAGTCAAAACCAATTTTAATGAATTATAGAAGTAAATGTAAGATTCTAATTTGGTACCAATGTGGCAATGTCTGCCGCCGTAAGGAACCAAAAATTAATTTTGAATGGTTTAATTTTCAAATCAACTTGCGGATCATAATTGCAAAACAGAAAAAACAATCTTTATGTTTCAATTCCTTTAATTCAATTCGATGAATTCCTTGATTGAATTGATGTAATCAACATATGCTCTGATACCACATGTTGATCAATTCAATAAACATATGATGGAAAACAAATAATGATTGTGTACCTGATAAGCCAGCAATCACACCAGAGAGGGAAGTAGACGTCATGTTCGTCAGATTGGTGTGGTTCCCCTTTAGGATGTATCTTCTTGATGGTAGTACCGAGTTCTTTAGGGTTGAAGAACTCGTAGTAATGGAGAGAGAGGAGGGGCGATTTAGTGTTGATGTTATGAGGGTCTAACCCTAATCCCTCTCTAGTAATCTCCTTATATACACCCAAGGGGAAACCCAATTAGTTAATTAGGGTAATTTGGCCCATCAACAATTACCAACTAATTTATTATAGGTTTTAATATATTTTAATCCGTATTATATAAATGATAATGATGGCTACTAGATTAAATATAAATAAATAAATATTTAATCTTACATCTCCCGTTATCCTCTTTGCGGCGTCATCCTCTACACAATGTTCCCCCCACTCACACACATATATATACATACATATGTATGTATAATTGAAGGTGTTATATAACCCCCTTACCACTACATTCTCTTGTGATATAAAGCCCCATAAAGTCTCTCTCTTACGCATTTCGCCACTTGTCGCATAACGCCCCCAAAGGGGCTTTATGACTACACATGATCTAAGGGTGTGGTCATAACTCAAACCACTAGTATCTTATTTTAATTTATTTTTGTGAAAAGGAAAGGACTAGGGCTGTAAACGAACCGAACAAACACGAACAAGACCTTGTTCGTGTTTGTTTGTTAAAAAATATATGTGTTCGCGAACCGTTCACGAACGCTTATCGAACCGGATTTTATGTTTGTGTTCGTTTGTTAAGGAAATGAACATCTTCGTGTTCGTTTGTGTTTGTTTGTTAATTTTAGGAAACGAACGTTGACGAACACAAATGAGCACAAGCTAATTTCATGAAAACAAATGAAAATAAACGAACACAGACAATCGTCTATGAACATAGTATATAATAGACTAACACTTATTAGATATTTAATTTGTCAGACTTATGATATATTCAAATAAATATAAAAACTAAAAACACTAATGAACTATCAAACACATGCGAACACGTTACCGAACGTTCACGAACATAAACGAACGAACACGATCTCTGTTCATGTTTGTTCATTTAACTAAACGAACAAAATTTCTTGTTTGTGTTCGTTTGTTTAATAAACGAACGAACACAAACGAACTTCCCGCCGAACGGTTCACGAACTGTTCGTCGAACGTTTGGTTTGTTTACAGCCCTAGAAAGGACATATTAAATAAGGAAAGAAGGACCATGGTTGCCATGGTTTAATACATGAGAATCATGGTGGATGAGACAAGGGGGTGGTGTAACAATCCATTAATAGTTCTACGTGCCGATTGATGACCCAACCATGCCCCTCACACCCTATAGCCTTATTTATGATAAAAAACTAAAAATCTATTTTTATATACTTTCCAATAGCAAACTAATAAATTGATATTTATAGTATCTTTAAATTTTTTTTTACAATTATTAGTAACATGTTTTACATTATTTAGAAAAAAATCTTTAATTTAAGTACAGTCATCATCATCATCATCATCATACTCAGTAAATCCCACCAATAGCAAAGCTAAGGTAGGGTCTGAGGAGGGTAAGATGTAGACAGCCTTACCTCTACCCGTTAGGAATAGAGAGGCTGCTTCCAGTGAGACCCCCGGCTCGATAGTAGTTTTGCATCAAGCCTTGGACATAAGGCACATAACACTCAGCAATTAAGACAAAGACCGATCAGTGCATGTACCCCCTTATCTTCGGCTATCAACGCCACCACATGATGCATGATTAACCATCCCCCTCTTTTAACGTTATTTTCACGAAATTAGTAAAATAACGATAAAATTAGTGCACTTTCACTTTTGCCCCCCGAGCGCCCACACATATATATACATTATATGCGCATACCGCCAGCGGGGCTTTAAGTACATGTAACATGCGTAATTATCATATACGTTGCGTTGTGCATGTAACATGCGTAATTATCATATACGTTGCGTAATAATTTTTATAACTTACTTAATTATGTATGTGCATAATTAACCATCACTAGTGTTCTAGTGGTGGCAACAGGTATTTAAGTTCCACTTATGGTGGGTCCGGATGAGTTTTTCCCTACAGGTCTCAAGTTCGAGTCTGGATGATAGGAGTTTCTCATTGAGGGGTTTAAATTGGGGGTCTATTGTGCGAGGGGAGTCTCTAGCGCGGACATGGTTAAGACAACGTATGCTAGACCTCTCGACATTCACGAATAATTCACACCTTTAAAAAAAATATATGCACATAATTATAGCATGAGTTGCGCAATTTTCGGTATGTGTTGATTAATTATCATTATAAGTTGCTTAATTATAAAGTATGAGCAATTGCTTTTCCCATTATATATATGTTGCGCGTATGATACAAGAGATGCTAACCTAGTTAGATAATAAACCATTCGAAATTACACACTCTTATTTCTAAATTCTCGCTTTCTTGTTTATAATAAGAGCAAAATCCTCAACCTCATAAGATAGAACACTTATCCAATATTTTAGTACCACTAGGTTAAAATCCCTTTAGTAAAGCATTTGAATTGTCAACTTATATTTGTTAAACGGTTATGCTAGCTATATAAAAATACCAACGTACATTCACTTCAACCTATTTGTTTTTTTAAGTAATTACGAGTAGTAGCAAAACACAACGTTTCAATTGAATATATAATAGGGTTAATGGATTTAAACACCCCCAACTATGGCCATTTGGCCGCTAGCACTCTCAACTTTCACTTTGGCTCACACCACTCCCAACTTAACACATTGTTTGTCATGACACCCCCTCGTTAAATAAACACTAACCTAGTTAGGAAAATTAGCCTACGTGTCATTTTAATCTGACGTGGCATGTATGATGTGTAAGTTATCTAATGTGGCATGTATGACGTGTAAGTTCCCTGATTCATCATCATCTTTAAAACCCCAAATGAAGAATCATCCAAACATATTCAACAAACATATTTCTTCTAATTTTCTATCATCCCCTTCACATTCCGCAAATTCATTCCACCATGGAAATACCATTGAATCCAACTCAGTAAATACACATTCTATCATCCCCTTCACATTCTATCATCCCCTTCACATTCTGCAAATTCATTCCGCCATGAATCCAACTCAGTAAATACACACACAATTTGCCACATGAATCCACCTCAATACATACACACATACGGCTGGTCTTACACAAAATATGTCACTTTCAAGGACAGAAATGGAAATTGGCACCACTATATACCCTCAGTTTTCAGAAGACCAGTAAATAAAAAATGGGGATCTGAAGAAGAAGATGCTCGGATAAATGAGGCTCCGGCAAGAGAGACGGGGTGTTTTTATAGGGTAGTTGCCCCTTTCATGCGACATCATCTTTGGATCAGATCTGATCTGATCTGATGATGTTGAGCCCATGATTCAATCAATCCCCATTTTCCCTGAAAATCAACAACCCTTTACATAAAGAATGCCAATATTTTGATGGTGAAAGATGAAAATGAGAAGGCGATGATATTAATTTCTGTACGGATTCGAATCCGAGCATCGTAATCAGTCATGGGGTTAATTTCGACTCGGTGTTGCAGCCATGGCGGTGATCGTCCCTCTTGTCTGATCTTCATGTTACAGAACTGAGCCTCTCTCTCTGCTTCACTTTCTCTCTCTTCTCCTTCTGATCTCGTTCTCTGTCTCTCTGTCGTTGCGCCGCCGCCGTGTGCAGCGGCTCCCTTTCTTCCGATCTGCAACGTGAAGGTGGTTGTGAAGGGTGGTTGGCGGTGGTGAAATGTTGGGGAAGGAGGTTGTGGTGGTAGGGGTGGGGGTGATGGCGGTGGTGGTGTTTAGGGGAGGAGAGAGGAGGGGGTGGGGCTTTATATATAAAAAATATATTTTGTTTTATTTTTAATTATTATTATTATATTAAAAACAGATTTTTCTCCAAGTCATTAAAATTATTAAATAAAAAGTCTGAACTAGTAAACTAATTTTTAATATAGGCCACGTCATCTTGCCACGTTGGACAAAATGGCCACGTCAGCAAAAAGAACTAACCCAGTTAGTGTTTATTTAACGACGGGGTGATACAACAACCAAAGTGTTAAGTTGAGAGTGGTCTGAGCCAAAGTGAAAGTTGAGAGTGCCAGCGGCCAAATGGCAATAGTTGGGGGTGTTTAAATCCATTAACCCTATATAATAAAGCTACACTCATCTTTCTTATTACATAGCTCTTAATTAGCGTCCATTAGACTACATCCTAAACAATAAAATATGTGAATTTTACCATTGTTATTTGTGGTCTATATATGCATTCTAGAATAGCACGCAACTAAATCTATGTAGAAGCTAAACATTTTTTAGCTTCAATTCATACATGTTGAAAATGTTCTTTGATTCAGTTCGCTAAGCTTACAGGACTGAATATTTATATACATTAGAAAGAAACACTGTCTTTGCAATCTTCTTAACGAACAATACATATCACATATTTAGAACTTAAGTTCCTTTAAATATAACTAACGATATAATATAAAAATTATTCATTTGTAAAGCTTAGTCTCTACAAATAAAACCAGAGTTTGAGCACAAAGTACGGTGCTCCTCTCGTGGGTAGTCATCTTTCCATCCCAGCCAATCATATTCGGTTATGTCAACTCCCCTCTTAACTTCTCATTTTGCACTCAAACATTGGCAACACTCCACCCAAACAATTTTTTCTTTATAAAAAATTATAGATAAAAATGTGATTCGTGGAAGAGAGTGGGGCCCACCATCAACTCTCTCTCCCTCCTCTTTGCTTACGCGGTGATAACTCCCCTCGTCCTCCCACTTACCACACATATTTCTGGGGATGGCGGCGGTGTTACTGCGCGGTAACACCATTCACCGCATGTCATCCCCGCATACACCCTAAGTATGCTAAATCTGAGCATCTATGTCAAAAATGAGGTTCCAACATAAATTAATAGGCATCATATTCACCCACTTCATGTTTAGGGTGAAAACTGATTCGACTACAACAACACTCATGGAAATTTACATATTATCCTAAACATGTTCCTTTTAAGAAAAAAAAGTTATACCCCCCAATTAACCTATTAAACACAAAACTCATGGATTGATGCATGATTATGCAATATATTCATAAATTACGGTTCTGTAAATGTTCGGTTGTGACAAAGGGATGAGTGGAAGAGCCATTAGGGCGAAGAGTTCAATTTTTTTTGAAGTATGAATGACGTCAAGGAACGCGCAAAGGCGTACAAGGAGATAATAGAATTAAAATAAGGACAATTTAGGGTTTTAAACTTGGTAATTACCATCTCCTCTCTTCTATCTATCTATACCTACTAAATAAAAATATTAGACCGTGGGGTATGGTGGGGCTTGGGCTTGGGCTTGGGTTGGGGGCATGAGTTGACACGTGGAGTTCGAGCCCTCCCACCGCCTAGTGACGTGTCCGTGGGGTATGGCGGAGCGTGGGTGCACCGCGTAGGTTGGCAGGTTATTAAAATATATATATATATATATATATAGGGGGCTGCTAGAATGAGAACCACCTCGAGTTATGAGAACCGCGAGAACCACACCGTACGGGGCGAGTTGGACCAATTTTTTTTTCAAAAACATAGATGCATGTATTATAAACACATTCGTAATTTTTTTTTTTAAAAAGGCCGTGTGTGTAGTTTTTTACACCACAAGTTTGTGGTTTACGAGTTCCGTAAATTTACGGAACTACGGAACTCGTAAACCACAAACTTGTGGTGTAAAAAACTACACGCACGACGTTTTTTTTTTAAATTTTTTTTTTACGAATGTGTTTATAATACATGCATCTACGTTTTTGAAAAAAAAATTGGTCCAACTCGCCCCGGATCAAGTAGTTCTCACGGTTCTCATAACTCGAGGTGGTTCTCATTCTAGCGGTCCCCTATATATATATATAGGATTAAGTTAAAATGAGAACCACCTCGAGTTATAAGAACCGCGAGAACTTTTTGATCCGGGCCTTGGTGGACCAATTTTTTTTTTTCAGAAATGTAGATGCATGTATAAAAACAACATTTGTAAAAAAAAATGTCGTGAGTGTAGTTTTGAGCAACACAAGTTTGTGTTTACGGGACCCGTAAATTTTCCGGCTAGATTTACGGGTCCCGTAAACACAAACTTGTGGCGCTCAAAACTACACACACGACATTTTTTTTTGAATTTTTTTTTCAAATGGTGTTTTTATACATGCATCTACGTTTATGAAAAAAAAATTGGTCCACCGTGCCCCCCACGGTGTAGTTCCCGTGGTTCTTACAACTCGAGGTGGTTCTCATTTTAACCTTCCCCTATATATATATAGTATATATATAGGGGACCGCTAAAATGAGAACCACCTCCAGTTGTAAGAACCGTGAGAACTTTTTGATCCGGGGCGATTTGGACCAATTTTTTTTTTCACAAACGTAGATGCTTGTATTATAAACACATTTGTAAAAAAAATTCAAAAAAAAAATGTCGTGTGTGTAGTTTTGAACACCACAAGTTTGTGTTTACGGGTACCGTAAGTTTTAAATAAAATTTACGGGTCCCGTAAACGCAAACTTTGGGTGCTCAAAACTACACATTCGACATTTTTTTTTTAATTTTATTTTACAAATGTGTTTATAATACATGCATCTGCGTTTATGGAAAAAAAATTTGGTCCACCTCGCCCCGTACGGTGTAGTTCTCACGGTTCTTACAACTGGAGGTGGTTCTCATTTTAGCGGTCCCCTATATATATATATATATATATATATATATATATATATATATAATTTAAAACCCAAGGCGAATAAGAGGCCGCCACATCAAACCCAAGCCCGACCCACGCCCGGCTTCAAACCCAAGCCCCAAGGGGTGATGGCTTGGGCGTTTTCCCCAACCCAAGCCCCACACCCCACAGTCTTTAGAGAAACGTGTCACTCTTCAACTTATGTTTTCTTACATCTATCTCCTATTAAATAATAATATTAAAAGAATAAAATATATGATATTTAATATAAATGTAATTATAGATATTTATTATTTAACTATGGATATATGAGTCACACCCCGACCACGTAAAACAACAAAACGTGGCGAAAACGTCGGGGAGTGTTGTAACAGAATCATTGTTTCACAACCATAGATTAAACAGTTTTGTTTTATTGAATTAAATGTATTACATTACATTGGAATTAGAAACAAAACATGAACGAATAGACCTCCATTGTTATTAAGTCACTAAGGCATCGTCCATTCCTATGTGAACGTACACAAATATCATCATCAAACATCATCAACTATGGTACCTGAAACACATGTGAAAATACGTCAGCATAAAAATGCCGGCGAGTACATAGATTTTATGTGAGTGTCAGATTCATGGCTCGTTTTACATGTTGCAATACCTTATTAAAAACATTGTTTTGAAAAGTATAGCATTGCATCATAACTAACCAACTCAAATCAAGTTGGTTATACTTTATAAAATCTCATAGCCATGATTCTTAACCCAAAACATTTGTTTAAGAAAACCAAAATTTGTAAAACATCTCGTAAAAACTCGTTAATAAAACTCGTATGGTTTATTTTGTTAGAAAAACCTTGTAATATAACTTTGTTTTGATAACCTTGCCCAAGTGATCTAGATAACGCAACGATATATAATGTGTTAAAAGCACTTATATATAGGAAGTACCAGCGGCGTATCCACCATGCTTTTAACACATTACACCCGCCCCGTTACCTAATCACTTCCCTAACCCAATGGCTCAAACAGTTACAAATGGTTCACATAAATCCAACGATTACAAATGGTTCACATACATCAAATGGTTATAAATGGTTCACATACATCCAATGATTACAAATGGTTCACATACATCCATTGATTACAAATGGTTCACATACATCCAACGATTTCAAATGGTTCAAAACGTAAACAATTGTGCTAGCATATTAAGTGAACATACATAGCAAAACATAATGAAATCATGTACTAATAGTGTACTAATGAACATAGCAAGTATATGATATGAAAACATGGAAAGCACGGAAATAACAAGTAGGCACATGTGTTTCACCCCAAAACGTTTGGAAAACAGTAAAAGAGGGGTCTATGTACTCACTTGAGGATGCTTAGAAGTCTTGAATAACAACCAAGCAAAGCTAGAGGGATCACGGAATCAAACGGCACTTAATATAGGTAACTATGTAAATAAACGGACCTAAATCGGAGGATCGGATAAAATGAGGTTTCGTAAACCAAATGAGTGTAGGGACTCATGTAATATGGTTTAACAAAGCCTACATTTTAAAACGAAACCTAACCTAAGCGCTTACGACCCATTACGACTCGTTAAGGTAGCTTACGCCACTTTAACGCGTCGTTCGCGTAAAACGCGTTCGGACCGCCTAACTAGTCCTATGATAAGTAAAATATGCTTTAACATGTCTAATATGTTGCCAAATCAGTTTAGATATCAAAAATTATGTTACATATGCTTAAAATGAATTTTGGCGTAAAAAGGGAATTTTGGTTATTTACCTAAGGCATATAAACTACCTATCATACAACTACTTAAACGACGTGACCATAAGTATAACCTCGGAAGGTTATTCCCTATGCAACTATGGAAGGTTATTACCTATCATAAGCGGTTGTTTAGACCGCTTACCTTACGACCCTACATAAGCACTAAACCTAAAGTGACGAGCTAAACATGTTAAAACATGATTAACAAGGTTTGAAAACAGGTTTGGTATCAAAACAAACGGTTTTGATACCTAAAAGTAGTTTGGTTACAAAATACGCAAGAATACGCATTTTGACCAAAACTACGACTCGCCACTATGCCTAGATAACGTGGTAATCAGTAGGTATAGTCACAAGAGACTAAAACCATCGTGATTACGCTCACGTTATGAAGTTCAAACGAACTTCATGTTGACCATAAAATGGTCAAAGCAGAAAGTCAAACACAGTTTGACTTTCACGCGAAAAAGAACGAAAGAGGACTTACAAAAGGTCCAAGAACGGAAGCTTGACCCGATTATTCTCAGGTATGAAGTGAAAGCACCTCAACTTAGAGAAATATTAGATCAAATGTGAGTTGCAACAATGAGATGGATGGGTTATTTATAGTTTTTGCACAACCGTTAAGATCGTTCATCGTAAAACGAGCTTCTATCTCATCCGTACACATATGCCCATGGTTTTGTGAAACCATGGGATCCCCTAGTTTCATTAAAACCATGTGAAAATGAGGGGAACATGCTGGAATTTAGATTTTTCATTTTGTTCCCTTCCTAAGATAACTATGGCAGATTGTCAATTTTGGTCCCTGAATGTGCAAAACATGGTTTTTGATGCATTTTTGACACGTTTAAGCCCCGTTAATCCCATTTCAAGGCTCTAAAATGAAGTTAAAGTATAGGGAACATGAAATATGCTAAAAAATATCTCGTATGTCGGTTCGTTTGGTCGTACGGTTGCGTTGTTCGGTTAATTACGACGAAACACGAACGAATGCGAAAAACGATCCAAATTACGCGAAGAATTGAATTTTATCATGCCAATCACTAAAATAAAATATTTTAATGATTACATAAAGTTTTGGATGTCCGGATGTATTCAGAACGTAAGATATGCGTGAAAATGCAAACATATGCACTTTTTGACGCTTTTAGTCCCTGAATGACCAAAAAGTTTATTTTAGCACACCGAACCCCTCAAAGCCTATTTCTAAGGTATCTAAAGGATATTTAGGGTATGTTTAATTTATGGTCATGTTCCTTAATGTTCGTTACAGTACAAATCGGCATACTTTCGCAGTTTGTCGAAATTAGTCCCTGTACGCGAATAAACTTGATTTCGCCACATCAAACCCTCCAAAACTTATTTCTAAGTTATGTAAAGGTTATTTAAGGTATGTTAAGCCTATTTCACTATTCCGGTGTGTTCTTTGCATTAAACTGGTTATATTTACGCATCAGTGCACGTATAACCTTCCAGAAAGCGATTTAAAGCTTGAAATCGAACAAGAATTGATATGTGCAAAAGATACACATATTTATACAAATCCCAAGTATGAAATACAATATTTCATTGGTTTGGTATTTGTTTGATGGTCGTAGAGGCACAGGTGTCACAGTCTCCCCTACTTTAGGAAATTTGTCCCGAAATTTATTCGTAGGAGTCTGACTGTGACGCTGTGTTAAATAATTGCCTTGCATGGAATCCAGGATGTTTATCTATTTGCGTAGAATAACCCATCAAAGATATGCAAGGCATAATTCTGTTATTTCTCTCAACGGACATTTTTCAGAAACGAAAATGAACGGAATGAGTCATTTTCCTCAATGGGTATTCTTCAGAAATGAAAATGATGGAAGAATCAAGGATATTCATTTCCCTCGATGGATATTCTTCAGAAACGAAAATGAACGGAATGAGTCATTTTCCTCAATGGGTATTCTTCAGAAATGGAAATGAAGGAAAAATAAAAATCAGGGATATTCATTTCCCTCGATGGATATTCTTCAGAAACAAAAATAAACGGAATGAGTCATTTTCCTCAATGGGTATTCTTCAGAAATGGAAATGAAGGAAGAATCAAGGATATTCATTTCCCTCGATGGATAATCTTCAGAAACGAAAATGAACGGAATGAGTCATTTTCCTCAATGGGTATTCTTCAGAAATGGAAATGAAGGAAAAAGAAAAATCAGGGATATTCATTTCCCTCGATGGATATTCTTCAGAAACGAAAATGAACGGAATGAGTCATCTTCCTCAATGGGTATTCTTCAGAAATGGAAATGAAGGAAAAATCAAGGATATTCATTTCCCTCGATGGATATTCTTCAGAAACGAAAATAAACGGAATGAGTCATTTTCCTCAATGGGTATTCTTCAGAAATGGAAATGAAGTGAGTCAACTCTAAACACATGACAAAACTTGCTGTGGTTTTTGTGCACTGAATTCCATAATTATGTATGCATCAATAATTACGTAATTCCTTGCACAGTCCGCACAGTTTGTTTTGTAATGTGAAGGGGAGAGAATATCAAACCTGTGATGAGTGTGTCAAGAATACCATAGGGTCCTTTTAATTAGATCGACAAATTATTTCCTTAATTAGACCACCAAGGAGTCTTTTCAGCTATATCATCACATGATATTCCTAACCAGATTTTTGGATCAATCTGTTTAACTAGACCACTCAAGGGGTCTAATCATGGAATAGTACATTATAATCCAAGGGCCTTTACTATTACGTAGAAGCCCATTAAGGATTTAAGGTAGTACCATTGGATATCCTACTATGAATCCCTTATACGAAGATATGGAAGATTCTACGAGGATTTGGATAACAAAAATTTGGATCACACAAAAACATAAAAGGGAACACATAAGCACATAATCACATAATTGTTTAATTTGACCTTTAATTTGTTATCTTTGGACGCGGATACTTAAAGCACACCAGGAATCCAATCCGTGGATTTCATTTGGCACTTTAATCATTTCAAGAATCTATCCATGAAGATAGGATGATCTTCCAAAAATTCGATTTTGTTTTCAAAGAAACATAATATTCGAATTAAGGTACACAACAACTTTAGGATTTACGGAAATACCCTTAGGTACCCTATTAAGGATTTGTAGTGGTACTTTGGGTATCCGTCCAGAGTTGTAACTTGCGCCTTGTACTTCGTTTCTTTGGAAGAAACGGGTACTTAGGATTTTCGTGGAAAACGCAAGAGACCATAAAATGGAAGAATTTTGGGGGTAGTTTGTTCTTCAAGGAATACGATTCCCTGATTGTCGGTATTGCAGGGGATATGTTGTTTATACATGCAACCACATAAATACATTACAATGTAAATAAAAGATTTATTTATAAACAACGATAACAACTGTTTCATGGACCTTAACAACAAAAGAAAATAATACATAAGACGTGGTTATTTCTAAACAGTGTTGTCTTCTAGTCGGTCAGATGCTCATCCCTGTGCTGGATTTGCATTAGCAAGCTTTGGGCAATTTCTTCGGAAATGACCCATCTCGCCACAGTTGTAGCAAGAACCTGGTGGAAAACGAGCTTGAGCAGGATTGTTGTCAACTTGATTTGATGCAACTGCAGCTCGGCAAACTCTTGCTGTATGACCTATAAGTCCACAAATTTGGCATTTGCGGCACTTCACACTAGCATGATGATGAAGGTTACATTGGTTGCACAAGGGTGCAGTTCCATTGTATGGCTTCCTAGCAGGGGGTTGAGTTGGTTGGTTGGGGGCAGCTTGATCATTCTGAGCAACCACGGCGAAGTTCTGGGAAGCTTTTCGCTTCCTTGACTTCTTGGAGGATTCAGTCTGCTCATCTTTGGGTTTCGATTCCTCGATTGGTTTCTTATCACCTTTTCGGAAAAGTTTACCTTCCCTGATTTGAGATTCAGTCAAGGTAGCAGATAGCTCAATGGCCTGCCTAACCGTAGTGGGGTTACTACCAGTCACAATGTCTTGTACTGGGTCAGGGAGGCCATCAATGTACTTTTCGATTGCCTTATCCAAAGGCGTAACCATATTCGGGCATAACAGACTTAACTCCTCATAACGATCCGTGTAGGCTCGATGCTCACCGCTATCTTGCTTAAGATCGTCGAATTCCCTTTCCAAGGCCCTGATCTCGTGACGAGGACATAATTCCTTCATCATCAGAGCTCAAAGCTCTTCCCACGTTTGAGCCAGTGCCACATCGGCACCCCTATCTCTCATCAAACCATTCCACCATGTCAAAGCTCGTTTCTCAAAGACACTAGATGCGAATTCTACCATTCGCTCATTTGGGCATTGAACATGTCTGAAGGTGCTCTCTAGACTCTCGAACCATTGCAGAAGTGCAGTCGCTCCTTGAGACCCAGAAAACTTTGATGGCTTAGCCGAGTTGAACGTCTTGAAGTTGCAGGGGACATTATTGTTGTTGAGAGCTTGGTTACATTGAGCAACGATGTTCGGGATTGCAGCAGTCATTTGCTGCGTAATGACAGCTGCCAGTTCTTCAATAGGTACCTGATTTTCGCGTCGTGGAGGCATTCTAAAAAGGGGAAACAAGAGAGAACAAATGAAATGGTATTGGGTAAGAATAGGATGTTACAATTACCGACCAAAATCATGGGTGATGGTCATTTGTTTGAACCACGAAGCAAACAAACGACACACAAAGGCTGAATTAAAGCAAATAGGTCCTCATAATGTATCGCGAAGACATGCTCGCCTATAAGTGGACACTCACCCCAAGAGTTCCCAGGTAAGAGTGACTGGTCCGATATTGCGGATTTATACGAACACTCTAGCCTTAGACAGAAAGCTCAGGGTACAGGCACCCACCCTTCCAGTTTGCACGTGTTCACATTATGTAGCCCCAAACTTTGACGAGAATGTGAAAACTTTGAAGGTTCGTAACCTTATAATAAATCATCCTAGAACAGATGATTAGTTTTCAAAGCTGATTCAAAATTTATGTTCTTGTTGTGGTTGTCACCTAAGGATAAGTGACGGTAATGTTTTAAGATCTAAACACAAGAATCTTGTGTTAGGGTCCTAGGAAGGTTATTGTCTAGGTCAAAGCATTACTAATAACCTAATTCCCTATAACCATTGGCTCTGATACCAACTTTTCTGTCACACCCGACCACGTAAAACAACAAAACATGGCGGAAACGTCGGGGAGTGTTGTAACAGAATCATTGTTTCACAACCATGGATTAAACAGTTTTGTTTTATTGAATTAAACGTATTACATTACATTGGAATTAGAAACAAAACATGAACAAATAGACTTCCATTGTTATTAAGTCACTAAGGCCTCGTCCATTCCTATGTGAGCGTACACAAATATCATCATCAAACATCATCAACTATGGTACCTGAAACACATGTGAAAATACGTCAGCATAAAAATGCCGGCGAGTACATAGGTTTTATGTGAGTGTCAGATTCATGGCTCGTTTTACATGTTGCAATACCTTATTAAAAACCTTGTTTTGAAAAGTATAGCATTGCATCATAACTAACCAACTCAAATCAAGTTGGTTATACTTTATAAAATCTCATAGCCATGATTCTTAACCCAAAACATTTGTTTAAGAAAACCAAAATTTGTAAAACATCTCGTAAAAACTCGTTAATAAAACTCGTATGGTTTATTTTGTTACAAAAACCTTGTAATATAACTTTGTTTTGATAACCTTGCCCAAGTGATCTAGATAACGCAACGATATATAATGTGTTAAAAGCACTTATATATAGGAAGTACCAGCGGCGTATCCACCATGCTTTTAACACATTACACCCGCCACGTTACCTAATCACTTCCCTAACCCAATGGCTCAAACAGTTACAAATGGTTCACATAAATCCAACGATTACAAATGGTTGGCATACATCAAATGGTTACAAATGGTTCACATACATCCAATGATTACAAATGGTTCACATACATCAATTGATTACAAATGGTTCACATACATCCAACGATTTCAAATGGTTCAAAACGTAAACAATTTTGCTAGCATATTAAGTGAACATACATAGCAAAACATAATGAAATCATGTACTAATAGTGTACTAATGAACATAGCAAGTATATGATATGAAAACATAGAAAGCACGAAAATAACAAGTAGGCACATGTGTTTCACCCCAAAACGTTTGGAAAAAAGTAAAAGAGGGGTCTATGTACTCACTTGAGGATGATTAGAAGTCTTGAATAACAACTAAGCAAAGCTAGAGGGATCACGGAATCAAACGGCACCTAATATAGGTAACTATGTAAATAAACGGACCTAAATTGGAGGATCGGATAAAATGAGGTTTCGTAAACCAAATGAGTGTAAGGACTCATGTAATATGGTTTAAAAAATCCTACATTCTAAAACGAAACCTAACCTAAGTGCTTACGACCCATTACGACTCGTTAAGGTAGCTTACGCCACTTTAACGCGTCGTTCGCGTAAAACGCGTTCGGACTGCCTAACTAGTCCTATGATAAGTAAAATATGCCTTAACATGTCTAATATTGTTGCCAAATCAGTTTAGATATAAAAAATTATGTTACATATGCTTAAAATGAATTTTGGCGTAAAAAGGGCATTTTGGTCATTTACCTAAGGCATATAAACTACCTATGATACAACTACTTAAACGACGTGACCATATGGTATAACCTCAGAAGGTTATTCCCTATGAAACTATGGTCACCTAATGCTTTTGGTCGGATCCTAAAGATCGACCAAACGGGTCGGGTTCGAAAGTATAAGCGGTTGTTTAGACCGCTTACCTTACGACCCTACATAAGCACTAAACCTAAAGTGACGAGCTAAACATGTTAAAACATGCTTAACAAGGTTTGAAAACAGGTTTGGTATCAAAACAAACGGTTTTGATACCTAAAAGTAGTTTGGTTACAAAATACGCAAGAATACGCATTTTGGCCGAAACTACGACTCGCCACTATGCCTAGATAACGTGGTAATCAGTAGGTATAGTCACAAGAGACTAAAACCATCGTGATTACGCTCACGTTATGAAGTTCAAACTAACTTCATGTTGACCATAAACTGGTCAAAGCAGAAAGTCAAACACAGTTTGACTTTCACGCGAAAAAGAACGAAAGAGGACTTATAAAAGGTCCAAGAACGGAAGTTTGACCCGATTATTCTCAGGTATGAAGTGAAAGCACCTCAACTTAGAGAAATATCAGATCAAATGTGAGTTGCAACAATGAGATGGATGGGGTATTTATAGTTTTTGCACAACCGTTAAGATCGTTCATCGTAAAACGAGCTTCGATCTCATTCGTACACATGTGCCCATGGTTTTGTGAAACCATGGGAGCCCCTAGTTTCATTAAAACCATGTGAAAATGAGGGGAACAGCTGGGAAAAGCTGGAATTTAGATTTTTCATTTTGGTCCCTTCCTAAGATAACTATGGCAGATTGTCAATTTTGGTCCCTGAATGTGCAAAACATGGTTTTTGATGCATTTTTGACACGTTTAAGCCCCGTTAATCCCATTTCAAGGCTCTAAAATGTAGTTAAAGTATAGGGAACATGAAACATGCTCAAAAATATCTCGGATGTCGGTTCGTTTGGTCGTACGGTTGCGTTGTTCGGTTAATTACGACGAAACACGAACGAATGCGAAAAACGATCCAAATTACACGAAGAATGGAATTAAATAATGCCAATCACTAAAATAAAATATTTTAATGATTACATAAAGTTTTGGATGTCCGGATGTATTCAGAACGTAAGATATGCGCGAAAATGCAAACTTATGCACTTTTTGACGCTTTTAGTCCCTGAATGACCAAAAAGTTTATTTTAGCACACCGAACCCCTCAAAGCCTATTTCTAAGCTATATAAAGGATATTTAGGGTATGTTTAACTTATGGTCATGTTCTGGAATGTTCGTTACAGTACAAATCGACATACTTTCGCAGTTTGTCGAAATTAGTCCCTGTAAGCGAATAAACTTGATTTCGCCACACCAAACCCTCCAAAACTTATTTCTAAGTTATGTAAAGGTTATTTAAGGTATGTTAAGTCTATTTCACTATTCCGGAGTGTTCGTTGCATTAAACTGGTTATATTTACACATCAGTGCGCGTATAACCTTCTAGAAAGCGATTTAAAGCTTGAAATCGAACAAGAATTGATATGTGCAAAAGATACACATATTTATACAAATCCCAAGTATGAAATACAATATTTCATTGGTTTGGTATTTGTTTGATGGTCGCAGAGGCACAGGTGTCACAATATGATATTAGTTAAGCAAATGAATTCAATACGAAATTATTTATGGATAGTTATAATTCTAAGTTTTTTTGCTAATGAATTTCAAAATATAAATTTGTATTATGAATAGTTATTACATGTAAAATAATAAAAAAAATATGAATAGTTATTATATGTAAAAAAGAATTGGTGGCATTATACAAAACCAAATTTTACTTGTGAATTTTTAAGTGTATTTATATATTAACTGAAATTTAAGTTAACGTAAATACACTAAAAGGATATTTAAAGGCTAACTACACTTCAATTAAATTAATATTTCACGATTATATATAAATATATATATAGGGTCAGGATTTAGAGAAAACGGGGTAAAGTGTGAGAATAGTGAGAACGGTTATGGATCGTCAGATCAAAACAATCAATGTACTAGATTACGCGGTGTCGTTTTCATAAATAGCAACAATTTTATTATGTGGGACGCGCTTCATTAAGGGTAAAAGGGTCTTTTACCGCTCAAATTCAAAACCCCAACAAAAATGATAACACGCCATTCAAAAAAAATAAAACGGCAAAAATTAGTGATAAAACGCGTTGGAGATTACAGGAAGAGAAAACAACACAGTAACTGAAATTCAGTTATTAACATTTATTAGAGAAATTCCCTCCTAAATTACGCGCCAAAAACATCATTATATAAACGACGTAAAACTTCGCTTCCATAATCACTTCAATCTATCATTTTTGTTGGAGATACACTCTGGGAATTAGGCGATTCATCATGCGTTTTGACAACAGAAGGAGGGTGTATGTTAGGACGATCAAGGCAATTTTGAAGATGGAAGAAGAGGTATAGAGAGGTATCCTATCTCTTGGCATCGCTCTGGATAATGAATGCCATGAAACACATATGCTTATGAAAGCATTAATAAAGAAATTTGGATCAATCAAAGCGGATGTAAAGCCGGACCCTGTCACGACATCATGGCGTTTTGATGATGAAACAGACATGGTGACCATTATATACGACATCGGAGATCAGGAAGACTACTGCCTTGAAAACATCATGACAAAGCAGGGGCTTGGGTTCATGGAAGAATTGCATAACGCCACTTGTTTGAACACAGAAATGGACTTAAAAATGGCGTTAATGCAAGACATATTTAAATGGAGGCTTCAGAATCTTCAGGAACAAGAAGCCGATGAAGGTGAAGGTGATGACATGGATGAAGGTCTAGATGAAGACTCTGAGGAAGAAGATGACGCAAGTGATCGATACTTCTCGGATAAAGTACCTTCTGATGAAGAGTTTTAATTTTTTTTGTTAGTTTTCTTCTGTGTATTCTTCTTTTTTTTTAAAGATAATTAAATGATATATTTCTCTATTTATTTGCAAAACGCCAAAAAAATACTACAAAAAGTTATTGCTTACAAAACGCCAAAAATAACAAAAAATATTTTTCCTGCTTAATATTTTCTCCGTTATTGTATTTTGTCAACTTGGTCTGCATAACGCCATTTAAAAAAAACGCCAAACTTAGAAGATGGGACGTCTATCACACTAGAAACTGATAAAGCTAAAAAAACAGTAAATACACACAGTAACTGAAAAGACGATTATTTTATTACTATCATTTATTATAATAAAAAATCCAGCCAAAACTACGCGCCAAAAAACTCATATAAGAGAGGGGTCTATACACAATGAATTGATCACACCCAGAAAAACAAACGTCATGTTCTCTAGAAACCACTCACTTTAAAACGCCAAAAAGTTAGTTAAAATAACCATAGATGGCAAAACTTTCACTGAATAGATTCTTCTCTGAGGGAGTTATCTCTATAATCTTTTGCTGAATGAGATGAACAAATATTCAAGAAAAAGAGACTGATGACAGTGATATGTCATCATGTGAGCTTTGTTCTTGATGAATATATGCATGGCATGAAAGGATCAACACAAATGTAAAATGCTATTTTGGACTCCATTATTATAAATAACATTCAAGCAAGAGTTGATCTTTAATGACATGCCACCAAACAAGAATATCACACCAAAAAACAGGATGACACTAACAAGCTTCGTCTAAAAAAGACGAGGTTTATGTAGAAAAGTTGGCATCTAGCTAAGGTATTCAAAGGTTCACAACGCCAAAAACAAATTCAAGAAGAAGAGGCTGATGACAGTGAAGATTCGGATGAGAAATTAGATTACCATTTTTAATTTTTTTTCTTTTTCATTTGTCCAAGAAATGATACATATGCACATATGCATCCATAACTGTTACTCGAAAAAAAGTATTTTTTTTTGTAACGAAATATAGCGATTTTTTTTAGAAAAATATTAAAAAAAAATTTGTGTGCTTTTTGGATTTTTTAGGTATTTTTTTTTGTTAACATTGGTTCTCGTGGTTCTCGCAATAAAGGTGGTTCTCAAATGAACACTACCCTATATATATATATACACACACACACACACACATATACATATACATTCTTGTAAAATCGTCAAAAAATTAAGTCCCAAGTCGCAAATCTGTCACATTTCTCTAGTAGTACAAGCTGACACGTTTTGATTTTTGATCATTTATTCCCGTTACAAATTTTGCCGCATGCTAGACTTATTTTAACCGTCACTTAGGCCATGTGTGATGCGACATTATAGTGGCGTGAAGGGGCTTGATAACGCCTCTAACACCAGCCTGTGGGTGTTATAGGGGTATAAAGAGGGAGGAACGTTTCTAGTATAACTCCAAATGAAGAGAAAACAAAATGGAAAATAAAGTTTTACTGGGCATCAAGGGGCGTTAACCATTACACATTTTTTAATGGGCATTATGACGCTGATGTGGCGAAAGATGCCCTTAGAAGACATTAACGACGATGGATGGTCTTTTATATGCAATGGAGTTTTGGTGTCACCGATAGCTCTCTCGTAAAACTATCAGAAATATACTCTTTTAAAACCGGGCCAAAATTGCATCCCAAGTCGCAAATCTGTCACATTTATCTAGTGTACATATATTTATGAGATGATGTTATAATGTTGATCATTTTAGTTTCGATATTACTTTTGGCACTGACTCTTATTGTCTGTAAATCTGTAATGTATGACTGATTTTAACCTTCACTTATATATGATTGCGATGGACTTTTAGTGCATCAATAACTCTATCTCAAAACCGTCGAAGATATATTTTTGTAAAATCGGTCGCAAAATTGCATCCCAAGTTGCAAATCTGTCGCATTTCCTCTAGTAGTACATATATACATGAGATAAAATATTCTGATTTTCTCTAGTACTACATACATTTATGAGATTACATATTTTGATCATTATATGATACATGAGATAATATATTTTGATTTTCTCTAGTAGTACATACGTTTATGAGATGACATATTTTGATCATTATATGATATTTCTTTAATTATTCCAAAGTTAATGCTGACTTACATAATTTGACAACTCGTTTTAAGAAAGTGATAGCAAACTTTTCCATCTGCCGACTTTTCCAATTACACTTTACATCATTGTGACTCACCTAGAGGTGCACCTTCTAACCACAAACTGAACCATCGTAACCTACCACAATTGTTATTATCATACAAATCGATTATTTGGTGACATGATTCACGAAAATGCTTTGATCGAGAACCGATTTGATGGGATTAGAGGGTTCAAATTCCATATATTTTGGCTAGCAGAGATTGAACATGCCTTCATATAACTACTAGAAAATTAGGCCATTGTGACCAAAATTTGCTACCGAAAAAAATGGTAGCAAATTTAGCCACCGATTTGCCACGGAAATGAAAATAAGTGTATTTCTCATGATATGGTAGCAAAGTGGTTGCAATTTTTGCCACCTTTTTTATTTTTTGGTAGCAATTTGTGGAAAAAATACGCAAAAGCATGAAAAATAAAAAGATATTTGTTAATTGTGACCATGTTATCGGTGACAAAATGAAAATTCAAATAGGCGGGTTATTTTTTTTAGTGGATCGGCGCGCTTCAAAATCAATTAATTAGGGTTTCAAAAAAATAACTCCCCTCCCAAAATTTTAATCCCTGCTTCTCACCCGCTCCCCTAAAGTCAAGCCATTCAAAGAACTCTGTTTCCATACGTTTGATCTGATCAAAGAACTAAACCTCTTGCTGAGGTAGGCTTTTCCATCGGCTTTTTTTTCTTTTATTTATTTCAGTTTTGTGAAATTGAAGCTGGAATCATGAGTTTCGTTAATTCGATTTCTGTTTTTGAATTGATTCTATATGATTTCATTAATTTTTTTGTTTGATTTTAATTTTTGTTAAACCCAATCCAGATTCTCTCTTGTTTGTTTATAGTTACCCACATGTGTAAGGCTTGTTCGTTTTGATTTAATGATTTATCATACAATTCAGATATGAATTAGATTCGTTGATGGTGTTCTTCAAAGGAGATTGAACCTGCAGTAATCAGGAACGAAAATGGCATTTTACTCTTATTTTTTTTCGTTGAGGACTTTTAACCTGTTTAATTTTAGTCAACTGTTCTAAATTCACTCAGTTACTATTTGACTTGTTGGAGAAAGAAAATATAACCTAAATCGACACGTGTTTCTCTAAATTGGTTGATTTGTTTATCTCTACTGAGCTATTATCTGTTTTCACCGTGTAGGGTTGACTTGTACAGGCTGGTTGTTGATGAGCACATTAATACGACACTCGTATGCAGCTCAAGGAGGTCCATATTTGCGGGTATCTGCATCTGTGTCTAATGATCTTTCTAATTTTACTTTCTTTTTTTAATCTTTTTAGTTTCTGTTTATACGCGTTTATACGGTAGTAACATTAACAGTTAAAAAAATGGAAAATGTATGTGTTCTTAATTGGGTTTCATGTAGTTAAACCATGTATAGGATTGATGATTGTTAAAACCCTCACCTTTTATGAACAATTAGTTTTTCTAGAGGTGGCAAATTGGCTGATTGATTTATGGGTCAAAACTGTCAAATAGGTTAGTCGTCTGTAACGAGTCACAATGTACGATAACTTTTGGTATAAATTGGCTGATTGATTTATGGGTCAAAACTGTCAAATAGGTGAGTCGTCTTTAACGAGTCACAACGGTAACTTTTGGTACATGTCATATGGGTCAGTCGTTTTGACGTGAAACATTACGGTTTTATAAAAAGATAGTGACATAGTGTGAAATATCAATTACCAATACAAAAGTTTTATGATAATCGGTTTTTAAATAAGATCATTTAGGTGGTTTTACGAATTAAGAAAACAAGTTGTGTGGAATTGTATCCATTTGACCCAGTATAAGCTATTATTTTCCAGTCAACTCATTAGAGATAAGAACATAACCTGTATCAATTATTTTAGCGTCAAACTTGTGTCCAATAGCTTAAAACAAACTTGACAGTGTAAACAATACATCGATTCGTGAATAACTTACATTAAGTATTAAGATTCATACATAAATTTCACAACATGGTCTCCATTTACTTAAACAACACTATAAGGGGTTTACGACGTAATTACTACACAACCAACACCATACTTATACGACTCACCGGGGAAATGACCAATGTAAATTCAGTTCAGTTTTCAGATGCCTTTGGGGGATGAACAATAAGAACTGGACAATTTGCATGATGTGCATAGTAATCGCTAATGCTTCCAAGTACAGCCCTACGAACGCGATGATTGCCGGTTATTCCTGTTATTACTGTTAATAAAAGAGTACACTATAAAAAAATATATAGATTTTTAAAGAGGCTACATGCCTAAATATAGTTAGTTAATATGTAGTTACTAGTTAGCAACACTTAGGTGGTTGACTAGCCAGTTGTGTTTTAGTTAATCAATTAATTCATATACCGTATAGTCTTAGAGATCCATTCCAGTTTTTTAAATCTATATTTCTTTCTCTTATAATTCTTATTTCCGCAGTTGGTAATTTTCTTTTGTACTTCCACTGTATGACTTTTAAGACAATGTGCTCAAGGTTCCAAGTTATTACTTTCCGGATATATCCTCATGGATCAATAGACACACTCGCAGCAAGATATTATTGGCTGGATATATATTTAATATTAAAGAAAACAAAATCATCATTGTCTCTAAACCCTCTCCCTCTGTGTTCGCGACTAGCCCTCCGTCCACCACCCCTCTCCCTAACTGGCATCGGCGTCTGATGTTTCAATGAACCTAGTTGCTTGGCACCATGGTATCATGGTCTGATGCATAATTTTAGGACATGATTATGTGGTTAAGCAACTTTTCTTATTTACATTGTAGCCAAGTTTTGATATTGTTTCAAGTGATCTGCAAATGCCTGAACAGAAGAGTGAAGCTGTAAGCAAAGTCAATGATTCTTGGAATCTTCTTGATTATTATATATTATTGGGTATGGACATTTTATACCTTAGTTGCTTGATCGTTGATAGTATCTTATGTTAATTTCCAAATAGTGTTTATGCTTTGTTTGTATATATGCCTTAATTCCTAGGCCTTCAGCCACTACTCGGCGGGGCTTATATCTAGTTATGGTTGTAAACGAAAACAACGGGCACATAACTGGTCAAAATGTGCATATTCATCTGTGGCCATTAACATGCCTTAATTTTAAATATGTTTTTAGGTTCTTTTAATTTAACACACTTAATTTTCCATTTTAGCTAATACTTGTATTTGACCCATTTCATGTGTTATTTAGCATGGATGAGAACTAATAATGACTTATGACTAACTTTGTTTAGTAACACTTAATCTTCAGTAGCCTCAATATGAGTCTATACTAATGTTGCTTAGGTTTCTTCTGACTAGTTTGGGATGCTCTGTGATTCTTGTGCAGTTGTATTTTCTGATTATATTGTTTGTAAATGTTCAATCAAAAGTGCTCCTAGCTTGTTGTAAAGTGATTCTAACAGAATCGCATACATTAGTAATTTGGTCACCAAGATGAAAAGTAATTTGATCAATTCAATTAACTTGACCCATTATCATTTTTCTTTAGTTCTGACTTTTTTCTATGCATTGGTTGTCTTATAGATTGAAAACTTGAACTTGGTTATCAAGGAGTTCGTTAAGGAAAATGATGAAAAAAAGAAAGGTTAGATAGAATTATATTCGGATTTTAGCGTATGTGGAATCACATACATTAGTAATTTGTGTGCATTTGTATGGTTTCCCCTACTATTATGTTTGTTTGGTTTGTGATGTTTGTTTTTTTATTGTTAGGTTTGATACTTTTAACATGCTTTTCAGCTTCTAGCACTTGAATTGTAGCTCACAGTTGGATATTGTTATCTTTGCAACCAAATTGACCCGTTATTAGTTTTCGTCAGTTCTGAATTCTTGATTCAATTCATTGGTTGTTTTGTAGATTGAGAAGTTGAACTTAGTTATCGTGGGGCTCGTTAAGGAAAATGATGAAGAAAAAGAAAGATTAAATGGAATTATTGTGGGGTTGTTGGCTGAAAATGTAACACCCCTAAAAATATTAAACTATATATATGTTAAACATGTATAATTATTGACATCGATAGTAAAACAGTAAAATTTAAAACTAGGAATAACTAACCTAGTTAAAGTTTTACTTGTAAAAAATGGAAATTAGAGATTTAACTATTTTACATGCCTTGGAAACTAGAGGGACTAAACTAGACATTCTTGAAAGATCCTTTATTAAAACACGATAAGATTGAAACACACACTTTGTGTGTGTTTCCTCCCAGTCGAACAAAACAGAGCCACAAGGAGCTCTTGTTCTTCAAAACCCTAATACTAAATTCCTTCAATAATTCAGAGGAAAATCAAGTTAGGAATCGAATTCAAGTGAAATTTGTGATCACTATAGTTAAAGGATCTCAAGGTATGTTTAAATTTTTGATCTTGGTGATGTTTTGATTCTTCTTGAATTCTTATAAATGAAATTATTAGAGAATTGATAGATGTTATTACTTAAGTAGGATGATTAGATGTTTAGGAACAACTCCTAGATAAGAAATTGATGAATTCATGTCATAACCTAGTGATTTCAATGTTTGTCATATGAGGGTTATGTGGGTTTTGTGAATAATATGAAGAACACTTGAATCATAGTGATGATTTAGTGTTACTTGATAGATATGATATAAGTTGAAGTGTTAAATTTGTATTCTTGACATATGAATTTGGAATATTATGATTTAACATGGTTAAAATTATTAATCATGAACTTGATATGTTAGGAGACTAATTACGCATATAAGATGTTCGATAAAATGCTTAAATGAATTAGAATAGTTGACAATATGAAGTAATCGCTTAATTGACTAACTAAAATTTTAGTAAGTCGTATGTTTAAACATGAGCTCTAAGCAATATATTCGAATTAAAATATATAGGCAATTTGGGTGGATCATCGAGCGGACAAGGCGGAACGGATAATCGCTGAAAAGGATAGCTTTGAAAGGTACGCGGCGATACGCTTCGTAAGAAAATTCCATTAGTATATTATGTTTAGTTATTTGAATAATAACTAAATCGTTATGAAGTTCGGTTATTACTAAAACGGAGGATTCCGTATGTACTAACCAACCAAAATCACTAGTGTATAGTTGATGTGCGTAAATGTGTATAGTTTTTAATGTATAATTTAAGCCTTTTACACTATTTAGCCAAGTTTTAAATTTATAGAACACGATATTTACCAACACTAAACACACATATGGGCAAGTGCACCCATCGTGAGCGTAGTATAGTGTTGGTAAGATACCGAGGTCGTCCAAGGACACAAGAGCTTTTAATACCGGTTTATCCTCAACGTCTAATCAAATCAAAAGTTGGAAAAAAGGTTTTTAAACAAGAAAAATAAAACTAACTAAAATGCTAAAAAATAAAAAAAAATAAAAAAACAGATAGACAAGATGAATCACTTGGATCCGACTCGTGTGTACTGTAACCTTTGATTATTTCCGCACTTTTGCACTCTTTAAGAGATTATCTTAGTTATTGTAGTAGGCCCCTCTTTTGAAGGTGACGTTACCCTCAACCCAGTAATTTGAGTCAGCAAGGATACAATCCTAAAGGGTCGGATTATTGAAAGATAATTAATTAAGTTATTAATGCATAATGTGGTAGGCCCCTCTTTTGAAGGTGACGTTACCCTCGGCTAAGTAGTCTGAGTCAGCAGGGATACAGTCCTAAGTAGCCGGGTTAAAGTTTTAATAGTAGCTTACATATGAGGGGATCAAAGAGTTTGGACCCCCGCCATCCAATACCGGTGAGTATTGAAGGAGGTCCTACTAAATTTGACCCAGGTCCTTGCAGGATCTATACACTGAACAAGACAAGACTCTTACCAAAGCGTTCCCTTAACCCCCGACCAGGTAGCCAACATACCTCCATATAGACCGTGGAGATATGAATGGTGAAAATCTTTTATTTTCTATAGACAGTAAAATAATGCCAAGACACCACGGACAAACGATAAGGAAGAATCACCTTCAACATAAGAAACTAGTTATTAAAGTCATTAATACATAACCAAATAAAAAGTGCGAAAAGATTAAAAATAAAAAGTATTACACTAGACACTTGTCTTCACAAAGTGATTTAAAAGACTTAGGCAAACATGGCCTTTAATTGTCAAGAACTCTTACGATCAATCATGGATCCCGAGACGACTCACACACTCTATGATGGATGATGGATGATGGTGGTGGATGATGGTGTTGTGGTGGTGGTGGAGTGTGAGTGAAGTGTGAGAGAGGTGGTGTGCCAAGAGATCGTTTGCAAATGGGCCAAGCACCCCTATTTATAGCCTGAACAGCAGATCGGACACGGCCCTGTGTCCATTGGGCACGACCCCGTGTCCACCCTCCTTCTCTTTCTTCTTTAATTGCAGTTTTTCTGCATTAGTTGACCACGCCCATGTGTCCGCTGGTCACGACCCCGTGTGAAGAAGCGTATCTGTACTATCAAGATTTCCCTAGATTCTGCGAATCTTAGAGTTGACCACGGCCCCGTGTCCGCTGGGCACGCCCCCGTGGTGGGTGATAGAAGCTTCTACAACTTTGTCTTTTCTGCAGACACTTGGGCACGCCACGTTTGTTCCTTTTGTTCAGCATTCTGTTCTCTTGTTTTTGCTTGGGAAGATGCTGTCGGGGGGTCGGGCATGCCACTTTTGTTCCTTTTCTTGTATTTATGTTAGATTTAGCTGCTTTTTTGCTTCTTTTGTTCATTTGAGCTCATTTAATCCTGAAAAATACAAAAGGAAGACAAAAACACACTTTTTCCAACATTAGTACTAAAAATGGGTTAGTTTTATGCCACATTTGATGTAATTTATATGTTGCATTTTGCACACATCAAATACCCCCACACTTGAATCTTTGCTTGTCCTCAAGCAAAACTCTTTGTAATGTGGCTTTACACTCCTAAATGGAATAGGTAGAAGAGAAGGTTTTTGGGCTTGTCATAGAGTGTCGAGATTTCCAAGATTTTTTATTAAGTTTTTTTTAATTTATTTACAATCTTATTCGTCATGATTTATTTAAAACATTACATAAGATAAATTACTTATTAGGGCATAACATGCCTTTTTTAAAATTCCACTTATATATAAGTTCACATAGCTCACGGCGATCACTCAACACTCGGCCGAAGATGTTTTTTAGTGAATCACTCGAGAGCGGCATGTAACTTACTCCTACCATAAGCTTGCCAAGCAATCAATCCTCCTCCTTTTTAACTATACACCTTTGTAAATATCAAGAGGACTTTTGGGGTGAAGGGTTAAGCTAACCGTCCCGTCTTCGGCTTCATAAATCAAGTTCATGAAGCGGCAGATGTGTATGTCCAGTCTTCCCGACCATGGGCTCTTTTGGAAAGATTTGGGCATGTTCACGAAATGCTTGAAGAGATGGTATATCCACCCCCCAAAGAAGATTGGGGTTGGTGGAGTAGCGAGCCGGTTCCAATGCATGTTTCGGAGCAGGAGGTACGGAACATCGAGGTGTCTGCGGGTATGAATGCAATGAAGGACCACCAGATCTCTCAACCCTACAACGCCACCGCTATCATGCCTTTGGCTAAGAGAGTAAGCGAGGACCCTATGGATGTAACGGTAAAGAGGGTCCCTCAACTTAGTACTCTTAGTGCTGCTTGGGTTGTAGTGCCCTTCTACTATTTGAGCCCAAGTGGCTTGGCGTTTGTTTTCTGATAATTCACGTAACCCTCTAGTGTTTTCTTCATTACCCGCATCTTCCTCCGCATACAACCCAACTATCGACCCAAACTGCGCCATCGAGATAGGGTACCTAGTCCCTCCACATCTGAATTCTACCCCATCATTATCAAATGGGTCGGCTCTTGAATTGAACACGAATGTGCTATAGAATTCCAGATTATACTCGTGGACTGAGTGAAGTCGAGTGGTTAGGGTGGCTCTTAGTGGGCCGGTGACTAGGTTGTTAAACCGGTCAAGCTGGTTCACTGTTGCTAAAAGATCCATGCACACTTGTCGTGGGTATTCCTCCGGTCTGGTTTGAAGCACATCGTATCTTGCTTTAGCATCCAACTCATTTGCATTGAACCGTGTGAATTTCTTCGACATCTGAAAGGAAACACCAAACAATTAGCATGAAACAGTGAAATTTTAAGAGAAAACTGAAAACAGTCGGCTGAACACGACCCCGTGTTCAACGGACACGCCCCATGTTGGTCAGAAAAAAGCTGGACACGCCCCCGTGCTCAGCGAGCACGACCCCGTGTCCAGACGTCTGTTTCCCAAAAATCACATTTTTCGACCCGGTCCCGAAAACTTGAAAAATTTTAGTCCAGTAGGGGCGGTTTTCCCCGAAAATGAAACCCCAACTGCCGTTTTTCCCAAAACAAACTGTTTTCCCTTTCGATTTTATCTTTTTTGGTTCAAAAACAAGGGTTTGGGGTTTTTGTGAGAAATCGGGCAAATCTATGAACAATACAAGTGGATTTACTTCCTATAACATGAATCTAAACTAATGCTAACAGATTTATGCAAAAATTTGAGGTTCGATCCGGATGAAGTTCAAGAACCCTATATTTTCCCCAATTTTTTTATGTTTTAACTACATGCAAATGCTTAATCTAACTACTAATGATGATAGAATCATACCTTGATGTTGTTAGAAGTAGAGGAGACGTCGAAATCTTGCAGAAAAATCGCCTGAACCAGAGAGTTTTCGGGGAAACGGGGCGTGTGGAAATGAAGAAACTGTTTAGAAAAGGGGTTTTATCCCGACAGTTGCACGGACACGTCCCCGTGCCGGGCGATTTTTTTTAGTGCTCGTGTGAGTGCCCTTATTTCCCAAAAACTCGGTTAGAAGACTTACCGATTTAGAGGTCAACCCGTTTGTTCGTAACTTACCAGGCATGATGTTGATGCTTTTATTCTTCGACCGTTTGAAGCGAGATTTCTTCCTCCTCTTCCTCAATGAATCCTTGATAGAGCTTCAGCCGTTGGCCATTGACTTTGAATGGAATGCCATTCCGAGATTTAATTTCTACTGCACCGTGTGGGAAAATATGGGTGATGGAAAAAGGTCCTGACCACCTAGAATTTAATTTACCAGGAAACAATCGAAGTCGTGAATTAAACAATAGAACTTGATCTCCTACTCGAAATTCATTTGGTTTTATGTGTTTGTCGTGCAAAATTTTCATTCTTTCCTTATAAATTTCAGAGTTTGAGTATGCATAATTCCTTAATTCGTCTAATTCATTTAATTGACAAAATCGACTTTTACCCGCAAATTCTAAATCAAGGTTTACATTTTTAATTGCCCAGTAGGCCTTGTGAGCTATTTCTACTGGCAGATGACAACTTTTTCCATAGACGAGCTTATATGGGGTTGTACCTATTGTTGTTTTATAAGCAGTTCGAAAAGCCCATAAAGCATCATCTAATTTATCGGCCCATTCCTTTTTATTTAACCCTACTGTTTTTTTCAAGTATTCGTTTTAACCCTCTATTAGTCACTTCGGCTTGTCCATTTGTTTGAGGGTGATATGCTGTTGAGACCCGGTGATAGACCCCATATCTTGTTAAAAAAAATTTCAAGTTGATGATTACAAAAATGGGTACCCCTATCACTTATTAATGCTTTAGGTGTTCTAAAACGAGAGAATAATTTTTTCAGAAATCTTACCACGATTCTTCCATCATTTGTTGGAAGTGTCTCGGCCTCGGCCCATTTAGACAAGTAATCTACTGTCACAAGTATATATTTGTTTCCTTTTGACGGCGGGAAGGGTCCCATAAAGTCGAGTCCCCACACATCAAAGATTTCACAAACAAGAATGTCATTTTGTGGCATTTCGTTTTTGGAAGAAATATTACCTGTCCTTTGGCAAGCGTCACATGTCTTGACAAGACTTTGGGCGTCTTTGTAAATGGTCGGCCAATAAAATCCTGAATCAAATACCTTTCGTGCGGTACTAGCGGCACCATGATGTCCTCCGTATGGACCTTCATGACAATGGCAGAGAATTCTTCTTGCTTCGCTACCATGTACGCACCGTCGGATGAGTTGGTCGGCACACATTTTGAAAAGATAAGGATCTTCCCAAAAATAATGTTTTACATCAGCAAAGAATTTCTTTCTTTGATGATGTGGCCAACCTTTTGCGACTATACCGCTAGCTAGGTAGTTAGCATAGTCGGCGTACCATGGTTCTTCTCTGTATTCCACCATTTCTAGGGACTCCATTGGAAATTTTTCGTTGATTTGCTCGTCCCTGGTTGCCTCCAAAGCTGGGTCTTCTAAGCATGAAAGATGATCTGCTGCAGTGTTTTCTGCTCCCCTTTTGTCTTTGATTTCAATATCAAATTCTTGGAGGAGTAGAATCCACCGAATCAAACGTGGTTTAGCATCCTGTTTCTTGAAGAGATATCGAATGGCTGCATGATCTGTATAGACTATTGTTTTAGAAAGAACAAGATAAGAACGGAATTTATCAAAAGCAAATACCACAGCTAGTAATTCTTTTTCAGTTTTTGTGTAATTTTCTTGCGCATCGTTAAGTGTTTTACTAGCATAATAAATTGGGTGAAAATGCTTTTCTTTTCTTTGTCCCAATACAGCTCCAACTGCAAAGTCACTTGCATCACACATGATTTCGAAAGGAAATTTCCAATCAGGCGCTATCATGATAGGTGCATTGACTAGCATTTCCTTTAGGGTTAGGAATGCTTGATTGCAATCCTTGTCAAAGATGAAAGGGGCATCTTTTTCAAGTAATTTTGTTAGAGGCCTTGAGATTTTAGAAAAGTCTTTGATAAACCGCCTATAAAATCCGGCATGCCCTAAGGAACTTCTGATAGCTCTAACGGAGGATGGGGGTGGTAATCGAGAAATAGTGTCTATTTTGGCTCGATCAACCTCCATTCCTTCGCTTGAGATTTTGTGACCGAGTACTATTCCCTCCGTTACCATGAAATGGCATTTTTCCCAGTTAAGGGCGAGGTAAGTTTCCTCACATCGGGATAGCATTCATTCAAGGTTATCAAGGCATTGGTCGTATGAATCCCCAAAGATAGAAAAGTCGTCCATGAAGACTTCCATTGTCTTTCTATCATGTCATGGAAGATGGCTACCATGCAACGTTGAAAGATTGCGGGGGCATTGCATAGACCGAGTGGCATGCGTCGATAAGCAAAAGTTCCATAGGGACATGTGAAGGTTGTCTTTTCTTGGTCTTCGGGTGCTATCGGGATTTGAAAGTAACCTGAAAAACCGTCCAAGAAACAATAAAATTTATGACCGGATAATCTTTTAACATTTGATCAATGAAGGGCAAAGGAAAGTGATCTTTCCTTGTTGCTTCATTTAATCGTCTATAATCTATACATACCCTCCATCCTGT
This sequence comes from Helianthus tuberosus, assembly GCA_030545235.1. Taxonomy (NCBI): domain Eukaryota; kingdom Viridiplantae; phylum Streptophyta; class Magnoliopsida; order Asterales; family Asteraceae; genus Helianthus; species Helianthus tuberosus. The sequence continues at coordinate 153,484,738 of CM060451.1, read as the reverse complement.
GACGGTTCTCGTTGGTATTAATTCATTCTTTTCGTTAGTTATTACCGTCATACCTCCTTTCTTTGGAACTACTTGGACGGGACTTACCCAAGGACTATCGGAGATAGGATAAATAAGTCCGGCGTCAAGTAGTTTGATGACCTCGTTTTTAACCACTTCTTGGACATTTGGATTTACTCGACGTTGTGGTTGTATTACCGGTTTGTAGTCATCGTTCATTAAAATTTTGTGCGTGCACATGGAAGGACTTATTCCCTTAATATCTACAAGCTTCCAAGCGATCGCATTTTTTTTTTGTTTTTTCAAAAGTTTAATTAATTTTTCTTTTTCTAAACTACCTAATTTAGATGAAATAATTACAGGTGATTTACCATCTTTGTCTAGAAAAGCATATTCCAAACCTTTAGGAAGTTCTTTGAGCGCAAGAGGTGGGTGTTTAGGAGACTCCTTATTTAGTTGCTCATTTTGATAAAGAACTTTGAAAGTTTGTTCTATGGCGACCTCTTCTTCAACAAAGTGGTCAAATCTTTTCACTTGTATCGGGTGGTTCATCTCCATCTTCAATTAGGGGGTCATTATTGCCGAAAGGATATTTCATTGAATGCTCAATATCGATGCTTCTTTTAAAGGCCCCTAATTGAATTGATAGATTGTTGTTCTTCCGGTTTTTCAAACCTTCATGGGTTTTTACAAAAGGTTGTCCCAACACTAGAGGAGCGTCATCGAGGATGACAAAGTCGGTTGGGATTACCATTTGATTTGTTTGAACCAAGACATCCTCAACTACACCGATTGATTTTATTACTTTCCGATTGGATAGAAAAATGGGTATTTGAAGTGGAGAAAAATCACTAATACTTAATTTTTCAAAAATGTAGTTGGGCATTATGTTAATGCAAAGATCTTTATCAATTGTGACATTACTAATAAATGAATTTTGAAAAAAACATGGAACCAGTGTAATGTTGATTTCAAATGGGTCTTCTTTTATTAGCGAGGTCTGATCATTAGTTAACTTAATGCTTACCGTTTCGTCAATTTTAGTGTTAGTGTTTAACTCTTTTAAAAACTTAGCATGAGTGGGTACTAAACAATGATTTTCAAAGGAAGGTGACAAGAGATTAATTTCTTCAAAATTAGACTCTTCTTGAATTTTAACGTTGTCGGAATCACCGTTTTCGTTGTTTAACTCATGTGTCGGTTTTTCACTTATTTGTTCTTCCATTTTTACATTTTCAACTATCTCTTCTTTATTTAATTCCTCTCTTGCGCGGGACTCCTCTTCCCTTGTGCGAGATTCTTTTATGTAACGCTCGATAGTTTTAAGGTGTTCTAGTATCCTATCGGTCACGTCGGCGATAGAGTAAGGATCGGGATTTTCAAAGCTTGAATCCGGATGTTCGATCCTTTGTTCCGCTTAATACTCATAGGAAGTAGATGGTTCACACCATTGTTCTTCATTGTAAGTATATGATGGATAAGGGTCGTAATTTTGTTCTTCATAATACTCATATGAGGTGGGTTGTTCACGGCATGGTTCCTCATAATAAGTATACGAAGGTGGTGGCTCATATCTTGGTTCCTCAAAGTATGAGTATGAAGGCTCATACCTTGGTTCATCAAAATATGAGTATGAGGGAGAAGGTTCATACCTTTGGTCTTCATAGGATGTGTATGAAGTTGATGGCTCGTACCTGGGCTCCTCATAGTAGGTGTATGAAGTGGACGGTTGAAATAAGTCACAATATTGTACCGAGTGCGGGTTTCCACAATTAGTGTAATAGTCTTCCCTATAATCATCCTCCTCATAGGTGTAGTTATAGCCTCCTGAGTATTGATCCATAAAAATCACCCAGTAGACCACAACAGAGTCTCGAGACCAGAAAATAAAAATAAAAACGAAAACAGAGGCTGGACACGACCCGGTGTTCAGTGGACACGGCCACATGTTCAGGATCTGTATCTGGGCATTTGAATTAAAAGTTACTGGTTTTGTGCAGCACGGGGGCGTGTTCCGTGAGCACGACCCCGTGTTCAGACTCTGTATCTGGGTGTTTTATGAAAAATATGCAGCACGGCCCCGTGTTCAGTGAACACGGCCCGTGTCCAGGTTACTGTAAATGCAAAACTAAACTAAAATGCAGAAAAATGTGCACGCGTTTTGAAAAACTGATTAGGCCGTCGATTTTAAGCTTTCTTAAAATCCTTGTGTCCCCAGAAACGGCGCCAAAAACTTGATGTGCGTAAGTGTGTATAGTTTTTAATGTATAATTTAAGCCCTTTTACACTTTTTAGCCAAGTTTTAAATTTATAAAACAAGATATTTACTAACACTAAACACACATATGGGCAAGTGCACCCATCGTGAGCGTAGTATGGTAAGATACCGAGGTCGTCCAAGGACACAAGAGCTTTTAATACCGGTTTATCCTCAACGTCTAATCAAATCAAAAGTGAGAAAAAAGGTTTTTAAACAAGAAAAATAAAACTAACTAAAATGCTGAAAAATAAAATAAAATAAAAAAACAGATAGACAAGATGAATCACTTGGATCCGACTCGTGTGTAGCGTAACATTTGATTATTTCCGCACTTTTGCACTTTTTAAGAGATTATCTTAGTTATTGTAGTAGGCCCCTTTTTGAAGGTGACGTTACCCTCAACCCAGTAGTTTGAGTCAGCAAGGATACAATCCTAAAGGGTCGGATTATTGAAAGATAATTAATTAAGTTATTAATGCATAATGTGGTAGGCCCCTCTTTTGAAGGTGACATTACCCTCGGCTAAGTAGTCTGAGTCAGTAGGGATACAGTCCTAAGTAGCCGGGTTAAAGTTTTAATAGTAGCTTACATATGAGGGGATCAAAGAGTTTGGACCCCCGCCATCCAATACCGGTGGGTATTGAAGGAGGTCCTACTAAATTTGACCCAGGTCCTTGCAGGATCTATACACTGAACAAGGCAAGACGCTTACCAAAACGTTCCCTTAACCCCCAACCAGGTAGCCAACATACCTCCATATAGACCGTGGAGATATGAATGGTGAAAATCTTCTATTTTATATAGACAGTAAAATAATGCCAAGACACCACGAACAAACGATAAGGAAGAATCACCTTCAACATAAGAAACAATTTATTAAAGTCATTAATACATAACCAAATAAAAAGTGCGAAAATATTAAAAATAAAAAGTATTACACTAGACACTTGTCTTCACCAAGTGATGTAAGAGACTTAGGCAAACATGGCCTTTGAATGTCAAGAACTCTTACGATCAATCTTGGATCCCGAGACGACTCACACACTCTATGATGGATGATGGATGATGGTGGTGGATGGATGATGGTGTTGCGGTGGTGGTTGAGTGTGGGTGAAGTGTGAGAGAGGTGGTGTGCCAAGGGATCGTTTGCAAATGAGCCAAGCACCCCTATTTATAGCCTGAACAGCAGCTCGGACACGACCCCGTGTCCATTGGGCACGGCCCCGTGTCCACCCTCCTTATCTTTCTTCATTAATTGCAGTTTGTCTGCATTAGTTGACCACACCCCGTGTCCGTTGGGCACGACCCCGTGTGCAGAAGCATATCTATACTATCAAGATTTCCCCAGATTCTGCGAATCTTAGAGTTGACCACGGCCCCGTGTCCGCTGGGCACGCCCCCGTGGTGGGTGATAGAAGCTTCTACAACTGTCTTTTCTGCAGACACTTGGGCACGCCCCCGTGGTCATTGAGCACGGGGCGTGTTCAGCCTTCTGTTCTCTTTTTTTGCTTGGGAAGATGCTGTCGGGGGGTCGAGCATGCCACGTTTGTTCCTTTTCTTGTATTTAAGTTAGATTTAGCTGCCTTTTTGCTTCTTTTGTTCATTTGAGCTCATTTAATCCTGAAAATACAAAAGAAAGACAAAAATACACTTTTTCCAACATTAGTACTAAAAAAGGGTTAGTTTTATGCCACATTTGATGTAATTTATATGTTGCATTTTGCACACATCAATAGTGTTAAATAAAAATGTAGAAGTGGTGGATTCCACTATAATGTTCAGTGGGTCAAAAGGACTCGAATAACGAATGTTTGGTAGTTAGAAAGCGATGGATTTTGCTAGTAAAACCAAGCGGGTCAAAACAACTAAAACTATGATATTTTAGTTGTGTGAAAGCGATGGATATCGTTAAAAAGACCGAATGGGTCAATTGTGAGTCTTGATGCAAACCGGAAAGGTTTTATGCTAAATGACTCCGAAACTATACCGGTTATAGGTGAAAAGTCATAAAAAGCATTATCCAAGAACAAGGAATGCCGGTCTATAGTCAAAAACTCAGGTTGAGTATGACTAAAACTTCAAAGTTTCATATGAAGGAAATTATGAAATAAAGGTTCGACTAGTTCTAGTCGAATGGGTCGAATAAGTATTTCATTTAAGTCAAAACAGACGTATATAGTTATGATTAACACCTTACGAATAGGAAATATTCATATTGTAAGACTAGCGCAAGAATGAAAACTATTTGGAACAATAGTGATGTTTGAAACTTAAACGGGTCAAAATAAATAAAAAATTTATTATAAACCGAAAGCTTAAATTTAATAAAGTTGTAAATTCAGATGTCGGGTTTTAAGTTCATGTTAAAAAGGGTTGAAATACGGTCACGTAGGAAGAAACGTGACCCGATTCGGACCAAAAACGAAGGAGTTATGATGATTTTTGCAAACTTAAGTTTGGCTGAGAAAGTACAGACCTGAACTAAAGAGTCTGTCGAAATGACGTTGTTGCACTACGCGACAACTATATGATAATATGGTCGCGGCACGCGACAGGGGTCGCGACACGCGACGCACGACATAACTGCAGATTTGTTGTTGGTTGTGTGGTTTAATCTTGTGAATTTAAATATTCACATCATAATTCTCTATAACTAACATTTAGGATTGTTTTGTGTACAATAGAATGATATTGCGGATGAAGATCAAGCTATTTCAAGAACCGAACACGCGCGCACAAAAGAAGCTTCCGCAAAGAAAAATGAAAACTATAACTTTTGTCACCAAATACTTTGGGGTCGTCTTTATCAAATGTGTGTAAATATTGTATAAATGTTTTTTTAGGGCTAAGTATGGGTTAGTAAACAAGATGTTTTAATCGTTCTAAACTTCGTTGATGGTTTTGAACTTTATGGAGATGTCTGGTTATCGATGTTTTTAGAATATAGGCGATATAAATGCACTATATATTATATGAAATATCGATAAGGAATAAGGGTCTTACAAGTTGGTAATCAGAGCCTCGTTAAGACAAAGTGTGTTTGGTTCAAAGCTTGATCAAGACATCCGGTAAGAGTTAATTATAAATGAGTCTAGATTTAAAGATTTAAATGATGTAAAATATGTAAAAAGTGTATGGGAGGAGTGTACGAACGCTCGAACCCGGGAAATACACTAAGTAAGAAAGGTGAGGCAAGTTATATACTTGACCAAATCGGAAAAAGGAATAACACATCACTTATGATTAAGTGTGTGTGATATAAATTTCCATATAACGAAATGGAAATGAATTGAATAGTTATTGATTAACTATTATGGAGGTTTCAGTTAAAGAAATGTCTGGAGTAACCGGAGATGATTCGACATCCCACTTGACTGAACAAATGAAAGCTAAGATTTCCGAGGAAGTCGGAAAGGCTTTAGAAAATTGTCTGTCGCAGTTTATCGATAGATTACAAACCACAATCGAGCCCATGGTGGACGATATGATGACCGAATTGAAAGACAGTATCTTACAAGAAAGAGATGAAAGGGGGGTGTTGGATGTGGATCCAAGTCTCGTAAAGAAATTAAAGTCTAATAAAGCTCCCAAGAATGGAATTACAAAAAGGGGATTACATAAATGTAAAATATGTGGAAAAATTCACAAGGGTAAATGCTATAAGCCGGGACATAAGAAATTTAAATGTCCAGAGTGGCTTGGAACCCAAGAAACAACTGACAGAAAGTCTGATGCCCAGAAATCGAGGGCAAGGTCGTTCCACAGGATAGCCACAGAGGCTAAAGCTGAACCTGATGTGGTTTCAGGTATATTCTTGTAAATTAAATTCTGGTACGAATTTTTAATTATTATGGGTGCAAATAAATCTTTTGTTTCACATCGATTTATTCAACACCCTACATTCACATTAACAAAATGACCTATGCTTTAAGAAGTAGAAATAGGTAATAATAAAAAGTTTTGTTGGTTATGATATGTGCTGAAACTGCAAATTGATTATTAACAATGAAGAATATTTTGTCAATCTAATTTCCATGTTAATGGAAGAATTTCAATGTGGTAATCGGGATATATTGGCTAGCTCGATATCACGCGAAAGTAATATGCAACTGTAAGGAGATACCACTAATGTCTCCGAGAAGAAAACATGTTACTACTTATGGGGAGAAAAGTTGTAGTCCCCTAATTGCTTATTTATTTAAGCTTATAAGCATATATAACATGGATGTAAGTGGATTACATACACGATTTGACTGAAGAGTCTCTAGTAATTTAAGATGTATTAGTCGTACGGGAGTTTAAAATGTTCTTCCGGAAGATCTACCGGGGATACCACCTGAACGTGAGGTGGAATCTGGCATCAAACTAGTTCCGGGTGCAAAGCCGGTAGTCAAAGCTTCGTATCAATTAGCGTCATCGAAACTACTAGAATTGTGGTCGAAATTGTAAGACCATCTCGATAAGGGATTTATACGGCCAAGCGTTTCTCCGGGGGAAGCGTTGGTATTAGGTGTAAAAAAAAAGACATACCGAAAATGGTGTTCAAACGCGTTGTGGACATTATGAATTCTTAGTAATATCTTTAGGGTTAACAAATGCACCTGCGGTTTTCATGGACATCATGAAACGCGTCTGCAAATCAATGCTAGACAAGTCGGTGATAGTATTCATTGACGATATTCTCGTATATTCGAATAGCGAAACGAATCATGAGTGTCATTTACATGAAGTACTCGAACCATTTAGGCGTGAAATACTTTAAGCAAAATTTTCGAAATGTGCCTTTTGGCTAGGTGAGGTATAGTTTATAAGGCATGTTATTAGTACCGATGGAGTGTCGATAGACCCATCCAAAATAGAAGCTGGGTCAAAATAGAAACCTTCAAAGAATCCATCATAGATTAGGAGTTTCCTAGGTCTTGCGGGTTACTATAAGAGATTTATACAAGAATTCTCCAAAATTGCAACGCCATTAGCCAAATTGAACCATAAAGATGAGAAAATTGTAGGGGGAAGCATACAAGAAGATGCATTTCGAATACTTAAAGAATAGTTGACCAGTGCTCCAGTATTAACATTACCAGATGGGACTGAAGGCATGGTCATTTATTCTGACGCATCCAAGCTTAGTCTTGGGTGTTTAATTATGCAACAAGGGAAAAATGATTGTGTATGCTTCCAGGTAATAAAAGATTCATGAAAGGAATTATTCAACACATGATCTTGAATTAGCGACAGTGATTTTTGCCTAAAATATGGAGGCATTACCAGTATAGTGTAAAATGTACAATGTTCACTGACAATAAAAGTCTCAATTACTTCTTTGACTAAAAGAAGTTGAATATAAGACAAAGACATTAGTTAGAGACGGTGAAAGAATTGAAAACCCGGTTCGAACGGATCTAGGTTCCAAACACCTGTAAAGTTAAAACTCTTCTTCTAGAAAAAGGCCACAAGTCTCGTTATTTTATTCATCTAGGAGCTACCAGAATGTACCAAGATATGAAACAAAAAAATTTTGGTGGCCCGGAATGAAACCGGACATAATTAAATATGTAGAAAATGCTTAACTTGTTTACAAGTAAAAGCAAAACACCAGAGGCCTTACGGTAAACTTTAGCCGTTAGACATTCCGGTGTAGAAATAGGGGGCACATCACTATAGATCTGTTAACTAAACTACCAGGAACGACACTTGGATAAGATGCCATATGGGTAATAGTTAATAGATTAACCAAGAGTGCTCATTTTATTCCTATTCGCGAGACATACACTTCTGAGAAGATATCGGAAGTATACATCAATGAAATTATATCTCGCCATGGAATGCCGATATCTATCGTATCAGATAGAGATACACGGTTCATTTCAAAATTTTGGCGCGATTTCCAAAAGCAAATGGGTACTAAGTTGTTCGTTAGTACCACATATCATTCGCAGACCTATGGGCAAAGCGAAAGAACAATTCAAACGCTCGAAGATATGCTACGAACATGTATTATATAGTTTGGTGGTAGGTGGGATGTCTATCTACCACTAGTTGAATTTTCATATAATAATAACTACCATTCCAGTATTGGAATACTCTGTACGAAATGCTTTACGACGTGAAGTATCAACCCCGGGGTGTTGGGGTGAAGTGGGTACACTAGGATTAGCCCACAAATATATAGTTAGGAACACTAATAAAAAGATTTAAGTGATCATGCCCAAGAACGATAAAAGTCTTACGTGACTAAAAGACTAAAACCAATCAATTTTTATGTGGTGATATAGTTTCATTCCAAGTATCCCTGTGGGAAGGGGTTATCCGATTGGGAGAAATTAAGTCCGAGATCTATTGGGCCATTCAAAATTGTAGAATTTGTGGGAAAGTTAGCTACCCAACTCGAACTGCTAGAAGAACTGAGCAGTATACACAGTACTTTCCATGTTTCGTATTTGCGAAAGTACTTAGCAGATGAAACAGCTTATATAAGTTATGACAACATTAAAGAGGATGATAAACTTAATTATATCGTAAAACCTATCGCAATTCTTGATTGAAAGGTTAAAAGCTTAAGGAATAAAGAAATCGATCAAGTAAAAGTCAAATGAGAACATTGGAAAGGATCTGACACCACTTGGGAGTCCGAAGAAGAGATGAGATGCTTATACCCTTCCTTATCCGGGATGAAATCTTATTTCGAGGACGAAATCCTCTTTAAGGGGGGTAGACTTGTAACACCCCTAAAAATATTAAACTATATATATGTTAAACATGTATAATTATTGACATCGATAATAAAACAGTAAAATTTAAAACTAGGAATAACTAACCTAGTTAAAGTTTTACGTGTAAAAAATGGAAATGAGAGATTTAACTATTTTACATGCCTTGGAAACTAGAGGGACTAAACTAGACATTCTTGAAAGATCCTTTATTAAAACAAGATAAGATTGAAACACACACTTTGTGTGTTTCCTCCTAGTCGAACAAAACAGAGCCACAAGGAGCTCTTGTTCTTCAAAACCCTAATACTAAATTCCTTCAATAATTCAGAGGAAAATCAAGTTAGGAATCGAATTCAAGTGAAATTCGTGATCACTATAGTTAAAGGATCTCAAGGTATGTTTAAATTTTTGATCTTGGTGATGTTTTGATTCTTCTTGAATTCTCATAAATGAAATTATTAGAGAATTGATAGATGTTATGACTTAAGTAGGATGATTAGATGTTTAGGAACAACTCCTAGATAAGAAATTGATGAATTCATGTCATAACCTAGTGATTTCAATGTTTGTCATATGAGGGTTATGTGGGTTTAGTGAATAATACGAATAACACTTGAATCATAGTGATGATTTAGTGTTACTTGATAGATATGATATAAGTTTAAGTGTTAAATTTGTATTCTTGACATATGAATTTGGAATATTATGATTTAACATGGTTAAAATTATTAATCATAACTTGATATGTTAGGAGACTAATTACGCATATAAGATGTTCGATAAAATGCTTAAATGAATCAGAATAGTTGACAATATGAACTAATCGCTTACTTGACTAACTAAAATTTTAGTAAGTCGTATGTTTAAACATGAGCTCTAAGAAATATATTCGAATTAAAATATATAGGCAATTTGGGTGGATCATCGAGCGGACAAGGCGGAACGGATAATCGCTGAAAAGGAAAGCTTTGAAAGGTACGCGGCGATACGCTTCGTAAGAAAATTTCATTAGTATATTATGTTTAGTTATTTGAATAATAATTAAATCGTTATGAAGTTCGGTTATTACTAAAACGGAGGATTCCGTATGTACTAACCGACCAAAATCACTAGAGTAAAGTGTTAAATAAAAATGTAGAACTGGTGGATTCCACTATAATGTTCAACGGGTCAAAAGGACTCGAATAACGAATGTTTGGTAGATAGAAAGCAATGGATTTCGCTAGTAAAACCAAGCTGGTCAAAACAACTAAAACTGTGATATTTTAGTTGTGTGAAAACGATGGATATCGTTAAAAAGACCGAATGGGTTAATTGTGAGTCTTGATGCAAACCAGAAAGGTTTTATGCTAAATAACTCCGAAACTATACCAGTTATAGGTGAAAAGTCAAAAAATGCATTATCCAACAACAAGGAATGCCGGTCTATAGTCAAAAACTCAGGTTGAGTATGACTAAAACTTCAAAGTTTCATATGAAGGAAATTATGAAATAAAGGTTCGACTAGTTGTAGTCGAATGGGTCGAACAAGTATTTCATTTAAGTCATAACGGACGTATAAAGTTATGATTAACACCTTACGAATAGGAAATATTCATATTGTAAGACTAGCGCAAGAATGAAAACTATTTGGAACAATAGTGATGTTTGAAACTTAGACGGGTCAAAATAAATTAAAAATTTATTATAAGCCGAAAGCTTAAATTTAATAAAGTTGTAAATTCAGATGTCGGGTTTTAAGTTCATGTTAAAAAAGGGTCGAATTACGGTCACGTAGGAAGAAACGTGACCCGATTCGGACAAAAAACGAAGGAGTTATGATGATTTTTGCAAAATTAAGTTTGGCTGAGAAAGTACAGACCTGAACTAAAGAGTCTGTCGAAATGACGTTGTTGCGCTACGCGACAACTATATGATAATATGGTCGCGGCACGCGACAGGGGTCGCGACACGCGACGCACGACATAACTGCAGATTTGTTGTTGGTTGTGTGGTTTAATCTTGTGAATTTAAATATTCACATCATAATTCTCTATAACTAACATTTAGGATTGTTTTGTGTACAATAGAATGGTATTGCGGATGAAGATCAAGCTATTTCAAGAACTGAACACGCGCGCACAAAAGAAGCTTTCGCAAAGAAAAATGAAAACTATAACTTTTGTCACCAAATACTTTGGGGTCGTCTTTATCAATTGTGTGTAAATATTGTATAAATGTTTTTTTAGGGCTAAGTATGGGTTAGTAAACAAGATGTTTTAATCGTTCTAAACTTCGTTGATGGTTTTGAACTTTATGGAGATGTCTGGTTATTGATGTTTTTAGAATATAGGCAATATAAATGCACTATATATTATATGAAATATCGATAAGGAATACGGGTCTTACAGAAAAAGAAAAAGATAAGGTTGATAAAGATGCTATGCTCGATAGGATGTCAAAAATTGAAGCTATGTTAACAAGTACAGTTCGAAGATAGGCTATAAACACTTGGTTTTGAATGGTTCGATGTTTATCATATTAGGATAATTTTAATTATTTGATGTTTTTGTTGACATTTCTATTCGAATGTTTTATATGCTTTTCAAACAAAGATGTTTTATATAATTTTGAGTTTTCGTGAACTTACTAGAATTTTTTTTATATAATTTTGTAATTTTATTGACATGTAATTTTTATGAAAAAAAAAATCAAGCAATCACAAAATGGTAGCAAATAATGGTAGCAAATAATTCAACAAATGTGCTAATTGCCATCGATTTTCAATGAAAAATGGTGGCAAATGGTTGGTAGCTAAATGGTGGCAATATCAAACGGTGGCAAAAAAAGTGGCAAAAATCCATCACAACTCGGTAGCAAACAATGCGGACCGTAACAAACAAGAAGCGGTGGCAAATAATTTTGACCAATTTTGTTGTGGCAAAAATCTGGTAGCAAAATATAAAAATGGTGGCTATTCGGTGGCGTTAGGGCAATTGACACGGATGTTTTTGTCACCAAGTTTTCGGTGGCAAAATGGTGAAAACAAGGAAATTGCTACCGTTTTGTAACCAAAAGTTTCATGACAAAACCCTCTTTTTTCTAGTAGTGATAGTAATAATAATGACTAAGGCAGGAATATAGTTTTAGATGAGAAAAATAATTATTAGTTGTGATCAATTATTTATTAAAACTAGTAAATAAATAATAAGTTATAATACTAATAAGTAATTCTTAACATAATCAACTAAATATATTGAATTAAATAATATAAATAGAAATAGATAAAATATTATTTAAGAGTTTTATTTAATTACTTGAAGTTTTAAATCGCTTTGTAATTCTTTTTAGAGTAAACTGCTATTTTGGTCCCTGTGGTTTGGGCACTTTTGCCATTTTAGTCAAAATCTCAAACTTTTTAAATCTGGGTTCCTGTGGTTTCACTTTTATTGCCATTTTAGTCCAAAATTCAAAAGCTCCCTTTTTTGACTGTTGCAACCTGTCTATTTTGTGCAGGGGTATTTTTGTCCAACTGATTTTCATTTAAAATATTCTTAGTTAAAAAACTAAATTAAATACATTTCCCCATTTACCCCATTAGAGACATCATCTTCTCCCCCCCCCCCCCCCCCCCCCCAATAAAACCCTAACCCACTGATCAATGTGACCTGTAAAACAAAAGCATTACAATCATATATATCAGCTAATGAAAAACAAAAACAAATCAACTGATCTTGTTCATATACATTTACTATCCGTAAAATTGGAGTGATAATGCAATCGATTAGCCTCAAGCATATTCGAAACCTCACTCGCACTCTCCGATGCTTTCAAAAAACAATCATCAAGCTCAGTAAATATCTGCAACAAGTTCAGACTCTGTTCACCTTTTCCAGAAGATCTCCTATTTTTCGTCGGAACCGGCACCGAAACCCTAACCTTTTTTTTCAGGTTTAGGCGGCGGTGGCGGAGGCTCCTCCACCACTTCTAGTGCCACATCATCAACTTCATGAACACTACCGTCTTCCTCATCCTCGTGATCCACTTCTGGTGCCACGTCATCAACTTTCCGGTGATTTTCTTCTCGATCAAATATGTCATGCTCATGATCGATCTCAGATAAGCACATCAAAATCAAAATGTGGGTTAGGTTTTTTTTTGGGGAAGATGATGTGCTTCGATCTCTTGTGGGTTAGGGTTTTATTTTCGGGGAAGAAGATGATGTCTGTAAAGAAGAAGATGATGTCTCCTGTGGGTTAGGTATTTAATGTATTTAATTTAGTTTTTTAATTAAGAATATGTTAAATGAAAATCAGTTGGACAAAAATACCCCTTCACAAAAAGACAAAATAGGCAGGTTGTAACAGTTAAAAAAGAAAGTTTTTGAATTTTGGACTAAAATGGCAATAAAAGTGAAACCACGGGGACCCAGATTTAAAAAGTTTGAAATTTACACTAAAATGGCAAAAGTACCCAAACCACAGGGACCAAAATGGCAGTTTACTCTTCTTTTTAGAACTAGAAACTGGTATTTATAAATTATAGAGTAAAATGCCTAAATGGTCCCTAAGTTTAGAATACTTTTGTCACTTGAATCCAAAAATAAAACCTTTTGTATTTGGGTCCCTGAAGTTTCTTTTTTTGTTGTCATTCTCATCGAATTGACAAAATGGCTTAAAATATTCTCTTAGGTTCTCCCATTTTTTATCGTTTTCCTTTTTCTTGTATCTAATGCATGACCCCTTAATTTGAGTTCGTGTTCGAAATTTTTTATTTTTCTACAGCTGTTAAAGAGTTTTTGGAATTTGAGTTCATGTTCAAAATTTGTAATTTCCCACAGCTACTACTGAAGAGTTTTTGGTTGTCTCAAAGATTATGGGGTGGGTTCTAATGTTTAGCATTTTTTGTCGGTAAGGAATTCCAATAGTTCAATTAACATATTTAGTATGTGTAGAGAGGACTATCTTTTTTTTAACGGCCAACGATTCTTCCAAATGAGCTACTGGCGAAATTCACCACATCGGGATACACTCGCCTCCGAACCGGGAAAAACCCTCACCTAGGGCCGAAGCCCCTGAACACTCGCCCGAAGGCACGACAATGCGGTGAGATAAAACCCGCTCAGTTCAAGGATCGAACTAGCGATATCCACCTATTCGCCTAGTCTCCCATTATCACCAGGTGTCACAGAAAATAATGGGGAGGACAAGAATCAAACTTGGGTCCCTTACAACTCCAATACCACCTCATTGGCTGTGGAGAGGACTATCACTCGTTGAATTAATGGATTTTAAGACTATCTCCAATGCTAGGGGAGCCCTTAGGTGACATTACCTGCCTAGTCAGTTGCCAGATCATATCCTTACAAATCCTTAAAAATCCCCAATTTCAACTCCAACCATACAAACATCCTTACATTTTTCACATCATCACTTATTTTTCTTTAAATTTATTTACTCAAATTATCAACATGTCTAAATAATAAAAATAATAAATATTTAAATAATTAGTGTAAGTAACAAGTAATGGCTATTTCAAAAGTAAACTGGATTTTAAAAATATAAATACATGGAAACTGCATCGATTTTTTTCTTAATTGGATTTTTTAAAATTCAAATTAATCCTTAAGATTGTAGTCTACTTCAATTAAAAAATGTATTTAAACAGTTAGTATAAGTGAAAATATTAATATTAATATTACTATTACTATCCAAATAAAAAACAAACTACATTATATAATAAAGAAAATGGCACACTAACTTAAACATATAAAGCCCTTGCAGATGGTGAGATGGATATTTGTTTCGGATTAGCGATGGCAATCAAACCCGAACACGATGGGTAAACCCTAAACCCGACACATTTGGGACAGGTTTGGGGTCGGTTAATCGGGTTTGGGACGGGTTTGGGAATAGTTTTTATTTTTTTCGCGGGTTTGGGACGGGTTTTGGATGTAGTGATATATCCATTTACCCGACCCAATTACCCGATAAAGTGTACTCGTTTACCCGATTGTATACCTGATATAATTTCTTTTATATTATTAATATGTATATATATGATACACCCATCTTTTACACATATAGGTATTCTCTTCCGTATAAATTGTAGTTATTTGATATATATTTTTATAATAACAATACAAAATGTAACCGGTTAGTAGTTACCCAATAGATACCCAACGAGTTTTGAGATGATTATACCCAACGAGTATACTTTTTAAATTAACGGGTTTACCCGAAACTCACGGGTATACCCGATACCCGATGGGTATTTACCCGCTAGAAACCCGACGGGTTTTAGGAAGGGTTTGGGACAAGCTTATCTAATCGGGTTTGGGTTTGGGTTTGAGATTACCTAAACCCGACCCATTGCCATCCCTATTTCGGATATGGCCAAATCAGTTGTGCTCCATTGCGCCTGTAAAGTTGGATTTATTCCATGTCATATTGGATGAGGTTACGGATTTCACGTTGGAGATAGTCTAATGATTTAGGACACCTCATTGAAAAACTAATCATTAGAAAGTAGAAAAGTTGTACTTTTTGAATTTCTTGGAAGAGTTTAATAGTGGATGTAAGACTATCTCCAATGCTAAAGGCGTCCTTAGGCGCCTTTAGCTGTCACGTCATCTGCCACATAATATCCTTACAAATCCTTAAAAACCCCTATTTCATCTCCAACCCTACAAATATCCTTACCTTCTTGAATTTCCACCTCATCAACTACCCACTACACACAATATTTCAATAATTTTTTTTTTTTAAACTTTGGGCCCACCTCATCACATAAACCAAGACAAACACATGCCCTTTTGCAAGCGCATCTCACCTAAGGGCCTCTAAGGATGGATGAGCTCCAATGGTAAGGGCATCCAATGGCCTCTAAGGGCTTTGTTTCTAAGGACCCATTGGAGATAGTCTAAGCGAGTCACACCGTTCAACAACTAGAACTTTAGTTATAGAGCTCGAATCAAGCCGAGCATGAGCTTAAGTGTTAGTTCAAGCGTTTGTAGCTTCCGTCAGCATCAAGTCATATTTTGTATGTTTATGTCTTATGTGAACAACTATGATTATGTATGTATGTATGTAGAAAGACAACTCAGGGAATGGCTTTGTCATGTAAAAGTGTTGACCTAAGATTGACAAGTGTTATCCGATCGGATGGGCCATCCGATCGGACAGCAGTGTCATCCGATCAGACAACATCTACCAAGTCCCTGAGCTGCCTATAGATACCCGAGTAGGGTATGTCATTTAGAACTTTTGACACTTTGGCTCGATCTGTCCAGTCTGACTTCTAGCGACACTTGTGTACTTTCAAAGCATCTTAATAGAAAGATCAGACGGTGTTTAACGTTGAATACTTTGTCGTACTTCTGTGACTTGATCCAAAGGATTCCGCACTTTGATCAAGGTCGATTCATCTACGTTTGTGTCAATCAGATCCTGTACTAAAAGGACCTAACAAGTGGTATCAGAGCATCCAGGAGACTGAATCGAGATCTACGACAACGAATTCATCGGAATTCAAGCTTTTCTTGCCGTTTACAGTCAAATTTCGCCGGAAATTTGACGAATTCTCTCTATTTCTACTCATTCTGTCACACCCTGGCTTTGCGGAAGCGTGGTTAATTTTGGTGTGACTTCTTAATACCATAGCTTAATCATAACAAAGCTATATGAAGTAAAATCATGCAAGATCATCCATTTGATTAAGTTTTAAAACCAGAGTAACATACCATTGTCTTAGAGACTTACAACATCATAACGTAAAACATTGTCTTGAACAACATAAACAGTAACATGAAATAAACGCAGTTTAAGATTTGTGACTTGTCCAGGAAAGAGTCACATTTCCTAAACTGGGATGACCTTGGAAACCTTATGCAGCGGGGAAAACATAACATACCGCGCCAGATCTTTAATTTCCTGAAATACATGTAAGTTGAAAAATCAACAATAATGTTGAGTGAGTTCATGTGTAAGTGAGTATGTAAAGCACTTGTAAGTATAAAAATTCCCTGGTATGTAGCAGTGTAAGGAAAAGAGATCACCAATGGTTTGCAAGGCCATTAGTATGTGTGAAGTGCAAGTAGGAAGACTCAAACCTAGCAAATTTAGCATTGGGTACAATGTCACTCAAGGTCCGTTCTGCTGGGCCTCTCAGAGGTCCGTTCTGTTGGGCCTAGAGTTGGGCTCGCTACACCCAGATAGATCTACCGCTTACGTCCCTCGGTCCTTCAATGAGGATTAATGGTCTCCAGTTTCTGCCTACCCACTCACATGATCTAAGTAGTAAACCTCCTTACGCTAACCATACCGTGTATAAAGTACTTGTAAATAAAGTAACATGTATTTCACCCCCGCAGTTAAGAAAACTGAAAACAGTTAGAGAAAAGGGGGACATGAACTCACAGTCGGTGCGTCTCTACCAAGTACTCCAAATCAGGCAGCTGTGCGACGACCTACAAGTGCTAATTCTATTAGACGGACGGCCGTGCCTTAGCTTTATAGTTTAAGTCTTTGGGAAATAGTTAGACAACTATTTCGTGTTTACGTTCTGTATATACTTGGTAGTTAATCTCCTTCCCAAGGATGGGGGATTCAATACATGTGCGTTCAAATTAAGTCATTAAGTCTCACTTAATATATATATATTTCCAATTCCAAAATATAAGTATTTTTCTCAAAGATATTATATTTTCATTTCACATAATTTTTCTCCAATAATACGTTGTTAAAATACGCGTTCATAAATGTTTCCGTAAGTGCGTAAGTTACGTTTTAACAATCGAGTGGTAATATAATTACCGGTGTAACTTATATATTTATGGTGAAAGCGTTCGTATTATTTTGGATTCGTTAACGTTCGTAAATATTATTTTTACTCTAAAAATAATATTTATGTATTTCCACAAAATAATCATAAACAGTGTGTGAAAATATATATTTATCACGTTAAATTCTGTGAAAATCCCACCTCCGAATATTTAGTAAATAAAGTCATGGCGAAATTTATGTTTCGAAAACATGTCAAAAATAATTCTAACGCTTGTAGTGTAAATGGTTCAAAGTGTTAGGTTTTTAGAAAAATTTCGCCAGAGTTTCCTCTGTAACTGGAGGTGGCCACGCTTTCAAGCGTATCATTTTCTTTAACAAATCAACTCAACAATTTTCTTTATTTGACCAGAACAACTTTTCTCACAACAACTAATCAACATATGTGTAAATTGCAAAAAATTACATGAACTTGTAGTTTTCCCAAAACTGTGGTGTAAATCCCCTTAAATTTAGTAGATCTTCATATAAGGTAATTTGATCTTGTAAAAACCTCGTTTTTAGAGAAAATCCATCTTTACAACTTCCCGTCATCTTTTACAAAAACTGTTATTTTGTCGGATCTTTTCATTTCACAAGTGTTTACACACTTGTGGTTTTATAAAAATCATGCTTGTTAGTGTAAAATCCATCTTTTAAATACATGGTTTCTTTGATACGTGGTTCTTTGAAAATACCACTTGCAGATGCGTAGATCTGCTAGTTTTAAACACAATTTTACAAGTAAAACTCTTTTACACAAGTTCATGATTCGCGTGTGGTAGGGTTTCACCTTTTAACCCTTGTATCATTCAAAACATGCTTATGTTAAGATCCATGACCTTACCAAACCGGGTTAAACGATGATCCGAGCTACCACATCATAGATCGGGCCTAAATAATCATATATTTTAATTACTACAAGTTTTACACAACTTATGTGCTTTTAACCAACAATACTTGCAAGTTTAGTAAACTTTAATGCTTCAAAATGCAAGATTCCGAGTTTTAATCATCATACATCTTATTAACCACCTTAGATTAGTTCAAGTACGAGTTTTAAGCATTATACCTCTAGCTCGAGGCTAGGGAAGAATCTACGCGCAAAAGAGGTGGATAAAAGCTAGAGAAAGAGGTCCTTCGAACTCCGAGTGCACCAAGACTCCTTATATGCGATCCTTGAAGCTTGTGTGATGTTGGAATGGCTTGATGAAAACCGAAAATGGATGTATGGGGAGGGGGTGTTCGGCCGTAAGCTTCTAGGGAGAGAGAGAGAGTTCTTTGGTGAGTTTAAGTGATGATAATTTTGTTGTGTAATTGGTTGAACTTATAGACTAAGTTTAGAGTTATTATCCAATGGAAATTGTGTCTAATAGATATTAGGCAATGGTGATTAAAATAATCACCAAGGTACAAGGTATGTCCCCTCTTAGTTGGGGACGGTTAGAGAGGGGGGGGGGGTACTAGTTCGATCCCAAGTATTAGTTAGGTTATAGTTAAGTTAAACTAAGTTAAGTTTAGGGATTAACCCAGTTACTAGAGTGTTGAGCTTTAATGCGGGTGTTAGGGTATTCAGGGACCCTAACTGATTCAGAAAAAGATAAATAATGAAAATAACAATATTTTCATGTTTCGGGTAACGCCCGGTTGTTCGGTTGGATAGTAATCCGTTAAAGCGCTTAATAAAGCTTTAAAGTGTCGTTATTGTTATTTTTAGTGACACAACTTATTTCCGACACTTTGGAAAGTGTCTAGTAATATTTTTCTCATGTTTTGGCACTTTACTAGTTAGCTAGAAGCCGGATTGTTATGTAAAGTGCTGAGTTTTGTGCTTAGAGTACGTTTTAGGCACATCCAGTCATTGTAACTTATTCCTAGAGACGCAGTTCTACAACCCTTGTATCCCTACACTCACCATTAGTGTAGCAATTATCTCAGGCTCTTACAGGCCTTAGAGGCAGTGTCTGCCTGATGCTGGCTTTATCAGCATGTTCAATAGGTTATCCGCTATTGTGCTACTGTGCTTTTTGTGCATCATGATTGTCACTAAGGTTCAGTATGTAAATAATGTAGTGACGATAAGTAAAGTATGATGCAAGTAAGTACATGTATCAGATATCAAGTAGCAGTTCATCAGCTAGTTCAAACAAGCACAGTAGTTAAGCAGTAATTAATCATTAATTAAGTCGTACGGATACCTGGTTTGGTGAGGGTTGTCACATTCTCCCCCCGTTAAATAAATTTCGTCCCGAAATTTAAGTTCTGCTTGTAGATACAGGGTTCTTAGGAAAAAGGTGGGGGTATTTCTCTTTCATCCGGTCCTCATGCTCCCAGGTGTATTCAGGACCATGTCTGGCATTCCAACGAACTTTGACGAGTCTGACACTGCTCCGGCGGGTCTTGTTCACTTTCCAATCCGTGACCTCAACAGGTTCTTCAACGAAGTGGAGCGTGTCGTCAACATGAATCTCGTCGGTGGGAATGGCAACGGTAACTTGAGTTGGACTTTTCTTTAGGTTGGATACATGAAATGTATCGTGAACACCATTCAGTTCAGCAGGTAGGTCCAACTTGTATGCTACTAGTCCTATTCTTTCCAAAACTCGGAAAGGACCAATGTAGCGCGGATTTAACTTCCCACGCTTTCCAAAGCGTGCCACCCCCTTCCAGGGTGATACTTTCAATAACACCATTTCTCCAACTTGGAATTCCACATGTTTCCGGTTTGGATCCGCATAGGCCTTTTGTCTGTGGCGAGCTGCTTCGATGCGTTTAAGAATCTGCGCAATCTTGTCTGTCGTCTCTTGGACGATTTCGGGACCAGCAAGTTGCCTATCACCTGCGTCAGCCCAACATAAGGGTGATCGGCACTTGCGTCTGTAAAGGGCTTCAAATGGCGCGACACCAATACTGGTGTGGTAGCTGTTGTTGTACGAAAATTCGACCAATGGCAAATGCTTGTCCCAGCTACCGCCCAAATCCATAAGACACGCTCTCAGCATGTCTTCCAAAGTCTGTATCGTTCGCTCGCTTTGACCGTCAGTTTGCGGGTGAAACGCAGTGCTCAGATTCAATTGCGATCCAAACGCTTCTTGGAAGGATTGCCATATCCTTGACACAAACCTTCCGTCTCTATCGGAGATGATCGAGAGAGGTACTCCAAGGCGCGCGACGATCTCTCTCATGTATATTTCGGCCAATTTGCTCGTATTATCCTTCTCTCTGATAGGTAAGAAATGTGCTGACTTCGTTAATCGATCCACTATCACCCAGATAGTGTCATGGCCTCTTGGCGTTCTTGGCAATTTTCGTAATAAAATCCATGGAGATTTGTTCCCATTTCCACTTGGGAATCTCTGGTTGTTGCAGAAGTCCTGAAGGCTTCTGGTATTCCGCTTTCACCTTAGCGCATGTTAAACATTTGCTCACATAAACAGCAACATCGCCTTTCATCCTAGGCCACCAATAGTAATCCTTGAGATCTTGGTACATCTTATCCGCTCCAGGGTGGATAGAGTACCGCGACTTGTGAGCTTCATCGAAAATAACCTTCCTTAAACCTCCAAACAAAGGAACCCAAATCCTTTTCTCAAAACATAACGTTCCTTCCTTGTTGGGTACCAGTAGCTTCTCCATCCCACGGAGATATTCCTCTTCAAGGTTTCCTTCCTTGAGAGCTTCTTTCTGCGCGGCACGAATGCGCAAGGAAAGATCGGTTTGGATAATCATTTCTAAAGCCCTAACCCTTATGGGCTTGATCCTCTCCTTCCGACTTAGGGCATCAGCGACCACATTCGCCTTCCCTGGATGATACTTTATCTCGCAGTCGTAATCATTCAGCAACTCAACCCAACGTCTTTGCCTCATATTCAGCTCCTTCTGGTTGAATATGTGCTGTAGGCTCTTGTGATCTGTGAAGATTGTACACTTTGTACCATAAAGGTAGTGTCTCCAGATCTTTAATGCAAAAACCACTGCGCCAAGTTCCAAATCATGTGTGGTATAGTTCTTTTCGTGCACTTTCAATTGACGCGATGCGTAAGCAATAACCTTTTGGCGTTGCATCAACACACAACCTAATCCTTGACGCGAAGCGTCACAGTATACCACAAAATCATCTGTACCTTCCGGTAGTGCTAAGATTGGCGCATTGCAGAGCTTATCCTTCAGTATCTGGAACGCTTCTTCCTGTTTGATTCCCCAATCAAACTTCTTATCTTTCTGCGTGAGGAGCGTCAATGGTTGAGCGATTTTTGAAAAGTCCTCAATGAACCTTCGATAGTAGCCAGCCAAACCCAAGAATTGTCGAATCTCGGTTGGCGTCTTTGGCGTTTCCCAATTCTTGATCGCTTCGATCTTTGTTGGATCCACGTGGATTCCATCTCCATTTACCACGTGTCCAAGGAATTGGACTTCACGTAGCCAAAATTCGCACTTGGAGAATTTGGCATACAATTGTTCCTTCTTCAGCAGCTCCAAAATAGCTCTTAGATGCTGTTCGTGCTCAGCCTTTGTTCTTGAATAGATCAAGATGTCGTCGATAAACACAATCACGAAAACTTGTCCAAGTACGGCTTGCAAACTCTGTTCATCAAGTCCATAAACACTGCAGGTGCGTTTGTCAACCCAAACGGCATAACAAGGAACTCGTAGTGTCCATAACGAGTTCTGAAGGCTGTCTTCGGGATACTTTCCTCTTGTATCCTTAACTGATGGTATCCAGATCGAAGATCGATCTTTGAATAAAAGCTTGAACCTTGCAGTTGGTCGAACAGATCATCAATCCTTGGCAGAGGGTATCTATTCTTGATAGTCAGCTTGTTCAAATCCCGGTAGTCGATGCACATACGAAAACTACCGTCCTTTTTCTTGACAAACAGGACCGGAGCTCCCCAAGGCGAGAAGCTTGGTCGGATAAATCCCTTGTCTAACAACTCTTGAAGTTGTGTCGACAGTTCCTGCATCTCAGACGGAGCAAGTCTATATGGTGCCTTAGCCACAGGCGCGGCGCCTGGAACTAAGTCGATGTGAAACTCTACTTGCCTCTGAGGTGGCAGTCCAGGTAGGTCTTCTGGGAAGACTTCTGGGTATTCCCTCATGACAGGGATGTCTTCGATTCTTGGCTCAGCAGCCTTCTTATCCACAATGTGTGCCAGGAAGGCAACACATCCCTTCTGCAAACACTTTCGTGCTTTCAGGCAGCTGATAATCCTTAACGGCGTATCACGCTTTTCTCCGTGAACCACAATTGTTTCGCCATCTTCGGTTGGGATACGAACGATCTTTTCGTGACAAATTATCTCAGCCTTGTTGCCTGATAACCAATCCATTCCTACTACTACGTCGAAGCTTCCCAACTGAACTGGTAGTAGGTCCAAAGCAAACCCACGCTCTCCCAATTCAATCACACAGCCTCTGATCACTTCATTGGCTTCTACTAACTTCCCATTAGCCAATTCGATTGAGTAGGGAATATCTAACTTATTAGCGGCTAACCCAAGCATATTCTTAAATTCTAACGACACGAAGCTATAATCGGCACCAGTATCAAATAAAACGGATGCATAGCATTGATTTACAGGGAACGTACCAGTAACGACATTGGGGTCCTGGCGCGCTTCCCTTGCTTCGAGTTGGAACACTCTTCCACGGGCTTGGTTTAACTCTGGGCAGTTCTTCTTAAAATGCCTGATATCACCGCAGTTAAAGCATCCAAGTTTTTGCCCGTTTCCACCAGCTTGATCATTCCTCTGATTACGATTCACGGCGCCCGCTTGGTTTGCATTGTTGCCTCGATTCTCGTTACCTTCATAGCTTCCTTGTTGGCGATTTCCATTCCCACCCCGGTTGTTATTTCTGTTTCTGAATCCTCCCTGGCCTCCCTGACCAGCAGTGGCCCAACAAGTGTCCTTCAAGTGGCCACGTTTTCCACATGCTTCGCATACTTTTGGCCCGCACCGGCCAGAATGGTGGAGTTGGCAGTTGTTGCACTTGGGCTGGGTGCCCATATATCCCTTTCCCTTCTTTCCACCACCAGCTGTAACCTGAGCTGGCGCATTCGATCCTCCTTTCTTAACCGCCACACTGGCGCTCTGCTTGAAGTTTGAGAACTTCCGTTTGTTACCTCCTGACGACTCGACGTGAGTCTCCTTCTTCTTAAGCTCAGCATCATCAAACTTGTTCAGGCGAATAGCCTCTTCTGTGAGAGCCACACTCAAATCGATTGCCTCAGTAATTGTCACAGGCTTGGATGAGGTTACCATGCTTATGATTTGAGGAGCTAATCCCCAAATGAAACGTTCAATCCTCTTGAACTCCGGAGTGACCATGTAGGGTACCACATGCGATAAGTCATGGAACCTTTGAACGTATTCTGCGATCTTTGGACCGTCCATTTTCAAATGCCAGAACTCGGTTTCCAATCTTTGGATTTCCGCGCGAGAGCAGTACTTTTTGCGCATAAGTTCCTTCAGTTCGGTCCAGGTTAGCGCGTAGGCAGCAGCTTCACCAAGTGTCTGTACTTGCAGATTCCACCAAGAGAGGGCTCCATCCAAGAATAGCCCTGAGATATAGGTGACTTGCTGATCCAGCGCGCACTTGCTCATGCGAAGAACAGATTCGGTTTTCTCAGCCCAACGAACAAAGGCGACAGCACCTCCTGTGCCATCAAAGTTTACGGGCTTGCAGTCTAAGAACTGCTTGTAGGTGCACCCTGCACATACGTTATAACATACGATAGGCATTAGCATTATTGCTAAAGATATCCAATTAGGTCATGGTATGTCTAAATGACTTAGTATTACCATGAGGTGGATTATTGTTGCCATTGTTATTCGTGCTGCTTCCGCTGGGTCCTCCTTGTGAAGCGGCGTATTGTGCAATGGCAGCAGTGATAATTTGCTGGAGTTCTACCTCATTGGTAGGCATGCGTGTCTCACGTCTCGGCGGCATCTTCTAAAAGATGGTTTATGTCGGTCAGGCCATAGTAAAGCGTACGTATATAGTAATAGTAAAAGCACATAACATCTCATGTTATCAATACATCACAAATACCAATCCCACAACATCCCATGTCATAAAAATATAAATAAGCAGTCAAGCGAATCAAATATGGTGAGAATACTGCGATTGCCATATATCGAGACCACATAGTAAGTGTATCAGTACATCCCTGTGTCATACAATCATCAATCAACTAGGGGCTACACCACCCCTGTCCAAAAACTATATCATGTCAGTGTCAAATACGTCAAATACATGTCAACAAAAGTCAGGATCATAAAGTAGTCTCCAAAAATGCGGTGCAGTCAAAAGCATTCGCCGTCTTCTCACCAACGTCTACCCAAACAGCACTGATGAGCTCTATACAGATGGCGGTGGAGGAGGGGGAAAGTGGGTGTAAAACAAACGACGTAACTGGAGCCAGTCCTCCTCCATGGCTCGCTGGGTACAGATGATAGAAGCAACCTGCTGCTCTAGTGTAAAGAGACGGGCAGCATAATCTGGAGGTAAGGGTCGAAATGGCTGCAGAGGAGAGTGTGTCTGACCATGGCACTGGCATGGTGGCAGCTGAGCTGTCTCAAGCTCCTGGATGCGCTGTGTGTGTGACTCGTGCTGGGCGACAAAAGACATCAAAACGTCCTCGATAGTATACCCCATGTGGAAAGAATGGTAGGGGTCAGTAGGTGGCATAGCAGAGTGTGGTGCCCAAAGGAACGGCTCACTGGTGGGATCAAAAGGTGCCACATGAAATGGAGCAACAGAGGGTGGAACGGATGACATCTGGGGCATGAAGGGGATAGGCATCGGTACATGCCCAAAAGGATGGGCTGAAGAACCCTCTCCAGTCCTCGCTGGAGGTACAAACTGAGGAACCTGAAAAGAAAAATCAACATGTCGTGTATCAGGGATCTGAGGGGGAAAAGGTGGAACATCCTCATCAGCAGGTATCCAACCGTGCTGTGCATGCTCATCTGGTGGATCCATGTGTGCCGCGAACAGTGCATGCTCGGGCTCTAGTGGGATGGGATCAGGTGGGGGAGCGACAAAAGGGTGAACAGGTGCAATGTGCTCAACAGGATGGTCAACAGGTATATCAACAACAGGTAGAGGAACAACAGGATCAACAACAACATGATCGCCCTCTAACAAAAGAACATCCACGGGGAGATCATCAACAGGTGGGTCTGCAATAACAGGCTCAATAGGGATGCCAGCATGTACGGGGTCATGCTCAAGTATGGGGTCTAGAGCGGCTGCCTGCTCAGGGGCGACGGCAGGCTCGGGATCATCAAAAGCCATCTCGAAGTCAAACTCGGGGTCGATAGGATCTACTGGGTCAGCTGGATCCTCCATGGGCTGATCCATAGGTATAAACTCGATATCATGATCCAGGTCGAATCCCGGGGGAAAGATAGGATCAGAATCCTCTATGTCATCATGGTCAAACGCAAAGCTGGGAATAGGTGCAACAGAGGATGCCTGGTCAGGATCAGAATCATGCGCAAAGTGCTGTGCGCTCAATGTGTGAGAAGGTGCGGATGCCACAGACTCGAAGGAGTCTGGGACAGGAGAATGTGCAGGCGAATCCTCAGCGGGAACGTCAGCGATCATCAGGAGATCGCCCGCAGGAAGAAGGGCCTCGCCCTGGATCTCCTCCTCAAACAGGTCAACATCGCCGTCAGCCTCGGCGTCAAGAAGAAAATCATATGCTGGATAAACGGCTAAGGGTATAGGGGCCGGAATCTCCACTAGAGGTAGGTACTCAGCGGGAGGGTCATCTGCAGGCTCATCAGCACCATCGGGCAGTGCGAAAGGCTGGAAATCATCCTCGTCAGTACTGGTATAGTCAGATGTGTGCACCTCATGCTCGGACGATGTGAGGTCATCAGATACGATAGGTATGGGTCCAGTGGTGTCCGAAACGCCAGTACCGGCTGAGTCCATGAGTCTGTAACATAAACACAAATATGCTCAAATAATCAGTCATACAATCAGATAATCACATAAGTCACCAAGTAAGCAATCAAATAATTCTCCTAGTCCCACTAGCCTCCCAGTCTTCTAGACTGATACTCCTAGTCTCACTAGCCAAATTCTCCCAGCCTCTCAGACTGCTCTTCCTAGTCCCACTAGCCAATTCTCCCAGCCTCTCAGACTGCTCTTCCTAGTCCCACTAGCCAATTCTCCTAGTCCCACTAGCCAACTACCTCGATCTCCCAGACCGAGCCTCGGCCTCTCAGACCGAGCCTCAGCCCTTTCTAGACTGAGCCTATAAATAATAAATAAAATGTGCTCAACATTTGTTTGTAAAAAGTTTTGGATCTGGACTTAAGTGGTATGCAGTAAAAATGTTTTCGTGAGAGCCCTAGTGATCATAGTCTAGACTCGAGAATGAATCCTAGTTCGCTATGATCAGAGCTCTGATACCAAGCTGTCACACCCTGGCTTTGCGGAAGCGTGGTTAATTTTGGTGTGACTTCTTAATACCATAGCTTAATCATAACAAAGCTATATGAAGTAAAATCATGCAAGATCATCCATTTGATTAAGTTTTAAAACCAGAGTAACATACCATTGTCTTAGAGACTTACAACATCATAACGTAAAACATTGTCTTGAACAACATAAACAGTAACATGAAATAAACGCAGTTTAAGATTTGTGACTTGTCCAGGAAAGAGTCACATTTCCTAAACTGGGATGACCTTGGAAACCTTATGCAGCGGGGAAAACATAACATACCGCGCCAGATCTTTAATTTCCTGAAATACATGTAAGTTGAAAAATCAACAATAATGTTAAGCGAGTTCATGTGTAAGTGAGTATGTAAAGCACTTGTAAGTATAAAAATTCCCTGGTATGTAGCAGTGTAAGGAAAAGAGATCACCAATGGTTTGCAAGGCCATTAGTATGTGTGAAGTGCAAGTAGGAAGACTCAAACCTAGCAAATTTAGCGTTGGGTACAAAGTCACTCAAGGTCCGTTCTGCTGGGCCTCTCAGAGGTCCGTTCTGTTGGGCCTAGAGTTGGGCTCGCTACACCCAGATAGATCTACCGCTTACGTCCCTCGGTCCTTCAATGAGGATTAATGGTCTCCAGTTTCTGCCTACCCACTCACATGATCTAAGTAGTAAACCTCCTTACGCTAACCATACCGTGTATAAAGTACTTGTAAATAAAGTAACATGTATTTCACCCCCGCAGTTAAGAAAACTGAAAACAGTTAGAGAAAAGGGGGACATGAACTCACAGTCGGTGCGTCTCTATCAGGCAGCTGTGCGACGACCTACAAGTGCTAATTCTATTAGACGGACGGCCGTGCCTTAGCTTTATAGTTTAAGTCTTTGGGAAATAGTTAGACAACTATTTCGTGTTTACGTTCTGTATATACTTGGTAGTTAATCTCCTTCCCAAGGATGGGGGATTCAATACATGTGCGTTCAAATTAAGTCATTAAGTCTCACTTAATATATATATATTTCCAATTCCAAAATATAAGTATTTTTCTCAAAGATATTATATTTTCATTTCACATAATTTTTCTCCAATAATACGTTGTTAAAATACGCGTTCATAAATGTTTCCGTAAGTGCGTAAGTTACGTTTTAACAATCGAGTGGTAATATAATTACCGGTGTAACTTATATATTTATGGTGAAAGCGTTCGTATTATTTTGGATTCGTTAACGTTCGTAAATATTATTTTTACTCTAAAAATAATATTTATGTATTTCCACAAAATAATCATAAACAGTGTGTGAAAATATATATTTATCACGTTAAATTCTGTGAAAATCCCACCTCCGAATATTTAGTAAATAAAGTCATGGCGAAATTTATGTTTCGAAAACATGTCAAAAATAATTCTAACGCTTGTAGTGTAAATGGTTCTAAGTGTTAGGTTTTTAGAAAAATTTCGCCAGAGTTTCCTCTGTAACTGGAGGTGGCCACGCTTTCAAGCGTATCATTTTCTTTAACAAATCAACTCAACAATTTTCTTTATTTGATCAGAACAACTTTTCTCACAACAACTAATCAACATATGTGTAAATTGCAAAAAATTACATGAACTTGTAGTTTTCCCAAAACTGTGGTGTAAATCCCCTTAAATTTAGTAGATATTCATATAAGGTAATTTGATCTTGTAAAAACCTCGTTTTTAGAGAAAATCCATCTTTACAACTTCCCGTCATCTTTTACAAAAACTGTTATTTTGTCGGATCTTTTCATTTCACAAGTGTTTACACACTTGTGGTTTTATAAAAATCATGCTTGTTAGTGTAAAATCCATCTTTTAAATACACAACTTATGTGCTTTTAACCAACAATACTTGCAAGTTTAGTAAACTTTAATGCTTCAAAATGCAAGATTCCGAGTTTTAATCATCATACATCTTATTAACCACCTTAGATTAGTTCAAGTACGAGTTTTAAGCATTATACCTCTAGCTCGAGGCTAGGGAAGAATCTACGCGCAAAAGAGGTGGATAAAAGCTAGAGAAAGAGGTCCTTCGAACTCCGAGTGCACCAAGACTCCTTATATGCGATCCTTGAAGCTTGTGTGATGTTGGAATGGCTTGATGAAAACCGAAAATGGATGTATGGGGAGGGGGGTGTTCGGCCGTAAGCTTCTAGGGAGAGAGAGAGAGTTCTTTGGTGAGTTTAAGTGATGATAATTTTGTTGTGTAATTGGTTGAACTTATAGACTAAGTTTAGAGTTATTATCCAATGGAAATTGTGTCTAATAGATATTAGGCAATGGTGATTAAAATAATCACCAAGGTACAAGGTATGTCCCCTCTTAGTTGGGGACGGTTAGAGAGGGGGGGGGGGGGGGTACTAGTTCGATCCCAAGTATTAGTTAGGTTATAGTTAAGTTAAACTAAGTTAAGTTTAGGGATTAACCCAGTTACTAGAGTGTTGAGCTTTAATGCGGGTGTTAGGGTATTCAGGGACCCTAACTGATTCAGAAAAAGATAAATAATGAAAATAACAATATTTTCATGTTTCGGGTAACGCCCGGTTGTTCGGTTGGATAGTAATCCGTTAAAGCGCTTAATAAAGCTTTAAAGTGTCGTTATTGTTATTTTTAGTGACACAACTTATTTCCGACACTTTGGAAAGTGTCTAGTAATATTTTTCTCATGTTTTGGCACTTTACTAGTTAGCTAGAAGCCGGATTGTTATGTAAAGTGACGAGTTTTGTGCTTAGAGTACGTTTTAGGCACATCCAGTCATTGTAACTTATTCCTAGAGACGCAGTTCTACAACCCTTGTATCCCTACACTCACCATTAGTGTAGCAATTATCTCAGGCTCTTACAGGCCTTAGAGGCAGTGTCTGCCTGATGCTGGCTTTATCAGCATGTTCAATAGGTTATCCGCTATTGTGCTACTGTGCTTTTTGTGCATCATGATTGTCACTAAGGTTCAGTATGTAAATAATGTAGTGACGATAAGTAAAGCATGATGCAAGTAAGTACATGTATCAGATATCAAGTAGCAGTTCATCAGCTAGTTCAAACAAGCACAGTAGTTAAGCAGTAATTAATCATTAATTAAGTCGTACGGATACCTGGTTTGGTGAGGGTTGTCACACATTCTCTGTTGTGTTTTCATTTTTATACCTTAAAATCAAGAAAAACCTAAAATTGAACGTGAAATTATGGTTAAAATTTGACGAATTTGTTATCAATCTGTTAGCAATAAATCATAGCATAATCCTTCAAGATTTCATAAGAAAATTCCTTCAAAAACTAGATCAAAATCATCAAAAACTATGCTGAACTGTTCATATGTGATGACGTCATTCGCTCGTTCGAACAACTGTTCGAGCGATTTGGCTTAGTTTGTTCTTGATTTGTGTCTGCTGACATCATCAGTGTTACTCGATCGGATCATCACCCGATTGGACAGCATTGTTGTTTTTATCTTGTGGTGCTTACGTCATCCTATCACCCGATCGGACAATCACCTGAACGGTGAAAGGTTGAAAGTCAAAAGCATTTCAAAAGAACTTGTTGTCACTCGTTCAGACAACCACTCGATCGGACGTCCATCCGATCGAGTTGCAATCCGATTCGTTTACATCACTTCTTGTGCTACTCGTTCGGATCACCATCCGATTGAAGTACACCAGTGTGAATCTTTTGAAATTTCTAAAAAAATTGACTAAGTGTTTGAAAACTGTTTCAGGTACATCATGATGGGGGACGATTTTCTTAACCCATTTAGTGATGTATTTGCTTACACTAGCAACACAGGAGATAACACGTCATACAACACGAACACCACAGCACCAAACCCGAATCCTAAGAAAGCCATTGTTGACTCACTGGGCGTTGATAACACGTATACAAACCACCCAAGCTGATGGCCATAGAAGAATACAACAGATGGGCGAGTAGGTTCGAGGACTGGTTGAAGGCATTCGCCTACCAAAGTTGGAAGTGTTTAAGG
Source organism: Helianthus tuberosus (assembly GCA_030545235.1). Classification (NCBI taxonomy): domain Eukaryota; kingdom Viridiplantae; phylum Streptophyta; class Magnoliopsida; order Asterales; family Asteraceae; genus Helianthus; species Helianthus tuberosus. The sequence continues at coordinate 153,453,509 of CM060451.1, read as the reverse complement.
AATGGTTTTGACCTTGGAAGAAGTGACTATGAAAATTTAACTGATACTGAACAAGAAAGTTTTATTGCTGAAAAGAAATGTATCACATTGCTACATCAATCAGTGAGGGATGATATCATATCTTTAATCGACTAAAAAGATTCCAGAGATCTATGGGGAAAATTAAAGATGAAATGTGTGGGAGGAGCAGAAATTGTTAAGAACAAGAAAAAATTGTTAAAGAAAGAATTTGATCTGTTCGGTTGTATGAAAAATGAGTCAGTTTCGAAGATGATAGAGAGGTTTTGTCACTTAAAGATCGAGCTTGTGAGATATGGGATTACGTTTACCGAGGAAGAATTGGTTGATAAGTTGTTTGATTCACTGCCCGACGAAAAAGATTGGCAGTATTTTGCGCTAATGTTGAAGAACACAGTGAAGACGACTGATTTGACAGTTGACTTGTTAATTGCGAGGTTGGAAAGCCACGAACTGGAGATTAGAAAGACAAACAAAGTCAACAGCACCCCGTATCAACAAAACGTTGATCTGTACTATCGGGGAAGCATGATTCCAAAGACTATCTCACCAAAGACTGCATTCTCGGCAGAAAACTCAAGCATGTCAAATCAAGAGAATCAAAACAACAGTTCTACTCCAAGCAATGGATATCATGGAGGATCGTCTTCATCTGCTCAAAGCCAACAACAACAATCTGTTCCGAAAAACATGTTCCAGTGCAACATTGCTGTAAACCTCAACAATGCACAAAACTTCAGCGAAGAAGCAACCAAGCAGCAGATGGTGTTTCTGGCTTCAATTTTAGAATCCTATGAAAGTTTAGTAGCCGGAAAAATCGGGAACACTAACCTTACCAAAGAAGACTATGGTCAAATCGACCCCGAAGAAATGGAGTTGATTGACATTAGATGGTGTATGGCGAGTGTTGTTCGAAGGGCTCAGAGGTTCATGGAAATAACCGGTAGACATTCCATTGGTGGACCTTCAACAAAATTGGGTTTTGATAAATCGAAGGTTACATGTTTTAAGTGCAAGCAAAAGGGGCACTTTAAACGAGAATGCCGAAATGCAGCTGCAGATGAAACGGCCAATCCATTTCATAACGACTATTATAAAAGAGCCATTTATCACCGGAACAAAGAAGAACCGCCACGAATGAAGGAAATTGAAGCAAATCCCAAAGAAAAGTCGGGAGCCCTAGCCGTTATTCATGATGATGAGGGATTTGATTGGAGTGATTTGTTACCGGAAGAAGATGCAGTGGGTTATGCCTTCATGACAAAAATCGTTCCATTCAAAGATACCCGAACTGAAGAAGAGAAATACCGTTTTAGGAAAATGATAGCTCAAAACATGAAAGATAAAATTTATTGAATCTAGAAAGAGGAAAAAAGTGCAAAAAGATGGGATGCTGATCGGGAATGCTATTTGGATCCAAAAGGAAACATAGTTGTTGAACCATCATCAGTCAGTGTTGAAACTCTCATAGAACAAATAGTAGAAGAAGAAGAAGCAAGACAGAGAGAATGGGAAAGGCAAGAAGAAGAAGAAAAGCAGAAGTCAAAGAAGGTCGATGATGGGATAATCGACACATCAAAGGAGATGACTGCAGAGAACCTAAAGAAAATGGCAGAAAAAGTGCTCGTAGCAAAAGAATTAGAGGTAGATTCTAAATCCGGAACTGTGTCAAAGAGCAAGGTCAGTTCTAATGATTCAACAAATTGTAACACCCCGTGTTTTCGAAGGTCAAAGTCAAAGTCAAGATTGAAGTCAAAGGAGGAAAAGATCGCTAATTGCGATCTGTCACCCCTTGCTCAATCCCTGTTTTGACTTCTTTGACTATAGTCAGCCTATTTTATGTTTTACGTTAGTTGTATTATGTGGAGTAATTATTAATAATCGAAGTAATCGAATGTTATTCGCTATTTAATCGACTTACGACTGTGAACTATGGGAAGTAACAATGTGATAAAGTCAACTAAACGATAATCAATCCGAATAAATAGACAAATCGAATCGACATCGAATCGCAACTCGAATTACGCATTTTGGTTATTGTTCTACGTGTGTGTGTTCCTTATGTGTTACTTGTGCATGTTTATTTATTTTATGTGTGGTAATCAATCGAAACGCAATCAAATCGCAATCGAAATGCAATCGAACTCAGTCGACATCGAACTCGAATCACAATCGAACTATGATAATTAGTGGAGAAGGGACAATGCGAGATATGTGTGGTTGGGATTAAAAGTAATTTGAATAGGAAACTCTACCGCATTCGCATTGATCGCAATCGAAATCGAAATATCAGAAATCGTCGCACCGAACACTCGAATCAGGAAACTGATCGATCAGGCTACCAGTCGATCGACCAGCCGGCCGATCGAACTGCTGTTGGTCGATCGGACAGGCTGTCCGATCGAGCTGCCTGGCTGATCGGCCAGCACTTTCCCCATTTGGAAGCCTATAAATACCCCTGTCATTGTCATCATTTCCAATTTTGGAAACCCTCTGTCCGACCAGCTCGTGTTCCTCACATTTCTTCAGATTTCTCACGATTTCGGTAAGATCTCGTCCTAAATCTTGTACTTTCTTGATCTACACGCACTCCTACACCTTTCTATCTTTTAAATCTTAACTTTTAACCGTGAAATCATCAAGATTTGGGGTATTCTAGGGTGACGTCATCATGAAGTTCATATGGACTTCAAGATTGACCTCATTCCACCAAGGATAACTCAGGTCTGAAGGATTTCCACATGATTTCACAACGATTTCGCATAGATCTGAACATTTCCAAAAGGTTAAAAGAGTTGAAAGAAATAATCACAAGTTTTCTTATTCTTTTACACTCAGTGCACTCAAAACCGGTAGAATCGAACCTTGTTCTAGTCTCCTACTCATTCTTAGTGTTGTGCTAGTCCAAGATCTGGATTCCATCCACGAGGTTCACCGATTACGGGTTAAACGTTAAACACCATCCCGAACCATTCACCAACCGAATTTGGGTGATTCCTGTCCGATCAGGAGAACCAAGTAAGGACGAGATCTCTATTGTTTGACTCGTTGTCAAAATACTTCGATAAAGCGACAAACAAACAAAACAACCAAGTGTTAGACGAGCAGGCCGACCAGGACATGGTACTGTCCGATCGGACTGCTGTCAGAACGGACAGCCAGCCGAACGGACAGACAGCCGAACGACTGGCCAGCCGATCGACTAGCACATGGGTCCCACACTTAGTCAACCTATTTTGAAGTTTAAGTATTGAACGAACTGCTGTCCGATCGGACTACCATCTGATTGGATTACTCTTCTATTACACCCTAATTAGTAAATGACTAAAGTCGCAACGGAAATTCGTACCATAAAAATTTCTTTCGTTACAAACACCTTGACGCACTTAAATTCATTTTTAAGGTTAATTCTTTTTCAATAAATACATTTATTATACTCATTTACAATAAGAAAACATAACCTAGCTTCACTCAGTTACGTACTCAACACTCCCGTACAATCTATCTTGTGACTCGATCTTTGATCACTCCACTTTAATATAATAATCTGGCTCGAACTGCACTCACCAAATACATACAAGTCATTAATATGTTATCAATATAAACGATACTTATCCTTGGACTTTTTCCGTTCCATTATTCCTTTACATTAAACGTTCCTTCTGAGTACCTCGCCTCTGATGAGTCTTCGATATTGTACCTGCATTACCCCTAAAACTCCAGGTACACAAATAACAACGTACAGACTTAATCATACTGAATGACTTACATATATACCTAAACTTCATACATATTATCTCCATACATACATATGTACACACATGCATACGTACCTATTTGCATACATACTCACACACATACTTGCCAACCTACATGCGTACCTACATATAAATACATCTACATCATTATATACGTATCTAAATATACCCATACCAACACCATTACGTATGCTCATGACATTATACACATATACATACATACATCCCTACTTGCATCATACCAAACTCATACATGCCTACTCTCATACATACCATCATATATCCACGTACTTGCTCACATACTTATAAACATACATACATACCTATCTACACATGTGCATACACTCCAGTTTATAAAAAAAAAACGTAAGTTAAATTAGTCATACGCAACTTAAAACACGTTTAAACGAGTTCCCAAGACAAAACGAGACACGAAAACAACTTTCGGCAAAGAAACACCCCGTTGCGTCGCGCGGCCCCTCTTCGCGTGGTGCGACGCCCCTGTTTGAGCAGAAAGGTTACAGCTGAAAGCTGCATATTCCCAGCACGTTCGGATTTTACGGAAACGAGCATAACTCTCTCGTTTTTTATCCGTTTTACCCGATTCTTTTTCCTATACATCCGTAATTTAATTCTCCATCTAATGGAGTTAAAATCCAACTTCCGACATAATAAAATTTCAGACTTTTAACTCTTCGGCTTATTACCCTCTTACCAAATTTTGACCCGTTCATGCATTCATCAACATAACTTGTTTGTTTTACCATAACTTCTTATGAACCTAATAATATCAGTGACGTCTATCATAAAAGACTAAATTCTTGGATGTCTTGCCTCCTCTTAACCCATTATCGTTCATATGCTCATTTTGACCCGTTAAGGGTTTTCACGCATTAATTGGTCTTTGACTAACAAAACCGTACTCCCCACTTTCATACTTGACCAAAACATTACACTAATCGAATAACTTGTTTCTAAACTACTTTTAAGATCGTTTGCCCAAAATACCCATCAAGGGCATTTTGGTCAACTTTAATCCCATCATTTACGATGAAAGACTACAACATATATTTGACCTCAAACATCATGTTTAGTTAATTAAAACACCATATTACTTAATCAAACTAAGAAGTGATTACGGAAATCACTTACCTTATGCGTCCGTGCTCGTATCCGATTCCTTGCCTCTTCTTGACCCGTTAACACCTCATGCTTGAGCCCGTCTCGACGTGGTTCCTATACTTTCATTTCATCGAAATCACGCTCTTATTAGCATACTCATTTGTACATGTTAACAATCATATCAATCGCATATTTCACACTTAACTTTCCTTAGTCATTCCTAACAAGCATAAAACATATAATCAACTTCATATCCTTTCCAACACATGTAATTCATCATGTAATCAAAATTAACGCATATTAACATAACATGTATCAAACGACTTCCTATAATCTTGCTTTTACAAAAACGAGTCAAATCATGTTTCTTATACTTAGTTGACTTTCAAGAGTCAACTATTAACCATATTTAACTATCGACTTATCATCATATACTCGTAACATCATAATCGACTGTACGGACGACACTATATACATTTCATCATACAATAGATGTGCGTACTATCTTTTAAGCATAACGTACAACTAATTCATGCATAAATCTTCTAAACTCATACATAACCCATCAAAACCTACTACTAATCATCATGTATCATTCCCAAATAAACATCAAACATATCATCATCACATTTCTCCTAATTCATCTAACAAGTATTCATCATACCTACATAATACATCAATATTTCAACAAGACTCGGACATGGGTGGTGATTCTAGTCATCATCTTCACCCTAACTAACGAGTTTCACCTCTAATCATCAAATTAACACAAACCATATGTAACCCATGTTCTATACGATGATTCTAACCCTTGTACATGATCAATTTCATATTAACTCACGGATTTGAACATAACCCACTTCACACATGATCACGAATCTTAGGTTTAAGACATACCTTATGATCCCCTCGTTAAGGTGATCATTAATCCGTGTTCCTTCTTGAATTTGAGCTTCGATTCACCCTTCAATTTGGTGATTTAAGTGAGTTAGGGTTTGGAGCTCTTGAGAGCTCCTGAAGCTTCACGAACACACACGTATGTGTGTTTGTGTGTGTGTGTTGATCTTTTAATTAGTAAGAAACTTTCATTTGTTCCACTTTAGCCCCTCGGGTTTGCCTTTAAAACATAACTGACACTACCTTCATCATTTAATACTTTTGACCATACCCTTCACTAGGTTAAATAGCCTAGTTATTTATTTTTTGATGTGTCATATAGGAACACACGACAAATATTAACATTCGGATTTTGGGGCGTTACAAGTCTACCACCCTTAAATGAGGTTTCGTCCCCGAAACCTTTCTTACCTCTATTTAACACTAATTAATTCTTCTCTACGTCCATCAACACTACCGCTAGCCGATCACAACGACTATCTTCTTTCTTAAAGAACCCGTTCCAGAGTTCTTATTAGTGTCACTTTCACTATTAACGCTAATTCCTAACAGCCTTCATAGCTAATGGTTCATTCATCATTCTAATACTCGTATATCATATGCATTATATACCTTTTTACTTACTTGAAACCATTCCAACATCCCATTACTAACATTCCCATTTGTTTATTTCAACCTTCATAATGTTTTCATCGACTATACGATCTTGCATCGAAATTTGTATATACTCAGATATGTTTAACTTTAACTAATACATCATAGTAATGGGTAACTATACATTCTCGATTCATAAACTATTCAAACAATTGACTTTTTCCAAACAAGTCCATACTTTCCTGATCATACTTTCATATATCATTTTCATTTTCATTTCCTTGACCTGTCAATAACGGGTCAATACACATACTCTTCCAACCTTTAATATGATCCATTCTTAATGGATCTAATATCTCCATCTCATCTCTTAAAAATTACATTCTCTACATACTCTGTATAACATTTAACTTTTGTTTTGTTACCACCACAAGACTACTATTTCATAGTCACACCTATGTGCTTAACTCTAACGTTAACCTTATTCTACGTTTTCTACAATTACTTGTTACTTGCATACCTTTACGTTACCTTTAAATCATTTCGTTCATTCCACATTACTATTGCTTTCACTTCATGCATTACTTAATTTATTTATATAAATGTGTCATACTAGTTCATATCTATCCAATCATGAGTTAAACATTTTACTAACCTTTTTTTCATTTCTCAAACCAACGACCCGCAACCCGGATCGACCATCTTCTCCTCGAGTTCTAGCCGTACAGGCCAGGTTTCATTCATCCGTGTAATGAGCTTCCGCTCGTGCACATCCTTTCACCAATACGATTGGTTTCATCACATCAATAGTTCTAACATTATCATCAACAACATCGGCGGTTAGCATATGTCATTTAAACATTCATTACACTAGGTGATTACCCACCGATACTCTTCTACAATTTCCTACGTACCTACTATAATGTACCACACATTCTATTTCTTACATGTAATCCTTTCATTCTATTAATCATTTCGCCAACTGAAGTACACGCTTGTACTTCCTTCTATTCATGCTTACTTGCAATGACCTTATTACATTGTTTCAATATTTCTTACCAAGCTTACCATTCCTGCCCATACTCAAGTTATTGTCTGGGTCACCGCCCATCATCATTCTGACTTCTAAGAGTCAATTACTAACACATCTAACACGTAACTTATACAGAACTTCATCTATTATACTATCACCTTTTACTTTATACTTATTTCTATGACCCGTTCGACTCAATCATGGTCAAACTGTCGACATCTTCTTATGCGGATTAATTTCATCTTTTTATATTTTTAAATCCGTCTCACGGATTCAGACGCATCATTCATACTTTTTCATTCATTGAATCCGCCTTACGGATTCAAACATTACATTCATGCCTTTCATTACTTCTGAGTTTTGAATCCTTCTCGCGGATTCAAACATATTATCCATGCCTTTCATCCTTGAACCCGTCTCACGGATTCAAACATTGCATTCATACCTTTCATTCCCTGAATCCGTCTCCCGGATTCAAACATATTATTCATATCTTGTTGGTCCGTACTTAATTACGGATTCAACATTCTTCATTCTTATCAGGCATGTTTTTCATTCTTACTTAGTACTCTCAATTTCCCGAGAGTCTTACTTCCAATTTCACCCACACGCCTGCCTGCTACCCAACTCTACCGGACATACTTGTAACAATTATCATGATCTCACGAATGTCATACGTTTCTCGTGTACTGGCCAGGTACACAATCCACATAGTAGTTTCGTGCCTTCATGTAATTGTCATCTTATGTCCGTAGACTTAGGTTTCGGCGCGTGTATCACTTTCAGTACTTCATTACTATACAATCATTGTCTTTCATTTAAAATTTTCCTTCCCTTAATGAGTTTTACCATCACATATACCCACATATTAATTTCACGTACCTGGGCTCATTTTCCTATTTGCCACTTGACTGTTCTAGTTATTCATCCTAAACTGCATTCACGGATCATCCTCTTCAAACACTTATGCTTACCTTGCACATACAAAACGTCAGTTTCTTTATACGTATACATAAGTACATACTTACATTAGCTTCTACCTTTGGATCTTGATCGAGTCTTAGATTGTACGGGTTTCTAATCTCAAGAGCACACAAGTTTGAGTTCAAGTACTTAACTTCTCATACTTGATTCCCTCAAACCAGGGCTCTGATACCAACTTATTACACCCTAATTCGTAAATGACTAAAGTCGCAGCGAAAATTCGTACCATAAAAATTTCTTTCGTTACAAACACCTTGACGCACTTAAATTCATTTTTAAGGTTAATTCTTTTTCAATAAATACATTTATTATACTCATTTACAATAAGAAAACATAACCTAGCTTCACTCAGTTACGAACTCAACACTCCCGTACAATCTATCTTGTGACTCGATCTTTGATCACTCCACTTTAATATAATAATCTGGCTCGAACAACCTGCACTCACCAAATACATACAAGTCATTAATATGTTATCAATATAAACAATACTTATCCTTGGACTATTTCCGTTCCATTATTCCTTTACATTAAACGTTCCTTCTGAGTACCTCGCCTCTGATGAGTCTTCGATACTGTACCTGCATTACCCCTAAAACTCCAGGTACACAAATAACAACGTACAGACTTAATCATACTGAATGACTTACATATATACCTAAACTTCATACATATTATCTCCATACATACATATGTACACACATGCATACGTACCTATTTGCATACATACTCACACACATACTTGCCAACCTACATGCATACCTACATATAAATACATCTACATCATTATATACGTATCTACATATACCCATACCAACACCATTACGTATGCTCATGACATTATAAACATATACATACATACATCCCTACTTGCATCATACCAAACTCATACATGCCTACTCTCATACATACCATCATATATCCACGTACTTGCTCACATACTTATAAACATACATACATACCTATCTACACATGTGCATACACTCCAGTTTATAAAAAAAACGTAAGTTAAATTAGTCATACGCAACTTAAAACGCGTTTAAACGAGTTCCCAAGACAAAACGACACACGAAAACAACTTTCGGCAAAGAAACACCCCGTCGCGTCGCGCGACCCCTCGTCGCGTGGCGCAACGCCCCTGTTTGAGCAGAAAGGTTGCAGCTGAAAGCTGCATATTCCCAGCACGTTCGGATTTTACGGAAACGAGCATAACTCTCTCGTTTTTTATCCGTTTTACCCGATTCTTTTTCCTATACGTCCGTAATTTAATTCTCCATCTAATGGAGTTAAAATCCAACTTCCGACATAATAAAATTTCAGACTTTTAACTCTTTGGCTTATTACCCTCTTACCAAATTTCGACCCGTTCATGCATTCATCAACATACCTTGTTTGTTTTACCATAACTTCTTATGAACCTAATAATATCAGTGACGTTTATCATAAAAGACTAAATTATTGGATGTCTTGCCTCCTCTTAACCCATTATCGTTCATATGCTCATTTTGACCCGTTAAGGGTTTTCGCGCATTAATTGGTCTATGACTAACAAAACCATACTCCCCACTTTCATACTTGACCAAAACATTACACTAATCGAATAACTTGTTTCTAAACTACTTTTAAGATCGTTTGCCCAAAATACCCATCAAGGGCATTTTGGTCAACTTTAATCCCATCATTTACGACGAAAGACTACAACACATATTTGACCTCAAACATCATGTTTAGTTAATTAAAACACCATATTACTTAATCGAACTAAGAAGTGATTACGGAAATCACTTACCTTATGCGTCCGTGCTCGTATCCGATTCCTTGCCTCTTCTTGACCCGTTAACACCTCATGCTTGAGCCCGTCTCGACGTGGTTCCTATACTTTCATTTCATCGAAATCACGCTCTTATTAGCATACTCATTTGTACATGTTAACAATCATATCAATCGCATATTTCACACTTAACTTTCCTTAGTCATTCCTAACAAGCATAAAACATATAATCAACTTCATATCCTTTCCAACACATGTAATTCATCATGTAATCAAAATTAACGCATATTAACATAACATGTATCAAACGACTTCCTATAATCCTGCTTTTACAAAAACGAGTCAAATCATGTTTCTTATACTTAGTTGACTTTCAAGAGTCAACTATTAACCATATTTAACTATCGACTTATCATCATATACTCGTAACATCATAATCGACTGTACGGACGACACTATATACATTTCATCATACACTTGATGTGCGTACTACCTTTTAAGCATAACGTACAACTAATTCATGCATAAATCTTCTAAACTCATACATAACCCATCAAAACCTACTACTAATCATCATGTATCATTCCCAAATAAACATCAAACATATCATCATCACATTTCTCCTAATTCATCTAACAAGTATTCATCATACCTACATAATACATCAATCTTTCAACAAGACTCGGACATGGGTGGTGATTCTAGTCATCATCTTCACCCTAACTAACGGGTTTCACCTCTAATCATCAAATTAACACAAACCATACGTAACCCATGTTCTATACGATGATTCTAACCCTTGTACATGATCAATTTCATATTAACTCACGGATTTGAACATAACCCACTTCACACATGATCACGAATCTTAGATTTAAGACATACTTTATGATCCCCTCGTTAAGGTGATCATTAATCCGTGTTCCTTCTTGAATTTGAGCTTCGATTCACCCTTCAATTTGGTGATTTAAGTGAGTTTGGGTTTGGAGCTCTTGAGAGTTCCTGAAGCTTCACGAACACACACGTATGTGTGTTTGTGTGTGTGTGTTGATCTTTTAATTAGTAAGAAAATTTCATTTGTTCCACTTTAGCCCCTCGGGTTTGCCTTTAAAACATAACTGACACTACCTTCATCATTTAATACTTTTGACCATACCCTTAACTAGGTTAAATAGCCTAGTTATTTATTTTTTGATGTGTCATATAGGAACACACGACAAATATTAACATTCGGATTTTGGGGCGTTACATCTTCGAATCATGAGATACTTGACTTCAACCCTTAATCGATTTTGCAACATGTTCAATACACAAGGAATTCCACCCGATCAAACTACTGTCCGATCGAGTGCCTTCTGCTGAGAACTTGTTTGTGCTGAGGTACCTAAGCGATCGGGTTGCCGGCCGAACGAACGACCGTCCGATCAACCGACCTGAAAGGTAAAGATACTTCAATGTTTTCAAATGCTGCAACAAAGACTTCAAAAGTCAAACCATCATACACAAACACATCTTACTCAAAGGGAGAAACAATCCACTCGAACAGCCATCCGATCGGACTACCGTCCGATCGGACAACTGTCTGAGCGGACTGTCAACCGCACGGTCAGCCGTCCGATCGACTAGCTGTCCGGTCCATCAACACTTGTTTCCGTTTTACGCGTTGCTTATCGTATTACTATCGAACTATTCAGGCTAACCCTACTCTCAAGCGCTCCCTTCAATCCATCAATCGTTGTGAGTATACTCGATCCCTTTTTGCTTTACGCACTTTTAGGTGTTACATACATTACGAATATTCAATCACAATCAACACACTACTCAATACTATTTGAACGCTAACCGTTAATGCATGTTATACGTGGCTTATGAATGCTTGTTTGTTATGTTTACACATGGAATGTTGTCTACCAGCCTTAGCAACGATAGTACTATAGTTTGGACTCAGCACCTGTTCGCAGGGGTTGTTAAGGACAATTACTTGCATGGATTACGGTGGTAATCATGTATTGCGAACTGCCTCTAGCAGTCAACCCGCAGTCATTGGTATCGATGGATCTATGTCGATAACTAACGTGCTTCATTTCACTATGTGTACGTGCTGGTTATGCGTAAACAAAATTCGAACTTTATATGCTATTATCAAACTTGTATGTTCACCTTGTAGGATCGTAATCTGACCTAGACGAGTCGTTCAGAGGCGTTCTCCTATGTTTCAGGTGCGGAATAACAAGAAACGTAGGTAGATATAGCTTGTTCTTCACTTTAATCTATTGTTTTATTGATTTGATACGATTTACAGCTCGTTCTTCACACCGGCAGAGCTTCGGTATGGAATTAACAAAGTTACAAATGAGGACCTCTTATACGGTATTTATAGGAAGGCTGGTTCGGATATGCGGACATGTCCGTATAAGCGGACCAGACTATGTCCGTATAAGCGGACCAGACTATGTCCGTATAAGCGGACCAGACTTGTCCGTATAAGCGGACCAGACCTATAAAACCTATACAGACTCCCGTTTTCTCGTATTTCGTGCCCTATGCTATACAATACGACGTAAGACCTGATCCTAGACACCTAGACGTAATCAACAGATGTAGTGCACCAACAGACTCCCCCTCAGATGTTGATGGAGTCGTTTATACACTCTGATTGCAAAACTGTGTCTTCACATCTTCAATCTAGATCAGTCTCTGGGCTTTCTCTTCTCTCAATCTTCAGACTCCCCTTCTCGATTTACTGGCATTCTTTTGTTCTTCAGTAACATCTTCAGGATCGTTGTCTGATCTTCACAGGCTTTCAGAATTGATTTCCAGGATCGAAACTTGGCTCTCTTCCAACAAAGATTTTCAGAATATCGAAACCTGGCTACCTGTACAATCTTAACCCAGACATAAATTTTCTAATTTTATCATATATCAAATACCTGTGCACCAACACATGCTTTCTCTCAACTGTCTATGATGAACCACTTGAAGAAGGTTAGATTTAACGAAAACAGTTAAATTTACACAAACACTCCCCCTCAAATGCTGCTCATCATGTTTAGCACTAGGAATTTTGAAAATCAGTTTTCCAACATCAGTTGTCGAAAATCTTTTTGTCTTTTTCAAAAAATTTGCTAAAACACACACAAAATCTTTTTGGATTTTCTGAGAAACTAAAATGCAGAAATAAAATATTTACAGACAATATTTTTGTGAGTTTGTGCAAGAGGATCATATCAGTTTCTGAAACAAATCACCAACACCGTTAAGCTTCATTTCATTTTAAGTTCTAAACGATTCACTTAGATTGTCAGTATACTTGTCCACTTAAATTTTCACACAAAGTTCAACTGATCCGAGATACGATATTAATGTTTTAAGCACTTGAACTTATCTGTGTGTCCCACTACTTGAATATACTCCCGTATCCAGATCCCAATATTCAGTCTTACAGGTGAGTATACCACAGATGATATCTGTCAGGGGAATAAATTATGCAACCGTGATAGCTCAGGTCAGAACTTCCGTTCAGCAGAGAGCCTAGTTGACTTTTAGGTGTGTCCCCTTTAGAGGATCTTTTGAATTACAACAGCCATGATTAGCATTTTTCAATGTTTCATCATTTTTTAGCTGAGGGAGAGCTATATTTCAAGCAAATGTAAAGTATTCTCCGGGGACTAGGTCAGAAATTTCTTTCAGCAGAAGTCCCGGGATAATACCCCAGATATCACTGAGCATAAAGACCTAGTATCTCAGAATAAGGGACCTTTCAAACAAGATTTCAGGGGTTACCTATATATCCAAGTTTGTGTTAACCCACAGAACAAGCAAGTTTGAAATTTATGTTTATATCTCGTCTCAATCTACTAAATGTGTAAAAACCTACTGGCACATCATCAGTGAGACCGTTTATCACTTTTTAACTTTCCAATTCTTTAGCATGTTGTGATAGTCCACTGATGTACTATCATTTCCTCTTTTATGCAACAAAAACTCATTTTTTAAATTTTATCATGTTTTTGGCTTTTTCAATTTTTCAAATGTTTTTGGATTTTCTGAAATTCTTACTCCCCCTAAAATGCAAACACATTTCAAAGGAAATTTGAAAACAAACTGTACAATAACGTGACAACTGACACTGAATCACATCAAATCGCCATTCACTCGGCATAAACAATCAGAACTCCCCCTATCACAAAACATTTTCTCATTTAGATTTCAAAACACTTAAGTTTATTTTAATCAAAATGATTTTTCCGGAAAATGAATTTGTTGATTTTTAACCATTTGTAGGTTCGGGGTATGGTTCATCATTTTGTCATCAACCACTTGTAGGAAAATGCAAGTACAACTTAATGTCCTTGATTTTACCACTTGCATGTATGTAACCTCTGTACCACTTGTAAAAATTACCACTTTTAAGATCACAAACAATACCACTTGTAAGTATAAATCTATACCAACTGTAGGAATGTTACATCTACATCACCATTTTACCAATCAGGATGCCGATTCCTGCTTCGCACTTACCAACCTGGAAGCTCCGGCGTAGTCCTTCAACCTGTAAACATTCAAACATTATCAAAATCTTTCAACCAAAATCTTCAAACATTAGAAAGATGCCGATTCCTGATCCTCGATAACAAACTTGGGATCTCCGGCATAGTCCTGAGACTATCATGGGAAACAAACTTCCATCCAAGTCTTCTCTGACTTGATGGCTTTCAGTTCTTGCGCAGTAGGGTTGTAAGTTGCCTTTTTAGTTGCATAAAAATCTTTAACCCCCTTAACTTTCCCATTCAACATTTTCCCAAAAATTTTCTTAACACTTCCATTGAATGTTTTCTCAACATCAAACTTAGTTTTCTCTGTGTAAAACTGATTTGAGATTTCAACTTTACCAACTTTCTGTTTAATTTCTTCAAATTTCAGTGATGGAAACTCATCATCATTCACTGAAATTTTCATCTCAACCTGTGGCTCTTCTGGCTTTGTGGAACCAGATTCATCGCCGATATTCACATCAACTTTCTTAACAACCCACACTTGGTTGTCATTCTCTTTCTTTTTATAAAAATTCTTTTTAGAACACTCACCAACCTCATAAGTTGAGTTTTCAAAAATTTTAAATTTTTCGGTTGGTGGTTCAACATCAACAACTTTTTCTTTCATTTTCTGAGAAACTCCCTGTTTTGTTTTGACATTCTTTGTACAATTCCATGCAATGTGACCAGCTTCATTGCACTTGTAACAGATTCGAGTCTCTCTTTGGTAACATATATCAGCTCCATTCTTCTTTCTTTCAGCAAGAAACTCTTGATTTGACTGTCTCCAGAATGGTTTCTTCTGTTCCTCTTCTGCAAGTCCACCTGATACAAATTCTGTTTTTGTTTTAGAATTTTTATCATTTTTATAATTTTCTGGTGGAATAAAACCTAAACCTTTCTTTTTGTAGCTACGATTTTGGTTAGGTTTCTTTTGAAAACCAGAACCAGAATTGTTGCCCTTTTTCTTATTTAAACGTTGCTGAACTCTAGAAGTATATTTTTTAGGTTTTTCAAAACTTTTCAAAACTTTTAATTCTGGAATATTAATTTCTATTAGTTTGAAAGTTTTGTTTATTAGTTCCGTTTTAATACTCATTATTGGGAACTCTTTATTGGAATATAATTTGTCCGAACCATTCAAAGTATACACAACTTCGAATGTTTCATCATTCAAATTTGACTTTGATAACAAAAATTCTAAACTATAAGACCGTTTGACCAACGAATTTGAACTGTTGACTGACGAATTTGACCCTCCAGACTCAGATTTCGACTCAGACTCCTCCTCAGTATCCAACACCTGATCGACCACCTTTTTGATTAACTCAGACTCATGATCAGTATCGGATGAGGTAAATGTGACGTCAATGTTATCTGGTAAAACATCAGTTGTGTCGGTTTTTAGCTTTATATTGACTGCTTTTTCAAGTTGCTCCTCGTTTGGTTTTCTAGGAGAATACCCTTCCCAAATTGGAGGCGGACACTTGTTATATCTAACAGTCGGTTTCTTACCACAATCTTTCTTTTCCTTTGGCTTCTCATCTTGAAAAGCTTCCATACCTGCAACAGTTGGGTAAATACGATCAATGAGATAATCAGAACTAGAATAACTTTGTAATAAACGTCTAATTCTCTCATTCTCAATCTTCTCTGTCTCCAACTCTTGCTTCCATTTAGCACTCTCTTCGATGTAGAAATTAATAGCTTTTTGCTTCGTCATCAATGTTGCATTCATCATTGTCAGTGCTTGTTCTCGTTCTGAATTTGTCTTTTGAAGACCAGTTACTGTTTTGTTCAAGACATCATAAGATTCTTTCACATAATTGAGGTTAAACAGTAACTGCTCTTTCTTCTTCTCATATTCAGCAATGATGTCGTCTTTTGCAGCACATTCCTTGCAAGCTTCCAAACACTTCTCACAAGGCTTGACGACTTCAACAATCTTCTCGACTTCGATTGTTTTAACAACCTCAATCACTTTTTCTACTTCAATCACTTTCTCTTCTTCTTTTTCAACCTCGGTAATCTTCTCAACAACACTTTCAACATTCTGAACATCACCATCAGATTCAGTTTGTTGTTCTTTAGCAACTCTTTTCTCCTTTA
Source organism: Helianthus tuberosus (assembly GCA_030545235.1). Taxonomy (NCBI): domain Eukaryota; kingdom Viridiplantae; phylum Streptophyta; class Magnoliopsida; order Asterales; family Asteraceae; genus Helianthus; species Helianthus tuberosus. The sequence goes on along the minus strand of CM060451.1, from coordinate 153,436,688 downwards.
GTTTCTCTACTCGATCTGCAAAATAGAAATGAAAACTTTCAGGAGAAAGATGAGATTTTGCAACATTAACATATTTTTCCTCCTCATCATCACTGCTGCTATCAACTGGTGATTTATCAAACTGTACAGATTTTCTAGAATCAGCATCTGATACACCAGAATCAGACGGTGTTTGATCAAATACAACTTCTTTCTCTGAAATAACAACATTTTGAACACTTTCATCAGAACTTTGTAAACTTTCATCAGCACTTTCTGAAATTTCTCCAGATCTCTCTGAAAGTTTATCAGTACTATCTGACTCTTCATCTGTTGACATAGACTTTTCATCTTCACTTTTCACATTCTCCCCGATAGATCTCATCCAAGTAGCAAACAAATCTGGCTCTCGGATGATCTTGGCAATGAACGCTTTGAACTCTCCTTTTTCATCAACAAACATATCCCAGCTGAAGCCTTCTGGTAGTCTTTCATCATCTTGATCGACTATGCATGCTTTGTTATCAGGAGAGATATAATTGTTCCAGTTAAAATCTACCAAACATCCTCTCTTTGAATCCTCAATCTTTCTACCATGAGCCGTTTGTGAGTCTTGTGATTGACCGACCTGCTGATAAATGGCTTTCCGGTAATAGTCGTCTTTTCCGAACGGATTCTGAGCACCACTAGCTTCCCTGTTCTTACACTCCCGCTTGAAATGACCTTTCTCCCTGCAACGAAAACAAGTAACTTTAGATTTATCAAAACCTAAAGTAGATACACAAGCATCAAGAAAGTCATTTCTCCCGGTAATTGCTTTGAACTTTTCAGCACGTCTAAGAACACTTGCAAGACACCATTTAATATCCATCAGTTCCATCTCTTCGGCGTCTATCTGATCGTAATCCTCCTTTGTGAGCATAGGATTTCCGATCCGTCCTGCAACTAGACCTTCATAAGATAACAAAACAGAACCAAGTAGAGCCATGTGGTCTTTAGCAGTGTCTTCTGAGAAGTTTTGACCTTCTGGAAGATTTAGAGCGATGTTACATTGAATTACGTAGCCATTTCCTGTTTTTGTGCTTTGTGACTGAAAACTTGAATTTGATTCTTTAGGATTAACACTCGGAAATGATGAGAATCCGCTGGTGCTTTTGCCTGAACCCTGATCAGCCTTTTCTGATGAATCTCCAGTACTAAATGCAGTCTGAATTTTCGGACTTCTCTCAGATTCTGGAACTGGAATGCTACCCTTATAATACATCTTCACATCCTGTTGACCACTCGGACTGTTCATTCTAGCAATCTTCTGTTGCTCCAGATCCTGACTTTCGATTTTTTCAATAAACTGAGATATAGTCAACCCATCATAAACACCAGTATTCTTCAAGATCATCAAATACGTTCCCCACTCCTTTTGAGGTAACGCGTCCGCCAATTTTTCCACCCACTCCTCACGACCTTTTTCAACACCCAACATAGATAAAGATCGCACCAAATGACAGTATCTCTCGATTAGCTTTTTAGTATCCTCTCCCGGCAAACTACTAAACAAATCAAATTCTTTCTTTAGTAATGCTTTCTTGCTTTTGATCATGTTTTCGCTTCCCTCGAACTTGACCTTTAGCGCATCCCAAATTGACTTAGCAGTTTTGTCGTGCTGTAACAGGATGAATATATCTTCTTTTATCGCCTGCTGCAACAAACTAATCATCATTTTTTCAGCTCTATACATTGCTCGTTCTTGATCAGTAAACTCGGATATCTCCTTTTTAACATGTAATTCAGTTTCAGGCAATGTGTACTTTTTCAATATGCACTCCCATGATCTGAGATGATTTGCCTGAACCCAGTTTTCAAAGCGATCTTTCCACCCGTAGTATTCTTCAATACTCATCAATTTCGGGGGTTTCTGAGTGGTTCCCGTCTCGTTTTCAAGATTCATGGCTTGAGCAATCACAGCTGGTGATGACGGTGTTGCAAATGCATTATAAAACCCGGAATCCATATTGACTTAACACGTTTTTTTAATGAAGATGACAAAACAGCAAACCAGAAATATCTTTTGGAGCGGTCCAGCAACTATGTCTTTTCGAGCGAACTAGAATTTTCCTTTGGAGCGAATCAGAAACAATTCGTATGAGCGGACTAGAAGTTGTTTGTTCGAGCAAACCAGAATTGTTCACACAAGCGATCCAGCAACAATATTCTTTCGAGCGAACCAGATATTGTTCAAATAAGCGATCCAGAAAGATGCCTTTGGAGCGAACCAGCAATTGTGTCTATCGAGCGAATCAGAAATATTGATTTGGAGCGAACCAGAACTTTTGTCTATCGAGCGGACCAGAAACAATTTGGAGCGAACCAGAACTTGTACAAACGAGCGGACTAGAGATGTCTTTGGAGCGATCCAGAAATGTTCACAAGAGCGGACCAGATGATGTACAAACGAGCGGACCAGAATTTGTACAAACGAGCGAACCAGATCCAAATCTTGTATGAATGAGCGAACCAGAACTTAAAAAGTGTACTTTGGAGCGGACCAGAAATGATCTAAGAGCGATCCAGGATGACGTCACTACGAGCGATCCACATAGCGAACATGTTTTGACACGTAAAAACCTCGAATTTTGGCTTCAAACTTTCCAGGATTTATATCTATACTAATACGCACAATCTATGAAAATCTGAGTAAATTTCGACCGTGAAATCTTCCCGAACGAGTAAAAGAAGTGTAGAAGTGAGAAGAAAAAGATGAAAAACAGCTACAATCAGTAGAAAACCTCCTCCCAAGCTCTGATACCACTTGTAGGATCGTAATCTGACCTAGACGAGTCGTTCAGAGGCGTTCTCCTATGTTTCAGGTGCGGAATAACAAGAAACGTAGGTAGATATAGCTTGTTCTTCACTTTAATCTATTGTTTTATTGATTTGATACGATTTACAGCTCGTTCTTCACACCGGCAGAGCTTCGGTATGGAATTAACAAAGTTACAAATGAGGACCTCTTATACGGTATTTATAGGAAGGCTGGTTCGGATATGCGGACATGTCCGTATAAGCGGACCAGACTATGTCCGTATAAGCGGACCAGACTATGTCCGTATAAGCGGACCAGACTTGTCCGTATAAGCGGACCAGACCTATAAAACCTATACAGACTCCCGTTTTCTCGTATTTCGTGCCCTATGCTATACAATACGACGTAAGACCTGATCCTAGACACCTAGACGTAATCAACAGATGTAGTGCACCAACACACCTTTACATTATATGTATTGACTTTATTTTAACGTATGTGACAGGTGCTTAGGATGCATATCTGGTAAGAAATCGAAGCTAGAATAAGGCTCTAGAGGCCAGAAAATAGTTGTCTGTACAAATTTAATTAAGGGTCTCTAGAAGCAGATAAACAATTGCTTTATTTGAAATCTGAGTTGTCGGAACAGACTACTTGCCTAGATTTTGTCTGTAATAGTTTGTTTACCTTTTGAGACATGGTATGGGACATGTTATTTTAAATTGATTGGTAATGTTAATTGTTATGGAAATTTCTGGACAATCTGTTTCGCTCAGTGCCATGCCCCGATGTTTCCGCCATCGGTTGGGGTGTGACAGATTGGTATCAGAGCCATAACTATAGGGAATTAGGCAAGACATGACCTAGTCCGGGTCGATGTCTTAGAGACCTAGTCTATAGTTAAGAACCAACAGACCGACTTGTGCATATCCGTTAGGGATTATGTATGAGCTTACTACTATCTCTCGCTATTCTCGCTTATGCTACACTATCACTGCACTCGAATTTTCAGCTATGAATGAGCAATTAAGTCGAGATTAGGTGTGAAAACCGCAAACTCTCGACTAAAGTTGCTTGATCAACCCGTATTTTATCTACAAACGGGGAGAATTATGCCAAATCAGGAGTGAAATCCATATTTTGATGAATAACCTCCTCTATTTTATCAAAACAGGGACGATGTTGTTAAGCTAGGGGTGAAACCCTAACCTTGACGACTTGTTCCGCCCATTTTACAAAACTCTCACCAAAGTTTTGATGGATTCCAAGGACTCAAGTGCCTAAATAACCGAAGGGACGAGTGCCATTCACCGCATGACGGTGATAGAACACAGTCTATTAGGTCAACAAGGACTTGTTGTGCATCCTTGTGAATAGTTGAACCATTTTGGGTAGTTGAAGTCTAATAGCCGCAGACAATCTATACCTTAATTTTATGTGTTTCGATTCTGAGCCCGCAACTGCTGACTCTGATGATTCGTCGATTTTATGTGCTTATATGTGTGTTTACCTGTTTACGTGTTTAGATTTTGGAGAATTATTAGATTTTTGCATCCACTTCGATCGATACACACGACTCGCACTACATCTCTACCTCAAAACGCTGACAAGTCGCTAAATTATGGACGACCTATACTCTGTTATACGCTTATACTATACTACTCGATGTACTAAACGTGATCGCTATATTCGAACGCTCACGAACTGTGAATAATAGGTTTCTGTATTCTGACTACCTCTTGTGACTACATGATTAGGTGCTTCTGTGATTCTGTGCTCTACATTCTTATGTGCTTTTATGCGTATGTGAATCTGTGATTGTGTGCAAATAAATTTATGAGATACATGATCATGCGTGTTCCTAGGCTTTAGTAAGTAATTGACGTGTGAGGTGAGATTCGATTATGACGTGTCTGAGACCTATGACACTGTCTATTGCAGACAATGTCAACTGGACCATCATCCCGTCACACACCTCTTTCTCGTCAAGAAAAGAGAGAGAAACGTCTCACTACTATCATCGCTAAACAAGTAGAAAAAGTCGTGAGTGATGTCTACGAGAACGTCAGCAAATCATCTGAGGAGTCGAGAACCGATACTCCCAAAGTTGCTACTGTTTTCAGCTTTAAGCAATTCAAGGCTTGTGGGCCAAAGGAATTCACTGGCGAGGAAGGCCCTACAGCGTTATTCCAATGGTTTGATTCCATTGAGGTCACACTGCGACAGAGCGGTTGCCCCGACGCCCTCCGCACTCTGAATGCTATCGGCGTCTTCCAGTCCCGCGCATTAGACTGGTGGACGGCTGAGAGAAACAAGCGGGGAAACGATGCAGCCTACGGTTTGCCATGGGATGAACTCAAGGAGGTCATGCTGGAAGAATTCTGCCCTCCTCATGAGCGCCAAAAGTTAGAAGATGAATTCTGGCACATAAAGCAAAAGGAAGGTGAAAATGCTGCTCTCACTACTCGCTTCAAACAGCTCAGCATCATCTGCCCTGACCAAGTCAAGACCTCAGACATGGCAATCAAGAAGTATATCCGAGCCCTGCCTAACTGGGTTGCAGATTTCGTGCAAGCGGCTAAGACTAAGACGATCGAAGAGACCTATCTACTGGCCGCTGAAATCAATGACAAGCGGGTCAAGGCTGGTGTCTGGGATAAAACTCCAAAGCACCTGCATCAAGCTACCACCGCCACACCAACTGCTGAAACCACCACCTCATCGAGAAACAAGAGGAAGAACAAGAGAAAGAACAGCTCCAGCAACAAGAACTGTGCGATCACTGCTGCACCGATACAAGCTGTACCAGCCCAACAACGTCAAGTAGCGGCGCCTGTGGCTAATGCACCGCCTGCTAAGCGTGCATACACTGGGCCACACCCGCTTTTCCCTACTTGTACCTACCACTACCGACTACCATCGCTTGCCGTTTCTGTGCTCATTGCAATATGTACGGCCATTTCACTACCAACTGTCGTACTCGACAAGCTCCTGCTCATCAAGCTCTACTCACCGCCCCTCAGGGTTAACAAGCTCCTCCGGCACCCGCGATCAACGCAGAGCCTGCTTCGCATGTGGCGATCCTAACCATTCGCCAACATGTGCCCAAATAGGGTTGTGAAGCAAGAGCCCCAGCAGCAGCAGCCTCAGTAGCAGCAGCAACACCAGCAACAACAGCAACAAGCAGCACGCGCACGGACTTTCAACATCAATGTGCGCCAAGCCCAAGCCGACAACAACGTGGTCAATGGTACGTTCCTTGTGAATGGTATTTATGCTTCGTGTTTATTTGATACTGGAGCCGATAATTTCTTTGTGTCGTTCGAATTCGAAAAGCTCCTTAGTCGTAAACGCTCCCGACTCTCCTCGACGTTTGATGTTGAAGTCGCTACCGGAAGAACCGTTGCCGTAAATTCTGTACTTCGTGATTGTACCCTTGAGCTCAACAATCACATCCTCCCAATCGACCTTATTCCGACGCAACTCGGAAGTTTGACGTCATAGTAGGCATGGACTTTCTTCGCGAGAACCATGCTGAAGTTGTGTGCTTCGACAAGATGATTCGGTTCTCTCTCGCGAATGGTGATTTATTGTGTGTTTATGGCGAAACTGCTTCGAAAGGTCTCAAGCTCATGTCATGTATCCAAGCTAGCAAGTATCTCCACAAGGAATACAGAGCTTTCTTGGCTAACATCGTAGTAGCGGAGAAGGAAAAGAAAGGAAAGACAGAGGTGAAAGACGTTCCTGTGGTTCGCGAATTTCCTAATGTGTTCCCTGACGACCTTCCCGGTCTACCGCCAAGTCGTGATATCGACTTTCGTATCGACCTCATTCCTGGAGCCAACCCTGTGGCCAAAGCTCCTTACCGACTCGCACCATTCGAAATGCGTGAACTCTCAAACCAACTCCAGGAATTACTTGAGAAAGGCTTCATTCGCCCGAGCACCTCTCCTTGGGGCGCACCAGTCCTTTTCGTCAAAAAGAAGGATGGGTCGTTTAGGATGTGCATCGACTATCGGGAATTGAATAAGTTAACTATCAAGAACCGCTATCCCCTACCCCGCATCGATGATTTGTTTGATCAGCTACAAGGTGCTACGTGTTTCTCAAAGATCGATCTACGCTCAGGATATCATCAACTACGCATTCGAGAGGAGGATATACCCAAAACCGTGTTTTGTACCCGATACGGCCACTACGAATTCGTTGTTATGCTCTTTGGTTTAACCAACGCACCTGCGGTTTTCATGGATCTGATGAATCACGTGTGTAAACCATATCTCGACCGTTTCGTCATCGTATTCATCGACGATGTCTTGATCTATTCCAAATCGAAAACCAAACACGCGCTACATCTACGTTTGGTTCTCGAGCTACTCCAGGGGAATCAACTCTACGCCAATTTCTCCAAGTGTGAATTCTAGTTGGAGGAGGTTCAGTTTTTGGGTCACATTGTGAATAGTCAAGGTATTCATGTCGACCCCGCGAAGATTGAAGCCGTTAAGAGTTGGATTACACCTAAGAACCCATCTGAAGTCCGTTCTTTTCTCGGACTAGCGGGCTATTATCGACGATTTATCGAAGGATTCTCAAAGATCGTTGTACCGCTTACCGCTCTCACGCATAAAGACAAGCCTTTTGTTTGGGAAACTGAATAAGAGTCTGCCTTCCAAACTCTCAAGCACATGCTTTGCAATGCTCATGTTCTCACATTACCCGACAGAAATGACGATTTCATTGTCTACTGTGATGCTTCCAACCTTGGTCTTGGTTGTGTCCTCATGCAACGGGACAAGGTTATAGCTTACGCATCCCGTCAGCTCAAAATCTACGAGAAGAACTATACAACCCACGATCTCGAGCTAGGCGCAGTTGTTTTTGCGTTAAAGATTTGGCGACACTACCTATATGGTACCAAGTGTATGATCTTCACCGATCATAGGAGCCTACAACATATCTTTAATTAGAAGGAACTTAATATGCATCAACGCCAATGGGTAGAACTTCTCAACGATTACGACTGTGAGATTCGTTATCACCCAGGCAAAGCAAATGTTGGTGCCGACGCACTCAGCAGACGGAGCTATTTGCTTAGCACTTATAATATTCAAGCCCAATACAATATCGAAACCCTCATCCGCGAAGCTCAGCATGCATGTTTTAATGAACGCACTCTGAAGAAGGAAAGAATCTACCACGATGGAGCCCAGCTTGTGAGTAAATCAAATGGGATATTCCACTTTCTGGACCGAATTTGGATCCCCAAACGTACCAATTTGCGACAGATTTTGATGGACGAAGCCCACAAATCCCGGTATTCCATTCATCCCGGTGCCGACAAAATGTACCAGGACCTTCGCTATAAGTACTGGTGGCCGGGCATGAAAAGGGATATTGCTCTCTATGTTGGAAAATGCCTGACCTATGCAAGAGTCAAGGCTGAACATCAAAGACCCTCTGGCTTACTCGAACAACCACCGATCCCTATGTGGAAGTGGGAGAGTATAGCTATGGACTTCATAACAAAGCTACCGCACACGTCATCAGGTCACGACAGCATTTGGGTTGTGGTTGACCGTTTGACTAAGTCGGCTCACTTTTTGCCAATACTGGAAGACTACAAGGTAGAACGATTAGCCCGAATCTACACCGACGAGATCATTTGTAATCATGGGACGCCTCACGACATCATCTCTGATCGTGATGCTCGGTTTACCTCGCGACTGTGAGAAACGTTTCAAATGGCACTCGGTACATCGCTTAATCTAAGTACCGCTTTCCACCCTCAAACCGACGATTAGACTGAAAGAACGATTTGTACTCTTGAAGACATGCTCCGTTCATGTGTCATAGACTTCGGTGGTAATTGGGATAAATACCTGCCGTTAGTCGAATTCTCGTATAACAACAACTATCATTCCCGCATTCAAATGGCACCATTAGAGGCGTTATACGGAAGAAAATGTCGATCGCCTATTGTGTGGCACGAGATCGGGCATTCGCAATTAACCGGTCCGGAGCTATTACAAGAAACGACAGACAAAATTTTCCAAATTCGAGACAACATGGTAAAAGCTCGGAATTGACAGAAAAGTTATGCCGATAGACGACGCAAGCCCCTTGAATTTGACGTTGGTGACTACGTACTCCTAAAGGTATCACCTTGGAAGGGTGTGGTCCGATTCGGCAAGAAAGGAAAGCTCGCGCCTCGATATGTTGGACCTTTTAAGATTCTGGAAAGGATCGGAAAAGTTGCCTACAGACTCGAACTACCAGAGGAACTTAGTAACGTCCACCTGACTTTCCATGTGTCAAACCTCCGAAAGTTCCTGGCCGACCACGACTTACATGTTCCACTCGATGACCTTCAGGTGAACGAAACATTACACTTCGTGGAGAAGCCTGTCGAAATCATGGATCGCCAAACCAAGCAGCTCAGACGCTCGCGCATTCCTATTGTGAAAGTCCTATGGGAAGGCAAACGAGGCGCAGAGTTCACTTGGCAACTCGAAAGCGACATGAAGGCGAAGTACCCGCAATTGTTTGTTATGGCTTCGGCCTAATTTCGGACGAAATTCCCTAAACAAGGGGAGGCTGTAACACCCCGTGTTTTCGAAGGTCAAAGTAAAAGTCAAGATTGAAGTCAAAGGAGGAAAAGATTGCTAATTGCGATCTGTCACTCCTTGCTCAATCCATGTTTTGACTTCTTTGACTACAGTCAGCCTATTTTATGTTTTACGTTAGTTGTATTATGTGGAGTAATTGTTAATAATCGAAGTAATCGAATGTTATTCGCTATTTAATCGACTTACTATTGTGAACTATGGGAAGTAACAATGCGATAAAGTCAACTAAACGCTAATCAATCCGAATAAATCGACAAATCGAATCGACATCGAATCGCAACTCGAATTACGCATTTTGGTTGTTGTTCTACATGTGTGTGTGCCTTATGTGTTACTTGTGCATGTTTATTTATGTTATGTGTGGTAATCAGTCGAAAAGCAATCAAATCGCAATCGAAATGCAATCGAACTCAGTCGACATCGAACTCAAATCACAATCGAACTATGATAATTAGTGGAGAAGGGACAGTGCGAGATATGAGTGGTTGGGATTAAAAGTAATTTGAATAGGAAACTCTACCGCATTCGCATCGATCGCAATCGAAATCGAAATATCAGAAATCGTCGCACCGAACACTCGAATCAGGCTACCAGATGATCGACTAGCCGGCCGATCGGACTGCTGTCCAATCGGACAGGTTGTCCGATCGAGCTGCCTGGCCGATCGGCCAGCACTTTCCCCATTTGAAAGCCTATAAATACCCATGTCATTGTCATCATTTCAACTTTTGGAAACCCTCTGTCCGACCAGCTCGTGTTCCTCACATTTCTTCAGATTTCTCGCGATTTCGGTAAGATCTCGTCCTAAATCTTGTACTTTCTTGATCTACACGCACTCCTACACCTTTCTATCTTTTAAATCTTAACTTTTAACCCTGAAATCATCAAGATTTGGGGTATTCTAGGGTGACGTCATCATGAAGTTCTTATGGACTTCAAGATTGACCTCATTCCACCAAGGATAACTCAGGTCTGAAGGATTTCCACATGATTTCCCAACGATTTTGCATAGATCTGAACATTTCCAAAAGGATAAAAGAGTTGAAAGAAATAATCACAAGTTTTCTTATTCTTTTACACTCAATGCACTCAAAACCGGTAGAATCGAACCTTGTTCTTGTCTCCTACTCATTCTTAATGTTGTGCTAGTCCAAGATCCGGATTCCATCCACGAGGTTGACTGATTACGGGTTAAACGTTAAACACCGTTCCGAACCATTCACCAACCGAATTTGGGTGATTCTTGTCCAATCAGGAGAACCAAGTAAGGACGAGGTCTCTATTGTTTGACTCGTTGTCAAAATACTTCGATAAAGCGACAAACAAATAAAACAACCAAGTGTTAGACGAGCAGGCCGAACAGGACAAGGTACTGTCCGATCGGACTGCTGTCAGAACGGACAGCCAGCCGAACGGACAGACAGCCGAACGACTGGCCAGCCGATCGGCTAGCACATGGGTCCCACACTTAGTCAACTTATTTTGAAGTTTAAGTATTGAACGAACTGCTGTCTGATCGGACTACCATCTGATTGGATTACTCTTCGAATCATGAGATACTTTACTTCAACCCTTAATCAATTTTGCAACATGTTCAATACACAAGGATTGCCACCCGATCGAACTACTGTCCGATCGAGTGCCTTCTGCTGAGAACTTGTTTGTGCTGAGGTACCTAACCGATCGGGTTGCCGGCCGAACGAACGACCGTCCGATCAACCGACCTGAAAGGTAAAGATACTTCAATGTTTTCAAATGCTGCAACAAAGACTTCAAAAGTCAAACCATCATACACAAACACATCTTACTCAAAGGGAGAAACAATCCACTCGAATAGCCATCCGATCAGACTACCGTCCGACCAGACAACTATCCGACCGGACTGTCAACCGCACGGTCAGCCGTCCGATCGGACTACCGTCCGATCGACTAGCTGTCCGGTCCATCAACACTTGTTTCCGTTTTACGCGTTGCTTATCGTATTACTATCGAACTATTCAGGCTAACCCTACTCTCAAGCGCTCCCTTCAATCCATCAATCGCTGTGAGTATACTCGATCCCTTTTTGCTTTACGCACTTTTGGGTGTTACGAACGTTACGAATATTCAATCACAATCAACACACTACTCAATACTATTTGAACGCTAACCGTTAAGGCATGTTATACGTGGCTTATGAATGCTTGTTTGTTATGTTTACATATGGAATGTTGTCTACCTGCCTTAGCAACGATAGTACTATAGTTTGGACTCAGCACCTGTTCGCAGGGGTTGTTAAGGACAATTACTTGCATGGATTACGGTGGTAATCATGTATTGCGAACTGCCTCTGGCAGTCAACCCGCAGTCATTGGTATCGATGGATCTATGTCGATAACTAACGTGCTTCATTTCACTATGTGTACGTGCTGGTTATGCGTAAACAAAATTTGAACTTTATATGCTATTATCAAACTTGTATGCTCACCTTTACATTATATGTATTGACTTTATTTTAACGTATGTGACAGGTGCTTAGGATGCATATCTGGTAGGAAATCGAAGCTAGAATAAGGCTCTAGAGGCCAACAAATAGTTGTCTGTACAAATTTAATTAAGGGTCTCTAGAAGCAGATAAACAATTGCTTTATTTGAAATCTGAGTTGTCGGAACAGACTACTTGCTTAGATTTTGTCTGTAATAGTTTGTTTACGTTTTGAGACATGGTATGGGACATGTTATTTTAAATTGGTTGGTAATGTTAATTGTTATGGAAATTTATGGACAATCTGTTTCGCTCAGTGCCATGCCCCGATGTTTCCGCCATTGGTTGGGGTGTGACACAAATGGGTCAGGTAAGACTGATAAAGCCAAAATTGAAAGCGACTGCAAAAATTGCATGAAAGACTACAAGGTTTGTAGTACACATGCATATCTCAGTGCTAAAAAGACTGAAGAACTGACTGATAGAGTCAGAGAAGTTGAAAATCAAATCTTAAGTCATGACAAATTGGTGAAAGCTTCAAATGATCGAATCAAGGAATTAACTGATAAAATTGAAAAAGATAAAATTGAAGTAGAACAAGTTAGGAAAGAAAATGAAAAGTTAATTCATGAAAACCGTCAACTTTTTGAAAATCATGAGAAGCTAAAAAGAACGATAAAATATTCTGATGAACGCAACGGTAAAACAACCAAAGAAAACCTTCAACTGTCAGGAGTACTTCAGTTGAAAAAAAAGCAAATCAACCAACAGTTGGATGAGATTGCTAATCTGAAGCTTCAGTTTCAGGAAGCTAAGATTGAAAACGAACGAATCAATCTGAAACTCAACACTTACAACTCCGTGAGTTTTGTTCTCCAACACATAGTTCCCAAACCCATCGGGAAGAACAAAGCTGGTGAAGATGTATATTCGGACGGAACTGGGGTAGGGTATCATCAAGTTCCACCGCCAGTATTGAATAATTTTTCAAAGAAAAAGTCCGGGTTGGTTAACGATGAAGAGACGAATGAGGTTTAATTACCAGAAACAATCGATATCACATTCTCTTCATCATCTGATAATGACAGTGTTCAGTCCGAAGTTGTTAAAAATGTGGTTGAAAATGTTTTTAAATCTGACAGTGACTCAACTGAGGACGAAGAATGCTTTTTGGACAAATACATTCCGAAATCAAAATCCAAAGACAACTTAAGTGAAGAACCTACTCTTGTGATGTACAAGATGTCGGGATCGGATAAGTCGTATTCGGATCTTGAGTTTCCTCTTGAAAATGTGAATGTCGACAAATTGAAAAATGTGTTTAAACTGGTTAAGATTGATGTGTCTGAAATCGAAGGTTTGAAACATTCAAAAAGGCAATTGAATTTTGAAAAAGATAAATCTTACTACAAAAAACTGTTGTCCGCCACGTTTTTCTAACAAAAACCAAAACATATGGTCGGGTGGTTATCAGGGTGGTAAGAACAATCAAAGAAGGAACTTTCAAAACAAGAAGTTTGTTGAGAAAAAGGTGTTTGTAAAAAGCTCGAGTTCTCATTCCGAGCAAGAAACTGATTTTTTTTCAAAATCAAATGAAGAATTTTTTGAGAAGAAGGCCTCACAGCCTCAGACCGAAGGGACAAGTCAGGAAGTTGATACCCGTACATCCTTTAAGTGCAACAAAGTTGGACACATTGCACGAAAGTGCACCAACTCACAGCCTAAGTCTGCGGTTGTCGAAAGTCCGAAAAAGAAAGTTGATGTAAAAGTCAAAGCTCCAATGGTTGTTGAGAAGAAAGTTTTGAAAAATGATAACACCAAAATCAAAACTGAACCCATAAAGAAGTTGGTAACCAAAACTGACAAATTTTATAAACGGGTTGCTTCGTCTCAACAAACTTGGAAGCCAAAATCTGATGAAAAGAAAACAAGTTCTCCAAAACCAAAGGTTTCTGAGTTGGCAAAACAATCATCTTCTACCACATCGGTAAAGATGAATGTTCCTTTGGATTACTATGAAAAACTTGAGAAACAGAAACAAACTTCTACTACTTCTGGAAAGAAGTATGTTGCAAAGAAAGACCAATCATCTGGTCAACCTCCGAAAAACGATTTCTTCTTATACAAAAAGGTTGAGATTGGGTCTGAAGAAGGCTTAAAAATGAACGACAAAAATTTTCCACCACTCTACACTGGAAAAAACTCACCTCAACGTCATACTACCTGAGTCAAAAGAGGCTTGGGTGGCATCAAAATCTAACTAAATGTTTGTGATATGTGCAGGAGCTTCCAAGATCCGTTTCACGTTAGATTATGGATAGTGGAGCTCCTCGGCACATGACAGGGATAAAAGCCCTGCTGTACGATGTGAGAGGATTTAATGGAGGATATGTTGGTTTCGCCAGAAATCAGGGAGGTCGTATCATTGGTGAGGGAACTTTATCGAATGGGATAATCACGTTTGAAAGAGTAAACTACATCGCCGAGCTGGAAAACAATCTTCTGAGCATATCTCAAATTTGTGATCGTATGTATTCGACGCACTTCACAGATAAGGAATGTATGATCTTGAAGCCGGGGTTTGTCATCCCCGAGGAGTGGGTCAACATGAGAGCACCAAGAGTCAACGATCTGTACGTGTTGGACATGAGCGTAGCCACTACTACCACGAGCCAGACTCACTGCTTCATGTCAAGAGCCACCGAAAAGGAGTCACAATTGTGGCATAGGAAGATTGGCCACATTCACCTGCGAAAGATGAACTACCTGGTGCACAACGAATTGGTAAATGGTGTTCATTTAAAAGGTTTCCATCTTGAAGGGGAGTGTATTAGTTGTGTCAAAGGTAAGCAACGGAAGAAATCTCACCCTGGAAAGAAGATGAACTCAGTCTCGAGGCCGTTGGAGAGACTTCACATGGATCTCTTTGGTCCTGTGAATGTCAAAAGCATAACTAGTGATCTCTACTGCTTAGTTGTCACAGACGACTTTTCAAGATTTTCGTGGGTAACGTTTCTGAAGACAAAATATGAGACATTTGAGAGTTTGATGACACTTTTCAGAAAGATTGAAAACTTGTACCGAACCCGCATCAGAAGATTAAGAAGTGACAACGGTACAGAGTTTAAGAATAACAGAATGGAAGAATATTGTGATGAAAGAGGTATTCTGCAAGAATTTAGCGCACCTTATACTCCGCAACAAAATGGAGTAGCAGAAAGGAAAAATAGGACGCTAATTGAAACGGTCAGGACAATGCTTGCTGATTCAAAGCTACCTGTCAATTTCTGGGCAGAAGTAGTGTCTGCCGCTTGCTATACGCTCAACCGGGTTCTTACGGTGAAAAAGTTCAACAAGACGTGTTTTGAGCTAATCAACAATCGCAAACCAAACCTGAAGTATCTGGAACCGTTCGGGTCTCCCTACACTGTTCTAGAACCATATGGCAAATTTGGTCCAAAGAGCATTGAAGGAATCTTCGTAGGTTATGCAAGTCCAATGAGAAGAGTCTTTGTTCCAAAATTCAAGCGGATTATAGAAGCACATCATGTTGAATGCCAAGGTTATACAATGCCACCTCAGAATCCCGGGGACTCATGGCATTTCAATTATGACACTCTGTGGGACTCAATCGAAATAGAGGAAGAACCAGAGTTCAATGCCAAAATTCAAGACGAGTTGGATATTCTAAGAGAATATGAAGCAGCACAGGAAAGATTCCCAGCAGAACCTTCTAGACGTCAATGCCAAACTTCAAATGATGATGAAGCTGGTCCAAGTAATGCTGGTGAGAATGATGATGTTCAGCAAACTCCGACATCTTCAGAACGTAAACATGCTCCTGACAATCAGACGGCAGGCAACGATAATTTAGAATCTGATGATAGGCCAATATTCGATCGTGGTGATTCAGAGTCTGAGGGGGAGCAAATCCAAACTTCAAATCAGACAATTCCAGTCAGTGAACAAGTCGCAGAAAAAAACATTACGAATTTGGAAAGTGAGGTAGATGTTCCAGGCGAGGTGATGCCGAGAACTCTTTCATATCATCCAGAAGAATTGATTATCGAAGAGCTGTAATCAGGCGTCCGCACCAGACAACAGATTGACCAGGGCCTTACTTGCTTTTTTACAAAAGTTGCTCCTTTACAAACAGAGTTTTCACTTAGTTGTTTCATTTCGCAGATTGAACCGAGAACGTACAAGGAAGCACAAACTGAAGATTGCTGGGTCAACGCCATGCAGGAGGAGCTCAATCAGTTTGAAAAGTTGGGTGTCTGGAAATAGGTGGATTTGCCTGATTGTCATAGGAAGATAAACACTAAGTGGGTGTTTAAGTGCAAAAGGGATGATCGAGGGGTTATTATTCGCAACAAAGCTCGACTCGTAGTCCATGGTTTCAGTCAGCAGGAGGGTATAGATTTCACTGAAGTATATGCTCCGGTTGCTCGACTAGAAGCAATTAGAATCTTCCTAGCATTTGCATCTTGGAAAGGATTTAAAGTTTATCAGCTAGATGTGAAGTCGGCATTTCTCTATGGCAAGGTGAAGGAGGAGGTATATGTCGGACAACCACCGGGCTTCATCGACCCAATCCATAAGGATAAGGTTTATCTCTTGGATAAGGCGTTATATGGCTTACATCAGGCCCCGAGAGCCTGGTACGAGACCCTGTCTCAACATTTGCTAGCCAACAACTTCATCAGAGGAAAGATAGACGCCACCCTCTTTACAAAAGAAGTCGACGACCATCTTCTGATAGTCCAAATTTACGTGGATGACATAATTTTTGGATCAACCAATGAAGAACTCTGCAAAGATTTTGAAAATGTAATGAAGAAGAAGTTTGAAATGTCATCAATGGGTGAGATGAAGTTCTTCTTAGGGCTTCAGGTTGATCAACTGCCCGAGGGAACGTTCATACATCAGACGAAGTATGTTCACGATGTCTTAGAGAAATTTGGGATGTCTGGGACTGCTCCAAATTCCACCCCATTAGCGACGAACCATGGAATAAACTCCGATCTCACTGGAGAGAGAGTGGATGAAACGTTTTATCGCTCCATGATCGGACCACTGATGTATTTAACGGCATCGAGACCGGACATTATGTATCCAACCTACCTCGCGGTCCGATTTCAATCAAGCCCCAGAGCTTCGCATATGAGGATCCTCAAGAGGATATTGCGCTACCTGAAAGGAACTCCTAGCTTGGGGTTGTGGTATCCAAAGGATGGTGATTTCACGCATGAGGGGTACTCTGATTCCGATTTTGGATGCTGCAAAGTGAATGCTAAGTCAACAACTGCGGGAAGCCAGTTTTTTGGACCCCGATTGGTCACCTGGAAATGTAAGAAGCAGACCTCTGTTGCTTTGTCTACATGTGAGGCTGAGTATGTATCTGCTAGCAGCTGCTGCTCCCAGATCTTGTGGATCCAGCAACAGATGCGCGACTACGGTTTGCAATTTCTTTCCACCCCTATCTTTGTTGATAATGAGGCATCCATAAACATAACAAAAAATCATGTTCATCACGCTAAAACCAAACACATTGAAATTCGTCATCACTTCATTCGAGACTGTTTCGAAAAGAAGTTGATACGAATAGAAAAAATCCACACCGATGAACAAAAAGCTGACTTACATACCAAAGCGTTTGACAAAACTCGTTTTCAATATCTTTTGAAACTTAATGGTATGAAGTTACTATCGGTTGCGGAGGGGATTTTTGGCGTAGATGAAGGTACCACTGTAGATGATGTTGAAAAGCAATCTGCAATGGTTTATCGATTTTTTAGCTGTTTTGGTATTTAGGGGGATATAGGTTATATTTTCAGAAAATACAAAAACAATAAAAAATCCAAAAACCCAAAAACATGATATATTTCAAAATCCAAAAACAATAGAAAATCTGAAAAAAAACTTGTGTAAAAAGGGGAAATGATAGTACATCAGCTAGACAGTTACGGTACGCTAAAGATTTGTAAAGTTTAAAGGTGTTAAGTAGTCTTGTTGATGATATGCCGATAGGTTTTTACATAATTAGTAAATTTGTTTGGGATATAAACATAAATCATGTCTTGCTTATTACGTGGGGAACACCTCTTGGATATATAGGTAACCCCTGAAATCTCGTTTGAAAGACTCTATTTCTGACATACTAGGTCTATGTGCCTAATGATATCTGGGGTATTATACCAGGACTTCTGATTTTGTGGAAGCAATAGCCTAGTCCTCGTATAATACTCTGCACTGCTTTATTATTAAAGCCCACCCTCAGCATAAAAAATGATGAAACATTGAAAAATGCTATTCATGTGCTGTTGAAGAAAAGATCCCCAAACGGGACACACCGAAAGTCGAGCCATCATCTCTCTATCTGAACGGAAGTTCAACCTGAGCTCTCATGGCCTCGCATTACCCATTTACAGATATCATTATTGTACGTTCACCTGTAAGACTGAATATAGAAAGTCTGGATACGGGAGTATATTCTGAGGTGGTACACGCGTATAAGTTAAGTCTTTAAAACACTAATTCGTATCCTGAATAGATTAAAATTTGTGTGAAAATTTAAAGTGGATCAGTATATCGCCAATCACTGTGAATTGTTTAATGCTTAGTATGAAATCAAAGCTTAACGGTACTAGTAGCCTGTCAGCAACTGATATTATCCCCTAACACGCTCACCAAAAATATGTTTGTATATAGTTTATGTATATTGCATTTCATTTCATTTTAACATTCAAAACCCAAAAAGATTTCATTGCGTCTTAGTCTAGAAACTTTCTTTAAAATCCAAAAAGATTTTACATTTCTGCTTTGTTTTTGTGACACCCGTGTCACTGCGACCATCAAACAAATGCCAAACCAATGAAATATTGTATTTCATACTTGGGATTTGTAAAAATATGTGTATCGATTGCACATATCAACTCTTGTTTCGATTTCAAGCTCTAAATCGCTTTCTGGAAGGTTATACACGCACTGATGCGTAAATATAACCACTTTAATGCAACGAACACTCCAGAATAGTGAAATAGGCTTAACATACCTTAAATAACCTTTACATAACTTAGATATAAGTTTTGGAAGGTTTGGTGTGGTGAAATCAAAGTTTAATCGCTTACAGGGACTAAATTTGACAAACTGCGAAAGTATGCCAATTTGAACTGTAACAGACATTCCGGGACATGACCATAAGTTAAACATACCATAAATATCCTTTACATAGCTTAGAAATAGGCTTTGAGGTGTTCGGTATGCTAAAATAAACTTTTGTGTCATTCAGGGACTAAAAGTGTCAAAAAGTACACAAGTTTGCAGTTTCGCGCATAACTTACGTTCTGAATACATCCGGACATCCAAAAATTTATGTAAGCTCTAAAATATTTTATTTTAGTGTTCGCCATAAGAAAAATCCATTCGTCACGTCATTTGGATCGTTTTTCGCGCTTGTGCGCATTCCGTCGTAATTAAGCGAACATCGCGTTCGTACGACCAAACGAACCAACATCCGGCATATTTTTGAGCATGTTTTGAGTTCCCTATATTTTAACTTCATTTTAGAGCCTTGAAATGAGGTTAACGGGGTTCAAACGCATCGAAAAAGGCCTTAAACACGTGCAGGGACCATTTCTGCCAACTTTGAAACATTTCTGAATCAGAGAGGTGCTAGCGTAGCGCGAGCCCTATAGGCTTTACCAGTCGCGCTACGCAACTGCCTAACCAGACCAGATTCAATGTTTTAACAACAAGTTGCAGCTGATTGATCCTCCACCACACATTCTTACATGTCTAGTTAGCGGATAAGAACCATTGTTAGCTACCATGAGTTTCCGACAAGTGTACGGGTTGGATCATGGCACGTTTTCCATGAAACGATCCTAACGGTGGACCGAAAACTATATATACCCCATACCCCCCATTGCTAAAATCACTAGAATTCTAATTTGAGAACCTCTAAGTTGAAACCATTGTTTCATACCTGAGATTCTTGAATCGGGATTAGCATTCGGGGACCCTTCGTAAGTATTCTTTCGTTCTTTTCCTTATTTTATTGCTTTTCGAGTCCGAAAGTCAAACTTTGTTTGACTTTCAGCGTTGACCAGTAATGGTCAATGCGAAGTTCTTTTGAACTTCGCAACGTGAGTGTAACCACGTTGGTCATAGTCCCTTGGGACTATGCCCACTGATTACCACGTTGTCTAGGGTCGTAGGGTAAGCGATCTAATAAATCGCTTATACCTCGAACCCGACCCAGTTTGGTCGATCATTAGGATCCGACCAAACACATTAGGTGACCATAGTAGGTAGGGAATAACCTTCCGAGGTTATACCCTATGGTCACATCGTTTGAGTAGTTGTATGATAGGTAGTTTATATGCCTTAGGTAAATTACCAGAATACCCTTTTCATGTATAATTGGTAATTAAGCATATGTAACCTAAACTTTTGTCACATAACTGATTATGTAACATGTTTAGGCATATAACACTTGTCATAGGACTAGTTAGGCGGTCCGTACGCGTTCTACGCGCACGACGCGTTAAAGTAGCATAAGCTACCTAAACGGGTCGTAATGGGTCGAAATCACTCAGGTTAAGTTTCATTTAGTATGTAGGCTTTGTTAAACCAAATGACACGGGTCTCTACACTCGTTTGGTTTACAAACCCTAATGCTACCCAATCTTCCGATCTAGGTCCGGTTTATTAACATAGTTACCTATACTAGGTGCCGTTTGATTCCGTGATCTCTATCTTTGCTTGGTGGTTATCCTAGGACTTCTGAGCAATCTCAAGTGAGTACATAGACCCCTCTTTTACTGTTTTCCAAACTGTTTTGGGGTGGAACACATGTGCCTACTTGTTACTTTCATGCTTTCCTGTTTTAACATCATATACTGCTATGTTCGTTAGTACATTATAGTATATGATTTTATGACATTTCATGCTAGGTGTGCCCAATTGTGTGCATTACTTAGTACATCGTTTTACATGACATTTTGACATAGACATTTGACATAGACATTTCGGCATAGACATTTTAACATGATTGACATTTGATCATGCATTTCCCATAAAACATAACTTTGATTTAAACCAAGTTTTACTTCAATACTTTGTTTTTGTGCATATGGTTTAGTTGAGACATTTCACTTACCATACATGACATTTTGACATAGACATTTGACATGGATATTTTGACATAGACATTTGACATGGATATTTGACATAGACATTTGACATGGATATTTGACATAGACATTTGACATGGATATTTGACATAGACATTTTGATATGATTTACATCTTAACATAAACATTTTGTTATGTTATTCAATACATTTGACAATTTGTTTAAACATAGACATCTTACATTGGTGGTTTGTTTGGGTAAGTGATTTGAGTAACGGTGCGTGTGTAATATGATACAAGCATGGTGGATACGCCACTGGTACTTCCTATATATAAGTGTTTGTATGGTATTACATATCATAGCGTTATTTGAATCATTTCAGTTTGAGACATAGAACATTTTATACAAATAACATACTTTTCACAAGACATTGATTTATAAACAACTTATCTTATGCAAACATATGTTACTTGGTTATTCATTTAACCTTACATTTATTTATACTTATCATCTGATCTTATCGATTTTTAAATGATTTACAAAACAAAGCAAATAACAAGGTTCATGACTAAACATTTTCTCAAACATAAGTCATGAAACCTATTTTCACAAAACCTATGTATCTCACAGGCATTTTTATGCTGACGTACCTATTTTCACATGTGTTTTTCAGGAGCTGTTGCATAAGATGATCAAGATACACATAGGCAGACTTGGGCTTTAGTGACAATAAAAGATGCAAGACTAGTTAATTATGTTGTATTTCTTTGTTTGTTAAGACATTTTAACACCTTTAATCAATAAAACGAAACTTCAATTGCCATGGATTTGAAACAATTAATTCTGTTACAACACTCCCCGACATTTCCGCCACGTTTTGTATGTTCCACGTGGTCGGGGTGTGACAGAAAAGATGGTATCCTTCATCACCATGTTTTATGACTATATTTAAACCATACTATAAATACCTACCTACATATCCTAAGAACGTTTTCCATGAAACGATCTTAACGGTGGACCGAATACTATAAATACCAAATTCTTGTCATTCAAATCCTCGTAGAATCTTCCATATCTTTGGGTGCTATACTAAATCCTCAACGGGCTTGTACGTAATAGTAAAGACCCTTGGATTATATTGTACCATTCCATAATTAGATCCTGAGAGGTCTAGGTAAACAGATTGATCCAAAAATCTGGTTAGGAATATCATGTGATGATATAGCTGAAAGGACTCCTTGGTGGCCTAATTTAAAAGGATCCTTTGTCGATCTAGTTAAAAGGACCCTATGGTAGTTTAGTTACACTCATCATCAGGTTTGATTTTTCCTCCCCTTCACATTTCAGACAAATTGTGCGGACTATGCAAGGAATTGCGTAATTATGGATGCATACATAATTATGAAATTCAGTGCACAGAAACCACATCGAATTTGGTCATGTGTCTAGAGTCTATTCCGTTCATTTTTGTTTCTGAAGATGTAAAATGACTATTCCGTTCATTTTTGTTTCTGAAGATGTAAAATGACTATTCCGTTCATTTTTGTTTCTAAAGATGTAAAATGACTATTCTGTTCATTTTTGTTTCTGAAGATGTAAAATGACTATTCTGTTCATTTTTGTTTCTGAAGATGTAAAATGACTATTCCGTTCATTTTTGTTTCTGAAGATGTAAAATGACTATTATGTTCATTTTTGTTTCTGAAGATGTAAAATGACAATTCTGTTCATTTTTGTTTCTGAAGATGTTGTGGAAAATGACTATTCCGTTCATTTTTGTTTCTAAAGAATGCCTGTTGAAAATAACTCGGTTCATTTTTCATTTCTGAAAAAAATGTTCGTTAAAGAGAAATTACAGGATTACGTCTTGTTCATCTTTGATGGTTATTTAACACAAAGTCACAAATAGACTCCTACGAATTAATTTCGGGACGAAATTTCCTAAAGTAGGGGAGACTGTGACACCCGTGTCACTGCGACCATCAAACAAATGCCAAACCAATGAAATATTGTATTTCATACTTGGGATTTGTAAAAACATGTGTATCGATTGCACATATCAACTCTTGTTTCGATTTCAAGCTCTAAATCGCTTTCTGGAAGGTTATACACACACTGATGCGTAAATATAACCAGTTTAATGCAACGAACACTCCGGAATAGTGAAATAGGCTTAACATACCTTAAATAACCTTTATATAACTTATATATAAGTTTTGGAAGGTTTGGTGTGGTGAAATCAAGTTTAATCGCTTACAGGGACTAAAGTTGACAAACTGCGAAAGTATGCCAATTTGAACTGTAACAGACATTCCGGAACACGACCATAAGTTAAACACACCATAAATATCCTTTACATAGCTTAGAAATAGGCTTTAATGGGTTCGGTGTGCTAAAATAAACTTTTGGGTCATTCAGGGACTAAAAGTGTCAAAAAGTGCACAAGTTTGCATTTTCACGCATAACTTACGTTCTGAATACATCCGGACATCCAAAAATTTATGTAAGCACTAAAATATTTTATTTTAGTGTTCGCCATAAGAAAAATCCATTCGTCACGTCATTTGGATCGTTTTTCGCGCTTTTGCGCATTCCGTCGTAATTAAGCGAACATCGCGTTCGTACGACCAAACGAACCAACATCCGAGATATTTTTGAGCATGTTTTGAGTTCCCTATACTTTAACTTCATTTTAGGGCCTTAAAATGAGGTTAACGGGGTTCAAACGCATCGAAAAAGGCCTTAAACACGTGCAGGGACCATTTCTGCCAACTTTGAAACATTTCTGAATCAGAGAGGTGCTAGCGTAGCGCGAGCCCTATAGGCTTTACCAGTCGCGCTACGCGACTGCCTAACCAGACCAGATTCAATGTTTTAACAACAAGTTGCAACTGATTGATCCTCCACCACACATTCTCACATGTCTAGTCAGCGGATAAGAACCATTTTTTAGCTACCATGAGTTTCCGACAAGTGTACGGGTTGGATCATGGCACGTTTTCCATGAAACGATCCTAACGGCTAACCGAATACTATAAATACCCCACCCCCCATGCTTCAAAATTACAAGAACTTTGATTTGAGAAACTCTAAGTTGAAACTATTGTTTCATACCTGAGATTTTTGAATCGAGGTTAGCATTCGGGGACCCTTCGTAAGTATTCTTTCGTTCTTTTATTGCTTTTCGAGTCTTTCGAGTCTGAAAGTCAAACTTTGTTTGACTTTCTACATTGACCAGTTATGGTCAATGCGAAGTTCATTTGAACTTCGCAACGTGAGTGTAATCACGTTGGTTATAGTCCCTTGGGACTATGCCTACTGATTACCACGTTGTCTAGGGTCGTAGGGTAAGCGGTCTGATAAATCGCTTATACCTCAAACCCGACCCATTTGGTCGATCATTAGGATCCGACCAAATACATTAGGTGACCATAGTAGGTAGGGAATAACTTTCCGAGGTTATACCCTATGGTCACATCGTTTGAGTAGTTGTATGATAGGTAGTTTATATGCCTTAGGTAAATTACCAGAATACCCTTTTCATGTATAATTGGTAATTAAGCATATGTAACCTAAACTTTTGTCACATAACTGATTATGTAACATGTTTAGGCATATAACACTTGTCATAGGACTAGTTAGACGGTCCGAACGCGTTTCACGCGCACGACGCGTTAAAGTAGCATAAGTTACCTTAATGGGTCGCGATGGGTCGAAAGCACTTAGGTTAGTCTCAATGTAGTATGTAGGCCTTGTTAAACCATATCATATGAGATCCAATACTCATTTGGTTTACCAATCCTCATCCTATCCGATCTCCCGATTTAAGTCCGGTTTATTTATATAGTCTTAGATTGCCGACTGATTCCGTGCTCTCTCTAGCTTTGTTTGGTTGTTGTTCAAGACCTCCAAGCATTCTCAGGCGAGTACATTATTCCCCTATTTTACTGCTTTCAATTGTTTTGGGGTGACTCATATGTGCTAAATGTTTTTGATGTTATAACGATGGTTTCAAAAACGATTAAGACGATTTATACAAAACTAATAACGATTTCATAAAGTGAACAAACTTGTTTTTTGTAGTTACATAACAAATGACATTCATTAGCAATGATCAAGCCGACCAGTATTAGGTTATGGTACCATAGGATCTGACAAGTCCCGTTATTTACTACACCCGTAGTTATGTGTGGGTGTTGTGGGTAGCGACTGAGACCATCTTTTCTGTCACACCCCGACCACGTAGAACATACAAAACGTGGCGGAAATGTCGGGGAGTGTTGTAACAGAATTAATTGTTTCAAATCCATGGAAATTGAAGTTTCGTTTTATTAATTAGAAGTGTTACAATGTCTTAACAAACAAAGAAATACAACATAATTAACTAGTCTTGCATCTTTTATTGTCACTAAAGCCCAAGTCTGCCTATGTGTATCTTGATCATCTTATGCAACAGCTCCTGAAAAACACATGTGAAAATAGGTACGTCAGCATAAAAATGCCTGTGAGATACATAGGTTTTGTGAAAATAGGTTTCATGACTTATGTTTGAGAAAATGTTTAGTCATGAACCTTGTAATTTGCTTTGTCTTGTAAATCATTTGAAAAACGATAAGATCAGATGATATGTATAAATAAGTGAATAATGTATGGTTAAATGAATAACCATGTAAAAATGTGTTTGTATAAGATAAGTTGTTTATAACTCAATGTCTTGTGAAAAGTATGTTATTTGTATAAAATGTTCTATGTCTCAAACTGAAATGATTCAAATAACGCTACGATATGTAATACCATACAAACACTTATATATAGGAAGTACTAGCGGCGTATCCACCATGCTTGTATCATATTACACACGCATCGTTACTTAATCAAACCAAACCAAACAATGTAAGATGTCTATGTTTAAACCAACTTCAAAATGTATTGCAATAATATGTTAAAATGTTTATGTCAAGATGTAAATTATATAATGTATAACCAATGTCAAAAGTGTTTATGTGTCAAATGTAAACCATGTAATGTGTAACCAAAATGATATGTATGGCTAGTGAAATGCATCAACTAAACCATATGCACAAGAACATAGTATTGAAGTAAAACTTGGTTTAAATCAAAGTTATGTCCTGTGGAAATGCATGATCAATGTAAATCATGTAATATGTATCCAAAATGTAATCATGTGATGAATAACAAATGTACTAAGTATGCAACAATAGACATACGTAGCATGTGACCTGTACTAAGTATGCAACAATAGACATACGTAGCATGTAATGTAATGTAGAACGATGTACTAAGTACGCACACAATGGGCATACATAGCATGAAATGTAATAAAATCATGTACTATAATGTACTAACAAACATAGCCGGTATATGATGTGAAAACAGGAAAGCATGAAAGTAACAAGTAGGCACATGTGTTTCACCCCAAAACAGTTTGAAAACAGTAAAATAGGGGTCTATGTACTCACTTGAGATTGCTTAGTAGTCCTTGAGTAACAACCAAACAATGCTAGAGATCACGGATATCAAACGGCACCTAATATAGGTAACTATGTTAATAAACGGACCTAAATCGGAAGATCTGATAGAATGAGGGTTCGTAAACCAAACGAGTATAGAGACTCGTGTCATATGGTTTAACAAAGCCTACATACTAAATGAAACCTTAATCTAAGTGTTTACGACCCATTACGACCCGTTTAGGTAGCTTATGCTACTTTAACGCGTCGTTCGCGTGAAACGCGTTCGGACCGCTTAACTAGTCCTATGACAAGTGTTATATGCCTAAACATGTTACATAATCAGTTATGTGACAAAAGTTTAGGTTACATATGCTTAATTACCAATTATACATGAAAAGGGTATTCTGGTAATTTACCTAAGGCATATAAACTACCTATCATACAACTACTCAAACGATGTGACCATAGGGTATAACCTCGGAAGGTTATTCCCTACCTACTATGGTCACCTAATGTATTTGGTCGGATCCTAGTGATCGACCAAATGGGTCGGGTTCGAAGGTATAAGCGATTTATTAGATCGCTTACCCTACGACCCTAGACAACGTGGTAATCAGTAGGCACAGTCCCAAAGGACTATAACCAACGTGATTACACTCACGTTGCGAAGTTCAACCGAACTTCGCATTGACCATAAGCTGGTCAACGCTGAAAGTCAAACAAAGTTTGACTTTCTGACTCGAAAAGCAATAAAAGTAAGAAAAGAACGAAAGAATACTTACGAAGGGTCCCCGAATGCTAATCTCGATCCAAGAACTCAGGTATGAAACAATGGTTTCAACTTAGAGCTCTCAAATCCAGATTCTTGTGAGAAACGAGGTTGGGGTGGATGGGTATTTATAGGAATACCCGAACCGTTAGGATCGTTTCATGGAAACCGTGCTCGAATCCTACCCGTACATGTGTCGGAATGTTATGGTGACTAAATTGGCCACTCACCATAGGGTATCAACATGTGGCAAGGGATTAAGGAGTGGATAACAGCTGCAAACAGGCTGTTTTTAGCTGTTAATACATCGAATCTGGTCCCGAAAGTGCAAAACTGAGGATTCTGTCCAGTTAAGGCACTCGCGTAGCGCGACTGCATAGGCCCTTAGGGCTCGCGCTACGCCACTGCCCCCATGTTTCAGAAATGTTTCAAAACTGACAGAAATGGTCCCTGCACGTGTTTAAGGCCTTTTTCGATGCGTTTGAACCCTGTTAACCTCATTTCAAGGCTCTAAAATGAAGTTAAAGTATAGGGAACTCAAAACATGCTCAAAAATATGCCGGATGATGGTTCGTTTGGTCGTACGATCGCGATGTTCGCTTAATTACGACGGAATGCGCACAAGCGCGAAAAACGATCCAAATGACGAAACGAATGGATTTTTGGCAAGCCAAACACTAAAGCATAATATAGTCATGCTTACATAAATTTTTGGATGTCCAGATGTATTCAGAACGTAAGTTATGCGCGAAAGTGCAAACTTGTGCACTTTTTGACACTTTTAGTCCCTGAATGACCCAAAAGTTTATTTTAGCACACCAAACACCTCAAAGCCTATTTCTAAGCTATGTAAAGGATATTTATGGTATGTTTAACTTATGGTCATGTTCCGGAATGTCTGTTACCGTTCAAATTGGCATACTTTCACAGTTTGTCAACTTTAGTCCCTGTAAGCGATTTAACTTTGATTTCACCATACCAAACCTTCCAAAACTTATATCTAAGTTATGTATAGGTTATTTAAGGTATGCTAAGCCTATTTCACTATTCCGGAGTGTTTGTTGCATTAAACTGGTTATATTTACGCATCCGTGCGCGTATAACCTTCCAGAAAGCGATTTAGAGCTTGAAATCGAACAAGAATTGATATGTGTAAACGATACACATATTTTTACAAATCCTAAGTATGAAATACAATATTTCATTGGTTTGGTATTTGTTTGATGCTTGGAGTGACACAGGTGTCACAGTCTCCCCTACTTTAGGAAATTTCGTCCCGAAATTTAATTTTAGGAGAAACTTGTGGGGACGACGGTGATGTTTTCGCTTTGAATGAACCCCTTGAACCCTAAGTAGAACTCTGGGCCATGTTAGGATTCTTAGCGAAAATGTCAACCCTCAAGTGAAGTAATTGTAGTAACAAAACATGGAGTTTTGAACTACGGACAGAAGAACGTTTCTTATGAAGACTCATCATAGGAAATTGTGTGTGTGATTGAGATCAGAATTGGGGAGTGTGAGAATAAATGACATTGGTCAAAGTCCAAGACTTCTCCCGTATCATTACTCTTGCCACTGTTGGTCTTAACACATGACAAAACTTCCTGTGGTTTCTATGCACTGAATTCCATAATTATGTAGGCCTCCATAATTACGTAGTTCCTTGCACAGTCCGCACAGTTCATTTCATAACAATCTCTTGATTTAGACCACCCGAGGGCCTATTTAACTACATAAACACATGATATATTTAACTAGATTGTCGAACCAATCTATTTAACTTAGATCGACGTAGGATCTCTTTAACTAAACTACCCACGGGGAAATATTTAACTGCATCGACGTAGGATGTATTTAACTAGATTGTCGGACCAATCTATTTAACTTAGATCGACGTAGGATCTCTTTAACTAAATTACCTACGGGGAATATTTAACTACATCGACGTAGGATGTATTTAACTAGATTGTCGGACCAATCTATTTAATTTAGATCGACGTAGGATCTCTTTAACTAAATTACCTACGGGGAATATTTAACTACATCGACGTAGGATGTATTTAACTAGATTGTCGGACCAATCTATTTAACTTAGATCGACGTAGGATCTCTTTAACTAAATTACCTACGGGGAATATTTAACTACATCGACGTAGGATGTATTTAACTAGATTGTCGGACCAATCTATTTAACTTATCAACACATGTTGTCCTTAAACTTTGGAATAGTACTTTATAATCCAAGGGACTTAACTACAACGTAGAAGTCCATTAAGGATTTAAGATAGTACCTTTTTGAATATCCTACTACGAATCCTTCATATGAAGATAAGAAAGATTCTATGAGGATTTGGATAGCGAATATCCAGAGTATACAAAAACACAAAATGCTTAAAAGGAAAGACAAGATGCATAAACACATAGTCACATAAACACATAGTCACATAACCAAATGAGTGTAGGATATGTAAACCAAATCATGGAAAACGTTCTTAGGATAATAACTGATTAAGTAACATGTTGATAATTCGTTTAAACCATATCTTTGAGAATGCTAATCAATCAAATCAGATTGGTAAACCTAGTCTATAACCTTCTTAGGACCCTAACGCGAGTTTACTTGCGTTTAGTCATAAAACAATACCGTCACCTATCCTTAGGCGACTACCACAACAAGAACATAAATTTCAAAACCGCTTTGAAAACTAATCATCTGTTCTAGGATGATTTATTACAAGGTTTTCAACCCTCTATTGTAAGGTTTTGAACCCTCTGTTATATGGTTTTGAACCCCTTTGAATTTTCAAAATCTCGTCAAGGTTTTGGGTTTTAAATAATGTGAACACGTGCAAACTGGAACGGTGAATACCTGTATTCTGGGATTTCTGTCTAGGCAAGCACTTCGTATACATCTCATTAGACGCGAGACCAGTTGTGCTTACCTGGGAATTCTTGGGATGAGTGTTCACTTATAGGCGAGCATGTCTTCGCGATACATTATTTTTGACCTATTTACTTTGATTAATCACCGAGGTCGTTTGTTGCTTTGTAGTAACAAACAAATGACCACTATCCTTGCTTTCATCAGATTTGTTTCATCTCATTCTTTTGGTCTAATTCTCTCACTCGTTTCCTTTCATGTTTCCTCTTTTAGAATGCCTCCTCGACGTGAAAGCCAGATAGCGACTGCCGAACTGGCAGAAATCATCGCGCAGCAAATGGCTGCTGCCTTCCCAAATCTTTATGCTCAAATGATGCAAGCCATCAACAACAACAATGCTCCCTGCAACTTCAAGAGTTTCAACTCGGCTAAACCGCTCAAGTTTAGTGGTTCTGAGGGAGCAACTGGGCTTCTTCAATGGTTCGAGAGCATTGAGAATACGTTCCGTCACGTTCAGTGTCCTGAAAATCGCAAGGTCGAGTTTTCTTCGAGTGTGTTTCAGAAGAGGGCTCTTACGTGGTGGAACGGGATTATGAGAGACCGGGGTGCTGAAGTTGCACTAGCACAGACTTGGGCCGAGCTTAGAGCTCTTATGATGAGGGAGTTCTGTCCTCGTCATGAACTGCGAGCTTTGGAGAGGGAGTTTGATGATTTGAAGCAAGACAGTGGTGAACATCGAGCCTATACCGACCGTTTTGAAGAATTGAGCCTGTTGTGTCCTGCTATGGTTACTCCTGTGGATAAGGCGATCGAGAAATATACTGATGGTCTTCCTGACCTAGTTCAGGATATTGTTACTGGCAGCAACCCTACTACTGTCAGACAAGCCATTGAATTGTCAGCTACTCTAACTGAATCCCACATCAGAAAGAAAAAGCTTTTTCGGAAAGGCGACAAGAAACCAGAAGCTAATGTTCAGGAGGAAACCAAGGAAAGCAAAACCGAACCTTCTAAGAAACGTAAGGCTTCGCAGAATTTTGCGATTGCTGCTCAACCCAACCAAAACACCCGCAACCAACCAACTCAACCTCCTGCAAGGAAACCTTATGCCGGTACTGCACCGATATGCAACAAATGTAATGCACACCACTTAGCTCACCTACAGTGTCGTTTGTGTGCATCATGTGGGCGACTCGGTCACCTGGCAAATGCTTGTCGTTTTACCCCGAACCAAGCTGGTCCAAACCAACCTCAAGTAAATCCTGCTCAAGCTCGTCTTCCACGAGGTCCTTGCTTCAACTGTGGCGAGATGGGCCATTTCCGAAGAAATTGCCCAAAGATTGCTAATGCGAATCCAGCGCAGGGATGAGCATCGGACCAACTAGAAGACAATGTTCTTTAGAAATAATCAAGCCTTATGTATTATTTTTCTTTTGTTGTCAAGGTCCATGAAACAGTTGTTGTTGTGGTTGTTTATAAATAAATCTTTTTATTCTACATTGCAATGTACAAATATGATGGCATGTACAAACAACGTATCCCCTACAATACCGACAATCAAGGAATCGTATTCCTTGAAGAACAGACTACCCCGTAATTTCTTTCATTTTATTATCTCTTGCGTTTTCCACGGAAATCCAGAGTACCCGTTTCTTCCAAGGAAACGAAGTACAAGGCGCAAGTTACAACTCTGTACGAATACCCAACATACCACTATAAATTCTTAATAGGGTACCAAAGGGTATTTCCGTATCTTCAAATTTTTGTGTTCCTTAATTCGAATATTGCGTTTTCTTGAAAACGAAATCGAATTTTTGGAAGATCTTTCTATCTTCATAGTTAGATTCTTGTTAATGTTTAAAGTGCCGAATGAAATCCATGAAATGGATTCCTAGTGTGCTTTAAATGCTTGTACATAATTAACAAAACAAAACTTACAAATTAAAGATCTAGATAAACAATTTTGTGGCTATATGACTATGTGTTTATGCATCTTGTATTTCCTTTTAAGCATTTTGTGTTTTTGTATACTCTGGATATTCGCTATCCAAATCCTCATAGAATCTTTCTTATCTTCATATGAAGGATTCATAGTAGGATATTCAAAAAGGTACTATCTTAAATCCTTAATGGACTTCTACGTTGTAGTTAAATCCCTTGGATTATAAAGTACTATTCCAAAGTTTAAGGACAACATGTGTTGATAAAGTTAAATACATCCTACGTCGATGTAGTTAAATTTTCTCCGTAGGTAGTTTAGTTAAAGAGATCCTACGTCGATCTAAGTTAAATAGATTGGTCCGACAATCTGGTTAAATACATCCTACGTCGATGTAGTTAAATTTTCTCCGTAGGTAGTTTAGTTAAAGAGATCCTACGTCGATCTAAGTTAAATAGATTGGTCCGACAATCTAGTTAAATACATCCTACGTCGATGTAGTTAAATTTTCTCCGTAGGTAGTTTAGTTAAAGAGATCCTACGTCGATCTAAGTTAAATAGATTGGTCCGACAATCTAGTTAAATACATCCTACGTCGATGTAGTTAAATATTCCCCGTGGGTAGTTTAGTTAAAGAGATCCTACGTCGATCTAAGTTAAATAGATTGGTTCGACAATCTAGTTAAATATATCATGTGTTTATGTAGTTAATTAGGCCCTCGGGTGGTCTAAATCAAGAGATTGTTCGTGAATCAAATCCTTTGGTGACCTAGTTAAAGAGACTCTATTGCAGTCAAGTTAATTCACCACAGGATTATTCGTTTGATTTTTCCCCATACGCATTATGAAATGAACTGTGCGGACTGTGCAAGGAACTACGTAATTATGGAGGCCTACATAATTATGGAATTCAGTGCATAGAAACCACAGGAAGTTTTGTCATGTGTTAAGACCAACAGTGGCAAGAGTAATGATACGGGAGAAGTATTGAACTTCGACCAATGTCATTTATTCTCACACTCCCCAATTCTGATCTCAATCACACACAGTTTCCTATGATAAGTCTTCATAAGAAACGTTCTTCTGTCCGTAGTTCAAAACTCCATGTTTTGTTACTACAAGGACTTCACTTTGAGGGTTGAAATTGTCGCTAAGAATCCTAACATGGCCCAGAGTTTTACTTAAGGGTTTAATGGATCTATTAGAAGGCGAAACCGTCACAGCTGTCTTCACAAGTTTCCTCTAGAAATTAATTTCGGGACGAAATTTCCTAAAGTAGGGGAGACTGTGACACCTGTGTCACTGCGACCATCAAACAAATACCAAACCAATGAAATATTGTATTTCATACTTTGGACTTGGATAAATATGTGTATCTTTTGCACATATCAACTCTTATCCGATTTCAAGCTCTAAATCGCTTTCTGGAAGGTTATACACGCACTAATGCGTAAATATAACCAGTTTAATGCAACAAACACTCCGGAATAGTGAAATAGGCTTAACATACCTTAAATAACCTTTACATAACTTAGAAATAAGTTTTGAAGGTTTTGGTATTGCAAAATCAAGTTAAATCGCTTGCAGGGACTAAAGTTGACAAACTACGAAAGTATGCCAATTTGAACTGTAACAGACATTCCGGAACATGACCATAAGTTAAACACACCTTAAATATCCTTTACATAGCTTAGAAATAGGCTTTGAGGGGTTCGGTGTGCTAAAATAAACTTTTGTGTCATTCAGGGACTAAAAGTGTCAAAAAGTGCACAAGTTTGCATTTTCGCGTATAACTTACGTTCTGAATACATCCGGACATCCAAAAATTTATGTAAGCATGACTATATTATGCTTTAGTGTTTGGCTTGCCAAAAATCCATTCGTTGCGTCATTTGGATCGTTTTTCGCGCTTATGCGCATTCCGTCGTAATTAAGCGAACATCGCGATCGTACGGCCAAACGAAGTATTCTTTCGCGCTAAACACACCTAATGCCTTGGCAGTAGCGCTACCTGAGATTTTTGAATCGAGGTTAGCATTCGGGGACCCTTCGTAAGTATTCTTTCGTTCTTTTCCTTATTTTATTGCTTTTCGAGTCCGAAAGTCAAACTTTGTTTGACTTTCAGCGTTGACCAGTAATGGTCAATGCGAAGTTCGTTTGAACTTCGCAACGTGATTGTAATCACGATGGTCATAGTCCCTTGGGACTATGCCTACTGATTACCACGTTGTCTAGGGTCGTAGGGTAAGCGATCTAATAAATCGCTTATACCTCGAACCCGACCCATTTGGTCGATCATTAGGATCCGACCAAATACATTAGGTGACCATAGTAGGTAGGGAATAACCTTCCGAGGTTATACCTTATGGTCACGACGTTTAAGTAGTTGTATGATAGGTAGTTTATATGCCTTAGGTAAATTACCAGAATACCCTTTTCATGTATAATTGGTAATTAAGCATATGTAACCTAAACCTTTGTCACATAACTGATTATGTAACATGTTTAGGCATATAACACTTGTCATAGGACTAGTTAAGCGGTCCGAACGCGTTTCACGCGAACGACACGTTAAAGTAGCATAAGCTACCTAAACGGGTCGTAATGGGTCGAAAGCACTTAGATTAAGGTTTCAATTAGTATGTAGGCTTTGTTAAACCATATCACATGAGTTCCTACACTCATTTGGTTTACAAACCCTCATGCTACCCAATCTTCCGATTTAGGTCCGGTTTATTAACATAGTTACCTATATTAGGTGCCGTTTGATATCCGTGATCTCTAGCTTTGTTTGGTTGTTACTCAAGGACTACTGAGCAATCTCAAGTGAGTACATAGACCCCTCTTTTACTGTTTTCCAAACTGTTTTGGGGTGAAACACATGTGCATACTTGTTACTTTCATGCTTTCCTGTTTTCACATCATATACTGGCTATGTTTATTAGTACATTTATAGTACATGATTTCATTACATTTTATGCTAGGTGTGCCCATTGTGTGCATTATTTAGTACATCGTTTTACATTACATTTCATGCTAGGTGTGCCCATTGTGTGCATTACTTAGTACATCGTTTTACATTACATTACATGCTACGTATGTCTATTGTTGTATACGTAGTACAGGTCACATGCTACGTATGTCTATTGTTGTATACGTAGTACAGGTCATATGCTACGTATGTCTATTGTTGCATACTTAGTACAGGTCACATGCTACATATGTCTATTGTTATATACGTGGTACAGGTCACGAGCTACGTATGTCTATTGTTGTATACTTAGTACAGGTCACATGCTACGTATGTCTATTGTTGTATACGTAGTACAGGTCACATGCTACGTATGTCTATTGTTGTATACGTAGTACAGGTCATATGCTACGTATGTCTATTGTTGCATACTTAGTACAGGTCACATGCTACATATGTCTATTGTTATATACGTGGTACAGGTCACGAGCTACGTATGTCTATTGTTGTATACTTAGTACAGGTCACATGCTACGTATGTCTATTGTTGCATATATAGTACAGGTCACATGCTACGTATGTCTATTGTTGCATACTTAGTGCATTTGTTATTCATCACATGATTACATTTTGGATACATATTACATGATTTACATTAGACATGAACATTTTACATCTTGATGGTTTGGTTTGATTAAGTGATTAAGTTACGATGTTAAATAACTGATTATGTGAGAATGCTAATAAATCAAATCAAATCCTTAAACCATACTATAAATACCTACACTCATTTGGTTTAAACCATATCTTTAGGGGTCATAAATACCTACACTCATAAATAATTGACACATAACAATTTGATTTAATAAGATCGTTAAATCGAACATTTTACTACCTACACTCATTTGGTTTACAAACCCTCATGCTACCCAATCTTCCGATTTAGGTCCGGTTTATTAACATAGTTACCTATATTAGGTGCCGTTTGATATCCGTGATCTCTAGATTTGTTTGGTTGTTACTCAAGGACTACTGAGCAATCTCAAGTGAGTACATAGACCCCTCTTTTACTGTTTTCCAAACTGTTTTGGGGTGAAACACATGTGCATACTTGTTACTTTCATGCTTTCCTGTTTTCACATCATATACTGGCTATGTTTATTAGTACATTTATAGTACATGATTTCATTACATTTTATGCTAGGTGTGCCCATTGTGTGCATGACTTAGTACATCGTTTTACATTACATTACATGCTACGTATGTCTATTGTTGTATACATAGTACAGGTCACATGCTACGTATGTCTATTGTTGTATACGTAGTACAGGTCATATGCTACGTATGTCTATTGTTGCATACTTAGTACAGGTCACATGCTACATATGTCTATTGTTATATACGTGGTACAGGTCACGAGCTACGTATGTCTATTGTTGTATACTTAGTACAGGTCACATGCTACGTATGTCTATTGTTGCATATATAGTACAGGTCACATGCTACGTATGTCTATTGTTGCATACTTAGTGCATTTGTTATTCATCACATGATTACATTTTGGATACATATTACATGATTTACATTAGACATGAACATTTTACATCTTGATGGTTTGGTTTGATTAAGTGATTAAGTAACGATGCGTGTGTAATATGATACAAGCATGGTGGATACGCCGCTGGTACTTCCTATATATAAGTGTTTGTATGGTATTACATATCGTAGCGTTATTTGAATCATTTCAGTTTGAGACATAGAACATTTTATACAAATAACATACTTTTCACAAAAACATAGATCTACAAACAACTTATCTTATACAAACTCATCTTACATGGTTATTCATTTAACCATACATTATTCACTTTTTATACATATCAACTGAACTCATTGTTTTTCAAATGATTTACAAGACAAAGCAAATTACAAGGTTCATGACTAAACATTTTCTCAAACATAAGTCGTGAAACCTATTTTCACAAAACCTATGTATCTCACAGGCATTTTTATGCTGACGTACCTATTTTCACATGTGTTTTTCAGGAGCTATTGCATAAGATGATCAAGATACACATAGGCAAACTTGGACTTTAGTGACAATAAAAGATGCAAGACTAATTATTTATGTTGTATTTCCTTGTTTGTTAAGACATTGTAACACCTTTAATCAATAAAACGAAACTTTAATTGCCATGGATTTGAAACAATTAATTCTGTTACAACACTCCCCGACATTTCCGCCACGTTTTGTATCTTCCACGTGGTCGGGGTGTGACAGAAAAGATGGTATCAGATGT
Organism: Helianthus tuberosus; assembly: GCA_030545235.1. Taxonomy (NCBI): domain Eukaryota; kingdom Viridiplantae; phylum Streptophyta; class Magnoliopsida; order Asterales; family Asteraceae; genus Helianthus; species Helianthus tuberosus. Next base: position 153,399,347 of record CM060451.1, on the reverse strand, counting down.
AACACCTCGAAAATTCACGTCCCATAATGTGTAGACACATGTCAGATGTTTAAACGTGTGAAGGAAATATTATAGAAGGACTAAAGTTGACAAACATGGAAAGTATGTGGAAATACGTATTCTAAGTGTCAATTGTGAATAAATATAATGTACATTAACCCTACACGATGCTCATACCTTCAAACGAATAAATCATGGATCATACGAAGCTAAAAGTGAGAGATTACAAACTACAGGGGTTAAATGTGTCAACATGTTTAAAGATATACCTCTGATGGCCTTTTGACAAACCCGAAGCTTTGTAAATGTTAATTATGCTCACTAGAATGCACGATTTAAATTTCGTAAAGTTTCGTTAACGTATGAGAAAGTTATGATCGAATTCGTGTGCGAGGGGTTAAAGCGTCAACGTTGAAAGTTAGGCCTTTTCGGGTAACAATTGTTGGTGCACTACATCTGTCGACTTCGTCTTGTATCGAGTCTTAGACTAGTTAGAATAGATCAGGGCACGTAGAAAGAGAAAATGTTATAGAGTTAGTGAGATTTCGCTTGAACATCTAGATGTTGAAGAGATTTCGCTTGAAGCTACTCAAGCGAAATCAACATGTTAAGATTTCGCTTGAGATGCTGAAGCGAAACCTTAATGTCTATATATAGGAGATCAAGGTCAAGCGAAATCAGAAGTAGTTTTTGTGTAATTTCCATACCGAGGTGCTGCCGGTGTGAGAACTGATTGTAATTGTTTTCATATCAATACAAATCAGTGTTAAAGTGAAGATTTAGCTGTTTTAAAGTCAAATACTTGTTTTCCGCACCTGTATTTGATGGAATTCCTCTGAACCGACTCGTTTAGGTCGCGAACACATCTTAACATGTTTTTGTGTAATTTCCATACCGAGGTGCTGCCGGTGTGAGAACTGATTGTAATTGTTTTCATATCAATACAAATCAGTGTTAAAGTGAAGATTTAGCTGTTTTAAAGTCAAATACTTATTTTCCGCACCTGTATTTGATGGAATTCCTCTGAACCGACTCGTTTAGGTCACGAACACGGTCCTTACAATTGGTATCAGAGCTCAGGAGGAGGAGTTCTGCAAAAATCAGCCGAAATTGATCACATTCTCTTACTTCTACACCTTCTTTTAGCAGTTCAGAAACTTTTCACGGTCAAAAGCTGTTCAATTTCTCACAGATTGTTTAAAAGTACACGATAACAAACCCTTGAAAGTTTCACAGCAAAATTCGACTTAAAAGTGATCAAAATTGACCTTCGAATGGATTTCGCTTGAAGAACAAAGTTTCATTGGACGATTTCGCTTGAAACTTCAAGCGACACTTTATATTTCGCTTCAAACAGGATATGTTTTCGCTTCAAGGTTTTCGCTTCAGGATTTCGCTTCAGAAAGTTGTCACTTGAAAGTTTCGCTTGAACCATTTCGCTTCAAGAATTTCGCTTAAAGCATTTCGTTTCAAGGATTTCGCTTCAACCAGTTTGACAATTTCGCTTCAAAGACTGTTCACTTGACCAGTTCGCTTGAAAGACACATAGTGACTATTTCGCTTGAAAGTGACTGAAACATGGATAACGATTTCCACAATGCGTTTGCAACACCATCTAGTTCATCTTCCATTGCTCAGAACATGAATTCAGAAAACGAAACGGGGACGACTCAGAAACCCCCGAAGCTTATGGGCATTGAGGAATACTATGGGTGGAAAGATAGATTCGAAAACTGGGTGCAAGCAAACCATTTAAGATCATGGGAATGTATTTTGACAAAGTATACTATACCACGAACCGAAATGCAGATTGAAAAACAGCTTTCAGATCTTGGTAAAGAAGAACGGGAAATGTATCGAGCTGAAAAGATGATGATCAGTTTGCTTCAACAGGCCATCAAAGAAGACATCTTCATACTACTTCAACATGACAAAACATCAAAATCAATATGGGATGCTCTAAAAATAAAGGTTGAAGGCAGTGCGAGTATGATTAAAAGCAAGAAGGCATTGCTTAAAAAAGAGTTTGATTTGTTCACAAGTTTGCCCGGAGAAGATACAAAGAAACTTATTGAACGATATTGTCACTTAGTGCGAACAATGTCAATGATGAACATCACAAAAGAAAATGAGGAATGGGTGGATAAACTTGCTGATGCATTACCTCAGAAAGAGTGGGGAACTTATTTGATGATACTGAAGAATACTGGAGTTTATGATAGGTTGTCAATCTCTCAGTTCATTGAAAAAATTGAAAGTCAGGATTTGGAACAGCAAAAGATCGCAAGGATGAATAATCCAAGTGGTCAACAAGATGTAAAGATGTATTACAAGGGTAGTGTTCTGACTCCAGAAGCTGAAAGAAGTCCGAAAATCCAGACTGCCTATAGTGTTGGGGATTCTACAGAAAAAACTGATCAAAATTCAAACAAAAGCAACAGTGGTTTCTCATTGTATCCAAGTGTAAATCCAAAAAGCTCATCAGAAAGTTTTCAGTCTCAAAGCACAAAGATGGGAAATGGTTGTGTGATTCAATGCAATATAGCTCTAAATCTTCCAGAAGGTCAAAGTTTTTCTGAAGACACTGCAAAAGATCATATGGCATTACTTGGTTCCGTGCTTATCTCATATGAAGGTTTAGTGGCTGGTCGGATTGGAAATTCTATGCTTACCAAAGAGGATTACGACCAGATAGATGCTGAAGAGATGGAATTAATGGATATCAAATGGTGTCTTGCAAGTGTTCTTAGACGTGCTGAAAAGTTCAAGACAATTACCGGGAGAAATGACTTTCTTGATGCTTGTGTTTCTACGTTAGGTTTTGATAAATCTAAAGTTACTTGTTTCAGATGCAGGGAAAAAGGTCATTTTAAGCGGGAGTGCAAAAACAGAGAAGTTAGTGGTGCTCAGAATCCATTTGGAAAAGATGACTACTACCGAAAAGCCATTTATCAGCAAGTTGGTCAGACACAAGACTCACAGACGGCTCATGGTAGAAAGATTGAAGATTTAAAGAAAGGATGTTTGGTAGATTTCAACTGGAGCAACTACATTTCTTCTAATAGCACAGCATGTTTAGTAGACCAAAATGATGAACGACTACCAGAAGGCTTCAGCTGGGATATGTTTGTTGATGAAAAGGGTGATTTCAAAGCTTTCATTGCCAAGATTGTTCGAGAGCCAGATTTGTTTGCTACTTGGATGAGATCTATTGGAGAGAATTTGAAAAGTGAAGATGAAAAGTCTGTGTCAACTGATGAAGAGTCAGATAGTACTGATAAAATTTCAGAGAGATCTGGAGAAATTTCAGAAAGTGCTGATGCTGAATCATTAAGTACAGATGAGAGTGTGCAGAATGATGTTACTTCAGAAAAAGAAGTTGTTTTTGATCAAACACCATCTGATTCTGGTGTATCAGATGCTGATTCTGACAAATCTGTAGAGTTTGATCAAACACCGATTGATATTAGCAGTGATGATGAGGAAGAGAAACATATTAATATTGCTAAAAATCATCTTTCTCCTGAAAGTTTTCATTTCTATTTTGCAGATCGCATGGAGAAACTGAAGGAGAAACAAGCTGCAAAAGAACAACAACAAGACGTGAAGGTTGAAACTGTTGTTCAAACTGAGGAAGTTAAAATTGTGGATGAAGAAAAGGTGACTGAAACTGAGAAGGTAACTGGTGAAGAAAAAGTAATTGAAGTGGTAAAGACAATCGAGATTGAGAAGATTGTTGAAGTTGAAAAGCCTTGTAAGAAGTGTTTGGAAACTTGCAAGAATTGCGAAGAAAAAGATGTGACATTATTTGATCGAGAAAGACTAATAGAAAAGTTACTATCTGATATCAACTATGTGAAAGAATCTTATAGTGTGTTGAACAGAACAGTGACAGGTCTTCAAACGACGAACTCTGAAAGAGAAAAGGCTTTAACTATGACGAATTCTACGTTGATGACAAAGCAAAAGGCAATTAATCATTACATCGAAGAAAATGCTAATCTAAAGCAAGAGTTGGAGAAAGAAAAGATCGAAAATGAAAGGATCAGAAGGTTATTACTGAGTTATTCTTGTTCTGATTATGTTATTGATAGAGTTTATCCTACTGTTGCAGGTTTTGAAGCATTTCAGGATGAGAAGCAAAAGAATGAGACTGGTAAGAAATCGACTGTTAAATACAACAAGTGTCCGCCTCCTATCTGGGAAGGGTATTCTCCTAGAAAACCAAATGAGGAGCAAGTCGAAAAAGCAGTAAATATAAAGTTAAAATCCGAGACAACTGATGTTTTACCAGATAATATTGACATCACGTTTACCTCGTCTGATACTGATCATGAGTCTGAGTTAATCAAAAAGGTGGTAGATCAGGTGTTGGATACTGAGGAGGTGTCTGAGTCAAAGTTTGAGTCTGAGTGTTCAAGTTCGTCAGTCAACAGTTCAAAGTCGTCGGATAAACGGTCTTACAGTAAAGAATTTTTGTTATCAAAGGCAAATTTGGAAGATGAAACATTTGAAGTGGCATACACTTTAAATGATTCGGACAAATTATACTCTGACAAAGAGTTTCCAATTAGAAGTGTTCGTTTTGACATGATCAAAAAGGTTTTCAAAATGACAGAAATTAATTTTTCTGAAATTAAAGATTTAAAATCTACTGAAAAACCTAAAAAATACACTTCTAGAGTTCAACAAAGATTAAACAAGAAAAAAGGAAAAAAGGATTACAATTCTGGTTTTGGTTTTCAAAAGAAAGCAAATCAAAATTGTAGTTACAAAAAGAAAGGTCTTGGTTTTATTCCATCTGACAATTATCAAAATGAAAAACATGTTAGAGATTTTAAAACAAAAGTGACATATGTTGCAGGAAAAAGCTATGAAGAGGAGTCAAATAGTTTATTCTGGAGAAAATCAAATCAGGAGTTTCTTGCTGAAAGAAAAAGAACAGGAACTGGAGTTTTTCATCCAACTGGAGTTTTTCAACCAAAAGACACAAGAACTTGTTTTCAATGCCAAGTTGTTGGACACATCGCTCACAACTGTCCAAACAAAGTCAACAGAAAACAGGGAGTATCTGAAAAACTTAAAGAAAAAGTGATTGAAAAGAATGAATCACCAACTACAAACTTCAAAATTTTTGAAAATTCAAAGAATGAAGTTGGTGAAAGTTCTAAGAGGTTGTACAAAAAGAGTGCAAAAGACAATCAAAAATGGATTGTTAAAAAATCAGATGAAAAATCTGACGATGAATCTGATTTCACAAAATCAGAGGAGTCACAAGATGAGATCAAAGATTTGATGAATGATGTTGATATTAAATCACTGAGTGTGGAAGAGATTAAACAAATGGTTGGTAAAGTAGAAATCTCAGATTTTGATATTGAAAAAACATTTAATGAAAATATTAAGAAAATTTTTAAGAAAATGCTTGATGGGAAAGTAAAGGGGGTTAAAGATTTTTATGCAACTAAAAAAGCAACTTACAACCCTACTGCTCAGGAATTGGAAGCCACCAAGTCAAATAAGACTTGGGTGGAAGTTTGTTTCCCATGATAGTCTACGGACTATGCCGGAGATCCCAAGTTTATATTGTGGATCAGGAATCGGCATCTTTTTAATGTTTGAAGTTTTTTGATTGAAAGATTTTGATAGTGTTTGGATGTTTACAGGTTGTATGACTACGCCGGAGCTTCCAGGTTGGTAAGTGTGAAGCAGGAATCGGCATTCTGATTGGTAAATTGGTAATGTAGACGTAATATTCCTACTAGTGGTAATGTTTGTGGTAATTCTGATCTTACATGTGATAATTTTTACAATTGGTATAGAAAGTGCATATGTGCAAGTGGTAAATCAGGGACATTAAATTGTACTTGATCTACTACAAGTGATTAAATAGACAGTATGATGAACCACACTCCTAATCTACAAGTGATTAAACTAACAAAACTTATTTTCCGGAAAAATCATTTTGATTAAAACAAACTTAAGTGTTTTGAAATCTAAATGAGAAAATAGTTTTGTGATAGGGGGAGTTCTGATTGTTTATGCCGAGTGAATGGCGATTTGATGCGATTTGATATCGGTTGTCAAGTTTGTTGTACAGTTTGTTTTCAAATTTCCGTTAATGTGTTTGCATTTTAGGGGGAGTAAGAAATTTTAGAAAATCCAAAAACATTTGAAAATTTGAAAAAGACAAAAACATGATAAAAATAAAAATGAGTTTTGTTGCATAAAAGAGGAAATGATAGTACGTCAGTGGACTGTCACAACATGCTAGAGAAATGTAAAGAAAAATGTGATAAACGATCTCACTGTGGATGTGCCAGTAGGTTTTTGCACATTTAGTAGATTGTGATGAGATATAAACCTAATTTTCAAACTTGCTTATTCTGTGGGTTAACACAAACTTGGATATATAGGTAACCCCTGAAATCTTGTTTGAAAGGTCCCTTATTCTGAGATACTAGGTCTTTATGCTCAGTGATATCTGGGGTATTATCCCGGGACTTCTGCTGAAAGAAATTTCTGACCTAGTCCCCGGAGAATACTTTCCGCATGCTTGAAATATAGCGCAACCCTCAGCAAATTGATGAAACAATAAAATTGATAGTCATTGCTGTTGTAATCAAAAGATCCTCTAAAGGGGACACACCAAAAGTCGAAGCCGTCATCTCTCTGCGTATACGGGAGTATCGACCTGAGCTCTCACGGCCCTCGTACTATAATTTATTCCCCTGACAGATATCATCTGTGGTATACTCACCTGTAAGACTGAATATTGGGATCTGGATACGGGAGTATATTCAAGTAGTGGGACACACGGATAAGTTCAAGTGCTTAAAACATTAATATCGTATCTCGAATCAATTGAACTTTGTGTGAAAATTTAAGTGGATCAGTATACTGACAATCTAAGTGAATTGTTTAGAACTTAAAATGAAATGAAGCTTAATGGTGTTGGTGATTTGTCTTAGAAACTGATATGATTCTCTTGCACGAACTCACAAAAATATTGTCTGTAAATATTTCTTTATTTTTTTCAAAATTACAAAAAGATTTTAGTGTGTTTTAGCATAAATTTTTTTTTAAAAAAATTCAAAAAGATTTTCGATAACTGATATTGGAAAGCTGATTGTCAAAATTTCAAGTGCTAAACATGATGACTTGGGTGTGAGGGAGAGTGAATATTAAAATGTCAAAAGAATTGTTAAAATTCTACAATTGGTATTTTAAAACCTACATTTGGTTCATCATTGGTTTGTGATATGAGAGGGAGTTATCTGATTATATCAGATTGTTGGTGAATTTAAATTGTTAAATTTAGAAAATTTATTTCTGGGTTAAGATTGTTACAGGTGAGCCAGATTAAATCATTCAAAGCCTTCGAAAGTCAGAGTCTGATCTTGAATCTAAAGTTTGCTAGATGCTGATGCTGATGAACTTAAGGAATCAAGAGATCTGATCAAGAGAATTAAATGAGATCCAGGAAATGATCTTGTAGACAATATTTGAGTCAGGCATCGATCCTAAAGAAGATGTTGCTGAAAAACAAATGAATGCCAGCAAATCGTGAGGGGGAGTCTGAAGATTTCTGAAGAAGAAGATAGAGAGAGAAAAGCCCAGAGACTGATCAAGATTGAAGATGTGAAGACACAGTATTGTTGTGACTCGATAGTCGACTCGTCAACATCTGAGGGGGAGTCTGTTGGTGCACTACATCTGTCGACTTCGTCTTGTATCGAGTCTTAGACTAGTTAGAATAGATCAGGGCACGTAGAAAGAGAAAATGTTATAGAGTTAGTGAGATTTCGCTTGAACATCTAGATGTTGAAGAGATTTCGCTTGAAGCTACTCAAGCGAAATCAACATGTTAAGATTTCGCTTGAGATGCTGAAGCGAAACCTTAATGTCTATATATAGGAGATCAAGGTCAAGCGAAATCAGAAGTAGTTTTTGTGTAATTTCCATACCGAGGTGCTGCCGGTGTGAGAACTGATTGTAATTGTTTTCATATCAATACAAATCAGTGTTAAAGTGAAGATTTAGCTGTTTTAAAGTCAAATACTTGTTTTCCGCACCTGTATTTGATGGAATTCCTCTGAACCGACTCGTTTAGGTCACGAACACGGTCCTTACAATAATTAAGTTAACCGGGGACTTAACAAAATGGGTATATGTCTTGAGGCCCTTATAGATCAATTACGAGGGCTCAAAATGCAATAAACAAGTGTCTATACAAGGTTTGAAGAGCCAAGGACCAATCTGCAATTAAATGAAAATTCGTTTGGCTGAACCACATGGGCTCGCGTAGCGCGAGCCTGAATGGGGCTGTCGTCGCGCTACGCGACGGCTATAGCTGGGCAGAATCCATGTTTCTAGGATAGGGGCTTGCTAGGTGAACTTGTAATCGATTTTAAACGGTTTTTCACATCCCCCTTGGCCCCTAAATGACCCCTAAACATCTAGGACACTTGTTGGAAGGGTATGGAGAGTTGTAGACACCAAGTGTCAAAGATTTGTGGTGGAATTTTCACTATAAAAGCCCACCTTATGCAACACAACTCCTCACACCTTCATTTGCATGATTTGATCATTCCTGGAGCTCTCAAGCTGGTCCAACTGATCTAAAGTTGTGCATAGGACTCTTGTAAGTCTACTAGTCCTTCTTTATTTGAGTTTAGCTTGTTTAATTAGCTAAAAGTCAAACCGTCGTAAATACGGTTTGACTTCGAGATTAGTCAATAATGGCTCAGTCATATCTCGAATTAAAAGTAGTTATGAGTTGGTATTTATGTGGGTAATAAAACCCCAAAAGGGTTTCCCCTGATCACCACTCTAACTAGTTCAAATGTCGGGTCAAACATGTACTTAAAAAGTCAACAGGATGCTTAAAATGTCATTTATGCATAATTAGCTATCTAGAACATATAAAACCTGTTTGATCATTGTTATAACTTAGTAATTAGTGTAAGAACATGTCCAAACATGTTCAACCCGACTATTTCCTGTTTCGACCCGGTTCGGAACCGAAAGTCACATAGTTTGACTTTCACTTTGACTTTCAGTTCTGATCCGTTTAGGCATGTTTTAGAAATACCTTAGAGCTTCATTTGGACCAGGTTACATGCTAGTATAACCCTCTGAGATTATACACCTCGGTTCATTAGTTATCCGATTAATACGCATGATTCCGTTAATTGCTCATATGTTGACCATTATGCCCTTATTGCCTTAAAACGAGATTTATGAAAATGTAAAAGTGTAGAAACCTTGGTTACTGATATATAAACTTGTATGCAAAGTTTGACATCAGTTTGACTTGTAGATTAAGAGTTATGCTCAATATCGCAAAATTAATGCTTTATGTTAATAAAACGGCGTAATTAGCGTATAGCCTAGTTAAGCCTACTTTTTGGTATCAAACTTAATACCCACTGATGTAATATATTATTTTGGGATTTTTAAAGATTTTTAATTAATTTTAAGCTGAGCATAACTAGTAGTCGTAGGTTTAATCCGGTAATTGTCGGTTTTGCCCTTACGGGCCATAAAATGAGTTTTACTTATCGAAACGACTCCAACCCTTTTTCTACTGATCACATATGTTAAATAAATTATTTTAAGCCCTCTGGAAATATAAAAATATCAGATTTAAGTATCGAACCCGGAAATGGCCTTTAATCGCCATAATTAGCGTTTTTAACGCATAGTATGTCTTAAAATCATATTGGATATACCCGGGTTGATACCTACTGATATATGAGACAAATTATGATATTTTAACAGTAAGCAAAGGTTGATTAACTCAGACTTCGTTTTTGAGCTTTTCGGCTTATGTGAAATTACCAAAATACCCCTACGGGGCATAGTTTGGTTAAAGATGATAAATTTCACATATACGCTTTAGCCTACTGTTATAACTCATCAAATTAAGTATGTTTGCTGTTTACATCAGACCTGTAACTCAGTTAAACATTTAAACTCTTTTATAACCTTTTAAATGACCAAACTACCCCTACGGGGCCTAGTTTGTGTTTAAATACGTTTCGGGCATAATGAAAGACATCTTACTGATGTCACAACATATTTGAGGCAAAATTAACTTAGGAAACCTATAGATGGCTCTAATGAATACCCGTCATGCTTATTACGCGTTCGGTTCGGTTTATGTAACAGGTTTACATAAATTAACCGAAACGGGTCAAACCTTATCGGTTTTATCTCAAAATCCAGAATGTGAATAATAAACCCATATTAAGCAAGTCTCTGAACTTGTCGGGTCTGAATCACATTCGATCCGGTCTTCGCTTAATCGTGCGTACGAACCGTATCTTTGAAACTAGCCGGTCTAAGCTTAAGCTTAATTAAAGACCCGTTAGGATTCTAATAGGTTATTATAAACCTTCGTTCCAGATTAGGAGCCCAGTAAAAGTACTTGCAATTACTGTATTGGATTTATACTTTGCTCAGGTAAATACTCTTAACTTATTTTCCCTTATACGGGCTTGGGATACGGTGCTATAAAAGTACCGCTTGGTCGGGTATGTAGACATGTAAATCGGATTGTGATTAATGTATTACATAACTCGCTTTATTCTGTATTATTTGATGTATGGCCCTTGGGGGTTAAATGACCATGTCCCGGATATCCTTGACATCATTTTACGAAATGGCCATGACCTAAGCACGGGGTGTAGGCGTACACCTGACAGATGCATTATGTGAAAACTGGTAATCCACTTAGGGGTATCATCCTTGTGGGCATTATACCAGAACTGGTAATCCACTTAGACGATGATAGCCTGTGGGCATTATACCTATGGCGTGTCAGCTAATCTGTCCCGACGGACGGCAAATGAGTAAAACTGTAAACAAGATTATATATATATAATTGTCCCAAGTTATAAAGATATGTTTTGCCGAAGTGCATTCAAATCAATTTTATTAAACTCTTTTCTAAATGAGTCAGTTGAGTTGTATTTACCAGTGTAAACTGACGTATTTTCCAAAAAGGCTAAGTGCAGGTGCTAGACGAAATAGGCTGGCTACTCCAGGCATTATTACTCAAGTTTCGCAAGCTCTAGATCATATTCGGAATGTAATACTGAATATTACATCATATTCGGAATGTAATAATAAATACCCTTTCGGAATGTAATAATAAATACCCTTTGCGAATGTAATACTGAATATTACATCATTATTACGAAATAGTCTGTTGAACAGTTTTTACTTTATTTCGATCCGCCTGTGGATCCTTTACTTCCGTCGTAATACTGAATATTACATCATATTCGGAATGTAATAATAAATACCCTTTGCTTCCGCTGTGCATTCATATATATTGTGTTGTTTGACTATTATGTTGCCAACCACGTCACGATACTCCCCCACCGGGCCCACCGGTGACACGTGGAAATCGGGGTGTGACAGGTTGGTATCAGAGCCAACACTGAGTGAATTAAACACTAGTCTTTTGTGTTTAATCTCAGTTACACAATTGCACATTCTTGAGTCTAGATAAGAACATAGGAAAAATCCAAATTTGTTTCATTTTACCTTATTTGGTCCCTTTGTTATTTTTCTGATTAGCCCTTGCATGGGCAAGTCAATTGCTATAGAAGTCCCGTACAGGGCAACCATATACTTGTTAAATTTTAAAGGAACGATTATATTTAAAGTACCATTCCTATATTATAAGATCTACCATTATAATAAAATGGCAAAAATTTAAAAAGGACAAAACCTAGCCATGTGTCACCTTAAGACAGGGCCAAGATGGCAGTTCCATAAGTAGATTCAGATCCTTGTTAACAGTTCAATTTAGGATTGTTCTGCGTTAATTATTAAAAAGAATCTTAAAGGTAAAACCTAGCCTAAATGTCACGGCATACAAGGCCAAGATGGTAGAACCTATTCAAGAGATTTAAATCCTTATTAAAAATATGAAAGCATATTAACATGCTCGACAAAATGTGATATGATAAAATCACATAAGTCATTTTGGGATATACTAAATTCCCTTATTTATATAATCATCCCTTATGGATGAAGTGCCCACGGGCTATGACTAACGTCCTCTGGGGCTAAAGACAGTGGTAGCCTACAACTCCCTGTCAAGAAAAAGGTAATGAACTTTGATTCAAACCTTGAAGCCTCGATTCTATAAAATCAAGGCCTATAAATTAAACTTGTCTAAGTGACTAGGCCTTTTGTGCTATTATTAACTTATAATTTAGGAGTATAATAAATATCCTGAATAATTATATATTTATCAAAATTAACCAATATGTGTATTAAAAACATGGTTAATAAATCGTTCAAAAAGATAAAACTGTTTAAACTTCCGTAAAAACCTTGTCCTTGTTTAATTTTTATGTAGCAATTAAAACTACATGGCGGGGTCGGAAGAAGGGAATAGTCACCCTCTGGAAAATCGCGATGATGAAAGGATTAATATAACCAGAGGAGAACTTCGTACATTGATTGACTCAGCTGTATCTAAAGCTGTGAAGGAGCATTTCCAGGAGTATAGTGAGACATATAGTAAAGCCTCATCTGTACCCCACCCTAAATCCATCCCTAAAACTCCTCCAGAGCCTGATAACAAGCCGCCCTCAAAGAAAGATGAGTTAAAGAAAGATGACGATCGACATTCATCTAATGAACACAGTGTTCCATCCAAGAGGATAGTGTTCGATAATGAACCGCATGCCAAATCCTGTAACTATAAGTACTTTGTTTCCTGCAAGCCCCGAGATTTTACTGGGGAAAAAGGGGCGGTTGATTGTATGATTTGGTTGGATGAAATGGACACAGTTGTCGATATCAGCTGTTGCGCTGAAAGGGATGTCGTGAAGTACGTATCCCAATCGTTCAAAGGAGAGGCACTGGCATGGTGGAAGTCTCTCATTCAAGCTACTAGGAAGATTCCGCTCTACAGCATGTCATGGGAACAATTTGTTATTCTCATTAAGGAGAATTACTGCCCTCAACACGAGGTTGAGGGGATTGAGTCAGATTTCTTATCTTTGGTAATGACAAACTTAGATTGTCAAGCTTACCTCACCAGTTTTAATACCCTGTCCAGACTGGTCCCTTACCTTGTAACACCAGAGCCCAAACGAATTGCACACTTCATTGGGGGTTTACCCCCAGAAATCAAAGCCAGTGTTAAGGCTTCAAGACCTACTACATTTAGGTCAGTAGCTGACCTCTCTCTGTCCCTTACTTTAGATGCGGTCAGGCTAAGGTCGCTAAAGAAATCTGAAGAAAGTAAGAAGAAGCGTGAGGATGATAACTCACGAGGATCAGAGAAGAAACACAAGGGAAACACTGACTCAGAGAGGTCTGGGTCTGGAAAGAATGGTCAGCGGACAGAGGAAAAGCCAAGGTGCTCGACTTACCAAAAACGCCACTTTGGAAAATGCAGAATGGAGTCCAATTCTAAATCAGGACCACCTGCATGTGGGATATGCAAGTCTAGGGAGCACAAGACTGTTGATTGCGGGAAGATTAAAGATGCTACATGCTACAACTGCAACTGCAACGAGAAGGGGCACATAAAGACCAACTGCCCTAAGTACGCGAGGAAGCCCGAGTAGGCCAGGAGAACAAACGCACGAGTTGTCAGGATGAACGCCCAAGAGATGGTGCAGAATAATAATAGTATAATATGTACCTTTCCTTATCAAACAGTTTATGCAGAAACTTATTTGATATTGGCACATATAAATATATTATGAATGATAAAGGTTGAGAACTGTTGTCTCCACCTGATTAAGACTCCGGTCATTTAATGCCCGGTAGAAATTGACGATGTTACGTCGAAAATGCTCCAACAAATCCTATATTGATAATAATGTCTATTAGAAATCACTCTTTTCTAATATCCTTGTAGCAAACTTTTGGTTGCATACTTCAGGACTCAATATAGTGATAAAAATCGATTGGTTGCCTTAAAAAAAAATCAAGCCCATATCGTGGGTGATAAGAAGCAATTAATTATCAAGGCTCCTTACGAGACAACTCTCATAATTACACGTATCCGTGCGATTAATTAATATTAAACATAAAAAAATGGTGGAACTGGCCGTCCCCGGAATCGAACCTGGGTCTAGGCCGGCCGCACCCTTTCGCGCGCCTAGCCAACTGAGCTAGGTGCCTAGTTTTTGAAAATTCCCATTCTAATTAAATATAAGCACTTGTACAATAAACTTCCTTATCATTTATCAATAATAATTTCTACTAAGTATCCTGTTTTTAATACAGGCAATAATAAATCTTCATGAACCATAAACTTAGCAAAAATTTTTGTTATCATCCACAAGGTATAACTACCAAGGAAACCATAGTAACCGATTCTTATAGATCGGCAAGGAATCCTTCCGAAAATCTAAGAGCACCCTTTCTTTGCATAGAGTACGACAACATATGTTATTTTAATTATTTTCTCATTGTTTTCTATCGCCTGCGAATGCCAAACTATGTTTGATTAAAGTGTCATATGAGGAATGGCGTATCCTAGTGTGTCCCATAGATTATTTCCATGTCTGATCAGCATGGAGGTTTAATACATGGAACCCCTGAGATATCCCAATGATCATATTGTACTAAAGTCGACTAGTAGTATTCAAAGAAGATATCCGAAAATGGAAATTTTTTTTTTTCTTTTTTTCCAAGTAAATGTTCCCGATTAAGGAATTCGTGGACTTATAACAAAAAGGTGTCACTTATTTAACACGAACAATGATGGATGAACTGGAGCCTGAGATATGGAAAATCTCTAAAGCCTCCTTGTATCGTAATTATCTTCTCATAAGTTTTCCCTGCCTACCTCCTAGTAGACAAGTAGAACTAAGATTAACATCCCGCTGTGGACTGGAGCATTATGAAAAACTCCATATTGATTATGGAAAAAAAAAATCGAAACCTTGATTTAGTGGGTTTTAAGACACAGGCTCATATAGCCTGACTCAATATTCTGAGGGTTTTAGGTTATTAAATAAGAAAGACGGTTCATATTGCTTATGCATACATGCCGCAACCCTAATTAGGCAACGATTAAGAATTGCCATCTGCTACCCAGGATCTAAGGGCAAATTATTGGCGGATAGGCTTGAAAAAGTCCGTAGCCACCCATGTAGCTAAATGCTTGACATGTGCGCAAGTCAAAACCGAGCATCAAAGGCCGTCAGGCTTGCTACAACAGCCTGAACTTCCTACGTGGAAGTGGGAAATGGTAACTATGGATCTTATTACCAAGTTACCCAAGACAAGGAAAGGAAATGATACGATATGAGTTATAGTTGACAGACTGACTAAGTCCGCACGTTTCCTACCCATCAAGGAGACTTATAGCTCCGATATGTTAGCCCAGTTATACAATGATAAGACTGTAGCCTACATGGCATACCTGTGGCTATTATCTCTGATAGAGATACTAGGTACACGTCGCATTTTTGGAAGAATTTCCAACAATCTTTGGGCACACGTTTGAATTTTAGTACGACTTACCATTCTCAGACTGACGGTCAGAGTGAGCGTACTATTCAAACATTGGAAGACATGCTACGTGCATGTGCGATCGATTTGGGTGGTAGTTGGGATAAGAACCTACCATTAATCGAATTCTCCTACAACAATAGCTACCATACCAGCATTAAGGCTGCGCCTTTTGAGGCATTATACGGTAGAAAGTGTAGATCGCCTAATTGTTGGGCGGAAGTTGGAGATGTCCAGTTATCAGGACCAGAGATAGTGTTCGAGACGACGGACAAGATTGTCCAGATTCGTGACCGTCTCAAAGCTGCCCGGGATAGACAAAAGAGATATGCTGATCCTAAGCGTAAGGATTTTCACTTCGAAGTAGGTGACAAAGTCCTACTTAAAGTGTCACCCTGGAAGGAAGTGATGCGGTTAGGTAAGAAAGGCAAACTAAGTCCGAGATACATAGGACCTTTCGAGGTTATCAAACGTGTCGGGTCAGCTGCCTATAAGTTAAACTTACCGGGAAAGCTCAGTGGAATTCACAAAGTGTTCCACATCTGCAATCTGAAGAAGTGTTTCGCTGAGGAATCACTGGTTATACCCATACAGATGTGCATATAAATGAGAGCTTAAAGTTAGTGGAAAAACCTTTGTCGATTGAAGATCGACAGGTAAAGAAGCTTCGAAGGAAGCATGTACCTATTGTAAAGGTCAAATGGGATGCCCGTAGAGGTCCCGAATTCACGTGGGAGGTTGAATCCACGATGAAAGAAAAGTACCCTTACTTATTTCAGTAAATCTCGGGTCGAGATTTATTTTAAGGCGGTGAGGATGTAACACCTCGAAAATTCACGTCCCACACTAGCAGACGTATATCTTAGGGAAGTTGTTTCGAGGCACGGTGTGCCCACCTCCATCATCTCTGATCGCGACGCACGTTTCACTTCAGAACTGTGGCAGGCAATGCATAAATCTTTTGGCTCTCGTTTAGACATGAGCACAGCGTATCATCCTCAGACCGATGGGCAGTCTGAGCGCACTATTCAAACTTTAGAAGACATGCTTCGGGCGTGCGTAATTGATTTTGGCAATGGTTGGGAGAAACACTTGCCACTCGTGGAATTTTCATACAATAACAGCTACCACACCAGCATTAAAGCTGCACCATTCGAGGCACTGTACGGGCGTAAGTGCCGGTCACCTCTCTGTTGGGCAGAGGTGGGAGAAAGCCAAATCACAGGTCCAGAAATGGTAGTTGATACTACTGAAAAGATTGCTCAAATACGACAACGCATGGCGGCAGCTCGGGACCGTCAGAAAGTATACGCTGATAAAGACAGGAAACTACTCGAATTCCAGGTTGGGGATCGAGCGCTACTTAAAGTTTCACCCTGGAAGGGTGTGGTTCGTTTTGGCAAACGCGGCAAACTTAATCCACGATACGTCGGACCTTTCGAAGTTATTGAGAAAATAGGCAAAGTGGCCTACAGATTAAACTTACCACCTGAACTCAGTGCAGTTCACAATGTCTTTCACGTGTCGAATCTGAAGAAATGTACGTCAGATGAGACCCACGTAGTTCCCTTGAAGGAACTCACTATCGACGAACGGTTGAACTTCGTCGAGGAACCTGTTGAAATCACGGACCGGGATGTTAAGGTCCTCAAGAACACGAGAATCCCTCTTGTACGAGTTCGTTGGAACTCCCGCCGCGGCCCAGAGTATACCTGGGAACGAGAAGATCAAATGGAACTCAAATACCCCCAGTTATTCGGAAACAATGCAACTAATACTGAGGCTGAAGCTACCAATACAGAATTTCGGGACGAAATTCCAAATCAACGGGGGGATGATGTGACACCCCAAGAAAACCAGTAATCTTCGCAAACCTGCTCGGGGAGCCGCGATACAATACAGGTAAACAACGTCACACTACTAGCTTCCTCAGTAACTGCATGCTAAATTTCGGGACGAAATTTCTTTCAAGTTGGGGATAATGTGACAACTCGAATTTCCGACATCCTTTATTCGCATTTAATGCACGTTGATTTTGACTATATGGTTGTGTTATGATAAAAACCTAGTGTGTTTGCATGGTTATGTGTGATTGTATAACATGTGTACTGTTGTAAAACTTAAACTGTTTAGAACCCGACGAAACACAAGGCTGTTTCGCCATAACCCATTTCGACGAAACAGGCTGTTTCGCCATGAACACTCCGACGAAACAGAAGTCTGTTTCGTCGGCCCAGTAGCCCAGTTAGGCCCAGATCGTATTTTGAGTATTTTACGTAAAAAACAACATCACTTTGCATTTTCTATCAACACAACCGAAACCCTAGAGCTCTCTCACTGTGACGGCGAACTAGAACCCACCGGAAACCCTTGTGCGATCAAACCATCATCTCGGTTAGTAGATTTATGTGTCTTGATTGATTGTCCATCTGTGAATGTGTTTCTGTGCCATGTGATTCTGATATGTTGATGTATAATTGTAACTAATGTATGTTAAATACTAGGGTTCTTGTTATGATAATGATGATATAGATTTCAATATGAATATTGTAGTCGGATATGAACGGTTTTATGCGAAACTTAATATGATTGAGTACTCGGTTCTGGATGTTGTTATTTGATCTGATTCTGGCTGCAAGTTAGCATCTTGATAGGGTTTGATGATGTGATGTTGTATGTTGTTATGAAAAAAACGCATAAGCTAGGGTTCATGCTAGACGTTAAAGTGGTCCGATGATTATGCTATGATGATGTTACAATGATTCTGTGAATGAATGTTCCTGCATGATTGCTGATGTTGATGACGGCTGTTAGCATGATTAGGGTTTTCATACGTGACTGATTATGCGACGTAACAGACTGCTGGACGAAACAGGTCTCTTGACGAAACAGAAGTGTTTCGCCAAGAGTCATCGACGAATCAGAATCCTGTTTCGCCAAACAAGGTTCCGACGAAACTGAATGTGTTTCGTCAATATGGTGTTTCGTCGACTAGTGTGTTTCGTCAACTATTGTGTTTCGCCATTAAGTGTGTTTCGCCGAACAGTTAATCTGTACAGTAACCTGAGTTAATTCTGTTAATTGTTCACTGGAATATTTAACTGCTGTTAAATGATAAACATGACTTGTATGATTTTGACTACGTGTTCCACGCTTATATGTGAATGACTTGAACACAAACTGACTACGTATACATGCATACATTAGGACGTGATTGATTTTTACTTTGAGCACATACTTAGCATACCGAGCAAACCAAGGTGAGTTCACACTCTTACCAAGGCATGGGATTCCCCAGGTGGGTTGGGAATGGGATTGATTGATTGCTTGTACACATTACTACTAGACTACTCACCACGGTCCTCGGATTGGGAAGGATGCCTGTGCCAAAAATCTACGTACTATCCTCGGATGGGAAGGATACTAGTGTTAACACATACAAAAATCCTAGGTACCAAATGTTCTCGGATGGGAAGAACACCAGCGCTAAACCTACGTACTTGATACGTACTATCCTCGGTTGGGCAGGATACTTATTACTATCCTCGGTTGGGCAGGACACTTATTACTATCCTCGGATTGGGAAGGATACTTATGAATACAACTAGTCTAGTAAATATACACTATGGGAAACCCCCACCATTAGAACGTACTAACGGCCCAGTAGAGCCACACGTTACATACGAACTTACTATTACGCATTTACTCTCTGTGAACTCGCTCAACTAGTTGTTGATCCTCTGTTACATGCCTTGCAGGACCTTAGGTACTTATGGAGCTTGCACGGGAGGCGTAGTCGTTGTGGGCATGGATTTTGGATATTTGTTTAGACTTTATGACATTTCATATTTTATTATGATGGGTTTAATCATACGCTTCCGCTATACTGTGATAACATACTTATGTTTTGGAACACCTTTCATATGGATTGTTGGAATTAAATTGCAATTACTTCTACTTTATACATTGTTCTATATGATTGGTGGCTTGATCCTGGTCAGTCACGCTCCCAAGCGGTGATACTCTGCAGGTGGATTTTGGGGGTGTGACAGATTGGTATCAGAGCCATTGGTTATAGAGAACTCGGTTTTAATAAAGGGAAAACAGATTTTGTTAAAACCAGACTATAACCAGAACAGTGCTCTCAACGATCCACAACGACTCATCGCTCCACGTGCAAGACTCAACATCCTAGGTAATAAGGTTTATGTTTATTGCCTACATGCTAGAAAACTACATAGAACTTTGCTCGTGGTATGCTTAGATTACATTGCTAACTAAACGTTGTTGCATGAGAACACTTGTGTGCTTACTCACTTCTGTCATCGCACTATTCGCGAACCTATCTCACTTACGTTATCTTTACTATGAAGATCATGTCTGGACGTATCAACATGACTCAGGACCAGTTGACGGCCCTCATTAACGAACGAGTTGCCGCGGCAGTTGCAGCCGCACAAGCAGGAGGTATACCCTGCAGTTACAACTCACACTAGGATCCTTAGATCCTACAATTCCTAAATCAACTCTCGTGTTAAAACTTGTCCTAATCCTTTTACACAACAGGTCAAGCACCTGTTTGCACTTTCAAGACTTTCATGGACTGTCGTCCATCCACTTTCAGCGGCACTGAAGGAGCCGTAGGTCTCCTGCACTGGTTTGAAAAGATGGAGTCTGTGTTTGAGATGTGTGAATGCCCTGAGGCACGCAGGGTGAAATATGCTACCGGTACCCTCGAGGGTTTAGCCCTCACATGGTGGAAAGCACAGGTCCAAATACTGGGGTTGGTTGCTGCTAACGCCACCCCATGGAACAATTTCAAGGAAATGATCAAAGAGGAGTACTGCAGTCGAGATGAGATTCATAAGCTGGAGGTCGAGTTTTTCAATCTCAAGATGACAGGGTCGGAAATTGAGGCGTATACAAAGAGATCGAATGAGCTTGCATTACTGTGTCCTACTCTGGTGGACAAGCGTATTGAACTTTATCTTAAGGGTCTGGTGCCAGAGATCCAGAGTCATGTGACTTCAGCGAATCATGCCACTTACCAGCAGGTTGTTCAGCTGGCTCACCGTCTCACTGATCAAGCGGTGGAGCAAAACAGGTTGCCTAAACGCATCAACGTTACCCCTACAGCTACTACTTCGGTTACTCCTGCTACTCCCAGTGACAGCAAGCGAAAATGGGAGGGGGACTCCAGCAAGGGATCAGCTTCAGTTCAGCCCCTAGTTCAGCAACGAAAGACTGACAACTACCAGAGCCCTAGTCAGCACTCTTCGGGCGGTCACAAGCAGGGTGGTTATCGAGGGAACCTCCCAAAGTGCAACATCTGCAACAAGCACCACAATGGCCAGTGTAACAGGGGTCGTTGTCAAAGGTGCTTCAGGACGGGCCATGAGGCCAAGGATTGTAGGAGCCCGCAGCCCGTAAACCAGAATCAGCCGCAGCAGCAAGCACGACAGAATCAGCAACAGGGCAACAAAGGATGTTTTCAGTGTGGCGCCGAAGGTCACTTCAAAAGACACTGCCCTCAGCTAAACCGAAACCAGAATAACAACAACCAGGGCCATGGGAACAACAACAACGGGGGTAACAACAATGATGGGAACAATGGTGCTAGGGGCCGTATGTTTGTGATCGGTCAGGGTGATGCCAGGAATGATCCCAACGTGGTTATGGGTAAGTTTCTTCTTGACGACTTTTATGTTACGGTACTATTTGATTCTGGTGCAGATACTAGTTACATGTCTTTAAAAGCTAGTGAAATGTTGAAACGTACCCCAACTCTCCTAAACACCAAACATGTCGTAGAGTTAGCTAACGGTAAAAGTTTAGAAGCCACACACATAGTTAAAGGGTGTAATCTTATCCTCGCTGGTCAGACTTTCTCCATCGATCTCATTCCTATAACCTTGGGTAGCTTTGACGTCGTCATCGGTATGGATTGGTTATCTCAACAACAAGCGGAGATTTTATGCAAAGAAAAGGTTATTCGTATTCCTCGTTCGGGCTTGGAACCTCTCGAAGTTCAAGGCGACAAGAGTGGTGTCGTGAGTGGCATCATCTCCTTTTTGAAGGCTCAGAAGTGTTTACGAAAGGGCCACACAGCTGTTTTAGCTCTCGTTACAGATACCTCGAAGAAAGAAAGAAAGATTGAAGATATTCCTGTAGTACGCGACTTTCCTCAAGTGTTCCCTGAGGAATTACCTGGGTTACCGCCTCATCGTCAAGTTGAATTTCAGATCGAGCTCGCTCCAGGAGCAGCACCTATAGCTCGAGCGCCTTATCGTCTAGCTCCAACTGAATTAGAAGAACTGTCTAAGCAGCTACAAGAACTCTTGGAAAAGGGTTTTATACGTCCTAGCTCTTCGCCTTGGGGAGCCCCAGTGTTATTCGTAAAGAAGAAAGACGGTACGTTCAGGATGTGTATAGACTACCGTGAACTCAACAAGGTGACGATCAAGAATCGTTATCCTCTTCCACGCATAGATGATTTATTCTACCAGCTGCAAGGGTCGAGCTACTACTCCAAGATAGACTTAAGGTCAGGATATCACCAGCTGAGAGTCCGGGATGAGGACGTCTCTAAGACAGCATTTAGAACTCGCTACGGCCACTACGAATTTATGGTCATGCCATTTGGGCTAACGAACGCACCTGCTGTATTTATGGATCTTATGAACAGGGTGTGCAAACCCTATCTCGACAAGTTCGTCATTGTTTTCATCGACGACATCCTGATTTATTCGAAGAGTCAAGAGGAACACGAGCAGCACTTACGGCTTATACTGGAACTTCTACGAACGGAACAGCTATACGCTAAGTTTTCTAAATGTGACTTCTGGCTTCGTGAAGTCCACTTTTTAGGCCACGTGGTGAACAAGGATGGGATTCATGTCGATCCATCCAAGGTAGCTTCGATCAAGAATTGGCCTGCACCTCGCACACCAACAGAAATACGCCAATTCTTGGGTTTGGCGGGTTACTACAGAAGGTTCATCAAAGACTTCTCAAAGATTGCTCAGCCGCTTACACTGCTGACGCAGAAGGGTGTTGTTTATCGTTGGGGTAACGCACAGGAAACAGCATTCCAACACTTAAAGGATAGACTCTGTAGCGCACCTATCCTTTCACTGCCTGAAGGCACGGACGATTTCGTAGTCTACTGTGACGCATCTATCCAAGGTCTTGGATGTGTATTGATGCAGAGGGATAAAGTTATTGCTTATGCTTCGCGCCAACTTAAGGTTCACGAACGGAATTACACGACACATGATCTAGAGCTGGGAGCGGTTGTTTTTGCACTTAAGATATGGCGACACTACTTGTACGGCACCAAATGTGCTATCTACACTGACCACAGAAGCCTCGAACATATATTCAAGCAGAAGGAACTGAATATGCGACAACGACGATGGGTCGAACTGCTAAACGACTATGAATGCTCAATCAGGTACCACCCAGGCAAAGCCAATGTTGTGGCTGACGCCCTCAGTCGGAAGGACACCGCGCCTAAGCGCGTACGAGCCTTACAACTCACTATACAGTCTAGTCTTCCTTCCCAGATACGAAATGCTCAGGTGGAAGCATTGAAACCCGAAAATGTCAGGGCTGAAGCCCTACGTGGCTCAAGACAACGTTTAGAACAGAAAGGAGATGGTGCTTACTACGTCACAGGACGCATTTGGGTCCCACTGTACGGCAACTTACGCGAGTTGGTAATGGATGAAGCTCACAAGTCCCGCTACTCGGTACACCCTGGTTCGGATAAAATGTACCACGATATTAAGACTACATACTGGTGGCCTAGCATGAAGGCCCACATAGCCACATACGTTAGCAAATGCTTGACTTGTGCGAGAGTCAAGGCAGAATATCAGAAACCGTCAGGACCACTCCAACAACCTGAGATACCACAATGGAAATGGGAGCAGATTTCCATGGATTTTGTTACTGGCCTACCTAGATCTCAGCGCGGAAATGATACTATTTGGGTGATCGTGGATCGACTCACAAAGTCTGCTCACTTCCTGGCCATCAAAGAAACGGATAAGTTCTCCACACTAGCAGACGTATATCTTAGGGAAGTTGTTTCGAGGCACGGTGTGCCCACCTCCATCATCTCTGATCGCGACGCACGTTTCACTTCAGAACTGTGGCAGGCAATGCATAAATCTTTTGGCTCTCGTTTAGACATGAGCACAGCGTATCATCCTCAGACCGATGGGCAGTCTGAGCGCACTATTCAAACTTTAGAAGACATGCTTCGGGCGTGCGTAATTGATTTTGGCAATGGTTGGGAGAAACACTTGCCACTCGTGGAATTTTCATACAATAACAGCTACCACACCAGCATTAAAGCTGCACCATTCGAGGCACTGTACGGGCGTAAGTGCCGGTCACCTCTCTGTTGGGCAGAGGTGGGAGAAAGCCAAATCACAGGTCCAGAAATGGTAGTTGATACTACTGAAAAGATTGCTCAAATACGACAACGCATGGCGGCAGCTCGGGACCGTCAGAAAGTATACGCTGATAAAGACAGGAAACTACTCGAATTCCAGGTTGGGGATCGAGCGCTACTTAAAGTTTCACCCTGGAAGGGTGTGGTTCGTTTTGGCAAACGCGGCAAACTTAATCCACGATACGTCGGACCTTTCGAAGTTATTGAGAAAATAGGCAAAGTGGCCTACAGATTAAACTTACCACCTGAACTCAGTGCAGTTCACAATGTCTTTCACGTGTCGAATCTGAAGAAATGTACGTCAGATGAGACCCACGTAGTTCCCTTGAAGGAACTCACTATCGACGAACGGTTGAACTTCGTCGAGGAACCTGTTGAAATCACGGACCGGGATGTTAAGGTCCTCAAGAACACGAGAATCCCTCTTGTACGAGTTCGTTGGAACTCCCGCCGCGGCCCAGAGTATACCTGGGAACGAGAAGATCAAATGGAACTCAAATACCCCCAGTTATTCGGAAACAATGCAACTAATACTGAGGCTGAAGCTACCAATACAGAATTTCGGGACGAAATTCCAAATCAACGGGGGGATGATGTGACACCCCAAGAAAACCAGTAATCTTCGCAAACCTGCTCGGGGAGCCGCGATACAATACAGGTAAACAACGTCACACTACTAGCTTCCTCAGTAACTGCATGCTAAATTTCGGGACGAAATTTCTTTCAAGTTGGGGATAATGTGACAACTCGAATTTCCGACATCCTTTATTCGCATTTAATGCACGTTGATTTTGACTATATGGTTGTGTTATGATAAAAACCTAGTGTGTTTGCATGGTTATGTGTGATTGTATAACATGTGTACTGTTGTAAAACTTAAACTGTTTAGAACCCGACGAAACACAAGGCTGTTTCGCCATAACCCATTTCGACGAAACAGGCTGTTTCGCCATGAACACTCCGACGAAACAGAAGTCTGTTTCGTCGGCCCAGTAGCCCAGTTAGGCCCAGATCGTATTTTGAGTATTTTACGTAAAAACAACATCACTTTGCATTTTCTATCAACACAACCGAAACCCTAGAGCTCTCTCACTGTGACGGCGAACTAGAACCCACCGGAAACCCTTGTGCGATCAAACCATCATCTCGGTTAGTAGATTTATGTGTCTTGATTGATTGTCCATCTGTGAATGTGTTTCTGTGCCATGTGATTCTGATATGTTGATGTATAATTGTAACTAATGTATGTTAAATACTAGGGTTCTTGTTATGATAATGATGATATAGATTTCAATATGAATATTGTAGTCGGATATGAACGGTTTTATGCGAAACTTAATATGATTGAGTACTCGGTTCTGGATGTTGTTATTTGATCTGATTCTGGCTGCAAGTTAGCATCTTGATAGGGTTTGATGATGTGATGTTGTATGTTGTTATGAAAAAAACGCATAAGCTAGGGTTCATGCTAGACGTTAAAGTGGTCCGATGATTATGCTATAATGATGTTACAATGATTCTGTGAATGAATGTTCCTGCATGATTGCTGATGTTGATGACGGCTGTTAGCATGATTAGGGTTTTCATACGTGACTGATTATGCGACGTAACAGACTGCTGGACGAAACAGGTCTCTTGACGAAACAGAAGTGTTTCGCCAAGAGTCATCGACGAATCAGAATCCTGTTTCGCCAAACAAGGTTCCGACGAAACTGAATGTGTTTCGTCAATATGGTGTTTCGTCGACTAGTGTGTTTCGTCAACTATTGTGTTTCGCCATTAAGTGTGTTTCGCCGAACAATTAATCTGTACAGTAACCTGAGTTAATTCTGTTAATTGTTCACTGGAATATTTAACTGCTGTTAAATGATAAACATGACTTGTATGATTTTGACTACGTGTTCCACGCTTATATGTGAATGACTTGAACACAAACTGACTACGTATACATGCATACATTAGGACGTGATTGATTTTTACTTTGAGCACATACTTAGCATACCGAGCAAACCAAGGTGAGTTCACACTCTTACCAAGGCATGGGATTCCCCAGGTGGGTTGGGAATGGGATTGATTGATTGCTTGTACACATTACTACTAGACTACTCACCACGGTCCTCGGATTGGGAAGGATGCCTGTGCCAAAAATCTACGTACTATCCTCGGATGGGAAGGATACTAGTGTTAACACATACAAAAATCCTAGGTACCAAATGTTCTCGGATGGGAAGAACACCAGCGCTAAACCTACGTACTTGATACGTACTATCCTCGGTTGGGCAGGATACTTATTACTATCCTCGGTTGGGCAGGACACTTATTACTATCCTCGGATTGGGAAGGATACTTATGAATACAACTAGTCTAGTAAATATACACTATGGGAAACCCCCACCATTAGAACGTACTAACGGCCCAGTAGAGCCACACGTTACATACGAACTTACTATTACGCATTTACTCTCTGTGAACTCGCTCAACTAGTTGTTGATCCTCTGTTACATGCCTTGCAGGACCTTAGGTACTTATGGAGCTTGCACGGGAGGCGTAGTCGTTGTGGGCATGGATTTTGGATATTTGTTTAGACTTTATGACATTTCATATTTTATTATGATGGGTTTAATCATACGCTTCCGCTATACTGTGATAACATACTTATGTTTTGGAACACCTTTCATATGGATTGTTGGAATTAAATTGCAATTACTTCTACTTTATACATTGTTCTATATGATTGGTGGCTTGATCCTGGTCAGTCACGCTCCCAAGCGGTGATACTCCGCAGGTGGATTTTGGGGGTGTGACAGATTGGTATCAGAGCCATTGGTTATAGAGAACTCGGTTTTAATAAAGGGAAAACAGATTTTGTTAAAACCAGACTATAACCAGAACAGTGCTCTCAACGATCCACAACGACTCATCGCTCCACGTGCAAGACTCAACATCCTAGGTAATAAGGTTTATGTTTATTGCCTACATGCTAGAAAACTACATAGAACTTTGCTCGTGGTATGCTTAGATTACATTGCTAACTAAACGTTGTTGCATGAGAACACTTGTGTGCTTACTCACTTCTGTCATCGCACTATTCGCGAACCTATCTCACTTACGTTATCTTTACTATGAAGATCATGTCTGGACGTATCAACATGACTCAGGACCAGTTGACGGCCCTCATTAACGAACGAGTTGCCGCGGCAGTTGCAGCCGCACAAGCAGGAGGTATACCCTGCAGTTACAACTCACACTAGGATCCTTAGATCCTACAATTCCTAAATCAACTCTCGTGTTAAAACTTGTCCTAATCCTTTTACACAACAGGTCAAGCACCTGTTTGCACTTTCAAGACTTTCATGGACTGTCGTCCATCCACTTTCAGCGGCACTGAAGGAGCCGTAGGTCTCCTGCACTGGTTTGAAAAGATGGAGTCTGTGTTTGAGATGTGTGAATGCCCTGAGGCACGCAGGGTGAAATATGCTACCGGTACCCTCGAGGGTTTAGCCCTCACATGGTGGAAAGCACAGGTCCAAATACTGGGGTTGGTTGCTGCTAACGCCACCCCATGGAACAATTTCAAGGAAATGATCAAAGAGGAGTACTGCAGTCGAGATGAGATTCATAAGCTGGATATGAGGCAAATTATGATATTTTAACAGTAAGCAAAGGTTGATTAACTCAGACTTCGTTTTTGAGCTTTTCGGCTTATGTGAAATTACCAAAATACCCCTACGGGGCATAGTTTGATTAAAGATGATAAATTTCACATATACGCTTTAGCCTACTGTTATAACTCATCAAATTAAGTATGTTTGCTGTTTACATCAGACCTGTAACTCAGTTAAACATTTAAACTCTTTTATAACCTTTTAAATGACCAAACTACCCCTACGGGGCCTAGTTTGTGTTTAAATACGTTTCGGGCATAATGAAAAACATCTTACTGATGTCACAACATATTTAAGGCACAATTAACTTAGGAAACCTGTAGATGGCTCTAATGAATACCCGTCATGCTTATTACGCGTTCGGTTCGGTTTATGTAAATCTTTCTGTCACACCCAGACCGCGTAAAACAACAAATCGCGGCGGAAACATCGGGGCGTGTTGCAACAGAATTAATGTTTCATAACCATGGATATCAAAAGTGTTTCGTTTTATTAAACATTGAATACTTACATCGTCTGGAAATCTAAATACACAAATTAAACATAATCTATCATTGTTATTGAGTCACTAAGGCCTTGTCCAGTCCTATGTGAGCATGCATCTTATCAATCGATATCATTCAACAATACCTGAAACATATGTGAAAACGAGGTCAGCAAAGAAATGCTGGCGAGTACATAGGTTTTGTGAAAATAAGATTCATGACTTCTGTTTAAGAAAATGTTTAGTCATGAACCTTGTAATTTGCTTTGTCTTTGTAAATCATTTGAAAAATAATAAGTTTAGGTGATATGTATAAATAAGAGAATAATGCATGATTAAATGAATAACCATGTAAAATGAGTTTGTATAAGATAAGTTGTTTGTAAATAAATGTCTTGTGAAAAGTATGTTACTTGTATAAAATGTTCTATGTCTCAAACTGAAATGATTCAAATAACGCTACAATATGTAATACCATACAAACACTTATATATAGGAAGTACCAGCGGCGTATCCACCATGCTTGTATCATATTCCACACGCATTGTTACTTAATCACTTAATCCAAACCAAACCACCAAAGTAATGTTCATGCCCAAATGTAAATCATGTAATATGTATAACCAATGTCAAAAGTGTTTTTGTGTCAAATGTAAACCATGTAATATGTAACCAAAATAATATCGTATATCGCTTTGAAGCCAATCGTTTACCCAATCGTTAAAACATCGTGTGAAAACCTATCGTTTACCCAATTGTTTAATTCGTTTTAGGTCGTGAAACTACTTAAATGGTCGTCTCGCTAATAACATTCAAACCTTCTTGACTCGCATTAATAAACCCTTACCAAAGGATAGATTAACAATTCGCATTAATAAACCCTTACCAAAGGATAGATTAACAACTCGCATTAATAAACCCTTACCAAAGAGTAAATTAACAATTACAGATTCAGTCGCTACCCACAACACCCACACATAACTACAGGTGTAGTAACTAACGGGATTTGTCAGATCCTATGGTACCATAACCTAATACTGGTCGGCTTGATCATTGCTAATGAATGTCATTTGTTATGTAACCCAACCAACAAGTTTGTTCACTTTATTGAAATCGTTATTAGTTTTGTATAAATCGTCTTAATCGTTTTTGAAACCATCGTTGTAACATCGAAAAATCGTTTTGTTATCATCGTTAAAGCCTTGAAAACATTTAGCACATATGAGTCACCCCAAAACAATTGAAAGCAGTAAAATAGGGGAATAATGTACTCGCCTGAGAATGCTTGGAGGTCTTGAACAACAACCAAACAAAGCTAGAGAGAGCACGGAATCAGTCGGCAATCTAAAACTATATAAATAAACCAGACTTAAATCGGGAGATCGGATAGGATGAGGCTTGGTAAACCAAATAAGTGTTGGAACTCATATGATATGGTTTAACAAGGCCTACATACTACAATGAAACCAAACCTAAGTGCTTTCGACCCATCGCGACCCATTAAGGTAGCTTATGCTACTTTAACGCGTCGTGCGCGTGAAACGCGTTCGGACCGCCTAACTAGTCCTATGACAAGTAGAATATGCCTCAACATGTTACATAATCAGTTATGTGACAAAGGTTTAGGTTACATATGCTTAATTACCAATTATACATGAAAAGGGTATTCTGGTAATTTACCTAAGGCATATAAACTACCTATCATACAACTACTCAAACGATGTGACCATAGGGTATAACCTCGGAAGGTTATTCCCTACCTACTATGGTCACCTAATGTATTTGGTCGGATCCTAATGATCGACCAAATGGGTCGGGTTCGAGGTATAAGCGATTTATTAGATCGCTTACCCTACGACCCTAGACAACGTGGTAATCAGTAGGCATAGTCCCAAGGGACTATAACCAACGTGATTACACTCACGTTGCGAAGTTCAAACGAACTTCGCATTGACCATAACTGGTCAATGTAGAAAGTCAAACAAAGTTTGACTTTCAGACTCGAAAGACTCGAAAAGCAATAAAAGAACGAAAGAATACTTACGAAGGGTCCCCGAATGCTAACCTCGATTCAAAAATCTCAGGTATGAAACAATAGTTTCAAATTAGAGTTTCTCAAATCAAAGTTCTTGTAATTTTGAAGCATGGGGGGGTGGGGTATTTATAGTATTCGGTTAGCCGTTAGGATCGTTTCTAGGAAAACGTGATGCGATCTTGGCCATACACTTAGCACACATAGTATTGTAATACCATGTGCCCAAAATACCAGCCCATAGATTCCCAAAACCATGTGCAACAAGTGGGAAGGACTAGATTCGATGTATAAGCAAACATCTTTCAGAAATGACAGTTTTGGTCCCTGTTATGTGTTTATGCCATTTCCGACACTTCTAAGGCCCGTAAAGCCAACTTTAAGGCCCAAAAATGATGTCTAAACATTGTGGACATGAAACATGCTCAAAAATATGTCGGATGTCAGTTCGTTTGGTCGTACGAACGCGATGTTCGCTTAATTACGACGGAATGCGCATAAGCGCGAAAAACGATCTAAATGGCATGACGAATGGATTTTCCTTATGCCAAACACTAAAATAAAATATTATAGTGCTTACATAAATTTTTGGATGTATGGATGTATTCAGAATGTAAGTTATGCGCGAAAATGCAAACTTGTGCACTTTTGACGCTTTTAGTCCCTGAATGACCCAAAAGTTTATTTTAGCACACCTAACCCCTCAAAGCCTATTTCTAAGCTATGTAAAGGATATTTATGGTATGTTTAACTTATGGCCATGTTCCGGAATGTCTGTTACAGTTCAAATTGGCATACTTTCGCAGTTTGTCAACTTTAGTCCCTGTAAGCGATTTAACTTGATTTTGCCATACCAAAGCCTTCAAAACTTATTTCTAAGTTATGTAAAGGTTATTTAAGGTATGTTAAGCCTATGTCACTATTCCGGAGTGTTTGTTGCACTAAACTGGTTATATTTACGCATCGGTGCGCGTATAACCTTCCAGAAAGCGATTTAGAGTTTGAAATTGAACAAGAATTGATATGTGCAAATGATACACATATTTTTACAAATCCCAAGTATGAAATATAATATTTCATTGGTTTGGTATTTTTTTGATGGCCGTGGAGGCACAGGTGTTACAGTCTCCCCTACTTTAGGAAATTTCGTCCCGAAATTTATTTAGAGGAAACTTGTGAGAGCTTGGAAATATGAAGTTGAAAAGATCGAACAACATTGGTTAGGGTTCTTGAACTTCTAGTAACCTTAATAACATTATGTTTGCAATGTAAGAGGGACACTTATATACAAGTATATGAAGCGTCATTGGTGCGTCCACCGTACCTCTATTACATCGTTCTCATTTCGTTATTTTTGTCACTATCGGTTCTTACACATAATAAATCTTACTGGGTTCCTATGCACTAAATTTCATAATTATGTACGCGTCCATAATTAGACAATTCCTTGCACAGTTCACACAGTCTATTTTATAATGTGTAGGGTAAAACGAAATGAACAAACCTGTGATGAGTGTAACTAGACCGCCATAGAGTCCTTTTAATTAAATCAATAAATGATCTAAATAGACTATCAAGGAGTCTGTTCAGCTACATCACTAGATGTCGTTCTTTAACCAAATTGTGAATCAATCTTTTAGACTAGACCACTCAAGGGTCTCTCATCGAATCATGGAATGGTACTATATAACCCAAGGGTCTTAACTACTACGTAGAAGCCCATAAGGATTTAAGGTAGTACTTTTTGAATATCCTACTATGAATCCCTCATATGAAGATATGAAAGATTGTATGAGGATTTGAAAAATCGTAACACACAAAAACATAGAGGAGAACACATAAACACATATGATATAACCACAAAATTGTTCGTTAATTTGTCTTGTAAATTGCGTACATGCATTTAAATCACACTAGGAATCCATTCCGTGGATTTCATTTGGTACTTTAAACGTTACCAAGAATACAACTATAAAGATAGAAAGATTCAAAAAGAAAATTCGATTTCGATTATTAGGAACCGAAGTGTTCGAATTAAGGTACATAAGGAATCCAATTAAGGACTCTGATTTGAATGATAATCATCCACAAGGATCTAATTGTAAAGATAAAAAGATCCCATATGAATTTTAGAAGTTGAAGATGTTTTGAAACCTTGCACTGGATGTGCTTAGGTCAAAACATGATGTAAAATGCTTATGAAGTTG
Organism: Helianthus tuberosus; assembly: GCA_030545235.1. Taxonomy (NCBI): domain Eukaryota; kingdom Viridiplantae; phylum Streptophyta; class Magnoliopsida; order Asterales; family Asteraceae; genus Helianthus; species Helianthus tuberosus. The sequence goes on along the minus strand of CM060451.1, from coordinate 153,366,997 downwards.
AGATGCTTGATATGTCAAGGCGACATATGAAGCAGAATTTTGAAGGTTAAGTCAATGTATGAGGAAAATATTTTTGAAAACTATGCATGGGGTTCTTTTAAGAAAAATGTGTTTAACGTTTTTGAAACCTTATATATAATACTTTTTGAAATCATAAAGTAGGTGTATTAGGTAGATATATTTACAAAAATGTTTTAAAATCATGCGAGATGAATTTTGAAATTATGTATAAGGTTTTTGAAAGACATGAATGATGCTTTTCGAAATCATGCACTTGATCAGAAAATGTATTGTGTTAATATTGTCTTCAGACTATATGAAATATTTTGAAATTAGAAAGGTTGGTTTTGATAACATGGCCAATGTTTTTGAAATAACATAGACAATGCATCTAGAAAAATTGTTTTCAAACTATATGAAATGTTTTGAGATCATGAAGATTGTTTTGAAATACTGGTACTGTGTATGTTGAAAAATCAAAACGTAATGGGTATGAGATTTGAAAATACCCTTAGTTATCTAACCAAAGATTTAAAGGCACAGATGTGTGAAAAGCACGATTACTCATAATGTCACTTAATTTTCTGTACTTTGTTTCTTAGAGTGAAACGAGTACTTAAAATTTTTGAGGGAATCATGAGCAATCATTTGAAAGAGAGAAATCACAAGAGTAGTTTGTAAGGTACATAGTTCCTTGATGTAGGTATCATAGGAAAAGCCATACACACCTAGCAGGGGGTTGAGCTGGTTGGTTGGGGACTGCTTTACCATTGTGAGCGACCATGGCGAAGTTCTCAGAAGCCTTTCGCTTCTTTGACTTCTTAGGGGATCGTTCATCCATGGTCTTTGATTCCTCGATTGGTTTATTGGCTGATGGTGTTGTCGCCTGACTAGGTCCTGCCTGTCTTGGTGACTCTTGAGTGGCTTCATCCTGGAGATGATACATGGCAGTAGCTAATTCAACAGTCTTTAGGACTACTTCGCCTATTCGCTGAGCGAATTTTGGCTGCTTGCTCAGATATCTGGGCGTCATCGTGATGAAGAGACATTCTTGAAGAAAAAGAAAGGCATAGGGAGAAACAGGTGAAAGATTATTGGACAATCAAAACAGAATGATAATGCATGAAGATTGCGATCATTTGTTTGTTACCTAAGGCAAACAAATGAGACGGTGACTGATCAAAGTAAATGGGTCAAAAATAATGTATCGCGAAGACATGCTCGCCTATAAGTGAACACTCATCCCAAGAATTCCCAGGTAAGCACAACTGGTCTCGCGTCTGATGAGATGTATACGAAGTGCTTGCCTAGACAGAAAACCCAGAATACAGGCATTCACCCTTCCAGTTTGCACGTGTTCACATTATTTAAAACCCAAAACCTTGACGAAGTTTTGAAAACTCAAAGAGGTTCAAAACCATATAATAGAGAGTTCAAAACCTTACAATAGAGGGTTCAAAACCTAGTAATCAATCATCCTAGAACAGATGATTAGTTTTCAAAGCGGTTTTGAAATTTATGTTCTTGTTGTGGTCGTCGCCTAAGGATAGGTGACGGTATTGTTTTATCCGCTGACTAGCTTTGTTTGGTTGTTGTTCAAGACCTCTAAGCATTCTCAGGCGAGTACATTATTCCCCTATTTTACTGCTTTCAATTGTTTTGGGGTGACTCATATGTGCTAAATGTCTTCAAGGCTTTAACGATGATAACAAAACGATTTTCGATGTTATAACGATGGTTTCAAAAACGATTAAGACGATTTATACAAAACTAATAACGATTTCAATAAAGTGAACAAACTTGTTGGTTGGGTTACATAACAAATGACATTCATTAGCAATGATCAAGCCGACCAGTATTAGGTTATGGTACCATAGGATCTGACAAGTCCCGTTATTTACTACACCCGTAGTTATGTGTGGGTGTTGTGGGTAGCGACTGAATCTGTAATTGTTAATTTACTCTTTGGTAAGGGTTTATTAATGCGAGTTGTTAATCTATCCTTTGGTAAGGGTTTATTAATGCGAAATGTTAATCTATCCTTTGGTAAGGGTTTATTAATGCGAGTTAAGAAGGTTTGAATGTTATTAGCGAGACGACCATTTAAGTAGTTTCACGACCTAAAACGAATTTAACGATTGGGTAAACAATTGGTTTTCACACGATGTTTTAACGATTGGGTAAACGATTGGCTTCAAAGCGATATACGATTGGGTTTTGGTTATACATATTACATGATTTACATTGGGCATGAACATTACTTTGGTGGTTTGGTTTGATTAAGTGATTAAGTAACGATGCGTGTGTAATATGATACAAACATGGTGGATACGCCGCTGGTACTTCCTATATATAAGTGTTTGTATGGTATTACATATTGTAGCGTTATTTGAATCATTTCAGTTTGAGACATAGAACATTTTATACAGGTAACATACTTTTCACAAGACTATTATTTACAAACAACTTATCTTATACAAACTCATTTTACATGGTTATTCGTTTAATCATGCATTATTCTCTTATTTATACATATCACTTGAACTTATTATTTTTCAAATGATTTACAAAGACAAAGCAAATTACAAGGTTCATGACTAAATATTTTCTTAAAACAGAAGTCATGAATCTTATTTTCACAAAAGCTATGTACTCGCCAGCATTTCTTTGCTGACCTCGTTTTCACATATGTTTCAGGTATTGTTGAAAGATATCGATTGATAGGATGCATGCTCATATAGGACTGGACAAGGCCTTAGTGACTCAATAACAATGATAGACTATGTTTAAATTCTGTATTTAGATTTCCAGACAATGAAATTATTCAATGTTTAATAAAACGAAACACTTTTTGGTATCCATGGTTATGAAACATTAATTCTGTTGCAACACGCCCCGATGTTTCCGCCGCGATTGTTGTTTTACGCGGTCGGGGTGTGACAGAAAGATGGTATCAGAGCCAATGGTTATAGGGAATAAGGTTATTAGTAATGCTTTGACCTAGTCTATAACCTTTCTAGGACCCGAACGCGAGTTTACTTGCGTTTAGTCATAAAACAATACCGTCACCTATCCTTAGGCGACGACCACAACAAGAACATAAATTTCAAAACCGCTTTGAAAACTAATCATCTGTTCTAAGATGATTGATTACAAGGTTTTGAACCCTCTATTGTAAGGTTTTGAACCCTCTGTTATATGGTTTTGAACCCCTTTTAAATTTTCAAAATCTCGACAAGGTTTTGGGTTTTAAATAATGTGAACACGTGCAAACTGGAAGGGTGAATGCCTGTATTCTGGGTTTTCTGTCTAGGCAAGCACTTCGTATACATCTCATCAGACGCGAGACCAGTTGTGCTTACCTGGGAATTCTTGGGATGAGTGTTCACTTATAGGCGAGCATGTCTTCGCGATACATTATTTTTGTCCCCTATTTTACTGCTTTCAATTGTTTTGGGGTGACTCATATGTGCTAAATGTCTTCAAGGCTTTAACGATGATAACAAAACGATTTTCGATGTTATAACGATGGTTTCAAAAACGATTAAGACGATTAATACAAAACTAATAACGATTTCAATAAAGTGAACAAACTTCTTGGTTGGGTTACATAACAAATGACATTCATTAGCAATGATCAAGCCGACCAGTATTAGGTTATGGTACCATAGGATCTGACAAGTCCCGTTATTTACTACACCCGTAGTTATGTGTGGGTGTTGTGGGTAGCGACTGAATCTGTAATTGTTAATTTACTCTTTGGTAAGGGTTTATTAATGCGAGATGTTAATCTATCCTTTGGTAAGGGTTTATTAATGCGAGATGTTAATCTATCCTTTGGTAAGGGTTTATTAATGCGAGATGTTAATCTATCCTTTGGTAAGGGTTTATTAATGCGAGTCAAGAAGGTTTGAATGTTATTAGCGAGACGACCATTTAAGTAGTTTCACGACCTAAAACGAATTAAACGATTGGGTAAACGATAGGTTTTCACACGATGTTTTAACAATTGGGTAAACGATTGGCTTCAAAGCGATATACGATATTATTTTGACATAGACATTTGACATGGATATTTGACATAGACATTTGACATGGATATTTGACATAGACATTTGACATGGATATTTGACATAGACATTTTGATATGATTTACATCTTAACATAAACATTTTGTTATGTTATTCAATACATTTGACAATTTGTTTAAACATAGACATCTTACATTGGTGGTTTGTTTGGGTAAGTGATTTGAGTAACGGTGCGTGTGTAATATGATACAAGCATGGTGGATACGCCGCTGGTACTTCCTATATATAAGTGTTTGTATGGTATTACATATCATAGCGTTATTTGAATCATTTCAGTTTGAGACATAGAACATTTTATACAAATAACATACTTTTCACAAGACATTGATTTATAAACAACTTATCTTATGCAAACATATGTTACTTGGTTATTCATTTAACCTTACATTTATTTATACTTATCATCTGATCTTATCGATTTTTAAATGATTTACAAAACAAAGCAAATAACAAGGTTCATGACTAAACATTTTCTCAAACATAAGTCATGAAACCTATTTTCACAAAACCTATGTATCTCACAGGCATTTTTATGCTGACGTACCTATTTTCACATGTGTTTTTCAGGAGCTGTTGCATAAGATGATCAAGATACACATAGGCAGACTTGGGCTTTAGTGACAATAAAAGATGCAAGACTAGTTAATTATGTTGTATTTCTTTGTTTGTTAAGACATTTTAACACCTTTAATCAATAAAACGAAACTTCAATTGCCATGGATTTGAAACAATTAATTCTGTTACAACACTCCCCGACATTTCCGCCACGTTTTGTATGTTCCACGTGGTCGGGGTGTGACAGAAAAGATGGTATCAGAGCCAATGGTTATAGGGAATTAGGTTATTAGTAATGCTTTGACCTAGTCTATAACCTTCTTAGGACCCTAACGCGAGTTTATTTGCGTTTAGTCATAAAACAATACCGTCACCTATCCTTAGGCGACAATCACAACAAGAACATAAATTTCAAAACCGCTTTGAAAACTAATCATCTGTTCTAGGATGATTTATTACAAGGTTTTGAACCCTCTATTGTAAGGTTTTAAACCCTCTGTTATACGGTTTTGAACCCCTTTGATTTTTTCAAAATCTCGTCAAGGTTTTGGGTTTTAAATAATGTGAACACGTGCAAACTGGAAGGGTGAATGCCTGTATTCTGAGTTTTCTGTCTAGGCAAGCACTTCGTATACATCTCAACCAGACGCGAGACCAGTTGTGCTTACCTGGGAATTCTTGGGATGAGTGTTCACTTATAGGCGAGCATGTCTTCGCGATACATTATTTTTGACCTATTTACTTTGATTAATCACCGAGGTCGTTTGTTGCTTTGTAGTAACAAACAAATGACCACTATCCATTGCTTTCATCAAATTTGTTTCATCTCATTCTTTTCGTCTAATTCTCTCACTCGTTTTCCTTTCATGTTTCCTCTTTTAGAATGCCTCCTCGACGCGAAAATCCGGTATCTGTTGACGAGCTGGCAGCTGTCATTACACAGCAAATGACTGCTGCAATCCCGATCATCATTGCCCAATGTCACCAAGCTATCAACGACAATAATGCCCCATGCAACTTCAAGACGTTCAACTCGGCTAAGCCATCAAAGTTTTCTGGGTCTCAAGGAGCGACTGCACTTCTGCAATGGTTCGAGAGTCTAGAGAGCACCTTCAGGCATGTTCAATGTCAAAACGAGCGAAAGGTAGATTTTGCATCTAGTGTCTTCGAGAAACGAGCTTTGACATGGTGGAACGTTGTGGTGAGAGATAGGGGTGCCGAAGTGGCACTGGCCCAAACTTGGGAAGAACTTCGAGCACTGATGATGAAGGAATTCTGTCCTTGTCACGAGATCAGGGCATTGGAAAGGGAATTCGATGACCTTAAGCAAGACAGCGGCGAACATCGAGCATACACGGATCGATATGAGGAGCTGAGCCTGTTGTGTCCTACCATGGTTACGCCTTTGGATAAGGCGATCGAAAAGTACATTGATGGTCTCCCTGACTCAGTTCAAGACATTGTTACTGGTAGTAACCCCACTACGGTTAGGCAGGCCATTGAGCTATCTGCAACTCTGACTGAATCTCAGATCAGGAAACGTAAGCTTTTCCGGAAGGGTGACAAGAAACCAGTCGAGGAATCGAAACCAATCGAGGAATCAAAGACCATGGATGAGCAGACTGGATCCCTTGAGTGGTCAAAGAAGCAAAAGGCTTCTCAGAACTTCGCCATGGTCGCTCACAATGGTCAAGTCGTCCCCAACCAACCAGCTCAACCCCGTACTAGGAAGCCATACAATGGAACTTCACCCTTGTGCAACCGATGTGGCCTACATCATCATGCTAATGTGAAGTGCCGCGAATGCCAAATTTGTGGACTTAAAGGTCATATGGCAAAAGTTTGCGTTGCAGCAGTTGCACCGAATCAAGCCAACAACAAACCTGCTCGAGCTCGCTTTCCACCAGGTTCTTGCAACAAGTGTGGTGAGATGGGACATTTCCGAAGAAATTGCCCAAAGCTTGCTAATGCTAATCCAGCACAGAGATGAGCATCTGATCGACTAGAAGACAACACTCTTTAGAAATAATCATATCTTATGTATTATTTTCTTTTGTTGTCAAGGTCCATGAAACAGTTGTTATCATTGTTAATAAATAAATCTTTTTATTTACATTACAATGTATATTATGTGGTTGTATGCATAAACAACATATCCCCTATAATACCGACAATCAAGGAATCGTATTACTTGAAAAGCAAACTACCCCCAAAATTCTTCCATTTTACAATCTCTTGCGTAAAGATCCCAAGTACCCGTCTCTTGCAAAGAAACGAAGTACAAGATAAAAGTTATAATTCTGTACGAATACCCCAAGTACCACTATAAATTTTTAATAGGGTACCCAAGGGTATTTCCGTATGTCCTAAATTATTGTGTACCTTAATTCGAATATTGTGTTTTCCTGAAAAACGAAAATCGAATTTTTGGTAGATCATCCTATCTTCATGGATGGATTCTTGAAATGATTAAAGTACCAATTGAAATCCACGAATTGGATTCCTGGTGTACTTTAAGTATCCGCGTCCAAAGATAACAAATTAATAAACAAATTAAACAACTATATGATTATGTGTTTACGTGTTCCCTTTATGTTTTTGGTGTGATCCAAATTCTTGTCATTCAAATCCTCGTAGAATCTTCCATATCTTTGGGTGCTATATTAAATCCTCAACGGGCTTGTACGTAATAGTAAAGACCCTTGGATTATATTGTACCATTCCATAATTAGATCCTGAGAGGTCTAGGTAAACTGATTGATCCAAAAATCTGGTTAGGAATATCATGTGATGATATAGCTGAAAGGACTCCTTGGTGGCCTAATTTAAAAGGATCCTTTGTCGATCTAATTAAAAGGACCCTATGGTAGTTTAGTCACACTCATCATCAGGTTTGATTTTTCCTCCCCTTCACATTTCAGACAAATTGTGCGGACTATGCAAGGAATTGCGTAATTATGGATGCATACATAATTATGAAATTCAGTGCATAGAAACCACAGCGAATTTTGTCATGTGTCTAGAGTCTATTCCGTTCATTTTTGTTTCTGAAGATGTAAAATGACTATTCCGTTCATTTTTGTTTCTGAAGATGTAAAATGACTATTCCGTTCATTTTTGTTTCTGAAGATGTAAAATGACTATTCCGTTCATTTTTGTTTCTGAAGATGTAAAATGACTATTCCGTTCATTTTTGTTTCTGAAGATGTAAAATGACTATTCTGTTCATTTTTGTTTCTGAAGATGTAAAATGACTATTCCGTTCATTTTTGTTTCTGAAGATGTAAAATGACTATTCTGTTCATTTTTGTTTCTGAAGATGTAAAATGACTATTCTGTTCATTTTTGTTTCTGAAGATGTTGTGGAAAATGACTATTCTGTTCATTTTTGTTTCTAAAGAATGCCTGTTGAAAATAACTCGGTTCATTTTTCATTTCTGAAAAATGTTCGTTAAAGAGAAATTACAGGATTACGTCTTGTTCATCTTTGATGGTTATTTAACACAAAGTCACAAATAGACTCCTACGAATTAATTTCGGGACGAAATTTCCTAAAGTAGGGGAGACTGTGACACCCGTGTCACTGCGACCATCAAACAAATGCCAAACCAATGAAATATTGTATTTCATACTTGGGATTTGTAAAAATATGTGTATCGATTGCACATATCAACTCTTGTTTCGATTTCAAGCTCTAAATCGCTTTCTGGAAGGTTATACACGCACTGATGCGTAAATATAACCAGTTTAATGCAACGAACACTCCGGAATAGTGAAATAGGCTTAACATACCTTAAATAATCTTTACATAACTTAGATATAAGTTTTGGAAGGTTTGGTGTGGTGAAATCAAAGTTTAATCGCTTACAGGGACTAAATTTGACAAACTGCGAAAGTATGCCAATTTGAACTGTAACAGACATTCCGGGACATGACCATAAGTTAAACATACCATAAATATCCTTTACATAGCTTAGAAATAGGCTTTGAGGTGTTCGGTATGCTAAAATAAACTTTTGTGTCATTCAGGGACTAAAAGTGTCAAAAAGTACACAAGTTTGCATTTTCGCGCATAACTTACGTTCTGAATACATCCGGACATCCAAAAATTTATGTAAGCACTAAAATATTTTATTTTAGTGTTCGCCATAAGAAAAATCCATTCGTCACGTCATTTGGATCGTTTTTCGCGCTTGTGCGCATTCCGTCGTAATTAAGCGAACATCGCGTTCGTACGACCAAACGAACCAACATCCGGCATATTTTTGAGCATGTTTTGAGTTCCCTATATTTTAACTTCATTTTAGAGCCTTGAAATGAGGTTAACGGGGTTCAAACGCATCGAAAAAGGCCTTAAACACGTGCAGGGACCATTTCTGCCAACTTTGAAACATTTCTTAATCAGAGAGGTGCTAGCGTAGCGCGAGCCCTATAGGCTTTACCAGTCGCGCTACGCGACTGTCTAACCAGACCAGATTCAATGTTTTAACAACAAGTTGCAGCTGATTGATCCTCCACCACACATTCTCACATGTCTAGTCAGCGGATAAGAACCATTGTTAGCTACCATGAGTTTCCGACAAGTGTACGGGTTGGATCATGGCACGTTTTCCATGAAACGATCCTAACGGTGGACCGAAAACTATATATACCCCATACCCCCCATTGCTAAAATCACTAGAATTCTAATTTGAGAACCTCTAAGTTGAAACCATTGTTTCATACCTGAGATTCTTGAATCGGGATTAGCATTCGGGGACCCTTCGTAAGTATTCTTTCGTTCTTTTCCTTATTTTATTGCTTTTCGAGTCCGAAAGTCAAACTTTGTTTGACTTTCAGCGTTGACCAGTAATGGTCAATGCGAAGTTCTTTTGAACTTCGCAACGTGAGTGTAATCACGTTGGTCATAGTCCCTTGGGACTATGCCCACTGATTACCACGTTGTCTAGGGTCGTAGGGTAAGCGATCTAATAAATCGCTTATACCTCGAACCCGACCCAGTTTGGTCGATCATTAGGATCCGACCAAACACATTAGGTGACCATAGTAGGTAGGGAATAACCTTCCGAGGTTATACCCTATGGTCACATCGTTTGAGTAGTTGTATGATAGGTAGTTTATATGCCTTAGGTAAATTACCAGAATACCCTTTTCATGTATAATTGGTAATTAAGCATATGTAACCTAAACTTTTGTCACATAACTGATTATGTAACATGTTTAGGCATATAACACTTGTCATAGGACTAGTTAGGCGGTCCGTACGCGTTCTACGCGCACGACGCGTTAAAGTAGCATAAGCTACCTAAACGGGTCGTAATGGGTCGAAATCACTCAGGTTAAGTTTCATTTAGTATGTAGGCTTTGTTAAACCAAATGACACGGGTCTCTACACTCGTTTGGTTTACAAACCCTAATGCTACCCAATCTTCCGATCTAGGTCCGGTTTATTAACATAGTTACCTATACTAGGTGTCGTTTGATTCCGTGATCTCTATCTTTGCTTGGTGGTTATCCTAGGACTTCTGAGCAATCTCAAGTGAGTACATAGACCCCTCTTTTACTGTTTTCCAAACTGTTTTGGGGTGGAACACATGTGCCTACTTGTTACTTTCATGCTTTCCTGTTTTAACATCATATACTGCTATGTTCGTTAGTACATTATAGTACATGATTTTATGACATTTCATGCTAGGTGTGCCCAATTGTGTGCATTACTTAGTACATCGTTTTACATGACATTTTGACATAGACATTTGACATAGACATTTCGGCATAGACATTTTAACATGATTGACATTTGATCATGCATTTCCCATAAAACATAACTTTGATTTAAACCAAGTTTTACTTCAATACTTTGTTTTTGTGCATATGGTTTAGTTGAGACATTTCACTTACCATACATGACATTTTGACATAGACATTTGACATGGATATTTTGACATAGACATTTGACATGGATATTTGACATAGACATTTGACATGGATATTTGACAAAGACATTTTGATATGATTTACATCTTAACATAAACATTTTGTTATGTTATTCAATACATTTGACAATTTGTTTAAACATAGACATCTTACATTGGTGGTTTGTTTGGGTAAGTGATTTGAGTAACGGTGCGTGTGTAATATGATACAAGCATGGTGGATACGCCGCTGGTACTTCCTATATATAAGTGTTTGTATGGTATTACATATCATAGCGTTATTTGAATCATTTCAGTTTGAGACATAGAACATTTTATACAAATAACATACTTTTCATAAGACATTGATTTATAAACAACTTATCTTATGCAAACATATGTTACTTGGTTATTCATTTAACCTTACATTTATTTATACTTATCATCTGATCTTATCGATTTTTAAATGATTTACAAAACAAAGCAAATAACAAGGTTCATGACTAAACATTTTCTCAAACATAAGTCATGAAACCTATTTTCACAAAACCTATGTATCTCACAGGCATTTTTATGCTGACGTACCTATTTTCACATGTGTTTTTCAGGAGCTGTTGCATAAGATGATCAAGATACACATAGGCAGACTTGGGCTTTAGTGACAATAAAAGATGCAAGACTAGTTAATTATGTTGTATTTCTTTGTTTGTTAAGACATTTTAACACCTTTAATCAATAAAACGAAACTTCAATTGCCATGGATTTGAAACAATTAATTCTGTTACAACACTCCCCGACATTTCCGCCACGTTTTGTATGTTCCACGTGGTCGGGGTGTGACAGTTTTATCGACAAACCAAAGTGGAAAGCTGATCTTCAGACTCGCAGTTTGAGGCAGATGCAGGAAGTTTCTAAGATGGACAGATGGGTTGGGAGCTTTTATTGTTAAACCTGAGAAAATGAAAAGTCAATGCAAGTTCATTAAGTTGAAACTTGTAATTTTCAGAAAAATGTTTGAAAAAGATTGAACAAAACGTCAGTGTGCTTTGTTTTGGGTCATCCAAGGTCATTAAGTTGGACTTGGTCGGCAAATTAAGTACCTAGGGTCATTAATTTGAACCTAGATGCTTAAGTGGATTTCTAAAAATTGATAATATCAATGTCATAAAGTCAAACGGTCAAAAAGTCAAAGTTTTGAAAGTCAAAAGTGTACTTGGCTCGGGCAGCAACCCGATCGAGCGGTTGTTCGATCGGACAGCACTCCGTTTCAAGTAACACTATAAATAGGAGGTCAATCATTCAGTCAAACTTTTCAGTCGTTCGACCGACCGCCCTATCTCTATCAAACTCTTGATTTCTGATCTGATTTTCTTCACTTTCTCTTTGCACAAGTACATTAGATCGTTGGTTTGCTCAACATTCTCAATGGCAAAGGTATGTTTTCATGCTCAAATCTGTTAAAAATCGATATTTTTGATGCACGTTCTTCATGACGTCATATGTTCGGACCTTCAATGCTAGATCTAGAGAGATTTAGGATGATTTAATAAAATCTAAGCATGAGGTTATGTTCGCAATGTTTAGATCTACCAGTTTACCGTTCCGATTTGTTCCATAACTTGTTAAAATCTTCAGATTTGAGGTTTAGACGATTCGACAGTCGGCTAGGTTTTTGTCAAATCAGTCATTGTTTAGTTTGAATTAGAACATGATGAACATAGGGTTTTAATCGCGATGAGATTCTCTACGTAGATCTATGTTTAATTTGATGATTAGACTTAGGAATTTTTTTGGTGTTCATAACTGTTCTTGAATGTTCATGGAACGAGGTGCAATCCGATCGAACGGCAGTTCGATCGAGCGACCACCAGATTTTATGCATGCTATTGTTGATAATTTTCTAAGTGTTTGTGCCTAGGAATCTATGCCTTAATTGTTAAAATTGTTTGATTCTTTGAAATTTGTGCCTTCATATATTAAACAGTTGCTTTGATAAGATGGCAACCCGATCGGACATCAATCCGATCGGGCAGCAATCCGACTCATAATCACTTCATTGTTTTTTCATCGATTTTTGTGCCATTACTGTTCACTAAGTGTCTTGGAAGATTTGCTAACCCGATCGGTCAGCAATCCAATCGGGTGGCAGTTCGTTCCATTTCACTTAGTCATTATTCTTCACTATTCATGGATAGAGTGGCAATCCGATCGGACAGCAATCCGATCAGACATCCATTATATTCCACATCACTATGTTTGAAATTTGTGCACTCATGACAAGTGGCAATCCGATCGGACAGCATTTGCAATCCGATTGGACAGCCACTAAACGACAAAACATTTCAACTGTTTCAAGTTTGTCAAAAGTCATGTGGCAACCAGATCGGACAGCACTCTGATAGGGTGGTCATCCAATTCATAGTCAGTTGACTAAGTTGACTTCTTCATTGCACAAGAATGGCAATCCGATCGGAAAGCTATTCGATCCTCAGTGTTAACACATAGAGTGTTCCAGAGATAGAAAAATTTTGAGTTTTTTTCAAAATTTTCATCACTCACTTTTATGTCTCAAACATTGTGCAAATGATTGACAATGGATACTTTTGCAGGGAAAAGGAAAAGACTGGGACAAGGGTCATAACGTATATTGTCTGCTAGATGCGACTAATACAGAGAACACTGTGGTCGAGGAAATAGCTAAGTTCTTAAGAGAAAGCAAGATTGGCAAGGCTTTAACTGATAAGACAATAGTGTATGAATCTCATGTGAGAAGGTTCTGGAACTCAGCTAGATATAACGAAGAAGATAAAATGATACACTCAGCTGTAAGAAAGAAGGATGAGAACGGACAGGATGTGGATCTGGAAATTAAGTTTAGTATTGAAGATCTTAGACATGTTCTAGAGTTAGGTGATTCTAATAACGATCCGACCATCATTCCAGAACATCTAGCTAAAGGATTATGGTGCAGAATGGGATTCACAGGGCATATCAATGGAAAAATGATAAAAAAAACAATGTTCTCTAGTGCTTACAGGTTCATGATTCACTGTGTGGTACATTCTCTATCTCACAGGAAGGGAGGATATGATGAAACATCCGATTATATCATGAACATAATCACATGTATGGTTCTGAATAGACCGTACAATGTTTCAAAGGTGATTTTTGAGTATATGTTAGAAAACATAAGAGCTGGAAGCAACAAATATATCATGTATCCACGTTTCATCATGATGATGATTGATGATCAGTTCAAGGATATTCCGAAGAATAATAGTGATATTTTGGGTCTAAGAAACATGGCATCTGAAACCATTACTAGACTGACCAAAGGAACTGATGAAGGAGTTAAGAGAATGATATGCAAAATCAGCAGGCCAGCATATGTTGCTCCAGAAAATGATAGATGGAGACATGAGAATAGTGAGTCTGATAATGAAGATGAAAGAATGAGTGAGATGGTTGAGAAGAAAACCAGATGGTGGTTTGTGAGAGATGGAAAGAGGAAAAGAACGCCATAGACGTCCCCTGCAGTTCCTATTCCAAAGGAACCAGTTCCGAAGATTGTAGTAAAGGGTATAGTGAAAGGGGGAGTCATAAGGCAGTTAGAACTTTAAATTGTTATATGTTTCTAATGAGTTTGTAAATGCTTGTTTTGCAGGGCCTTCAAAGGAGCCACAATAAAGGTTAGTGGATGAACCAGTGTTAGATCCTTCAAGTATTCCACAAGAAAGTGTTGACTTGGCTAAAGTATCGTTTGAACAATATCTTCAACACACATCAGCTACTACTCAGAAAGATCAAAGTTCAAGTGTTCAAGCTGAAGTTGTCAAAGCTATAGAGCCTGAAGGTGTAGTTCAAGATGATTCAAGTGAAACAGATTCTGAGGCTACTGAGTCAGAATCAGAACTGGATCCTTTAACACTTGGAAGAGGTAAAGCTCAATTGAAGAAAAAGCCTACAAAGAAGCAAAAAGGATCTGATGAAGAAGATTCTACCTATGTGCCACCTGAGAAGACAGAGAAGCTAAGAGCAAAGCGAAAGTCAGTTCAAACTGGGGTGATACCTAGGAGAGTACGGGCAAAGAAAACTGGTGCTGAATTGCCTAAGGATAAAGACAGAAAGAAAAAAAAGTATGTTGAAACATCAAAGATTACTAAAGCAGAAAATATTCAAAATGTTGAGATTCCAAAGGAACCAGAGGTGCAAAGTGTTGAAGTACATGAGGTCGAAATTCAAAAGAAAAGCGTTGGTGATGATTATGTTGAAATTACGGGGTATAAAGTTGTTACACCTCCACCACCACCACCACCACCACCAGAAGATCAACCTGATGTAACGCCCGGCTCTTTTGTACTTTCCATTTATAGAAAGTTTTGTTCGTATTTCTATTTTTGGAAACCTTGTATTCTTGTAATCGTCCTTTCTTTGTAATCATTGTAAAACCGAGACTTGGATTATTAATGAAATTCGTATTTTGTTACAAATATGTTATACACACTTTATATATGCTCGTATGTTCGAATTGGTGAATCAATTGATGTTTAATCGTTATTCTTGGAAACTATGTGCTAAACTTGTAATTAATCTAAACTTATGCCTCAAACGTGTTTTGAACGTGAACGACACTTGATTTTGATGCTTGAACGCTTAATTATACTTGGTTTATACTTCTCATACTTAAATGTATCTCAAACTATGCTTTTGTGGCAAATATGGTCCTTAAATACCCTAAAAACACTAAAATAGCAACTTTGGGGGCCAAATAGTAAATAATGAAACTTTAAATCCGGACTCTTAAGTTGAGGCGGCCCGCGACAAGGCCCCCTGAACCTTTACGCGGCCCGCTTGGGCATCAGTTACGCAGAAAACATAATCAGCTGCATATGTACGCGAATTTGGCACGAAATCCCACTTTCTAACACTCCCCAATCACCTTTAAGCCACCTCTAATCACCTCCAATCATCTCTAAACTCTCCCACTATAAATACAACCCTTCTCCAAGCATTTCTACACTTTCAACACTCTCAAATCACTCCAAATTCACTCTCAAATCAGTTGCAAATCTGCATTTTCGGACAGATTCATACTCTTGCACTAAAGTGAGTATAACTTGCTCATTTCTTAACGAAATTACTTGATTCTTCTTCCTACTTGCTTGGATAATCATGGGGTTCGATTCCTTGACTTCTCCCTGGAGAAATCAGACCTGGAATTGCCCTAAAAATGTCCCTAAACTTTCTGTTTTGTTTCAAGTTCTTCAAAAGTTTGTTTAAACTCATCCAACTTGTGTCTAACACATCTCACACCTATGTCCTAATGCTTACAACCTCTCTTATGGTTGGTTAAGCTTAAAAACAAGGTTGAGACACTTGAAATCAGAGGATTAAACCTCATAACTTTCTGTTTTGTTTAGGGTATTTCACCCACAAGTCATGTTCAAGCTTAGTTCTTGATGAGAAGTGATTATGGAACAACTTGGGTTGTTCCAACATAAAATCCTCACATGATTTGATGATTTCTCTTTAGTTAGGTTGTTTATATTATTGTACTAATCCTAGTTCGTGACCCTCCTTGGTTGTCTTTACATCAAGTGAAGTGGTGAACATTTAAGGGGTCCCTAAATGGAAGCATGTTCTTCCTACCCCATACATGACATCCATGATAACTCGAGGTGCCTAAATGAGGATTCTAATCTTCTACCTCCTACATGAATTATTGGACTAAATAATATGTAATACTTAACCTAAATATGTACATACACTCATTCGAACCTTTAATGTTAAACTTGTGTTTATATGTTAAAGTAGTAGGATATCCTCTAAGACCTAAGACTCTAAAGTATGATTCTAATGGGTGTACTACTCATGAAAAAATTCTAACCATATTGGTTACATAGTGTCATACAAGGGTTATGAAGTTAAAGATGATTATTTTCAATAGCATATTTTATTCTACTTTATGATATGTTAAACTCCAAAGTTATGATCTTCCGTTGAACGCCAAACTCACACACCTATGTTTCCTCTTGTAGAAGGACTAGGTGCTCCAACTTAATCTACTCCAACAACTCACTCGCGGGAATTCCAAGTAGGAAAGCTTGCAACCACCGTGAGTATACTCGATCCCTTTTTCCCCTTTACACTTTGGGATGCAACATGTATAATTATGCAAACAACTTTTGAACTAAACATACTCAATCTTTGAACGAAGCATGAAACTAATGTGACTTACTTGCTATTCTTGTATGCTCTATGAACGATTTGGAACGTTATATGCTCATTGACTTGCTCGCCCACCTTAACAATTATAGCGCTATAGGATTAACGCCCCGCCCGCTATTCTATTAGGTATTGTTAAGTTACCACCCCGCTGAACTATTGGGATTAGGCTATTTTATGCATTGTGTTCTAGGGTTTGATCATATTGTACGCCAAAATTGCATACTAGTAATCACATATTATGAATCATGTTGGATTTGAGTTTTACTCTATTATGCTATGTAAACAAACTTGTATACTCGCTCATGCTTTCGCATTGAAACTCTATTTTAATACATGTTGCAGGTTGATTATTGAAGTATGGATGAATGATGAAACAAGTTTAGGGTGGACTAGATACACACCTTTAATCTATTTATCTTTTGTTGATTTGAATTCGGACAATGTTGTTATTTCCATTTTAAATGTTGTATGACAATTTAGTTCTTGCAATGAAATTTGAATTCAATTAAATATTGTCACATAGCGTTATGATGTTTTGAGCAATTTGTTCGTCTCATCCCGATGTTTCCGCCATCGGTTGGGTTATGACAGATTGGTATCAGAGCCATAACTATAGGGAATTAGGAAAATTGCCATGCTTTTGCCCTAATCTATAGTTTTAGGAATTTTGCCTCTTATGTGTTGTTTAAAACTTTTGTACTCTACCATGCATGCTTCCTAGCTACACTTCTTGTTGATTAAATTTATATGCCTTTCCTAAGGTTAACATGAATACACTTTTGTTTATTTGTATACTCTTGTAACACAAACGAGACAACTTTACCAAAATAGGCGTGAAACCCACAATTTGGTAAACGACTCTCATTCTACCTTAAACTATTTCTTTTTGCACGAAATTACACCACTAAGCTAGGAGTGAAATCCACAACTTAATGGTAATTTCCATTTCAACTCTAGTGGACCCTTGTCATAGTGTCGAAATTTATTTTGACCCGACAAGTACCAACCACATTTAGGGTACGAAATCGTCAAGCTAGGGGTGAAACCCGCATCTCGTCGATTAAGTCCCATTCCTCGATTTTCAATCTCGCCAAAGTCCCGATTGTTTCAATCAATTAGAGATGTGTAGTAACCGGAAGGGTAAGATACCGTTAATCGCTTCTCGACGAGAGTATCTTACCTATAGGCCAAAGCACGTTTTCTCTAATTCGAAAGAACTTTCGACCCACTTTGGAATAGTCGACGTTTCTCTACCCGAAACAATCCAATGTTTTATTGAGCCTCTCTTTTATGTATCTCAATTTATATGTGATTTTATACTTGAACGATCGTTCATTCCAAAATTTCGTTTTAATCATTTCGCACGTTATCGCAATCACAAACAATAATAATCCCTCGTGAACAAACTAAATTTACAAAGCTTTCATTACCCATGTTATGCTATGTTGGACTCATGACTATGCTATATGTGACATCTAAACTCTTTATGTTATGTGAATCAAATTGAAACTTTTATGCTATGTGACACTTTATGCTATGTGAATCAACTTATGCAAACGATTTTTCTTAAACAAACATTATGATCAAGTCTCACCTATTCGTTCTTTTGAATCTTATATGTCTTCTCGTCACTCCAACTCGTCTAAAAAGTCCAAGTCCCGTGCTACGAAGAAGATGATGGCTTTCATGGACGATCAATTTGCGTGCGTCGTTCCAAAGGTCATTTCCGAGATTCGAGCTTCTGAAACTCCGAACTCTTCCGTCGACTCCAAGGTCGAAGTACGCAAGCCCGCTTCGTTCAACTTCAAGCACTTTTCATCGTGCAATCCCAAGCCATTCACCGGCAATGATGGGGTGACCGCCATGCTCGAATGGTTTGATAGCATGGAGGTCACGTTCATCAATAGTGATTGCCCCAAAGAGCTCAGAATGCGTAGTGCGACTGGGGTATTCCAAGCCCGAGCTCTCGAATGGTGGACGAACGAAAGGAACATTCGTTCGAACGAACTGGCATATGCGTTGGAGTGGGAAGAAGTCAAGGCCCTGATGATGGACGAGTTTCGTCCTCCGCATGAGCAACAAAAGTTGGAGGAAGAATTTTGGGCACTAAAGCAAGTGGGGGATGAAAACCTAGCCTACACAACCCGTTTCAAACAACTTAGCTTCATAGTTCCTCACCTCGTTATGACCACCGACCGTAAGATACAGAAGTATATCAATGGGTTACCGTCTGCTATGCGCGACACGATCGAGGCTGCCAAACTCGACAATATCGAAGCTGTTTATCGTTTGGCCGCTTCCCTGAACAACAACCGTGTACGCGATAAACAAGCCGCAAACCCTGCTTCTTTCAAGCCAGCCAACCAAATCACCCAACAGTCAAGTGGCAATAGGGGGAAGAAGCGAAAGCAATCGAACCCTGTTTGCAATGCGATTGTGCCACCCGTTAACCCAAACCCTATTGCTCCTGATAACACCCAAAAGTCGTACACTGGGATTCACCCCAAGTGTGCCACATGTAACCGTCACCATCCCGCCAATGCCAGGTGTCGTCTTTGTACCAATTGTAACCGTTATGGACATGACACCACCTTTTGTCGCTATCAACAACAACAAGATCCACCAGCTCAGCAAGCACAACAAGCCCCACCAGCTCAACAAGTGCAACAAGCTCCACCCCCTCCTCAAAACGCAAGACCCGCTAGAGCTTGTTTCAAATGTGGGGACGCCAATCATCTTCATCCTCAATGCCCACTATGGAATCAAGAGCAACTACAACCTCCTCGTGGACGCTGTTTCAATCTGAACGCCAATCAAGCGCGCAACGACAATAATGTCGTTAACGGTACGTTTCTTGTTAACCATCTTTATCCTTCGATACTATTTGATACTGGTGCGGACAAAAGCTTTGTGTCCTTAGAATTCGAATCGTTGTTAAATTGCACACGCTCTAAGCTACCTAAGTCGTTTTCCGTTGAGGTCGCTAATGGCAAATCCATCCTAGTCGATTTTGTTCTTCGTGATTGTCGTCTTACTCTTAACGAATACATTTTCCCTATCGACCTCATACCCATGCAACTGGGTAGTTTCGATATCATCATAGGCATGGATTGGCTTCAAAAGAACCATGCTGAGATCGCTTGTCGCGAGAAATACGTTCGTTTACCCCTTCCTTCTGGTGATGTTTTGCACGTCTATGGAGACCGACCTTCAAAGGGACTGAAGTTGATGTCCTACACACAAACAAACAAATACTTACGCAAACAGTACTCTGCCTTTTTAGCCCACGTTGTGGAAGAAAAGGGCAAGGGAAAGAGTTTAAGTGATGTCCCAGTGGTGCGCGACTTCCCTGACGCCTTTCCTGAAGATTTACCTGGTCCTCCTCCACCTCAATCCGTTGACTTTCGTATTGACCTCGTACCTGGTGCGACTCCTGTTGACAAAGCTCCTTATCGTCTTGCACCTTCTGAGATGCAAGAATTATCTACGCAACTTCAAGAACTCCTCGATAAAGGCTTCATTCATCCAAGTACCTCACCTTGGGGTGCACCTGTGCTTTTCGTTAAAAAGAAAGACGGCTATTTCCGTATGTGTATCGATTATCGCGAGCTCAACAAACTCACTGTCAAGAATCGTTACCCTCTTCCGCGTATCGACGATCTCTTTGACCAACTTCAAGGTGCTACTTGTTTCTCCAAAATCGATCTTCGTTCTGGTTATCACCAGCTTCGGGTCCTCGAAGAGGACGTTCCCAAAACCGCTTTTCGCACTCGCTATGGACACTACGAGTTCATGGTTATGCCTTTTGGCTTGACCAACGCACCCGCTGTGTTCATGGATCTAATGAATCGTGTTTGTAAGCCTTATTTGGATCATTTCGTGATCGTCTTCATTGATGATATTCTCATTTATTCTAAATCTCAAGCCGATCACGAACGTCACCTTCGTCTTATACTTGAGCTCTTACGTGTTGAACGCTTGTACGCTAAGTTTTCCAAATGCGAGTTCTGGATCAAAGAAGTCCAATTCCTTGGGCACGTTGTTAGTGAAAAAGGAATCCACGTTGACCCCGCAAAAATCGAAGCCGTAAAGAATTGGACCGCGCCTAAATCTCCTTCTGAATTCTGTTCCTTCTTAGGATTGGCAGGTTATTACCGCCGATTCATCTCGAACTTTTCAAAAATTGCCGTTCCTCTCACTTCGTTGACTCAAAAAGAGAACCCTTTTGTTTGGGGTCTTGAGCAAGAAAAATCCTTTCAGACTCTCAAGGACATGCTTTGCAACGCTCCTATACTCGCTCTCCCTGATGGGAATGATGATTTCGTGGTGTATTGCGATGCCTCAAACCGTGGTCTTGGTTGTGTTCTCATGCAACGAGGCAAGGTCATCGTTTATGCCTCTCGTCAACTCAAAATACACAAGAAAAACTACACTACCCATGACCTTGAACTTGGCGCAGTTGTTTTTGCGTTGAAGATTTGGCGACACTACCTTTATGGTACTAAGTGTGTGGTTTTCACTGACCACAAGAGCCTTCAACATATCTTCGACCAAAAGAACTGAACATGCGTCAACGTCGTTGGGTGGAACTGTTAAACGACTACGACTGCGAAATCAAATACCATCCAGGTAAAGCAAATGTAGTAGCTGACGCCCTTAGTCGTAAGACTCATATGAAGGGTATTCATTGTCTCCAACTCGTGAACGATATTCCACGCCGCATTCGTGAAGCTCAGTACGCCTCTATTAACGAAGGTAACTTCCATGTTGAGATACGAGGCGCTAAAGAACACGACCTCGTCTCCAAGGCCGATGGTATCCTATACCTCGACAATCGTGCCTGGATCCCTGATCGTGAAAACCTTCGAGACTTCATTATGAACGAGGCACACAAATCCAAGTACTCAATTCATCCTGGTGCCGACAAGATGTACCATAATCTACGTACATCCTATTGGTGGCCCGGTATGAAGAGCGACATTGCCGTGTACGTCTCTAAGTGCCTTACCTGTTCGAAAGTCAAAGCCGAGCATCAATGACCTTCCGGTCTACTCGAACAACCTGAAATCCCCGTTTGGAAATGGGATAGCATTGCATTGCGATGGACTTCATAACCAAACTCCCTCGAACATCTTCTGGTCACGATAGTATTTGGGTAATTATCGATCGTCTAACCAAGTCCGCTCAATTCATCCCTATTCGTGAAGATTTCAAGGTTGAACGACTTGCTCGCATCTATACTGACGAAGTCATACGCCATCATGGTATTCCTCTCGACATCTTTTCTGATCGTGATGGTCGATTTACTTCGCGTCTCTGGCAAACCTTTCAGTCCGCTATGGGTACTCATTTAAATCTAAGTACGGCTTTTCATCCTCAAACGGATGGACAGACTGAACGTACTATCCAAACCCTAGAGGACATGCTCCGTTCTTGTGTCATCGACTTTGGTGGTAGTTGGGATGTGCATTTACCCTTGATCGAGTTCTCGTACAATAATAGCTACCACTCCAGTATTAAAATGGCTCCATTCGAGGCATTGTATGGTCGCAAATGCCGATCTCCTTTAAACTGGCACGAGATTGGTGACAAACACTTTACTGGCCCTGAAATCATACAAGAAGCAACGGATAAGATTCACCAAATCCGTGATAATCTACTCAAGGCCCGAAATCGTCAAAAGGTCTATGCTGATAAGGGGCGCAAGCCGATGCAACTCAACGTTGGGGACCACGTTCTACTCAAAGTGTCTCCTTGGAAAGGAGAGGTTCGTTTTGGTAAAAAGGGAAAACTTGCCCCTCGCTATGTTGGTCCTTTCAAGATACTCGAAAGGATTGGTGCGGTGGCTTATCGACTTGATTTACCTCAAGAACTCAACAACGTTCATCCGACGTTTCATGTCTCAAATCTAAAGAAGTGTCACGCTGAAGAAGGACTTCAAGTCCCTCTCGAAGATCTCCAAATAAATGACACTTTGCATTTTGTGGAGAAACCCGTCGAAATCATGGATCAAGGGGTCAAGTTATTGAGGCGTAGTAAAATTCCTATCGTCAAGGTTCTATGGGAAGGTAAACGTGGCGCTGAATTCACTTGGGAACTCAAGAGCGAGATGAAGAAGAAATATCCTCATATTTTCCCTACGTCTTCCTAAATTTCGGGACGAAATTTCCTAAAGGAGGGGAGACTGTAACGCCCGGCTCTTTTGTACTTTCCATTTATAGAAAGTTTTGTTCGTATTTCTATTTTTGGAAACCTTGTATTCTTTTAATCGTCCTTTCTTTGTAATCATTGTAAAACCGAGACTTGGATCATTAATGAAATTCGTATTTTGTTACAAATATGTTATACACACTTTATATATGCTCGTATGTTCGAATTGGTGACTCAATTGATGTTTAATCGTTATTCTTGGAAACTATGTGCTAAACTTGTAATTAATCTAAACTTATGCCTCAAACGTGTTTTGAACGTGAATGACACTTGCTTTTGATGCTTGAACGCTTAATTATACTTGGTTTATACTTCTCATACTTAAATGTATCTCAAACTATGCTTTTGTGGCAAATATGGTCCTTAAATACCCTAAAAACACCAAAATAGCAACTTTGGGGGCCAAATAGTAAATAATGAAACTTTAAATCCGGACCCTTAAGTTGAGGCGGCCCGCGACAAGGTCCCCTGAACCTTTACGCGGCCCGCTTGGGCATCAGTTACGCAGAAAACACAATCAGCTGCATATGTACGCGAATTTGGCACGAAATCCCACTTTCTAACACTCCCCAATCACCTTTAAGCCACCTCTAATCACCTCCAATCATCTCTAAACTCTCCCACTATAAATACAACCCTTCTCCAAGCATTTCTACACTTTCAACACTCTCAAATCACTCCAAATTCACTCTCAAATCAGTTGCAAATCTGCATTTTCGGACAGATTCATACTCTTGCACTAAAGTGAGTATAACTTGCTCATTTCTTAACGAAATTACTTGATTCTTCTTCCTACTTGCTTGGATAATCATGGGGTTCGATTCCTTGACTTCTCCCTGGAGAAATCAGACCTGGAATTGCCCTAAAAATGTCCCTAAACTTTCTGTTTTGTTTCAAGTTCTTCAAAAGTTTGTTTAAACTCATCCAACTTGTGTCTAACACATCTCACACCGATGTCCTAATGCTTACAACCTCTCTTATGGTTGGTTAAGCTTAAAAACAAGGTTGAGACACTTGAAATCAGAGGATTAAACCTCATAACTTTCTGTTTTGTTTAGGGTATTTCACCCACAAGTCATGTTCAAGCTTAGTTCTTGATGAGAAGTGATTATGGAACAACTTGGGTTGTTCCAACATAAGATCTGTCATACCCTGGCTTTGCGGAAGCGTGGTTATTTTGGTGTGACTTCTTAATACCATAGCTTAACCATAACAAGCTATATGAAATAAAAACCATGCAAGATCATCCATTAAAATAAGTTTGAAGAGTAAAGAACCACAACATTGTCTTAACTGATATCACATCCTAACAAACATAAACCGTGTTCAAAAGACACAACAAGAAATAAACACAGCTTAAGAACTGTGACTCGTTCAGGAAAAAGTCACATCCCTTAAACTCGGATGACCTCGAGACTAATGCAGCGGGAAAACGTGTCATACCGCGCCAGATCCTTTAATTCCCTGAAATACATGTAAGTTGAAAAATCAACAATAATGTTGAGCGAGTTCATGTGTAAGTGAGTATGTATAAACCTTTGTAAGCAAGTCTGTATGTATGAAAATCCCTGGTATGTAGCAATTAAGGAAAAAGAGATCGATTAATGTGTAGCTAATACATTAATAAGTGACATGGACTAGGAAGCACTCAAACCTGTAACGCGTATTTTATACCGGTCCTTCCGGCGGAACGACATAGTCACCACATGCAGCCGCACGCTGGCCCATGTGTGGGGCTCACAACACCCGATAGATCTATCACTCATGCCTCTCGGTCCTTATACAAGGATTAATGGTCTTACGATAATAGCCTATCCATTCACATGATCTAGTAGCAAGTTCCTTAGGTAATCATACCGTGTATAAAACGTTTGTAGTAAATGTAACATGTATTTCACCCCCGCAGTTTAAAAACTGAAAACAGTTAAGAGAAAAGGGGGACATGAACTCACTGTGGTGCGTCTCTACCAAGTATATCTCCTGCTCAAGCAGCTGTGCGACGGCCTACACGTACTAACTCTATTAGAAGGACGGCCGTGCCTTAGCTTAAGGTTTAAGTTTTTGGGAAATAGTTAGACAACTATTTCGTGTTTATATTCTTGTAAATACTTGGTAATTATTCTCCTTCCCAAGGATGGGGGATTTAATACATGTGTGTTCGTAATATTCGAATTACATTATTAAGTCTCACTTAATATAGTTTATTTCTTACTGCAACGGCGCCTCCTATTCCGTCAAAGTTCAAAGGCTTGCAGTTCAGGAACTGCTTATAGGTGCAGCCAGTTGGAGGGGGGGTTGTTCCCAGTAGTGCCATCGTTGTGCTTAGAGCGGAGGGCTTCATGTCGTGCATTTGCTGATGAGATGTGTTCTTGCAGCTCGGCTTCTGTCCTTGGCAGTGTACTAGTGTTTATGACACGCCTGGGTGGCATTCTCTTCTGTCGAAGTGGCATGAAGCGGGTTAGACAACATTTCAATTGTCTATGAGATACATAGCACCATAAGCCATCATGTAATCCCCCAATTTCACACGTAAATATACTCAATGTATGAGTGGGGAAATAAATTTCTGAGCCTTCACATAGGCTTGCCAATTTGGCTTGTTGCTTGCAATAGAATGAACTCGAGGCTACATCGCCTTGGTCATTCGTGTTTTAGTTATTTCCTGCTACATTGGTTTTCATTAGCTTAACTCGCAGAGTCCACCAGGATTTCTGTGCACTACAAGTCGTTATTACGTGGGCCCCCGTAATAATAAATTGTCTTGCACAGTTACCCCAATTTTCTCTCGTCCAAGCAGATGATCAATCAAGGAGCAACAGCAGGTGCATCGGCATGAACAGGGTCATGCTCCAATGCGGGGTCAGGAGCAACGCCTGGCTCAGGGGCCACAGTCGGCTCCGGATCAACAAACTCCATCTCAAAATCAGCTGGATCAACAAACATAGGGTCGATAGGGACTACAGAATCCTCCAAGGGCTGGTCTAAGTGTATGAACTCCATGTCATGGTCTGGATCAAAACCAGGTGGGAAAATAGGATCATTCTCAATATTGTGATCAAACTCAAAGCTGTGTGCGGGAACCGGTGCAGCTGATGACGCCATATCAGGGTCGGCGTCGTGTGAGTGGTGCTGCACTCCCTGTATATGCGAAGATGCGGACGCCACGGACTCAAATGAGTTTGGGACAGGTGAATGAGCATGAGCCTCCTCTGCAGGAGTGTCAGCAAGCAGTAGGCTACCACCAGCAGCAATAGGGCCTCGCCTTCAAGTGGGTCCTCCTCTAATAGTTCGACATCGTCATCAGAGACAACGTCGGGGGGTATATGAACGATGGGATAAGCGGCAAGGGCACAGGAGCAGGGATCACCGCGAGTGGTAAATCCCCAACAAGATGGCCATCAGCAGGCTCTGCTACGACATCAGGCAGCGCAAAGGGCTGAAAGTCGTCATCGTCTGTGCTGGTAGTATCGGAAATGTACACCTCGTGCTCCGATGAAACTATGTCGCCTGATACTATGGCCATGGGATCTGTAGTGTCCGACTCTCCAGTATCTGATGAAGGCATGACGTTTTGTAATACATACACACATATGCACAAATAATCAATCATATAGTCAGATAAACATATTAGTCACCAATAAGCAATCAAATAATTCTACTAGTCCCACTAGCGTCCCAGCCTCTCAGACTGCTCTTCCTAGTCCCACTAGCCTATTCTCCCAGCCTCTTAGACTGCTCTTCCTAGTCCCACTAGCCTATTCTCCCAGCCTCTCAGACTGCTCTCCCTAGTCCTACTAGGCAACTACCTCGGTTTCCTAGACCGAGCCTCGGTCCTCCAGACCGAGCCTCAGCCTCCCAGACTGAGCCTATAAATAATAAATAAATGTGCTCAACATTTGTTTGTAAAAAGTTTTGGATCTGGAGTTGAGTGGTATGCAGTGTAAAAATGTTTTCGTGAGAGCCCTAGTGATCATAGTCTAGACTCGAGAAGGAATCCTAGTTCGCTATGATCAGAGCTCTGATACCAAGCTGTCACACCCTGGCTTTGCGGAAGCGTGGTTATTTTGGTGTGACTTCTTAATACCATAGCTTAACCATAACAAGCTATATGAAATAAAAACCATGCAAGATCATCCATTAAAATAAGTTTGAAGAGTAAAGAACCACAACATTGTCTTAACGGATATCACATCCTAACAAACATAAACCGTGTTCAAAAGACACAACAAGAAATAAACACAGCTTAAGAACTGTGACTCGTCCAGGAAAAAGTCACATCCCTTAAACTCGGATGACCTCGAGACTAATGCAGCGGGAAAACGTGTCATACCGCGCCAGATCCTTTAATTCCCTGAAATACATGTAAGTTGAAAAATCAACAATAATGTTGAGCGAGTTCATGTGTAAGTGAGTATGTATAAACCTTTGTAAGCAAGTCTGTGTGTATGAAAATCCCTGGTATGTAGCAATTAAGGAAAAAGAGATCGATTAATGTGTAGCTAATACATTAATAAGTGACATGGACTAGGAAGCACTCAAACCTGTAACGCGTATTTTATACCGGTCCTTCCGGCGGAACGACATAGTCACCACATGCAGCCGCACGCTGGCCCATGTGTGGGGCTCGCAACACCCGATAGATCTATCACTCATGCCTCTCGGTCCTTATACAAGGATTAATGGTCTTACGATAATAGCCTATCCATTCACATGATCTAGTAGCAAGTTCCTTAGCTAATCATACCGTGTATAAAACGTTTGTAGTAAATGTAACATGTATTTCACCCCCGCAGTTTAAAAACTGAAAACAGTTAAGAGAAAAGGGGGACATGAACTCACTGTGGTGCGTCTCTACCAAGTATATCTCCTGCTCAAGCAGCTGTGCGACGGCCTACACGTACTAACTCTATTAGAAGGATGGCCGTGCCTTAGCTTAAGGTTTAAGTTTTTGGGAAATAGTTAGACAACTATTTCGTGTTTATATTCTTGTAAATACTTGGTAATTATTCTCCTTCCCAAGGATGGGGGATTTAAAACATGTGTGTTCGTAATATTCGAATTACATTATTAAGTCTCACTTAATATAGTTTATTTCTTACTTCAAAATATAATCATTCTTCCCAAAAATATTATATTTTATCTCATACAAATTTCCAAAATAATATTCTTGACAAATACGCGTTCATTGGTATTTTCTGTATTGCGTAAGTTACGGATAAAGATCGGGTGGTAATAATTATACCGTTGTAACTTATTATTAATTATGAAAGCGTATGTATTATTTTTGGAATCATTAACATTTGGTAATATTATTTTTACCCCAAAAATTATATTTACGTAGTTCACAAAATAATCACAAACATTTATACAAGTGACGCTTATGAAAAGTATTTATACTAAACACATATATTTATCACGTTTCATTTTGTGAAATCCCACCTCCGATATTTTGTAAATAAGTTGTGGCGAAATCTATAATTTGAAAACACGTTAAAAATGTATTTCTAACACTTGTAGTGAAAATATTCCTAAGTGTTAGGTTTTTGGAAAAATTTCGCCAGAGTTTCCTCTGTAACTGGAGGTGGCCACGCTTTCAAGCGTATCATTTTCTTTTACAAATCAAACCAACAATTTTCTTATTCAATCAAAACAATGTTCAAAGCATCAACTAGTCAATATATATGTAAATCGCAAGAATTACATGAACTTGTAGTTTTTCCAAAAATATGTAGTAGAGCTCCTTACTTTTAGTGTATCTTTATATAAATCCATCCGGTTTCGTAAAAGCCTCGCTTTTAAAGAAATTCCATCTTTACAACTTCTTGTAAAATTTGACAAAACTAGTTCTTTGTCGAAACTTAGTGTTACACAAGTGTCTACACACTTGTGTGTTTAAAATCATTCTTGTTTATGGAAGATCCGTCTTTAAAAGTATGTTTTCTCTTGACACGTGGTCCTTTGAAAATACCGTTTGTAGATCCGTAGATCTACTAGTTTAAAACACTATTTCGTAATAAAAATCGATTTTACACAAGTTCATGTTTGGTGTGTGGTAGAGTTTCATCATTTAACCTTTTTTATACTTAAACATACTCTATGTCATGATTCATGAACATGACTAATCCGGGTTAGATGATGATCCGAGCCACCACAGCGTAGATCGGCACTAATAATCACCACAAAACAAGTCTCACAAGTTTTACACAACAACATAGCTTTTATCCAACATTTTTAACATTTTAGTAAACTTTTAGCATGTCTTCTTGTATGTTCATAGATTTTAACCGACAAAGTTCTTTTTAACCACTTTAAAATAGATCGAGAGTGAGTTTCAAGCAACTTACTACTAGCTCGAGGCTAGGGAAGAAACTAGTCGAAGATTGGGTGGATAAAAGCAATGTAGTGAGGTCCTTCGCGTTTCGAATGCACCAAGCCTCCTTGTGCGTGATCCTTCACCTTTGAGTATACTTGGAAATGCAAGGTTGAAATTGGAAAGTGGTGGTGGGTGTGGGTATATCTTCGGCCGATCAAGAGAGGGAGAGGAAGGAGAGTTGCATTTTTTGTTAAGTGAAGGAATGGTTGTAATGTGATCCAAAAGTCTTATTTATTAACCATAAGACTTGATTGTCCAAGAGATAATGTGTCAACTAGATAATATGCACAAATGAATAAAATATTAAAGTGTGTAAGAGGGTGTCCCCTCATGGAACTGAATTCGTTCAAGGGGAGAGGGTATTTGGTTGACTTTGAACTAGGTGGTGAAGTACTAGTTAATTTGCTAGAGACTTTGATTAGTTTTTTTTTTTTTTTTTTGTTATAATTTATAATGGGTGTTAGGGTATTCGGGGACCCTAACTGGCTCAGAAAAAGAAAAACAATGTATATGGCAATATTTTTATGTTCCGGGTATAGTCCGGTTGTTCGGTTGGATAGAGATCCGTTAAAGTGCTTAACAAAGCTTTAAAGTGTCGTTATTATTATTTTTAGTGACACAACTTATTCCCGACACTTTGGAAAGTGTCTAGTAATAGTTTTCTCATGTTTTGGCACTTTATTAGTTAACCAAATGCTGAATTTTTAGTTAAAGTGCTGAATTTTGTACTTAGAGTACCTTTTAGGCACATCCGGTCACTGTAACTTATTCCTAGTGACGCAGTTCTACAACCCTTGTATCCCTACACTCACCACTAGTGTAGTAAAATATTTCTGGCTCATACAGGCCTTAGAGGCAGTGTCTGCCTGATGCTGGCTTTATCAGCATGTTCAATAGGTTATCCGTTTATAGTGCTACTGTGCTTTTTGTGCATCATGTTTGTCACTAAGGTTCAACATGTAAATAATGTAGTGACGGTAAGTAAAGTATGATGCAGGTATATGCATGTATCAGAAATCAAGTAGCAGTTCATCAGTAATTTCAAACAAGCACAGTAATTAAGCAGCATTTAATTATTAATTAAGTCGTACGGATACCTGGTTTAGTGAGGGTTGTCACAAAATCCTCACATGATTTGATGATTTCTCTTTAGTTAGGTTGTTTATATTATTGTACTAATCCTAGTTCGTGACCCTCCTTGGTTGTCTTTACATCAAGTGAAGTGGTGAACATTTAAGGGGTCCCTAAATGGAAGCATGTTCTTCCTACCCCATACATGACATCCATGATAACTCGAGGTGCCTAAATAAGGATTCTAATCTTCTTCCTCCTACATGAATTATTGGACTAAATAATATGTAATACTTAACCTAAATATGTACATACACTCATTCGAACCTTTAATGTTAAACTTGTGTTTATATGTTAAAGTAGTAGGATATTATCTAAGACCTAAGACTCTAAAGTATGATTCTAATGGGTGTACTACTCATGAAAACATTCTAACCATATTGGTTACATAGTGTCATACAAGGGTTATGAAGTTAAAGATGATTATTTTCAATAGCATATTTTATTCTACTTTATGATATGTTAAACTCCAAAGTTATGATCTTCCGTTGAACGCCAAACTCACACACCTATGTTTCCTCGTGTAGAAGGACTAGGTGCTCCAACTTAATCTACTCCAACAACTCACTCGCGGGAATTCCAAGTAGGAAATCTTGCAACCACCGTGAGTATACTTGATCCCTTTTTCCCCTTTACACTTTGGGATGCAACATGTATAATTATGCAAACAACTTTTGAACTAAACATACTCAATCTTTGAACGAAGCATGAAACTAATGTGACTTACTTGCTATTCTTGTATGCTCTATGAACGATTTGGAACGTTATATGCTCATTGACTTGCTCGCCCACCTTAACAATTATAGCGCTATAGGATTAACGCCCCGCCCGCTATTCTATTGGGTATTGTTAAGTTACCACCCCGCTAAACTATTGGGATTAGGCTATTTTATGCGTTGTGTTCTAGGGTTTGATCATATTGTACGCCAAAATTGCATACTAGTAATCACATATTATGAATCATGTTGGATTTGAGTTTTATTCTATTATGCTATGTAAACAAACTTGTATACTCGCTCATGCTTTCGCATTGAAACTCTATTTTAATACATGTTGCAGGTTGATTATTGAAGTATGGATGAATGATGAAACAAGTTTAGGGTGGACTAGATACACACCTTTAATCTATTTATCTTTTGTTGATTTGAATTCGGACAATGTTGTTATTTCCATTTTAAATGTTGTATGACAATTTAGTTCTTGCAATGAAATTTGAATTCAATTAAATATTGTCACATATTGTTATGATGTTTTGAGCAATTTGTTCGTCTCATCCCGATGTTTCCGCCATCGGTTGGGGTGTGACACCTGAATCCTCACAACCAAAAGATACACCTTTTGGTGATTTATTTGGAGAGCTTCCACATGCAACTGGGGTATACATAGATGATATTTCGGAAGAAGATTATGATATGTTCAACAATGAAGTTGTGAAAGAATTGTCAAAGAGAGTTGCTGATCTTGAAAAAGAAAAAGATAAAGCAGTAGCTGAAAGGGATGAGTTAAAGAAGCAGGTTGAAGAGTTGAAGAAAGTTAATGATGAAATCAAGATAATCATGATAAAGAAACAAGAGAAGCTAAAGAAAGTGAGAAATGAAAGTCATGACAACTCACAATTGTTTGAGATCCTGTCAGTTGAGAATGTTACAATGAGTTTGAAGATGAAGAATCTGCAAGAAGTAAATCAAACACTGAACCAGCTTTTGAGTGAAATCAGTGAACCTTCATTAAATGAGATGAAAACGATGAAGTTAGAAATGGAGGCGCTGAAAGCTGATAAAGTGATGAAAGATGAACAGCTCTTCATGCTATACTCTGTTATAGAAAACCATTTAAACATTAATGTTCATGCTGCTTTCAATGAGATCGAGGTGAAAAGAGCTGAAGAACTCAGAATCGAAAGAGAAAGACGACTGGCAGAAGAAGCAAAACAAAAGAACAAAGATGTTATAGAAGAAATTCAAGAAGCTGGTGGCTCTTCAAGAAAAGTCGATGTTGAAATGGCTGAAGCTGAAACAAATCCTCTGGGATTCGTGCTAGTTGGTAATTCTTCTACTTTATCCTTTGATCTTAATGATATTCTTCGCCGAGTGAATGCTATTCAAAGGAAAAAGAAGGAGAAAGAAGTGTTGATGTTGAAATGAAAAGATGAGGAAGAAGTAGAGGAAGAGACACAGAATTTTACTCTTATTGGTAAAGCGGTTACAGTTCCTTACAATATTAAGGAGATTGTTCGCCAAATCAAAGTTAAAGAAAGGCGAAGAAAAGCTAAGATAGCTCAAGGAGAGATTGTTGATGATGATTATGACAAAGAATTGTTTGGTGATGAAGAAGGAGATGAAGATGAAAATGACGATGATGACAAGTCTGATAAGAAAGATGATAAAGATGACAAGAAGAATGATGATGATGATCAAGGTTCATCAGGTTTGCAGATCATGAATCCAAATGTTCAACAAAGAATTGAAGAGTTCATGAACGATGAAATAAATGAACAGGAGGATGATCTACATCAAGAAGCTTCTTCATCAGAAAAACAACAAGTTGATCAGGTATTCCTCACAAATCCTACTGTCATTTATTTGAATGCTCAAAATAAGGGGGAGCTTGAGGTTCAGAGGTCAAGGGCAGAAATGTTGGAAGAGTTGGGTTTAGAGGATGGAAAATTTAAGTTTGACATTGAAGATGAGATACCTCAGTCACCTGAAAAGGAGTTTGAGTTTAGGTATGCTCAGGAAGCTGATCACTACAACGATGTTATTGTTGAAGATGCTTCAGACTCATCTGACGAAGAAACTGATTTTCATTATTCTGGAGTTGATGAGACATTTCCTTCTTTGGCGGAAATGTTCAAAGATCGGAACGAAGATGAAATAAGGAGAATGATAGTTGAAAAGATATCCACTGAAGGTGTTCCAAAGACCATACCCAGAGAGATTCTTGCTGAAGAAAGAAAGAAATGGTTCAAAGTAATGCCAAAGGAGAGGAAATCTCTTAGGGTACTTCAGTATTTTACTCATAGAAAAAATATTTCATGGGGTGATATCTTGTCCTGGGGTTATCTAGAGGATCTGCAGGTCTACGACATTAGACAGGAACAGGGGGTACAATATTTTGAATTTTTATCTGACATAAGGACCCTCCTGTGATGGGATGTAGATGAGTTCGTCAAGAAAAAGAACATCAAGAAGTTCTATCATGGTTTGGAAGTGAAACAACATGATCAACGATTGTGGAACTATGTGAAGTTGCAGGCTAAGGCTGGATATCCCGACTGGAAGCCACAAAGACCAAAGCAAATTGTCACAATGTTGGAGAATGGAGAAAAAAATACAACTTTGGATATCAAGCCTCCAAGATGTTTGAAGAATATGCCTCTTAGAGCAATGGAGCAAAAATTTTATGATTTATTCGAAGGCTGGCTATACAATGAAACAACAACTGAGGCAGTAATATCATTGTTTGACAAGTCCATCGGAAAGTCACGAAGAATCAGTATTCTGGATCCAATGTGGCTTGTAAATTGCTCAAAGAAAGACATCGACTCAGGAATATCAACAAGATAGTGTATGAGAAAAGAGACAAAGAACAAGCTTTGCAATATCAAACGATCGTGGATGTATGCTTTGCACAAGACATCAACTCAGGAAGGTATTGGAAGTCGAAATGGAGAGATCTTGAGATTGATGAATTCCTGAAAAAGTAGAAACGAGAACAAAGATCAAAGGCTATATCTGAAAAAGTAGCAAAGCTTGGGAAGTTAAAGTTCATGAGGCCGCCGCGAATGGATCAAACGCCAATCAAGAAGGAAGAAAACAAGATTCCCAAGTGGGACAGGAAGCGTGATGGTGATCCGGTTTACAGAAAATGGTGGATTGAAGAAGGAAGGCATCTAAGGCGACGAATGTTAGAGGAAAAAGCTGAGATGAGGAGACAGAGAGCAAGAGAACAAAGACGTAACAGGAAGGAATGAAGACTTCGTTGGAAGGAACTGCAGCTACATCTGAGGGGGAGTCTGTTAATTCAAGCGTCTGTAGCTTCCGTCAGCATTAAGTCATATTTTGTATGTTTATGTCTTTTGTGAACAACTATGATTATGTATGTATGTATGTAGAAAGACAACTCAGGGAATGGTTTTGTCATGTAAAAGTGTTGACCTAAGATTGACAAGTGTTATCTGATCGGATGGGCCATCCGATCGGACAGCAGTGTCATCCGATCGGTCAGCATCTACCAAGTCCCTGAGCTGCCTATAAATACCCGAGTAGGGTATGTCATTTAGAACTTTTGACACTTTGGCTCGATCTGTCTAGTCTGACTTCTACCGGCACTTGTCTACTTTCAAAGCATCTTAATAGAAAGATCAGACGGTGTTTAACGTTGAATACTTTGTCGTACTTTTGTGACTTGATCCAAAGGATTCCGCACTTTGATCAAGGTCGATTCATCTACGTTTGTGTCAATCAGATCCTGTACTTAAAGGACCTAACATCAAGCTCTTGTACATTAAACTAGGTCGAACTCACGCCAAGTTGAGCCACAACTCTCACTTGTTTACACCTATGCTTCAATATTGTGTGTTTTAGGAGTTCTAAAATGTGATTTAGGTATGTAGGGTCTTGGAGATGGGCTTGAAATTGGTAGAATTTGTGGGATGATAATTCAATACACGTTATTATAGATGAGGATATTGGATTTAAATAACCCCAAGTTTTACCATTTGGCCGATAGCACTTCTAACTTACAAATTGTACTACCACTCCCAAATTTCAACTTATTTTCC
Organism: Helianthus tuberosus; assembly: GCA_030545235.1. Taxonomy (NCBI): domain Eukaryota; kingdom Viridiplantae; phylum Streptophyta; class Magnoliopsida; order Asterales; family Asteraceae; genus Helianthus; species Helianthus tuberosus. Next base: position 153,331,711 of record CM060451.1, on the reverse strand, counting down.
TCTGGCACTCCAAAACTAATTGAACCGTAACCCAATTAGTTTTTTTTACTGATATAGCATCTGCCGTGACATTTTTTGCAGATGTGACATCTGAGGTGGTTTTTTTTTGCTAAAGTGGCATATGGCATTAGCAAACTGAGTTACGGTTCAATTAGTTTGGGAGTGTCAGAGAAAAATAAGTTGAAAATTGGGAGTGACGTATTACAATTCATAAGTTGGAAGTATTATCAATCAAAAAATATTGAAACCTGATTTAAATCCAATATGCCTTGTAGCTGCTACTACTACCAAGTAATGTTTGCTTCGAAAGTTCAGACTTGCTATTAATCTAGCGTAGGTGAGAATAGTAACATCTCAAAATTTAAATTTTGAATTATATTAAAATTTTGAAATATCAATGAAATTTATAGCTTTGTTTAAACAAATTAAATGTTGGAGTATTATAAATAAATAATAGTTGTCATATTTTACAAAGTTGTTGATAAATTAAATTAATGAAGTGTTGGGTGATTACATCTTAAAAGATATATAACGTTAGTGGGGAGGGGGAGGGGTTCTCAAGAAATGAAGATATGTATCTAATGTTCCTCAAATCTAAGGATCAGTTTATTATGAAGTAATAAAACGAATAAGGAAATGGAATGAAATAATCATTATTTTGAGATATCAATGAAATTTATAGCTTTGTTTAAACAAATTACATGTTGGAGTATTATAAATAAATAATAGTTGTCATATTTTACAAAGTTGTTGATAAATTAAATTAATGAAGTTTTGGGGTGATTACATCTTAAAAGGTATAAGTTAATGAAGTTTTGGGGTGATAACATCTTAAAAGATATATAAAGTTAGTGGGGGAGTTCTCAAGAAACGAAGACACGTATCTAATGTTTCTCAAAACTAAGGATCTGTTTGGTATGAGCTAATAAAATTGACGAGAAAATGGAATGAAATAAATCATTATTTTGAAATATCAATGAAATTTACAGCTTTGGTAAAACAAATTAAGGGATTGTTTGTCAAATTCTGAAAGGGTAAGTGTTCAACCAGTAAGAGTGCTAAACCAGTAGTACTCTACTCTGAACCATTAAAAGCCAATATAATGTTTAACCGTTCAGAGGCAAATGTCTGGAAAATTCATATAAGAGGTTTTAACAATTTAGAATCAGTATAATGTTTAACTACTCAAAGGCAAATGTCTGAATATAACAACCCTCCAAAATATTCTCGACAGCCTAAAATATATTAAAATATCCCTATATGTCTCAAAATACACCCCGTATGTGAAAACTGGGCCCAAAATACAATATATCATTAAAAATAAAATAAAAATCAGAAAATACAGTCGCTCGCGGGCCGCGTAGCCTTTGGCTACATCTTACGCATGCCGCGGCAGCTTGAAGTCAGGGCTGGACCCGGTGCCGCCACGTGTCATCACCCGTGTCGACCCTATAACGCTGACCAGGCTAAGCTAGGCCCTACAGACCTACTACGCGGGCGCTTAGGCCTTAGCCTCATCTTACGCGGGCCGCGAGGAAACCAAAATCAGGCCCTATATAAGGAGGGCATCGGGCCTTCAGTCAGTTCATTCATTTCTCGACTTTCTCTCTCGAATTTCTTATAGTAGGCACTATACTTGGGTATAATATCCCCCTAAATAACGAAGTTCTGCTCCGTTGTAAGTATCATAACCCCTGGATACGTATTAGATACGCTGCCCGATTAATCTAGGGTTCCGTAACGTCTGTCGTGGTTCTGCCCGACGTAGTCGTTGGAATGCCGTCTCGGGGAGGGTATTACTAATGTTAAAATGGGTTATTATACTAACGCGTGTGCATTTGTATAATTTATAGATTTTCACCAGGAAACCGTTACAGAAAACCTAAAACAGCAATGTGAGTAATCTCCTTTTTGTAAACTGTTTTTACAAAACCTTAAAAATTTTACAATGTGATTAAGCAGTGATTGAGTCTTTGTAGTCTTCAATTACTGCCGGTATGTTTGGGTTTTGTATACAAAATGTGGAACACGTTACCATTGGACAAAGAGTTAGCCAATGTGTAATATGACCCACCAGTCAGGATTAACAGTACTGAATGAGTAATTGTGTAGACATAAACATTGTAATCGCTCTCAATACTGTAAATTGATAAACCTCTTCTTGATTAAACTGGGATTCACTCACCAGTATTTCCCACTGACAAAATGTTTTTAAACGCGTTTCAGGTAACAAAATGTGAAAGCCAACTAGAAGTCAGCTGGAAAGCACTGAAGGCTTGGAAAAGTGGCTATAAAAGTTACCTAAATAAAAGAAGATGTTTTATTCAATAAAATAGGATTTATCCCTATGAACATGTTTGTAATGAAAAATTGGGTTTTATCCACAAATGTTTAATATTATAAAAGTGTGGTATTTACTCTAATAAATTTTTTCCTAACTACGGTCCTGATGAAATTTCCGCTGCCAAAATGGATAAACATCGATACCACCAATACTGAGTTCGCGGCCGCCCATTCCCGGGACAGATAGGGGGCGGGGGTTGTGACAGAAGGTGGTATAAGAGCTAAGCCACTGATTCAGCCACAGAAGTGTTCTGCTGACACCAAAAGTTATCTAAAGTGTTAGGAAGTAAATTACGGAAATATGTGCATAATTGTATTTTATTGTTATGTGTTATTTGACTATTTGTTAGTTTATAGTATGAGCGACCAAGGACCATCTGACGCGTATCGTCAGTTTTCTGGTTTGCCTAGAAGCGAAGGCGCCTCTTCACAGCCTGCCCTCTCAGGGTATTCTGTTGATAATGAAGAAGGAATATTCGTGTTTAAGGCTCAGTCTGAAGAGCCATTCCCTCAGAAAAAGAGAGGATGGTTCAGTAGGGGAGCACATGAGCGTAGGAAGCGAATGAAAAAGTTACAAGAGCAGAGAGTACTAGCAGCCGCCAAAAGAGAGACAGATGCCCATGCCCAGGACATGATTAATAGGGTTTAGCCAATTTCCATATCCTAGCAACCACTGCAGCCGACCCTAACCTGGAGCAACTGATAGCACCCCAACCCTTACTCCCAGCTCAGCCAATGGAAATAGAAAACCCTGAAAATCAGAAATGCATGATTTTAACCCGGAAGATATACCTAGGGTACCAGCACCCAATCCCTTAGACCCAGATTATGACCCGTGGTGGGATGATAATAGGGATTATGTGCAACGTTACCCCATACCAGAAGACATGCCCATGCCGAATCTTGGAGCATACCCAGGTTTGGACCCTCTAGATCCCTAATACGTTAGTGATCAGTACATTAGGGAGATCTTAGAGAATCCATACCCGTACCAGGAACTCGTACCCCAATTTCCAAACGCAGTCCTAGAACCTGCACCCCCAATGAGTGCAGAAAATGTGCAAGAACTTAGGACTTTCGGTGAGGAAATCTTAGAAAGTAGCGAGAGGATGAGACAGGTGGGAGAGCGACTCGTCTGGAAGTACGACGAGCGCAATATGGATTTCTGGATGAATCCATATCCATGAAGGTGATGGTGGAGGTGATAATAATAATAATAATAATAATAATAATAATAATAATAATAATAATAATAATAATAATATAATATGTGTGTATGAAGAAAAAAAAACTACGGATACCAACTACTAATAGTATAATTTCCATTTCAGCTGTATTGTAATTTTTATTTCCAGTTCTGGTTTGTAGTAGATGCATATATATATAAAAAGAGTAAGTCGCAATGATCGACGTTTTGATCAACATAAGTGTTGTGAGAATGGTTGTATCAACTATTATTTTGTGATATTAATATGTGGTAAATGTTTAAAATTCAGATGGATAACGAAGTGAACCATGAAAACCAGAATGATAATAACCAGAACGACAATAACCTGAATAATGAGAATCTAAACAACAATAACAATGGAAATCAAGTAGATAACAGTGCCATCCAACACATAGTTGCACAGGGAATTATAGATGCAATGCCATTTATTATTCAAACTGTTAAGGAAGCTGATAATAAAAGCAAGCATAGTAGTAAACGACCAACTGAACCTGAACACAACGTAAACAATGGACCCATACTTCAAGCGCCCATTCCCAAAAGAAGAAGAACCATGCCTTATGGTTGTTCTTATAAAGAATTCTGGTCCTGTAAACCAATAGAATTCTCGGGCAATGAAGGACCCATTGCAGCTTTACGCTGGATAGAAAAGACTGAGGCAGTCTTAAAAATAAGCAAGTGTACGGAAGAGGATAAGATAATGTTTGCTTCCAATCTGTTTAAAAACTCAGCCTTAGAATGGTGGAACACTATCCTCCAGTCTAGGGGAAGTGATAGGGTTTACAATATGGAATGGGGGGAATTTAAAAATATGGTAGAAAGGAAATTCTGCCCTCCCAATGAAAAAGAACAGATAGCAAATAAGTTCCTAAACCTTAGGATGACTGGAGTAGATAGTAAGGGTTACACTACTACATTCTTTGAATATGCTAGAATAGTACCAACCCTTGCATCACCAGAGCCGGTATTAATCTCCCGATATATCTGGGGATTGATGCGTGTGAAGTGTTATATATATTAGGTGTATATTTTAAGCCCCTTTAACACTTATTTTTAGCCAAGTTTTAAATTTATAAAACACGATATTTTACTAACACTAAACACACATATGGGCAAGTGCACCCATCGTGAGCGTAGTATAGTGTTGGCAAGATACCGAGGTCGTCCAAGGACACAAGACCTTTTAGTACCGGTTTATCCTCAACGTCTAATCAAAATAAAAAGTTTAGAAAAAATGTTTTAAACTAAGAAAAATAAAAACTAACTAAAAATGCTGAAAAATAAAATAAAAGAAAAACAGATAGACAAGATGAATCACTTGGTTCCGACTCGTATCTAGTGTAACCTTTGATTATTTCCACACTTTTGCACTATTTTAAGAGATTATCTTAGTTATTGTAGTAGGCCCCTCTTTTGAAGGTGACGTTACCCTCACCCCAGTAGTTTGAGTCAGCAAGGATACAATCCTAAAAGGGTGGATTATTGGAAGATAATTAATTAAGTTATTAATGCAAATTATGGTAGGCCCCTCTTTTGGAGGTGACGTTACCCTCGACTAAGTAGTCTGAGTCAGCAGGGATACAGTCCTAAATAGTCGGGTTATAGTATTAATAGTAGTTAACTTATGAGGGGATCAAAGAGTTTGGACCCCCGCCATCCAATACCGTTAAGAATTGAAGGAGGTCCTACTAAATTTGACCCAGGTCCATTGCAGGACCTCTAAACGCTGAACAATGGCAAGACCTTTACCAAACCGTTCCCTTAACCCCCGACCAAGTAGCCAACATACCTCCATATAGACCGTGGAGATATGAATGGTGAAAATCTTTTATTTTATATAGACAGTAAAATAATGCCAAGACACCACGGACAAACGATAAGGAAAGATCACCTTCAACATAAGCAACTAGTTATTAAAGTCATTAATACAAAACCAAGTAAAAAGTGCAAAAGATTAGAAATAAAAAAGTATTAAACTAGACACTTTGTCTTCACCAAGTGATGTAAGAGACTTAGGCAAACATGGCCTTGATTGTCAAGAACTCTTACGATCAATCTTGGATCCCGAGACGACTCACACACTCTACGATGGACAATGGATGATGGTGGTGGATGATGGTGTTATGGTGGTTGTGGGTGGTGGGTGAAGTGTGAGAGAGGTGGTGTGCCAAGGGATGGTTTGAGCTCAAGCCAAGCACTCCTATTTATAGGCTGAACAGAAGCTCGGGCACGGCCCCGTGTCCAGTGGGCACGGCCCCGTGTCCACATCCTTCTATTTCTTCATTTAATGCAGTTTTGTCTTTTTAGTTGACCACGCCCCCGTGTCCGCTGAGCACGACCCCGTGGTGCAGAAGAATCTTTGTACTATGCAGATTTGCTAGATTGTGCGAATCTTACAGTTGACCACGGCCCCGTGTCCGCTGAGCACGGCCCCGTGGTGGGCAATAGAAGCTTCTACCACTTTGTCTTTTCTGCTGACACTTGGGCACGCCCCCGTGCTGGCTGAGCACGGGGCGTGTTCAGGCTTCTGATGTCTTGTTTTGCTTGGGAAGATGTTGTCGTGGGGTCGGGCATGTCACGTCTTGTTCCTTTTCTTGTATTTATGTTAGATTTTGATGTCTTTTTGCTTCTTTTGTTACTTTGAGCTCATTTAATCCTGAAAATACAAAAGGAAGACAAAAGCACACTTTTTCCAACATTAGTACTAAAAAAGGGTTAGTTTTATGCCTCATTTGATGAAATTTATATGTTGCATTTTTAACACATCAAATACCCCCACACTTGAATCTTTGCTTGTCCTCAAGCAAAACTCTTTAATACGTGGCTATTACACTCCAAATAGAATGGGTAGAGAAGAAGGTTTTTGGGCTTGTCGTAGAGTGTCAGGATTTCCAAGATTCTTTATTTAGTTTTATTTTTATTTATTTACAATCCTATTCGTCATGATTTATTTAAAACTTTTCATAAGATAAATTACTTATTAGGGCATAACATGCCTTTGTAAAATTCTATTTATATACAAGTTCACATACCTCACGGGGATCACTCAACACTCGGCCGAAAATGTATTTTTGTGGATCACTCGAGAGCGGCATGGAACTTACTCCTACCATAGGCTTGCCAAGCAATCGATCCTCCTCCTTTTTAACTTATATACCTTTGTAAATATCAAGAGGACTTTTTGGGTGAAGGGTTAGGCTTGGGTTAAAGGTAGGTGGTTGGGTTGGTGGTTAGTGGTTAGTAGAAAAAAGGCGAAAAGCGTAACAAGTGTCGGTTTTCGTAAGACTTTCTATTTTTGTAACTTTTATTTTGATGAAGCTGTTATTCAAACAAAGTTATTTTTGATGAACTTGTTTGTTTATTTTCTTTTGCTTCATCATCAACACAATTTTTTTTTTTTTTTGAGAAGTCATACGAAAAATCGAACTTGTTACAGGTTTTTTTGAGAAGTCATACAAAGGGTAAAAATGAAAAAGGTTTTGGTGGGTAAAAAGGGTGTTTGGTTTGGGTTATGAAATGAAAAGGTTTAGGCTCAAAGGGGCTAACTAGGGGGATTTTGGGTAGGTGGTAAAAAAAAAATAATGGTGTAGAAATAAAAAGGGTTAGTCCTAATGCCTCCGTCATTTACTTACTCGGGTTTAAGTTGGTAAGGACCGGGAATGTATCGTCATTGCAAGTTCTAGAGTCGTAAGAACCAAGCGGCTATTCACACAAGAAACGAAAATGAGCATTTAGTCAAATGATATGTAAGTGTTTGCTCAATAAAGGCTCAAAACTCACTTTTGTGGGAATGGGTTCCTATGTGATCAAGTATATATAATCAAATTTTAACTAAGCTTGTCATGCCTTTTCATAATTTTCTTATGTTGGTTCTTTTTATCACGACGCTATCGGTTGTAAATTTGTAAAAATATAACCTTTTTGAGAACTTGAATTTCCCGAGTTAAACCTAGACAAGTAAAAAAAAATTGAAAATTTTTGAAAAAATTTGGGGTGATTAGCGGTTCCAATAGATTTTTGTGTAAGGCTTGTATTTAGGACTTGTAAGATTCAAGGTTTTAGCATCCCCCCCACACTTAAATTACACATTGTCCTCAATGTGTCCCAAAAATAAGTTTTTAGGTTGATTGAATGTGTAAAAAGGTGTAAAAAGCGAAATTTTTGTGTTGCTGGGCGCTGAACACGGCCCCGTGTTATCCGGGCACGGCCCTGTGTTCAAGTTCCAGTAACAAAATTAAAACAAGAGGAACAGAAGCCTGGACACGGGGGCGTGTTGGGTGGACACGGCCCGTGTCTAGTTACCTGAACTGGGTCTTTTTCTGCAGACTGTGCAGCACGGGGCCGTGTTGGGTGGACACGGCCCATGCCGAACTTACTGTAAACGAAGAAATTTGTCGGACGGTTCTGTTTTCCAGTATAGAGTGCTGGTTCAAGTTTCCCTTGCATCCTTTGCCATCTCAAGTGTGTTTTATTCCATTCAACACCATTCAAACACCAAATTAACTAAAACCATCATTCATTAATCATAGAGAGAATTTCATAATAGTCCTAAATATTAAAATATTAGCTAGTTAGGTCAAAGAAATACAAGAAATCCAATCCCAGAAGTGTCTAGCCTACAATTTATTCTACTAGCAAAATTTCCGAAAAGATAGATCTCTCGGTTAAAAGTGGCTTGACAACTTCTTCCTCCGGTTATGGGCTCCTCATACATCGGCGAGCCACTCTTCGATCTCCCTAGGGAGAAGAAAAGCGGGCTCATGAGCATTGGGTTGAGGAGGTGTAACTTCCACCGGAATTTCTTGAAGTTCTTCAAGAGGAGGCTCCGCCGGAATGTCGTCCCAACCGGTAGGATTTTGGATTCCAAGTGCGAGGTTCCAATCCTCTTGAGGGAGGATTGGTTCCACAGGAGGTGTTACCAGAATGTTTAACCTCTGGTGCAAGAGGTTTATTTCCTGGAAACTGTTTTCCAACCCTACCGAGAGATAGTTTATACGGTCAATGAGGACCTCCTCCACTGAAGTCATCTCGTCAAGTGCTTCACGTAGCGCCATTACGTATCTTACGAGAGTTGCTTCAATCGATGGCCTCCTTTCCCGTCGACTGTTCCTTGAGTGTGCAGACGAGGTTCCGCTGTTTTGGCTAGACATTCTACGAAAACAAACCAAAAACAGTTCGTTTTAATGAAACAGTACCACGGGCACGGCCCCGTGCTCAATGAGCACGGCCCCGTGTTCAACTTTCTGCAGATTTTTAGAACAAGGAATCTTGGGGTTTCAAATTATTTTCTTAACTTATGAAGCTTTTCTGAGTAGAAAATAACTTAAAACAATGTTGTGAAACTTATTTTTAACAAGATTCCTTGAACAAAAATTCAATAAACATCACAACAAAGCTTGAAATCAAGCTTTAATGGTGTTCTTGGTGCAAGAAACATGAAGAAGAAGAAGGCAATAGATAAAAGAGGAAAGGACAAGATGCTTGTAAGAACCTTCTTTTAGAACATACCTAGGATGGTAAGTCAGAAAATCCTTTCAAATCTCTGTCCCTGGATGGTCCAAATGTGCAGGGTTCTTGGCTGCATTTATAGAAAACGACAGCGTGCAGGACACGGCCACGTGTCGGCTGGACACGGCCCCGTGTGCAGGCAAGAACCTGACACGTTTTGTCCGTATTCTGACAAAAGTCAGAAGGGAATCTTTTGGTGGACACGGGGGCGTGTTGACCTGGGCACGGCCCCGTGTCGGAAGGCTGTTTTATGAAGTGCGTCTATTTTTAGGGAACTTTTCCGGATCGGGCGGTTCCTTACTGGATGGAACAACCCCAAAGTGCCTAAGATACCTTAATTGATCTAGATTAAGACAAGAACGCAAGAGGTTGTCGATGAGGGTGATTCCTATGCTATATGTAGGTGGACAAGTCCAACCCTTTCCCGGGCTCTCGTTAAAGAAGGTGTATGTCGAATCACTCAGGTCTATGTATGCATCAAACGAAGTTGATGGGGAGTCCTTCACGGCACAATCGACACAGGGACGACTATCGCTCAAGTCCTCACTAGAGTTAGAAGTATCATTGGAAACAATGAAGTTGTTTGAATGCGTTTCCAACCTCTCTTCTTGGTTATCGTCTTGGAAAAGATTATTGAAATCTTCCCTAAGTTCTTTTAACCAATTATTAATTAGATCTTCTAGTTGAAATAATTCATAAAGAAGCATTTCTCCTAGAATATCTGGTTGTGCGCATTAGAGGGAGAGATAGGGATTATTTTTACTTTCGCCCCTCTTAAGGATACTAGGAAATGATGGGTCTATATAGTGGGGTTTATAATTTAGAAAAAAGCATTTTAATTCTTCATGGTTACCACCACATAATTGACACCACATAGTACCATAAGAGTGCCGAAAGTAAAAAGTATCAGTATCACTCATGTTTGTGTCAGAAATTACCAACCGTCGGGATCTTACGGTTCTGTTTTTAGTAACTGAAACTTGGGCACGGGGGCGTGTTTAGTGGGCACGGCCCCGTGTTCAGCTTACTGTCTGACTTAAAACAGGATTGCCAGTTCCAATGATTGGGCACGGGGCGTGTTCAGCGGGCACGGCCCGTGCTGAGTTCTGCAGAAGCTGAAAAATTAAGAAAAATCCTAAAAAAAATGAAAAATAAGAAAAACGATTAGGCCGTTGATTCCTAACTTTCTTAAAATCCTTGTGTCCCCGGCAACGGCGCCAAAAACTTGATGCGTGTGAAGTGTTATATATATTAGGTGTATATTTTAAGCCCCTTTAACACTTATTTTTAGCCAAGTTTTAAATTTATAAAACACGATATTTTACTAACACTAAACACACATATGGGCAACTGCACCCATCATGAGCGTAGTATAGTGTTGGCAAGATACCGAGGTCGTCCAAGGACACAAGACCTTTTAGTACCGGTTTATCCTCAACGTCTAATCAAAATAAAAAGTTTAGAAAAAATGTTTTAAACTAAGAAAAATAAAAACTAACTAAAAATGCTGAAAAATAAAATAAAAGAAAAACAGATAGACAAGATGAATCACTTGGTTCCGACTCGTATCTAGTGTAACCTTTGATTATTTCCGCACTTTTGCACTATTTTAAGAGATTATCTAAGTTATTGTAGTAGGCCCTCTTTTGAAGGTGACGTTACCCTCAACCCAGTAGTTTGAGTCAGCAAGGATACAATCCTAAAAGGGTGGATTATTGGAAGATAATTAATTAAGTTATTAATGCAAATTATGGTAGGCCCCTCTTTTGGAGGTGACGTTACCCTCGACTAAGTAGTCTGAGTCAGCAGGGATACAGTCCTAAATAGTCGGGTTATAGTATTAATAGTAGTTAACTTATGAGGGGATCAAAGAGTTTGGACCCCCGCCATCCAATACCGTTAAGTATTGAAGGAGGTCCTACTAAATTTGACCCAGGTCCATTGCAGGACCTCTAAACGCTGAACAATGGCAAGACCTTTACCAAACCGTTCCCTTAACCCCCGACCAGGTAGCCAACATACCTCCATATAGACCGTGGAGATATGAATGGTGAAAATCTTTTATTTTATATAGACAGTAAAATAATGCCAAGACACCACGGACAAACGATAAGGAAAGATCACCTTCAACATAAGCAACTAGTTATTAAAGTCATTAATACAAAACCAAGTAAAAAGTGCAAAAGATTAGAAATAAAAAGTATTAAACTAGACACTTTGTCTTCACCAAGTAAAACCAAGTAAAAAGTACAAAACCAAGTAAAAAGTGCAAAAGATTAGGCAAACATGGCCTTGATTGTCAAGAACTCTTACGATCAATCTTGGATCCCGAGACGACTCACACACTCTACAATGGACAATGGATGATGGTGGTGGATGATGGTGTTATGGTGGTGGTGGGTGGTGGGTGAAGTGTGAGAGAGGTGGTGTGCCAAGGGATGGTTTGAGCTCAAGCCAAGCACTCCTATTTATAGGCTGAACAGAAGCTCGGGCACGGCCCCATGTCCAGTGGGCACGGCCCCGTGTCCAGTGGGCACGGCCCCGTGTCCACATCCTTCTCTTTCTTCATTTAATGCAGTTTTGTCTTTTTAGTTGACCCCGCCCCCGTGTCCGCTGAGCACGACCCCGTGGTGCAAAAGAATCTTTGTACTATGTAGATTTGCTAGATTGTGCGAATCTTATAGTTGACCACGGCCCCGTGTCCGCTGAGCACGGCCCCGTGGTGGGCAATAGAAGCTTCTACCACTTTGTCTTTTCTGCTGACACTTGGGCACGCCCCCGTGCTGGCTGAGCACGGGGCGTGTTCAAACTTCTGATGTCTTGTTTTGCTTGGGAAGATGATGTCGTGGGGTCGGGCATGTCACGTCTTGTTCCTTTTCTTGTATTTATGTTAGATTTTGATGTCTTTTTGCTTCTTTTGTTACTTTGAGCTCATTTAATCCTGAAAATACAAAAGGAAGACAAAAGCACACTTTTTCCAACATTAGTACTAAAAAAGGGTTAGTTTTATGCCTCATTTGATGAAATTTATATGTTTCATTTTTAACACATCAGGATTAATCGGGGAGATTGGACATGTAGTCAAGGCAGCTAGACCTCAAACCATAGAAGAAGCCGTAGAACTAGCAAACACCTTGACAAATGAATTAGTGCGTACACGAGAAGAAGATCAAAGGAAGAACTTGGCTCAAAGGCTTACCCAGGAATTTCGCTCTGGAAATTCCAACCGTGGGAGAAATGTAGGTTCTACATCTGCACCTTATTGCAAGTATTGCAAAAGGAAGCATTCTGGAAGATGCTCCATCTACTGTTATTTCTGTAAAATATCGGGACACAAGGAAGAAGACTGCAGGAAGAAAGCTAACAACAGGATATGCTACAACTGCGGAGAACAAGGTCATATCAAGCCAAACTGTCCGAAATTAGCTCCAGCTACGAACAATAAGAACACTAAAAATGCTAGAGCATTTGTTCTGACGGCAGATGAAGCCAAGATGATTCCAGACGTGATAGCCGGTACGGTTTTAGTTAATGATGTTTTTGCTAAAGTATTATTTGACTCTGGTGCGAACCAAAGTTTTATTAATACTTCGTTCTGCAAACTTCTTAATCAATCATTAACTAAACTCTCACAAGAATGTCTAGTAGAAATCGCGAATGGGGAAACCATTAAGATTCCTGAAATCTTGCAGGGAGCAAGAATAGAAATTTTAAATCAAAAGTTTATTGCAAACCTTTACCCAATGAATCTGGCAGGATTTGATATTGTATTAAGAATGGATTGGTTAATAACCAATAAAGCCAGCATTTTATGTGATCAAAAGTCAATTCAAGTAAATTCACCAAAGGGTGAAAAGATCACAATTAAAGGAGATAAGCCATCTAGATCCATAAAATTCATCCCTGTGATGAAAACAGCAAGTTGTATAAGAAAAAGGATCTATAGTGTATTTGATTTCTATAATCACTAACACTAAAGAAAAGAACTAAAAGACATTCCAGTAGTGTCTCAGTTTTCAGATGTATTTCCAGAAGAATTACCAGGACTACCACCAGACAGAGAAGTTGAATTCAGAATCCACCAGCTACCAGGGACAGCACCAATTGCCAAAGCACCTTATCGGTTGGCACCCGCAGAAATGCAGGAACTGAAGAAACAATTAGACGAATTATTAGAGAAAGGATTCATACAGCCGAGTTCATCGTCATGGGGAGCGCCAATTTTATTCGTCAAAAAGAAAGACGGATCGATGCATATGTGCATTGACTATCGTGAGTTGAACAAGGTCACGATTAAGAATCGGTATCCATTACCAAGAATCGATGATCTGTTCGATCAATTGCAAGGAGCTCGATTTTTCTCTAAAATCGATTTACGATCAGGATATCATCAATTAAAGGTACAGGAAGAGGACATTCCTAAAACCGCGTTCAGAACAAGGTATGGCCATTATGAATTTACTATCATGCTATTTGGTTTAACCAATGCCCCAGCTGCATTTATGGACATGATGAACCGAATATGTAAGCCATATTTGAATAAACTAGAGAAAAAGCCCGTGCGATGCACGGCATGCATAATAGCTATTGTTTGTTCGTGGTAAGACGTCTGACACGGCCGGTGCATAACATGTAAGACAATACGCCTACAAAGGGGCGTGCTTAAACTTTATTAAACCATGGACCATAAGTTGTTTCCTTGGCAAAACTTGCCGGCCAAAAAGAAGTGAAAAAAGATGTCTTCCAAGGAAAAAAAACATGAAACAGAAAAAGGAAAAACGCATAAACTCTCGCACGCCTTCCTATCTTATTGGATAACACATAGACCAAACTTTAGCTAACGCATGCCACCGTCATCCCCAATCCCATCACCAGCCAACTGACTGCAGTGAAATAACGAAAAGAAAACTATTAAAAATGGTATACTATGTTTACGTATATATGCATCGAAAAGTAGTACGGCTTTTCATTACTAACACTAAGTGCAGACGGTATACCTTTCATGTGGGTCACTGTCAGCTGTTTCTTCTGAATCCGAATCTGCATAAGCAGGCCTGGGAAGGAAAAGATTCATAATGACTTCCTTATATTTATTGATTTATTTATATATAAGTATCTCAGTAAAAATAACATATAAAAAATAAATAAAATATGTATTTATTTAATTGTTCATCACTTATTAATAATAATAAAGTAATTAAATTTACTATTTATAATGACTTGCTATTTATAATACCTTTCATGTGCAGACGGTATATTTACAACTAATTGGATGAAGGATTATAAATTTCTTGATTTTATGATATAACTTCCTTAAAGTAGTGAAGTATATAAAAAAAAGGTATGCATTAGGTGTTGCTAAAGGTACACCACCATTTCCACCGCACCACAAACACTAACCCGATTCCATTTCCACCACCACCTACAACCATCCTCATTACCGCCGCCATTAAACCTGGAAAGAAATCATACCATTGTCGTTGTACACCACTGTCTCCCTTATCAACAGTCAACAGTTGTTCATCACCATTGCTCCCCTATTTTCGAAACTGAACTACCATTGCCACCATCATTATCAATTCGAGACCCAAAAGGGTTTTGAGGTTTATTAAAAATATATATTAAGTAAGGATTTAAAAAGACCAAAATACTCACAAATGCTTTGCATGTGAGTTGACTTACCCAAGAAAATAAGCTGAGTTTGTGCCAAAGGCTGATTCTCGCAACAACAAAAAAAAGCAAAAGGTTGATTAGAATATACATTTTTTAAACTGAAAGGTATGCAAGTTTAAGCATACATGATGGTTGGTTTTTATAATTTTGTTTTTTATATAATGTTTAGAATATGGAACAAATAAAAAACAAACAAACATTATATGAATCTAAAGAGAGTCATTCACGAAAATGAATAAATACATAGATGAAACTCTTTTTCTTTTTTAGAACAAAACCTTTTCATCGATCATATCTTTTAGATTCTTTTTTTTAGAACAAAAACTAAGGCATAAATACTTTGTTAGAATTATAATAACTTTTAAGTATTAAGAGTTGTCGATCTTGGAGTTGACCACTCTTATGACCATGTGAGATAAAAACAATTATAAAACTTTATCACATAACCATATATTCACCACATATTCCTGCCTTCAATATAATGTGTCAATCTAGTTTCCAAATTCTTTTATGTACCAATCGAGTACACAAATTGAAAGTGTAAAATTAACAAACTTACCAAGACTCTGAAGAGCATCAAAAACCTCAGATCCATGAAAAGAATCAGCAGTTATACTTTTGAATTCATTGCATAGTTCTACCTGTTCTTTTCTAAAATTCTAAAACAAAATAAGTGTAGAGTTGTTAATCAAGAATTAATCAACCAGGGGTGTTCATCGGTTCAGTTTGAATATTTTTTCACTTGAACCAAACCAAACCGAATAAATATTTTTATCAACTTTTACCATAATCTGTTATTGGGTTGGGCTAAATAGACTCGGCCAAAACTTTGGGCTGAATAAAATAACCATTATTTGATTGATATTTGGTTTATTCTATTCAAACAAATGCCAAAAACCAAACCGAAAACCAAATATGTAATTGGATTCGGTTCTAAATAGTTACGCTTCACCTTTCAATTTAAAACCGTACAATAAACGCACCTAAATCAAACCGTTACAAAACAAACCAAGTTTTTGTAATGCATACCGTTACTCTGTTGCTCAATTTTCAAAAATAGGAAGAATTTGCTCTGATTCTTCTACTGTTTTTGATCGGGATCAAGGTCTAAGAGCTTTGTGTTCATGGTTAGGGTTTCCGGTTCTTGAATTTTATCTGAAAATTTCAACATAAACTATCAAGTATTCAGCATTCTATAAATATAACTGATACAAACCCCAAAATAATCGAAAAAAACAAATATTACCTTGTAGTTAGAGAGTTTAACGTACCAGTCTGGGGTGCGGGTGTTGAGAGATCGCCGACAATCAGAGAGAACAAAGAACCCTCTACAGTTTCCTGTATTAAAAACCTCATTATTGGGATCTTTTAAGCAACATGGTATCAGTTGAACTTCAATCGCCATTCAAGAGTCGCAATTATAAAGTCTCAAAACTTCTTAATACTGATGATGGCGATTAGTTGGAGCATGGGTGAAATCCCTAAATTTTAAAAGACGATGGTTGAAAGGGGGATGAAATTAGCCAAGAGGCACAAAAACAGATTCAATATTATCAAATATACACAGCAATTGCATCAATAAACAACCTCATATTTATATTCAATAACATCAATCAAATTCAAAATAGTATAAATCAAAACAACAATGTGTATAATTCGATTAGCAATCTTACATGCCATAATCATCAAACCTATCATACTCATACTCTCCATAAAACTTAACAATAACAATAAATTAAACACAACTTATATCTAACCAAAACTCCTTCTGAACAACAACGCCCCTAAATAAAAAATAAAGCTTAAAACATACTTGTCACCATTCTATATCGGCATATCTTAGCCCATCGGATCACCGCCGCACTCCACCACCGCTGCCCCTCCGTTGCCGCCACCATCTCCTCCGCCACCCTCAGCCTGCTACTCATTCTCACGACACCCTCCAACCGCCACCCTCTCCGTCAATCGTCGCCTCCCTCCGTCGACCGACCGCTCTCTTCAATAGGATTCCACCTCCCTTCTGCATGTTTGCTCACATAAGGAGCCAATTCAAGATCTTAATTTGAGTTGTAGGGAGGAAAGAGGATGGAGGATATTGGAGGTGTGGATGAGGCTAGGGTTCCAGATCCAGAGGAAATATGGAAAATAAGTGATCTAAATTTTGAAACGAAAGTGATGATTAAGATCGAATTGATGAGGTCGAATTAAATTCATGAAACTCATGAAGCGATTTGAGGCCTTGTAAGTTGTAACTAATACAAGTGAGGAATGTGATTGAATTGATGAGGTCGTAGGCATTGTTGTTGAGTGATGAAGAGAGCAGAGGTAGTTATGGAAGAAAAGTGTAGAAAAAATAGGATTTCTTCTTGAGAGGAAAGATGAAAGGTCATGAATTAAACGTGCTCATCAATATTTCCATTCAAATGGTGGTAACTGCTCATCAATTTCATAATGTCGACATAGTAGTTTATTATTTTAAGGTTAAAGGTGGAATTGATGTTAAAGGCGGACTTATGATTTTGTAATATATTATTTTAATCAATATTATTTTAAGTACTACATTTAAAACATCATAAATGTTGATTTTAAAATAGAACATGTAACTAAATTTTGAGTTGTAGGGAGGAAAGAGGATGGAGGATATTGGAGGTGTGGATGAGGCTAGGGTTCTAGATCCAGAGGAAATAGGGAAAATAAGTGATCTAAATTTTGAAACGAAAGTGATGATTAAGATCGAATTGATGAGGTCGAATTAAATTCATGAAACTCATGAAGCGATTTGAGGCCTTGTAAGTTGTAACTAATACAAGTGAGGAATGTGATTGAATTGATGAGGTCGTAGGCATTGTTGTTGAGTGATGAAGAGAGCAGAGGTAGTTATGGAAGAAAAGTGTAGAAAAAATAGGATTTCTTCTTGAGAGGAAAGATGAAAGGTCATGAATTAAACGTGCTCATCAATATTTCCATTCAAATGGTGGTAACTACTCATCAATTTCATAATGTCGACATAGTAGTTTATTATTTTAAGGTTAAAGGTGGAATTGATGTTAAAGGCGGACTTATGATTTTGTAATATTAGAGTAGGGTTCGCACGGAAAGTGTGTTTTTCCTAGAAAGTCTAGGAAGCGATCTGGTCCATCTGATTGGTGTGTTTAAGGGTTGAGATTAAATCAATGACAATCTTGTAATATTTGAGTTTAATTAATTGATTGTTTTAAATGAGTAGGGGCAATTTTGTCAATGACCGTGTTTTAAATCAATTAGATAACCGCACAGTTCCTAAATTCAAGCGATTTTCCCTCTCTCTCTCTCTCTCCAAACCCATCTTGGAAACCCCAATCCCTACAAAAAATAACTACAATCATGGAAGAAGATAACTTTAGAAACGATGGAGAGCACCGGATCAAATTAAAACACTTCTCCATCTCCACCATCTCCGAGTTCATCATCACCATTCAAATATTGTTCTTATCATCTCCGTTTTCTTGACGATGTGTTTTAACAGCAAGCAGATTCATACAGTTGTGTTTTAGCATTCAGATTCATACAGATGTGTTTTAACAACAAACAGATTCATACAGTTGTGTTTTTACAGCAAGCAGATTCATACAGTTGTGTTTTAGCATTCAGATTCACACAGATGTGTTTTAACAGCAAACAGATTCATACAGTTGTGTTTTAGCATTCAGATTCATACAGATGTGTTTTAACAGCAAACAGATTCATACAGATGTGTTTTAACAGCAAGCATATTCATACAGTTGTGTTTTAGCAAGCAGATTCATACAGATGTGTTTTAACAGCAAACAGATTCATACAGTTGTGTTTTAACAGCAAGCAGATTCATACAGATGTGTTTTAACAGCAAGCAGATTCATACAGTTGTGTTTTAGCATTCAGATTCATACAGTTGTGTTTTAGCATCCAGATTCATACAGATGTGTTTTAACAGCAAGCAGATTCATACAGTTGTGTTTTAGCATTCAGATTCATACAGTTGTGTTTTAACAGCAAACAAATTCATACAGTTGTGTTTTAACAGCAAGCAGATTCATACACTTGTGTTTTAGCATTCAGATTCATACAGTTGTGTTTTAACAGCAATCAGATTCATACACTGTGTTTTACCATCTTTATATTGTGGGATCTATAAAAAATTGACTTTAGCCCTGTAAACTGTTAAAACACAGCACCAAGAACATGCTGATAAATTCCAGTAATCTTCTGAACAATGGAATATGCGATGTAATGTGACATGGAATTTTAGTTAATGAACACATTGACTTCCAGATTTGAATTCGAAAATAATAAAAATTCCGAAAATCATGGAATTTTAGTTAATGAAGATACATTCCAAAAATAAAATTAAAATGTGAAATTACATGATAGCCCTTCTACTTAAAATCCCTCAATGACACATGTCTAATTCTTATTCCTTCCTAGACTTTCTAGGAAAAATAGACTTTCCACCCAACTCCTACTCTTTGTAATATATTATTTTAATCAATATTATTTTAAGTACTACATTTAAAACATCATAAATGTTGATTTTAAAATAGAACATGTAACTAAATTTTGAGTTGTAGGGAGGAAAGAGGATGGAGGATATTGGAGGTGTGGATGAGGCTAGGGTTCTAGATCCAGAGGAAATAGGGAAAATAAGTGATCTAAATTTTGAAACGAAAGTGATGATTAAGATCGAATTGATGAGGTCGAATTAAATTCATGAAACTCATGAAGCGATTTGAGGCCTTGTAAGTTGTAACTAATACAAGTGAGGAATGTGATTGAATTGATGAGGTCGTAGGCATTGTTGTTGAGTGATGAAGAGAGCAGAGGTAGTTATGGAAGAAAAGTGTAGAAAAAATAGGATTTCTTCTTGAAAGGAAAGATGAAAGGTCATGAATTAAACGTGCTCATCAATATTTCCATTCAAATGGTGGTAACTGCTCATCAATTTCATAATGTCGACATAGTAGTTCAGGGGTCTTCAATTAAAGTAAGGTTAAAGGTGGAATTGATGTTAAAGGCGGACTTATGATTTTGTAATATATTATTTTAATCAATATTATTTTAAGTACTGCATTTAAAACATCATAAATGTTGATTTTAAAATAGAACATGTAACTAAATTTTAGATTATATATAGATTCATAATTGTTTTTATAGATGATATTCTCATTTACTCTAAAAGTAAAGAGGATCATGCAAAGCATTTGCACGCACTTTTAAGTTTATTAAGGAGAGAAAAGCTTTATGCTAAGTTTTCAAAGTGAGAGTTTTGGTTAGAACAGGTATAGTTTCTTGGACACTTAGTCGAACATGAAGGAATTCATGTAGATCCTACCAAGATCGAAGCGATTACTAAATGGAAAACCCCTGAGTCACCAACCGAGGTTAGAAGTTTCTTAGGATTGGCCGGTTATTATAGGAGATTTATTCGAGATTTTTCTAGAATAGCTATTCCCTTAACTAAGTTAACTTGTAAATCCATTAGATTTGAATGGGGACCAAAACAAGAAGAAACATTTAGAATCCTTAAGCAAAGATTAACCCACGCACCCATACTAGCATTACCAGAAGGAACTGAAGACTTTGTAGTCTATTGTGACGTTTCTAAATTAGGTTATGGATGTGTGTTAATGCAACGCCAAAAGGTTATAGCTTACGCATCTAGACAACTTAAGAATCATGAAGAGAATTATTCGACCCATGATTTAGAATTAGGAGCCATAATTTTTGCCCTTCAAATTTGGAGACATTACCTTTATGGTAGTAAGTTTACCATATTCACGGATCATAAAAGTTTAAGGTACATCTTCGGGCAAAAGGAGCTAAATATGAGGCAAAGACGTTGGAAGGAGATACTTAGTGATTATGATTGTAATATCCAGTATCATGCAGGAAAAGTCAACAAGGGTACGTTCTCTTAAGTTAAATCTGCAAGTAGATTTAAATGAGCAGATTAGAAAAGCACAAGAATCAGTAATCAAGGATGATACTGAAAAGTTAAAAGGAAGGATTAAAGAATTAGAACAAGGAACCGATGGAATTTGGAGATTCCATAAGAAAAGAATGTGGATACCTAAATCAGGAAACCTACGCCACTGTATATTAGAAGAAGTCCATAAGTCTAAGTATACGATGCATCCTGGAAGTGATAAGATGTATCAGGACTTAAGAAAGAATTTTTGGTGGATATGAATGAAGAAAGATATAGCAGCTTATGTTTCTAAGTGTTTAACATGTTCACAAGTCAAAGCTGAACATCAGAAACCCTCAGGTTTATTGCAGCAATTAGAAATGCCAGTGTGGAAATGGGAATTGATAACAATGGATTTTGTTACAAAATTCCCAAGACAAGGAAAGGTAATGATACAATCTGGGTGATTGTAGACAGGCTAACCAAGTCAGCTCATTTCCTACCCATGAAAGAAACTTTTAGTATGGAACAGTTAGCTAAATTGTATGTTAAATGAAATAGTTTCGTTACATGGAATTCCTTTATCAATTGTTTCTGATAGGGATAGCCGTTTTACCTCTCATTTTTGGACAAGTTTCCAAAAAGAAATGGGAACCAAGTTGAATCTAAGCACAGCTTATCATCCTCAAACGGACGGACAAAGCGAAAGGACAATCCAAACAATGGAGGACATGCTTAGAGCTTGTGTAATTGATTTCGGAGGTAATTGGGATGATCACTTACCACTGATAGAATTTTCTTATAATAACAGTTATCACACAAGTATCAATGCTGCACCTTTCGAAGCACTGTATGGACGAAAGTGCCAAACCCCAGTCTGTTGGGCAGAAATTGGGGGAAAACAACTATCTGGACCTGAGATGGTGCAAGAAACAACCGACAAAATCATTCAAGACAAGGAATGACTGAAAACAGCACGCGATCGACAAAAGAGTTATGCAGATAACAGACGCAAGCCGTTAGAATTTCAGGTAGGTGACAAGGTATTATTGAAAGTCTCTCCTTGGAAAGGAATAGTCAGATTCATCAAAAGAGGAAAGCTAAGTCCCAGGTATGTTTGACCTTTTGAGATTATTAAAAGAATAGGACCTGTAGCCTATCAGCTACAACTGCCAGAGGAAATGGCAAGAATACATGATGTATTTCATGTATCTAATCTCAAGAAATGCTTAGATGATGAATCGCTGGTAGTGCTTCTTAAGGACATAGAGGTAAATGAACAGTTAAGGTTTGTAGAGAGGCCTCTACAGATTGAAGACAGAAAGGTCAAAAACCTCAAGCACAAGAGATTAGTTCTGGTCAAAGTGAAATGGGATTCCAAAAGAGGACCAGAGTACACATGGGAACTTGAATCAGAAATGCAAAGGAAATATCCACACTTGTTCCAGTAGATCTCGAGGACGAGCTCTAAAACAAGGTGGGGAGGATATAACAACCCTCCAAAATATTCTCGACACCCTAATATATATTTAAATATCCTTATATGTCTCAAAATACACCCCGTATGTGAAAACCAAGTCCAAAATACAATATATCATTAAAAATAAAATAAAAATAAGAAAATACAGTCGCTCACAGGCCGCGTAGCCTTTGACTACATCTTACGCGGGCCGCGACAGCTTGAAGTCAGGGCTGCACCCGGTGTCGCCACGTGTCGTCACCCGTGTCGACCCTATAACGCTGACCAGGCCAAGCTAGGCCCTACAGTCCTACTACGGGGGCCGCGTAGGCCTTAGCCTCATCTTACGCGGGCCGCGGGGAAACCAAAA
Organism: Helianthus tuberosus; assembly: GCA_030545235.1. Classification (NCBI taxonomy): domain Eukaryota; kingdom Viridiplantae; phylum Streptophyta; class Magnoliopsida; order Asterales; family Asteraceae; genus Helianthus; species Helianthus tuberosus. The sequence continues at coordinate 153,309,207 of CM060451.1, read as the reverse complement.
TCAGGCCCTATATAAGGAGGGCATCAGGACATAAGTCAGTTCGTTCATTTCTCGACTTTCTCTCTCGAATTTCTTATAGTAGGCACTATACTCGGGTATAATATCCCCCTAAATAACGAAGTTCTGCTCCGTTGTAAGTATCATAACCCCTGGATACGTATTAGATACGTTGCCCGATTAATCTAGGGTTCCGTAACGGCTGTCGTGGTTCTGCCCGACGTAGTCATTGGAATGCCGTCTCGGGGAGGGTATTACTAATGTTAAAATGGGTTACTATACTAACGCGTGTGCATTTATGTAATTTATAGATTTTCACCAGGAAACCCTTACAGAAAACCTAAAACAACAATGTGAGTAATCTCCTTTTTGTAAACTGTTTTTACAAAACCTTAAATATTTTACAATGTGATTAAGAAGTGATTGAGTCTTTGTAGTCTTCAATTACTGCCGGTATGTTGGGGTTTTGTATACAAAATGTGGAACACGTTACCTTTGGACAAAGAGTTAGCCAATGTGTAATATGACCCAACAGTCAGGATTGACAGTACTGAATGAGTAATTGTGTAGACATAAACATTGTAATCGCTCTCAATACTGTAAATTGATAAACCTCTTCTTGATTAAACTGGGATTCACTCACCAGTATTTCCCACTGACAAAATGTTTTTAAACGCGTTTTAGGTAACAAAATGTGAAAGCCAACTAGAAGCCAGCTGGACAACACTGAAGGCTTGGAAAAGTGGCTATAAAAGTTACCTAAATAAAAGAAGATGTTTTATTCAATAAAATAGGATTTATCCCTATGAACATGTTTGTAATGAAAACTTTGGTTTTATCCCAAAATGTTTAATATTATAAAAGTGTGGTATTTACTCTGATAAAATATTTCCTAACTACGGTCCTGATGAAATTTCCGCTACCAGAATGGATAAACACCGATACCACCAATACTGAGTTCGCGGCAGCCCGTTCCCGGGACAGATAGTGGCGGGGGTTGCGACACTGAATCATTCAGACAGCTCACGAAACAAATACTCTGAACCATTAAGTGCTGAACAATTAAGAGGTCTGAATCATTAAGAGTCTCATTAAGAGCTAAACAAACAACTCTAAATGTTGAAGTATATTATAAATAAATATTAGTAGTCATGTTTTACAAAGTTGTTAAATTAAATTAATTAATGAAGTTTTGGGGTGATTACATCTTAAAAGATATATAAAGTTAGGTCTACAAGGTGCACCAAGTGCAATTGAGAATGCATAGTATAATAATGATGGTTCACTCTCAAGACAATCTGGTGATGCTTTTATTATGTGACTATGTTGTTTGTGACTTTAAGGCTTTCAAGACAATATGTGTACGGATATGTTTTTGTTTTGTTAAGTTTGACTTATAAAGTCAAATTGAGTATTATATATGTGTTAACCCGTTTAATATGCCATTAGTTGGTATGTTTAACTTATAAAGTCAAACTAACCCTTATGCAAGTCACATGTGTAATTAGAAATGTCAAATTGTAAAAGCAAAACACTTACATACAACACAAATAGTACATACTCTAATAGATTTCAACATTACAAAGTCAAACCATCTTAAAGTCATAACGTTACGTACTTAAACACTACAGTCATAAACATTGCAATCATAAACATTACAATAATCATCATTTGACCACTCTAAATCAGAAGAATGCTTTCCTTTATACGGAAACTCCTCAGGTTGAATCTCATAGTCCCATGCATTTTGCAATACTTCCGGGTCATAATCTAACTTTGGATCTTCATAAAACTCTTCATTAGTTGTCGTGTCCTTTCCATATTCTTCTTTTAGCACATATGACACTTCCTCAAAGGCAACATCTTGCATAGTTTCATAGTCATCAACTTCATTATGGTTACAACAAGGCTAGCACAATACAAAGTAAACAACAAAGAAAAGCAAAATAATCATTATCAATATAAACAACAAACAAATTAACCAACACAATATGTTAACATCAGAGTCAAATAGATCCATTATACCTTAATAAGACTGTCATTACACAACTCTACTTAAAGAAATACACAACAAACAATAGCCAACTAGTCAATAACAACAACTTCAAAGTCATCACTTCCTTAACTTTGGTCATTGTCATTTCTTCTTTCTTTTCCATGCTGCTTAACAATGCAGGGATTACCTTGTCACACCCGAGACATGTGGGTGTATCAGCCCACTGTAGGAATCCACAACCGCCCTTCTATAACAATGTTTGTGTAATATGCATCATATTTAAGTATTTATGTAATTAACAGTTAGCATGTATTTAACAGTGAGCATGTTCAATTAAATAGTAAACATGTTAAATTAAACCAGTTAACATGTATTTGACAATGACCATGTTCAATTAACATGATATTGTTTTAACATTAACACAATTGTGAATCAGGTAATAATATTTCAACTAAACAAACACTTACACAACATAAGAATAGTCGGTTTGGATTAGCACCAGTATGTGAAATGCGATAGCAAGTGTCGACACCACATGAGAAAATGATGTTTGATTCCTCGATCCTTTGTGATGGCTTTTTGGAATAAGTAATAAGAGACTTTTACGACATTGTTCTTTAAGGAGTGGAAGATTTTTTATTGTTGAACGAATTGGCAATTCAGGGTTTGGTTTCAGATACTTTTCATTTGTTTTATCACCTGCAAGGAGTGGGAAGAAATTAGGGCTTCAATCATTCTGAAGAGAAATGGATGAAATTAGGGCTTCAAAATGAGGGAAACTAATATTAATCAGGGGAAATTTAACATTTCACTTCAAACAAACGGTTAAATAGACGGACGTTTATTGGGGGGGGGGGGACTCAACATGTAGCGCTTTTTCAAAGATGGGAACTTAGGAACCGAGATTTGCAAAATAGTGACTCAAGTGCACACCACCCACTTAACTCAAAGACACAAATTGCAGTTTACTCAAAAGAAGAATTGCAGCCTTTAGTAAGTACAAACAGAAACTCCAGCACAAAATCCATAATCTGATTCTACATACTATCCCAATATTCTTAACATAACCAAACGGAAAACCATGTGGACAAGGGGATTTGTCATTATCATAAGTCTAAACACCCACCTTCACTTCAATAATCGAAGATGGTTTTTTCCAAAAAAAAAAAACCACCTTCTCCAAAGATACTCGTTTAAACAGAGAGCTTAGATTTATAATATTACCACCCACATACTTCTAAATTTACATCTATAATAATAATCTAAAAATCCATCCTTGATTCGATTCGGGTCTTCAATCCATTCCCCTTCCACTTTTATTTTGGCACCAGATCCACCTTCACCATTGCTCGGTTTGTCTATATTCTTAGGCCATGATACAAGAACCGACTTCAACATGTTACATATCAAACATGATAACTCAACCAAAAAGAGTAGTCTGGTGGGTGAGAGAACCCATTTAGTATATAAATTTCACATTGGTTGCCCATACAACCGATGTGAGACAAGTCCCATACCTTGCAATGGTTTCAGTCCATAACACAACCCATCAAACTCATTCTTTCTTTTATTGTTCCTTAATAGACGTTTTCACCTTCTTTAACTTATCTCAAACGATAGAAACTTTTGGAAGATAAAGATATAATATATCATTCCACACCTCCAAAACAGTATTTTGAAAGCCTTCCAAATACATCTACAAATTATACAACTTGAGTGGGGTTGTGTAACACCCCAAAAATGACCTTTATACGTACGAGCTAAATTAATTAAAAGCCTAACCTAGTAAATGTAAATGTTACAAAATACTAGTTAGATAATGAGAAAAGCCTAAATTATGGGAAGTGTTTAAATTAGGCACTTAACAAACTTGAGGGGGGTAATGTGGAAAATTATAAGTTAGAAAGGAGTAAAAAGGGTTCAAACCAAAAATACAAACCCTGGGCGTGTTTTTGGTCGAACAGAAGCAGGAGGAACAAGGGTTACCCTTGTTCTTGCAAAACTCATCAATTGACAAGGAAATTCAGTGTTGATCGATTGCATGTTACCAGATTTTCGATTAACCTCACATCCTCTATAAAGTGGCGTGAAGGAAGAAGGTTCAAGTACTAAGAAATCGGAAGGCTCACAAGATCGAGGTATGTTCCGTTGCATACAAAACTTTACTTAAATTTTGTTAATAACCGCGAAACATAACCCTTGTTATAATGATTATGGTGGTTAGTAAGTAAATGGCAAATCCCTCACGGATTTGGTTATGTTAACGAAAGTTATAACCAGTTATGCAAATCGACCGGTTCGAGTTGAACAAGTCGAGTAAGAATAAGGTGCCATCCGTTTAGAATGGGTGGTCATGAATGCAATTACGAATGTATGAAGTTCAATCCGTTATACGGATAGAACGAAAGATTATGTTGAAAGCAATTAACCCGATGTTACCGGGTCGTAAGTGGTATGCTTGAATCTCATTATGAGAGTATTTGCCATACCCATTTAATTGGGTAATTGAATGCGTAAGAGAAATGAAAGTACATAAACGAATGGAACTAAAATGATGGTATTGTAAGCGAAACAAGTATTATGACTAACTTTTTAAAGCTTTGTTGTTGAGTGCAGGTAAATCCTCAATGTAGGCGACTTGGAGAATTGGAGCGAGCACGTGTTCATGATATGTCATACTAAGTGCTTCTGCTAGCTTGTACTAATGTTTTGGGTCAAAATACCTATTTTGTACAACGTGTTAGTAGACATACATTTTAACACTCGATGTCTTGGTTTTTAGTAGTGTCTTGTCGAATGAATGGTAGAATGGTATTGTCTTGATTATGGTTAAAACAGGGGTATATCCGTTTTACGGACGGGTCATACCCAAATTTTCTTAAAGTCATGCATTAACGATATTAGCGTTTTTACCTATTAGATCAAGAAAGTTTAGCAAAATTTAAAAGTTTATGTTACTAGCATTTTTGGTCGTTATTTCATTAGATTTAAAAACGGGTCTTACAAGTTGGTATCAGAGCCTGGGTTTGAGGGATTCGAGCGTATAACATGATGCTTGAACTCAAACCAACGGCTCTTTTGAAAGTGTGCTAGCTCCGAGATCGCCAATGAGGTAAAAATTTTAAATATTCGTTTAGTATGAGTATGCATAGTGTGTTACGGTATAAGTTTTAAGATTCAAGTAGGCTATGGAGTGATAAGGCGGGTAAAATATGAAGTCCTGGGACTCGTGTAGCTGAAAACGGACCCGGGAAATAGTCGGAACACCCAAAAGTGGTTTTTCAGCGTTTCAGCAAAGGAAGGGCCGTCGCCGACGGGCTGTGATGCCGTCGTCGACGCCCTCATGTTTGTCGACGGCTTAACTTACTGCCTACGGGCTGTTGTGGGCGATGCCCATTTATGAAGCCCGTCGCCGACGGGGTGTGAAGCCGTCGCCGACGGCTAGCGGAAACCAAATCCGCTGAAAGATTTTTGTTTTGTTTTCGTATCTTGAGTTTTCCAAATTGTTTAAAAGCCTAATGAATGTTCGTGTAGGGTCTATATAAGGCCTAGTAAGATATATGTGACCACGATTAGTGGATAAGATAGACAGAAATTATAAAAAATTTCTAAGGTAACGTGTCGAATAACACGAACGAATGACGAAAGTTTAAAAAGGGGAGTAAAGCTTAAAATGCAAAAATGGGAACGAAGTAAATGCGGACTAATGAACCATGTTGTATTGAAAGCTTATGATTTGTATTAAAGGTAAACATGACAATGTGTAGATAGCTGATGCAAGAAATGTTAATGAGGATGATGACACGGCTCGTCAAGAAGCATTTAATAGTAAGGTCACGGAGGTGGCGGAAGGGGTGATGCAAGCTAATCTTCCACGATTAGCTCAAGAAGTAGAAAGTCGGGTGTTGGGAGTCGTGGATGCCATGATGACTAGCAAAATCGAAGAGTTGAAGGAACTGATTGAGGGATCTAAAAGCAAAAGCAAAGAACGACGGTGCACGTATAAAGACTTCATGGCGTGCAATCCCGCGACGTATGATGGTAAAATCGACCCGATTGCATGCCAAAGATGGATTTCAAATATAGAAGCGGTATTTATACGAAGTCGGTGCGATAAGGAAGATTTGCTACTGGCCAACTCACTCTCCAGGCGAAAGACTGGTGGGATGCGCATAGCAAGGAAATAGGGGAGGATAGACTCCAAATAATGACTTGGAAAGAATTTAAGGATCCCTTTATGAGATACCATTGCCCTCAGTCGGCTATTGATAAGATTCAGGAGGATTTCTTGCGCCTCCGACAGAAAAACGAGTCAATAAATGAAATATCAAATACTTTCATGGACAAGATGAAGTTCTGTGGGGATTTTGTGAAGACTGAAAGGATGAAGATCAATCGCTTTTACAGGGTATTAAAGGCGGAATTTAGGGAGTTTATCACTCCCTCGAAATGTGAGACCCTTGATGAGCTTATCAATCTGGCACGGGATAGAGAAATTGAAATTAAGAGGCAAGAAGAACGTGGTGAAAAGAGATCAAGTGAAAAAGGTGCAAGTTCGAGTCCATCTAAAAAGGGGAAATATCAAGAGCAAGGAAGGAAAGATAAGTCGAAGGGTGGTATTACTCCTTGCAAGACTTGTGGAAAACTTCATACTGGAGAGTGTCTGTTAGGCAAGAAGGGGTACTACAAATGTGGTAAGGAGGGACATTCGTCTTATCATTGTCCAAATAGCCCGAAGACTTGTTTCAATTGTTTCGAAAGGGGGCACATTAAATCGGAATGCCCAAAACTTCAGCAAGAGTCGAAAAAGGAAGATAAGAAGCAAGAGGGTTCTAGGGCTAAAGGAAGGATGTTCCAAATCACATCCGAGGAGGCTAAGGTTCATCCGAATGTCGTTTCAGGTATCTTCTTATTAAATTCTATGCAGGTTCATGTTTTGTTTGATACCGGAGCCACTATGTCATTTATTTCAAATGAAATCGTACAACATCCTTCATTTAAGATTGAACGAATGCCGATGCCTTTAGAAGTAGAAATAGCCGATAGTAAGACCTATATGTTACACGAGATTTGTAGAAATTGCAAATTCACTATAGAAGATGAAGAATTCGATATCGACCTCATACCTATGGTTTTGGGGGAATTTAAAATGATAGTGGGAATGGATTGGTTGGCACGACACCGTGTAGAAATTAATTGTGAAAATAAGATAATGTTTGTTCAAGCTCCAAGTGGAAGGCATTTGAGTATTCAAGGGGAGAGAAAAGTGGAAACCAAATTGTGCACCCTTGTTCAAGCTGTTAAATACGTACTTAATGGGAGTAGAGCATACCTAGCTTATGTAGTAGAAGCTCGACAAACCCTCCCGAATCTTGAAGATGTTGAGGTCGTGAACGAATTTCCGGATGTATTTCCGGAGGAATTGCTGGGACTCCCTCCCGAACGGGAAATAGAGTTTCACATTGAATTGAATCCGGGTGCGAAGCCGGTTGCGAAGGCTCCCTATAGACTGGCTCCCACCGAGATGCGGGTGCTAATGACACAATTACAAGATTTGCTAGATAAGGGCTTTATACGCCCGAGTGTGTCACCATGGGGAGCGCCTGTCTTATTTGTTAAGAAGAAAGATGGGTCGATGCGCATGTGCATCGATTACAGAGAATTAAATAAGTTGACCGTGAAGAACCGCTACCCTTTACCTAGAATTGACGATCTTTTTGATCAATTGCAAGGGGCGAGTTGGTTCTCCAAGATTGACCTGCGTTCGAGGTATCATCAAGTCAGAGTACGAGGAGAAGACATTGCAAAGACTGCATTTAGATCCTGATACGGATATTACGAGTTCTTAGTTATGTCCTTTGGGTTGATGAATGCTCCAGCAGCGTTTATGGATCTTATGAACCGGGTATGCCGACCTATGTTTGATAAGTCTGTGATCGTATTCATAGACGATATCCTAGTCTATTCGCGAAGTAAGGCTGAACATTCGAGGCATTTGCGTGAAGTACTTGAAATCCTCCGTAAAGAAAAAATTTACGCGAAATTCTCGAAGTGTGCCTTCTGACTCAGAGAGGTGCAGTTTCTGGGTCATGTGATCAACTCGGAAGGTGTTTTGGTAGATCCGTCAAAGATTGATGCCGTAATGAAATGGGTTTCCCCGAAAAATCCAACTGAAATAAGAAGTTTTCTAGGCCTCGCGGGGTACTACAGAAGGTTCATACATGATTTCTCAAAGATAGCCTTACCCTTAACAAAACTAACGAGAAAGAAAGAAAAATTTGTGTGGGGTAAAGAACAGGAGGAAGCCTTTCGAATATTAAAGGAGAAACTGTCAAGTCCTCCGGTCTTGACATTACTAGACGGGACTGAAGATCTGGTTGTTTATTCAGACGCTTCACAGCAGGGTTTAGGTTGTGTATTGATGCAAAGGGGGAGGGTTATCGCGTATGCTTCACGACAACTAAAGCCCCATGAGGTAAACTACCTAACACACGATTTGGAATTGGCAGCGGTAGTGTTCGCCCTAAAGATTTGGAGGCACTACTTATATGGTAGGAGATGTACAATTTACTCGGATCATAAAAGCCTCAAATATTTCTTTGAACAGAAAGACTTGAATATGAGGCAACGAAGGTGTTTAGAGCTGATTAAAGATTACGATTGGGATATCCTTTACCACCCGGGAAAGGCGAACGTGGTGGCGGATGCACTAAGCCAAAAAGAGTCTCCACCTTCGATTCGAGTGAGATCCATGAAGATGATAGTTACACCATGTTTGCTTGATATGATACGAGATTCCCAGATGAAGTCGCTTGGAGCGGAGGATTTAAAGAAAGAAAGATTAAAAGGTGTGGTCGATAAGCTAGAAGAAAATTCGACCGGACTCAAGACGAGATTCGGCCGAATTTGGATACCTCGTTTCTGTGAAGTCAAGACTGCATTACTTGAAGAAGCTCATAAGTCTTGATATTCGGTCCACCCCGGGGCTACAATGATGTATCGGGACTTGAAGGCCAATTATTGGTGGCCGGGCATGAAACGCGATATTGTTAAGTATGTCACGAAATGCTTAACATGCTCCCAAGTGAAAGCAGAACATCAAAAGCCATACGGAGAATTACAGCCTTTGGAAATACCGGTATGGAAATGGGAGGAACTAACGATGGATTTGGTAACCAAGCTTCCTAGAACGAAAAAGGGGCATGATACAATATGGGTAATCGTGGACCGACTTACGAAAAGCGCTCATTTTCTACCCATCAAAGAAGCTTACTCTTCCGAGAGAATGGAAGAAATTTATATGAACGAGATCATATCTCGACACGGGGTGCCCGTGTCAATCGTCTCGGACCGGGACACTAGATTTACTTCTCGCTACTGGTAAAAGTTTCATGAGAGTGTGGGCATGAAGTTACACATAAGCACTGCCTACCACCCTCAGACTGACGGCCAGTCAGAAAGAACCATTCAAACACTTATCGATATGTTGAGAGCGTGTGCCTTAGACTTTGGGGGAAGTTGGGATGACCATTTACCACTAGTGGAATTCTCTTATAATAATAGCTACCATAGTGGTATTCAAATGGCACCTTACGAATTACTATACTGGAGAAAATGTACAACTCCCATATGTTGGGGGGAAGTGGGGCAAAGGGAGCTTGCGCCAAGTGATCTGATAGCGGTGACAAATGAAAAGATTGAATTAATTAGAGCTCGACTGAAAGTAGCCCAAGATCGACAAAAAGCTTATGCAGACAAGAGGAGGCATCCCATCGAGTTTCAAGTCGGAGAATATGTTCTGCTGAAAGTATCTCCATGGAAGGGTATAATCCGTTTCCTCAAGCGGGGTAAGTTGGGTCCCCGTTATATTGGGCCATTTAAAATCTTGGCTCGAATCGGAAAGGTTGCGTATCATTTAGAATTACCGCCTACACTAGACGGGATCCACAATACCTTCCATGTATCACAGTTGAGAAAGTGCCTTGCGGATGAAACAGTGGTAGTACCTCTCGACGACATTGAATTAGACGAGGGGTTAAATTATGTCGAGAGACCGATAGCCATTAAGGACGCTAAAGTAAAGAACCTTCGCAACAAAGCCGTTAGACAAGTGTTAGTCCAATGGCTGCATCGAAAGGGCTCGGAACTTACATGGGAATCAGAAGATGAAATGCGAAGACACTACCCTTTCCTCTTTGGTATGTCAATATTTAATTTGTTATGTGTCCAGGTTTCGGGGACGAAACCTCTTTTAAGGGGGGTAGACTTGTAACACCCCAAAAATTACCTTTAAACGTATGAGCTAAATTAATTAAAAGCCTAACCAAGTAAATGTAAATGTTACAAAATACTAGTTAGATAATGAGAAAAGCCTAAATTATAGGAAGTGTTTAAATTAGGCACTTAACAAACTTGAGGGGGGTAATGTGGAAAATTATAAGTTAGAAAGGAGTAAAAAGGGTTCAAACCAAAAATACACACCCTGGGCGTGTTTTTGGTCGAACAGAAGCAGGAGGAACAAGGGTTACCCTTGTTCTTGCAAAACTCATCAATTGACAAGGAAATTCAGTGTTGATCGACTGCATGTTACCAGATTTTCGATTAACCTAACATCCTCTATAAAGTGGTGTGAAGGAAGAAGGTTCAGGTACTAAGAAATCAGAAGGCTCAAAAGATCGAGGTATGTTCCGTTGCATACAAAACTTTACTTAAATTTTGTTAATAACCGCGAAACATAACCCTTGTTATAATGATTATGGTGGTTAGTAAGTAGATGGAAAATCCCTCGCGGATTTGGTTATGTTAACGAAAGTTATAACCAGTTATGCAAATCGACTAGTTCGAGTTGAACAAGTCGAGTAAGAATAAGGTGCCATCCGTTTAGAATGGGTGATCATGAATGCAATTACGAATGTATGAAGTTCAATCCGTTATACGGATAGAACGAAAGATTATGTTGAAAGCAATTAACCCGATGTTACCGGGTCGTAAGTGGTATGCTTGAATCTCATTATGAGAGTATATGCCATACCCATTTAATTGGGTAATCGAATGCGTAAGAGAAATGAAAGTACATAAACGAATGGAACTAAAATGATGGTATTATAAGCGAAACAAGTATTATGACTAACTTTTTAAAGCTTTGTTGTTGAGTGTAGGTAAATCCTCAATGTAGGCGACTTGGAGAATTGGAGCGAGCACGTGTTCATGATATGTCATACTAAGCGCTTCCGCTAGCTTGTACTAATGTTTTGGGTCAAAATACCTATTTTGTACAACTTGTTAGTAGACATACATTTTAACACTCGATGTCTTGGTTTTTAGTAGTGTCTTGTCGAATGAATGGTAGAATGGTATTGTCTTGATTATGGTTAAAACAGGGGTATATCCGTTTTACGGACGGGTCATGCCCAAATTTTGTTAAAGTCATGCATTAACGATATTAGCGTTTTTACCTATTAGATCAAGAAAGTTTAGAAAATTTAAAAGTTTATGTTACTAGCATTTTTGGTCGTTATTTCATTAGATTTAAAAACGGGTCTTATAGGTTGCACCAAAATCTACATTCTTTTGCTTTAATAAGATCTGACGCTGAATCATCATATCTGTAGCAACCACTTCAATATTTAAAATGTTATGAAACACATCTTCGGAAATAAAAAAACGTCTAACTTTTTTTTAATGGCAAATTTTATTTTACTCTTGTGTGACTTGAACCCGTAATCTCTCGTCAGGGTCGTTTCAACCTTTTCGGAGGCATAAGAGGAAATGAAATTTTGGGGACCTTTTTTCCTTTTTTTATTTTAAAAACGGTACTCATTTATCCGTGTTTGGAGCCTACCAAAAATCTAGCACAACTATAACACAGAGTGGTTTGCTAGTATAAGAAATCAAACAAATCTAAAACAGTAAATTTACACTAATATTAATAGTTAGCATATAAATTTTCTTTTTATTTGATTCCCTATTTTTTGAAGACCCTGAGCCCAAATCTAAGTTATTTCTACTATAGGTCTGACCCTTGAGTCACCAACCCCAATCTATCTTCTCTATAAAAGGAGAAGTAGAGCTGACATATGCAAAGCTTATGTGTCGACTTCTCAGCTATGCCAACTAGGATTTTCATACTTTATTATTACATCATAAATCACTTTAAATAATTTTCTTTTTATCACTTCATTTAACAAATTATTACAATATTACAATTAACAATTTAACAAAGCTGAGGGGGAGATTCAAAATTTGAAATTCAAACCTAAATTCTAAATCTCTGCTCTCTCTCCAACCGCGTCCTTTATCTCATTCTCCCTCTCTTTCCTTTCTCTGTTGAAATCAACAAATCTCTGCAAATTAGGGCTTTTTTCTTCACAAATCCTTTGCAACCAAGACGATGGATCGCAATGCTACTGCCGACATCAATGCTCCTCACTCCATGGGAACAACAACCATCGGAGTCACTTACAACGGCGGCGTAATTCTAGGCGCCGATTTACGAACCAGTACGAGTAAAATTGAAGAGTAAACTACAACTTTGTGTAAGTTTCAATCAGTTATATATATATATATATATAAATTGCTCTGCTATCTCAGGTTGAATATAAATTTAGGGTTTTCTGATACAAAGATTGTTATTCGCATCTTCATATTTTAGTTTCTTACTTTGCTATGTATGTTAATTTTAGGGTTTTCACAGGTTAGGGTTTTCACCCCGTTTAATCTTCCCAACAACCAGAATCTTGCATCTTTTATTTTATATCAAAGATTCAAAGGTATGTTCTACTTATTTTGTTTTTGTTTTGTTTTTTGTTTTTTGTTTTTTTTTTGTATTTAATTCCACAACTGTGTTGATATTTGTGGTTCAATTTTTATGAGGTATGTGTTATGTAGAGATACCACCCACTCTCGGTTAGTTTATTGTTATAAGTCTATTTATTTACATCACTATCCAACATACATGAGGTCTTCAATGTCGTATACTTTTTTTTATTGACTAGGTTATTTCATATTGATTTTTTTTTTCTATTCAGTAGTCCATATTATGAATAATTATTTTAAATTATGTATACTACATTGATGTAATCTGGTCAAACATTGTGATTAAATAAATTCATTTTACCATAACACACATATAAGGTTAATATGCTAATCTGTTACAGGATGCTTCTGAAATTACTGAACATATAAGATGTGCATCCATTTATGTATGTTGAAAGATGCTAAATAATCCTATATCAATTACTGATTTTTAAGCTATCTATAATACAGTTTAGTTTTGCTTGGTTTAAGATGTGGACACTAGATAAATTTCTTGTGACATACAATATATTTCAAGTTTGGGTCAACCGATATTGTGTTTACTGTTTAGAAGCAATGTTAACCAAATGAAACCGAACATGTTGTCTCTGCATGTGTATCTCACTGGTTTACCATATGCTAATTCTCCATTTATAGAAGGAAAGCCAAATGGTTCTCAGCATGTGGAGGTGCTTTTCTTCTAAACATGCTAAAGGACATAAGGTAATATGACCATATAAAAAGTAAATTTCTTACTTATGGACTGTACAATATTTTGTTTATAGGTCAGGTTTGGTTTTTAAAATACTTATCTGATTGTGACCATCTGCGTTGATTTTTTATTTAGTTTGATGTCGGATTTGCCCAAAATTCAAAATCAAAAGACTTGGTGCTTCTTCTTTTGTCTACCAGATTATGAAAAAAAAATTGTTTAAAAAAAACTTTAATGTAGATATGATTTTTGTTTATCTTTTTTATTTCATCTATTATTTATTTTAATAACTGACTTGCTTGGTTTAATAGGGAAGTGGGTATTTGCTACATGGAGCCATGGAGGTTAGATTGCCCACCTGAAACTGTAGCTGAATTTCATCAAAGAAACTGTCCATTTTGAATGGACCAGATTACATCTCGTATTCACGAACCAGCACGAGTAACTTGAGCCCTAATTTGTCATTTATACACAAATAGCATGTAACATGTTTAGTTTGTTGTTTTAATCGTTAGATGTTGTGTATTGATTTGATGATTGAAATTTTGTTTGTGTTAGGGTTGTACGTGGCTAATTGGGCGTCTGATAAGATCACTCAGTTGACGGATAATGTCTACATCTGTCGCTCTGGATCGGTAAATAATTTAATGCTTGAAGTTTTAGTTTTTTGTTATTGTATGTGTATTTTGGAGTTTATTGGTTTAGTTGTGAGGATTGCTTGAAAACAAAACCAAAAAAAAATTGAAAAGACGAAAACCATACCTAAAATCAGCATAATGAAACAGAAGTAGGAGGGTCGTAGACAAAGTCAACGACTGAAGCAAATCAAGATACATACAAGCAAGAATTTAAGAAATATAATCAGAATATATATGTGGATGACTTACAACAACCATGTGTAAGATACTATGATCACCAGCAACTGTAACTAACAAAGAATCAATAAAATGCTAATAAAACATTAGAATCAATTGATCAAACAACTACACTTGAATCTGTAAGACTACCATATTGAGTGTTGTTGCCCCTAATGGAGCTTTCGACTTTAGCCCTAGAATATATACAAGTACCAAACAATCTTAATTTAATTCAAATTAAGGAAAAAGTTACCCGTGTTTGTTGAAACTGTTTCGCTTCCAAAACTGTTAAAGTCAGTACGTAAATGAACATTAAACAGTTTGATTGAAATGAAGCAACTTGATCCTAAAATCTAAAAGTCTAAAACATAAACTATAATTTTAAATGAAACATAAATGAACAAATCTTCATGCCCTAATTATCCAAATCCATTAACATTTTCCTGTGTTTCATCCAAATCTTTGCTAATTTCACTTCTCTAATTCAGGTATACAGATCATTCATGGTACCAAACAACAATCTTAAAAAAAATTAGATGAAACATTTTCTAATTTATCGAAAATGGAACACCGTCTCTTTATCTTCAAACTCATGAAAATATGTAAAAATAAACTGTGATAAAAAAAATTAATACGATTAAAATATGAAGTATTAAGAAAGTAGCAATTACATATAAAAAAGAAAACTAATCAGACACATCTAACTCTAATAGCAAGAATCAAGAAACTTTAACTTCAACTCCATGGAGCACTGAACCTCTCGATGTATCTCATTGATCTTTCTCATGAACTCCAGGTCTCTTTCTCCACATTCTATATTACTCGCAACACACAGGTCACGAACAGAAGTAGACGGCATCGCCCTCAAGTCCCTCGAAACCTGGCCTCTTGTCATCAGACCAACTTCCAGTCCGTTAAAACACCTCTTCAACTCTTGAAGAGTAGACCTATCAGCCAAAACTTGCTCTTCGATTTGTTTAATAAAGCGTTGCTTGAAATCGTTAGATTTTGCAGAAGTATATGAATCCATTTTAATATATTTATAAGAACTAAGGCAAAACAATAATAGTTCCTCTTCTGTTTCACTTCATGAATCTGTTTTGATGAAAAAACTTTTTATTGGCAATGCTATTATATAGAATATGTAACAGGCCAAAGGTCAGATTTAAATGCAACCATTAAATAAACATTTATACTTAAAAACCATGTACATTTAATGATCTAAGAGTCAAAAACGTGTATATGGGAGATGCCTGTTCAGTTACCATATCAACCATTTTAATGCAAAACCTTTGAAAAATGAGTTTTCATGGGAAAACAAGTAAAATTAAATATCTAGAAAACCAAAGAACAAAATTGAAACCTTCAAAAAAAGGTTTTCATAATTAGGAGACGTCTCTTCATTTACCATATCAAACATTTTAAACACTATAAAGGATCATTATTAGTTTACTTGAAAACATCAACACTTCAATTTAAAAAAAACGTTCATCCTAAAACAAACCGTCCAAAAACACTCACATTCTTCCTAAATGGCAAGGAAAACCTTCTACCACTGGTCGGATACTACTGATCTTAAAATCGAATTTTCAACATGGTCACTCCAAGAACAGAGAAACGCTGAAGAACTCAACAAAAAAGTTGCTATGGTTAGTGATAAATATTATAAGCAAACCTGGAGTAGCATTGCACTACTGGATGAAGTTGCCTGTTCTACTCCAACAGAGTTTAGAGAAAAAGCAGAAGAGTTTATCACAAATTTGCTGAAACAGGATCAGAAGACCTGTGATATGCTAGCTGATCTGCAAATTAAAACAAAAAAAAATGAAATTGCATGGAAGAAGGCGAGAGAATGAGATATTCTAGGAAGTGTTAATTGTAATGTTTAATTTTTAATTTTTATTATTTTTCAATCATAATTTTGTAATACTATGGTTTAATATTGAATGAATGAAGAAAATTCAAAGTTTCAAAATCAGAATTTTTCAATTTCACTTTTACCAGTTTCAATAATAAGAAAACAACTTCCATTAGTTTTGGCCCAATGAATATTGTTGCAGAAATATCCATTAGTCTTGGTTATGGTTTAAAAAAGTTCAATTAAAAAGATTACAATTTTAAAGTTAAATATAAAATCCTTTTATTGGTTAACAATTTTAATTTTAAATGTAAAGATGAGATCATTTTTGCACGAATTGACATCACCATTTTTAAAATAACTGTCTATGATTGTGGGAGTGTTGTTTTATGACATTATCCTTAATCCCCATTTTTTAAAGTCAGAATATCTAAAGTCAGAAGTCCAAAAGTAGTTGATCGACGGTCACCTTGCAATCCATCGTCTGAGGTATAATACTGCTAACCTTAAGCATGTGGCATATTTAGGGGTATAGATTGAGAGGTAATGAGAACACCCAAAGTGAGCCAAAGGGGCTGAAAAAAGTTTACAGGGTGCGAACGAGCTGAGCAACTCAAGCTTGGTTAATAAAAGACTGAAACAAGGCAATCTTAAACGAGCTTCAGCCCGAGCCTAAAAAGGAGCTCATTTAGTAAACGAGCCTGAGCCTGTGGTTCACTTATCGAGCTCAAGCCGGCTCGCGAGGTTAAATGAGCCCACTGTTTATATAAATTATAATTAATATATTAAATATATTTTTTAAATAATAATATCTACTATTTAAAAAATTATTATGAAAAATAATTTAATTATATTATAATATATAAAATAATAATTATTAAATCTATATATCTAACAATATGCCACGTAATCTTTGGGAACATGTCAGTGTTTTTTTGTTCAAAATGAATACATTTGTAGATTAAAATTTATAAGGATTTTGTCAATTTTGTTTCTAACTTTTGTATATTTGTAGCTTCAGACATAATTCACAATGGTACCGATACTGAACTGATATATGCGGTATGGTATTCAGTATCTACTTTTTCTCAATTTCGGTATGGGTATTTTCAGTATCGGTACCTGTATGATACTATATTCAATACTCATCTGTATTGGTTATAGCTAAATGTTCTTTCTAATAGGTTGTAGGTTTGACATATAGTTCTATTAAATGGCAATTTGATAGCTAGATATGGGACTAATCATGCTTCCTTTTAGGTGATATGAAATGTCCTTAATACCCTTATCCCTTAATATCTACACATAATAGCAATTGTTGGTCAGTTATGTTTGAAATTAATAAAGGTATACAATTGCTTTTTATAATCATCATCACACTTCTCAAAAAATCTCGAAATCTCTCTCTCAACTCCCAACACCGATCATCATCATCATCATCTTCATCTTCATCCATCTTCATCATCGTCATCCATCTTCATCTTCAAAACAGAGGTTTGGATCATCATCTTATCTATATATGTTTTCGATATTTGTGATGTTTTTGTGAAAAACAGAAGGTTGATTTGGGTATTTTGGTTTCAGTTTTTGATAATCAGTTCTTTGATAATCTGAATGCCGCATGATGATGATGATAATCAGTTATTTGTGAAAAAATAGAGGGTTGATTTGGGTATTTTGGTTTTAGTTTTTGATAATCTGAATGCCGCATGATGATGATAATCAGTTATTTGTGAAAAAACAGAGGGTAGATTTGGGTATTTTGGTTTCAGTTTTTGATAATCAGTTTTTGATAATCTGAATGCCGCATGATGATGATAATCAGTTATTTGTGAATGTTTTTGTGAAAAAAACAGAGGGTTGATTTGGGTATTTTGGTTTCAGTTTTTGAGAATCTGTTTTTGATAATCAGTTTTTGATAATCTGAATGCCGCATGATGATGATAATCAGTTATTTGTGAATGTTTTTGTGAAAAAACAAAGGGTTGATTTGGGTATTTTGGTTTTAGTTTTTGATAATCAGTTTTTGATAATCTGAATGCCGCATGATGATGATAATCCAGTTATTTGTGAATCAGTTATTTGTGAAAAAACAGAGGGTTGATTTGGGTATTTTGGTTTCAGTTTTTGATAATCAGTTTTTGGTAATCTGAATGCCGCATGATGATGATAATCAGTTATTTGTGAATGTTTTTTGTGAAAAAACAGAGGGTTGATTTGGGTATTTTGGTTTCAGTTTTTGATAATCAGTTTTTGATAATCTGAATGCCGCATGATGATGATAATCAGTTATTTGTGAATCAGTTATTTGTGAAAAACAGAGGGTTGATTTGGGTATTTTGGTTTCAGTTTTTGATAATCTGAATGTCGCATGATGATGATAATCAGTTATTTGTGAATCAGTTTTTGATAATCAGTTCTTTGATAATCTGAATGCCGCATGATGATGATAATCAGTTACTTGTGAATGGGTTGATTTGGGTATTTTGGTTTCAGTTTTTCAGGTTTGTTTGTGATGTTTTTGTTCTGTTTGTTTTGTTTTGTTTTTGTTCTGCTTTGTTCTGTTTGTTTGTTTTGTTTTTGTTCTATGCTATCGTAGTAGTATCAAAACCGAAGGTTTGTTTGTGATGTTTTTTGTGAAAATATTGTACAGAATGGCTACGGATGTAAAGATACGCAAAACACCAACTACGAAGGCAAGAACACTTGACAACCTCCTGGAAGATGGTGCGGTGCACATAAGGAAGTAATTGATCAGAACGATCAATTGCATATGAATGAATATAACCCCAGTGGCAGATATGTAATTAGCGAGCTCTGGAATTTCAAGGAAAATCGAAGAGCTACACTGGGGTTATATTCATTCATATCTGCTACATTCCGAAGTGCACCCGTCAGTAAAGATCCACAATTGCTTGTGGTGGTATGCCGTTTTGTCTCTGTATTGTATGTTACAGTCTTTTGTTATCGAGTCTGTAAGTTCCGTCAAGTCTACGAAGTTGGTATGACGTTTTGTCTTTGTATTGTATGTATTAAAAGTTTACATTTAATATACAATTTAGGCTTTAATAATTTGTTATATATAGTATACATTTAATTATTAGATTGTATTTATTTAAAAAGAGTTAATTATTAGATTGCATTTATTTAAAAAGAGTTAATTTGAATTATTAAATCAATGATTTCTTAACAAAAAAGCAAGAAAGGAATTTAGGGGCTCAGGTAGATATTTCACTCATACCATAGGGACGCAAAGTGTTATTAATATATGCCAAAAGACGGTCTTACCCCAGGCTCAAACAGTCAAACAGACGTCACACTGACAGAGGGACTCAAAGTGTTATGAATTCATAAGCTCAGTGGCTCAAAAAACCAAAAAATGAATTTAGGGGCTCAGGTTGATATTTCGCACAAACCACAGGGACGCAAATTGCATTTTTCTCTTAATGTTAATAGGATCAAACATATGGTCTTTATTGAATTGTTCAATAACATTTGGTTATTTAAATTAAGTCATCTTTTTATTATTAGACAACATAAAATTAGGTCATGCTTTCATTTTAGACAACATATTATCAATTAGTTAGGTTATTTCTATATCAAACCTTAGCTAATAATTTTTTCGTAACACAGTAATAAAAATTTTATGTTCTAACACATATTGTTTTTAACAATGTTTTATAAAGAAATGTAACTAAACACAAAAAAATTAAATGATGTATTATAATCTATTTTTAAGTATTTAATTTCGATGGTTATTAATATTACCCGTGTTCTCACACGGGTCCTACAACTAGGCTTACATTCATTATACTTGTAATACTAACACATAATGTCATTAACATTGTTTTATAAAGATATGTAACTAAATGCAAAAAATTTAAATGATATATTATAATCTGTTTTATAGTATTTGTTTTCGATCGTTATTAAACATACTTGTGTGTTCACACGGGTGTTATAACTAGTAGTATAAAAAAACACGTCTAATTATTATTGCACTAATCATCAACCCGGGTATAAGAGAAGCCACCCATAATATCGATCAAATTTGCTTGATAGCCAATTAAAGAAAAAAATCTAATTCGCTTGAAATACCTCCGTGTAGGTTTTATCCTTCGATAGTAACTAGGATTCACACGTGAAGATGTGTTATACTCATTTAAAAAAGTAACATATTGAAAACAGACACGTACTCAAATTTATAGTACTGCAAGTTATCGGACTGATTGCCTTGTGACATAAGTTTCTTTATACGCCATAAGTTTCTTCACCGTAAAGAAACTTGTATGATTGGTTTCATCCACTCTATGTGGTTACCATCATTTCCTTAATCATATGCAACAAATATGATTACAAACCTTATCATGTGCTGATTAAATGTGAGTATATTATTTGTGGTTTGTCATTTTCTGTTGGACAATGGAATTGGACACTAGATTAATTAAATGTGGATATATTTATATATGGTTTATCATCTTATGAGACAATTGAGTAAATTATCTTGATTAGAAAAAACGAAACTCTTGGAAGAGTTGTTGTCGACTTGTCGCTATAAGAAGTGTATGAGGCTACGAACTTGATTTATTAAATGAAAAATAAGTTCCTTGTATGTACTAATAGGTTATGGAACTCGTGTGTTACACTAGTTGAATAAAGAAAATATCTTACGTAAGTAAAAGATGATAAAGTTTCAAAAAAAAAAATTGCTTAAAACCACCCATAATCATAAAAATGTCAATTTTTAAAAATTTGAAGAAAAATAATTTAACACAATTTAGGATGCTAATATATCATAGATAATTATTGTTATTTATCAATATATACATAAGTTAAAACTTTTAATTTAGACAATTTTAATTATGAATAATTTGAAATTGAATCCTACACATGATAAATCTGCTAGTAGGTCTAAATCCTAATGTTAGACAGAGCACATATTTCATTAATGAGTTTCACTTTGATATTATATTTTGTTTTTTTGCAAGGAATAGTAAAATATTTTTTTTTAATTTACCACAGGATTTTATACCGAGTGACGGTATGGTAATGAATCAAAGTGATACAAATTGAAGTTGAATCCCTACCGCATTGTGCGAGGGATTCCACTATTTATAAATTAAATTATATATTTGTTATTGTTAATAACTAAGAAAACTAAACTCATCTTGTTAATTTATCCCACCGATCAAATGTAAACTTAAAGAGCTATGTAAATATTTTTTACAATAATTAGAAATAACTCATATATATGATTCATCGTAAATTAAATTACAACCATAAGTTAAATAGAATTTAGTAACTATATAAAATTAATTTAAATTCAAAAGTGTATATTCGTTAATTCTACAACTTTCTATAGTTATATTCAACAATAGTTTATATTTATATTATATATATGTATTAATAAAATAATATTATAATTAGATTAGATCCATGCGAATTAGATCAATATCCTTATGTTATATATTAATTATTAATAATATTAGAATTATTAAATATCCATATCCTTTATGTTATTATTTAATATTAATAATAATAATAACAAAGACCTACATTAAAGGAGAAAAACTCACATGACATTTAGTGAAATCGTTTATTTGTATAGGTTTTCTTTGTATTGTGTTAAAGGTTCGGGTCATTGTGTCTTTTAACTGGGTTTTGGTCATTACGTGTTTATTAGGGTTTCTATACATTGTGTGATTATCAAAACTTATAACACAATTTTAATTGGGTTCTGGCCATTGCGTTTTTATCATAACCTATAACACAATTTTTGACACAATGAAGATGGTGTTGTATTTGAGTTTTCTATACATTATGTTATTGGTTATGATTATTGTGTTTTAATATATTGTCCATTGTGTTTTTCTTTTGTTGTTCATTGTGTTATATTATGATGTTCGTTGTGTTTTTATTCTGTTGTCCATTTTGTTTTAGTCTGTTATTTATTGTGTCTTAGTCTGTTGTCCATTGTGTCTTTTATCTGTTGTTATCAATTGTGTTTTTAGTATATTTTCCATTGCTTTTTTACTTTGATACTCACTGTGTTTTACGTTATGTCTATTGTCTTTTAGTCTGTTGTCTATTGTGTCTTTTATCTGTTGTCAACGATTGTGTTTTTAGTTTTATACTGATTGTGTAATACGCAACTGGGTTTTCGGTTTTTTTTTTTTTTTTTTTGAAAACTATGACAACAGGGTACTCATATTAAAGATAAAAAGAAGCTCGATTTTATGGTACATTTAAAAAAAACAAATGACGCATAATAAAGTTATGGACATTTAAAAAAATGGGGTGGGGGAAGCATGTGACTTGCGTGTGGATATTCTTTTTATTCTCTTGGACAAGTTACCCTTTCCACTTGATTACGCTTTGGACACTTGTCACTCTTTGGTAGCTTCTTACCCTTCTTATTTTTATATCCTTTGTATTATAAATCAACCCATATATATATAGGCTTCAGATCAAGAGAAACCCCCCCCCCCCTTCCCCGTCGAGTTGTGAGAACTTATAGAACTCCGACTTTCCGTGCGAGTTTGGCGATCTTTTTTTGCATACGCGTAGATGAAAATGTTACAAATACAGTTGTAAAATAAATAAATAAATAAATTTGAGCGATGTTTTTAACCTTGTTACAACACTATAAAAAGCTGTTGAAATCAACATTTACACCAATTGTAATGTTTTTTTTATGATGATGTAAATAAAAAAAAACTTATAGAAAAGTTATATTTTGATTTCTAGAATGCATTTCTATAAAAATGTAACCCAAAAGAAAATTAATGAACCGAACATGTGTTCATTAAGACTATATTTTTTTATGGATTAATGTTTTAATCCTATGTAACATATGAAAAGGTGAGACCATCACTGATTATTTTTTAAGTTGAGATTGTTGTTGGTCAAGGACTAGTAGTTAGACCATGTGTAGTGGTGGAACAAAATAATGCCTCCACCATGGGGCATTATTCGACACGTGTCATCCCAGTCAGCATGGGACATTATTGCAAAAGTGGCGTAGTGGGGCATTATTCCAATAACGCCCCTTCCAATCAATAAACAATTATTTTTTTATAGAGAAAAGAAAAAAAAATGGCACCTTACACTTGGAAGTCTCCCATTGGCCACATCCAATTTGCACTTTACCACTTTAGCGTTGTTTTAAAAACGCCGGCTTGCAAAAGTATCAAATATGACGCCGGATAACGCCCGGTGTAGTGGGGGGAGGGGCGTTTTTTTCAAATTTTTTTAAAAACCACGCTCCACTACAGGTGGTCTTAGGATTATTAAAATCCATTATTCCTTTGATTTATTAAATGGATTTCCGAGAAAAGAATAGGCGGGCTGAATCATAGTTAATACACATTAATAATGCGAACTAACATGCTCCTGTAATTTGGTTTTTAGTTCTTTCTCCAAAATTTACTAATCCACCTGTAACTATAACCAGTCAAGAATAAAATTAATATTAATTAATAGATAATACAAAACTAAATTCCCCAAACGATTTTCTAATTACTTTAGAAGTTGTTTCAACCTTAAAGTAACCTTTTGAAGACAATTATTTAAAGAGAAAATTACGAAAATGGAAAATGGAAAATGGCCAGGAAAATGGTTGACTTACCAAAATGGCCAACTCATGCGTCTTTGGAACGAGGCATCACGGATCCAAATGCACGGGATGCGTCTGAAAACGGGATGCGTCTGAGATGAAGATGGGATGCGTCTGATATGAAAGATGGGATGCGTCTTTGGATCAAAACCCAATAAAAAATGGACACGTGGCCACGGGATGCGTCCTTGGAGCGAGGCATCATGCACGGGATGTGTCGGGATAGTTTCCGGCGATGTTTTACGGCGAGTTGCAGGGTTCCGCCATTTTTTCCGGCGAGTTGCAGGTTTCCGCCATTTTTTTCCGGCGAGTAGCAGGTTTCCGCCATTTTTTCCAGCGAGTTGCAGACAAAGTTGTTGCCGGAGCCTGTAGCCGGTGACCCTTCACATAGAGTCGAATATGATGAGTTTTTTGATCGAGAACTGCTGCCGGGAATACAAACACTGATGTTGCCGGAGCCTGTAGCCGGTGACCCTTCACATATCTTCATTGGTTGTACACTTGTACCGGAACACCCAGCTAGCTTTTATCTCTAACAGTTATTCTAAAATCACTTTATGGGAAAGTATTAAACTACCGTTCCACTTACTTTTCTTTTGTAATTATCTTTTTGCAATAATTAAAATGCCACTTGTCCATTTTGTATTGGGTTTCAGTGACATTCTCAAAAAAGACGCATCAAATACTTGAGAAGTCTGTATATACGGACGCTTCAGCTGGCTATTTTCGTAATTGGTGTGAGTTAATGGCTATTTTCGTAAATATCTCTTATTTAAATCATAATAGACCAGTCACCTACCGTAATCCACTAGCTGCATGCAATGCACAAAAACATACAAGGGCAGTAATGTAAATTCACATCATTGCAAGACTCACTCAACAAGCTTTCTATCCCTCTATAAATACATAGAATAAACATGTATCACCAACCAAGCTTTACTTACACCAAACCTGGTTAATTACCACATTTTTCTGTCCAACCTTCTCCAATCTCAAATGGCCCATTCATCAACTTTCTGTCTCATTTTAACGTTATTAATAACTTGTAACTTGCATGTTAATGGATGTTATACGTCGATAATAAGCTTTGGCGACTCACTCGCCGACACCGGAAACATGAAGCTAATGTCCATGAAATCCGATAACGCGCTGCCCCATTTCGCGTTTCCGCCTTATGGTGAAACCTTTTTTCATGAACCGACCGGACGTTGCTCCAATGGCCGTCTAATCATCGATTTCATAGGTATAATGGATATCCATATATACACATAGTTGAACCTATATTTCTGTCGGAAATGTGCAGGAAATATATGTTTAAAAAAGTTTCCCGAAGACAGTTTTCCGACTAAATCAGCTTTGTTGGAAAACTGTCACTAATAGTTGTTTTCTACGCGTTTCTGACAAATATTGCAGTCAGAAACCACCTATTTCTCTAGTATTGTTTTTTTAATAACAACGGTTGCTACTACTACTCTATTATTCCAATAAAACCTAAATCAATCAATTTTGCTCAGATTTGAATCTGAGACCTTGCCTTTAGCAAATATATGTCTCTACCAGGTGGGCTAGCCCCACTTTGGCAGTTCTCTAGTACTGTTATTTCTTGGTCGGAGATTGATAATTTTTTTTTGTTTGTTTTTTAAGCTGAGAGTCTTGGGTTGCAACTGATACCGCCCTCTCAGGCCATCAACATGACCTTCAACGTTACAGGGTTGGGACAAGGAGTGAATTATGCGGTGGCCGGTGCGACCGCGTTGGATCCATCGTTTCATATAGCAAGAGGAGTTTATGTTAAGACGAATGCATCTTTGGGAGTTCAGTTGGGATGGTTTAAAGAATCACTGTCTTCCAGAGATTCAGGTAAGTTGGTAACTAGGTCAAACCTACATGCACCTAAATTTTGTATTTTCTTTATAATATTGGAGTCTATTGGTGTTGCGTGAGTAACCTTGGTAGCACTAGAATACAAGGTCTTTGGTTGGTTTTTATATTTGGGGTGGGGTCTTCATGTAACATTAAAACTACTTACTTATTATATTTTATTTTTTGTGTTACTGTTTAAATTCTCTTCATTAACATATTGTAACTTTAGTGTTGGTGGTCGCTGACTAAGATTTATTATTGGTACTATTTGTCACGGTTTATGTCCCCTTCGTGACGCCAGAATTAAGACTAGTTTACATCAAATTACAATGTCTTTAATTTCTAGAACCTGAACACTATAAAAACGTAAAAGTATAATTAAAAATGAATATATTCGCCTTTTAGAAAATGGGTTTGGATTTCAAATATGCTCAACATTATTTTTAGTTTTACTTATTAACCAAATCCTGCATGTTTCATCATTAGCATAAAACGTTTTACGCAACTTAGATTTTAAATTTTATATTATGAAGTACAATTTTAAAATTTTAATTCATTTTCTCTAAAAATATTACGAAAAAAACGTTTGAAATGGCAACTTGAAAAAAAAGGTTATATTATAATAGGATATATTTTTTTTTGAAAGTCCAACATAAGAATCGCCGGGTACTCCGTACGCGGCACCCATTGGCTGAAAGGTAGCCCGCGGCAGCCCAACCTGCACGCACGGAGCCCCTAGCCTACCATGCCACCAGTTCCGGGGAAAACCCGACCCTACACCCGCCCGAGCGCACGACAATGCAAAGCCAGTAAAACCCGGGTAGATCAGGAATCTAACTCGAGACCTTTCGGTCATGAGTCTTCCCTCATTTACATAACCACTGAGCTATAAGCCCAGGGTTATAATAAGATATATTAATGACAAAATTCTTTTTATAAAGAAAATACGTTTGTTTATATAAAGGAATTCTCAAAGAATGTCATTATAACCTTATAAAGAAGCAACTAACTTATGCATATCAAGGTTGTACAATTGGCTTTGGGAGATTTTCAAAAAAAAATTGAATTTCCCTTTTTAACCCTAAAGTTTTAATCTTTGACAATTTAAGTTTAAAGTTTTAATTTTTGTTTCATTTTTAACCTTAAAGTTTTAATCTTTGACAATTTAAGTTTATAGTTTTAATCTTTGTTAATTTAACCCCTTTGATTAATTTTATTTTTCACTTCTAATTCAAAAGTTTTCATCTTATACAATTTAACCCCTTTGATTAATTTGATTTTTCACTTCTAATTCAAAAGTTTCCATCTTTTGCGATTTAACCACTTTGATTTTTTTTACTTATGTGTTGTAATCTTGCCTTTGAGAGTTTTCCAAAGAAAAAATGGTTATGCATATGGTTGTTGTAACCTTGGCTTTGAGGGTTTTTAAAAAAAAATGATTTTTTTAACTTTTCACTCAAATGTATTTCATATGGTTATGCATATGGTTGTTGTAACCTTGGCTTTGAGGGTTTTAAAAAAAATTGATTTTTTTACTTTTCACTCAAATGTATTTCATAAATTACCTTTAACGCAAAACTATTTGTTTTTTACTTTTAACATAAAACTTTTTATCTTTTGCAATCTATCCTCACAACTTTTTTTATTTTCAACTTTGGTCCTTTATAATTTTTATTTTCCGCAAATTTTTTCGCTTTATGCTTCGTTCTAAATTTTGTGACTAAACACATCGAAACGTGCGTCTTTGGTTTAACGTTTTTGCGTTTCGTTCTAAATTTTGCGAGTTAACACGACGCAACGTACATGTGTGGGTGAACGTTTTTATATCGTCTATTTTTTCCCGTTTGAAAGGTTCAACATAACGTGCGCGTCCTAAATCGACTTAGTTATAACTAAAGAATCCCCGCCGCATTGCGGCGGGTCGTAATTCTAGTTATCATCTAAAAAGTACTTTTTTTATTATTCTATTGGATCATAAACAACCTTAAGCATTATTATAATCCGTCAAATATTTCATGAGATGACGATGCAACTTTTTAGAATAAATGTACGTATTAATACAATCTTATCCTCCATTTGTGGCATGATAAATATATATAGAAATCAATTAGTCCCACATTATCCTAATTACTTTTAGATTTCGTTTTTGTTCGACATGAGAGAGTGGTGGGCGATGGGTAGGGGAGAGAATTCTGGGTTTCATTTTCCAAATTCTTACATCTACAAATGAGTGTGGGGTGTTAATTTTTAACCCGATATTAATCTAATACAAAATTTATGTGTTTAGGTTTTTAAATTAGTGTAAGTCGGTTTTGAGTCGTATCATAGACAAGCTTAGCTAACGAGTTGTGTTTGTGTTAACCTATAAAAACTTGTGACGTGTTTATGTTTGTGTTTTTGTGTGTGATATGATTTTCAAATCTTGTTTGTTTCAAGTTTTTGAATTCAAGTCTCATTCGACTACTTAGCAATCACATGAACACAAATAAGACTTTTTTCTGTGCTAAAATATTTGTAAGAGTCTTAGGTATAAAACGAAAATCAGAAAATCCATCAGGAATAATAATAATAATAATAATAATAATAATAATAATAATAATAATAAATAAATTCTATTAAGAAAAGTTTAACGAGCATAACTTTTAATTAATGTTTAAAATCACTTTCTTTAACCTTTAGGGCCCCTTCTTTTAAATTCTTTTAAACGTCGGTTGTATTTTCCTTTTTATACTAATAAATGAAAAAAAAAATCAAACTTTAAATTAATAATTTGCTTATCTTATTTTTCAATTTATAAGGATAATAATTTTTTTATCAAACTTTGAATTAATAATCTCCTTATCTTATTTTTTCAATTTTTTCTTGTTAAAGAATCGTTTAACTAAATATAATTTAGATAAGGATAATAATTTTTTTTATCAAACCTTGAATTAATAATAATAATAATATATATAATTTGTATTTTTTTCATTCTCCGCATAGGAGATAAAAGAATTTTTCTTTTTTCTTTGTAGAACCAAGAAAATATATAAATTTTTATTCTTATTTAAATTAGATTTAGTTAAAAAAAATTAATACTATTATTATTTAATATTTAATAGGATACATAAATAAGAAAATTATATTAAATCACAAAATTTATGGATTTCTCTTATTTATTTACTATTTATTTTAATTTTTTCGCTTGTTAATAATTATCTAATATTTCATTGGTTCTACCAAATGTATACACATGTTTCCAACCTAATAATAAATAACAAATAAATTAAAATTTTAATAAGTTAATAGTATATCAAATTTATCATTTAAATACATATTGTGGCGACCATATGTGTTACTTGATTAAATTATATTCTTTTAACTCACACAATATACAAGATATTTTATGCAACCCGTGTGTAACACGAGGTTCTAAGCTAGTTATGTAATAAATAATAATCTATGATTGTTAAGAGCCTAATCAAAATATAAAGAATAAATATCATTATATGTATAGTTGTGACAAAAAAAAACTAATTGATATATATATTATGTAATTTATATAATTACAATTATTATAATAATATATAAATTAAAAGATTAATTATATGTGTACATAAAAATTAACTTACAAATAAATAAATAGTAAACAAGTTTTCAAACATAGGTCTAGTTTATAAAATAACTAATGAGAAAAGTTCCGAGTTTTAAACAAAGTTTGAATTCCATAAACCCAACTCCTTTTCTCAAGTGAAAGCACTACTTCTTTAACTAGCTCTTAAACCTTAAACAGTGTATCTTTCAATCATTAGCATGTGACTGTTTATAACTCCTTTCTCAAGTGAACGCACTATGTCTTTTTAACTAGGTCTTAAAAAAAGTGTATCTTTTAAACATTAGCATGTGACTATTTATAAAGCAGTTAAGTTATATATAAATTACTATTAAGCCTGAAAATTCAGTTGACATGTCTAGGGGTAGGGGCGCTTCACTAATGATGGTTTTCTATCACTCACAACACTCAGTCATTGTCCATCATATCATTGAGCTTGATTCCATCACTAGTGATGGATTTTACTTAGGGTGCCCATCACTCGTTCTATCACTCCAAAGATACCAGCGAAGAAGATGGTTGTGTCTGAGAATTGTGAACTTTCAACGCGTGATCATGGCAACGCGTTATAAAGTCTACGCCTGGAAACATGGAGCGGCCGTGGTGTATAACGGGCAATCACGAGTGATGGGATTTTTATAACGCGGCACCCCGTGCACCCTAATACTTTGAGAAATACGATATGACCCAATGTGGGTTCACGTTTCACATATCAGTCGTTATTTTGTACAACCCAAATTGTTTAAGCATTTTTCTAGTGAAGATTATTAGTTTAGGTTAGCTTTTTTTTTTGTATATAAAATTGTTTTACTAATATGATTTAAACGGATTTGGTATTATATATTGTAGTTATTTTAGTATTATTCTAGTTATTGCTAAGTTTTACGATTAGTTTAGATAAGATTTATCAACTTTTATTAATGTTTACACAAAATTGCAGTCAATAAACGTTTAATCGGATGCTCTTTGATTCTCATGGGAGAGATTGGTGGAAACGACTACAATCACGCACTAGAATCTGGAAAGTCGATCGACGAGGTTGAAGGTTATGTTCCATTTGTTATTAAAGCTATCATCTCAGCAGTCAATGTAAGTATACACTCTACTTATACGTACTTCTATCATTTTTTTACTCATGTTTGTAGTCCTAAATACAAAAGTTTGTATGACAATGGTTTAAATTCTTGGTTGTGTTGGAAAAAATAGGAACTTATTGATCTAGGTGCCGAGACACTTGTCATACCAGGAAACCTACCGATTGGATGCTCTGCGACGTATTTGACCATGTTTTATGGCTCGAACAAAGTTAAATATGATAATGCAACCGGATGCATTACGCAGTTAAACAAGTTTGCCGAGTATCACAATGAGCAACTCAAGATGGAATTAAATAAAATCAGAGAGGTTCATCCCGAGGTCACCATTATCTACGCTGACTACTACAATGCTGCGATGCAAGTTTTTATTTCTCCGCACAAATATGGTACATAGCATATCCCTTTTAGGCACATGCATAGTTTGAGGGGGTGAATAGAGCCAAATTCGTTATCATGTAACCCGGGTTCTATTAATTTGTTGGACGCCCAGTTCAACAATAGAACCCATTTTTTTTAAACAAGGTTATATATGAGGAGAAATATCCGTGTTTTGTACTAGTAAGTATAACAATAATGTAATTTGGTAAGAGATATGCTAAATGCTTACAAGATTTTGGATAACGTATGTAGGATTCACAAACGGCGCTCTTAAGGCATGTTGTGGAGGTGGAGGACCGTTTAACTACAACTCATCGGTAGCATGCTCAGAGCCATTGTCAACTTCATGTGCTGAACCAGGTACGTATTTTAACTGGGATGGATTGCACTTGACAGAAGCCGCATACAGGTTTATCTTCAAGAGCTTATTTGAAGGGTCATACACTACGCCCCAATTCAGGTCAGTGTGCCCAACTTCAAGGTTACGATCAGTGGGAGGATTGTCAAGTTCTATATAAAAAAAAATTATTTGAAAACTTGTATAGTCTTGCTCAAGCTTTGGAGTTCAAGTAATTATATTGGGAAAATGTATGTTTTGTAATAATTAAAACATTATATGGTTTATGATGTGTACATAAACAATGGATTTTGACATGTAAATTTGTATAATTATTTTGTATAAACAGTGTTGCTCAAGCGATGATTTGTCTTAATATCGGCCATAATTTCGCTCAATCCGCAATCAATTTCACATTGCTTACTCAAAAGACGCCAACTAGGGTTGATGTGTTGCGTGCGTGGACAGTGCGGACTCCTAGTTTAAAATTCTAAATATTGGGCCTAGAAACGTTGTTTAAATGGCAAAAAAAAAAAAAAAAAACAAACGCAAGTCTAATATATGAAAAAAATTGTAGGTCCCTCGGAGGTTGAGGTTTAACCTATTCCTTGTTATGTCTAACACACTAGCAAGTGCGGAATCCAAGCTAGCATGCAAACCGAGATAGAACAAGCACAAACACAACACACAAACTTCAACGATTAACACTACTGTATTAATACTATGAAAGGTCTGTTACAAAGCAATGTTTACAAATCAGTTTTGCAAACTCTCTCAGTGTGTGTGTTCTCTCTATTTTCTGTCTGTCTCTAATGTCTAACAATGTCTAACTTTTTAAAGTGAACACAACACATGGGTATTTATACCCAACACAGATTGTCTGGTCGAAGGATCAGACAGACTGATCGTAAGACCATCTGTCGACCAGAAACCCATCGAAGGATCACAGATACCTCGAAGGATGGTATCCTTCGTGGTCTATCCTTCGAAGGTTATCTTTCGAGCTCATCGAAGGATATAAACAATCCTTCGATGACACATCCTTCGACACAGACATGTTACAAACAAAGTGTTGACTGTTTGTCCAAGTCAAACCAGGAGGATGGTTGACTTAGTCAAACTTACAAGACTAACAAAGACATAGTTTCGTATCATGACAAAATACAGACAAAGTACAGACACAAGTGCACCAACAAACTCCCCCTTGGCTGTAGCTTTGTCTCGATCTTTGTCTCGATCTTAAATCTTGTAGGTCCCTCGTGTCTTCAAGTCTTCAATGTCGGAGGATCTTTAAAGTCTTCACGCCTTGAAAGCAGAAAGTGTACCAACAAACTCCCCGTTTCATGTAGGAAGTGTGTTGACAAACTCCCCCTTAACATAAGCTCCCCTTTGAGTTATGCTCGTGAACGTCTTGATCTTTATGAATTGAGATCCTTGTGGTGTTGATGATGATCAGCGGCAACTCGATCATCTTCATCATTTGAGTGCCTTCACGTCGTGTCTTCATTCCGAAGCTTGTCATTGGCCAGGTTCTCCTTGCCTTTAGAATCTGCACATGCAAGAAATCTAAACGCGTAATGAGAATAACTGCTTGGAATATAGTAAACATAAGCAAACGACACACTTGTGACCATTGTTTAAACAAACACCGTCCGACAGTTTGAAAGTTTTAACAAATTTTATCAATTTCAATTTTTAACTTTCAACAACTTTGCAAATTTCAACCGTTTATGAAGATATAGTCGTTTTGGTTTTCGTTCAGGTTTCAGGTAACGAAGACTCGAGCTCCAACATCGTACGATCGAAAATAAAATAGAAATAAAATCTTTTTGGCTTTTAGAAAGTTTATATTAAAACACACCTAAAATCTTTTTGGTATTTTGAATATTTCAAATTTAAAGACTGAAAGCAGTAAATAAATAAATATATACAAAGATGCAGAAATTTAAAGCAGTAAATAAATATTTACAGACAATCTTTTTGTGAGTTTCGAGGGTAAGAGAATCATATCAGTGTACGGTCACGCCAAAACGCTCTTGTTGTTCAATTAGTTAACATTAAGATAAGCATCCTATAACGATTATCGGTATTGTTGTCCACTTAAGCTCAACTTATCAGATGTAATCATGGCGAGGGGATACGTTAAGGTATGATTTATACTTACCGACCGGTGTTCATCCACATCACGACACATTCCCGTATCAAGGTATGCACGAGGGTTCATCTTACCGGTGAGTATACCGATTATCATCTGTTTGACCGTATATGATGTGAGAAACTCACTTATTTTGATTTGAAAACAAGCCCTGTGTGATATAATCACTTATTGATGAGGAACTTGATTTTCGATGCATGAGGGCACAGGAGCAAGTCCGTGAACAGGTCAGTACTTTCGTACAGCAGAGAGACGAACTTGACTCCCGGATAAATGTGATATATTATCACTTATTTTGTGGACATGTGATTGTTGATCACTTATTGAGGTCGTATTCAGTATGTACACGTATGTATAGTATCATGGAAGATCTAGACTTGCGTCCCCGTTATTTTTCGGTAAAAGATACAACCATGATACCCAGATGATAAGCAGCATAAAGACCGAATATCTCAGAACCTCGGCAATCTCTCAAACGAAATTTCGGTACTAAGACCATATGCCAATGAATGGTTCCCACCTGATCTTCAGTCGGATTTAAGTTTATATCACCCTGCACACTTTAAAATGATTGTGAGCCTACCGATACATCTTATATAGAGCTGCTTATCGTTTTTCATTTTAGGTTTAAAGAGGTTTAGACAGACCACTGATGTACTATCATTTTCTCTTTTGCTCGCCAGGAAACTCATTTTTGTTTTTCTATTGTTTTTGTGTTTTTGAAATTTTTCGATGTTTTTGGATTTTCAAATTTTTGGATTTACTCCCCCTAAAATCAACAAACTAAGATAAATTAAAACACAAAGGTATTTACAAAAGATGATTTTCCGATGTTGGTTTTACTCTTGCTTGACCTTAATGCCGTTTACCAATAATAAGTAGTCAAATCTTGATTTGTCAAATGCTTTGGTAAAAAGGTCGGCACGTTGGTCATCGGTGTGGACGTAAGCAACATCGATTAGCCTTTTCTCAAAGCAATCACGTATGAAGTGATACTTAATTTCGATATGCTTAGTCTTTGAATGCTGCACATGATTTTTAGTGATCTGTAAGGCAGCAGAATTATCAACGTAAATAGGAGTAGTTAGGAATTCAAAACCGTAGTCACGCATTTGTTGTTGGATCCATAGGACTTGGGAGCAACAACTTGAGGCAGCAATGTATTCAGCTTCGCATGTTGATGTAGCGACGCACGTCTGCTTCTTGCACTGCCATGTGACTAGGCGATTTCCCAAAAACTGACATCCAGCCGTTGTGGATTTGCCGTCGATTTTGCATCCGCCAAAATCAGAATCACTGAATGCGATCAAGTCAAAGTTATTATCCCTAGGGTACCATAGACCGGTGTTAGGGCAACCCTTCAAATAACGAAAAATCCTTTTTACAGCTGCAAGATGTGAGGCCTTCGGGTTGACTTGATATCTGGCAAGTAGGCACGTTGGGTACATTATATCTGGTCTTGATGCTGTGAGGTACATAAGAGATCCGATCATCGCGCGGTAGTATGAGGGGCTAACAGCTTCACCCTTCAAGTCTGGAGTAATTCCGTGATTTTGCGCCAATGGGGTACCGATGGGCGTTGCATCAGACATCTGGAACCGGCTCAAGATGTCACCAACATATTTAGTCTGATGAATGAATATCCCAGACTCGGTTTGTTGTACTTGTAGGCCCAAAAAGAAAGTCATTTCCCCCATAGCACTCATCTCGAATTTATCCTGCATAATGCGCTCGAAATTCCTACACAAAACATCATTAGTATAACCAAATATAATATCATCAACGTATACCTGTACCAGTAGAAGATCTCCATCTTGTTCTTTGACGAAAAGAGTACAATCGATAAGGCCTCTGCGAAATCCATTTTCCAGCAAATAATTAGATAAGGTTGCGTACCAAGCTCGCGGTGCTTGATGAAGACCATAGAGAGCTTTGTTGAGCAACCAAACCCGATCGGGATGGATAGGATCTTCAAAACCTGGAGGCTGTTCGACGTACACCTCTTCTTCCACCACACCATGTAAGAATGCACTTTTCACGTCCATCTGGTATACCTTGAAACCTTTGAATGAGGCATAAGCCAGAAAGATCCGAATTGCTTCTAGACGTGCAACAGGTGCATACACTTCGTTGTAGTCGATCCCTTCTATCTGACGAAAACCTTGAACGACTAGCCTTGCTTTGTTTCGAATAACGATTCCACGGTCATCCTTTTTGCATTTAAACACCCAACGGGTACCAATCTTCTTGTAACCAGCAGGTTTCTCTACGAGTTTCCAGACACCAAGCTTCTGGAATTGTTGCAGCTCTTCCTGCATCGCTTCAACCCAAGAGCTATCTTTCAAAGCTTCTTTCCAAGTTCTTGGCTCTTCTTGTGAGACATAACACGCGAAAGACCAATCGTTTTGTTGACCAGATTCTCGGATAGTTGCATACAAGCCTGCATTGTTGTTGTTTCGCAACATGTTTCTTGTTTGAACGCCACTCTGTACATTTCCGATGATGTTTTGTTGAGGATGGGTATTGTGAATCCTTGTCTCTGGATTATCTTGAACTGGAATATTTGTACCCAGATTGTTGAGATTGAGATCAACAATCAATTCAATGCCTGGAATTGATGAAGAGGATGAAGCAGTAGCTTCAGCTGTTCTAGGGACATCCACTGGAGGTGTACCCTCTGAAGTACCATGTACTGCTGTCGTTGGAGCTTCTTGATCTGCATCGAGAAATTCATCATCCTCTGAAGATTCGTTCAATTCGGTAGCATCGTGAAAATCCTCATTGTCGAGAGCATTATTGTTCACCGAAGATGGTTCTTGATTGACAATAATTGGACGAACCACCGGTGAATCTGTTGCATTGTCACTCTCGAAAAACATCCTTGCCGCAGCATTTTCTTCAACGGCTTCAACATTGATCGAATTGAAAAAGTCATCGTACTCAAACATCCAAGGCTGACCAGGACATTTGACCGGTAAAGTGTGCCTTTGTACTCTGACTTCAGACCATTCCTCGACCCTTTTAGTCTCTAGATTCCAGACTCTTAAGTTCGGGGTGGAATACCCAAGAAAGTATCCATCAATTGCTCTTGCCCCAAACTTTCCATTAGGATCAATCATTGTGCATGGAGCTCCAAACGGTTCAAGATATGACAAATCTGGTTTCCGTTTGTTAATAAGCTCAAAGCAGGTCTTGTTGTGCCTTTTGACTGTAAGGACTCGGTTCAACGTATAACATGCAGAGGCCACAGCTTCAGTCCAGAAGGGAATCGGCAACTGTGACTCTACCAACATTGTCCTAGCAGTCTCGATCAATGTGCGGTTCTTACGTTCAGCGACGCCATTCTGTTGAGGAGTATAAGCTGCACTAAATTCGTGAAGAATACCTTTAGAAGTGCAAAACTCCGCCATGGCATGATTTTTGAATTCAGTACCATTGTCGCTACGTATCCGCCTAACCTTCAACTTATATAGATTTTCAATCTGAATGATCAAGTTTTTGATAATACTGAAGGTTTCACTCTTATGTGCCATGAACGCCACCCAAGAAAATCTTGAATAATCATCAGTTATCACGAGGCAATATTGATCATTCCTAATGCTTTTGTGCTTGACAGGACCGAACAAATCCATGTGCAAACGTTCAAGAGGAACAGCCACCGTGTTGATTTTCTTTGTAGGGTGTCGTTTCTTCGTTTGTTTTCCTTTCTGGCACGAGACACAGATGTCTTGAAGATGGAAGTTTTTAAGGGGAACACCATTCACTAATTCATTTGACACCAAATGATTCATTTTGCGTAAGTGAATGTGACCCATTCGTCTGTGCCAAGAGATTGAGTCTTTTTCTGTGGCTTTGGAAACGAAACAAGTTGCTTGTGCAGACGTTGTGATAGCTTGGCTCATATCAAGGACATACAAATCATTTATCCTTGGAGCCGACAAGAGAATCCATTCTTTTGGAATTTTGAAGCCGGGTTTCAGCACATAACATCCATTTGCATCAAAGTGTACTGAGAACTGCTTATCACAAATTTGAGAAACACTTAGAAGATTGTGATCAAGTTGTTGTATGAAATTGATCTTATCAAAGCTAACAACCCCGTTGGAAATCATTCCTTCACCCGTAATATATCCGCCTTTATCTCCAGCAAAAGCAACATAACCTCCTCTAATAGATTTGACGTCGTAGAGAAGCTTCA
This sequence comes from Helianthus tuberosus, assembly GCA_030545235.1. NCBI lineage: Eukaryota > Viridiplantae > Streptophyta > Magnoliopsida > Asterales > Asteraceae > Helianthus > Helianthus tuberosus. The sequence continues at coordinate 153,271,758 of CM060451.1, read as the reverse complement.
TGTCGCCTGTCATGTGCCTGGATGCCCCACTATCAACAATCCAATGACTACTGATAGTTCCTCCTGGAACACCCTGCACATGAACTCACATAATTAGTTGGAGATGGGGACCCAAGCCATTGTGGTCTTGGGTCTTCCATTTTCATCAACAACAATAACTTCTATTCTTTGATGATTCGAAAATTGTGATGGTCCCCCTGAATTTGTGGTTATTTTAGGTTTCCATGTCTGTTGAAATTTACCAGTTTGATTGTTTGAAAATTTAACTTCGTGATTGTTTGAAGTTTTTGAAAATTTTGAACTTTCTGGTTTAACTGGAACCGATTGTTTTTGAACCACTTCATTTTTAAGTGCCTTTTCAACCACCTTGACTTGTTGGCGTTTCTGTTTCTTTTCCCTTTCTCTTACAAGTCGGGGATCTTGTTTTACAGAAACCGATCGCTTTTGGTGATTGTGTTCACGGGGATCATCTTCTTTTGCTTTTAATTTATGAAGATACGGACAATTTCGAATTATGTGTCCAATTGTACCACATTCAAAACATGATCTTCGTTCAACAAACCCCGAAGTATCATGTGATCGTCTGGCCGATGATGAACTTTGTGATCCCGAGGTACTAGGTTTTGAACTACTTGATTCATTCCTTTTCATCACTGTTGCTTTCTTGACAAAATCTAAGTTAGATTGGTTTTCAAACGTTGCAATTTTGTCCGTTCCCTTAGATTTCACAAAGTTCACATTCTTGTTCTTCTTCTTATTCGGCTTCCTTTGACTTTCAGTCGGTATTTTACCTCTTGGTTTGGTATGATTTTGCTGCTTTTTCTCTGTTGGTAGTTTCTGATTGCCAAATTGTTTTCTAACTTCAGCCTTTGGGATAGGAGGGCACTGTGTTACTGTAACACGTGATCCTGTCTTTCCCAAAAACTTACTTGTTGAATTTTCTAAGACTTTACTGATTAATGATTGATTAACATTCTTAATAGGAAAATCTTTGTCAGAATAAATTTTATCATCACCAACAAGAGTGTACAGCAAATCCACACTCTCCGACTCTTTTTCAGACGAGGACTCGATTGCAACAGTCTTAGCGGGTTTTGCAGGAGGATCACACAGAATATGATTCTCAAGAGGTATGTCCTCTTCGCTTATCACCGCCTCAGACTTTGCTGAATCAGTATCATCGGATTCATCATCAGAAGAATCGGCATCCTCAATCACAACTGGAGGATCCTGATTCTGTTCAGCAGTTACAAAAGTATCTGCTGACACATCCGAATCTGATGATACTTCTTTCTTGTATCCAAGCCCTGTTGCAAATTCATTAACATCCAAAGGAACCGATGGTTCAAAGTGAGTTCTGTACTCCTCATCAGGCAGTGCATCAAAATTGTTTCTCACGGGTGGTGGACATTTCTTGTAACCTATGCATGTGACATCCCGTTTCTCTTTCTGAACGTCAATGATGTGATCCAACACATAGCTAGAGCTCAAATAACTGTCTAACTTGAGTCGGATCGCCTCACTTTCAGTTTTCACACAAGCCATTTCCTTTTGCATTACCTCAAGACGAGTTATATACAAATTAATGTCAGTTTGTTTTCTGGAAACCATTTTTGTCAGCTCTGTTTTATCTTTCTTTAACGTTTCAATCATTGACTTAAATTCCTTTTCATGGTTTTCATAAAACATGTTGGCTTCTGTGCACTTGGAAAGATCAACGGTCAGTTTCTGGTTGTGAATGAATGTCACATCATATTTCTCTTGCAAACCCTCGTGTTTGCTTTGCAATTCACACCACTTATCATTCAATGAAGCATGTTTGTCTTGCAAGTCAAACAAACTAGCTTGTAAAGCATCATGTTTGCCTTGCAACTCAGACATGCTTGTCTCTAAATCAGCACATTTAATACGCAAACTATCACAGTTATCACAACTAACAGAAGTGGGTTCATCGACACATACCTGACTTGATGAACTGTCGACATTAGCCATAAAGGCTGAATGGAGAGAAGACGAAGAATAAGCAGCTTGATCAACCAAAATAGATCTTCTTTGAGTTCTTGCTGCAGCTTCTTCCAAAATATCATCAATGTCCGCATCGACTGACGCACTCGATGTCTCATCCACCTGATCATTGCCTGAAGTGGAGGATTCTTCATCTGAGCTTCCACTATAACCAGAACTGTCTTCATCCTCAGAAGATTCATCACCATTGGTGGAAGATTCTCCACCACTGGCGTGATTTAAATCCTTAACGACTTCAGCAAAACACGCTGTTCCATCTGGAGCATCATTTCCCAACTGGATTGACCAATCACAGCCTTCATCTACTTGAACCACAAGTGCCTGGTTGGCATTAGATGGTCCTGCTTGACTCTGGTTGTTGACAGGCACCAGTGTGCGCTCGTTGTTCCTTACTTGGTTCTGATTTGCCCTATTGCCTTGACCTCTGAAAGGATTTTGGTTCCCATGTTGAGATGGCCTTGTACATTCTCGCTTAAAATGACCACGTTCACCACAATTGAAACACTTAACAGCCTGCTTATCAAACCCATACTTGGTGTCTTTCTTGCTCTCCAAGCTGGTTCTGCCGGTTCTTTCCATGAAATCCTTTGCTCGCCTAACAGCACTGGCAAAGGCCCACTTGATGTCCATCATCTCCATCTCCTCTTTATCGATCTGCTGATAGTCTTCTTGTGTCAGATTAATGTTACCAATCTGACCTTCCACTAATCCACAGTATGCGCTCACCAAAGTGTTTAGCAGCTCCATGTGTTTCTTTGCTACTTCCACACTGACTTTAGAAAAGCTTGAGGTGTCGAGCCGTACTGTATTTGGCTTTGATTGTTGACCAGCAGACGATGTGCTTCCATAACAAGCTTGCTGTTGAGGAGGAAGTCGATTCCCATACATGTCTGTTGGTACGGTAGATTGAGGAGGAAATGGATTCCCATACATGTCTGTTGGTCCGGTAGATCGAGCAGGCAATGGATTTCCGAACATATCAGTTGGTCTGAGAGGTCGTTGTGGTGCTGATTGAGGGACTGGTTCAAGCGGATTTCCATACATGTCTGTTTTTGGAGGGACCGGAACTTGGATAGTATTGCCATACATGTCAGTGCTAGACACAAACGCTGTTTGAATTGGAGCATGTGAAGAAGGTTTTGTAGAAGTGCTAGAAGTTCCATAATACATTTCAGGATTTTGTGGCACTGGAACTCTTTTTGCCTTGAGAGTTTCTTCCTGATTCTTGTTTTCCAGGATTTGAACAAAGTCATTGAAGCTTGTTGTAGCTAAAGTGCCATTGTACTTCATGATTTCCAAGAAAGTATTCCATTGAGGTGGCAACGCATCTGCAAACTTTTTCACAATCTCTGCTGAAGTTGTAACAACCCCAAAATTTGCCAATTCAGTCAGCAGATGATTAAATCTACTTGTCAAATCACCTAACGACTCATTTTCCATACAAGTAAAACCATCAAACTCTTTCTTTAGCAGGTCTTTTCTCAATTGACGTGTCGCTTCATTTCCTACGCCCCTTGTCTTCAACGCGTCCCACAACCTCTTTGTCGTCTTGTAACTGACAAATTGATGATAAATATCTTTACTTAACGCTTGAGTAAGAATGGCATATGCCTTCTTTTCCAAATCATAGACCTTCTTCTGATCTTCCGTAAGATCTGCAAACGTAGCAGCAGATGATGCGGCAACCTCTATTGTTTGATCGAAATCTGTGATGAACCGCAACCACAATTCTGTATTTTGACCAAGAACGTATGTATGAAATCTATCAATCCATCCTGGATATTCATATAAGTGCATCAACTTTGGAGGCCGATTCAAACTTCCGGTTTCGCTCTCGCTTAAGAGAATGCTTTGAATACTTGGAGTTTGATTTGATACGAATGCCCATTGACCGGTAGAAGTTGCATTAGAAGATACCGGTGCGGGAGACGGAGTACCAAAATACATGTCTGTATTTACCGGAGTATTCCATCTTGGATTCATTTTTGATCAAGAAAAAAAATAAAACCTGAAAATCACAAACTTGTTAAACAAAAACAGACTAAGTTCGAAAGATCAACACTTGTTCGAAGGATCAACAATGTTCGAAAGATTGCTGTTGAGTTTCGAACAATGATTTCGAAAGACTCCCCAATCGAAGGATCCTTGTCTTTCGACTAAGAGCAGTAAAACAAAAGATATATCCTTCGAAAATATTCCTTGGAACGAAGGATAACCCACAGACTTCGAAGGATGTTCGAAGGATGGTTATCTATCGAACCTCCTTTGATCGAAAGATGATCTTTCGACTTCGAAGGATATCTTTCGAACTGCCCTGACACAGTTGACAAATGTGACAGGTTGGTGAAAAAGTTGATGGGTTGGTAGAAACTTTCGGCAGAGGGCAGAAGGTATGGTCAGACCATACTTTCTGCAAAAACAGATTTTGAACCAATAAATATTACCGAAAAACGAAGTAACAACCCAGAAACCGGTCACCGGAGTAGCCGGAATTTTGGCCGGAAAATACCAAACACCTCAAAAACAAGTTTTTAAGTTACCCAACCCGTTCCTTAACACACCCGGTAAATGTAGAACACGTTTTAACGTAAAGATAAGCGAGAAAATCAGTAAAAACGGCTGCAAAAACCAAGTGAGTTTTGTCCAAACACTTCAAAAGTCTTGTAAAAACTCGGTTTTTTTAACAAGGAAAAGAGCCACGGCTCTGATACCACTTGTAGGTCCCTCGGAGGTTGAGGTTTAACCTATTCCTTGTTATGTCTAACACACTAGCAAGTGCGGAATCCAAGCTAGCATGCAAACCGAGATAGAACAAGCACAAACACAACACACAAACTTCAACGATTAACACTACTGTATTAATACTATGAAAGGTCTGTTACAAAGCAATGTTTACAAATCAGTTTTGCAAACTCTCTCAGTGTGTGTGTTCTCTCTATTTTATGTCTGTCTCTAATGTCTAACAATGTCTAACTTTTTAAAGTGAACACAACACATGGGTATTTATACCCAACACAGATTGTCTGGTCGAAGGATCAGACAGACTGATCGTAAGACCATCTGTCGACCAGAAACCCATCGAAGGATCACAGATACCTCGAAGGATGGTATCCTTCGTGGTCTATCCTTCGAAGGTTATCTTTCGAGCTCATCGAAGGATATAAACAATCCTTCGATGACACGTCCTTCGACACAGACATGTTACAAACAAAGTGTTGACTGTTTGTCCAAGTCAAACCAGGAGGATGGTTGACTTAGTCAAACTTACAAGACTAACAAAGACATAGTTTCGTATCATGACAAAATACAGACAAAGTACAGACACAAGTGCACCAACAAAAATAAAATTGGAGGCCTTTGTTTTTTGGTGGCCCTAGGCCTTGGCCTAGGTTGATAAGCCTTACGGGCCGGCCCTGATAAACACTATCATGTCCCATTAATATGCATGGTAACTAAACTTGAATATAGCATCATACCTTTTCTTGTTTCTTGAATTAGTTTCTACTCACAAATTAGCATCTTTTTTTATATATGAAGCATTAGATGGTGTTCAATATTTGTTTTAGACGGTGTTAAAATAATAACCCCGTCTTATACACCCTTTAGACGGTGTTCTCTTTGAACACCGTCTTATATACTCAGACGGTGTTCATACTCCAATTCAAAATCGCACCAGATTCAACAACCCACCAAATCTCTCACCTTCTTCATTCAATTTCAACATTAACAAGCTTTTAAAGCTTCAAGGTTAGTATCTTTTTTCTTTACATATGTTATTTAATGTTTTTTAGTTTTATAAATAGTGGCTGGTGGAGGATTCAAATTATATTTTTTTGGGTAAATTACTTTTTGAGTCCCTGTGTTTTATGTGTTTTAACTAGTTGAGTCCAAAAGCAAAAAGTTTAACGACCTGAGTCCCCATAAGCATTTTCTTTAACCATTTGAGTCCAAATTTCTAACACTGTTAGAATTTTTTGGTTAAATATTGTTAAATGACCAAAATACCCTTATAGTTAAAAAAAAATAAAAATAAAGTATTCGTAGATATCTCTCTCTTTTATATATGCCCAGATCCCCAAATCGGCAAATCTTATCAATCATTCAAATTCATCACAATCGACTCAAATTTATCGTAAATCCGGCACCGACAACAGCCACGACGGCGTCGTTTCACCGTCCGACAACAACTCTCGCATCCAGATCGAGATCGAACTACAACGGACAACGAACTGGAGAGTGTGAGATTCACAGATTTGAGACGGTTTATCCTGAAACGATTAGGAAACGAAGAGAACTACAGTCACTATTGTTAAACCACTTGCATTCTTGCCCTCCCTTGCATTTTTTTTCTTGTGTGTGTGAGCTTGAATTGTATTGTGCCCATGAAAAGGAGAGAATTTTGGGAAAAGAAAATCTGTAAGAAACTGAAGTACATTTAATAGGGCATAATATTCATTAGCACCGTTTTAGCTTTTCAGGAAGTAACGATTTACCGGAGCTAAGTCTTAACGAGTGTAAAGAATACCTGCGGAAGCATCAGTTGCGGTTATCTGGTACCAAGGAGGAATTAATATAACGAATCAAAGAACATGGAAGGTTAGTTATCCATTGCAACCATAACGTACTTGCACATACCTACGAAATTTCGGACTAGCCTTTCTTAATTTTGACATGACGGTGGTGCTGGGTGTTTAGAGGTGGCGGTGGTGGGGATGGTGGTGGCAGTGGCGGGGATGGTGATGGGGCAGTGGTGGGGATGGTGGTGTGTATTATATATTAAAAGTTTATGCATTAAAGACTTGTTCCTTGTACTTATGTGCATATAAGACTTGTACTTTATGTGTAAATGACCAAATTACCCTCATAGTTAACAGACTTAGTGGATGAAGTTAGAAATTTGGACTCAAATGGTTAAAGAAAATGCTTATGGGGACTCAGATGTTAAACTTTTTGCTTTTGGACTAAACTAGTTAAAACTTATAAAACACAGGGCCTCAAAAAGTAATTTACTCTATTTTTTTGTTAGAAATTCAAATTGTCTTTTTTATTCTAAGGCATTAGTGTATTGTATATAAAACTTAGTTGAAAACACCGTCTTAAAACTCATATCACCCCGTCTAATGCTCTGTTTTTGTAGTAGTGTTTCTACAAAGATTACAGACTTAATAAGAAAAAAAGTTTCTGGCATCCAAAATTTTCATCATAAGTTCTGTAGTTTAAACTTTAAACAACAATAATGACTTCAAAGGAAGCTAACATACACAAAATATAACTTGTCATAAGTTTTATAAAACCAAATTTACAAACTGTTTGGGATTGGGGTACATGATTCAATAGTAGTTTGTATTTTATATGAAGAAATATATAAACAAGGAAATGCTCGGATAGTCCCTGTGGTTTGGCCTTTTTTCACCTTTAGTCCCTAACTTTCTAAAATTATTTCTATAGTCCCAAACTTTTCAATTTTCGTTACCAGATAGTCCCTGGCGCGGATGGAGGTTAGTTGTTGGTGTTAGATTGATGCCAAATGACTAAAATACCCTTACTAATAAATTTTTTTATTAATTGTATATTTAATTAATTATATAATAATAAAAGAAAGTGGACCTCACCCCACCCCTCTCCCATTTTTCTCTATTTCATCACTCCCACCTCCACACCACCAAGCCAACACCATCATCACCCTCATCATCAGCATCAATGGCCATCAAACAAACCTTAAATCACCGTATTTTCAACATCTGCAACAACCAGAATTTCTCCAACCAAACTCTCCGCCACTGCCGCATTTCCTCCGCTACCGCCGTTGTTCACGTTGTTACGCCGCCAATCCCGATCCACCACTACCGCATTTCTTCGTTTCTAGCTTTGAGTGAGCGAACCAAAATAACAACCCCCAGGTCTTTGTTATTCTTTCTGCAAGAGGTTTGTATTTTCTTTTCTCAATTGCAATCTGCAATTTATATATCTGAAATTGATGCACCATTTGATTCGTTCTTTGTTCGCCACTTCTGGGTCTTGGTCTTACAACAATTTATCTTTTGATGCACCAATTGATGCACCAAGGATCGATTGTTACACAATAATTGATAATTAAACGATTCGTATTATTGACTTTTGTTTTAACGGATGTATTACAAATGATCATCGGCAGCATATATATAATCCCGCTACTGTTGACCTCCGTCACAACCACCACCCACCAGAGAATCCTCCACCAGCCACTTTTTCCGGCAAACTCAGCACTGATTTTGGCAGTGACGGAGGGTGGCTGAGAGGTTATGGTGACGATGGAGGTGGAGGTGATGGTGGTTGTGGTGATGGTTTTTCAAAGGAGAGAGAGAGATGTGGCTGGTATTATATATAATACTTAATTAATTTATTTTGTTTTACTTATGGGCATTATAGTCATTTTACACCAACTTAACTGAGAAAACTAACCTCCATCCACGCCAGGGACTATCCGGGAACGAAAATTGAAAAGTTGGGGACTATAAAGGTAATTTTAAAAAGTTAGGACTAAAGGTGAAAAAAGACCAAACCACAGGGACTATCCGGCCATTTAACTCATAAACAAGCTTGATGACATTGAACAATTGACATTAGGCCACCCGGAGCGCAGCGTGAAGAAGGTTTTATCACGCGTCGACTTCCGTGATACACCACAACCACCATCTTTTATAACGTGTGAACTGGATAACGCGTTGCCATGATCATGCGTGAAGAATTGAAGGTGTTGCACATGTTTGATGATGGAGATGAGTGTGTGGTGAGTGATGGGCACCCCCACTAAAATCCATCACTAGTGATGGAACCAAGCTCGATGACGTGGCGGAACTTGATTAGATGTTGTGAGTGATGGAAAACCATCACTAGTGGAGCGCCCCTACCTTTTTTCAAATGGATCACTCACTTATAGTATACATCACACGCAGGTTTATAAAATTAAATGATTGAATAGTGCTAATTTTGAAATAAGAAAACACACCCAGAACATTTTAAAACAAAAAACGGAATTTAGTACCAACTGCAAGGTTTCTTGCCCAAAAATCATATGCTGATATTGAATGATTACGTACGGGAGGATAGGGCAACGTCATACAGAGTTGACCCAATAATAGCAAAAAGCTAGAGTTAAATGCCATTTTAGTCCCTGTGGTTTGGGTCATTTTGCCAGTTTAGTCCAAAGGTTTCATTTTTAACATGTGGGTCCAAAAAGGTTTCACTGTTGCCATTTTAGTCCACTGGGTTAACTTCATCCATTATTTCTGTTAACGAGAAGGGAGATTCGGTCATTTTGTATGGCCGAATTGACTTTCTAGTTAACAGAATTACATATAAAATGACTGAATTGCCCTTCTGGTTAACAGAAAAAATGGATGAAGTTAACCCAGTGGACTAAAATGGCAACGGTTAAACCTTTTTGGATCAACAGGTTAAAAATGAAACCTTTGGATTAAACTGGCAAAATGACTAAAACCATAGGGACTAAAATGGCATTTAACTCAAAAAGCTAAGAGCATCCACAATAGGGTCCATTAAAAACACCTAAAAACATGTTCAGTCAGCTGCCACATCAGAAAAACACTCAGCCTTTAAAAACATTAAATACCCATCCAATAAGAAAACACAAAAACACTTAAAAACATTACCACATCATCACCACCTTTTTAATTTTTAACCACACATTTACACTACTTATTCTCTCTCTATATATTATATATATTAAAAGTACATGGGTCCTACCATTTTGTTGTTTTTAGTCATTTTTGCTGACAAACATATCTAAAAAATGGAGTTCAAAAACAAAGTCCACAATAAGAAAAAATGGATGATGTGGAAAAATGAGTAAAAACAACACCCAAAAATGTATTATTGTGGATGCTCTAAGGTAGACGTGCACAAAATAACCGGTTAATTAACCGTAACCGGTTATTAACCGAAACCGTAACCGGTTAATAACCGATTTAGGAATAACCGGTTAGTGGTTATTTTTAACCGTAGGTTAGTAACCGGTTATAAGTGTTAGTATAATAATTGGTTATTAACCGGTTTTTTTAAACCGGTTTTTTAACCGATAGACTGGTTAACTGAAAAATTAAAAAAAAAAGGCAAAAAAACCGGTTAATAACCGAAAATAACTGGTTAATTAACCGAACCGGTTAAAGTAATTAACCGGACCAGTTAAAAAAATAACCGGTTAAAGTAATAACCGGTTAAAGCATTAACCGGTTAAAGTCAAAAAGTCAAATTAACCGGTATAACTGGTTAATCGAACCGGTTATTAAAATTAACCGGTTTGTGCACCTCTACTCTAAGGCTTTAGACCTAAAAAAAGTTTAAGGCATGATTTTTTTAGCCCAAGTTTATTTTATAATCAATGATTGGGTTGTCCATATTTTCACCAGGATTGGTTAGGGCCTACGGGGAGGCGATTCCAAGACAAAGGTGCACAAATCAATTTTTGGCCCATAACGGTTTAGTTTCGGTCAAACAAAGTCAAAAGAGTTTTTGCCCAAATGGGTTTGGTATGAAACCGGTTTCTAAGGGTAACTGATAGAATCTGTTTGAAATGAGTGGTTTGAAACTGATTTTTATCCGGTTCCATTTGGTTTAGGGGTAATTTACATTATAAAACTTCTTAATTGGATATTTACCTAACTTAAAATTAAACTTGCATATATCATTAACTAATAAAATTGCAAATTTACCTATTTTGATTTAATTTATTATAAATATATGAGTAAATTGTCAAAATCGTCCCTGAGGTTTGATAATGTTTGTCAGTTAAATCCAAAACAAAATTTTTGTACCATATAGTCCTTTGCTTTTGAGATGTTTTGCCATTTTCATCCAAACGTCTGACTTTTTTGCCAAAATTGTCCTTGAGATTTGTGATTTTTTGTCATTTTCATCCAAATGTTTGATAGAAAAAATAAAGCAAATTAGATGTTTAGATGAAAATGGCAAAATATCCCAAAGGTGAAGGACTATATTGTACAAAAAAAAGTTGTTTTTGATGAAAATGGAAACATGCCCAAACCTCAAGGAAGATTTTGGCAATTTATTCTAAATACATTATATAATGACTATTTTACCCTCAATTTTTCTAAAATTCAACAAAATTGCATATTTACCCTTTTTTTTACTAGTTTTGGTGTCTTTTTCAAAAAACAACAAAAAAATAATAATTGTTTTTATTTTTGTTACGTTTTAATAGTTAGTTTTTTTTCAACTCTTGCGTCTTTACCAAGTTTTTTTGTATGTTTTTTCATTATTGCTCGTCTATTGCGAGCTAGAGTAACAAACATAAAAAATGTCATAACTTTATTCCAATAGAGTACCAAAAAATCATCCGAAACAACCACCACAAAAAAAATTGACGTAGTCTATATCCACCACAAACCAAAGTTACTTATAATGAAACTAGGATACCATGCCTCCAAATTCTTCATAAGAAACTTAAACAACTTAACACACAAAAGTGTTATTATGGCAAAGTAGCAAACCAATCGACGTTAGTGAAGTAGAAGCAAAAAATTCAATGTGAATGAACATCGCCAACTCATAATAAGCTTCAATGAGAATAGAAATAGAGTAAGGAAAACAAAGTGTTTGTTATCACTATCCACCACATCCCGCTCTCTTCACCACCTAAACTAATTAATTTCCATATTGTGAAAAATATTCCTAAAGAGAGCCAGGAAAAACAAATCCTTAAAAGATATAATGAGATATATTCAAATTCACAACACTTAACGTAGGGGCTGTTTGGCAACATCTGAACCAACAAGTGCTGAATGAATAAGAGGTCTGAATGGGTAAGAGGCTCTGAACCAGTAAGTGCTGAACCTGTAAATTGATGTTTGGTTGCACCTCTGAATGACGGTGTAAAATGACATTTTTACCCCTCCAAACAAAACTAAATACCTACCTTCTTTACCTTAAAAGGCAGCCATTATTCCCTATGATCTAATCAAAGATGCAAATTTCGATCTACCCATATTTGGACAAAGTTCTATACTACACTCAATAACCTTCAACCATGGAACAAGGCTATTCCAGCTTGAAACCATCCATCCACAACAAACCTGATTGCACTCCGGGTACGAAGATATATCAAGCGTCAAACAAGATTTCATTTTTGTTTGTAACAACAATAAACCAAATCACAACTAAGAAGAAGAAGAACCTGTGGTCATGAAGGTGCAGCGGCGGTGCTAGCACCATTGGCACCCTCTGATTCCCACTCTAACTAGGTCAAATGTCGGGTCAAACTTGTTATTAAAAAGTCAACAGAATGCTTAATTTCCAATTTATGCATAATTAGCAATGTAGAACCCATACAACCTGTTTGATCACTAATATAACTTGGTAATTAACGTAAGAACATGTCTAAACATGTTCAACCCGACAATTTTCAGTATAGACCCGGTTCGGAACCGAAAGTCGCATAATTTGACTTTTGCTTTGAATTTCAGTTCTGACCCGTTTAAGCATGTTTTAGAAATGCCTTAGAGCTTCCTTAGGACCAGGTTACATGCTAGTATAATCCTCTGTGATTATACACCTTGGATCATTAGCTATCCAATTAATACGCATGATTCCGTTAATTGCCTATATGTTGACCATTATGCCCTTTTCACCATAAAACGTGATTTTTGAAAATATAAAAGAGTAGAAACCTTAATTAATGATTTATAAACTTGCACCCAAAATTTGACATCAGTTTGAGGTGTAGAATGAGAGTTATGCTCATTAGCGTAATTAGAAAGCTTTTTAGCGATTAAACGACATAATTAGCATATAGCCTATCTAAACCTACTTTTTGATATCAAACTTCTTACCCACTGATGTAATATATTATTTTGGGATTTTTGAAGATTTTTAATTAATTTTAGGCTGAGCATAACTTAGAGTCATAAGCTTAATTCGGTAATTGTCGGTTTTGCCTTTTGGGCTATAAAATGAGTTTTACATATCTTTTTGACCCCAAACCTTTTGCTACTGATTTCATATGATAAATAAATTATTTTAAACATTCTGGGTTAATAAAAATATCAACTTTCTATATAGAACCCGGAAACGGCTTCTAATCGCCTTTTTAAGCGTTTTTAACGCATAGTATGTACTAAAACTATTTTAAACATACAAGGGTTGATACCTACTGATATTTTAGGTAAATTATAATATTTTAACAGTAAGCAAAAGTTGTTTAACTCAGACTTCAGTTTTGAGCTTTTCGGCTTATGTGAAATTACCAAAATGCCCCTACTGTGCATAGTTTGGTTATAATTGATAAATTTCACATATATGCAATACCCTACTGATATAACTTATTAAATTAAGTATTTTTGCTGATTACATCAGACCTGTAACTCAGGTTAATACTTTAACTCTTTTATAACCTTATAAATGACCAAAATACCCCTACGCGGCATAGTTTGTGTTTAAATTCGTTTCGGGCATAATAAAAGATATCTTACTGATGTCACAACATATTTAAGGCATATTAACTTAGGAAACCTGTATATGGCTCTTACGGTTACCCGTTACGCTTCTTGCACGTTCGGTTCGGTTTATGATACTACTTTGCATAAATTAGCCTAAACGGGTCAAACCTTATCGTTTTTATCTCAAAATCCAGAATGTGTATAATATACCCATATTAAGCAAGTCTTCAAACTTGTCGGGTCTAAATCACATTCTATCCCGGTCTTCGCTTAATCGTGCATACGAACCGTATCTTTAAAACTAACCGGTCTAAGTTTAGGCTTAATTAAAGACCCGTTAGGATTCTAATAGGTTATTATAAACCTTCGTTCCAGAATAGGAGGACCCGTAAAAGCTACTTGCATTTGCTGTTTGTGAATTATACTTGCAAAGGTAAATACTTTTAACTTATTTTCCCTTATACGGGCTTGGGGTACGGTATATAAAATACCGCTTGGTCGGGCATTCGACCTTAATCGATTGGTGGTTAAGTATTATCGAGATGACCCGTTTAAAATATGTTTTGTTTGCTTAACGCCTTTGGGGGGTTAATGACCATGTCCCGGATATCATCGGCATCATTTTACGAAATGGCCACGACTTAAGCGCGGAGTGTAGGCGTACACTCGTCAGTGCATAAATAAATAATGTGGTGTGTCTATTGATCTTTAACCCGACACGAACCGGGCTACTGAACGCATAAGGAACATGTAATCCTTTTACAAGTTTATATATTTAAATAATTATCCCAAGTTATAAAGAATATTTATGCCACGTGCATCCAAATCAATTTTTAATCATTTTTTTTTTAAAATGAGTCAGTTGATTGTATTTACCAGTGTAAACTGACGTATTTTCCCAAAAAGATTAAGTGCAGGTACTACTCGAAATAGGCTGGATTTCTCCTTAGCATCAATAGAAGTCTCGCAAGCTTAAGATGCCTAAAGTCTGTTGAACTATTGTTTCCATTTTACTTTGATCCACCTGTGGATAAACTTTCGACTGTTGTGATACTTGATATTACACATTATTCGGTTGAAATATATTTATATCTTTCATTTGCTTCTGCTGTGCATATTAAATATTGTGTTGTTTGACTGTAACGTTGCCAACCACGTCACGATACTCCCCCACCGGGCCCACCGGTGAAACGTGGAAAGTCGGGGTGTGACAGGTTGGTATCAGAGCCAACATTGAGTGAATTAAACACTAGCCTTTTGTGTTTAATCTCAATGACACAATTGCACATTCCTAAACTTTCGAGTCTAGACAAATAACATAGGACAAATTCTACTTTGTTTTGTGTTGTCCTTTATTTTATATATTCTTGTCGTTATCTTATGTTATATTGACAGGTCTAAATATGCCGCCAAGATTTTTCAGAAGAAGAGGAAGAGGCAAGGGGCCAATCACCGCCCCCAATGACCACGAGGCCGGACCTTCACACATGCGAGCTCCTTCCACCACTGCGAGTGCCGATCCTCGAGAGAACAGGAGGAACCTTTTTGAGCCTGCTAGACGGTCAGTTTCGCACAGTTCAACGCCTCCCTATCATAACTCGTATGGGCCACAGTCGGAAAACGAGCCCAATAACCCACAACCTTCTTACATACCTCTACAGCGATCCCTATCGCACCATTCCTTTGGAGACCCCACTCCCGTCTTTCAGGGCCGGTTTAACCCGGCAAACTACATACAAGAACCAGTAGGTTTTAACCCATTGGGGCCAGAGGATCATTTCTCCGGCGATCATGCAAAGGACATGGACGAGGACACGGATCCCGTCGAGCCTGCAACCGGGACCCCCAACCATCCTATCGAGGTCTCTGATGGTTCATCTTTTCATGGATCACCCTACCGTGGTCCAGACAGTTACCAGGCACGGTTTAACCAGTTCAAGTGGTATTTTACACCCTCGCATCATTCGTCGCCTCACCAGCAGCAGCAGCAGGATCCCTCTGGGGATTCACGTTTCGTGGCTGTCACGCCACCGCCTCCACCGCCGCCAGTTCATCAAGCACCTCCAGAACCACCAAGGCGTAGGAGAACCGGCGCATGTATGTCTGCGCGAGCAGGGGAGTTCCATTTTAGCTCTCCTCTTCACTCAAGTGGCAGTCATTATCCGCCACTACATGAAGACCCGCAAATGGGTGGGCCTTCAAACCCAGTTGCACCGCAGCCACCACCGATGGGTTTTGATAACCCGATTCCTGCATACACTGGTTCAATGGCGTACAACCCGTTTGAGCAGCCGGCTCACACCAACTATAATTACGCTGAAGCCGACCCATACTTGGTAGCAGCCAATTACAACGCCCTTCATCCTGAAGGACCGTATGGAGCTCCTTGGGGAGTAGGTTACCCAACTCATGGGTACCAAATACCTGCTAGACCTATAATACGGCAACAATCGCAGCCGCCACGGTTTTCCCCACCCGAACGGGAAGAAATTCTTCAAAGATTGGACCAAGTCGAGCGAGATTTTCACAGGGACCGCAGGGAGCGACAAAGTTTCTTCCAGGGATTGACAAGTTTAATAAAAGGGAAGAGCAAGAAGGACCACTGAATCCTTCCATTGTTGTTGTAATTTCCTTGTATCAGTTGAGCCCCTGTGTGGGCCTGTCTTGCTGTATTGACCCCGGCGTGGGTATGTTTGTTTGTTTTGACCCCTGCGTGGGCCTATCTTTCTGTTAACCCCTACGAGGGTATGTTGTTTGTTTAAGTCCCTGCGTGGACTAGTATTTTAGTTTGACCCCTGCGTGGGCAAGTTGTTATGTTGAAAGACCCGTTTAGGGCAGTGTGTACTTTTTATAATTAATGTAATGTAAGTTTATAAATTTCATTTTGCTATTATATGCATAAATAAATTATATATGAAATAAATGAATAAAAATCATTCCTTTTAAAAATAATCTGCCTATTTAAATATTAATTAAGAATCTTAAAAGGTAAAACCTAGCCTGCATGTCATTATAAGACCTGGCCAAGATGGTAAGGCCTGTTTAAAAAGATTCAATTCTCTGTTAACATCTGAAAACATGTTAACACTCCTGGCAGAAGTGATTTGTTAAAAATCACACACGTCATTCTTAATAGGATTCTTCAAAAGATTCCTAATTTAAACTAATGATATATAAATCATGGGTTTAAATCATTAGTTAAGATGATCACATGTTGACCATCCATTAGTAATATAGTGCCTACGGGCCCTGCTCATTTTCATATGAGACAAAAGACAGTAATAGTCTGCGACCCTGTCTGAAAAAGGTAAAGAACTATGTTCAAACCTTCATGCCTTGATTCTCTGAAATCATGGCTTATAATTTAAAATGTCCCTGTGACTAGGCCTTGTGTGCCAATAATACTGTTATTGTTTATAATTAGGATAAATTATAATAGAAATCCTAAATAAATGTGAGTAACAAATTAACCAAATATGGTCTATGTTTACCATGGTTAATGAATTGCCATAAAAGACAATTCCATAATAAACTCTCAAATAAACTATTGTCAATATCTTATGTAACAGTTCACGATAAATGGCTGACTCGGACGAGATTAACAGTCATCCTCTGGAGAATAATGACAATGCTAGGATTAATATAACCAGAGGAGAGCTTCGTACACTGATAGATACAGCTGTGTCTAAAGCTATAGAGGAGCAATTTAAGGAGTATAGTGGGACTCATAGTAAAGCCTCATCTGTACCCCGCTCTAAGTCTGTCCCTAAAACTCAATCTGAGGCTCACAGCAAACCACCACCCTCTAAGAAGGAAGGACCCAAGAAAGTTGATGACGATCATCAGTCCTCGAATCAGCAAAGTGTTCCATCTCTGAAGATCGTACCGAAACAAGGAACCCATGATAAGGGTTGCTTTTACAAATATTTTGTTTCATGCAAACCCAGGGATTTCACTGGGGAGAAAGGAGCTATAGATTGTATGACGTGGTTGGATGAGATGGATACAGTTGTTGATATCAGCGGATGCGCTGAGAAAGATGTGGTAAAGTTTATGTCGCAATCGTTTAAAGGCGAGGCCTTGGCCTGGTGGAGATCGCTGATTCAAGCCACTGGAAAGATCCCATTGTACAATATGACATGGGAGCAATTTGTTACCCTCATCAGGGAAAATTACTGCCCTCAACACGAGGTCGAAAAGATTGAGTCAGATTTCCTATCATTAGTCATGACAAATCTGGATTGCCAAGCTTACCTCACGAGCTTTAATACCATGTCGAGATTGGTTCCGTATCTAGTGACCCAGGAACCCAAAAGAATAGCTCGTTTTATTGGGGGTTTAGCCCCAGAAATTAAGGCAAGCGTGAAGGCCTCTCGGCCAGCTACTTTCAGATCTATAGCTGATATATCTTTGTCCCTCACACTGGACATGGTCAGACAAAGATCGCTGAGGAACAAGGATGCCGAGAAAAGGAAACGTGAAGATGACAATTCACGAAGGTCAAACAAGAAGCACCGAGGAAGCAATGACCACAAGAAAGGGTCTGAGTCAAAGAAGGATGGGCATCAATCTGGTGATAAGCCCAAGTGCAAGATCTGCAAGAAACAGCACTTCGGGAAGTGCAGGTTTGAATCGAACTCGCAGACACAGTCGAGAACTTTTGCATGTGGAATATGCAAGTCCAAGGACCACAAGACCTTGGATTGCAAAAAGTTGAAGGATGCAACCTGCTACAGCTGTAACGAGAAGGGGCATATCAAGACTAACTGCCCAAAACTCGCAAAGAAGGCTGATGAAGGAAAGAAGACCAATGCTAGGGTCTTCAGAATGGATGCAAAGGAAGCAGTACTGGATGACAATGTGATAACAGGTACATTCCTCATAAATGATGTCTATGCACGAGTACTTTTTGATTCAGGAGCTGATAAATCATTTGTAGATAATAAGTTTTGCAAATTGCTGAATTTACCTGTTAAAACCTTAAGTGTGAAATATGAGGTGGAGTTAGCAGATGGCACCTTAGAAAACGCCTCGACCCTATTAGATGGATGTTTCATATCCATTAAGAACCACTCTTTTCCTTTGTCCCTACTTCCTTTGAAGTTAGCCGGTTTTGACATCGTTTTAGGCATGGACTGGTTATCTCAAAACCAGGCCCAGATTGTCTGCGATAAGAAGCAAGTGGTGATCAAGACTCCATCTGGTGAACCACTTACCATTCAGGGAGATACCCGGTAAGGACTGCCTGAGCAAGTGACTATGCTCAAGGCCTCTAGGTGTTTAAAGAAGGGATGTGTCATCTACATGGCACAGGTGACTATTGATGAGCCGAAACCTAAGATGGAAGACATCCCCGTCATTTCTGAATACCCTGAAGTTTTTCCTGAAGAACTACCTGGTTTACCACCAGATAGGCAAGTGGAATTCAGAATTGACATCATCCCTGGAGCAGCACTTGTTGCTAGAGCACCTTATAGGCTGGCACCAACAGAGATGAAGGAATTGAGAGCACAACTGGATGAATTGCTAGCTAAAGGTTTCATTAGACCTAGTTCGTCTCCTTGGGGAGCACCAGTCTTGTTTGTCAAGAAGAAGGATGGATCGATGCGTCTGTGCATCGATTACCGTGAGCTTAATAAGGTCACTATAAAGAATAGGTATCCTTTGCCCAGAATCAACGATTTGTTTGATCAATTGCAAGGGGCAAGTTATTTCTCGAAGATTGACTTGAAGCCAGGCTATCACCAACTGAAGGTTAGAGACGAAGACGTACACAAAACTGCATTTAGGACTCGTTATGGTCATTACGAGTTCCTAGTGATGCCTTTTGGGCTCACTAATGCACCTGCCGCATTCATGGATCTCATGAATCGCGTTTGCAAGCCGTACTTAGATAAATTCATCATCGTTTTCATCGACGACATTCTCATTTACTCGAAGAACCAAGCTGACCATGAGAAACACCTTCGTTGTATTCTTAAACTTCTACATCATGAGAAACTCTACGCCAAATTTTCAAAGTGTGAATTTTGGCTTCGAGAAGTCCAATTCCTTGGATATGTGGTTAGTGAGCGTGGTATCCAAGTGGATCCCGCTAAGGTAGAAGCAGTTATGAACTGGCAGGAGCCGAAGACACCCACAGAAATTCGCAGTTTCTTGGGATTGGCAGGATATTACAGACGCTTTATTGAAAATTTTTCAAGGATTGCTGCGCCCCTAACTTCTTTGACTAGGAAGAAGATTAAGTTCGACTGGGGACCGAAGCAACAAGAATCCTTTGATATCCTTAAGCAGAAGCTGAGCAACGCGCCTGTACTAACATTGCCTGAAGGTACCGAAGAATTCGTAGTTTACTGCGATGCATCACACACTGGCATGGGGTGTGTGCTTATGCAGAAAGGCAAGGTTATTGCCTATGCTTCAAGACAGTTAAAGGTGCTTGAAAATAATTACACCACCCATGACTTGGAGTTGGGTGCCGTTGTATTTGCACTGAAGCTATGGAGGCACTATTTATATGGTATCAAGTGTGTGATCTATTCTGATCACAAGAGCCTCCAGCACTTGTTTAATCAGAAGGATTTAAACATGAGGCAACGCCGATGGATGGAGACGTTGAATGATTATGATTGTGAAATCAGATACCATCCAGGCAAGGCGAATGCAGTCGCCGATGCCTTGAGTAGAAAGGAAAGGGTGAAACCCATCCGAATCAATGCCAAGAGCATTGAAATAAAGAATAGTTTGAATGAAAGGTTGTTAGCTGCACAGAAGGAAGCTGTGTTGGAAGCTAACTACCCTAATGAAAAGCTAGGGGTAACTGAGGAGCAGTTATCACTTGGCAAGGACGAAATTCTAAGATTAAATGGATGAATATGGGTTCCAATTTATGGAGGACTTCGAGATGTCATCCTCCAGGAAGCCCACAGTTCTAAATACTCCGTTCATCCTAGAGCTGATAAGATGTACCAGGATCTAAAGGCAAACTTTTCATGGATAGGCTTGAAGAAGTCTATAGCCACCTATGTAGCTAAATGCTTGACGTGTGCACAAGTCAAAGCTGAACACCAAAAGCCGTCAGGTTTGCTACAACAATCTGAACTTCCCACCTGGAAGTGGGAAATGGTAACTATGGATTTTATCACCAAGTTACCTAAGACAAGGAAAGGAAATATATGGGTGATAGTTGATAGACTGACTAAGTCAGCACATTTCCTGCCCATTAAGGAGACCTATAGCTCCGACATGTTAGCCCAATTGTACGTCGATAAGATTGTGGCTCTACATGGCGTGCCTGTATCTATTATCTCTGACAGGGATACTAGATACACGTCACATTTTTGGAAAAGTTTCCAACAATCTTTGGGCACGCGTTTAAATTTCAGTACGGCTTACCATCCTCAGACGGACGGCCAGAGTGAGCGTACTATCCAAACTTTGGAAGACATGCTTCGAGCATGCGTGATTGACTTAGGTGGTAGTTGGGATAACCACCTGCCGTTAATCGAATTCTCCTACAACAATAGCTACCATACCAGCATTAAGGTTGCGCCTTTCGAGGCCTTATACGGTAGAAAGTGTAGAACGCCCGTTTGTTGGGCGGAAGTTGGAGATTGGCGACAAAGTGTTGCTTAAAGTATCACCCTGGAAGGGAGTGATGCGATTTGGTAAGAAAGGCAAGTTAAGCCCAATATACATAGGACCGTTCGAAGTCATCGAACCTGTCGGATCAGTTGCCTATAAGTTAAACTTACCTGAAGAGCTCAGTGGTATTCACAATGTATTCCACATCTGCAATCTGAAGAAGTGTTTCGCTGATGAATCACTGGTCATACCGCATACAGATGTGCACATAGAAGAGAGCTTAAAGTTTGTTGAAAAACCTGTGTCGATCGAGGATCGACAGGTTAAGAAGCTTCGAAGGAAGCATGTGCCTATTGTAAAGGTAAAATGGGATGCCCGTAGAGGTCCCGAGTATACGTGGGAGGTGGAGTCCACCATGAAAGAAAAGTACCCTCATTTGTTTCAGTAAATCTCGAGGTCGAGATTTCTTTTAAGGGGGTGAGGATGTAACACCTCGAAAATTCACGTCCTATAATGTGTTGACACGTGTCATAAGTTTGAAGGTGTGAAAGAATACTCTAGAGGGACTAAAGTTGACAAACATGAAAAGTATATGAATATACGGGTTCAAAATATCAACAGTGAATAAATATACTTTACAGTAACCCTACATGATGCTCATACCTTCAAACGAATAAATCATGGATCATACGAAGCTAAATATGAAAGAAAGTGAGAGATTACAAACTACAGGGGTTAACTGTGTCAACATGTTTAAAGTATACCTCTGAGTGACCTTTTAACAAACCCGAAGCTTTGTAACGGTTAATTATGCTCACTAGAATACACGATATAAATTTCAAAAAGTTTCGTTATCGTATGAGAAAGTTATGATCAAATTCGTATACAAGGGGTTAAAGCGTCAACGTTGAAAGTTATGACTTTTCGGGTAATAACAAAGTGATCAAGGACTCAATAAAGTGGGTATAAGTCTTAAAGCCCTTGTAAGTAAATGTGAAGGGGTCAAAATGCAAGAAATAAGTTTGGTTGACCCTTCGAAAGGCCAAGGGACAAGATGCAACAACTTGAAAATGTGAAAACTGATTACAAGGCTCAGGCGGGCGTAAGACATGTTAAGGTCTTACGCGGGCCGCGTCAGACGCCCAGATGCAGAAACTTTAGACAGCAGCCTGGTTTCACACAATAACCGACTTTAATCAGATATTTTCACTACATGGGCGACCCCTAAACAGTCCTAGGCACTTAGGGACATCTGTTGATGATCCATGGCCAGTGCTAGCATGATTTGTCAATGATCTAAGGTGATTAAAGCACTATAAAAGGGCCTTGTGTTGCAACTTTGTAACCACACCTTCCATCTGCATTTCTGATCATTTCTGGAGCTCCAAAGCAGACTCAAGTGATCACAAATCGTGCATAGGACTTCAGTAAGTATGCTTAACCTTTCTTAGTTGAGTTTTTACTTAGTTTTAGCTTAAAAGTCAAGCCGTCGTAATTACCGTTTTGTGACAACTGCCACTTTCGGGTAATTTACGTACATTTAAAACAATGATTTACATTATACAAGTAATGTGCTTTGAATATTCGAACTGCATAATTACATGATATACATCTTAGAATACTCATGGAATATTCATTTATGATGCACATGATTCATTTTTATTGGTCACATTTGAAACAGTTTAAAACAATGCATCGAAACAACTAGAGTAGTACCTAGTAAACTAGCGTGTTGACGAAAACTCAGGATCCGTCGAAACCATCTAAATTACATCTTTAGGACTCAGACGAAAGTCCAACATCAAATATACATTAAACCCTATATGAGAATTCAAGGGTTTGGTTTGATATATTACCAATGTCCGGTAGTACCAAAAACTGCCCGAAAACTGCCGAAAAGCGCTAAAAGTTACCATTTCGATATTTTTTCCGCAAAATTCAGCATTAGTGTTTTTTTTATATGATACAAAAGTGTTGTTTAAACACAAATTTCATATGAAAATACATAGGGAATATCATATAAATACATAACAGAATATTTCCCTATAACTTATATATGCTAACCTTTCGACTATTTTCTTGCGAAACGAGCGCTAAACATCTAGCCGAACTATATTTAGGTACATGTAGCGAACTAGTGAACATTATTTTTGGTCTTGTAAAGCTAGTTTATGAACATTTCAAGTCATGAATCATCTCGAAAAATTGTAAACCTTAAACACCTAAATACTTACATCTTCTTATATCATTTTGAAACCTTATAATTTACCAACACTTTTCAACAACATAAGGTACCCCCCCCCCCCATATGTGGGCCGCGAATAAGGGGTCCCACACCCCTTAATCCTTTGCTAAATATCTAGATATTATTTGTTGGTTGCAAGTGGATGATGTTAGTGGATGATTATAACATTATGTCTCATTTAGTTTACTAGCACTTTATCACCATTTTCACCTTAT
Organism: Helianthus tuberosus; assembly: GCA_030545235.1. NCBI lineage: Eukaryota > Viridiplantae > Streptophyta > Magnoliopsida > Asterales > Asteraceae > Helianthus > Helianthus tuberosus. The sequence goes on along the minus strand of CM060451.1, from coordinate 153,248,236 downwards.
CTTTCACAAATAAGAACTCTCTCATCATCTTCATCTTTTTCACAAGAACACCCTCAAAAACCCATTTTATTTTATCACTTTCTATGATGATCAAGATGATTTTCTATGGAACATAAGAAGATCTAAAGCACTTACAAGTTAAAGCAAGTGTTTTCATCCACTCAAGAACATTCTACCATCAAGATCATCATCTTCTTAGTTCTTAATCATCCTCTAGATCATCCCTAGCCTAGTTCTAGAAGTGAGCTTCTAATCTATTTTTTTTCATACTTATTTATGTTTATGATTATTATTATAACTAGTAATAACTAAATAATCATACATAATATTATGAAGATACAAAGAAGCAAAAATAAAGATCATGATATGTATATGTTTGTTTATGTTGTGATTTAGGATTTATTACTTACATTTTTGATCTTGTTATGGTGGTTATTATAACAAGTATACATGATTATGTTAATGGTTTTTGTAAAACCTAAAGGATTACATGGATGATCATAACCTTTAATTTTGTTAAAGTATTTGATGTTTTTCACTAAAAACAATACTTCTACAAAATCATGAAAAGTAACATACAACATGAGATTTTTATAAAAGTTTTTAAAACCAGAAGTAAACTTGGTTTTTGAACTAATGAACATATGTTATGATCATGCCTAAAACCCTACATGATTTGGAGATCATCTTGATAAGTTTATGTTAGAAAAATCTCATATGTGTTAGTTAAGATGTTATGAGTAAATTGATGGTGGTTTTGAAAAGAAAATGATATGTTTATTAACCATGGCTAAATGATTAATACAAAGGTTATATGGCCATTTTTTTAACATTATGTTAACAAAACTATCATTTTTGTTTAAATCTTTACAAGATTTTAAAGAAAGGTTTTTATAAAAGAAAAAGTAAGATAAATATATATTTTTGAGAAAATATATATTTGGTCACTTTAACAATTTTTGTGATATATAATACTTGGTGTATTAGTTATATGTAAGAAAAATTAGGAACTTGAATCAAAGGTTATAATTAAACCCAAGACACATTATAACAAAAGTCTTACAAAACTACACATGATTACGCCTTAAAAACGAGTTACGGACGATCCGAATAATCGGATACAAATTATGGTCAAATCGGACGACGGACGAACCTATGAACATATCGCCAATCCGAGGACTTACTACGACGTTTAGGCGATCTTTCGATGCGGACACCAAAACTGCGTTACCATTAACAAAATTCGGACATTTTGAAACTTATAAAAACTATTATGTTTTTATTAACTAAAAAGTATACTTAGTGAATTTTATAAAAATGTTTTTATAAAAATGAAAGACTTATACTTTCTAATGGGCTATTTTATGCAAACGGGCTTACACTTCTTAATGGGCTTATCTTCATAATGGGCTTAACATAAATACATGAGCTAAGCCCAATATCAAGACTCATGGGCTAAGCCCAAAACCAAACATCTGGGCCAAGGCCCAATAACATTAAGCCCAATAACATTTGGGCCCAACACTATTTAGGCCCAACACTATTTAGGCCCAACACTATTAAGGCCCAACACTATTGAGGCCCAACACTATTAAGGCCCAACACTATTTAGACCCAACACTATTTGGGCCCAAAAACCAGAATTCTTGGGCTAAGCCCAATGACATATTATTGGTAAAAATTACAATTATACAATTTACTTATACAAAGACACGAAATCTAGAAAACAAGACCCGATGATACAACTCACAAGATACAAGATTATATATATATATATATTTGGTGAAATATATATATAACAGTTTAACAATTCATTCATCTAATACACAGTTCAACGAACAATAAAGACATACAAGTCTTACACATATTTAAGACACAAGACTTGTACTCAAGTCATTTACTGTCACACCCTGCTAGTAGCGGAAGCGTATTGTGTGTGACGTACGAAAGGTAATCATTGCATCCAAATGTATTTAACAACATGAACCAACAACGATGCCATAGTTATATAAATTCCAATGAATATTTACATATTTTCCCAAAAGTAGTTTCAAGTACCATACATGTTCACAACATTAGACATAACATAGTTATCAGTTTGTTTTTCACATCACCAAAAGATAGTTTTAACATAAAACTTAGTAAGGTTTTGTTTCCTATATTCCCATACGAGGTTGGGATATAGAAGACAAACCCTTCAAAAGTGGCAATCGTTGTCATTTGTTTTCCCGAATCCCATAGTGAATCACCGGCTCAAGACCTGTTTCCTGAAATACATGTAGTTTTAAAAAAATCAAGAAAAAGTTGAGCGAGTTCATGCAGTATTTGATATCATATGAAATCTAGTACTTGTTATCTTGTAATCATGGTATGTTCTGATTAAAATCATGGAGTCTGTTAAAGATCTATCAGTGGGTAGCGAGCCCCCTGACATAATGCACCATAAGCAAAATAACCAAACCGAGAACACTTTGTCCACATTGGGATCACAAAAGCACTCCACGGTTAACAACTAGGAGTGGGGCGTGCCTCAAACCCAATAGATCTACACCTTTTGCACCTTGGTCACTACGTGATTAATGGTTATAAATGTAGATTCCCTACTTATGCACATTGATCATGTCATCTACTCCGTAACTAACATACCAATAGTTTTAGCATGTATTTCCCCTCGATGTTTTTGAAAACAAAACATTGAAAACAGTGAAAGGAGGGACATGAACTCACAAATTTGCGTTCCGTGAAATATGATATCGAAATAAGCGTCCGTACGTGTCAATAACCTACATGTGTACTAATCTCGTTAGACACTAGGTCTTTTGGACCTCATACAAGTTGTTCATCTTGAATTCTTTGTTATGTTATTGGGCCTAGCCCTAGTTTTCTTGTTATTGGGCCTAGCCCTAGTTTTCTTGTTATTGGGCCTAGCCCTAGTTTTCTTGTTATTAGGCCTAGCCCTAGTTTTCTAGTGAGTCCATTAAATATACTCTTGCAATTTTTACCAAAAATTCACCAAGCATGTAACTTAATAAGTTCGTTTTTCACATGAAAAATACTTGGTAATATTTATAGTTTTCGACTTTCCGGGTTCTTGTTTTTGACCACTTAGTTATGCGTTCGCCTTAGTGTCTAAAAATATGTTATTTTTAGACTCGACATTGTAGTAACTTGTTTACGATGTCGATACGCCCAAATTGTCGTCATCAAGTGTTATGTATTTCCATTTCGGCCATTTCATTTAACTGTCCGATTTTACTAGCATTTCTTGGACCATGTAGGAACATGTATGTGTATTTATTTTTAATCACCCTATAGGTATCTAATACATACACATAAGTAGCACATATTGCATGTACTTAACAAGTTTCCAAAAATATATAATTTTTCTTACCAAAAATTATATTTACACATTGTTATATTTTTACCCGTTTATCTTTGTAAAAATATAAGTTAAAGTTCATAAGAACTTCTTGAATATTTAAACCTTACGAAAACCTCTTGTTCATGTTGAACAGATTATAAATAAAATTGGACAGGTCAAAAGGTTTTCATTGCATAAACATTTTTCAAGGTCCACTACAACAAAAAGAAATTCACTTCACATAAATCAAGCGAGGACATTTCCATGGGTGAAGTCTATGAGAAATAGACACATTACATTAACAGACTATGTGCCTACAACACATTACATTATCAGTTTACGCATTATAAACAGTTTACAAGTTCAGCTTATACAAGATAGAAATCCTTGATTGGTAGGGTTTTACATGATTATATATATAGGTTGTTCATATATATGTTGCATGAAATATTTGGCAAAAATAAAATGCCTTCGACTTCGAATTCCATTGTCATCCTTGACACACATAACATGGTTAAGACACGACATCTTTTACACAAGATATGATACTCTATTTCAAACCATAACATATTTTATACAATACATCTTCCATGAGAATATCGACCTCACGTCTATTGCGGAGCTTATAACGAACGTGGTTCCTGAGTGAGACCATAAAGCATTGATCCCGTGGAAGAATGGTTACTTTCTCACGGATGCTGAGACGCCTGACTTCAGTAGTGACGATGAGGCAGAGGTGGCAGCCTTGGACAACAACTCCATTAGTGGGACGAGGTCCCTGTGGCTCATACAAATCATAATTGACGACACTCTTGTCCAGATAAGGAAGATGAAGTACTCATCTTAAAGGTTCCTCTCCAGTTGTTATTTTTACAAATTCTATCTATTCCTATTTCATCTAACGTCGTGCCGTTCTGCGAGAAATGACAACGAACGTTGACACGTGAGCTATCACGAAGTTTCCTTCTATGTTGAAGGTATATAGACAATAGTGTCCTCTCTCTGACTGATCGCCTGCTCTGAACGAGAGAATGCTAGGGTGACCATGCAAGACAATTTATTATTACGGGGGCCCACGTAATAACAACTTGTAGTGCATGGAAATTCTGGTGGACTCTGCGGGTCAAGCTAATGATCACTATCCATTCAAAATTCTTAAGTTTTCAAGTTTCTATCCAGTAGAACACTAACCGAGATGGTTACTATAACACCCTACAATACAATACAGGAAGACGATACGTATTCATTCGCCTCTAAACATTTGATCTATAACACGAGTTGTTCGAGACTAGTCATCTAAACAAAGAAAACTTGTTAACCACTCATGGAGGATCTTTCCTCAACATTCTAGAATTCTTGTACATGAGTTGGTTCCTTGGTGTATATGGCACCTTATCTTATTTATTGGAAATGAATACAATAAATTTCGTCATTTTGACATTTGTCTTATCCCAAGGGATAGTATGGCATGAGCCATGCTACAACTCCCTCATTGCATTCTATTCGACATCTATGAAGATCTTAATGATCTTGTTGGAGCTCGTGAAGATCAAGCACTATTACCATATTCGTCACATGGGGAAGTATGACAAAGGAATTTCTCTACTTTGGATGATCTAAGCCTATGTAGTATGGAATGCATACTATAGGGACGGAGGCCACTGGTTGGTATCCCCTCCTCAACAAATTATTTCTTTTTCCATTTAGACATATGACCAATACACACAAGAGGCATTACACCTTTTGGTTTTGGTTATCCACAATATCATACATTCAAACATGTATGAACAATGAGGTCTTGAGGTTTCCATGACCGATTGCATTTTTCATTCTTGGGCGCGTGACAGACTGTATTTATCCAAATATACGTCTAAATTCTTTTAGTAGTGTGTATTAATAAGATCATGGCGCCAAAAGAAACAAATGCTTTTACACAAGACATGGTTTATACATGACATTGTTACGTAAGACATTGCTATACATGACATTTGACGTTGGTTTACACAACACATTTTTGGTAGTTATTGATAAGAGATGAGACGTGTGTAATATGATAAAAGCATGGTGGATACGCCTCTGGTACTTCCTATACATAAGTGCTTATATTATATTGCATATCGTGGCATATCTGAACCATTTTGACAAAGACAATACATGACATCTTTTACCAAAGACAGGATTTTCTATTTTAAGGCATGATATATTTTATGCACTACATTTCATTTGGTTATTTATTTAACCATACATCATTCTTTTATATCATCTGATTTTCATATGATTTTATAAAAGAACTCGATCACGACTAGAGCCAATGTTGTTGGTTACATTCGATGCCTTCCCGGTTTCTCAGGGGTTGTTCCATACTTGGTAACGCCCGAATTCAAACGCATTGAGCGTTACAATTTAAGTTTAGCCCCTGAAATTCAAAGTATGGTCACATCTTCTCACCCTACCTTGAACACTTAAACAATAACCCTCTCAGTTAGTCTCACCAAGGATTCTACGAGAGGCGAAAGTTCTCACATCTTAGGAAAGGTTCAAGAACGAGTAACAAATGGAAGGAAACTCTCGCGATGAGAAAAACAAAGGCATTGCTGCCATAAATGATTTTGAAACCAGGAGGTATGCAGGTAACTTGCTAAAATCCTTAATGCGACAAGTGAGACGTTCATCAGGAGAACACTTGCAAAAGTACCAAGAGTAGCAGTGTGCTGAGATCGGGCGCAAAACAAAGACTAGTAAGACGGTAATACTTAAGAATGAATCAAGCTAGTGTATAAGTGTGTGTATGGTTAGAACTATGAATATTCCACAAAATCCCAATGATATCATGAGTACATTGTACTCTACAATCATTATGTATCAATTCTTTTGATACCAGCACCGAGCTTAACTAGTGTCTTTAGGTGTTATACATATACTCGAACTAGATTCATGTTAGTTAGACACACATTGCTATATCAACTTAGCTAATGGGGAATTAGCTGACTCTTGTCAAATCATTAAGAGTCACCGACACGTTTTCTATAAACCAAATTCATGCATGTGAAATGAGTTTCATGGCTAATGACGGGATTGTCCTAGCTAGAAATAGGGATTGGGTTATCCTACATCTAAGCATAGGGATTGGGTTGTCCTCTACATCTGTACAGGGAAGTCCTTACTACATAGAATTCAAAATGTACTTGGCCTAGAGTCAAGTAAGCTAGACGTCTCCTCATTCTATAGAATTGGCAAATGGTAAACTAGCCGAGTTAGGAGTAGAAATTTCATATCGATCTCTTACCCATTGAGTTGGGTATTTTCCACGTAGTGGTTGGCATGGATTGGCTATCCAATAATCGAGCCGAAGTCTTCTGTCATGAGAAGATCATTCGCTTACCACTACCGAACGAAGATACACTTGTTATCCATGGAGAGAAGCGCAACACATCATTGCGGATCATCAATTGCATGAAGGCATAGAAGTGCTTACGAAAAGATTGTACTGCCTTCCTAGCACAAGTTGTCGACAAGAAGGCCGTTGGGCCGCAGCTGACAGATATTCCTGTGGTAAAAGAATTTCCTGAAGTCTTTCCTGAAGACTTGCCAGGACTACCACCATATCAATAAGTCGAGTTTCACATCGACTTGGTACCGGGAGCCGCACCCGTAGCCAAATCTTCATGTCGATTAGCACCTTCTGAACCTTGTAGTTTACCGAATAAGGATGTTGTGAGTTCATAACCCCCACTCTTTACCATTATACATCTTTATAAAGGTTTTGGGGGTGAAAAGACATGCAAGATTTGCAAAAATGCACAACATTTCGATGAATGAAAATTCATATTTCTAAACCATGTTATAAATGAATTTCCAACTAACTCAAATGGTTTATGAAAGGTTCTAGCTTCTACTCTAAGATAGACTTACGATCGGAGTATCATCAGTTACGAATTCAAGAGGAAAGCATACCGAAAACGGCTTTTAAAACTCGTTATAGTTATTACGAGTTTCTCGTTATGCCTTTTTGGTTTAACGAATGCACTAGCGGTCTTTATGGATTTAATGAATCGCGTGCGCAAGCCATACCTCGAAACATTCGTCATAATATTCATTGATGACATTTTTTTATATACTCATGATCGACTGATGAACACGAACAACATTTGAGAACCATTTTGGAGCTACTAAAGAAGGGGAAATTATACGTGAAATTTTCCAAGTGCGAATTTTGGATTCGCAAGGTACAATTCCTCAGGCATGTAGTGAATGAGAAAGGCATTCAAGTAGACCCATCTAAGATTGAAGCAAATGAGGATTGGGAAGTGCCCAAGACTCCAATTGGAGTCTGACAATTTTTGGGGATTATCGGGATATCATCGGAGATTTATTGAGAATTTTTCAAAAATTTCTCAACCTCTAACCTTCCTCACTCAGAAAGACAATAAATTCGCCCTAATCGAAAAACAAATAATAGCATCACATCTTATCCATAAGATTGGTACATAGCATGTCAAAATCTTATCACTACCCGACGGTTCCGATAACTTTGTTGTATACTGTGATGCTTCGCATCAAGTATTGGGTTGCGTACTCATGCAATAAAAAAAAAGAGTTATCGCATACGCGTCGCACCAATTAAAAGTTCATAAGAAGAACAATACCACTCACGACCTTGAATTAGGCGCGGTGGTATTCGCTTTAAAAATTATGGCGACATTATTTAAATGGTACTCAATGCATTATTTTCACGGATCATAAAAGTCTTCAACACATTTTCAACCAAAAAGAATTAAATATGCATCAACGATGTTGGGTTGAATTGTTGAACGACTATGATGGTGAAATAAAGTACCATCCGGGCAAGGCGAACGTTGTAGCTGACGCCTTGAGCCGCAAGGAGCGAGTAAGAACACTGAGAGTTCAAGCACTAGAGAAGATGATTCACAAGCGCTCAAGGAAGAGCATATTCAAGCAGAAACACTTCGAGGCATGAAGGAACAATTAATGCCGAAAGAAGATGGAACTTTATACCTTATGGGTTGAAATTAGGTTCCATTCTTTGGCGGCCTTCGAGATGATATTTTGAGGAAGCACATAGGCCTAAATATTAAAAGAATACTATTGGTGGCCTAACCTCAAAAGTGATATCGCGACTTATGCCGGAGAATGCTTGACTTGCGCAAAAGTCAAAGCTGAATATCAGAAACCCTCAGACTTGTTATAACAACACGAGATTCCCGTTTGGAAATGGGAACAAATATCGATGGACTTCATTACGAAGTTACCCAAGACCTCAATAGGTCACGACATGATTTGGGTAATCATCGATAGACTAACAAAATCCGCACAGTTCTTGTAGATTCGGGAAAAGGATAGTACAGAGAAACTAGCGAAACCCTATCTCGAGGAAATAGTGGCTCGTCATGGAGTGCCTATTTCAATCATCTCAAATCGAGACGGTCGCTTTGTGCCAAGAATTTGGAAGTCATTCCAACAGGCCTTTAGATTTCGTTTAAATCTAAGTACGGCCTTTCATCCACAAACTGACGGCCAGAGCGAAAAGACAATCCAAACAGTCGAAGATATGCTTCGTGCATGTGTTATGGATTTAGGCGGTAATTGGGATACTCGTCTACCTTTAGTTGAGTTCTCCTACAATAACAGCTACCATACTAGTATACAAGCTGCACCGTTTGAAGCTCTTTATGGTCGAAAGTGTCGCTTTCCGCTATGTTGGGCGGAAACAAGCGATAGACAATTAATTGGTCCGGAACTAGTCCAAGAGACTACGGATAAAAATTTTCAGATCCGAGACCGTATCAAGGCGGCTCGCGATCGACAAAAGAGCTATGCTGATAAAAGACGAAAACCATTATCTTTCGAGGTCGGAGACAAAGTCTTGCTGAAAGTCTCGCCTTGGAAAGGCATAGAGAGGTTCGGTAAACGTGGAAAGCTTAACCCACGTTACATTGGACCATTTGAAATCTTAGAAAAGATTGGCACTGTTGCCTACAAGTTGAAGTTACCAGATGAACTTAGCAGTGTGCACGACACGTTTCATGTGTCGAATCTTAAAAAGAGTCCAACACAAGCAACCGTTATCGTTCCTGTGGATGAAATTCACATTGACGACAAACTCCAATTCACTGAAGAACCTGTAGAGGTCATGGACTAGAAGGTCCAGAAAACACGGAGAAGTCGTATCAAGCTAGTAAAAGTTCGTTGGAACTCTCGTCACGGACCCTAGTATACTTGGGAACGTAAAGACCAAATTAAAGCCAAATATCCTCATCTGTTTAAGAAGACTCCCACAATGAATAACTAAGCTTGAATTTCGGGACGAAATTCTCAATAACAGGGGGAGAATGTGACAACTGCCACTTTCGGGTAATTTACGTACAATTAAAACAATGATTTACATTATACAAGTAATGTGTTTTGAATATTCGAACTGCATAATTACATGATATACATCTTAGAATACTCATGGAATATTCATTTATGATGCACATGATTCATTTTTATTGTCACATTTGAAACAGTTTAAAACAATGCATCGAAACAACTAGAGTAGCACCTAGTAAACTAGCGTGCTGACGAAAACTCAGGATCCGTCGAAACCATCTAAATTACATCTTTAGGACTCAGACGAAAGTCCAACATAAAATATACATTAAACCCTATATGAGAATTCAAGGGTTTGGTTTGATATATTACCAATGTCCGGTAGTACCAAAAACTGCCCGAAAACTGCCGAAAAGCGCTAAAAGTTACCATTTCAATATTTTTTTTCCGCAAAATTCAGCATTAGTGTTTTTTTTATATGATACAAAAGTGTTGTTAAACACAAATTTCATATGAAAATACATAGGGAATATCATATAAATACATAACAGAATATTTCCCTATAACTTATATATGCTAACCTTTCGACTATCTTCTTGCGAAACGAGCGCTAAACATCTAGCCGAACTATATTTAGGTACATGTAGCGAACTAGTGAACATTATTTTTGGTCTTGTAAAGCTAGTTTATGAACATTTCAAGTCATGAATCATCTCGAAAAATTGTAAACCTTAAACACCTAAATACTTACATATTCTTATATCATTTTGAAACCTTATAATTTACCAACACTTTTCAACAACATAAGGTACCCCCCCCCCCCATATGTGGGCCGTGAATAAGGGGTCCCACACCCCTTAATCCTTTGCTAAATATCTAGATATTATATGTTGGTTGCAAGTGGATGATGTTAGTGGATGATTATAACATTATGTCTCATTTAGTTTACTAGCACTTTATCACCCTTTTCACCTTATCTTTCACAAATAAGAACTCTCTCATCATCTTCATCTTTTTCACAAGAACACCCTCAAAAACCCATTTTATTTTATCACTTTCTATGATGATCAAGATGATTTTCTATGGAACATAAGAAGATCTAAAGCACTTACAAGTTAAAGCAAGTGTTTTCATCCACTCAAGAACATTCTACCATCAAGATCATCATCTTCTTAGTTCTTAATCATCCTCTAGATCATCCCTAGCCTAGTGCTAGAAGTGAGCTTCTAATCTATTTTTTCATACTTATTTATGATTATGATTATTATTATAACTAGTAATAACTAAATAATCATACATAATATTATGAAGATACAAAGAAGCAAAAATAAAGATCATGATATGTATATGTTTGTTTATGTTGTGATTTAGGATTTATTACTTACATTTTTTATCTTGTTATGGTGGTTATTATAACAAGTATACATGATTATGTTAATGGTTTTTGTAAAACCTAAAGGATTACATGGATGATCATAACCTTTAATTTTGTTAAAGTATTTGATGTTTTTCACTAAAAACAATACTTCTACAAAATCATGAAAAGTAACATACAACATGAGATTTTTATAAAAGTTGTTAAAACCAGAAGTAAACTTGGTTTTTGAACTAATGAACATATGTTATGATCATGCCTAAAACCCTACATGATTTGGAGATCATCTTGATAAGTTTATGTTAGAAAAATCTCATATGTGTTAGTTAAGATGTTATGAGTAAATTGATGGTGGTTTTGAAAAGAAAATGATATGTTTATTAAACATGGCTAAATGATTAATACAAAGGTTATATGACCATTTTTTTAACATTATGTTAACAAAACTATCATTTTTGTTTAAATCTTTACAAGATTTTAAAGAAAGGTTTTTATAAAAGAAAAGGTAAGATAAATATATATTTTTGAGAAAATATATATTTGGTCACTTTAACAATTTTTGTGATATATAATACTTGGTGTATTAGTTATATGTAAGAAAAATTAGGAACTTGAATCAAAGGTTATAATTAAACCCAAGACACATTATAACAAAAGTCTTACAAAACTACACATGATTACGCCTTAAAAACGAGTTACGGACGATCCGAATAATCGGATACAAATTATGGTCAAATCGGACGACGGACGAACCTATGAACATATCGCCAATCCGAGGACTTACTACGACGTTTAGGCGATCTTTCGACGCGGACACCAAAACTGCGTTACCATTAACAAAATTCGGACATTTTGAAACTTATAAAAACTATTATGTTTTTATTAACTAAAAAGTATACTTAGTGAATTTTATAAAAATGAAAGACTTATACTTTCAAATGGGCTATTTTATGCAAACGGGCTTACACTTCTTAATGGGCTTATCTTCATAATGGGCTTAACATAAATACATGAGCTAAGCCCAATATCAAGACTCATGGGCTAAGCCCAAAACCAAACATCTAGGCCAAGGCCCAATAACATTAAGCCCAATAACATTTGGGCCCAACACTATTGAGGCCCAACACTATTTAGGCCCAACACTATTAAGGCCCAACACTATTGAGGCCCAACACTATTAAGGCCCAACACTATTTAGACCCAACACTATTTGGGCCCAAAAACAAGAATTCTTGGGCTAAGCCCAATGACATATTATTGGTAAAAATTACAATTATACAATTTACTTATACAAAGACACGAAATCTAGAAAACAAGACCCGATGATACAACTCACAAGATACAAGATTATATATATATATATATATTTGGTGAAATATATATATAACAGTTTAACAATTCATTCATCTAATACACAGTTCAACGAACAATAAAGACATACAAGTCTTACACATATTTAAGACACAAGACTTGTACTCAAGTCATTTACTGTCACACCCTGCTAGTAGCGGAAGCGTATTGTGTGTGACGTACGAAAGGTAATCATTGCATCCAAATGTATTTAACAACATGAACCAACAACGATGCCATAGTTATATAAATTCCAACGAATATTTACATATTTTCCCAAAAGTAGTTTCAAGTACCATACATGTTCACAACATTAGACATAACATAGTTATCAGTTTGTTTTTCACATCACCAAAAGATAGTTTTAACATAAAACTTAGTAAGGTTTTGTTTCCTATATTCCCATACGAGGTTGGGATATAGAAGACAAACCCTTCAAAAGTGGCAATCGTTGTCATTTGTTTTCCCGAATCCCATAGTGAATCACCGGCTCAAGACCTGTTTCCTGAAATACATGTAGTTTTAAAAAAATCAACAAAAAGTTGAGCGAGTTCATGCAGTATTTGATATCATATGAAATCTAGTACTTGTTATCTTGTAATCATGGTATGTTCTGATTAAAATCATGGAGTCTGTTAAAGATCTATCAGTGGGTAGCGAGCCCCCTGACATAATGCACCATAAGCAAAATAACCAAACCGAGAACACTTTGTCCACATTGGGATCACAAAAGCACTCCACGGTTAACAACTAGGAGTGGGGCGTGCCTCAAACCCAATAGATCTACACCTTTTGCACCTTGGTCACTACGTGATTAATGGTTATAAATGTAGATTCCCTACTTATGCACATTGATCATGTCATCTACTCCGTAACTAACATACCAATAGTTTTAGCATGTATTTCCCCTCGATGTTTTTGAAAACAAAACATTGAAAACAGTGAAAGGAGGGACATGAACTCACAAATTTGTGTTCCGTGAAATATGATATCGAAATAAGCGTCCGTACGTGTCAATAACCTACATGTGTACTAATCTCGTTAGACACTAGGTCTTTTGGACCTCGTACAAGTTGTTCATCTTGAATTCTTTGTTATCTTATTGGGCCTAGCCCTAGTTTTCTTGTTATTGGGCCTAGCCCTAGTTTTCTTGTTATTGGGCCTAGCCCTAGTTTTCTAGTGAGTCCATTATATATACTCTTGCAATTTTTACCAAAAATTCACCAAGCATGTAACTTAATAAGTTCGTTTTTCACATGAAAAATACTTGGTAATATTTATAGTTTTCGACTTTCCGGGTTCTTGTTTTTGACCACTTAGTTATGCGTTCGCCTTAGTGTCTAAAAATATGTTATTTTTAGACTCGACATTGTAGTAACTTGTTTACGATGTCGATACGCCCAAATTGTCGTCATCAAGTGTTATGTATTTCCATTTCGGCCATTTCATTTAACTGTCCGATTTTACTAGCATTTCTTGGACCATGTAGGAACATGTATGTGTATTTATTTTTAATCACCCTATAGGTATCTAATACATACACATAAGTAGCACATATTGCATGTACTTAACAAGTTTCCAAAAATATATAATTTTTCTTACCAAAAATTATATTTACACATTGTTATATTTTTACCCGTTTATCTTTGTAAAAATATAAGTTAAAGTTCATAAGAACTTCTTGAATATTTAAACCTTAAATATTTCCATCAAAGTTTCCATAATGACATTTAAGATCACTAATCGCGTTTAACCTTGTTAATCACCCTTTAATCCCATTTTTAATCGCGATTAGATTTTTAGAAAAATTCGCCATAGTTTCCCCTAAACTATGACGTTTCCCACGTTACAAAAACGCGTTTAAATCAATGATCAATTTTCTCAAATCATCACAATTTACCGAGTTCATCAAATGTCATTTTATAACAATAATTTCACACTTTATCCTTCAAAGCTTATTATGAGCATTTCTTTGGTAAATCCTTTTATCACTTTAAAGTTAACCATTCTTCAAGTTTATTATGTATATGAACTTGTTTAAACTTGTTTTTCATCTTTAAAAATTCTCACATTTTTTTATAAAGATTTCCAAGACTTTTTATACTTCACTTTTTAAAGTAAAATATTATAACTTGCTTTATGGCCAAAAATCAAGTTTATTAGTGTCTTCCAAAAGTCTTGTTAACATGATTATTCTTGGTTTAATCTTTCAAGAATCACTAAATCAAGTTTATATATAAATGCTCATAATCTTTGAAGTTGATGATCTTTCTTGATTTAAACATAACCATGTTTAAATCACATATTTATGTTCATCATAATAATATGAACACAAATATAAAATACTACACAAAACTAACAACAAGATCATCATAAATCTAGACTTTAAGCTACTAGTCTCAACAAAAAATAACATAATCAACAAGATCACAAGAACATATTAACACTAAACAACATAAATCAACACATAATATATTCATATTTAGTGTTTATTAGCTTTATGTTTAGGGTTTTTGATTATGTTTAACTTTAATTTTCAAGATAATCAACTTGTACTTCTATGATTTACTAGTAATAAGAAGCATAAAAATTGTGTTTAGAAGACTCACAAAGTGCACAAGCCAAAATAAGAAAGCAAGAAGAAGATTAAGCTCCAAGAGTGCTCCTAGTGATCCTCCATGCTTAAACCATGTTGAGATGTTCTTGAAATGGCTAGATTATGTGAATTTTGGGTGTTAAATGAAAGATTGAAGGTGGGATTTGTGTGCCTTGTTTGAGCCGTGACCAAGGGAAGAAATAGAGAAGGTTTCTTTGTTTGAACTTAAAAAAAAAATGATAGGATGTAAAATGATTCAAGTATGGTGTTAGGGAAATTTTCAACAACAACTCTAAGCAAACCATACTTCAAATCTCACAATTTCAAACAAGAATAAGGTGGGTGGGACCCACCATTTTCGTCCATAATGGGGGGGGGTAAAATGATTTTTTTTAAACTTACTTAAAAACTAGATATTTTGGTCATTAAATGAAGTTGGGTGATTAGTATTTTAAGTACATCATTAGTGGGGTAATTAGAGATTCGGAACCAGTTATTATTAACTAGTTCACTAGACTAGTTAAAATAGTGTTTAACTAGTTCAAACGGTTCCCGGTTAAGCGCCGGTTCACCTACGATGCTTTTATGTCGTACCGATAAGGATTTTTCCGTAAGTTGTTTTATTGCATCCGGAAGTTGTATGAAATGATTCCGAGTCCCAAATTTAGCTTCACTAGCTCGCTAGATTCTTCGTTTGCTTGTTTCATGACCAAAAATGTCGCCTACTAGTTCGTCGAACCGCTAACGGACTAGTTTAGCGCATAGCGACGTAACGCCGGAAACTTGTGATTATGCATCTTCCGTTGGTATCATCTTATTGTTTTAGTATATTTTTCATCAATTGACATTATTCCGAAGTCCCGGAAATGCTTTGTTATAAGTTCGGACGCATTAAAAATACCATATTTTAAGCCGAAACGGACATTTTTGAGATTAGGGCGTTATACCGGAAAGTCTTGTTTCTTGGCAAGACATGTTTTCACAAATATGTTTTCTTATATAAATGGACCCAGTTATGTCATCCGAGTGTCGTTTTTCAGTGTTTTGGTCTAGTTTCACGGTTTGCTGGCATGAAATAGTGTAACCGTGAATAGTGCACGCGGCACTTTCTACCAACATTTTTAGGACATTGCTGGCTTGGTTTCGCCATACGACGATAACCAACATATGTTTTAGCTTTGTTTCCTTGTCCTAACCTTGTTATTCAATTTACGACACTGTTACGTAATTAAATTACGCTAAATGCATGAGATTTAGAAATATAAATAGTGATTAGATTGTACGGAATTACCAGTTATTTGCCAGTTGTCACATTTACAAAGACCGAAGTGTCTAACAAATATAAGAACATTTGTAGGTCGCAACATTGTTCAAGACGACCACGCGTAAGATCACGAACACATACCATTCACGGACGCAATACTGTGAGTTCATGTCCCCTATTCATTTAAATGTTTTACAGCTTTACAACTATCGGGGAAAATACATGTTCAATTGTATGTTAAGTTATGGAATGAAACACCTTAGATCATGTGCGATTAGGGTCATACATCTAAGCACCATTAATCCAGTTTGGACCTAGGTACAGAGGGTTAGATCTAATGGGTATTGGCGAGCCCCACTCTTGGTCGTGGACCCATACAGAAGAGTGCGTTTGTGTCCCAGTCGATAGTAGTCGACACAAAATCGTCTAGGTTTGGATTGCTTCCTAATTCGTCACACATATTAATGTCCTCGCGAAACATTAATGATCAACGATTTCATTGACGCTTTACATACTAGATCATTACATACAGATACATTTTATACAACTCACATTTTACAGATACATCTCATACAACTAAACTGCATGAACTCGCCAACTTTTGTTGATGTTTTCAAACTTAACATGTATTTCAGGAAATTAGTGGACCATGCAGACATTTCAGTCGAGGAAAGCAAGTATCAAGACTCCATGCCACCATTTGAAGGGTTTGCCCGTTATATACCGCCTCTTTGCGGTGATATAGTGGTCAAAGCCTTGACATTTTAAGACTTACATTTTGATGTATAAAACGATGACAACTTATTTTCATTTGATGGTTTGTAACCAATACATTTAACTTATGTTGCGTTCTTTTGAAACAATTATGACAATTGCATTGGAGCTTGTTTTTATTCATTTAGTATGTTCACTTATATTGTTATGCAATGAGAACCGATCAGATCACACCTCGCGCTTCCGCTATGAGCGGGTGTGACACGTTTGACTTAACGATTAATCATTGATGGTCCAGTGATTAGTCGAATTGAAAGTAGTTATAAGTTGGTAATTATGTGGGCAATAAACCCTTAAAAGGGCACCCTCTGATTCCCACTCTAACTAGGTCAAATGTCGGGTCAAACTTGTTATTAAAAAGTCAACAGAATGCTTAATTTCCAATTTATGCATAATTAGCAATGTAGAACCCATACAACCTATTTGATCACTAATATAACTTGGTAATTAATGTAAGAACATGTCTAAACATGTTCAACCCGACAATTTTCAGTATAGACCCGGTTTGGAACCGAAAGTCGCATAATTTGACTTTTGCTTTGACTTTCAGTTCTGACCCGTTTAAGCATGTTTTAGAAATTCCTTAGAGCTTCCTTAGGACCAGGTTACATCTAGTATAACCCTCTGTGATTATACACCTTGGATCATTAGCTATCCAATTAATACGCATGATTCCGTTAATTGCCTATATGTTGACCATTATGCCCTTTTCACCATAAAACGTGATTTTGAAAAATGTAAAACAGTAGAAACCTTAATTAATGATTTATAAACTTGCACCCAAAATTTGACATCAGTTTGAGGTGTAGAATGAGAGTTATGCTCATTAGCGTAATTAGAAAGCTTTTTAGCGATTAAACGACATAATTAGCATATGGCCTATCTAAACCAACTTTTTGATATCAAACTTCTTACCCACAGATGTAATATATTATTTTGGGAGTTTTGAAGATTTTTAATTAATTTTAGGCTGAGCATAACTTAGAGTCATAAGCCTAATTCGGTAATTGTCGGTTTTGCCTTTTGGGCTATAAAATGAGTTTTACATATCTTTTTGACCCCAAACCTTTTGCTACTGATTTCATATGATAAATAAATTATTTTAAACCTTTTGGGTTAATAAAAATATCAACTTTCTATATAGAACCCGGAAACGGCTTCTAATCGCCTTTTTAAGCGTTTTTAACGCATAGTATGTACTAAAACTATTTTAAACATACAAGGGTTGATACCTACTGATATTTTAGGTAAATTATAATATTTTAACAGTAAGCAAAAGTTGTTTAACTCAGACTTCAGTTTTGAGCTTTTCGGCTTATGTGAAATTACCAAAATGCCCCTACGGTGCATAGTTTGGTTATAATTGATAAATTTCATATATATGCAATACCCTACTGATATAACTTATTAAATTAAGTATGTTTGCTGATTACATTAGACCTGTAACTCAGGTTAATACTTAAATTCTTTTATAACCTTATAAATGACCAAAATACCCCTACGGGGCATAGTTTGTGTTTAAATTCGTTTCGGGCATAATAAAAGATATCTTACTGATGTCATAACATATTTAAGGCATATTAACTTAGGAAACATGTATATGGCTCTTACGGTTACCCGTTACGCTTCTTGCGCGTTCGGTTCGGTTTATGTAACTAGTTTGCATAAATTAGCCGAAACGGGTCAAAGCTTATCGTTTTTATCTCAAAATCCAGAATGTGTATAATATATCCATATTAAGCAAGTCTTCAAACTTGTCGGGTCTAAATCACATTCTATCCCGGTCTTCGCTTAATCGTGCGTACGAACCGTATCTTTAAAACTAACCGGTCTAAGTTTAGGCTTAATTAAAGACCCGTTAGGATTCTAATAGGTTATTATAAACCTTCGTTCCAGAATAGGAGGACCAGTAAAAGCTACTTGCATTTGCTGTTTGTGAATTATACTTGCAAAGGTAAATACTTTTAACTTATTTTCCCTTATACGGGCTTGGGGTACGTTATATAAAATACCGCTTGGTCAGGCATTCGACCTTAATCGATTGGTGGTTAAGTATTATCGAGATGACCCGTTTAAAATATGTTTTGTTTGCTTAACGCCTTTGGGGGGTTAATGACCATGTCCCGGATATCCTCGGCATCATTTTACGAAATGGCCATGACTTAAGCGCGGAGTGTAGGCGTACACTCGTCAGTGCATAAATAAATAATGTGGTGTGTCTATTGATCTTTAACCCGGCACGAACCGGGCTACTGAACGCATAAGGAACATGTAATCCTTTTACAAGTTTATATATTTAAATAATTATCCCAAGTTATAAAGGATATTTATGCCACGTGCATCCAAATCAATTTTTAATCATTTTTTTTAGAATGAGTCAGTTGATTGTATTTACCAGTGTAAACTGACGTATTTTCCCAAAAAGATTAAGTGCAGGTACTACTCGAAATAGGCTGGATTTCTCCTTAGCATCAATAGAAGTCTCGCAAGCTTAAGATGCCTAAAGTCTGTTGAACTACTGTTTCCATTTTACTTTGATCCACCTGTGGATAAACTTTCGACTGTTGTGATACTTGATATTACACATTATTCGGTTGAAATATATTTATATCTTTCATTTGCTTCCGCTGTGCATATTAAATATTGTGTTGTTTGACTGTAATGTTGCCAACCACGTCACGATACTCCCCCACCGGGCCCACCGGTGAAACGTGGAAAGTCGGGGTGTGACACTTCAGAACACTTGCTTGCATTTTCGTTTAGCTCACTCACGATCTGGGGAATGACTTTAGCGATTTGGATGGCGACGAGAGAAGCAAGTCGCTTCTCGGCGTGCTTACGCCTAGCAGCTCGTGAGTGTAGGGATCCAGATGACGACATTGTCTGCAACAGACAGCGCCATGGGAATCAAAACAATATTCGATTACCCATCGACTATACTAGGATCTAATGTAGACTAGTGATTCACCATAAAGCTCAGGAACACATTCTTTCATATAGACACATAATCACGCAGGCACATAATCACGTAGGGCACAGAAACACGTAGGCACGTAAGGCACAGAAGCACACAAGGAAGCCAGAATACAGAAACCTAACTATATGTTGCACGTATTCCCTATCCTTCACAGCACGTATAGCGATTACGAGTATCGAGCAGCGATTTCGATTAATGACCTGCGATTTGTTAGCGTAATGAAGTAGTTGTGCAGTGTGAGTGGTGCGTGTTGATCGAAAGTGAACAGCGAAAACGAATAAATCACCAAAATTGAGACAAGTAATCACATGAAAACACATAAAATTCACATAAAATCGATAAATCACAGAGTTGGCTGCGGAGATTCCAGAATCGAAACACATAAAATTCGAGGATAGATCCTCTGGGTGTGATAAACGTCGACTGTCCAAAGTGATTCAACTATTCACAAGGGCTCGTAAATGCACACTTTGGCCTTCGGGACTGTGCTCCCGCTTCGATTTGAGCGATTGGCACGCATCCTTCCAGTTACAGTGTGATTCAAGTCATTGGAGTCCGTCTAGACTTTGGTGAGAGTTCTATAAAAAATTTATAATGAGTAGGACGTGTCGTTAAGGTACGGGTCTCACCCCTAACTTAACAACTCGGCTAAGACAAAGCTTTTTAGTAGATGCAGGGTGAGACTCCCGTTGAGGTATGGATTTCACTCCTGTCTCAACGCAGATTCTCTTGGTTTATAGTAAGGGCAGCAATTCGAACGAGTAATCTGGTCGAGAGTTTGCGGTTTTCACACCTAATCTTAACCAGATCATTCATGTGTGTGTGTAATCAGCCTTAGGAAAAACTAATCTTGTGCGGAACTGTAGTATGCGACGTTCGCGCAAATGTGTAGTGTATAGCGAGTTCGAGCGAGAAATAGCGAGTAAGCTCGTACAAAACCCCTACTGGGCATGCACAAGTTGGTCTGCTGGTACTTAGACTATAGACTAGGTCGTTCTAAGACATCGACCCGGACTAGGTCGAGTCTTGCCTTATTCCCTATAGTTATGGCTCTTATACCAATCTGTCACACCCTAACCGATGACGGAAACATCGGGGCATGGCACTGAGCGAAACAGATTGTCCAGGAGAATCCATAACAACTATTCGTTATAATATATTAAGGTTCATGTCCCATACCACAAACATATAAAAGAAAACAGTTACTACAGACATTGTTCTCAAAGACGAATATCCATTCCGATAACTCACGTTTTATTTAGTTTGTTTCTAGACTCCATCCTAGCTCGATTCATCAAACAGCAAGCATACATCCTAAGCACCTGTCACATACGTTAAAATAGAGGTCAATACACATAGTGTAAAGGTGAGCATACAAGTTTGATAGTAGCATAATAGAGTTTGAAATCGTTTACGCATAACCAGCATGTACAACGTATAATGTGAAGCATGTAAGTTATCGACAAAGATCCTATCAATACCAATGACTGCGAGTGCGCATCACATGTTCACCACTGTGAACACATGAAGTAATTGTCCTTAACAACCCCTGAGTGAACAGGTGTTGAGTCCAAACTATAGTACTATCGTTGCTAAGGCAGGTAGATAGCAATCAATGTGTTAACATAACAAACATGCATTCATCAAGTCACGTATAACATGCATTAGAGGTCAGCGTATAAATAGTGTTTGGGTTGTGTGTCCGATGTGATTTAGAATAAGTAACATATGTAACACCCAAAAGTGCATAAAGCAAAGAGGGATCGAGTATACTCACAGATAGCGTTTAACTTAATAAACATTGTCTTGGATAGAAGGGAGCGCTTGAGAAATTAGCCTGAACTGTTAATGATTGCATAAACGATGAGCGGCGCGTAAAACGATGCAAGTGTACCAAGTATCGGATGGTAATCCGATCGGATGGCAATCCAATCGGATGGCCAGTCGATTGGATGTCAATCCGTTCAGATGGTCATCCGATCGGATGGCCATTCGATTGGATTGACACCTTGTTTGGTAAGGATGTGTTTGTGTATGATGGTTTGTACTTTGAAGTTTTCGTTGTAGCGTTTTAAGAATAGAGAAGTATCTCTACCCTTCAGGTCGGTCGATCGAACGGTCGTTAGATCGGACGGCGGTCCGATTGGCGAGGCTTCTCAGTTTGAGAACAAGTTCACAGCAGGCCGGTCACTCGATCGGATGGCTATCTGATCGGGTGGCAATCCGTTAGTTACAGATGGTCTTTGAAAATTGATTCAAGTACCCAAGTTCCAGACGTCACTCGATCGGGTGGTCGTTCGATCGGATGGCAATCCGATCGGACGGCAAACCGTTCGACGTTCAGAACCTTGGAATTTTGAATAAAAAGTTTAAGGGTGGAACCAAGTGCAACCCGATCGGATAGTCAGTCGATCAGATGGCAATCCGATCAGATGGCAATCCGATTGGACGAGAATCCGTCCCAACGTCCAGATCGTCTTGACACTTGATTTTGTTGTAGATTTTGCAATGTTGAACGAGACGTTATGATAACTTGTTTAAACAACAGGAACCCCATCTTGACTCAAGTGACCCAATCGAACAGGAACCACCCTAGTCCGACCGGTTCACGGTTCGAGACGGTTGTTCATGTTCAAACCCGAAATCGATTATCTCTTGGATAGAATTCAGATCTTGAAGTAACCCATCACTAAGAACGAGTAGGAGATCAGAACGAGCTCCGATTCTATCAGTTTTGAGTGCATTGAGTGTAAAAGAGTTGAAAGAAAGTTGGAAAACCTTCTCTCAATCCTTTTAACCATGAATTTGTGTAGATCTATGCAAAAAATATTGTTTATTCATGTGGAAATCCTTCAGATCTAAGTTGTTCTTGGTGGAATGAAGCCAAACATTGAAGTTCATAAGAACTCCATGATGACATCATCCTAGAACACCTTAAATCCGGTGATTTCACGGTTAAAAGTTGAGATTCAAAGGTGAAAATGATGAAGAAGTGTGTGTAGATCATAGAAGTACAAGATTTAGGTTGAAAACTTACAAGAATCGAGAGAAATCGAGATAAATGAGGGCTTGAGGTCGGTTGGTCGAACAAGGGAGCTGTCGCATCACAAATGATGTGACAGGTGGGTATTTATAGGGTTTCCCAAAAAGGAAAGTGGGTGAAAGTGGCTGGTCGATCGGGTGGCAGCCCGATCGGGTGACAACTCGATCGAATGGCCACTCGATCCTGATGTTCGGCGCGACGAGTTTTATTGTTTCGATTCGCGTGTTGAGCGTTGCGATGCGATTCGAGTGAGCGATGTGATAGTATTACCCATTAGTTACACAAATTACATAACTACTATATCTAACATACAATCACTATAATTTACTTGCGTTTAGCGTTTTCGATTCGATTTGCAATGTGATAGATTGCGATTAACACCTCAACATAATCATAACATGCACAAGTAACACATAGGTAGCACACACACGTAAAACAATATCCAGAACACTTAATTCGAGTTGCGATGCGATAGCGATAAGCGATAAATCGATTAAACATGCGATTAAATAACGATTAAACCTCGATTATTAATAGGTACTCCACATAATACAACTAAAGCAAACATATAATAGATTCGATCACAAGTCAAAGAAGTCAAAACTGTCGTTGAGCAAGGGGTGACAGATCGCAATTAGCAATCTTTTCTTCCTTTGACTTCAATCTTGACTTTGACTTTCGAAACACGGGGTGTTACAATTGGGTGCTAGTACTCTAGGTATCTCTGCTGGGTCAAAATCATGCATTTGGATTTGGTTTTCTGGGTTAGCTTCAATCTCCATTGGTTGTGTGGGAAACAAGGGTAAGGGCTGGGGTGCTATGAGTTGCTCCAGGTTAGGGTCTGCAGCTGTGGTTGCTAGGATATGGAAATATGCTAAACTCCTATTGAGCATATCTTGGGTGTGAGCATCTGTTTCTCTCTTAGCGGCTGCTAAAACTCGCTGTTGTTGTAACTTTTTCATCCTCTTCCTACGTTCATGCGCTCCCCTACTGAATCATCCTCTCTTTTTAAGAGGGAATGGCTCTTCAGACTGATCCTTGAACAGGAATATCCCATCTTCATTGTCAGCTGAAAACCCTGAGAGGGTAGGCTATGAAGAGGTACTTTCGTTTTGAGGTGAGCTGGACAACTGACGATAGGCGTCGTAGGGTCCTTGGTCGTTCATACTATAAACTAACAAATAGTCAAATGACACACAACAATAAAATACAGATATGCACGTATTTCCGTAATTAATTTCCGAACATATAATATTTTGGTGTCAGCAGAACACTTACGTGGCTGAATTAGTGGCTTAGCTCTGATACCACCTTTTGTCGCGACCCCTGTCCCCTATTTGTCCCACGAACGGGTGGCCGCGAGCCCACACTTTTATAATATTAAACACATGGGAAATCCCAAGTTTTAAGTACACACATTTTCATAGGGATAAACCCTATTTTATTTAATAAAAACATCTCTTTATTTAGGTAACTTTTATAGCCAATTTTCCAAGCCTTCAGTGCTGTCCAGCTGGCTTCTATTTGGCTTTCACATTTTGTTACCTGAAACGCGTTTAAAAACATTTTGTCAGTGAGAAATACTGGTGAGTGAACCCCAATTTAATCAAGAAGGGTTTTATCATTTAACAGTATTGAGAGCGATTACAATGTTTATATCTACATAATTACTCATTCAGTACTGTCAATCCTGACTGGTGGGTCATATTACTCATTCGCTATCTCGTTGTCCAATGGTAACGTGTTCCATATTTTGTATACAAAACCCCAACATACCGGCAGTAATTGAAGATTACAAAGACTCAATCACTGCTAATTATAATTTAAAGTAAATAAAAGTTTTGTAAAAACAGGTTGCAAAACGGTTTACAAAAAGGAGATTACTCACATTGTTGTCTTAGGGTTTTCTTTAAGGATTTCCTGGTGATTATCTATAAATTACAAAAATGCACACGCGTTAGTATATTAACCCAATATTTACATTAGTAATACCCTCCCCGAGACGACATTCCAACGACTACGTCGGGCAGAACCACGACAGCCGTTACGGAACCCTGGATCAATCGGGCAGTGTATCTAATACGTAACCAGGGTTATGATACTTACAAGGAGGCAGACGTTCGCTAATTAGGGGGGTATTATGCCCGAGATTATAATAGCTATGCAGAATATTGAGAGAGAGATCGAGAAAATGAGCGTGTTGAGACTGAGGCTGAAAGCCTCTATTTATAGTGCCTCTTCGACTTCCGTCGCGCCCCACGTAGGTGTTCTCCAGGGGCTTCTCGGCCTGCGAGGCCAGCTAGGGTAGCCCTAGCTTGGCTTACTCGGCCACTAGGCTTGCCACGAGTGGTGCCACGTGACGGCTCAGGGGTTCGTCTGACCTCCCAGCTGTCGCGGCTCGCGTAGGTTACCGCCTACTCGTTTGCGGCCCGCGATCGAGGTTAAAATCTTGTTTTTATTTTATTTTTAATTATATATGGTATTTTGGGCTCAGTTCTCGCACATGGGGTATATTTTAAGACTTATAGGGGCATTTTACATATATTGGGGTGTCGAAAAATTATTTTGGAGGGTTGTTATAAGTAAGTACTGAGAGACGTTGAGGTGGAACGAATAAAACCGTGTCAGGTCAGCCCTAATCCTGATAAATGGTCATGTCCTGCCAAAGGAGTCCAAATGGATATTCTCTAGAGCTGACAGTTGGCTAAGGCTAGCTGGCTTCTACGTCCTTCACAACCTTTTGGCTATAAATAGAGAATTTCACTACCAGGTTTAAGGATCATTCTCTTGCTCTCTAACTTTACACACTCACTTATATCATCAAAACAAGTTCTTATTCTCACGTCGGATGGTGGTTACAAGGAGAACCCCCAACATCTCCTTCTTGTAACGAGATTCACGGTGTTGTATTGTTTTGCAGGATCAGATTCAAAGCATACAACAGTTAGGCGAGGAAATAAAGAAGATTAACCTTTGTGAACCAGACTACCTCCCCCCCCCACCCCCGAAGTTATCCTACTCGGGTTGACTTGGTGTTTCTTCATTGGCAGCCATCGATATTTTCTACAACTTAACCATTTTCTTCCTTTTTCATGATAGCCCGTAAGCTGCATCATTTCCGCGTTTGTTTCTCTCTGCTTTCCACCAGTCTAAAGCGCGGGACTGGAAGACGCCAGTTGCGTTGAGAGTACGGAGATTGTCAGGACAGCTGTGACACCCGGCCTCTCAGGCCGTACCAGACAATCGTAATCTGTGTAGTAGACATGTAATATGAATAATTGTGACTGAATGTGATACTAATATATGATATTTGATGTGTTGGTAAAGTTAGATATGTGTAGAAATTATGTTGGCAACGATAAAACTAACGCTTATCGCATAACATTTAAAATATAAAACGAACGTCGGTGACCACCCGATCAGTGTTAAAATCCTAAAAATAGTCTGTTATGATTAGAATAATAATTTTAATCATATCCATGTGGAAAAATAATTTAAAACACTAAGAAACTCTATTTTTCGAATTTGAGCGCGTACCGCGCGATACTGCGCGAACTAAACAAAATACCGTCAACGCAGCCAGTCAAGGCAACTGGTAATTATTTCAGTAATAATTTTAAGTGATTATTTTTATAGAATGACAAAAATAATTAAAACGCACTAAAACGGGATTAAAACGCTAGATAAAATACCCGCTATTCAGTAAAATACATGTTTTTGAGTCTATTTGCATATAACATGTGTATGTATATATATATTTGTGAGAGAGGGGACATGTGGGCGGCACATAGGGCAGCCACATTCCCTTGATTCTTTCCCTTTAAACACTTGTCCACATATGGTGAGAGGTGGTGATGATTAACCTTGATCCATGCACCATAAGCTTCCAACTTCCAAGATCACATTTCAAAATTCACATTCTCTCTCTCTCCTTCAAGCTCACGGCCGAACACCCTCGTACACACTATCACTTTCATTTTCAAATCCAAATCTTAGAGAATCATGTCCATTCCAAGGTGATTTCAAGCTTGTAAGAAGGTTTGGAGGTGATTTCAAGCAAGATTCAAGCAAGAACAAGCCTCATATCACCATCTTTTCTCAAAACCCACTTTGAAAACTTGAAGCTATAAAATATTTCTTTAAACATTGTTCTTGATTCATGAATTCAGTAAGAAATTTCTCTTGATTCTTGAAATCTAAACATAAACTTGAAAATTCCAAACAAATGAGTTTTGAATAAAATAAAAATGGGTGTATGCATGTATGTATATATGGCCGAGAATAGTGTGTGTATATGTGTATATTATATTTTGAAATTTTGATGAAAGATTTCTTGATTTTTGAATTCTTGAAGAAAATAAGATGATTAAAGTAAGTGTTAGTTGTCATACAAGAATGTTTTAAAATGATATGTGTTATATTTTAAAAACATGATGTTAATATGTCTAGAATAAGATTGGAACATGAATGATGATGATGATAAAATTTGTAGAAGTGCATTAGATGCACAAATGTAAACATGCATTAGATGCACAAATGTAAACATGCATGATTATATATGAACTTAAAAAGATGATTTGAACATGATATGATAAAAATCCATTTTGATCAGAATATAAACACTAAAATAAAGTTATTTTGAAGTGTTTAATGAAATATAACTTTGTCATAATGTTTACTAGCATTGCATGTGGTACTTGATGCATAAAAAGTTGTAAAATACGTGAAATCGCATGATTTATGTGACTTATATAAAAACTGCACTAATCTGATTATAACCACTATTTTAATCAGTAAATAACATGTATTGTGTTAAAATATCAAGTCGTTTCGAGTTGGGATGGTTACGGTAACGTTTAACGCAAAACTATGCGTTAAAACGGTCAAAAATCGGCTTTTCGGGTGATTTCTGTAAAACTGAATTAGATCAGTAAATAAACTGATATTTTTAGTTTAAAAATAAGCATTTTAACTAATTTTAAGTTTACTTGGTGTTTGGTTGGTTATACATGATTTCCGACGCCCGAAAACGTTACCGAATCGCTAAAATACGCATTTTTCAGTGAACATTAGTATGGGTGAATTTTGAGTGAATCTTTTGTGATAAAATGTGTTAAGTGATTTTGACATATAAATGTGATAATATGTTAAGTGTTAATCTAATAATAGGAAATTTAGATTTTTGCATGTATGCATGTACGTTTTGTGCGGTAAAAACGGAAAAAGTGCGTTAAATGTGTAACTTGTTGGTTGAGCATGAAATTTGATATATATATATAAGATATTTCATGTGTATTTGCTTTGAAAATAACAAAATAGATAAATTAACAAGATTTCGTGTGTTTCGGTGTTAAATTATATGAACGTTTGTGTATAAATATTATGACGCGCAAATCGTAGGTATATCACGTATAAACGGGAGAGTTAAGGGAATTACACAATAATGGTCACCCATAAAATCGTTCAAAATGCAAAATCATAATAAATAAATAAATACATATGGACTAATATATATATATATATATATTAACGTGCCAACATAATAAAAAATGACAACCTTTCGAGAAAATCTCAAAGTTATGTGATAATTCTAAGAAACTGAGAAACTTAGGATTTTTGTGATTAAATGTTATTTTGATTTAGAATTGTTCCCATATTAGGACGTATAAAATCAATTTCTGGGATTGCGGTATTAAAATACGCACCCAAAGGTGAGTGTCACTAAACCCCTCTTTTTACTGCTTTATATATATTTTGGGGGTAGAACACGCCAATAAAAGGGTTTAATAATGTTATTGAAATAAAACATACCTTTTACTATAAAATATATATTTTCATTGAAAATATATGGATTTTTGAGAAATTATATATATTTCGGGATGAAATGGTTTTGAAGAATAAATATGTTTCGGGAGGAAACGGTATTATTCACGGTGTTTGGGGGAAAAAACAACCGTGTAGTTGGTACGAATATTGCTTGGTCTCAAGAGAGTAAGTATCAGCATAGGCTTACATTTCGTCGGGGATTTCAGGGGATTCGTACAACATCATGTATTAAATTGTCATATTAGTAGAATATATATATTGTACGTGAGGCAGACATCATATTGTTCTTCGAGAAAGAACCTTGCGCCCATGATGTCGTTTAGTCATTTAAGTATTGCACGCGATGAATTGTTGGTAGATCTATCTGGTTGACAACCCCGTCGTGACCGGTCGCCCCGAGTCAAGTCAAACGACGAATTTAAATTCTGTTTATTTTCTAGCTTTGATTATCCCTGCATGGTTAATATATAGTTCGTATCGTCTAGCTAACATACGAGTCTGAAAGTTGACGCTATAATTTAATATACAAAACCTGGGCAGTATTATTATTGTCGGAGTAATGACCCGATGGAAGGCCCATGGATTTTATCAAAGGAGTAAAATGGACTTTCTAAAATCACATATATGTTTTCAAATAAACGCCTAATCAGAAAGTTTTCCTTGAAATAAAATCTTTTAGTAAACGAATAAGTGAACTCACCTTCCTTTGTGTTGACACTTGATTTTAACGTGTTCTACAGGTACTTGAAATCGGCTTCGGGAAACCATGGCGTATCTTGTGGATGATGATGCATGTTGTTATGTTTAATTATGTTGGACAACTTTTAAACTATCTGGGAAGTTTGTAATAAGATCCGCGAGGATCAAAACAACTTAACTTATGTGGCTGTGACGTGACTTTTTAAAAAAAATGTAATGTTCAATAGTTATGTTTTAAAATATGTCAAAATGTCCAACAAAAGAA
Source organism: Helianthus tuberosus (assembly GCA_030545235.1). Taxonomy (NCBI): domain Eukaryota; kingdom Viridiplantae; phylum Streptophyta; class Magnoliopsida; order Asterales; family Asteraceae; genus Helianthus; species Helianthus tuberosus. The sequence continues at coordinate 153,218,376 of CM060451.1, read as the reverse complement.
TGCATCGATCGACAAGATATAAATGGGCACCAACTTCCGTCTCCACTACATTTAAATATTCCGCTGCGACGTTTTTGGGGTGTGACAACAGCCACTCTGACGCATGGTGACTTCGATAGAATCAAACAATTGAAACATGGTCGTACGACCATCTTCACCAGTAAACTCTTTCGGTCCGCAGGCTTTGAACTGCTTGAAGCTAAAAGCAGCCTTGGTAGTATCGGTCCTGGACTCTTCAGAACACTTGCTTGCATTTTCATTTAGCTCACTCACGATCTGGGGAATGACTTTAGCGATTTGGATGGCGACGAGAGAAGCAAGTCGCTTCTCGGCGTGCTTACGCCTAGCAGCTCATGAGTGTAGGGATCCAGATGACGACATTGTCTGCAACAGACAGCGCCATGGGATTCAAAACAATATTCGATTACCCATCGACTATACTAGGATCTAATGTAGACTAGCGATTCACCATAAAGCTCAGGAACACATTCTTTCATATAGACACATAATCACGCAGGCACATAATCACGTAGGGCACAGAAACACGTAGGCACGTAAGGCACAGAAGCACATAAGGAAGCCAGAATACAGAAACCTAACTATATGTTGCACGTATTCCCTATCCTTCACAGCACGTATAGCGATTACGAGTATCGAGCAGCGATTTCGATTAATGACCAGCGATTTGTTAGCATAATGAAGTAGTTGTGCAGTGTGAGTCGTGCGTGTTGATCGAAAGTGAACAGCGAAAACAAATAAATCACCAAAATTGAGACAAGTAATCACATGAAAACACATAAAATTCACATAAAATCGATAAATCACAGAGTTGGCTGCGGAGATTCCAGAATCGAAACACATAAAATTCGAGGATAGATCGTCTGGGTGTGATAGACGTCGACTATCCAAAGTGATTCGACTATTCACAAGGGCTCGTAAATGCACACTTTGGCCTTCGGGACTATGCTCCCGCTTCGATTTGAGCGATTGGCACGCATCCTTCCAGTTACAGCGTGATTCAAGTCATTGTAGTCCGCCTAGACTTTGGTGAGAGTTCTATAAAAATTTATAATGAGTAGGGCGTGTCGTTAAGGTACGGGTCTCACCCCTAACTTAACAACTCGGCCAAGACAAAGCTCTTTAGTAGATGCAGGGTGAGACTCCCGTTGAGGTATGGATTTCACTCCTGTCTCAACGCAGATTCTCTTGGTTTATAGTAAGGGCAGCAATTTGAACGAGTAATCTGGTCGAGAGTTTACGGTTTTCACACCTATTCTTAACTAGATCATTCGTTTGTGTGTGTAATCAGCCTTAGGAAAAACTAATCTTGTGCGGAACTGTAGTATGCGACGTTCGCGCAAGTGTGTAGTGTATAGCGAGTTCGAGCGAGAAATAGCGAGTAAGCTCGTACAAAACCCCTACTGGGCATGCACAAGTTGGTCTGCTGGTACTTAGACTATAGACTAGGTCGTTCTAAGACATCGACCTGGACTAGGTCGAGTCTTGCCTAATTCCCTATAGTTATGGCTCTGATACCAATCTGTCACACCCTAACCGATGACGGAAACATCGGGGCATGGCACTGAGCGAAACAGATTGTCCAGGAGAATCCATAACAACTATTCGTTATAATATATTAAGGTTCATATCCCATACCACAAACATATAAAAGAAAACAGTTACTACAGACATTGTTCTCAAAGAAGAATATCCATTCCGACAAGTCACGTTTTATTTAGTTTGTTTCTAGACTCCATCCTAGCTCGATTCATCAAACAGCAAGCATACATCCTAAGCACCTGTCACATACGTTAAAATAGAGGTCAATACACATAGTGTAAAGGTGAGCATACAAGTTTGAAAGTAGCATAAAAGAGTTCAAAATCGTTTACGCATAACCAGCATGTACAACGTATAATGTGAAGCATGTAAGTTATCGACAAAGATCCTATCAATACCAATAACTGCGAGTAGCGAGTGCGCATCACATGTTCACCACTGTGAACATATGAAGTAATTGTCCTTAACAACCCCTGAGTGAACAGGTGTTGAGTCCAAACTATAGTACTATCGTTGCTAAGGCAGGTAGATAGCAATCAATGTGTTAACATAACAAACATGCATTCATCAAGTCACGTATAACATGCATTAGAGGTCAGCGTATAAATAGTGTTTGCGTTGTGTGTCCGATGTGATTTAGAATAAGTAACGTATGTAACACCCAAAAGTGCATAAAGCAAAAAGGGATCGAGTATACTCATAGATAGCGTTTAACTTAATAAACACTGTCTTGGATAGAAGGGGGCGCTTGAGAAATTAGCATGAACTGTTAATGATTGCATAAACGATGAGCAGCGCGTAAAACGATGCAAGTGTACCAAGTATCGGATGGTAATCCAATCGGATGGCAATCCAATCGGATGGCCAGTCGATTGGATGTCAATCCGTTCGGATAGTCATCCGATCGGATGGCCATTCGATTGGATTGACACCTTGTTTGGTAAGGATGTGTTTGTGTATGATGGTTTATACTTTGAAGTTTTCGTTGTAGCGTTTTAAGAATAGAGAAGTATCTCTACCCTTCAGGTCGGTCGATTGAACGATCGTTCAATCGGACGGCGGTCTGATTGGCGAGGCTTCTCAGTTTGAGAACAAGTTCACAGCAGGCCGGTCACTCGATCGGATGGCTATCTGATCGGGTGGCAATCCGTTAGTTACAGATGATCTTTGAAAATTGATTCAAGTACCCAAGTCCCAGACGTCACTCGATCGGGTGGTCGTTCGATCGGATGGCAATCCGATCGGACGGCAAACCGTTCGACGTTCAGAACCTTGGAATTTTGAATAAAAAGTTTAAGGGTGGAACTAAGTGCAACCAGATCAGATGGTCGGTCGGTCGGTCGATCGGATGGCAATCCGATCGGATTGCAATCCGATTGGACGAGAATCCGTCCCAACGTCCAGATCGTCTTGACACTTGATTTTGTTGTAGATTTTGCAATGTTGAACGAGACGTTATGATAACTTGTTTAAACAACAGGAACCCCATCTTAACTCAAGTGACCCAATCGAACAGGAACCACCCTAGTCCGGCCGGTTCACGGTTCGAGACGGTTGTTCATGTTCAAACCCGAAATCGATTATCTCTTGGATAGAATTCAGATCTTGAACTAACCCATCACTAAGAACGAGTAGGAGATCAGAACGAGCTCCGATTCTATCAGTTTTGAGTGCATTGAGTGTAAAAGAGTTGAAAGAAAGTTGGAAAACCTTCTATCAATCCTTTTAACCATGAATTTGTGTAGATCTATGCAAAAATATTGTTTATTCATGTGGAAATCCTTCAGATCTAAGTTGTTCTTGGTGGAATGAAGCCAAACATTGAAGTTCATAAGAACTCCATGATGACATCATCCTAGAACACCTCAAATCCGGTGATTTCACGGTTAAAAGTTGAGATTCAAAGGTGAAAATGATGAAGAAGTGTGTGTAGATCATAGAAGTACAAGATTTAGGTTGAAAACTTACAAGAATCGAGAGAAATCGAGAGAAATGAGGGCTTGAGGTCGGTTGGTCGAACAAGGGAGCTGTCGCATCACAAATGATGTGACAGGTGGGTATTTATAGGGTTTCCCAAAAAGGAAAGTGGGTGAAAGTGGCTGGTCGATCGGGTGGCAATCCGATCGGGTGGCAATCCGATCGGGTGGCAGCCCGATCGGGTGACAACTCGATCGGATGGCCACTCGATCCTGATGTTCGGCGCGACGAGTTTTATTGTTTCGATTCGCGTGTTGAGCGTTGCGATGCGATTCGAGTGAGCGATGTGATAGTATTACCCATTAGTTACACAAATTACATAACTACTATATCTAACATACAATCACTATAATTTACTTGCGTTTAGCGTTTTCGATTCGATTTGCAATGTGATAGATTGCGATTAACACCTCAACATAATCATAACATGCACAAGTAACACATAGGTAGCACACACACGTAAAACAATATCTAGAACACTTAATTCGAGTTGCGATGCGATAGCGATAAGCGATAAGTCGATTAAACATGCGATTAAATAGCGATTAAACCTCGATTATTAATAGGTACTCCACATAATACAACTAAAGCAAACATATAATAGATTCGATCACAAGTCAAAGAAGTCAAAACTGTCGTTGAGCAAGGGGTGACAGATCGCAATGAGCAATCGTTTCTTCCTTTGACTTCAATCTTGACTTTGACTTTGACTTTCGAAACACGGGGTGTTACAATTGGGTGCTGGTACTCTAGGTATCTCTGTTGGGTCAAAATCATGCATTTGGATTTGGTTTTCTGGGTTAGCTTCAATCTCCATTGGTTGTGTGGGAAACAAGGGTAAGGGCTGGGGTGCTATGAGTTGCTCCAGGTTAGGGTCTGCAGCTGTGGTTGCTAGGATATGGAAATTTGCTAAACTCCTATTGAGCATATCTTGGGTGTGAGCATCTGTTTCTCTCTTAGCGGCTGCTATAGCTCGCTGTTGTTGTAACTTTTTCATCCTCTTCCTACGTTCATGCGCTCCCCTACTGAACCATTCTCTCTCTTTAGGAGGGAATGGCTCTTCAGACTGAGCCTTGAACATGAATATCCCATCTTCATTGTCAGCTGAATACCCTGAGAGGGTAGGCTGTGAAGAGGTACCTTCGTTTTGAGGTGAACTGGACAACTGACGATAGGCGTCGGAGGGTCCTTGGTCGTTCATACTGTAAACTAACAAATAGTCAAATGACACACAACAATAAAATACAGATATGCACGTATTTCTGTAATTAATTTCCGAACATATAATATTTTGGTGTCAGCAGAACACTTATGTGGCTGAATTCGTGGCTTAGCTCAGATACCACCTTCTGTCGCAACCCCTGTCCCCTATTTGTCCCAGGAACGGGCGGCCGTGAGCCCAGATTTAGTGGTATCGGTGTTAATCATTTTGGCAGCGGAAATTAAATCAGGACCGTAGTTAGGAAATATATTATCAGAGTAAAATACCACACTTTTATAATATTAAACACATGGGAAAATTCCAAGTTTTAAGTACACACATTTTCATAGGGATAAACCCTATTTTATTTAATAAAAACATCTCTTTATTTAGGTAACTTTTATAGCCAATTTTCCAAGCCTTCAGTGCTGTCCAGCTGGCTTCTATTTGGCTTTCACATTTTGTTACCTGAAACGCGTTTAAAAACATTTTGTCAGTGAGAAATACTGGTGAGTGAACCCCAATTTAATCAAGAAGGGTTTTATCATTTAACAGTATTGAGAGCGATTACAATGTTTATATCTACACAATTACTCATTCAGTACTGTCAATCCTGACTGGTGGGTCATATTACTCATTGGCTATCTCGTTGTCCAATGGTAACGTGTTCCAAATTTTGTATACAAAACCCCAACATACCGGCAGTAATTGAAGATTACAAAGACTCAATCACTGCTAATTATAATTTAAAGTAAATAAAAGTTTTGTAAAAACAGGTTGCAAAACGGTTTACAAAAAGGAGATTACTCACATTGTTGTCTTAGGGTTTTCTTTAAGGATTTCCTGGTGATTATCTATAAATTACTGATGGGTGTCAAGTGTTATATATATTAGGTGTATATTTTAAGCCCCTTTAACACTTTTTAGTCAAGTTTTAAATTTATAAAACACGATATTCACTAACACTAGACACTCATATGGGCAAGTGCACCCATCGTGAGCGTAGTATAGTGTTGGTAAGATACCGAGGTCGTCCAAGGACACAAGAGCTTTTAGTACCGGTTTATCCTCAACGTCTAATCAAATCAAAAAGTTTAGAAAAATGTTTTAAACTAAGAAAAATAAAAACTAACTAAAAATGCTGAAAATAAAAATAAAAATAAAAACATATAGACAAGATGAATCACTTGGTTCCGACTCGTATCTAGTGTAACCTTTGATTATTTTCGCACTTTTTAAGAGATTATCTTAGTTATTGTAGTAGGCCCCTCTTTTGAAGGTGACGTTACCCTCACCCCAGTAGTTTGAGTCAGCAAGGATACAATCCTAAAAGGGTGGATTATTGAAAGATAATTAATTAAGTTATTAATGCAAATTATGGTAGGCCCCTCTTTTGGAGGTGACGTTACCCTCGACTAAGTAGTCTGAGTCAGCAGGGATACAGTCCTAAATAGCCGGGTTATAGTATTAATAGTAGTCAACTTATGAGGGGATCAAAGAGTTTGGACCCCCGCCATCCAATACCGTTAAGTATTGAAGGAGGTCCTACTAAATTTGACCCAGGTCCATTGCAGGACCTCTAAACGCTGAACAATGGCAAGACCTTAACCAAACCGTTCCCTTAACCCCCGACCAGGTAGCCAACATACCTCCATATAGACCGTGGAGATATGAATGGTGAAAATCTTTTATTTTATATAGACAGTAAAATAATGTCAAGACACCACGGACAAACGATATGGAAAGATCACCTTCAACATAAGAAACTAGTTATTAAAGTCATTAATACAAAACCAAATAAAAAGTGCGAAAAGATTAAAAATAAAAAGTATTACACTAGACACTTTGTCTTCGCCAAGTGATGTAAGAGACTTAGGCAAACATGGCCTTGATTGTCAAGAACTCTTACGATCAATCTTGGATCCCGAGACGACTCACACACTCTACGATGGACAATGGATGATGGTGTTATGGTGGTGGTGGGTGGTGGGTGAAGTGTGAGAGAGGTGATGTGCCAAGGGATGGTTTGAGCTTGAGCCAAGCACTCTTATGTATAGGCTGAACAGAAGCTCGGGCACGGCCCCGTGTCCACATCCTTCTCTTTCTTCATTTAATGCAGCTTTGTCTTTTTAGTTGACCACGCCCCCGTGTCCGCTGAACACGACCCCGTGGTGCAGAAGAATCTTTGTACTATGAAGATTTGCTGGATTGTGCGAATCTTATAGTTGACCACGACCCCGTGTCCGCTGAGCACGGCCCCGTGGTGGGCAATAGAAGCTTCTACCACTTTGTCTTTTCTGCTGACACTTGGACACGCCCCCGTGCTGGCTGAGCACGGGGCGTGTTCAGTCTTTTGTTATCTTGCTTTGCTTGGGAAGATGCTGTCGTGGGGTCGGGCATGTCACGTCTTGTTCCTTTTCTTGTATTTATGTTAGATTTTGATGTCTTTTTGCTTCTTTTGTTAATTTGAGCTCATTTAATCCTGAAAATACAAAAGGAAGACAAAAGCACACTTTTTCCAACATTAGTACTAAAAAAAGGGTTAGTTTTATGCCACAATTGATGAAATTTATATGTTGCATTTTGCACACATCAAATACCCCCACACTTGAATCTTTGCTTGTCCTCAAGCAAAACTCTTTAATATGTGGCTATTACACACCCAAATGGAATGGGTAGAGAAGAAGGTTTTTGGGCTTGTCGTAGAGTGTCGGGATTTCCAAGATTCTTTATTTAGTTTTATTTTTATTTATTTACAATCCTATTCGTCATGATTTATTTAAAACTTTTCATAAGATAAATTACTTATTAGGGCATAACATGCCTCTTTAAAATTTTATTTATATACAAGTTCACATACCTCACGGGGATCACTCAACACTCGGCCGAAAATGTATTTTTGTGGATCACACGAGAGCGGCATGGAACTTACTCCTACCATATGCTTGCCAAGCAATCAATCCTCCTCCTTTTTAACTTATATACCTTTGTAAATATCAAGAGGACTTTTGGGTGAAGGGTTAGGTTTGGGTTAAAGGTAGGTGGTTGGGTTAGTGGTTAGTGGTTAGTAGAAAAAGGGTGAAAGGCGTAACAAGCGTCGGTTTTCGTAAGACTTTTTATTTTTGTAACTTTTATTTTGATGAAGCTATTATTCAAACAAAGTTATTTTTGATAAACTTGTTTGTTTATTTTCTTTTGCTTCATCATCAACACAATTTTTTTTTTTTTTGAAAAGTCATACGAAAAACCGAGCTAGTTACTAAAACAAAAAATAAAAAAGGTTTTGGTGGGTGAAAGGGTGTTTGGTTTGGGTTATGAAATGAAAAGGTTTAGGCTCAAAAGGGGTTAACTAGGGGGATTTTGGGTAGGTGGTAAAAAAAAGAAAAATAATGGTGTAGAAAAAAAATTAGTCCTAATGCGTCCATCATTTACTTACTCGGGTTTAAGTTGGTAAGGACCGGGAATGTATCGTCATGGCAAGTTCTAGAGTCGTAAGAACCAAGCGGCTATTCACACAAGAAACGAAAGATGAGCATTTAGTCTAATGATATGTAATTGTATGCTCAATAAAGGCTCAAAACTCACTTTTGTGGGAATGGGTTTTTATGTGATCAAGTATATATAATCAAATTTTAACTAAGCTTGTCATGCCTTTTCATAATTTACTTATGTTGGTTCTTTTTATCACGACGCTATCGGTTGTAAATTCGTAAAAATATAACCTTTTTTTAGAACTTGAAATTCCCGAGTTAAACCTAGACAAGTAAAAAAAAATGAGAAATTTTTGAAAAAATTTGGGGTGATTAGCGGTTCCAATAGAGTTTTGTGTATGGCTTGTATTTAGGACATTCAAGATTCAAGGTTTTAGCATCCCCCCCCCCCCCCACACTTAAATTACACATTGTCCTCAATGTGTCCCAAAAATAAGTTTTTAGGTTGATTAAATGTGTAAAAGGTGTGAAAAAACAAAAAAAATTGTGTTACTGGGCGCTGAACACGGCCCCGTGTTGTCCGGGCACGGCCCCGTGTTCAAGTGCCAGTAACAAAATTAAATTAAGAGAGACAGAAGCCTGGACACGGGGGCGTGTTGGGTGAACACGGCCCGTGTCCAGTTACCTGAACTGGGTCTTTTTCTGCAGACTGTGCAGCACGGGGCCGTGTTGGGTGGACACGGCCCGTGCCGAGCTTACTGTAAACGAAGAAAATTGTCGGACGGTCCTGTTTTCCTGCATGGGGTGCTGGTTCAAGTTTCCTTTGTATCCTTTGCCATCTCAAGTGTGTTTTATTCCTGAAAATTAAAACTAACTAGAAAACATGAAAATTAATCTAAACTAAACTAAGGATAGTTCCACGGAATGCCTCCGTGGTGCGCCACGTTTATAAGGGTCCTTGGCTAGACCCAAAGCCTGGTCATATGTTACTCAAGTGGGATGTATTGCATCCCATGTTACACCGTCGGAGAGCGTCATCCAAGCTTGAGTCTATGACCTTCATGTAGTTGACCGGGTCTTCGTCCTCTACTCTCTTTCCACATTCAAACTTCACTCCCTTGTCCCCAAACTTCAATGTTAACGTTCCGTCATTCATATCCGCCACTGCTTGGGCGGTGGCTAGAAATGGCCTCCCGAGGATGAGAGGGACATCGGTGTCTTCTTCCATGTCTAGGATGACAAAGTCGGTTGGGAAAACGAAGTTGTCAACCTTGACCAATAGATTTTCAGCGACACCTTGTGGAAATTTGACGGATCTGTCGGCGAGTTGTATGCTCATCTTTGTAGGGCTTGTTGCTCCTAGGCCGAGTCGTTTGAACATCGATGTGGGCATGAGGTTAATGCTAGCCCCAAGATCGGCTAATGCATTACGAACGGGGGATTCCCCAATCGAGCAAGGAATTGTGAAGCTTCCGGGATCGATTTTCTTTTGTGGAAGTTTGTTGAGTACTAAGGCGGAGCATTCTTCGCCTAAGTTAATTAATTGCAATGATTCAATTTTCCTTTTGTGAGTGAGGAAATCCCTCATGAATTTTGCATACCTAGGCATTTGGGTTAGGACCTCAATAAAAGGAATATTAACATGCAATTGTTTTAGTAAATTTTCGAACTTTGCGAATTACTCATCGGTCTTTTGACGATTTAACCTACCGGGGTACGGAATTGGAGGAGTCTTGGTGGGCTCTTGAATTGGTGGAGAAGCCTTTTCTGGTTGAGGTGTGGGTGAAGTCGTGCTTTGGCTGAGTTGACTTCCTTCAACCGGTGGTAATGGGGCATCCTCGGGACCCACGGTTCGGTTTCTCAATGTGATGAGGTGTACTTGCGCCTTTGGGTTGGTTTCGGTATTACTCGGTAACGCGCCTTGTGGTCTCTCGGAGAAATTTTGAGCTAGTTGATTTAATTGTTTTTCAATGTTTTGAATGCTAGCTTGTTGATTTCTAAAATTCGATTCCAATTGTTGAAATCGATCCGAGTTTTTCTTTTCGGTGTCGGAGATGAGGCGAGATACAGTATCTTCAAGCCTTTCTCTTCCACCTTGTTGTTGAGAAAAATTTTGTGGTTGTTGAAAGTTAGTTCGTTGGTTTTGTTGGTTACTACTATTGCCGGGATCTCTCCAACCAAGGTTTGGGTGGTTACGCCATCCTTGGTTGTAGGTGCCCGTTGGAGGACCCGACGGCCTAGGTCTGTTATCAATGTAGTTTACCGTTTCTGTTTGTTCATCTAATTCTTTCATACAACTCCAATTTTCATGTGGCCCACCACACCCTTCACAAGCCATAACCGAGGCCGTTTTTGCCATTTCTAGTTTTTTGATTTTCGAAGAGAGGGCCTCGATTTGGGCTTGTAAAGAGGTGCTTTCATCAACCTTATGGGCGCCCGGGGCAATAGATTTATTACCTCGGGGAGTGTGCCATTGAAAATTGGTTTGAGCAATTTCCTCAATTTGATTATATATTTCATTTGGGCGACGATTACCTAAAAGTCCCCCGGAGCTAGAATCAAGTGTTTGTCTTGTGTGTGGCAACAATCCATTGTAGAAAGTGGATACTTGCTGCCATACCGCAAGACCGTGATGAGGACACTTTCTTAGTAGCTCCTTGAACCTTTCCCAAGTTTCATATAAGGATTCCCCATCCTCTTGTGAATATGTAGTAATTTCAGTCATTAATTTAGCCGTTTTAGCCGGAGGGAAATACTTATATAGAAACTTTTGGGCTAGTTCATCCCAGGTGTTTACCGAGCCAACTGGGAGGGTGTTAAGCCAAGCCTTAGCTCGGTCTTTTAGTGAAAATGGAAACATCCGTAGGCGAATGGCGTCGTTTGATGCTCCATTGAACCGAAAGGTATCACATATTTCCAAGAAATTAGTAATATGTAGATGGGGATCCTCGTCCGCAAGCCCATGGAAGGTTGCGGAGTTTTGAAGCATTTGTATCAAATGCGGCCGGAGTTCGAAGTTGTTGGCTTCGACATTTGGTGCATTGATAGCGGCGCCGAGATTACCTACGGTGGGTCGTAGGTAATCCATGAGGGTACGTTGGTCCGCCATTGGAAGTGGGTCCCCCGAAACTTTCTCTTGATTTTTAGCTTTAAGTCTTTTTCTAAGAAAGCGTTCGGGTTCTTCTAGAGGTTCTTTTATGTCTCTACTAGAACTGGAGCTCATGCACTACGTATGAAGTTTAAATGTGGCGCCAAGGTTCCAAGTCCTGCGATAAAAACAGAAAAGAATGTTAGTCAGAAGGTTCACCACGGCCCCGTGCTCAGCGAACACGGCCCGTGGTCAAGTTTACAGTAATCGTTCTCCGGATCCCTGTTACTGGGAGTTGGACACGGCCCCGTGTTGCACCGACACGGCCCCGTGCTCAGCCCTCTGTAACTCGGAAAATAAAAACTGCCAGTGATAGTGCTGGGCACGGCCCGTGTCTGACCAGGCATGGCCCATGCTGAGCTCTGCAGAGACTGAAAAACTAAAAAAAAAACCTAAAAAAATGAAAATAAGAAAAAACGATTAGGCCGTTGATTCCTAACTTTCTTAAAATCCTTGTGTCCCCGGCAACGGCGCCAAAAACTTGATGGGTGTCAAGTGTTATATATATTAGGTGTATATTTTAAGCCCCTTTAACACTTTTTAGTCAAGTTTTAAATTTATAAAACACGATATTCACTAACACTAGACACTCATATGGGCAAGTGCACCCATCGTGAGCGTAGTATAGTGTTGGTAAGATACCGAGGTCGTCCAAGGACACAAGAGCTTTTAGTACCGGTTTATCCTCAACGTCTAATCAAATCAAAAAGTTTAGAAAAATGTTTTAAACTAAGAAAAATAAAAACTAACTAAAAATGCTGAAAATAAAAATAAAAATAAAAGTAAAAACAAAAACAGATAGACAAGATGAATCACTTGGTTCCGACTCGTATCTAGTGTAACCTTTGATTATTTTCGCACTTTTACACTTTTTAAGAGATTATCTTAGTTATTGTAGTTGGCCCCTCTTTTGAAGGTGACGTTACCCTCACCCCAGTAGTTTGAGTCAGCAAGAATACAATCCTAAAAGGGTGGACTATTGAAAGATAATTAATTAAGTTATTAATGCAAATTATGGTAGGCCCCTCTTTTGGAGGTGACGTTACCCTCGACTAAGTAGTCTGAGTCAGCAGGGATACAGTCCTAAATAGCCGGGTTATAGTATTAATAGTAGTTAACTTATGAGGGGATCAAAGAATTTGGACCCCCGCCATCCAATACCGTTAAGTATTGAAGGAGGTCCTACTAAATTTGACCCAGGTCCATTGCAGGACCTCTAAACGCTGAACAATGGCAAGACCTTTACCAAACCGTTCCCTTAACCCCCGACCAGGTAGCCAACATACCTCCATATAGACCGTGGAGATATAAATGGTGAAAATCTTTTATTTTATATAGACAGTAAAATAATGTCAAGACACCACGGACAAACGATAAGGAAAGATCACCTTCAACATAAGAAACTAGTTATTAAAGTCATTAATACAAAACCAAATAAAAAGTGCGAAAAGATTAAAAATAAAAAGTATTACACTAGACACTTTGTCTTCACCAAGTGATGTAAGAGACTTAGGCAAACATGGCCTTGATTGTCAAGAACTCTTACGATCAATCTTGGATCCCGAGACGACTCACACACTCTACGATGGACAATGGATGATGGTGGAGGATGATGGTGTTATGGTGGTGGTGGGTGGTGGGTGAAGTGTGAGAGAGGTGATGTGCCAAGGGATGGTTTGAGCTTGAGCCAAGCACTCCTATTTATAGGCTGAACAGAAGCTCGGGCACGGCCCCGTGTCCAGTGGGCACGGCCCCGTGTCCACATCCTTCTCTTTCTTCATTTAATGCAGCTTTGTCTTTTTAGTTGACCACGCCCCCGTGTCCGCTGAGCACGACCCCGTGGTGCAGAAGAATCTTTGTACTATGAAGATTTGCTGGATTGTGCGAATCTTATAGTTAAGCACGGCCCCGTGGTAGGCAATAGAAGCTTCTACCACTTTGTCTTTTCTACTGACACTTGGGCACGCCCCCGTGCTGGCTGAGCACGGGGCGTGTTCAGTCTTCTGTTATCTTGTTTTGCTTGGGAAGATGCTGTCGTGGGGTCGGGCATGTCACGTCTTGTTCCTTTTCTTGTATTTATGTTAGATTTTGATGTCTTTTTGCTTCTTTTGTTAATTTGAGCTCATTTAATCCTGAAAATACAAAAGGAAGACAAAAGCACATTTTTTCCAACATTAGTACTAAAAAAGGGTCAGTTTTATGCCACAATTGATGAAATTTATATGTTGCATTTTGCACACATCAATTACACAAATGCACACGCGTTAGTATAATAACCCAATATTTACATTAGTAATACCCTCCCCGAGACGACATTCCAACGACTACGTTGGGCAGAACCACGACAGCCGTTACGGAACCCTGGATCAATCGGGCAGTGTATCTAATACGTAACCGGGGTTATGATACTTACAACGAGGCAGACCTTCGCTAATTAGGGGGGGGTATTATGCCCGAGATTATAATAGCTATGCAGAATATTGAGAGAGAGATCGAGAAAATGAGCATGTTGAGACTGAGGCTGAAAGCCTCTATTTATAGTGCCTCTTCGACTTCCGTCGCGCCCCGCGTAGGTGTTCTCCAGGGGCTTCGCGGCCCGCGAGGCCAGCTAGGGTAGCCCTAGCTTGGCTTACTCGGACACTAGGCTTGCCACGAGTGGTGCCACGTGACGGCTCAGGGGTTCGCCTGACCTCCCAGCTGTCGCGGCCCGCGTAGGTTACCGCCTACTCGTTCGCGGCCCGCGATCGAGGTTAAAATCTTGTTTTTATTTTATTTTTAATTATATATGGTATTTTGGGCTCAGTTCTCGCACACGGGGTATATTTTAAGACTTATAGGGGCATTTTACATATATTGGGGTGTCGAAAATTTATTTTGGAGGGTTGTTATAAGTAAGTACTGAGAGACGGTGAGGTGGAACGAATAAAACCGTGTCAGGTCAGCCCTAATCCTGATAAATGGTCATGTCCTGCCAAAGGAGTCCAAATGGATATTCTCTAGAGCTGACAGTTGGCTAAGGCTAGCTGGCTTCTACGTCCTTCACAACCCTTTGGCTATAAATAGAGAATTTCACTACCAGGTTTAAGGCTCGCTCTCTTGCTTTCTAACTTTACACACTCACTTATATCATCAAAACAAGTTCTTATTCTCACGTCGGATGGTGGTTACAAGGAGAACCCCCAACATCTCCTCCTTGTAACGAGCTTCACGGTGTTGTATTGTTTTGCAGGATCAGATTCAAAGCATACAACAGTTAGGCGAGGAAATAAAGAAGATTAACCTTTGTGAACCAGACTACCTCCCCCCCCCCCCCACCCCCGAAGTTATCCTACTCGGGTTGACTTGGTGTTTCTTCATTGGCAGCCATCGATATTTTCTACAACTTAACCATCGTCTTCCTTTTTCATGTCCCTGTTCACCATCATGGCCGACCAGGGACCATCTTACTTTCATGACAGTTCAAGCCCTCAGCATCGCTCGTGTGCGGACAACGTGCACGTCCAAACCCATCATGTTGACGGGTACACCGAAGGAAGTTTCACGGAACCGGGGGGTCATACACGCACACGCCAGTGCAACGCGCAACACATAGCACCAGACCCCAACAAACCAAAACATAGGCCCCTCCGCTCAAATAGCATCACTACTACCAGAAGAGGAAACCCCCGCTTCATAGTTCATGAAATCTCAGGCTGCATTAGACGCAGTATATGCACAATTATGCGCCCTAGCACCTGCAAACACTACTGGCCCAAGCAACCCAAGGATGTTGGATTATGCTTCCTCGCCACGTGACCGTGCACGTACAGGACGTAACCAGTACCAACAAGAAGATTCGTAGGAAGACATTAGTACCACACGAGGCACTAGAACTGATACGGGAAGACGTGAGAAGACATCTGACAAACACTTGCGACACTGCACCCCCGTTCAAGATCGACTTGGCCCGCGCCGTGCCATTTGCGACGAATGTGACGCGTACACTAGCGAGTCAGATCCAACATATAGAGGGGCGAAAGATCTAGCATTTTTGACAGAATCAATGAAGACCACTAGTCTTACAAGCCCGCACTCGCGACGTTTACAATCCGATAGCAGGGTACGATTACAGCCTGGTATACAGACCAGCCGTCGTAGCAGAAGAATCAAAGTTTATCCTGAAAATCGGCTTTGCCCCATTGGAAAAAGCAAAGCTCCCACCGAACGTAGGAAAATTTGCTGGCACATCAGACCCTGATGAGTACAAACGCTTGTTCACTAGCGCAGGTGTGGTCGGGTGCTGGACGCACCCCATGTGGTGTCATCTCTTCATGCAGATGTTAACAGGCGCAACGAACGCATGGTTCGATAGCTTGCCCACAGGTAGGATCAAGTCTTTTAGTGACCTGCAGAAAAAAGTTTTACAACATATCAGTCAACAAAGGCGTCACGTCCGGGACACCACAGACGTTATGAATATCTGGCGTTGAGAAAACGAATCCATAGAGGATTTCATCACCATATATAACAAAGAATGCTTAGAAATTGGTGACGTAAGTGATGACTTGATGCGAGCACACTTCACCAATGTTGTAAGATGCGACGCCCTGATCCGGACAATCTCCAACAAAGATAGAATGCCGAAGGAGTGGGATAAGGTAATGTCTGTTGTAAAGGTTTGGGCGCAAACTGAAAGAAACCTGACTCATGGAATGAATCACCACTACAGCCATCATAATCATGACAGTGGTCGTCGAAACAACAGAGGTAGGAACACCTACTCGAGAAACTCACAGACCAGTGGTTATAAGGGCGAGAAGTACACCCCTACTGATGACGCGCGAACATGGATTAATCGCATCAGTCATAAAAGGAACATCAAACAAGAGAATCGAGAAAGACAATGGACCCCATTGGTAAAATCTTCAGCTGAGGTACTGAGTACCTAAAATCACCAATTTAGACCCCCACCGCAGATGTGCAATAAAAAGCGCCAAGACCCTAACTTATTAAATAATTTATTAGTGGGAATTTAAAGTATTAAAATAAAAAATAAAAACCTAATAAACTATCAATCATAAACGAACACTTTACCGAACGTTCACAAACATACATAAACGAACGCAGTCTTTGATCATGTTCATTCGTTTCACTAAACGAACAAAATTTTTTGTTTGTGCTCAATAATTTATTAAACCAACAAACACAAACAAATTTACCGTCAAATGATTCACAAACTATTTGCTAAATGTTTGATTCGTTTTCAGCCCTAGTAAAAAAACACTTTTCCAACCATCCAATGGCTAGACACCGAAGCCTTTGGTATATGTATGGTGCCACGAAAGCAAAATCCTAAAGGGCCAATAGCAATCTATCCTCTTATCCACATCAAACCCAAAACAACAAACACATTCATCTAAAACCTCAACAAATTCCTGAAAATCTAACCATGGCTGGATTGATTGGAACTTCTACTTCTGCAACCGCTTTACTCACCTCTCCATCAATCTCTTCTTCTTCGTCTTCATCAAGGGCTTCGATTTGTGCTCTGTCTTTTAATCCAGGTATGTATGTCTACTTTTTTTAAACAATTTTCTTCGGTCAATGGATTCAATGGTTGAGATTTGTTGCAGGGCAGAGTCAAGGTAGGAGGTTTTATGGAGGAATTGGAGTGCCAGTTAAGAAAGGAAGGTCTCATTTTTCAGTCTCAAATGTTGCCACTGAAATCAGCCCAGCCCAACCACAGGTAACTCAAGTTGTTTAACTAGTAAATACATTGTATAGATACATATACATACACTTTATATATATAGGATTCGGTTCAATTAAGAACCACCGCAAGTTGTGAGAACCATGAGAACTCTACGCCCGCGATTTAGGCCACCAAATAAAAATGTTATAAACACATCTGTAAAACCAAAAAAAAAAAATTGTCGAGTCGGTAGTTACGCCCGATGTAAATTTTATTTACGCCCGATGAAAATTTTCTCTATGGCGATGTAAATTTTTGCATGCGACATTTTTGTTTTTTGCTAGTAAAAGTGACTTTTTTAAATTTTTGAGAAAAACTTTTGGAAAGTCTAGTTCTCACAAGTTCTCATTTTACCCTTTCGCTTATATATATACACACAAGTATACAATGTATACATATAGTATACGTTGGCGTTCGTATTCTTAAAACACTTTGGGTGGCTTTTGAACTTCTAACCCATTGACACCGGTTTTCTTAGCTTATTTTTTTTAACGGCGAAATTTTAGCAAGCAGTTAGCAAAAGACAACAACAAAACATACAAACCATAACTGAAAGAACACCAAGAATAATCTAAAAGTGATGCTTTTCCTCTATATTTGACAATGAAAAATGCATAGGTTTTATCTTAGCTATGTTTTAAAATTGACCCATTTTTAGGTAAATGTACAAATACCCACCTCTAGCTGTTTATAAGCATGTTGATGTTTGTTCATTGTTTTGCCAATGATACACCAATGAATAACAGGCTCAAAAGCTGTCAAAGGAAAGCCAGCGGCCCGTGTATCCATTCGCTGCAATAGTCGGGCAAGACGAAATGAAACTATGCCTTCTGTTAAACGTCATTGATCCAAAAATCGGCGGTGTCATGATCATGGGAGACAGAGGAACGGGTAAATCAACCACCGTTCGATCACTGGTCGACTTGCTCCCAGAGATCACAGTAGTTGCAGCTGACCCGTTCAACTCAGATCCTGAAGATCCCGAATCAATGGGGGTGGAAGTAAGAGAGAAGTTACTAAAAGGCGAACAACTTCCGACCATAAAGACCAAAATCAACATGGTTGACCTTCCGTTAGGAGCCACGGAAGACCGTGTATGTGGAACAATCGACATTGAGAAAGCGCTTACTGAGGGAGTCAAAGCGTTTGAACCCGGGCTTCTTGCGAAAGCGAATAGAGGGATATTGTATGTCGACGAAGTTAATCTATTAGATGATCATTTAGTTGATGTTCTTCTTGATTCAGCTGCATCGGGGTGGAACACGGTTGAAAGAGAAGGTATTTCGATATCACACCCGGCCCGTTTCATTCTTATCGGGTCCGGAAACCCGGAAGAAGGTGAACTCAGGCCGCAGTTGCTCGATAGATTCGGGATGCATGCTCAAGTGGGTACAGTTCGGGACGCTGAACTTCGGGTCAAAATCGTGGAGGAACGAGCCCGTTTTGATAAAAACCCGAAAGAGTTTCGTGACACTTATAAAGCGGATCAAGAAAAACTTCAAGAACAAATCTCATCAGCCCGGAGTCGGCTTTCTTCTGTGCAAATTGACCATGAACTTCGGGTCAAGATCTCGAAAGTTTGTGCTGAATTGAATGTGGATGGATTGAGAGGCGATATTGTGACGAATCGGGCTGCGAAAGCGTTGGCTGCTTTGAAGGGGAGAGATCAAGTGACAGCTGAAGATATTGCTGTTGTGATTCCAAATTGTTTGAGACACAGATTACGGAAGGATCCTTTGGAGTCGATCGATTCAGGTGTACTTGTTATCGAGAAATTCTCCGAGGTTTTTAGTTGAACGAAGTAAATGTGGCCCGTGTTTGTGTTTCCGGTGTGCTGGTTTACATGCAACTTAAGGTCTATAGTATGATACTGTTGACAAATGTAGATTGGTTTGATAAGAGTCGTTTGTTAGTTCGATATGCAATGATGTATGTTTTGTTCGAAGTCAATTTGAATTCGTAAAATAATGAGTCGGTTGGGCTAGGTAACGGGTCAACAATGATATTTTTTAGTATAAATCAAAATGGGTTGGCTCGGGCTCCCTCAAAGACGTTTGAACTTCGTTTGTATCGCTCCCACCGATCTACCATAGTACTAGACTAACAGGTCATGGGATCATGGGTTTGTATGCATGGGTGTGTACTAAACTATAAAAGTATTTTATCTTGATAAACTGGTTACTAGTGCCAATCCAGTAACCTATCTAGCACGATAAGTTAAACGTTTTGTGCATGTCATAAACGAGTTAAACCCGTTTAGACACGTATTCAATCGACTCATTAACATGCCAACCCATTTATGTGTAATTATGATACCCTTTAAAAAAAGCACATGATTACATAAACTTACAGTTACATCGTATACAATACACATTGGCAATGAATGCTTACATTGAACAAGTGGCATATTTGATATTATAATTCTAGAAACATTTAGAATCTGCTGTAGTTTTTCTTCCAGAATTTAGGCATCCTTGGTTCAAACTCTGGTGGGCACTGGTAAACTAGCGACGCCGTTGAGATCAAGATCCCGGCAGTTAGAGCCCATATCACATACACCATGTTATTTGCTTTGAAATCAAAGTAATGAAGCACATATTTGTCGCCTTGAAATTCTCTATCCTCATGTCGTCTGTTTTCATCCTGTCACAACAAAATCCATATAGAAAGATTTAATTTGTGGAGGTGGTCAAATGGACGGGTCAGATAGGTTGGGTAACGGGTCAACTGAGTTTTTTGTCAAAATGGGAACGTCGATTTGGGTTGACCCAAAACATCCCCACCATGAGATCTTTACGGTTCGGTCTGGACGGTCGAACCGCAAACTACAACGGTTATAAACACCCCCTATCACTCTCCCTCTGGTTTGTTGGAAACTTTTTATAGACAATTATCGAGTCAAATGGGATCACGAAAACTATAGCATTACAAAATACTTTAATTTCTTATATAAAGCGACTTAGAAGATTGTGTGTACGTTTGGGACAATGTTTCGATTTTTCTTTACAAGCATCTGACCCGTTAGTGATAGAACATAATCCAATTTTCTGTCTCTAGTGATTTGAATTGAATCTATAACAGCAGCTGAAAATGGTGTAGAAAATCAAGAAAACGAACCTTGAGAAACATTTCAAGAGGAGCATAGAATATGGACTCTACTTCGTCAGCATTAAGAACTGGACTAAATGCTTGCTTATTCCATAGTATACCAAGCACTGGAACTACAGTAACATTCTCCTGCCATCACAATCATATAGTTGACATCATGTGACAGAAAGATTTTGTGGTTTTGTGACTGAAGAGGAAGAAGAGAGGGAGATGTGTTTATCAATTTGTTCAGTGGATTTGAGCTACATTTTACGTTTAACTTTAACGGTAATACAGATAAAACACACTGGGTTAATATAAATTTCAGGTGAAAACAGTCTGAACATTATCTTAATAATGATTTTTGTACATCATATATTCATATTAATATGTTAATTATTTATCAATCCTTTAAACACACACACACACATCATATATTCATACTAATATGTTAATTATTTATCAATCCTTTAAACACACACACACACACACACACACACATACACACACAACTGGCGGGTCAATCAACCTATCCAACCCGCTCTAAAAAATTTACCAGCTTCGACCCATTAACCAACATGCCAATTCGGTTAGCTATACAAAGAAGTAATATCTAAAAGAAGATATATGTATATTCAATGAGATAATAATGAAGTTCACAACACAAAATTCTAAAAAATTTGACAGTTTTAATCAAAATGGTACATTATAGTAAGATAAATGAGTGGATGCCTTTGTAAATTTTGGAAGTCATCTTCAGATGTAAGCAAAAAGAAAGTGCTACTTAAAATTTTGTATCATATATAAGTAGGTTGTTCACATTATAGTTTCACCAGTTTTGATCAAAGTTCGAAATCAAACTGCTAACTAAATTATTAGCAGCTTGGCAGATTAACAGCTCGCTATTCAAAAGGGGGTAGCGGCGCAGCTTGTTGCCCGCTTACCGGCTATCTTGGTGTAATTTGTTTGACCTTATATATAAATATAAACTCTGTTTCATCAAAAAAAAAAAAAAAAAAAAAAAATCATTAGTTTGTTTAAAAAATGTGAAAATGATAAAGATGGTTGATGAACATAATACATGTACATACTGCATATTATAAAATGAGAAAAAATTATTAATAAACGTTAAACTAGCTGTTCCAAGTTTAAAACCATCAGCCCGTTAAACCGCTAAAACCAAACCGTATAATTTTAAACTTCTTGGTTCAATTTGAACGGTTCAATCGGTTTCACTGGTTTATGAACCCTCCTAAATTTAACACCAACATAATCTTTTCCTAACTTATATCTCAAGTCACCACAAAAATCCAATTCATCAGAACAAAGTATCACCTTGGTTACAAATGGTTCAAGAACTGTCACAACATCCACAAGAGCAGGATCCAAACCAATCTCCTCCTCCGCCTCCCTCAACGCGGTCCGAATATCATCCGCATCCCCTTCATCCGTCCTACCTCCGGGCAACGAAACATGTCCTGCACAACAAGCACATTTCAACTTCATTCAGACATTTCATCAAACACCTGGTATGCACAATTCTTTTACCAGAGTATGACGACAGTTTGGATGATCTTTTGGTTAAAATAACATAGATTTCATCTCCTTCGTTGAAAAGACAAATAAGAACTGCAGATCTGTTGGGTTTTTTGTGGGTTTGAGATTGGTAAAGTTGATCATTTGAATGTGGGGTTATAGAGTTTGATTGACGGAGTCTTTGGGATATGTCTAGTAGTTTTTGTGATCTTGAGAAGTTGTTGGAATCCATGAGCAAGATAAGATTGAGAATTTCTGATTAACAGAATTAATATTTGGCTCCCAGTTTTATGGGCAACATCGGTGTATTAATGACAACGTACGAGTAACAACTACTAAGAAATGATTAGAAAAAATGGCAAAAGTATCAATTTATGTGACTTCTTGCAAATCCAGCTTTACTGGAAAATGCCAAAATGGATACGTTTTAGGTAGGCATGTGAGGTAAGATTTAATACGTACTCTCCTACAAACCTTGATTGATTTCATTCAATTCAACCGGCAATGAACCGTCTTCTTAAACTCTACAATATGAGATTTAGATTTTAGCTTTTGGATTTGTAACTTGTAGATTTTAGAATTTTTGTTTCTATCATTGTATCTTTTTATTTGGCAGGCACTGTCTTTTTTTTTATTTATGGTATTGTATTTTTTTGCGAGTAAGACCGTGGGATATGGTGGGGCGTGGGTTGGGGCATGGTGCGACACGTGGAGTATGTGGCACCCAAGACCAAAAGCCAATTTCAAAGGGGTATGGTGGGGCGTGGCTGGGGTGGCGTGGAAAAAAAAAGTCAATTTCAAAGGGCTGGTGCTCTTAGCCAACGAGGTTCCGCCAAGTCATGTTCGTAGCCCCGCCCAACGCCCGGGCTGAAACCCCCTGCCCAAGGGGCCACGCCGAAACCCAAGCCCACCCGGGGTGGTGACGTGGACGTTTGTACCCAACCCACACCCCAACCCACCCCGCCCCATACCCCATAGTCTAACTGTGTTTTTTTTTTAATATTGTGTTATATTTTGCGATCTTTCTTTGTATAGTTCCTAGATTTAAGTGTGGATTAACTTTACCTACGTATGTGATCTCTTAATTTTAAATTAAGGGTCCTTGAAATTTTTTATTTTATTTCTATAGTACATAACTTGATTAGTGAGTACTTTTTGCGCATTAATTTGACTTCAAGTCGTTATTATTATTATTGTTTTTTTTAATGAATTGGCTGATGATATAGTGGCAGGGAAACGGACAACAAACAAACTGCGCCGCAACTACTTTTTGAATAGCAAAATCGATTCTACTAAACACAAAGCTATGGGTCTTAGGTGTTGAGAAATTACTACGCACGATCTGCTAAACCTTGTTCAGGAATTACACGGCTTCCGAGACTAAGGAACCAAATGTATATTTACGTATAACTATAATTTTATATATAAGTTCATATTAATTTCTTAATTACTTTATTATAACTTTCTGTATAATACTGTAATAGTTATTAACAATATATCTTTAACAAATTATAGAAAAAAGTTATTACAATGCTTGTTTAGACTCATCGAGCTCGAATGTGAAGTCCGCACACGAGCACAATTATTTAATGAGTTTTATTATATATATCCACGCTCGTTTAAGCTCGACTTGATTTAAGCTTTTAGCAAGATGATCTTGAATAACTCACGTGCGGCTCGACCAGTGGCGGACTTACAATGTTAGTAAAAATACCCCTTAACTCTGTTTCCGTAGTGTAAAAATACCTCGCAACTTCGTTTTCGTTATACAAAGGATACCCCTTGTCTAAAAAATAAAAAAACTAGGATACCCTTAAATTTTTGGGGTACCACACTTTTTTTAACAAAGAAGCTAGCCATCTTATTAATAAACAAAGAAAGGAAACAACCCATCTCCATCTAGCAAGTAGCTAGCTAGATGGAACAACAGAACCTCAATTTAGCATTCCGAAAAAAATCTATACTATCTATAATAAGAGAAGATGAGCTGATGTAAAACTGCCTACATGTCAGCTTCTAAGGTATGCCACATGTCAATGATGATGTCATAATTCCGTTTTTTATTAAGATAAATTACTGATTTTTTAAGAGGGAATTTCAAAATCAATTTCAAAATTCAAATCATAATTTTAATCCTCCTCTCTCTCAAATATAGTCCTGCCTTCATTTTCAAAATTCAAACCGGTCATCTTCACACATCTCTCTTTCTATCTTCAACTCGGAAGAACATCTTCACACCTCTCTCTCTCTCTCTTCAAATATGGTATGTGTTTCAGCTATGGAGAGAATCAGTTTAGTTTAGGGGTTTTCTCATCTTCGCTGATTTGCATAACGACATTTGAAGTTCCAGTCTTTTCTCTCCTCTTTCTTTCTCTCTCTAGGGTTTCAAAAGAGTCGTTTTCCCTGATCGGAGTGTGTTTGATAACTTAATCATCAGGTAATTTTCGTTTTTAGGGTTTGTTATCGGTTAATTCCAATCTTCCTTTGCTAACATGAACTCTGAATATCTACTCGCAGCCTGAAGAAGATGAATCTAACAAGCCAAAGTCAAAAGTTCATGATGATAAAGCTGATGATGATGACAGTGGAGAGGTATAATTGTATATGTTTATATATAATCTTTGACTTGAACAAATTTATGTAGTTTTGTTCAATTTTGTTTAAGTCTGCTTCCTTTTTTCGTTATTGTTTTAGGTTGGAAAGCTTCGAGGGTGGGTTTTGGGTTGGAAAACAGGTTAGATTCAGAACTTATTTTAATTAATTAATTTAATATTTTATTGTTTATAAGCGTAGCATAACTGTTATTTGAAAGATCGGATTTTGTAGAAGGGATGTTAAACTCTTATATGTGATTCGAGAACATATAGTTAAGACTATGAAGAAAGAAGTGTGTTTGTCTGATGGTTGGCGTTTAGGCTTGCAATGCCGCGATCATCGGTTCGATTTTAAGCGCATTTTTTTCATTTTTACTTCCATTTTTAAGTCTATTTTTAATTCTGTTAGTGTTTTTAATTTGTTTTATGGTAGTTCTGTGGTGCTTCAATTGTTATATTTGTCACGTTTTCTTTTCTTTAATGTGGACCAAGTAAACAAAGATTTACATATGAGAGATACCAAATCAAACTCGGTTTAGAGTATTACAAGCAAGCAATAGCTCTTAGTTTTGCGCAGTTAGAATAAGTTATAGTAACTTCCTACTGGTGAATTTTTATGTATGAAAATCCCTTATACTTTTAAGAAAATGAAGCTTAATTTTAGTAAATTATATTCATATGTTTCAAGTTGTTGCAGAAGCAAGAAGCTCAGAAGCTTTTTTAGCGCTCTGTTTATTGACAGCTACTGGAATATCACTTATAACTCAGAAAGACTTTGGTCAACAGATGGATGAAAACAGATGTTTGAAACCACTGTCGGGTTAAAACAGTGTTTTGTGGAGAAAACAGTGGTTGAAACCACTGTTGGGTTAAAACGGTGTTTGAAACCATTGTTGGGGTAAAACCAGTGTTGTAAAAGTCTCTAGGCGGTCCCTAGTCGGCCGACTGGGGAGTTGGGAGTAATCGGAGTACTCGGAGAGTACTCGGGGAGTACGCGGACATGGTAAATATAAAGAAAATTAATTGTTATATATTATTTATGTGTTAAAATAAGCATAATTCATGTCAACTGAGTATAATTTAAAATGAAACATGTTTAAATTTCAAATATTCTGAATACAAGTCCGACTAGTCCGAGTACAAGGCCAAGTAGTCCGAGTAAAAGGCCGAGTAGGCCGATTTTGACCGAGTTTGACCGATTAAAAGTCAACAAACCACGTTGACCGCCTAGACCGACTAGGCCGACTATGTCCGACTAGGCGCCGACTAGGCCGACTAGGCACCGAGTACTCCCGAGTAATCCCGAGGCCGACTAATTGAGACCGCCTAGGAGGAAGTCGCCTCGGAGGGGGTCCGAGGACCGAGTACTCGCCGAGTACTCGGCCGAGTACTCGGCCGAGTAATCCGACTTTTACAACACTGGGTAAAACAGTGTTTTGTGTAGATAACAGGCTTGAAACCATTGTTTGGGTTAAAACGGTGGTTTGAAACCACTGTTGGGGTAAAACAGTGTTTTGTGTAGATAACAGTGCTTGAAACCACTGCTGGGTTAAAACGGTGGTTTGAAACCACTGTTGGGGTAAAACAATGTTTTGTGTAGATAACAGTGCTTGAAACCACTGCTGGGTTAAAACGGTGGTTTGAAACTACTGTTGGGTTAAAACATGCGACTTTTTTTAAGACTTGTATCGATTCAAATCATATATATACTTTTTGGTTGTTAATTAGTAAGACTAAGATGATTTTGTGTTGTTGTGAATGATTTTCATTCTAACTGTGATTATTTGGATCTAATTTCAGGCTGCTATATAATCGTTATCCAAATCGATCCAATTCTATGGTATTCTCCAGGTGTGTTAACATCAACTGGGCAAAATGGTTCAAATGCTCAGATATGGTCGGGACAGGAATCGGGATCGTCACAGGTATCATCATTAAACTACATAAACATAGTTGTTTGACGTTCGATACTCGAAAACTATTCAATCTATAAAACTTCTAGCATTCAAGGATTTTACGATGAAGAAAAAGCACAAACGTATGCTTATAGCGGAGAATCTTGAACAAGAACATGAAGAAAAAGTAGCAAGTGCGGAAACGCAAGATGAAGCGAAAAGCCATAGCGAAGAAGAGAAGTTTTACGATGTTTGTGAGGCAGAAACGATTAAAAAAGCACAAGCGTATGCTTATAGCGGAGAAACGAATGATCCGTCTGAAAAAGCGGATTATGAAAATCACAAGGCAGAAGAAACTTACGAGAATTCATCTTATGATGAAGAAAAAGAAAATGATAATGTGATCGATGCAAGCAATATTGTAGATGATACAGAAGAGGCCTACAAAGTTGACCAAAATTATGGCAATGTGGAATCAGGTCATGATAATGATGATGTCAGCTCAAGTCACCAGTTCCAGGTAGAATACGAAAAAATAGTAGAAAAAGAAAATTTTGAAAACATTTCTTCAGATGAAACAGAAGACAACAAGGATGAATGTAAGCAAAGTCCGATAATCTGGAAAACCGCGGTATTGCTGATGTGGATTTTGGACAAGACGATGTATGATTTACATCCTCTTCGGACATGATACATGGTATGGAGATAGAGGTTAAAGAATACAAAGAAATAGAAGAGACTTTTGAGAAAGTAGAAGAAAACAACAACGTCCAACAAGCTCATGAACAAACAGCTGAAGTTAGAGTAGAAACGGATACAGGAACACCACAAGAACCTAACGATGCATGTAGACAATCCGAGCCAAGCAAAGCGGCACACGACAAAGAATAAAGGGAGCGGGAGAGAATGAAGTTAGCTGTGGAAAGAGCGATCGTGAGGCTCGGGAACGTGCGTTTGCGGAAGTTAGACAAAGAGTAATTGTTGACACTCAAGAAAAGGTCACTAAAGCGTCTATTGATAAAACTTCTGCGCAATCCAAACTTAAAGCCGAACGCGCTTTAGTAGAGTGAGCTACTGCGGAGGCTAGACAACGTGCTTTAGAAAAAGTTATGAAAATGTCTCAGCCAAGAACACAAGTTAACGAGACTAAGCAAACTTATTCTACAAGTCAAACAAATACCGAGTCGGCTTTGAGAAGTAAAGCAAAGTTAGAAAAACATAACAGGATTATGGAACGTGCGGTATGCTTCTTGCTACTTGTCGTAAATTCACTACTTGTAGTCTTATATTAGTCGTTAATATGTTAAAGTTCTACTTCCAGGCCAAGGCTCTTGCGGAGAAAGAGAAGCGCGATCTGCTTCCAGGCAAACCTAGATTTACTGTGTGTTACTTTTTTTTGTGGGACACTTCGTTGCAGCTTCAAACTTATAGAAAAGTAGAAACTGCAATTTTACTATTGGTAGAAAGATCATACTCGATAGCTCTTTGGTCACAAGATAACAAATAAATAACCAACCAATTTGGCCTTTCTTTACAAAATAACTCTCTCACTTTTGTTTTCATGTTTGGACACTGATTTTCATTATTACTGCAGCACCTACAAAAGGTTTTTAATTCATCTTTAGTAGCCTCAGGATTTCAAAACAAATCTGCTCCAGCAATTAAAAAACTAAGTGAAGCTGCCTTCTCGCGACCACGATTGGCAAGAAGAGACCTGTGTAGTCTATTTCCTGAACTGTTCTTTTAGTGTCACTGGTTGTTGATCCCGGTAAACTCTAAAACTCATAAATTACCATTCGATTATTACATTTTCTATCACAGTTTTTTTTATACACTGCACATTAATGCTCTGCTAGGATTGTCTTGATAAATAGTAAAGGGATTTGGAAATTAAATGGGTCAAATGGGTCGAATGATTTGAAAGTTACCCTTTACCTGGCCTATTTTTCTCATAATAGATGTGCTTTTGTCTAAAATGAAACGTGGCATGTGACTTAACTTAATCAAAAGCGGTTAAACTATTTACATTTACGGTGAACTAAAGGCGAACTAAAAAAAAACCTATTTTTTTTCTAAGAATCAGAGTTGCCAGCTTTACAAAACATGACCCAGATTGGACCCAGATTGAATGGATCCAAATCACCACCTTTAATTTTAATATTTGGGGTAGGTTTTATATAAATTTATTTTTTTGTGTTTTAGGTGGGACAAAAGAGGGAAGGGATGGTTTGTAATTTGCAAGACACTCAACTTAGGAAGAAAAATAGGCTTATGACTTAATCTAATAAGTGGATAATTGTGGATACATCAAGAACACCAATGACACAAAGGTAGTAGTATGGTCGGTTGAGAATTCTGAGTGTTTTCATATGTTTTGAACGCTTGGTGCTTATTATTCTTTAGATCTTTAAAAGACGTTGAATTGCAAGAGTTTCGAAGTACCTCATCCGCAGGTAATGTTCTTTGTTTAATCAATTGAATATCATTTGGTATTTGTTTTGTTTGTTGCTTTAATTCGGGGATTTTGCTTCTTCAGCTAGAGCTTTTGTTGGTTTTATTTTTCATTGCGTCTTCATCTCTTAAAACCTAGATTCGCTATTTTCTCCTTCACGCTTTCTTAAACTCTACGTACATTCAATTGTTTTGCCCAGAAGTTCGAGAAACAAATCTCACAAGCAAACCATATATCGAAGGAGGCACGTGAATTTTCCGGTATCTATGATGATTTAAGAATTGGTAAGTTCCTCACCTCTACTTCAATTGTTAGTGATTTTGGTTTTGGTTTTGTTCTTTCGATTTCTACTTCAATTGTTAACATTTTGGCTTTGTTTTAGTAGAAGTACTTTTGATTACTGTTTGTTGTACGTAAAAACAGACATTCAAAATCTCTGATTACATAAAACCTATAGTTTTTCAAACAGTGTTTTAATCTAAGAAAAAGTGAAAGCACTGTTTTGGGTTAAAACAGTGTTTTGAAACCACTTTTCGGTTAAAACAGTGTTTGAAACCACTATTGGGTTAAAACAGTGTTGTTAAAACAGTGTTTGAAACCACTGTTTTAACCCAAAAGTGGTTTCAAAACACTGTTTTAACCCAACAGTGGCTTCAAACACTGGTTTCAAGCCCTGTATGGTGTGTTTGGCTCCTGATTTAGATCATATCTTAAACAATTAAATGTTCCCGCTGCGCTTAGAGACAGTGATACATTCAAATAGAGAGAATTGCGAAGCTGACTGGTTTAAAGTATAATCCCAATCAACCTACTAATAAGTTAATGGGTCAAAACCACCACCTTTGTTTAAAATAACAACTCTATGTTTTGAATCTCAAGTGTTTGGAATTCTGATCCTATGTGATTTGAGATACGATTATTTTGTATTACTAAACGGTAAATTTATTCAAATTTCAGGTGTTTAGCACTTCAATCAAATGCTTCTGAATGAAGGTGTTGCTGAAATAGTTAGGAGATAGTTTGTAACAAAGGCGTGTTTGAATTTTTGAACTTGCCCTTAGAAAGAATATTGAAAGTGGTGTTGATTTTGGATCTCCTGATGAATAAATATTGTTTAATGGGCTTGGCCCTTATCGATATGATAGTATTCCTATTCCTAATGGTATTAAATACCATGTGATAAATGTGGAGTATGTTTTGAGGTTTCTTTAAGTATAAATTCAAAACTTTGGTTATTTTATGAGCGTTAAATTGATTATTGTGTTTACTACCTATTAAAATTAGGGGTGGAAAATACGGGCTAAAATGGGTCAGGTTTGATTGACCCGAAAAATTGTATACGCAAAAATATGTAACTAACACATACTAACACATACTGTCTTTAACATTGTTTTATAAAGATATGTAACTAAACGCAAAAAATTTAAATGATATATTATAATCTGTTTTTTAGTATTTGATTTCGATCGTTATTAAACCTTCACACGGGTCTTACTACTAGTAGTTAATAATAAAAGAATTAAAATACAAAAAATTAATTTGTTGAATGAACAAAAATAAACTAAAAAGAAACCGAGGGAAGGGGAGGAAGGGACCCAAGACCTAACACCTACAAACAATACGCCTTACCACTTGATCATAAGTTCTTTTTGTTATCTTAGACGAAGCAACCGGCTTAAAAACACTTAAGACGCAGCAAAAGTGTGTGTGCCCGAAAATTACATGGATTAACCATTTAGAACACCATAATACAAGTTTAATACTTCTTTTCCACAAATTATATTAGGGTCTCAATTTCAACCAACATATTTTTTTTGAACGGCAAGGAACGACATGCCAATCACCGACCGGCGCCAGCATCTTGGCTCTCCCACATGCGCGGAAACCCGACCTCCACCCGCCCGAAGGCACACAGTGGAATAATCGGTAAAACCTCGCCTCTCATCCGAGACGAACCGGTTCCACCCGTATTCGCCGTTCACCTGGATGCCGCAGAAAATATAACATATAACATATTAAAAGTCCGTCAAATTCATGGTTATACCCTTAATAATTAAAGGACCCTAAAAACAACCACCATCCCCTTCGCGTTTCTTTTTTGTCTCCATCGTTTGTTCTTCCTCACTTTGTCGCCGTCGTGTGTATGCATACATACTAAGGTCAGATTACCAGTGAAGATCGCGGAGAAAGTTACTGAACTACTCGTCGCCATCGTATGTTCTTCCTCACTCAGTTGTCTTCATGTGTAGGCATAGATACTAAGATCAGATTACCAACGATGATCGTGGAGAACGTTAATGAACTAATCATTGCCATCATTTGTTATTCCTCACTCTGACGACTTCATGTGTAGGCATAATGATGTGCTAAAAGTGGTTAAATAAAAAGAACTAAAATTACCCTAAATCTAGACACTCTAAGCTTTAAATTTATAAACTTAGACTCGATCTAAAACTAAACCACACAACCGGAAAGTGTACCGATCAGTATAGTATAGGTAAAGTAAGTCCGGATATCGAACCCATGAGACTCTCTAATTACGTTAATTACTTTGTCTAGAACTAAACTGACACGACATTCAATTTTTTTATATATATGTTTGAGGGGGGGTTTTTTAAATATCCTAAAATTACAAAATAAAAGACTAATTAAACAAAACAAACAAAACACAAATTAAGGCATAGGATTAAATTCTATGATGATAAATGAACTATCTAGGTTAGAATCCCACTTGTTATTAACATATTTTCTACCGGATAATTGTGTAATATGAAACCGGGATCTTTAAATATTAAATCCTAAGAGAAAACAAATAGGTTTCCCAATCCTTCTCGGGAAGACATCTATGTAACTCTAAAGATTTATTTTTATTACCGGTTAATCTAGACTTCCTGTCGGTTATCTAGTGTTCTAGAAAAGTGCTTGAAAAGACTAACTTCCTTTAGGTTGTAAATCTAAAGCAATTTAAGGAACTTGATTTGGTTTAATAGACAAGTTAATGATAATTGAACTAAAACCGGGTTTCTTTCAAAACACAATTCTAGTAATACACTAAACTAGACCTATTAATATTTTTATACTTTTCGGCGCTAAAAATAGTAGAACATTAAAACCGGATTAATTTTTTATCATTATTTCTATGGTTTATTGGTCATTTTACCATAAGATTACCCAAACCCGCTAAGACTTGAAAATCAACATTAATTCTTTTTATGAAAGACATTCAACGGAATTTATGTGAAATAAATTATCAAAATATTAACCAAGTTAAAATATGCATATACACCAAACTAGAAACTTCAATTATTTACTTAACTAGAACAAACCATAATCACACAATAACCGGTAAAAACTACATTTTTAACAAGTGTTCATCATAACCTAGATAGTTTTAAGTGTTTAGCCAAGCATCATGGTTATGAAAATCATAATAACAATACTTAAAATAGAATTCATTGACAATTTATAGAAATTATGAAAATGAAAACAAGAATTGTAGAAACAAGCCTTAGGTCTTCACTTCAATTATCTTTAAGATCTTGCCACTTGATTCCTAGAGCTTAACCACTTCAAAACCTTTAGAAATTTGCTCTCCAGGTTGCCTTCTCGATGTTCTTCTCCTCCTTCTATTTGTTGGCAGCCTTCCCTCTAAATATTAATAATAACACATTGGCCCAACTTATGATGTTGTCCCATATGATTGCCCTCAATGTAATGGGCTGCTAATTATTCACGGCCACCTCCAAAGTTTTTTTAATGATTATGTGCCTCCAAAGGTATTTTAAAGATATATGATCCGCTAATATTTGCTTTCCAGCCGAATCTTTCCAATTTAATATTAGTCCTCCTCAAATAATTTCTATCAGCTTCTTTCAATTCCATATGTTAGATGATGTACAACTCACAATATCACTAAAGAAAATAATACATGTGATGCCTTCTGATCGATGTCATCATCAGAATCATAAAGAGTCTTTTCTTTTTTTCATTTTTTATTCATCCACTCAACAATCAAATAAATAGATGAGAGCCTTTTAACTTATAAAATAGGGATAGTGGCTTCGGCCCACTCACAGAAAATAGCTGCAATTTTACTTCGGTTTCTGACACCCTACTTTGCACAACTGGTTGATTATTCCTTTATTACTTGTTTTCACTCCATTTACACGAGGACCTGGCAAAACACAAAATAAAACAAATTGGAAACTAAATAAAAGCAAATAAAAACCATACAATAATTATACATTTCACACGGGACAAATATGTATATTTTACTACACATCAAATATCCCCACACTTAACCTTTTGCTAGTCCCTAAGCAAAGTCTTAAACAACTGTACAAACTGACATTCAAACGGTTAACTTAAAATAGAAAATTAAACACATAAAAATTAATGTACAAAAATGATTTAAAATTAGCTAATAATGATAAAGATGAGAAACTAAATGTGATTTTTCAAAAATAGAGTTTTATAATCAATTACTCACTTACTTGCATCTTTGATTTGCTTCACTCGGCTCACTTGTGTAAACTAGTGAATGGTGCACTAGTAATTTTCTGTGATCACTCAAAAGCCGGGCCATATAGTAACATTATCATAAGCTTGTAATGAAATCTCATCTTTACCAATTAACATATAAAAATCATATAAATCAAGAGGACTTTTATTATGGGTTGTAACGTGGCTAGGGTTTAAGGGTAGGAATATATGGCTATTTACTGGGTGAAGTGTTTCAATCCGGTCTAGCAAATTATCATAACAAACCTTACACAATTTTTTTAACACACATACTCACAAACCAAGTGACTCTTTTAAGGTCAGACCGTCAAGACCGGTTTTATCCAAGATGTGAATCAAATCTTTCTTAACCTTGTAGTGAACATTACTTCCAACTCTAACGGACCGTTCGGCATCGAGCCTAATAGCCCCCACCCTCATTAGAAGCGTGTATTCATGTTGGGATTCAGTTTGACTTCTTCTACATCTTCCTGTGTGAGACCAATTTCCACAACCAATACATTTGTCGTATCGTTTAGCTCTTCTTTTCATAGCACTTTTGGATGTCCCACAAAATGGTGGCGTTTGTTCTTGTTGTCGCCACTTTTTTCTAACTTCATTACTTAAGTGAAATATTTTCTCTCTTAGTTCTGCAGGTAATCTTGGTTTCGCGAATTGTAGACAACAAAGCAAATTTAAATCGAATGAATGCATCTCCAGTTCTTTAAAGTTTGCCGGTAAAAGACCAAAACTAGATTCTAATGAAAGGAAAATTAAACTAAACCGGAATTCACACATGGGTTTAAAACAACTGAACAGGAGAAGGCTCAACATGGTTTACTATTGGATTTTTTGTTTTACTTTTTTTAGAGGTTTAAAAGAAAAGGGTAAACAAATGGGTTAATCCTATTGCCTCTATCCTCTTTATACAATTTTATAGTTAATGATTTTGATAAGTATATCCAAGACAAGTTCTGAAATGTATACTATTATGTGGCACACTCAATCAAATAAAGTCTTAAGCATATGATGACTGCTCGAGAAAGGCGCAAAACTCACTAAGATTGGGTGTGTATTTTAGATGCAAATTTATGAATAATTAGAAAAATTTCTATTTATGAAAAATACTTTAACATTTTCTCATATGTACAATTATTAGATAAAAATAAGTCAAATATGCACAAAAATAAAACAATAATTATTATTTTTTATTTATTTATATATATATATATATATATATATATATATATATATTTTTTTTGACAAATTCTAAGACTTAAATGATAGTTTCCCATCCCCACACTTAAACTCTACATTGCCCTCAATGTAAGATGGAAACTGACTCAAAAACTAAAATAAATAAGAAATAAAAAAAACTGAAGGCAAATTGGAAAGGACTTAGCTGGTTTTATGACGTGTAAGCTCCAAAACTCTCACCCAATTCAGCTCGATCGTATAGCATTTCGGTCGCGATCGGCTTTGACTCTGACTAGCACACTTGGTAAATTACTTGAAATTGGTATACAGCTCCGAAATCACCCGAATGGAGATTGAGTACGGGTGGTGTGATTCAAACCTGCATAAACAAAAACAAGCAAAAATCCAAGCAGTACCGACTCTAAACAAAATAAATGACTCAAAAATACAAACTTTTACAAAACCTCCCCACACTTGAATTTTAATTAGGAGGTTTCTTATCCAACATTGGTCTAACTGGAAAGTATTTTAGGATGTTCAAACTGGTCAGACCACCAAACTTTAAATTTACCTGGACCAAATTTGATAAAATTCATGTAATGAGGAGGATGGTTGTCTCTGCACTTTAATGTTGCCTGAAGCTTCCTATTATACCATCTTTGTATCCCCAAGTTTTGTTGATCCAAGTTCTTTCTTGCCTTCTCCCGTGTTCTTGTTGGTGTGTGTGGAAATCCAATTGTTAAATTTTCTACGGGTCGGCTATCAAACTCCTCAGCCACTTTCTCTTTTTCTACGTTCGGTATTTGGTTGATCTCCATGACCGGTTCACCTTCAAGTAATTTCTCTAAATAGGCAAGATCACCGATTGGGTCAAATTTTTCATTTTCATAAGTTGGTAAACCTACCAACTCATCACCAAACTCTTCTTCCTAAGATGGTTCATGTTCATCATTCTCATCCTCCATCTTGTCAAGTGGCTCTTCTTCAGCTTCTTCATTATCAGAATCACTTCCGAAATCATATATACTAACTTGTGGCACCGGAGGTGGGACTTCAGCGTCCATTTTCGTCTCCGTGACTGGAGTGATCTCTTCTTCTTCTCCCAATAATCTCCTATATTCAGCCAGCTGTGCATCTATCTCCTCATCACTACAAGAAAAATCAATTATGAACTTACCAGTATTCTCTTCTCGTTCACCCTGCTGAACCTGTTGTTCCTGTTGAACCGGAGGTGGGACTTCAACGTCCATTATCGTCTCCGGCTCTACCAGTGAGTTCAATATTTTCCATATTCTTGCTGATTCAGCTTCCGCCTCTTTTTGCTGTCGAAGCATCTCCTCAAAGAATAGTTTCCTTTCTTTTATCCTATCCACCTGTTCTTGCTCAAAGACTTCAGAATTTTGCTGTTGAGGTTGGTAATATGGTTCATCATACTGGTATGGTTCCTCATATTGGTATAGTTCCTTATACTGATACGAGGAATATTCCTGTGAAAAACATGGTTGCGGCTGCACATAGGGGTTATCATAACAATGTGTGGAGTACCTCGGAAATATGGACAAAATATAGAA
The DNA here is from genome assembly GCA_030545235.1 of Helianthus tuberosus. Taxonomy (NCBI): domain Eukaryota; kingdom Viridiplantae; phylum Streptophyta; class Magnoliopsida; order Asterales; family Asteraceae; genus Helianthus; species Helianthus tuberosus. The sequence continues at coordinate 153,182,496 of CM060451.1, read as the reverse complement.
ATGTGAGGTATACCACAATCGTAACACATGATTGACACTAAAACCAAAAGAAAATAAGAACAAATAAAAAAATTACTTAAAATTAGACTCCTACGACTCCAAAAAGAAAGACACTAGAATACTTAGACTCCTACGACTCAAACAAAAGAAAACAACTAGCACGTATGATGTCAATTAAGTCCAAATAAAGTAATCAACGCAATTGCCAAAGAGTCCCCGGCAACGGCGCCAAAAACTTGATGTGCTAAAAGTGGTTAAATAAAAACAACTAAAATTACCCTAAATCTAGACACTCTAAGCTTTAAATTTATAAACTTAGACTCGATCTAAAACTAAACCACACAACCGGCAAGTGTACCGATCAGTATAGTATAGGTAAAGTAAGTCCGGATATCGAACCCACGAGACTCTCTAATTACATTAATTTCTTTGTCTAGAACTAAACTGACACGACATTAATTTTTTTTATATATGTTTGAGGGGGGGTTTTCTAAATATCCTAAAATTACAAAATAAAAGACTAATTAAACAAAACAAACAAAACACAAATTAAGGCATAGGATTAAATTCTATGATGATAAAGGAACTATCTAGGTTAGAATCCCACTTGTTATTAACATATTTTCTACTGGATAATTGTGTGATATGAAACCGGGATCTTTAAATATTAAATCCTAAGAGAAAACAAATAGGTTTCCCAATCCTTCTCGGGAAGACATCTATGTAACTCTAAAGATTTATTTTTATTACCGGTTAATCTAGACTTCCTGTCGGTTATCTAGTGTTCTAGAAAAGTGCTTGGAAAGACTAATTTCCTTTCGGTTGTAAATCTAAAGCAATTTAAGGAACTTGATTTGGTTTAATAGACAAGTTAATGATAATTGAACTAAAACCGGGTTTCTTTCAAATCACAATTCTAGTAATACACTAAACTAGACCTATTAATATTTTTATACTTTTCGGCGCTAAAAATAGTAGAACATTAAAACCGGATTAACTCTTGATCATTATTTCTATGGTTTATTGGCCATTTTACCATAAGATTACCCAAACCCGCTAAGACTTTAAAATCAACATTAATTCTTTTTATGAAAGACATTCAACGGAATTTATGTGAAATAAATTATCAAAATATTAACCAAGTTAAAATATGCATATACACCAAACTAGAAACTTAAATTATTTACTTAACTAGAACAAACCATAATCACACAATAACCGGTAAAAACTACATTTTTAACAAGTGTTCATCATAACCTATATAGTTTTAAGTGTTTAGCCAAGCATCATGGTTATGAAAATCATAATAACAATACTTAAAATAGAATTCATTGACAATTTATAGAAATTATGAAAATGAAAACAAGAATTGTAGAAACAAGCCTTAGGTCTTCACTTCAATTATCCTTAAGATCTTGCCACTTGATTCCTAGAGCTTAACCACTTCAAAACCTTTAGAAATTTGCTCTCCAGGTTGCCTTCTCGATGTTCTTCTCCTCCTTCTATTTATTGGCAGCCTTCCCTCTAAATATTAATAATAACACATTGGCCCAACTTATGATGTTGTCCCATACGATTGCCCTCAATGTAATGGGCTGCTAATTATTCACGACCACCACCAAAGTTTTTTTAATGATTATGTGCCGCCCAAGGTATTTTAAAGGTATATGATCCGCTAATATTTGCTTTCCAGCCGAATCCTTCCAATTTAACATTAGTCCTCCTCAAATAATTTCTATCAGCTTCTTTCAATTCCATATGTTAGATGATGTACAACGCACAATATCACTAAAGAAAATAATACATGTGATGCCTTCTGATCGATGTCATCATCAGAATCATAAAGAGTCTTTTCTTTTTTCTTTTTTTATTCATCCACTCAACAATCAAATAAATAGATGAGAGCCTTTTAACTTATAAAATAGGGATAGTGGCTTCGGCCCACTCACAGAAAATAGCTGCAATTTTACTTCGGTTTCTGGCACCCTACTTTGCACAACTGGCTGATTATTCCTTTATTACTGGTTTTCACTCCATTTACACCAGGACCTGGCAAAACACAAAATAAAACAAACTGGAAACTAAATAAAAACAAATAAAAACCATACAATAATTATACATTTCACACGGGACAAATATGTATATTTTACTACACATCACATAAATACTAAGATCAGATTACCAGTGAAGATTGCGGAGAAGGTTAATGGACTACGGCTACAATTTTGAAGGTGTTGGTAAAACTACCTATGCTGGGCTACAACTGCATTGAAGTTGCTTGCGAATTTACACAAGTTTGTCCTCTCATAAAAACACTATTCCTTTTTCTTTTATTTTAGAGTAAACTGCAATTTTACCCCGTGAGGTTGAGGCCAATTGGTACTCTGACCCCCCTAACGAAATAATTGCAATCCCCCCCCCCCCCAATGTTGATATTATGTCGCAATTTTACCCCCTGGCCCATGTTTCCGTCACTTATCAATGTTTGCTTTTAATGGTCAAAGGGCAGAAAGGTAAATTCACCCTAATATTGACCTGCAACCTCAAATAATTCCCATTTCATCACTTTGAAACCCTCAAGTTAGCCTACCTCTAAAATCAAGAGTTCTTCATTGGCGATCAGGCATTCTTGAAGAATTACAGTCGATTGGAAGTCTGTTACGAGCATGGATCTGCGATTATGGAAGGTTAGAGCTGAAGATCAGTATTTCGAATCGGATGAAATGTTCCGTAAGTGAGATGCAAGCTCAGAGGGTCTGAATTAGGTCAAATTTGAACCTTTTTCCTATGTTAATTTGTTATTGATGTTTGTTTACAGGTGAAACCCAAACTCAATTTACCATAAAATTTCACCATGGAGGTAATTTTGTAGAAAACCCAAATAGGAAATACTTTGGTGGGAAGATGAACTACATTGATCATGTAGATTTTCGAGTGTTGAATACGGATGTTTTAGAGGAGATGGTTAAGAAATTAGGATACAATGAAGGTCTCTTTTTCTGCATTCATTACAAGGAACCCTATTGTTCTTTGGATTTTGGTCTTAGGACATTAAAATGTGATGTTGACTTAGAGCCTATCTTTGATCATGTGCGTCAAGGAGTCCACATGATAGACATGTATGTTGAACACCGGAGGTCAACAATCTTGATTGAGTCAAGTGAAGTTCTTGTAGGGCCATGTAAAGCAATTGTTCCAGCATCATTTGTAATAAATAATTAGAATCATAGTCTGAATGAAGATGAGGAAGAAATTGAAGATCATAATGAAGAGAGTGAAGAAAGTGATCCTGATTATGAGTATATTGAGGAAGATAATTTGGTTTATGAAATAGAGGTGGATATGCAGAGGTTCAGGGCTAATGTTGAATTTACTAGGGAAGAACTGGATGGTTCAAGTGATGGGGATCATGATGATGAGAGAAGCGAAGAAGGTCATCTGCCTGTAGACCTGGAGGACTTTGAAAGTGGGTCTGATGACAATTCAAACCTTAGAGATAAGGTTGCCAGGAAGATAAGGAGGAGAAACAAGGCTGCTTTAAAAGGACCAAATGATCTGCCATTCTTTGTTGGTCAGCTTATTGCTGACAAGAATAAGATGAATCAGATGGTCAAAGATTATGCTCTTAAGGCAAGGAGGGATGTGTTTATTCTAAAAAATGAATTGTTAAGGTATAGGGTAGTATGTTTTGGAAGTAATCCACCACTACTTGGTCCTGTAAAAAAAGGGAAATGAGGGGCAAAATAGTAAATGCAGCAAAGTAGGGAAAAAATACAAGCACCTTAAAAGGCATACCAAGCCCATCTGCCCTTGGGCAGTTCACATCTCAAGGCATACGTCCAAGGATAAGTGGTGTGTGAAGACCATTCATAATCAACATAATTGTTTGACAACAAGGGCCGTTTCTTTGTACACAATGAGTTTGATTGCCAGAGAGATCCAACCTATGATTGAAAGCAATCCAGACATGGCAATTCATGCAATTCAAAGTCAACTGCTTCGGAAGCATCAGCTAGAAATATCACTACATAAGGTCTTCAGAGCCAAGAGGATAGCAACTACGAGGATTTATGGTGATTACCAAGAACAGTATGGTCTGCTATAGTCATACTGTGATGAACTTCTAAAAGCCAACCCAGGTAGTACAATTAAAATTGATGTGGAGCCATGTAGGAACTCAGGTAGTCCTACAAGGCAGTTTCGAAGGATTTACGTCTGTTTTGCCTCTATGATGAGAGGATTTAAGATGATTGGAAGACCGTTGCTGGGTGTCGATGGTTGTTTCATGAAAGGTCCATTTCCTGGACAAATCTTGAGTGCTGTTGGTATAGATGGAAACAATAAAATATATCCAGTTTGTTATGCCCTTGTTGAGGCAGAAACAACACAAAGCTGGAAATGGTTTTTGCAACTGTTGAGAGATGACCTAGTGTGTACGGCTGAGTCTTGTTTCACCTTCATCAGCGACAGACAAAAGGTAATAACTTCTTAAGTGTTAATTCATAACTTGCAATTACCTTTGGTTGCAAAATATTAGGATTAATTGCAATTTGTATCACAGGGTCTGATTCCAACTATGCTATCTGTTTTTCCTAATGGCGAGCACATATTTTGTTTGAGGCACATCCATGAGAACATGAAATCCAAGTGGCGTGGAGATCTTTACAAGAATTTGCTTTGGTCAGCCGGAAGGAAGACATCTATTCCATATTTTAACAATGCTATAGAAGAAATTAAGACAACAGAACGAGCTATGTATGACTGGCTGAATGAGATCCCATACACCGCTTTGTCAATAGCATATTTTCCTGGAAGAGCTAAATGTGATATGTTGCTGAATAACATATGTGAGGTTTTTAACAGATAAATCATAGGAGCAAGGGACAAGTCGATTATCACATGCCTAGAATTCATTAGGGAGTACATGACCAAGAGGATAGTGAATGTGTCGCAACCCCCGATCCCTTATCTGTCCCGGGACCGGGCGGACGCGAACTCAGAATTCTGGTGGTATCAGTTTGTTAATTTTGGCAGTGGAAATTACATCAGGACCGTAGTTAGGAAATGTTTATCAGAGTAAAACCACCATATTTGATATTAATAATCACATGGGTAAAACCCAAGTTTCTTATTACAACATGTTTATAGGGATAAACCCTATTTTATTGATTTTAAAACATCGCCTTTTAGGTAACTTTTATAGCCACTTTTCCAAGCCTTCAGTGCTGTCCAGCTGGCTTCTATTTGGCTTTCACATTGTGTTACCTAAAACGCGTTTTAAAAACATTTGTCAGTGGAAAATACTGGTGAGTGAATCCCAGTTTGATCAAGAAATAATAATTTAATTTAAACAGTATTGAGGGCGATTACAATGTTTATATCTACCCAATTACTCATTCAGTACTGTCAATCCTAACTTGTGGGTCATATTACACATTGGCTAACTCTTCGTCCAATGGTAACGTTACTCACATTTTTTATAAAAAAACCCCAACATACCGGCAGTAATCGTAGAATTACAAAGACTCAATCACTGCTAAATTGCATTGTAAAATAGTTAAAGTTTTGTAAAAACTGTTTACAAAAAGGAGATTACTCACATTGCTGTCTTAGATTTTCCGTAAGGGTTTCCTGAGAATTATCTATAATTTACACAAATTTACACGCGTTAGTATAATAACCCATTTTAACATTAGTAATACCCTCCCCGAGACGGCATTCCAACGACTACGTCAGGCAGAACCACGACAGCCGTTACGGAACCCTAGATCAATCGGGCAGCGTATCTAATACGTATCCAGGGGTTATAATACTTACAACGGAGCAGAACTTCGCTATTTAGGGGGGTATAATACCCGCTTATATTGCCTAATATTCAGATTTGAGAGAAAGAAATCGATTTCGAACGAATTCTGAATGAAACCCGATGGCCTTCTTCTATAGTTGTTGAGTATGGTCCTCTCGCGGCCCGTATAACACAAGCACAGGGCCTACGCGGCCCGCGTTGACCCCAGGTCAATGTGTAGCTTGTCCGGATCATCAGGTAGGCTTGCCGTGTGTTGGGCCACGTGGCCGCACCGGGCTGCGCCACCTTTTAAGTTCACACGGCCCGCGTGAAGGTTGGGCTAAGGCTTACGCGGCCCGCCTCAAGCCCAAACTTTCAATTTTTAATTAAATTTAATAATATTTAGGGTATATGGGGCCTGTTTTCTCGTATGGGGTGTATTTTGGGACATATTGGGATATTTTAAAACATACTAGGGTGTCGGAAATAATTCAAGGGTGTCGGTTTATTGATGATTGTTACATCCTCCCCACCTTGTTTTAGAGCTCGTCCTCGAGATCTACTGGAACAAGTGCGGATATTTCCGTTGTATTTCAGATTCAAGCTCCCATGTATACTCAGTTCCTCTTTTGGAATCCCACTTTACTTTGACCAAAATTAGTCTCTTATGCTTGAGGTTCTTGACTTTCTTGTCTTCAATTTGTAGAGGCCTTTCTATAAACTTGAGTTGTTCATTTACCTCTATGTCCTTAAGAGGTACTATTAGTGATTCATCAGCTAAGCATTTCTTGAGATTAGATACATGAAACACATCATGTATTCCTGCCATTTCCTCTGGCAGTTGTAGCTGATAGGCTACAAGTCCTATTCTTCTAATAATCTCAAAAGGTCCAATATACCTGGCACTTAGTTTTCCTCTTTTGATGAATCTTACTACTCCTTTCCAAGGAGAGACCTTTAATAATACTTTATCTCCTACTTGGAATTCCAATGGTTTGCGTCGGTTATCAGCATAGCTCTTTTGTCGATCGCGTGTTGCTTTCAGTCGTTCCTTGACTTGAATAATCTTGTCGGTGGTTTCTTGCACTATCTCAGGTCCAGATAGTTGCTTTTCCCCAATTTCTTCCCAACAGATTGGGGTTCGGCACTTTCGTCCATAAAGTGCTTCGAATGGTGCAACATTTATACTTGTGTGATGACTATTATTATAAGAAAATTCTATTAAAGGTAAGTGATCGTCCCAATTACCTCCGAAATCAATTACACAAGCTCTAAGCATGTCCTCCATTGTCTGAATTGTTCTTTCGCTTTGTCCGTCTGTTTGAGGATGGTAAGCTGTGCTCAAATTTAACTTAGTTCCCATTGCCTTTTGGAAACTTGACCAAAAATGAGAGGTAAATCGGCTATCCCTATCAGAAACAATTGATAAAGGTATTCCATGTAAAGAAACAATTTCATTTACATACAACTTAGCTAACTGTTCCATACTAAAAATTTCTTTCATTGGTAGGAAATGAGCTGACTTGGTTAGCCTATCTACAATCACCCAGATTGTATCATTTCCTTTCTTTGTTTTGGGTAATTTAGTAACAAAATCCATTGTTATCAATTCCCATTTCCATACTGGCATTTCTAGTTATTGTAACAAACCTGAGGGTTTCTGGTGTTCAGCTTTAACTTGTGAACATGTTAAACATTTAGAAACATAGGCTGCTATGTCCTTCTTCATTCCTATCCACCAGAAATTTTTCCTTAAATCCTGGTACATTTTATCACTTCCTGGATGGATCGTATACTTAGACTTATGGGCTTCTTCTAATATACGATGACGTAGGTTTCCTAATTTAGGTATCCATATTCTCATTTTATGGAATCTCCAAATTCCATCTGTTCCTTGTTCTAATTCTTTTAACATACCTTTTAATTTTTCATTATCATCCTTGATGACTGATTTTTATGCTTTTCTGATTTGATCATTTAAATCTAATTGTAGATTTAATTTAAGAGAACGTACCCTTTTTTGTTTTTCGTGATATTTTCGACTTAAAGCATCTGCCACTACATTTGCTTTTCCTTCATGATACTGGATATCACAATCATAATCACTAAGCAATTCCATCCAGCGTCTTTGTCTCATATTCAACTCCTTTTGCCCGAAAACATATCTTAAACTCTTATGATCTGTGAATATGGTAAACTTATTACCATAAAGATAATGTCTCCAAATCTTAAGAGCAAAAATTATAGCTCCTAATTCCAAATCATGTGTTGAATAATTCTCTTCATGATTCTTAAGTTGTCTAGATGCATAAGCTATAACCTTTTGGCGTTGCATCAACGCACATCCATAACCTAATTTAGAAGCGTCACAATAGACTACAAAGTCTTCCGTTCCTTCTGGTAACGCTAATATGGGTGTATTAGTTAATCTTTGCTTAAGAATTCTAAATGCTTCTTCTTGTTTTGGTCCCCATTCAAACTTAATGGATTTACAGGTTAACTTAGTTAAAGGAATGGCTATTCTAGAGAAATCTCGAATAAATCTTCTATAATAACCGGCCAATCCTAAGAAACTTCTAACCACAGTTGGTGATTTAGGGGTTTTCCATTTAGTTATCGCCTCGATCTTTGTTGGATCCACATGAATTCCTTCATGATTGACTAAGTGTCCAAGAAATTGTACTTGTTCTAACCAAAATTCGCACTTTGAAAATTTAGCATAAAGCTTTTCCTTTCTTAATAGACTTAAAAGTGCGTGCAAATGCTTTGCATGATCTTCCAGGCAGTAGGTGAATTCTGAATTCAAGTTTTCTGTCTAGCGGCAGTGCTGGTAATTCTTCTGGAAATACATCTGAAAATTGAGACACTACTGGAATGTATTTTAGTTCTTTTCCTTTAGTGTTAGTGATTATAGAAATCAAATACACTATAGATCCTTTTTCTTATATAACTTGTAGTTTTCATCACAGAGATGAATTTCGTGAATCTAGATGGTTTATCTCCTTTAATTGTGATCTTTTCACCTTTTGGTGAATTTACTTGAATTGACTTTTGATCACATAAAATACTGGCTTTATTGGCTATTAACCAATCCATTCCTAATACAATATCAAATCCTGCCAGATTCATTGGGTAAAGGTTTGCCATAAACTTTTGGTTTAAAATTTCTATTCTTATTCCCTGCAAGATTTCAGAAATCCTAACAGTTTCTCCATTAGTTGTTTCTACTAAACATTCTTGTGGTAGTTTAGTTAATGACTGATTTAGAAGTTTGCAAAATGAAGTATTAATAAAACTTTGGTTTGCACCAGAGTCAAATAATACTTTAGCAAAGACATCATTAACTAAAAACGTACCAGCTATCACGTCTGGAATCATCTTAGCTTCATCTGCAGTTAGAACAAATGCTCTAGCATTTTTAGTGTTCTTATTGTTCACAGCTGGAGCCAATTTTGGACAGTTTGGCTTGATATGACCTTGTTCCCCACAATTGTAGCATACTCTATTGTTGGCTTTTCTTCTGCAGTCTTCTTCCTTGTGACCTGATATTTTGCATATGGAGCATTTTCCAGAATGCTTCCTTTTGCAATGCTTGCAATAAGGTGCAGAGGTAGAACCCATATTCCTACGGTTGTAATTCCCAGAACGGAATTCTTGGGTAAGTCTTTGGGCTAGGTTTTTCCTCTGGTCTTCTTCTCTGGTACGGACTAGTTCATCTGTCAAGGTGTTTGCTAGTTCTACAGCTTCTTCTATGGTTTGAGGTCTAGCTGCCTTGACTACATGTCTAATCTCTCCAATTAATCCCCAGATGTAACGGGAGATTAATACCGGCTCTGGTGATGCAAGGGTTGGTACTATTCTAGCATATTCAAAGAATAACTTGGTGTACCCCTTACTATCCACTCCATTCATCCTAAGATTTAGGAATTTATTTGCTATTTGTTCTTTTTCATTAGGAGGGCAGAATTTCCTTTCTATCATATTTTTAAATTCCTCCCATTCCATGTTGTATACCCTATCACTTCCTCTTGACTGGGGGATAGTGTTCCACCATTCTAAGGCTGAGTTCTTAAATAGATTGGAAGCAAACATTATCTTGTCCTCTTCCGCACATTTGCTTATTTTTAGAACAGCCTCAGTCTTTTCAATCCAGCGTAGAGCTGCAATAGGTTCTTCATTGCCCGAGAATTCTATCGGTTTACAGGACCATAATTCTTTGTAAGAACAACCATAAGGCATGGTTCTTCTTCTTTTGGGAATGGGCACTTGAAGTACAGGGCCATTGTTTACGCTGTGTTCTGGTTCAATTGGTCGCTTACTGCTATGTTTACTTTTATTATTCGCTTCCTGGACCGTTTGAAGAATAAATGGCATTGCATCTATGATTCCTTGTGCCACTATGTGTTGGATAGCACTATTATCCACTTGGTTTCCATTGTTATTGACGCTTGAATTCTCATTAACCAAGTTAATGTTACTCTGGTTATCGTTATTCAGATTTCCTTGATTTCCTTCGTCGGCCATCTGAATTTTAAACATTTACCCCATATTAATATCACAAATTAACATTTAATATAGTCAATCACATGACACGCAATTTAGCCAAAAGCGTCGATCATTGCGACTTTACTCTATTCATATACTATGCGTCTATGACACACTAGTACTGAAATAAAAATTACAATACCGACTGAAGTAAAATTACACTAATAATAGTAGGCATCCGTACACACATATTTTATTATTATTTTATTATTTATTTTATTATGTTATTATTATTATTACTATCTCCACCATCACATCTACGGATATGGATTCATCCAGAAATCCATATTGCGCTCGTCATACTTCCAGACGAGTCGCTCTCCCAGTTGTCTCATTCGTTCACTACTCTCTAAAATTTCCTCACCGAATGTCCTAAGTTCTTGTACGTTTTCTGCACTCATTGGGGGTGCAGGTTCTAGGACTGGGTTCGGAATCTGGGGTGTGGGTTCTTGATATGGGGGTGTAGGTGCCTGGAATCGGTAAGGATCTTCTAAGATCTCCCTAATGTATTCATCGTGGTAATAGGGATCTAAAGGGTCCATACCTGGATAGGCTCCTATGTTTTGCATGGGTGTGTCTTCATGTATGGGGTAATGTTGCACATAGTCCCTAACTTCATCCCACCAGGGATCGTAATTTGGGTCTAGGGGGTTTGGTGCTGGTACCCTAGGTATTTCCTCCGGGTTGAAATCATGCATCTCTACTTGGTTTTCAGTGTTTTCAATCTCCATTGGTTGGTCAGGGATTGGTGGCTGTTGTTGGGGTGCTATTATTTGCTCCAGATTAGGGTCAGCTGCAGTGGTTGCTAGGATGTGAATATTGGCTATACCCCTATTTATCATATCCTGGGCATAGGTATTTGTCTCTCTCTTAGCTGCTGCTAGTACCCTCTGGTCTTGTAACTTTTGCATATGCTTTCTACCTCGTGTGCCCCTCTACTGAACCATCCCCTCTTTTTCTGGGGAAATGGCTCTTCTGACTGAGCCTTAAACACAAAGATTCCTTCTTCCCTATCAGCAGAGTACCCTGAGAGGGCAGGCTGAGAAGAGGAGGTGCCTTTGCTTCTAGGCAAACCAGACAATTGACGGTACGCGTCAGATGGTCCTTGGTCGCTCATACTGTAAACTAACAAATAGTCAAATAACACATAATAATTAAATACAATTATGCACGTATTTTCATAATTTATTTCCTAACACATTAAATTTTCATGTCAACGGAACACTTCTGTGGCTGAATCAGTGGCTTGGCACTGATACCACCTTCTGTCGCAACCCCCGATCCCTTATCTGTCCCAGGAACGGGCGGACGCGAACTCAGAATTCTGGTGGTATCAGTTTGTTAATTTGGCAGCGGAAATTACATCAGGACCATAGTTAGGAAATGTTTATCAGAGTAAAACCACCATATTTGATATTAATAATCACATGGGTAAAACCCAAGTTTCTTATTACAACATGTTTATAGGGATAAACCCTATTTTATTGAATTTAAAACATCGTCTTTTAGGTAACTTTTATAGCCACTTTTCCAAGCCTTTAGTGCTGTCCAGCTGGCTTCTATTTGGCTTTCACATTGTGTTACCTGAAACGCGTTTTAAAAACATTTGTCAGTGGGAAATACTGGTGAGTGAATCCCAGTTTGATCAAGAAATATTAATTTAATTTAAACAGTATTAAGGGCGATTACAATGTTTATATCTACCCAATTACTCATTCAGTACTGTCAATCCTGACTGGTGGGTCATATTACACATTGGCTAACTCTTCGTCCAATGGTAACGTTACTCACATTTTGTATACAAAACCCCAACATACCGGCAGTAATCGTAGAATTACAAAGACTCAATCACTGCTAAATTGCATTGTAAAATAGTTAAGGTTTTGTAAAAACTGTTTACAAAAAGGAGATTACTCACATTGCTGTCTTAGATTTTTCGTAAGGGTTTCCTGAGAATTATCTATAATTTACACAAATGTACACGTGTTAGTATAATAACCCATTTTAACATTAGTAATACCCTCCCCGAGACGGCATTCCAAAGACTACGTCGGGCAGAACCACGACAGCCGTTACGGAACCCTAGATCAATCGGGCAGCGTATCTAATACGTATCCAGGGGTTATAATACTTACAACGGAGCAGAACTTCGCTATTTAGGGGGGGTATAATACCCGCTTATATTTCCTAATATTCAGATTTGAGAGAAAGAAATCGATTTCGAACGAATTCTGAATGAAACCCAATGGCATTCTTATATAGTTGCTGAGTCTGGTCCTCTCGCGGCCCGCGTTGTGACACCCCAGGAAAACTAGTAAATTACACAACACAACTAGCTTCCTCAGTAACCACGTGCTAAATTTCGGAACGAAATTTCTTTCAAGTTGGGGATAATGTGACAACCCGAGTTTTCAAGGTCTCTGTTTGACTAACCTTGTACTTAATTGCAAAGTGTGTTTTACTTATTTAAGGTGCATTATGAGTGTTAATTATGATGTGTATTTTATGTGTGTATCAGTTATTCATATCTTGCAATAAATAGGAAGTATATATATAACAACATGGAACCTTAGCCGAAATCCCCTCCTCACGAAGTCACCTCTGAACGAAAACACCCAAGTGTTTTCGTCAAGAGATGGGCCGGCGAAAACGAGAATGGGCTTTGGCCCAGTAGCGAGCAACTTTAGCGGTTTGTTATAACCTATTATTAGAGTTAAATCGCTAAACTAAACCCTAGAGTCTTTCTCCGTGCGACGGCAGTACTGATTTCCTTCCCAAGTTTTCTCTAGCAATCGGTTCATCGTTTTTCTGCTTCGGTTAGTTTGTACCGTTATTTTATGAGCATGATTCTTGATCGATCTTTACATGTTTGCATATGTGTATTTATATCTGATGAGAATATTGTATGTGAAACTTGATGATGATTTAGAACTCTAGGGTTGACATGATTAGATTGTTTGACATTAGGTGATGAAGCCATGTGACCTGTTAGAATTGTGTGTATCATGTGAAAATACTTGCAACCCACTATAAGAAAATAGGTCCAATAAGACAATATGTTGGATATAGTTGTCTGCTACAAACTTCTATGTGCATGTGTTGTGAAGTTCAAAGTGGGCAACTCATCATTCATGATTTCGATTCCATGTGTAGATGTCAGACTTTTATATGAATACATTTAGTATGTCGGCCATCAATATAGAAGTCATGAATGTTGCTGATTAGATAAGATATTATGTGAATGATCGTGATATGATAATGATACAAGAAAAGATGACTGGCAGATTATGGTTCATGTATAACATGTCGAATACTTGCTGATGTCGAATGATGATCATGTATGTTGCTATGCGATGTGTTGTGGATGGCGTGATGATTTTGTTTGCATGATGAATGTATGAATAGATCTGATCGAGTTCATGATTGTTAAAACAATGAAACGGTTAGGGATGATTAGGGTTCCGGGTTGTAACTGTTGACGACGGAATCTTAGGCAAAACACAGCAGCCAACGAAAACACAAAGTGTTTTCGCCGAGTTTTGAGCCCGACGAAAACCAAGGGGTTTTCGTCAAATGAGATTTCGCCAGTTAAGTGATTTCATAGCCCAAGGGTTTTCTCCTAGAGTGTGATTTCGTCCAGTATATGACACACAACTTTTGCTAAGATATAAACTCTGTTAGTCCAGTAAACTCAGTTAGTTGAATTATTCTGTTAGATGTTAACTCTGTTAAGATATGCATGTAACCTTGTTAAATAAGTAACACCGTTAAATATGCAACTCTGTTAGTTGATTTAACACTGTTAGTTTATTATTAACCTTGTTAAGCTTGTTAACCCTGTCAAGTATGTAAGAGAATAACCATGATAGAATAAACTGTGAAGGACATGTATGTGAAACATGAGTTGCATGAAATTGATTAACTGCTTACGTGATGCATGATGTTAATTGCCAAACACACTAGGTGACATAGATCGTGTGTGAAACATTACAAACATGTACTGATTATGTATACGTGCATAACTATAGGACTTGACTGATTTCTTGTGAGCACATAGTTTAGCATACCGAGCAAACCAAGGTGAGTTCACACTCTTACCAAGGCATGGGATTCCCCGGTGGGTTGGGAATGGGATTGAATGATTACTTGTACTTACATCACTACTAGACTACTTACCACGGTCCTCGGATTGGGAAGGATGCCTGTGCCAAACTCTACGTAAAGCCTACGTACTGTCCTCGGTTTGGGAAGGACACTAGTGTTAAAACCTACGTAAATCCTACGTACCGTTGTCCTCGGATGGGGAAGGACACCAGCACTAAACCTACGTACTCGCTACGTACTGTCCTCGGTTGGGAAGGGCACTTACGTAAAACCTACGTAAACTTATACTTATTACTATCCTCGGGTTGGGAAGGATACTTACGGATACAACTAGTCTAGTAACTTACAACATGGGAAGCCCCCACTAGATGAACATACAAATGGCCTAGTAATACACGGCATGGTTATAAACGAACTTACGATTTATTAAACGAACGTATTACTGAACAACCAACTGTGAACTCGCTCAACTTTGTTGTTGACTCTCTGTTACATGCCTTGCAGGTCGTTAGGTATCTATGGAGCTTGCATGGGAGTGGAGAGGAGTCGTTGTGGGACATGGACAGCTGTGTGCCACGCTAAACATTTGAAACATTTAAACTTATGTTGGGTTTACATATTTATGCTTCCGCTAAACGCTTAACTATGTTATGGTTTTGAACACCTTTCGTATTGATGAATGACTTTTATTTATTACTTACAATGTTCAATATGATTGGTGGCTTGATCCTGGTCAGTCATGCCTCCAAGCAGTGATACTCCGTGTGTGGATTTTGGGGGTGTGACACGCGTAACACAAGCACAGGGCCTACGCGGCCCGCGTTGACCCCAGGTCAACGTGTAGCTTGTCCGGATCATCAGGTAGGCTTGCCGTGTGTTGGGCCACGTGGCCGCACCGGGCTGCGCCACCTTTTAAGTTCACGCGGCCCGCATGAAGGTTGGGCTTAGGCTTACGCGGCCCGCCTCAAGCCCAAACTTTCAATTTTTAATTAAATTTAATAGTATTTAGGGTATTCAGGGCCCGTTTTCTCGTATGGGGTGTATTTTGGGACATATTGGGATATTTTAAAACATACTAGGGTGTCGGAAATAATTCAAGGGTGTCGGTTTATTGAGGATTGTTACAGAATGTCAAGAAATTGCAAGCAAAATGTATGGGGCCACTGACACCTCATGCCACTGAGGTCTTTGATGAGATCAAGAAACAGGCTGCTGAAATGTCTGTTTTAATGGTTGATAAAGACAAGTATCAAGTAACAGGTCCGAGATCACAGTGTGTTGTGAATGTTAAACATAAAACTTGTGCATGCAGAAAGTGGGATTTGACAGGGATGCCTTGCAAACATGCAGGTGCAGCCATATGGGATATGTCAAGGAATAGCATTGATGCTGGCATACCAGAAGTGTGGGTTTCTGATGTGTATTGGCTGTCAACATGGAAGAAAGTTTATGACAATGTGATAGAGCCAATCAATGGGCCGGAGATGTGGACTCCTTCACAGTGTCCAACAACACTCATCCCACCAAAGCATCATACACAAGTTGGAAGGCCAAAGAAGAAACGAAAGAAGACATTTGGTGAAAAAGAGCTTGAGCAGGAGTTCGACAAAGGAGGTAAAATGACCAGAAAGGGAACCAGCATCAAGTGTGATAAATGTGGGAACATGGGTCACAATGTCAGGAGCTGCAAAGGACAAGGGGGTGAACAATCCACTGCTTCACAGGAATCACACACTGCCACTCAAGGTGCACCAGTTTACAATCTTTATGAGTGACGGATGGTTTTTTTGGTTTGTAGTATCTGTAGTTGTTTTGGTTGTTTGTCAAGTTTGTTCAAGACAATGTTTGTTTTCATTTATGCACGTTTGACTATGGTTTGTAACTTTAGACTATGTTTGTCATGAAGATGTTTGGTTGTTTGACTATGGTTATGTTGTCATGAAGATGTTTGGTTGTTTGCATATGGTTTGTAACTTTAGACTATGTTTGCATATGGCTGCTTTATTATGTTCACATTTGTGTTCAAATAGAATTTCGGCGAAAAGTGATTCGATTACATTGCAACATTTAGTACAAATACGTGGTCCAAAATACAACATACAACCAAACAAATCTAGATGCTACCCTATTTCCAAAGACAATCATCCAAACAAGACCAATCCGAATCATAACCATGCTCCCCTTCATACGGGTCAAAGTACCAATCATCCTCTTCATCCCAATATGTGTAATCCCATGCATGTTCCAGCACTTCAGGGTCATAATCCTTTGTCGGATATCCGAATATCTTTTCATTATCTGTTTCTTGCTCCAAGTAAGGTCTGAGTATCTCAGAGTCTTGATCCTCAAAGTATACATAACTGTCTGGTTCTTCGGCTGCAACAACGTCTTCATCCTTAGCAATATCTTTCTCATTCTCAACTATATCTTTCTCTTTGTCAGCAATACCTACATAATTACAAACAGCCTACCAAAATAAACATAAAGTAAGAACTTGAAAAGGACCATTGCATAAACTTGAAAACTCATAACTCAAATACAATTAGGGCCAAAATACACAAACTGATCCAACTTCTCTACATTTAACTACTTAAGCAAATAAAGTATAACAATCAAGCCCCAAGTAATCCCTAAGTACATCTTCAGTTTGAACACATCGCCATTCTTGTACCGAGCCAACTGGTCTTTGCACTTAGCCAACTCATCCTTATCTTTAATGCTTTGAATTAAAGCAGGCATTACCTCTCGACAAATCGAACATCCCTGTTCTTCACCAACATCAGCCCGTCTGAGGAATCCACATCCTCCAACCTATAATCGGACATCATAAGCAACACCACAACTCGTAATAATCACAGAAGTACTTTCAATAAGCATAAAACAGAATTCGCTTACACATCGAAGATACCATCTTCCAGAATTAGCCTTTGTTTCTGATTGTTTGTAAACTGTTTGCCCACCACAAGGACAGATAATGTCTAACCTTTGGGTTTTGGCCATTGTTTCCTTCAATCGAAGCACAGAGGAAGAAGAGTTAGACATGATCAGCAACAACGATGAATTTAGGGCTTGCAGATTTGGTGTGGCGATTGAAGAATTGGGGGAGAACACTTGAACAGCGATGGAATTAGGGCAAGAGGTTGGTTTCTTAAATGAGGAAGAGGAAGGGCAGAATGGACAATTCACAAAGGACTAACGGTAATATTAACGTTGGCTGGACGGATGGGGTAAAATTGCGACATAATATCAACGTTGGGGGGGGGGGAATTGCAATTATTTCGTTAGGGGGGGTCAGAGTGCCAATTGGCCTAAACCCCAGGGGGTAAAATTGCAGTTTACTCTTTATTTTAATCCTTTTACTCTTTATCTTTGACACTTTTAACCCTTTTAATCTTTTACATAACCCCCATAGTTTTCGTCTTTTACACTTTTAACCGGTATAATTTTCATCTTTAACATATTTGTCACAAACATTTTCTATTTTTAACCCCCAACACTTTTTCACTTTCAACTTTGTTCCCATGTTGGTCAACTTTGGTCATTTTCTACTTTTAACCCCAACCCCAACTTTGGTCAACTTTTCATCTTTTTCACCTGTACATATTTGTCGTTTTTCGATTCCTTTTGGATTTTGCAAGTTAACATGCTGCAACGCGCGCGTGTAGTTCAATGTTTTAACGTCTATTTTTTACAGTTTAATGGCTCCCTCGAAACTTATGGGTCCAAAGCCGATTTAGTTTTTCTTTTCTATGTTTTACTTTTTCGGTCTAATTGTTGCAAGTTAACACGTTGTTGTTAGAAAATACAATAAAAAATAAAAGGACCAGTCACCTCATCATTTCCTTTTATGAAGATTTGGACAACCAAACAAAATTCTCAATTAAAGACCGTTGGAATCTGTCACCATGATTTGCCAGCCTTTATTTGTGATTGTATTTCCATATGGGTCAATTATTTTCTCTTATTTAGTCTGGTTCCTTTTCTCTTTGTAATATATCATTCATCAATATACAATATTTTCCAGTAGTCCAAAACTCCAATCGTTCATATGGTATCAGAGCAGCGTTTACGTTCGTAACCTGCTCATCATCTACCTTGTTCAAACCTTCTTTTTTCCAAACCCACAGATCACTAACCACCATGGGAGATGAAAACAATAAGAATGATGATCTTGCCCTACAGATTTCTAATCTTCTCAAGACCAGTCTCAACAATCACAACCAAACTCAGAAACAAAACCTTTCAGATTGTTTAAAAATTAGCCTCAAGCTGAACAATCAAAACTATGCCCTGTGGGCTCGAATGATTCGAGTCGCAATCAGGGGAAAATCAAAGGCCCTTTTGAATCATCTTTCGGGAGATCCAAAACCACCGGAATCAACCGCTGTAGAATACAAGCAATGGGAACAAAATGATTTAATAGTGTTCTCATGGTTAATCTAAAATATTGAACCCGCTCTTGCAAGTAACCTAACTGAATTTCCCACAGCCAAAACATTGTGGGACGCGTTAGCCGTTACTTACAGTAGCGGGAAAGATAAACTTCAAACCTTCGATCTCCATGTCAAATCAAACGGGATAAAACAGAATGGTTCGTCACTTGAAGATTTTTGGATCAATATGCAAGGTATTTGGGGGGAAATTGAAAGAAGAGATCCAAACCCCATGACTTGTACTACTGACATAGCAACTTACAACAAAATCTGGTCAGAACAGAAGCTTTTCCAGCTCCTGAACGCCCTTGACCGACAATGTGATACGATAAAAAGGGAGATACTATGGTGGGATCCGCTGCCCTCAGCCGAAGGCGCCTACGCTGCTGTTCGGAAAGAAATGGCACATCAGGGTATATTAGGAACCACCGCTGACAATTCATCCCTTAACAACGGTGTGGCGGCAGGTTTGGCTGCCAACGGATCAAAAGAAGTCGGTCTAGGGTTTCTGTCGAAAGGGCAAACAGGTCAGAGGAACTTCAATAGTGGCTCATCACCCCGGATCGATAAAACCAAACTGAAATGTGACCATTATGGTATGGTGAAACATACCAAAGACCAGTGTTTCAGACTTGTCGGCTACCCCGAGTGGTGGAACGACGGTCACAAAAGGGGGAATAAGGAAGGGAAAGTTGCCGCCACCATAGGTAATACAGAAGACATCGGCGAAACCCAGCCAAGAAACGGCGGCAACCAGTCAGGACTCAGCGGGTTTGGAGGAGTTGCCTTCGCCGGAAACAAGAACACACAAACTTCTGAGGAAATTGATGGAGGTACAGGGCTTGAGAAACTATTTTCAGGCCCCTCTCTTTTTAAGTCTATTTTTTTATCCCACAATTTTAGAAATATTAAAAGGGCCCCCTAAAAATTCTGTTATGTTAGAACAAAATTTAATTAATGATTTTAAAAATGTAAAATCAATATTTTGTGATACTGGCCAAAATTTAATTAATAATTTTAAAACTAAAACACTTTTAAAGAAAGGACCCTCCCAAGAGTCTGACGTTTTTAAAACTCACGAAACTAAACTTTAAAGGCAACCTAAAAATAAAGAAAATGATTTAAAACCCTTTAGACAAGCCAATATGGCAAAAAAATGTTGAAAATTTAGATAAAGCTTGGATATTCGATTGTGGTGCTACGGATACCATGACGTTAGAATTATCTGACATAGTTTCAAAAACTAAACCTAGAATCGACCACATTAAAACCGCCAATGGAGGGATTGTTCCCGTAACAGGAGGAGGAACTATCGAAATATCCCCGACTTTAAAAACTCTCAAATTGTCTTTATGTTCCGACTTTATCACATAAATTACTTTCTATTAGTCATGTGACAATGGAATTGAATTGCACTGTCTTAATGTATCCAACTTTCTGTATCCTACAGGATATCAGGACGGGAGCGATCATTGGGCGTGGCACTGAACACCAAGGATTGTACTATGTGGAAGAAGTGACTCAACATGGTACTGTGCTTCTAGCTCACGGGACTACGAATAGAGAAGCTTGGTTATAGCATAGAAGATTGGGCCACCCTTCCACTGGTTATTTACACCTTTTATTTCCTAAATTATTTCCTTCCAATAAACCATTAAACTGTGAAACTTGTGTCTTAGCTAAAAGTCATAGACATACTTATAAACCGAATAATACGACGGTTAATTCACCTTTCTCTCTTATTCATTCGGATGTTTGGGGTCCTGCAGAAGTTATTGGAGGACAAAACTTTCGTTTTTTTTTTGTTCTTTTTATTGATGATTGCACTCGTATGACATGGATTTATTTCTTAAAACACAAGTCTGAAGTATTTAGTAAATTTACTATATTTTATACAATGGTACAAACACAATTTAAAACTAACATCCAAATCATTCGATCTGATAATGGAGGGGAATTTATAAATGACTCTATGAAACAATTTTTTCAAACAAAAGACATTATTCACCAAACATCTTGCCCCCACACTCCTCAGAAAAATGGTACCGTTGAACGCAAAAATCGTATTCTTTTAGAAATGGCTCGAGCCCTCTTAATAGAGTCTATCGTTCCTAAATCGTTTTGGCCAAAAGCTCTAGCTACGGCCACATATTTACTAAATCGCCTTCCCACAAAAGCCCTTGACCTTAAAACCTCTATTCAAACTTTATCTACCTTTAGTAAACTCCCTCCCCCTCTTACCCTACAACCACGTATATTTGGATGCTCTGTCTTTCCCCACATACCCAAGATTAATCGCGGTAAACTAGGCCCATGTGCTGAAAAATGTGTGTTTTTAGGCTATGGTCCCCACCAAAAAGAATACCGCTGCTACAACCCAAGGAGACGCCATATGTACATTACCCTTGACTGTGATTTCCTTGAAACTGAGTTCTTCTATACCTCGCAACACAGTGTTCAGGGGAAAACAGAGAATAGTGATACACTGAGTTGGCTAAAATGGACTCCTTTCCAAGAAAGAAACCACATTACCCACAATGAGTCACTTACTTCCCACAATCCTGATGGCAATATTGGCCTAACTAGTGTTACTAACCAAGATCCTCCCGGTCTGGTAACTGAGGTAAGTAATTCTCATACACATGAAGATTCACAAAATATTGGGTCTAATGATCATCGAGATATTGATAACCATGACATAGAACAGATAGTGCAGGAAGAACAAGAGGAGCAAGTTCACGGGGAACATGAAGAACAAGAGAAGCAAGTTCAGGGGGAACATGGTATGCCCATACAGGAAGAAACGACTGATAAATACGTTCTCCCACCAAGAGCTAACCGTGGGATCCCACCAAAACGTTACACTCCAGAAAAGCAAGCAAATTCATCAAGGTACCCCATGGCAAACATTGCTAAAGGGAACCTATCTAAAGAAGCCAAGGAGTTTGTTTGATCCTTATATGATGATCGGATCCCAAACTCTGTGGAACAAGCCTTGGATTCAAAGAATTGGAGAACGCTATGGAAACAAAAATGGAGGCTCTTATAAAAAATAATACATGGGAAAAATGTGTTCTTCCACCAGGGAAAAAGGCAGTAGGATGTCGATGGGTCTTCACAATAAAACACAAACCAGATGGAACCATTGAAAGACATAAAGCACGGTTAGTAGTGAAAGGTTACTCTCAAACATACGGGATTGACTACTCAGAAACTTTCTCACCCGTTGCTAAGATTGACACAATTCGGGTTCTCTTCTCAATTGCCGCAAATGAAAGATGGCCTCTTCATCAATTTGATGTTAAGAATGCCTTCCTTCATGGAGATCTAAAGGAAGAAGTTTATATAGAAGCTCCACCAGGGTTCACAAAAGACTTCAACATGAAAGAAGTATGTCGATTGAAAAAAACTCTTTACGGACTTAAGCAATCTACACGAGCCTGGTTCGGCAAATTTACCCTAGCAATGAAAGGATATGGATTTCAACAAAGCAACTCCGATCATACATTATTCCTTAAACATAGAGGTAACCTTGTAACTTGTTTAATTATATATGTTGATGACATGATTAGTACCGGAAACGATGAAGAAGAAATGAAGAAGCTAAAGGCAAACCTTTTTACGGAATTTGAAATGAAGGACTTGGGACGACTTAAGTATTTTCTTGGGATTGAAGTACTAAGGTCTAAACAAGGGATTTTTATATGTCAAAAGAAATATGTTCTTGACCTCCTAGCCGAGACAGGGATGATCGATTGCAAGCATGCTGACACTCCCATGTTAGCTAACCAGAAACTATATATAGAAGAAGAAGCAGAATTGGCGGACAAAGAAAGATACCAACGCTTGGTAGGAAAACTAATATACCTTTCGGACACTCGCCCCGACATTGCATATGCAGTTGGGGGAGTTAGCCAGTTCATGCACCAACCTCAAAAAGCTCACATGGAAGCGGTGTGGAGAATTATAAGATATCTCAAAGGAACAATAGGTAATGGAGTTCTCTTTCAACCAAATTAACCATCTAAAAATTCAAGCATATACAGATGCAGACTGGGCGGGAGATAAAGGAGACCGGAGATCAACGTCAGGGTATTTTACTATGGTTGGTGGGAACTTAGTTTACATGGAGGAGCAAGAAACAGAAAGTCGTTGCCCTATCCAGCGCCGAAGCTGAATTTCGAGGAATTGCACGAGGCGTGGCAGAAGTTCTATGGATTCGCAAGCTATTAACCGAGATTGGATTTCCTCAAACTGAATCTAGTACAATCATGAGTGATAACAAAGCTGCAATACAAATTTCAGAAAACCCTGTTCAACACGATCGTACAAAGCATGTAGAGGTTGATAGGCACTTCATCAAAGAGAAGCTTGAAAACGGGATTATAGAGCTACCATTCGTTCGATCAAAAGACCAATTGGCAGATATACTAACAAAAGCAGTTAACAGTAGAATCTTCAACGATTGTCTTGACAAGCTAAGTGTTGGAGATCCCACCACTCAACTTGAGGGGGAATGTTAGAAAATACAATAAAAAATAAAAGGATCAGTCACCTCATCATTTCCTTTTATGAAGATTTGGACAACCAAACAAAATTCTCAATTAAAGACCGTTGGAATCAATCACCGTTGGAATCAATCACCATGATTTGCCAGTCACCTCATCATTTCCTTTTATGAAGATTTGGACAACCAAACAAAATTCTCAATTAAAGACCGTTGGAATCAATCACCATGATTTGCCAGCCTTTATTTGTGATTGTATTTCCATATGGGTCAATTATTTTCTCTTATTTAGTCTGGTTCCTTTTCTCTTTGTAATACATCATTCATCAATATACAATATTTTCCAGTAGTCCAAAACTCCAACCGTTCATAGTTGTAACGTGCGTGCGTGATTCATCATTTTGTGTTTACTTATTGTTTGGTTTAACAATTTCGCTGCAAAGTGTGTGTCATAGATACTAGTTAAACCATCAAATGACAGCTTTGAAATGGAGAGTGGGTGTGTACATCATATCCATTGGCGTTAGAGAAGATGAATCAGTTGTTGCTGATTAGTTCCGGAGGACCAGAGTGTTCGAGTCATAGCATTGGGATAATGAAATCGGCGAAGGTTGTTGTGACCAATGACCAGGGTGGTCCGAGATTCATGAGTGACGGCAACAAGTAGCTACAAGAGTATAATCATATGATTCTACATGAACTTAAAATAACAGGATATTTACAACTGTCAATGAATATCACCAAACATGTTTGATCAGCACAGCAAGGTCCATATTTTTTAAAAGGATAGAACCAGAGTTACGATTGTAATTTACTCTTATTATGACAGTAATTTTATCTTACTCTCATCCCTTGCATAGGCATCCTAACCAACTAGTGAGATCAAACATTGTTCTTGTTCAGAGTTCAGACATCAAATCCATGTGCCGTTTGACTTATCGAGAAGGTTTTGTAAAACATATGTATTGTCATATGCAAAAAAGCAAAAACAAGGGGGAAAAACAAAAATGACAATACATATGTTTTACAAAAATGCAAGGATACATGACAAAAATGACAATACATATGTATGACAAAAAATGCAAAGATAAATCAAATGTTTTATTAATTTGGTGTACAACTGAAACAAACTGGCACTAAGCTAACCTGTTCATGAAGCATGAATCATGAATTCAAAAGATTCGCATTTGCAGATAGATTGCAGTATCAGAAGTTGTCTGCAAAATTCTTGATATATCATATTTCGGATTATCGAGATGACTTTCTGAATCATTGATCCTTTCTCGGGGAGGATGCTGGAGTTAAGTCATTCTTGCTTTTACCTCTCTTCATTTTTGCTTTGAATTGGGATTTCAGTACAAGAGTCTGCACGGTGTTTACAAAATTCCCGACAGCCATGATAATAAGGAGGATTCCTGAGGTAACGACCTGCCAAGAGCAAAGTAAGGACTAAGGACCATTCCAACTTTAGCATGATAATAAGACGAAAAACTAGAATTGAACATTTTGGATTGGGTAACGGGTAAAAACAGGTTCGGATAGAAATGAGTCAATTTCAGCAATTGTCCAAACGGTCCGGTCATGTTGCGTTTACCACAAGACAAAAAAACTAGAGGTGAACTTTTAGGAGGGTTGAGTAAAGATTCAAAACAGGTTCGGGTTGAAATGTGCCGATTTTTTAAGCCGGTCAGAATGGTCCAGGTGGTGTTGAAATGACCAACACTATTCTGTCAATATTTTATATTTTTATAATAATCTAGACTTTGGGCAGCTTGACCACTGACCCATTCAAACTTTAGCTATTTGATTATTTGGCC
This sequence comes from Helianthus tuberosus, assembly GCA_030545235.1. NCBI lineage: Eukaryota > Viridiplantae > Streptophyta > Magnoliopsida > Asterales > Asteraceae > Helianthus > Helianthus tuberosus. The sequence continues at coordinate 153,157,305 of CM060451.1, read as the reverse complement.
CGTTAGAGATAAAACATAACCAAATTGGTCCATTTAAAAGATCAAAAATATCACCCGTACAGAAGTTATAGATATGGAGTTTCTTACCTGCCATTCAGAAACAACACCAACCACTGCAGTTTGTAGCAATAGCACACCCACGTATGCTTCAAAAGCCTGTAATGAGAAAATAAACAATGGATGTTTTAAGTATAAAATAGTGTTTTTTGTTCCTCTAGATACCTATACTCCATGTTTTCACATTCCTTCTTAACACTAGAGTTGATTTATGTTGAGATGGAGGAAGCAAACAATACGAACTCGTATAAATTATACATCTGGAGAGATAGATACATATACACCCACAGGTATGTTCATTACGGAACCAATTTTAAGGGAACAACGTAAGCACTTGTGGCTAGCATAAGTACATGTGTGATGTGTCTATGCGGTTCTCTCAGAATTCTCTACTAAATCAATTTGGTATCGGACAATCCTCTCTCTCTCTATATATGTATATATACCCACACACACACATATGTGTGCGTGCGCGTGTGGTGAGAGAGAAATGGCGAGTTACAGCTACAAAATCACAGCAAAAGAAAGTAATACTTATGAGTTTCAATAGTAAATTGTTCTATTCGTTTATATTTCTTGGTGGTTTCCACAAGTTTTCTTTTTTACAATACCCCCTGGCCCCTACTAGAAAATGCTACTTGCGGGATACAATGGCAAAGAACCTTTTGAAAAAATCACTTAGATGAAATGACTACCTTCTGGCCTTATCAATTATAAGAAAAGGAGTAAGAAAATCCATGAGAAAATGTAAAGATGAACACAGGAGATCCAACATTAATGTGAAATCATAAAAACATTTTGATCAACACATGTTGCATACTTTAATTTTTATTTTTCTTGGTGTTATACCCTATGAACTTCCATAGCCCCCAAAAGTAAATTAAATTGCATTATTCATAGAAGCGTAATCAGCTTTCCAGTTCATTTAGATGGAACTAATTAGAAAGTAACTCACCTGCAGGACGAAAAGTATAGGCAACAACAACCATACTTGACCTTTTACTCCAGCAGTTTCACCCCACACAACGTCCATTCTTCTAGCCTACAATCAAAACAAATAGTCTCTAACAATCCAAAGATTCCACAATACAGAAAGAGTGTGCGCTGATTCTAATGACCCTGTGTTGGTATCTTGATTTTGGAGATTAAAACAAAGTGTTGAACGTCGATTGATCAAAAAGTTACAAGGGATTTTATTAACGGCACCTTCCCCATTGCAATGCGTGTATAGAGCCTCTGCCTTTGATATCTGTTTTGTAGAAGCATAGCTACTCCTTGCATGATTGCCCATCTCAAAAACAAGTGTATGCCTTTCTGCAAATGGGTTGAATACACATAAATATTTGGTTCTCACACCAAACATAACAATAATGATAAATTAGTAAATTGTCATTTTCGTCCCTGAGGTTCGGCCAGTTTTGCGATTATCGTCTAAAGGTTTGTTTCTTCGCATCTGGATCCAAAAGGTTTGAAACATTGCTATTTTCATCCAGCTCATTAACTCCATCCATTTTTCTCCATTAAATCAGGGGTATATCTGTCTTTTTTGTTAACTTAAAGGGCAATTCAGTCTGTTTCACTTTATGTACAAGTATTCAAAATACCCTTACTAAACAAAAAACAAAAACAAGTAGGTAAAAAGACGAAAATACCCCTGACTTAAACCCCTGACTTAAGAAAGAAAAATAGATGGAGTTAACAAGCCGGATAAAAATGGCAAGATTTCAAACCTTTTGGATCCAGATGCGGAAAAACAGACCTTTGGACGAAAGTTGCAAAACTGACCATACCTCAGGGACAAAATGACATTTTACTCATAATAAATTAATAATACTATAACCTGCTTCAGGGCACAGTCAGGTTGCTTTTCTATCTCCCACGTGAGGCTGATGAGTGCCATAGCCATAGCACAATAGTGATGGTATATCCACCTGCACCATCAGACACCTTAACTCTCAATAGTTTGCAGAATAAAAGGTTAACAGGACATGAAGAAAACCATATGTAATTACCATGGGCGTATGTCACTTCCATTAACTCTCAATATATTCTCTCGTAACCCTAAGGCTGTGTAGAGAAAGAGCAACCATGCCTGAAACGGGCATACTCGTTATGCTCTTGTGACAACTTTAAACACTAATATACTTTAACAGAACATAATAACCGCAGGCACCTGATAAAGCTGGACAGGTAATGCAGGGAAACAACCATCCCAAATTTGTGACCTTAGCACCAGTAGTAACAATGGGAAAAACAGAAACAGATACGCAGTTCTATCCTGCCCACAGTTCATACAAAAATAACATAAGTGGTCAAATCGAACTATCATATGAGTAACTGAGCAAGTGATAACATCTATCCATAATGAGTCCAAATCATGAAAAACTTACATATTGATATGCAAAATTAAGAACTTCTTACCCTGAACCTATAATATTCCTCCTTCACTTTCAATTGAACATCCTTCCGGTTCGCACGGACATTTATCGGACCAAGAAACATCCTCAAGAAACTTCCTATAATCCAACAGCAATCAATTAAAAAACTAAATTGAACAATTCCCTCTATAATTTGAACAAGGATACAACCTATGTAGCACGGGGACTCCATTTATGTGGCCGTACCCGTCTCGGGTACTCGTCGGGGATGGAAACACCATGGGTACTCGTCGGGGACGTTTCCTAAACGTTTCCAATGTCGGGGACATATCTGGTATAAGTATCCAGCCGTTTCCTTTTATTTTTAGGGTTTTTACCCTTTCAAATTCCACAACCGGCCATTAAATAAATAGACCTATCATATTCGGCTTCTCTAATCTCTAAACTCTCAAGTCTCATCATCTCTAATTCTCTATCGATTGCCGATCTCTCACTAGATGAACCGGAATTTGAAATTGATTTGATTATTGATAATTAATTACCTTTGGAAGATGTAGTATTTTTGGAATTTGTTTAATGTATTTTTATTTTTTTTATTTTTTATTGCCGTACCCGTATCTTAGAATTTTGAGTTTTGCCATTCCTCGTTCCCGTATCGTCCCCGTACCCGTTCCAGTGCTACTTAGGATACAACTGACATTATAACATGATTCCTAAGTTATATCAAACAGCAATCAATTAAAAAAACTAAATTGAACACTTCACTCTACAATTTGAACAAGGATTCAACTGACGTTATAACATGATTCCTAAAACACCAGATTCAAGCAACAAAACAGCAAATATTTGGTTTAATAAAAAAAAAATCACCATGTGATTTGCAGGGAAGATATGTAGCTGCATCTCCTTCACTCAATGTATATCTAGCTCTACTCAACTCTTCAGACAGCTGTACACATGCAAATCAACAGAAAAAAACACACATATCTATCAATCTATCATATTAAACCCTAATTTACGCATAAATCGAATCTAATTGTCCATAATCACAACGAATCTTACTTTCTCTGCATGTTTAGAATCCAAACTGCCTTTTTTAACGGACGAATCAATGAACGATCGGAGCATTTTGATATTCGAATCGAGAGCTAGGGCTCGTTGTCGTAACGACGCATCCTCCTGCGAGTTTCTTGCAATTAACGTCGACGCTGATTCCTGCAACTCTTTACTTTGTTCCACAAGTCTAGAAACTTCTTCACCGGCGTTTCTTCTGTTATCGCCGCCGTCTGCGGCGGCGGAATCGCCCATGTTAAACAGATCGGTTGGTTGAGAAATTGCACGATGTTAGTTGATGAAATGCGTGAGCGTGTGTAGGATTAACATACAATTGTGTGTGTGTGTGTTGGTGTAATTGGTGATAAGAGGAATTGAATGTGATCGGAGAAAATGAATTCCGGTGGGGAGACGGTGGCGGGTGGCGGGTGGCGGAGGATGTGATGCCGACGGTGGTTATTGGAGCATTGCAATCACGTGTAGATGAGATTTCTTTTAAACAAAGTTTCATCATTTTTGGTATAAGTTGTTTACTTGTTTTAGTGATACAAAAATAAATTTTTTTTTTGTTTACTTGTTTTAGTGATGCAAAAATATTTTTTTTTCATGGGATAAGTTGTTTTCTTGTTCTAGTTTGTGATACGAAATATATTTTTTTTTCATGGGATTAAGTTGTTTACGTGTTCTACTGAGGGGATGTCTATGGCATTATAGCCTAATAGAGGTTTCTGTGACAAAATGGGTTTTTTTTGTAAGAAAGATAAAAAAGAATCTGCACCATTAGATATTTGATCTAATGGTTGAGATTATAATGACAAAATTGTAAATAATGTTTACTATTAAACATATTAATTTTCTATATTAAAGGTATATAGGTAAATTTAACATTTTTAAATTAAGAAACTAACATTAATGCACATGCAACTTCTCCCCGTCTTTTTTAAACGTCAATAACTTTTTATACGTAACTTTTTAAAAAAAAATACACCATAATAACGAACGTTTTTTTATCTTTAATATGAGTAACATATTGCTATACTTTTATAGAGAAAAAAATATGTTTCGATCAGATGTTTAGTCCATGATGTTTTGTCTATGTTCATACAGTGGTGTTTTAATTGTATTGTGATTCAAAGTGTGGTGTTTTAAACACATACTGGAAAGCGTGGTGTATTTTTATTTACTGGAATGTAGGTTTTAAAACACCATGGTGTTTTAACATATGAAATCTGGAACATCTACTAGCATGCAGATGTAAAACACCATGCATGCAGGTTTAAAGCACCATGTACAATAACCATACTATGAACATTATACTATGAACACATTCTCGAAATGGAGGTAGTGTCTTTAATAGTGTTATATACTTATTGAATGGTGTTATATAATTATTGTTATATACTTATTGAATTGTGTTATATAATTATTGAATGGTGTTATATATGTGCTGAATGGTGATTTTGTAGTGTTATTCGTAGTGTTTTTATATGGATCTTTAAAGTGGTGTTATATACTTATTGAGTGGTGTTATATACTTATTGAATGTTGTTATATAATTATTGAATGGTGTTATATACGTGCTGAATGGTGGTTGCAGTGTTATTCGTAGTGTTTTTATAGAGATCTTTTAAAAAAAATCATGTTCCTATAAATAAGGTGGCGGTTATGGAAGGTTTTGAATTAATTGAATCAATGATAAAATTACTTGTTTACCCTTTTGAATTAATTTAGATTGAGGACACATGTCATCTCCACAATATTTCTGACACTTCTCACACTTTTAACTTTTTTTACAATAACCTTACCCTATAGCCTAAACACATTTTAAGGTTTAGAGACTATTAAGTTCTGAGTTTGATTTTTATAAGGGGTTTTCCCCAGATTTATTAGGCTTTCTTTTGAATAGGTGTGTAGACATTATTGCTTAGTGGAGATGGATATGATCGGGTGGTTCCGTTAGAGGCACGATATTACTCTAGTGAGCCGTTAGTGATCCAAATTTGTCGTTCAAAAAAGAAAAAAAAAAGATAAGGATATTGGGTGTGGTTTCCCACTTTCCCCTTCCTCCTTCTTCCGTCAAGTCCACTCCAGCGTCACATCACCTTCCCTTTCCAACTCAGTATTGTTCCCCTAATTAGGGGTGTGGTTTCTCTCCTCACCCTTCCATTATTTAATTTATTTTTTTTAAATACTTAAATGCAAAAAAAATATATAATATAAATTAGCAACATAAAAAGGCTATTTGGTGTTGTATATCATGCTTTACAAGTTTTTTGTGCATGTCAAGGATTGTACTCTTGGTTTTTGGGGTTGTACTCAAATTTGGGTATAAAACCCCACATATTCTCTTTCATTCACACTCTCTGATTCATTCTTCTCTTCTCTTCTTTCTCTCTCTCTCTCTCTCTCTTTATATATATATATATATATATATTAGTTCCCCTCCGGTGACCACCATCCTCTTTCGAATTATGTCGGTTTCGTGGTTTTTATGTTGTTAAGGTGACGGTGTTGTTGCCATTGTCTCATGTTTACACCGTCCACCGCCGTTTTCGGTTTGGTGTTGTGGTTATTTATGGGGGTTTTCATGGTTTTTGCTTCATGTTGTTGAGGTGCCTATGACGATGTCGTTGTCTCGTGTTTACAACGTGGTTAACATTGTTCGGTTGAAGTCGCTAATACCTCCCAAAATGTTTTCCCTAGCTTCTTTGGCTTCATTAATTTCTCCCATCTCACCCACCGCACCTTGTTGCTCGATCCCAACTTTCCCCAAATAAAGTCTTTTCTCAACTTCTCAAGTCTATCAATGATAGTTTTTGGAGCGTGAAACAAGGAGAGGTAATAGGACGGAAGGCTCCGAGGACCGCCTTAGCAAGAGGCACTCTACCGGCGAATGAGAGATTCCTCGCTTTCCAACCAGATAATTTTTTTGTTGAACTTCTCTATTACCGTTAGCCAATGTTTGGTGTGCTTCATATTGGTTCTTATTGGTATGCCCAAATAAGTGAAGGACATCCTCCCCACCTGACAATTTAGCATATCTGTTAACCGCGAGACATCCTCCTCTTCCACACCTATCCCAAAAAGATTGCACTTCCGATGATTTACTTTCAACCCCGTGACTAGGTGAAGACATCTTAGGAAATGGTTTAGGTTGGTCACGTTGTGCCCCGACCATTCCCCAAAGAAAAGGACAACGTCGGCATAACATAAATGCGAGATTAAAGGGCCGTTATTAGGAAGTTTAACCCCATGAAAAAGACCTAAATTTACCGTTCTTCTCATGAACATGTCCAATATTTCCATCGCTAATATGAATAAGAATGGAGATAGAGGGTCCCCTTGCCTCAACCCTCTCTTAAATGGAAATTCCCCAGTTGGAGACCCGTTGATGAGAACCGACCCTTTCCCGGATGCAAGGCACCCCTTTATCTAGTCAATCCATTGCTTAGGGAAGCCCATAAATCATCTAAATAGAAATTTCCAGTTTAGAGAGTCATAGGCCCTTTGAAAGTCGACTTTAAATAGTAACATCTTGAACTTGTTCTTCCTCGCCCTCGATACCATCTCGCCCATGATTAAGGGGCTATCAAGGATATTTCTCTATCCGAAAAATGGCGATTGGGAAGAGGATATGATGTAGGATCGATTCGCGACCTGAATGAGTCGTTCGGAAGAGCTCTAGTTCGTTTCAGAGGCGGAAACTAAGAAACGGATGTAAACACAATTGATTCACACTTTAATCCTCTTGTATATTGATTTTACAATGTTTACAATCAAAGGATAAACCGGCAGCACCTCGGTATCACTCTGAGAACTCTGTTACAAATGAGAAGACAACTAGCCTATTTATACTATTCCTGGTTCGCTTGAAACATAACAATTCATTTCAAGCGAAACCTCCCTCATGACTTTCAAGCGAAACACATGTTTTAACATTTCAAGCGAACCTAACATGAATTCTTGTTTCAAGCGAATCTCAAATCTGATTTGTCTTCAAGCGAACTTCTAAAATCCACAAATCTGATTCATTCATAACTTTCATGTGCTGATGCAATAAATGATGTCATATGTATGATGTCATCATCAATAATGATGACATCATGCTTGATCCGAACCGCAACGTATCCAAGACTCGATATAAGACGAAGACGACATATGTATGCACCAACAGACTCCCCCTCAGATGTTGACGAGTCTTAAATGTCGAGTCTTCACAATCTTCAGTCTTTATCAGTCTTTGTGCTTTCAAAATCTTGTCCTGATTCTTGTCTCACTCTAAATCCTTCTCTCTCTAGCAGCATCAACAGACTCCCCCTTTCGATATACTGGGATCGCAGTCTGGCATGTTGAAATCACACATTCCTCAGGTATCGGAACCTGGCTCTCTATCTCTTAGAAACCTGCACATCCTCTACCTCACAATAAATTTTCTGATGATAACTTGTAAAAACAATCTCACCATCTAATGAACTACTTACAGGAATTATACAATCAAAGAATGATTTTACAATGTTAATCATTTGATGAACCACTTGAAGGTATATCATTTTTATTTTCAAAACAACACATTCTCCCAAACCATCTGTTCATCATATCTAGCACTCGGAATTTTGAAAATTAGCTCTCCAACACCAGTTGTCGAAAATCTTTTTGAATTTCACAAAATTTATGCTAAAACACACTGAAAATCTTTTTGGACTTTTGAATAGAATGAAATGCAGTAAAGAAATATTTACAGACACTATTTTTGTGAGTTTGTGTAAGAGGATCATATCAGTTTATGACAAGTCACGAGTACCGTTGAGCTTAGTTACACAATAAGAATTAAACAATTCACTTAGATTGCCGATATACTGATCCACTTAAATTTTCACACAAATTTCAACTAATTCACGATATGAGTTAAGTGTTTTAAGAACTTAAACTCATTCATGTGTCCCACCTCTTGAATATACTCCCGTATCCGTATCCAGATCCCAATATTCAGTCTTACAGGTGAGTATACCACAGATGATATCTGTAAGGGGTTATAAATTATGAAGAATCATGAGAGCTCAGGTCAGAACTACCGTTCAGCAGAGAGATCATGACTCGACTTTTGGGTGTGTCCCCTTTAGAGGATCTTTTGAATTAAAACAGCAATGACTATCAATTTTATTGTTTCATCAATTTGCTTAGGGCGGTGCTATATTTCAAGCAAGCAGAAAGTATTCTCCGGGGACTAGACCATTGCTTCCGCAAAATCAGAAGTCCCGGGATAATACCCCAGATATCACTGAGCATAAAGACCTAGTATCTCAGAAAGAGGGACCTTTCAAACGAGATTTCAGGGGTTACCTATATATCCAAGTAGTGTTCCCCACAAAATTAGCAAGTTTGAATTTAAGTTTATATCCCGAAAAAGCTTACTAAATGTGTAAAAACCTATCGGCATATCATCAGTGAGACTGTTTAACGCTATTTAAACAATACAATTCTTTAGCATACTGTAACTGTCTACTGCTGTACTATCATTTCCTCTTCTTTGACACAAAAACTCATTTTTGATTTTATCATGTTTTTGTCTTTTTCAAATTTTCAAATGTTTTTGGATTTTCTGAAATTTTTACTCCCCCTAAAATGCAAACACATTTTAGGAAATTTGAAATCAAACTATACAATCAAATTGACAACCGATATCGAATCACTTCACTTCGCCATCCACTTGGCATAAACAATCAGAACTCCCCCTTACACAAAACTATTTTCTCATTATGATTTCAAAACACTTAAGTTTGTTTTAACCAAAATGATTTTTCCGGAAAATAAGTTTTGTTGATTTTACCACTTGTAAAATTAGGGGTTCATCATATCGTTCCTCAATCATTTGTAGAAAATCAAGTACAATTTAATGTCCCTGATTTACCACTTGTAAGTCGAAAACCTTCTTCAACCACTACTCACCAACTATAACCTCATGTGAATCAAAATATAACAATATAAAGATATCACCTGTATATTTACCAATCAAACATATCAAGAATGATGCCGATTCCTGCTCCACTCTTACCAACCTGGGAGCTCCGGCAAGTCAGGTTTTTCAAGCAAAGAAAATGTCCACCCAAGCCTGACCAACCTTGGGTGTTTTCAATTCCGATTCAGTTGGGATATAAGTTGCTTTCTTTGTAGCGTAAAAGTCTTTAACCCCTTTAACCTTCCCATCAACCATCTTTCCAAAAATTTTCTTCACATTTCCATTAAATGCTTTCTCAACATCAAAATTATCCTTCTCAGAATAAAACTGATTTGAGATTTCAATTTTCCCAATTTTTTTCTTAAAATTTTCAGTCCTCAATGGTGGAAAGTTCTCATCATCCATTTGAGGCACTGAGTTTTCATCACTCTCATCAAATTGTGGCTCTTCTGATTTTGTGGAATCAGATTCATCGCCAGGTTTTACACTTGATTTCTTAACAACCCAAGCTTGGTTGTCAAGATTTCCCCTTTTCTTGTAAAACCTTTTCGAACACTCACCAACTTCATATGTAGAATTTTTAAACACTTTAAATTTCTCAGTTGGTGGTTCGGTTTTATCAACAACTACTTCTTTTAGTTTTTCTGAGACTCCCTGTTTTATCTTAGTTGCTCTGGGACAATTCCATGCAATGTGACCAACTTCATTGCATCTAAAACAGGTTCTAGTCTCTCTCCTCTGATGAGCTTCAATCTTCTTTTCATCAAAAAATTCTTGATTTGATTGTCTCCAAAATGAGCTCTTCTTCTCCTCTTCAGCAGACGAGCCTGAAACAAATTTTGTATATGTTTTAGAAATTTTTTTATTTTTATAGTTTTCTGGTGGAATAAAACCAAGACCTTTCTTTTTGTAGTTACCATTTTGGTTTGGTTTCTTTTGAAAACCAGAACCAGAATTGTAACTCTTTTTCTTGTTTAAATGTTGTTGAACTCTTGAAGTGTATTTCTTAGGTTTTCCAGTAAGATTTAAATCTTTTATTTCAAAAATATTAATTTCTGTCATTTTGAAAACCTTTTTGATCATGTCAAAACGAACACTTCTTATTGGAAACTCTTTATCAAAATATAATTTGTCAGAATCATTCAAAGTATAAGCAACTTCAAATGTTTCGTCATACAAATTAGATTTTGACAACAAAAATTCTTTACTATAAACCCGTTTTCCCAATGATTTTGAACTCTTTTCGGACGAATTCGAACTTCTGACAGACTGACACGAACTTTCGGACTCGGATTTCGACTCTGACTCCTCATCCCTATCCAACACCTGATCGACCATTCTTTTTATTAATTCGGACTCATGATCTGTGTCAGACTCTGTGAACGTGACGTCAATGTTGTCTGGTAATACATCGGTTAACTCGGACTCTAACTTTAGATTTACTGCTTTTTGGACTTGTTCCTCATTCGGTTTTCTAGGCGAATACCCTTCCCAAATTGGAGGCGGACACTTGTTATAACATACACTCTGTTTCTTACCAGTATCTGTTTTCTTCTTTGACTTCTTATCTTCGTCTTTAAACGCCTCAAAACCTGCAACAGTAGGATAAATTCTATCAATTATGTAATCACAACTTGTATAACTTCGCAGCAATCGTCTGATTCTTTCATTCTCGGCTGCTTCACTATCCAACTCTTGTCTTTTTCCTCACATTGTTTGCAAGATACTGAACATGTAAGACATGGTTTTGTGACTTCAACAATCTTCTCTACCTCCACAATCTTCTCAACTTCAACTACCTTTTCCACTTCCACTATCTTCTCAATCACTTTGACTTCCTTCAATTCTTTTGCAGCTTTTCTCTCTTTGAGTTTCTTCAATTTATCTGCAAAATAAAATTCAAATCTGTCAGAAGATAAATGAGTTTTTCCAAGGTTTATCTGTTCAATTTCTTCATCATCACTGTTATCTGTTGAACTGTTTTCATAGGAAACAGATTCTTCATCTTTTTCTTCATAATCAGATAACACAGCCATCCATTCTTTCACCAATTCTGGTTTTTTAATAATCTGAGCAATAAAAGCTTTAACATTGGGATCAGCTGGAATATACTTATCCCAGCTAAAACCTTCAGCCACTTTCTCATCATCTTGATCAATGATGCCATAGTAAGCTCTCTTGTTTGCATCTTCGATCATTTTTCCATGTGCTGTATGAGAATCCTTTTGTTGATGCGGTTGATAAGTGATTTGTTGATATATGGACTTCTTAATATAATCATCTTTTCCAAAAGGATTCTTTGCTCCACTAGGCTCCTGATTCTTGCACTCTCTTTTGAAGTGACCTTTCTCCCTGCATTTAAAACAAGTAACTTTAGATTTATCAAAACCTAAAGCCGCAAGATGAGCATCCAAAAAGTCATTTCGTCCTGTAATCATTTTAAACATTTCAGCTCTTCTCAGAACACTCGCCAAAGCCCATTTTATATCCATAAGTTCCAACTCTTCTGCATCTATTTGGTCATAATCTTCCTTTGTTAGCATCGGGTTACCAATCTTTCCGGCTATCAAACCTTCATAAGATTCCAAAGCAGTAACCAATAGGCCCATATGATTTTTCACAACTTCTTCAGAAAATTTTTGACCATTTTGAAGATGCAATGCCACATTGCACTGAAACATATGCCCATTACCAACACTCGCACTTTGAACACTTGGAGGATTAACACTTGAAAACCCACTAGTGTTAACTGAACTTGGAATGCCTGTTCCAGATTGATTTCCTGCACTAAACGCAGTTTGGATCTTTGGACTTGCTTCAATAGTTTGAACATTTCCCTTGTAGTACAGTTTGATGTCTTGTTGATGGCTTGAACTGTTCATTCTTGCAATTTTCTGTTGTTCTAGATCCCGTGCCTCCAGTTTTTCAATAAATTGACCAATCGACAATCTGCTAAACTGTCCAGAATTCTTCAGAATCATGAGATATGTACCCCATTCTTTCTGCGGTAAAGCGTCAGCTAGCTTTTCCACCCATTCTGCTGGAGTTTTAGTAATCTTCAATTGAGACATGGTGCGCACAAGATGGCAGTATCTCTCAATGAGAGTTTTTGTAGTCTCGCCAGGCATGCTTGTAAACAACTCAAACTCCTTTTTCAGTAATGCTGCTTTACTTTGTAACATCTCTGTACTTCCTTCAAATTTCTTCTCAAGAGCTTTCCAGATCGAAAACGCATTTCCATCATGCTGAAGCAAAACAAATATATCCTCTGTGATAGCTTGCTGCAACAGACTTATCATCATTTTCTCTCCTTTATAACTTTCTCTCTCTAGGTCTGAAAACTCTGAGATATTTTTATCAACATTCATAGCAGTCTGTGGTCTGATGTATGCTGTTTCAATGCTTTCCCAAGCTCTTAGATGGTTTGCCTGGACCCAATTCTCAAAAGGATTCTTCCATACATGATACTCTTCCATTCCCATAAGTTTCGGGGGGTTTTTGCATTGTTCCGGTTTCGTTTTCCATGTTCATATTCTTAGCAATGGTAGTCGGAGTAATCGGGGTTGAAGCAAATGCGTTGTAGAATTCAGAATCCATGTTTCAGTATCTAATAATTTCTCAAACAAGCTTTCAAATGAACTGGTTCACCTCGTAAAACACCGGCGAATCACCTGAATGACAAACGAACAAACAATCAGTTTTAACAAACTAAAAAATGTGAACGTGTGTAATGGTTGAAACATTCTAGAACTCGTGTCAAAAATTCGCGCGGACACTTTCAATGTTGTTGTAGTAAAGATCACAGAAAGAATGGGCTTGATAATGGACTGATAGGAAGTTGACTTGTTGGATGGGCTTAGAATTCAGTATACTTCATTTGACTGTTATCGGAAGTTGCCAAGTAATATGGTCTTCAAATGAATTGAACTTTACACTCCAACTCTCAATTTGGGCCGATTGCTAAGACTCACATGGACAGAATGAGATTAACTTGGGCCGATGAATATTGGGCTTCACACAATACTATTTTACTTGATTGGACCAAATTCTTTTAGATCAAAACAATTTTCAAACTTGCCGACAACAACTAGTGACCTTACAATTGTAATGGCAGACAAACACTTTATTCTTTCAATACTTTTTGGCCGACAACATTGAATATTACTTAAATCTGATTGGACCCCAACATATGTAGTGGACTTATGTAATTGATTTATCACATGCAAACCTTTAATAAAGCACTCATGTGACCGAACTAACACATTAAAGCTGATAACAACACATGCATAAACTGATGAGTATGATCAAACCGATGCAACCAGAACTTCAATTTTCAAGACCCGAAATGATAATATCACATGAATTTGACACAAAAACATGCAAATTCACACAACACGATGCACTTTCAAGTGGTGTGTCGGTTTCAAGCGGACTCAGGTTGATTTGGTTTTCAAGCGAAACCTGAACTTTTCAAGCGAAAGACCTTGTTTCGCTTCAAACTACACACTTTTTCAAGCGAAATGTCAACTGTCCATTCAAGCGAAATGTGGTTTTCAGCCCATTTTTACTAGATTTACTTTGAATTTTAAGCTGATATTCTCAAGGGTTGGTTAAAACACACTTTTACACACACTGAGAAAAATTTGTCCGATTTTAACCGTGAAATCTTGAAATTTTGAAAGAAGGTGTAGAAAAACAGAAATTTTCAAGCTGAATCGTATAGAACTCCTCCTCCTGAGCTCTGATACCACTTGTAGGATCGATTCGCGACCTGAATGAGTCTTCGGAAGAGCTCTAGTCTGTTTCAGAGGCGGAAACTAAGAAACGGATGTAAACACAGCTTGATTCACACTTTAATCCTCTTGTATATTGATTTTACAATGTTTACAATCAAAGGATAAACCGGCAGCACCTCGGTATCACTCTGAGAACTCTGTTACAAATGAGAAGACAACTAGCCTATTTATACTATTCCTGGTTCACTTGAAACATAACAATTCATTTCAAGCGAAACCTCCCTCATGACTTTCAAGCGAAACACATGTTTTAACATTTCAAGCGAACCTAACATGAATTCTTGTTTCAAGCGAATCTCAAATCTGATTTGTCTTCAAGCGAACTTCTAAGATCCACAAATCTGATTCATTCATAACTTTCATGTGCTGATGCAATAAATGATGTCATATGTATGATGTCATCATCAATAATGATGACATCATGCTTGATCCGAACCGCAACGTATCCAAGACTCGATATAAGACGAAGACGACAGATGTATGCACCAACATATGAGGGTATCGATAACTGTCTTCAGGTGGTTAGATAGAACTTTGCCGATGAGCAAGATGGTGTCGAGGGCGAGGAAGAACAAGTTCAAGATGTTAATATTTAAAGTCGACTTCCAAAGGGTCTATGACTCTCTAAACTAGAAATTTCTATTTAGAATCACGGGTTTTATGGGCTTCCGTAAGCACACCTTTCATCTATTTTAAATGTTGGAAATTAGTTTGTGTTTTTATTTGTTGTGGAAATTAATTTGTGATTCTTTTTTAAATATCCTTTATATTTTTTAAATGTTTCATGTTTTAGTATATTTATTTAAATGTAGTATCTTTTATTATTGTATTAGTTTAAATTTAGTTATGTAGTTGTTTTATTTGTGTATTTAAATGTTTAATTTATTTTTAATTAAAACAGAAAAGAAAAAAATATTAGGGTAGTGTTGAAATCAAATAAGGTATTTTAGGGTACTGGATGGATGCAAGGAGCGAGGCGGTACTCTAGGATTGGAGGGTTCAGATACGAGCACCCATTCTCTCTTATCTCACTTTGAGGTTATATTTATAAACATAAACGGATTATTTTTAATTTTTTTTATAAACGTGTTTTTTAACATATTATAACAAATCCTTATGATTCGATTCAAGTTGATGAGTCATTGTATTATATTATATTATATTATATTATATTATATTATATTATATTATATTATATTATATTATATTATATTATATTATATTATATTATATTATATTATATTATACTTCTATTAAATTTAGAAGCTTTTGAACAGTAACTAGGGGGGTTTTAGGAATTTCAATATAAATGACACGTTGTTGCTCTTAATATCTCCATCGCTTCATCTTTGCTTTATCCTGCAACACATTAGAGTTCACTCTCTCATGAAAATCCATCTGAAACAATACCTCAACATCTCCAACGGGTGACTGAACTACCAGATGTTTCTGAGACGATTTGGTACTCCCTCACCGCTAACCTGGCGACTCTAGCGACGGCGGTGACTGATGGTGGTCTAACCGAAGATAACCTAGGGCTCCGCCGTGAACCCTATTGGGGAAGCCGGTTTGGTAAATCAGACGCGGTGCGTTGGCGATGATACAATCGTAAACAGTGGCGACGGTGAGGAGAAGTTTGATGTGAGCAAGGTAACTTTACGACAAAGATTTTTAGAATGATTTATGTTTTGGTAACATGCAGTGACATCTAAATGCTATTTGAGTAAGTGATTTTGATATATTGTTAGATCGTAATTAAACTGTTGTTGTTGGTTCAGATTAATTTCCTATCTTCAAGTGTGATTGAGTTTTCCGTTTCGGTTTACCTATCCATTTGAATCTGTGTTGTTGTAAACGCACTTCTATATATGTAGGCATGTGAAATTGTTTGTTAATGGAAGCTCTCTAATGTCGTTTTTGTTTTAAATTGTTAGCAGTAGTATCGGGGTGTTTACACATGCTATATCAGTATGAATCTCTCTGTTAAGTTAAGTTGATTTCTGTGTGAGTATCAGTATGATCTTAGATAAATTTATAGGTTGATTTGCAGAAGAAGTGAAAACAAGTATTACAAACTACGTATGTTTTAGGTTGTGATCGTCTTCACTGTTGATTTGGAACTCACTACCTCTTTCTTTTGTGTATATGATGGCCATGGAGGTGCACCATTGTTAAGTTCTATGTTAGATCATAAGTTATCGAGTACACATCCACGTTATGTTAATTATATATCAAATAAGTGAAATGTGTATAGAGGTTTCAAATTTGAATGTCTTCTTCAAATTAATTACTATTTATTTGTTCGCCGCAGGTAAAGTTGTTGTTAAGTTTTGTGCGAAGTATCTTCATCTGCAAGTGCTTAAGTATGAAGCATATTCTACGGGTGATATTTAAGGCCGCCACCACCACAATGAGTCTTGAAAGGATCATATATGCTGATTCAGCTAGGGTTCTATGGAACGATACCGGTAAGAAGATTCGACAAGGAGAATCAGGTGAAGACCGGGTAGCAGATTGAATCCCGTACGAGAGTTCTTCATGTGAATCGGCAACTCTCCAGGCCAACTCTAATATAAGGTAAGCCACAAACTACTTCCGGCCACATAGTTAAATAGTTGTTATGATTCTTTGAGTTGCTAAATAGTTGTTATGATTCTTTGAATTGCAGGGCTATAAGATCATTGGTTCACATATTGGCGTTAAAATATATAGGTGGACAAAATCACAACTCAGAGGGCTTGGAGGTTGCTATAAGCACTCTTTTTCTAGGAGATAGTCATAGGTTTGTATTAGATTTCATGTACCCTTGAAATAGAAAAATTCTGATGTACACTTGCAATGGTTTTGTCTATAAGATGGTATTTAATAACCATGCACTTGCTGTTAATTGGCATATCATCTTTATTGATGTGAATTACCTTTCAGTTTGACCAAGTTACTTCAATTTCTCTCATGGGTTGCTTCCATTTTTGCATTTTATTGATAATTCGAGCTTTTAGCGTTTGTAGCTATAAAATACCTTAATATTTTTGTCAGATCCATGTGGCAGGTAGTGGGAGGGATAGATGGACACATTCTCTCTGTTATGGAAACATCCGGTGTTCAATTAATATCATATTTTAAACTTATCAGTCGGGTTAGTTAAAACTCTAGGGTCGATCAAAGGTTCTTTGTGGGGATGGGAACAACATTATTTTTTTCATGGATTGCTGGACCGGATCAGAAGTGCTGTGGTGCTGGAAGCGTCCATTTATGTCGCAGATGGAGGCTGGTGAATTAGCTTGAATTGGACCTTTAGTAGGTTCGGTGGTGCTGTTGGATAGGAAAGATAGCCGGGTTTGGGAGCTGGACGGGTCGAGTTGCGTTTTAGTTAGCAGCTTGAAAAAGAGGTTGGAGGTGAGAAATTATGTGCAGCAGGATATGTTGTTTGTTTGGAACAATTGGGTGCCCAAAAAGGCGTGCATCGTGTAGTGGCGAGTGGAGCTGGACCGTCTTTAGACAAGGGATGCTTTGGTTGCAAGGAACTTAAATATTGACTTCCGACTTATGTGCGCTGATGATATTGAGACCGCGGATCATTTTTTTGTTTCGTGTCATTTCTCGCAAACTGTCTGGGCAGGTTATTGCTTTGTGGTGTAACATATTATCCGTCTTTGCGTTCCGTATTAGTGATATTCTGGAGATGCAGAATTAAGAAGAAGAAAGTCATGAATGTTGTGTTCATTATGGTCTTCAGGTCCATTTGGAAAATGCGAAACGAATCTCTTTTTAGTCAAATGGCGCCATCAATTTCTAAGGTGGTGGAAGAGGTTAATGTGACACCTGTGCCTCCACGGCCATCAAACAAATACTGTATCAATGAAATATTGTATTTCATACTTGGGACATGTATAAATATGTGTATCCTTTGCACATATCAATTCTTATTCGATTTCAAGCTTTAAATCGCTTTCTGGAAGGTTATACGCGCACTGATGCGTAAATATAACCCGTTTAATGCAACGAACACTCCGGAATAGTGAAATAGGCTTAACATACCTTAAATAACCTTTACATAACTTAGAAATAAGTTTTAAAGGCTTTGGTATGGCAAAATCGAGTTAAATCGCTTACAGGGACTAAATTTGACAAACTGCGAAAGTATGCCAATTTGGAACTGTAACAGACATTCCGGAACATGACCATAAGTTAAACATACCATAAATATCCTTTACATAGCTTAGAAATAGGCTTTGAGGGGTTCGGTGTGCTAAAATAAACTTTTGGGTCATTCAGGGACTAAAAGCGTCAAAAAGTGCACAAGTTTGCACTTTCGCGCATATCTCGCGTTCTGAATACATCCGGACATCCAAAAATTTATGTAAGCACTAAAATATTTTATTTTAGTGTTTGGCATGAGAAAAATCCATTCGTCGCGCAATTTGGATCGTTTTTCGCGCTTATGCGCATTCCGTCGTAATTAAGCGAACATCGCGTTCGTACGACCAAACGAACCAACATCCGGCATATTGTTGAGCATGTTTCATGTCCACAATGTTTATACATCATGTTAGGGCCTTAAAGTTGGCTTAACGGGCCTTAAACATGTCGAAAATGGCTTAAACACATAACAGGGACTGAAACTGCAACTTTTGAAACCTGTTTCTGATCTGTGCAGCCCAGGCGGGCCGCGTAAGATTTAGTTGTCCCTTACGCGGCCCGCGAGGCCCCTTCTGACCAGATTAAATGTTCCAAACAGGATGTTAACAGCTTTTTACCACTCCTAATCCCTTGCACATGGTATTTCTCAATACTAGGGGCTCACATGGTATTGTAAAACCACTATCTTGAGGTGTATGGCCAAGATCAAAGCACGGTTTCCAAGAAGCGATCCTAACGGTTCGAGAAACACTATAAATACCCAACCCCCCTTCCATTCAAAACCCACCAAATCTGATCTAAATGCTCTAAGTTAAGGCCTACGCTTCATACCTGAGCTATTCGATCACGATTTGCTTGCGGGGACCCTTTGTAAGTGTTCCTTCGTTCTTTTATTGCTTTTCGAGTCCGAAAGTCAAACTATGTTTGACTTTCGGCGTTGACCAGTCAATGGTCAACGCGAAGTTCGTTTGAACTTCATAACGTGATCGTAATCACGAGGGTTATAGTCCCTAGTGGCTATACCTACTGATTACCACGTTATCTAGACTCAGTGACGAGTCGTAGTTTGGGTCAAAATACGCCTTTACGCGTATTTTGTAACCAAACTACTCTAGGATATCAAAACCGTTTGTTTTGATATCAAAACCTATTTTCTAAACATGTTCTAGCATGTTTAGCTCGTCGCTTTTTAGTTTAGTGTTTATATAGGGTCGTAAGGTAAGCGATCTAAACAATCGCTTATACTTTCGAACCCGACCCGTTTGGTCGATCTTTAGGATCCGACCAAACACATTAGGTGACCATAGTGTATAGGGAATAACCTTCCGAGGTTATACCTTATGGTCGCTTCGTTTAAGTAGTTGTATGATAGGTAGTTTATATGCCTTAGGTAAATTACCAAAATGCCTTTTTTACGCCAAATTTCATTTTTAGCATATGTAACATAACTTATGACATCTAAACTGATTTAACAACAATATTAAACATGTAGAGGCATATTTTACTTATCATAGGACTAGTTAGGCGGTCCGAACGCGTTTCACGCGAACGACGCGTTAAAGTAGCATAAGCTACCTAAACGGGTCGTGATGGGTCGTAAGCACTTAGGTTAGGTTTCATTTTAGTATGTAGGCTTGTTAAACCATATTACACGAGTCTCCATACTCGTTTGGTTTACGAACCCTCATTCTATCCGATCCTCCGATCTAGGTCCGGTTTATTAACATAGTTACCTATATTAGGTGCCGTTTGATATCCGTGATCTCTAGCATTGTTTGGTTGTTACTCAAGGACTACTAAGCAATCTCAGGTGAGTACATAGACCCCTCTTTTACTGTTTTCCAAACTGTTTTGGGGTGAAACACATGTGCCTACTTGTTACTTTCATGCTTTCCTGTTTTCACATCGTATACTTGCTATGTTTATTAGTACATTTATAGTACATGATTTCAATACATTTTATGCTATGTATGCCCATTGTGTGCATACTTAGTACATCACTTTACAATACATTTTATGCTATGTATGCCCATTGTGTGCGTACTTAGTACATTATTTTACATTACATTTTATGCTATGTATGCCCATTGTGTGCGTACTTAGTACATTATTTTACATTACACTTTATGCTATGTATGCCCATTGTGTGCGTACTTAGTACATTATTTTACATTACATTTTATGCTATGTATGCCCATTGTGTGCGTACTTAGTACATTTATTATTCATCACATGCTTACATTTTGATATGATATTTGGTTTGTTTTGATGGATCAATATACATTCATTAACACCGATCACGCCGTTCGTTAGTAGGTAGTGGTACCATAGGAATTGACAACTCCCGTTCCTGAACCCTAGGTTTGTTTGGGTGGAAGGAATGACCGAATTCGATACACATAACTTAGATAAACCTTTAATTTGTTTAAGGGTTTATCGCCACAGTCTCAAGGCTTGGATGTATGCATCCTCACAATACCGCATAGATGTTTATATCAGTATAGCATGCATTTGTTCCACAAAACATAGCTTTGATTTAAACCATGTTTTACTTCAATACTTTGTTTTTGTGCATATGGTTTAGTTGATATATTTCACTAGCCATACATATCATTTTGGTTACACATTATATGATTTACATTTGACACATAAACATTATTGACATTGGTTATACATTACATGATTTACATTTGATACATAAACATTATTGACATTGGTTATACATTACATGATTTACATTTGACACATAAACATTATTGACATTGGTTATACATTACATGACTTACATCTTGACATAAACATTTTGACATATTATTCAATACATTTGGCAATTGGTTTAAACATATACATCTTACATTGTTGGTTTGGTTTGAGTAAGTGATTTAAGTAACGAGGCGTGTGTAATATGATACAAGCATGGTGGATACGCCGCTGGTACTTCCTATATATAAATGATTGTATGGTATTACATATCGTAGCGTTATTTGAATCATTTCAATTTGGACATATAACATTTTATACAAATAACATACTTTTCACAATACATTGTTTTACAAACAACTTAATTTATACAAACACATTTCACATGGTTATTCACTTAACCATGTATTATTCTCTTATTTATACATATCATCTGATCTTATCGTTTTTCAAATGATTTACAAGACAAAGCAAATTACAAGGTTCATGACTAAACATTTTCTTAAACATAAGTCATGAATCCTATTTTCACAAAACCTATGTATCTCACAGGCATTTTTATGCTGACGTACCTATTTTCACATGTGTTTCAGGATATGATGCATAGGATTTATCAAGATACACTTAGGCAGACTTGGGCCTTAGCGACAATAAAAGATGCAAGACTAGTTATTCATGTTATGCTTCTTTGATTGTCAAGACATTGTAACTCTTTTAATCAATAAAACAATATTTCAATTTCCATGTGTTATGAAACAATGATTCTGTTACAACACTCCCCGACGTTTCCGCCACGTTTTGTTGTTTTACGTGGTCGGGGTGTGACAGAAAAGTTGGTATCAGAGCTCATGGTTATAGGGAATTAGGTTATTAGTAATACTTTGACCTAGTCTATAACCTTCCTAGGACCCTAACGCGAGTTCACTTGCGTTTAGTCATAAAACAATACTGTCACCTATCCTTAGGCGACAACCACAACAAGAACATAAATTTCAAAACCGCTTTGAAAACTAATCATCTGTTCTAGGATGATTGATTACTAGGTTTTGAACCCTCTATTGTAAGGTTTTGAACCCTCTAAGTTTTTCAAATCTCGTCAAAGTTTGGGTCGTATAATGTGAACACGTGCAAACTGGAAGAGTGAATGCCTGTACCCTGAGTTTTCTGTCGAAGGCTAGAGTGTTCGTACAAATCCGCAGTATCGGACCAGTCACTCTTACCTGGGAACTCTTGGGGTGAGTGTTCACTTATAGGTGAGCATGTCTTCAGTGATACATTAATATGACTTGTTTACTTTGATTAGTCACCGTCTCATTTGTTTACCTTAGGTAACAAACAAATGATCACAATTTTCATGCGTTACTATTCTGTTTTGATTATCCAATAACCTTTCACTTGTTTCTTCCTATTTCTTTCATTTCCTTCTAGAATGTCTCTTCCTCTCAGCAACGGTCAAATGTCCGAGCAAACAGCCAAATTTGCCCAGCGAATAGGCGAAGTAGTCCTGAAGACTGTTGAATTAGCTACTGCCATGTATCGTCTCCAGGATGAAGCCACTCAAGAGTCACCAAGACTGGCAGGACCTAGTCAGGTGACAGCACCACCAGCCAAGAAACCAATCGAGGAATCAAAGACCATGGATGAACGATCCCCTAAGAAGTCAAAGAAGCGAAAGGCTTCTCAAAACTTCGCCGTGGTCGCTCACAATGGTCAAGCCATCCCCAACCAACCAGCTCAACCCCCTGCTAGGAAGCCATACAATGGAACTGCACCCTTGTGCAACCAATGTAACCTTCATCATCATGCTAGTGTGAAGTGCCGCAAATGCCAAATTTGTGGACTTAAAGGTCATACAGCAAAAGTTTGCCGTGCTGCAGTTGCACCAAATCAAGCCGACAACAATCCTGCTCAAGCTCGTTTCTCACCAGGGTCTTGCTACAACTGTGGCGAGACGGGCCATTTCCGAAGGGATTGCCCAAAACTTGCTAATGCAAATCTGACCCTCGGATGAGCAGTTGGCTGAGTAGAAGATGTTGCTGTCTTATGCTTTTGTTTCTTTCGTTTTCTAGTAATGTGAGACAATCTGTTTTGTTCATAAATAAAGTTGTTGTTCGCAATTCTGATATACAAGTATAGTTACATGTGTGTATGGCTTTTCCCTATAATACCTACATTAAGGAACTATGTTCCTTATAAACTACTTTTGTGAATTTCCCATTTTTGTGTCTACTCATGATTCCCTCGAAAAATTTTAAGTACTCGTTTCATTCCAGGAGACGAAGTACAAGAAATAAAGGGAAATTATGAGTAATCGTGCTTTTTGCACATCTATGCCATTAAATCCTTGGTTAGATAACTAAGGATATTTTCAATCTCATACCCATTATGTTCCGACTTTTTTTCAACATGCATAACATAAGTTTTCCAAAACAACCTCCGTGATTTCAAAAACATCGTCTACGTTTCAAAAATAACCTTCATGACTTCAAAATGTTATTAATACAGTATATATCAAATGCAAGACTTCAAAAGCATCATTCATGTTTTCAAAAACCTTATACATAATTTCAAAATTTATCTCGCATGATTTTAAAACATTTTTGTAAATATATCTACCTAATACACCTGCTTCATGATTTCAAAAGTATTATATATAAGGTTTCAAAAACGTTAAACACATTTTTCTTAAAAGAACCCCATGCATAGTTTTCAAAAATATTTTCCTCATACATTGACTTAACCTTCAAATTCTGCTTCATATGTCGCCTTGACATATCTAGAATCTCAACTTCATAAGCATTTTTATTTCATGTTTTGACCTAAGCACATCAAGTACAAGGTTTCAAAACATCTTCAACTTCTAAAATCCATATGGGATCTTTTTATCCTCACATTTAGATCCTTGTGGATGATTATCATTCAAATCAGAATCCTTAATTGGATTCCTTTTGTACCTAAATTCGAACATTTCGGTTCTTTATAATCGAAATCGAATTTTTCTTTTAAAAAAAAAATCTTTCTATCTTTATAAGTTAGATTCTTGATAATGTTTAAAGTACCAAATGAAATCCAAGGAATGGATTCCTAGTGTGCTTTAAATACATATGCTCTGTTAGCAGAACAAACTTCTAGTTAAACAATTTTGTGGTTATGTGACTATGTGTTTATTCATCTTATGTTTTCTTTTATGCATTTTGTATTTTTATACTCTGGATATTCGTTATCCAAATCCTCGCAGGATCTTTCATATCTCCATATGAGGGATTCGTAGCAGGATAGTCAAAAGGTACTACCTTAAATCCTTAATGGGCTTCTATGTAATAGTTAAGACCCTTGGATTATATAGTACTATTCCATGGTTCATAAGAGACCCTTTTAGTGGTCTAGTCAAAAAGATTGATTCAAAAATCTGGTTAAGAATGACATGTGATGATATAAGCTGAAAAGACTCCTTGGTTGTCTATTAAAATCATTTATTGATTTAATAAAAGGGACCCTATGGTGGTCTAGTCACACTCATCACAGGTTTGTTCATTTGGTTTTCTCCTACACATTATAAAATAGACTGTGTGAACTATGCAAGGAATTGCCTAATTATGGACGCGTACATAATTATGAAATTTAGTGCACAGAAACCCAGTAAGGTTTATTTTGTGTAAGAACCGATAGTGACAACAATAACAAAATGAGAACGATGTAATGGAGGTACGGTGGACGCACCAATGACGCTTCATATACTTGTATATAAGTATCCCTCTTACATTGCAAGCATGATGTTATTAAAGTTACTAGAAGTTCAGAACCCCAACCAACGTTGTTCGATCTTTTCAACTTCATGTTTTAAACTCTCACAAGTTTCCTCTAAATAAAATTTCGGGACGAAATTTCCTAAAGTAGGGGAGACTGTGACACCTGTGCCTCCACGGCCATCAAACAAATACTGTATCAATGAAATATTGTATTTCATACTTGGGACATGTATAAATATGTGTATCCTTTGCACATATCAATTCTTATTCGATTTCAAGCTTTAAATCGCTTTCTGGAAGGTTATACGCGCACTGATGCGTAAATATAACCCGTTTAATGCAACGAACACTCCGGAATAGTGAAATAGGCTTAACATACCTTAAATAACCTTTACATAACTTAGAAATAAGTTTTAAAGGCTTTGGTATGGCAAAATCGAGTTAAATCGCTTACAGGGACTAAATTTGACAAACTGCGAAAGTATGCCAATTTGGAACTGTAACAGACATTCCGGAACATGACCATAAGTTAAACATACCATAAATATCCTTTACATAGCTTAGAAATAGGCTTTGAGGGGTTCGGTGTGCTAAAATAAACTTTTGGGTCATTCAGGGACTAAAAGCGTCAAAAAGTGCACAAGTTTGCACTTTCGCGCATATCTCGCGTTCTGAATACATCCGGACATCCAAAAATTTATGTAAGCACTAAAATATTTTATTTTAGTGTTTGGCATGAGAAAAATCCATTCGTCGCGCAATTTGGATCGTTTTTCGCGCTTATGCGCATTCCGTCGTAATTAAGCGAACATCGCGTTCGTACGACCAAACGAACCAACATCCGGCATATTGTTGAGCATGTTTCATGTCCACAATGTTTATACATCATGTTAGGGCCTTAAAGTTGGCTTAACGGGCCTTAAACATGTCGAAAATGGCTTAAACACATAACAGGGACTGAAACTGCAACTTTTGAAACCTGTTTCTGATCTGTGCAGCCCAGGCGGGCCGCGTAAGATTTAGTTGTCCCTTACGCGGCCCGCGAGGCCCCTTCTGACCAGATTAAATGTTCCAAACAGGATGTTAACAGCTTTTTACCACTCCTAATCCCTTGCACATGGTATTTCTCAATACTAGGGGCTCACATGGTATTGTAAAACCACTATATTGAGGTGTATGGCCAAGATCAAAGCACGGTTTCCAAGAAGCGATCTTAACGGTTCGAGAAACACTATAAATACCCAACCCCCCTTCCATTCAAAACCCACCAAATCTGATCTAAATGCTCTAAGTTAAGGCCTACGCTTCATACCTGAGCTATTCGATCACGATTTGCTTGCGGGGACCCTTTGTAAGTGTTCCTTCGTTCTTTTATTGCTTTTCGAGTCCGAAAGTCAAACTATGTTTGACTTTCGGCGTTGACCAGTCAATGGTCAACGCGAAGTTCGTTTGAACTTCATAACGTGATCGTAATCACAAGGGTTATAGTCCCTAGTGGCTATACCTACTGATTACCACGTTATCTAGACTCAGTGACGAGTCGTAGTTTGGGTCAAAATACGCCTTTACGCGTATTTTGTAACCAAACTACTCTAGGATATCAAAACCGTTTGTTTTGATATCAAAACCTATTTTCTAAACATGTTCTAGCATGTTTAGCTCGTCGCTTTTTAGTTTAGTGTTTATATAGGGTCGTAAGGTAAGCGATCTAAACAATCGCTTATACTTTCGAACCCGACCCGTTTGGTCGATCTTTAGGATCCGACCAAACACATTAGGTGACCATAGTGTATAGGGAATAACCTTCCGAGGTTATACCTTATGGTCGCTTCGTTTAAGTAGTTGTATGATAGGTAGTTTATATGCCTTAGGTAAATTACCAAAATGCCCTTTTTACGCCAAATTTCATTTTTAGCATATGTAACATAACTTATGACATCTAAACTGATTTAACAACAATATTAAACATGTAGAGGCATATTTTACTTATCATAGGACTAGTTAGGCAGTCCGAACGCGTTTCAC
Source organism: Helianthus tuberosus (assembly GCA_030545235.1). Classification (NCBI taxonomy): domain Eukaryota; kingdom Viridiplantae; phylum Streptophyta; class Magnoliopsida; order Asterales; family Asteraceae; genus Helianthus; species Helianthus tuberosus. The sequence continues at coordinate 153,130,451 of CM060451.1, read as the reverse complement.
GCGAACGACGCGTTAAAGTAGCATAAGCTACCTAAACGGGTCGTGATGGGTCGTAAGCACTTAGGTTAGGTTTCATTTTAGTATGTAGGCTTGTTAAACCATATTACACGAGTCTCCATACTCGTTTGGTTTACGAACCCTCATTCTATCCGATCCTCCGATCTAGGTCCGGTTTATTAACATAGTTACCTATATTAGGTGCCGTTTGATATCCGTGATCTCTAGCATTGTTTGGTTGTTACTCAAGGACTACTAAGCAATCTCAGGTGAGTACATAGACCCCTCTTTTACTGTTTTCCAAACTGTTTTGGGGTGAAACACATGTGCCTACTTGTTACTTTCATGCTTTCATGTTTTCACATCGTATACTTGCTATGTTTATTAGTACATTTATAGTACATGATTTCAATACATTTTATGCTATGTATGCCCATTGTGTGCATACTTAGTACATCACTTTACAATACATTTTATGCTATGTATGCCCATTGTGTGCGTACTTAGTACATTATTTTACATTACATTTTATGCTATGTATGCCCATTGTGTGCGTACTTAGTACATTATTTTACATTACATTTTATGCTATGTATGCCCATTGTGTGTGTACTTAATACATTTATTTTTCATCACATGCTTACATTTTGATATGATATTTGGTTTGTTTTGATGGATCAATATACATTCATTAACACCGATCACGCCGTACGTTAGTAGGTAGTGGTACCATAGGAATTGACAACTCTCGTTCCTGAACCCTAGGTTTGTTTGGGTGGAAGGAATGACCGAATTCGATACACATAACTTAGATAAACCTTTAATTGGTTTAAGGGTTTATCGCCACAGTCTCAAGGCTTGGATGTATGCATCCTCACAATAACGCATAGATGTTTATATCAGTATAGCATGCATTTGTTCCACAAAACATAGCTTTGATTTAAACCATGTTTTACTTCAATACTTTGTTTTTGTGCATATGGTTTAGTTGATATATTTCACTAGCCATACATATCATTTTGGTTACACATTACATGATTTACATTTGACACATAAACATTATTGACATTGGTTATACATTACATGATTTACATTTGACACATAAACATTATTGACATTGGTTATACATTACATGATTTACATTTGACACATAAACATTATTGACATTGGTTATACATTACATGACTTACATCTTGACATAAACATTTTGACATATTATTCAATACATTCGGCAATTGGTTTAAACATAGACATCTTACATTGTTGGTTTGGTTTGAGTAAGTGATTTAAGTAACGAGGCATGTGTAATATGATACAAGCATGGTGGATACGCCGCTGGTACTTCCTATATATAAATGATTGTATGGTATTACATATCGTAGCGTTATTTGAATCATTTCAATTTGGACATATAACATTTTATACAAATAACATACTTTTCACAATACATTGTTTTACAAACAACTTAATTTATACAAACTCATTTCACATGGTTATTCACTTAACCATGTATTATTCTCTTATTTATACATATCATCTGATCTTATCGTTTTTCAAATGATTTACAAGACAAAGCAAATTACAAGGTTCATGACTAAACATTTTCTTAAACATAAGTCATGAATCCTATTTTCACAAAACCTATGTATCTCACAAGCATTTTTATGCTGACGTACCTATTTTCACATGTGTTTCAGGATATGATGCATAGGATTTATCAAGATACACTTAGGCGGACTTGGGCCTTAGCGATAATAAAAGATGCAAGACTAGTTATTCATGTTTTGCTTCTTTGATTGTCAAGACATTGTAACTCTTTTAATCAATAAAACAATATTTCAATTTCCATGTGTTATGAAACAATGATTTTGTTACAACACTCCCCGACGTTTCCGCCACGTTTTGTTGTTTTACGTGGTCGGGGTGTGACAGTTAAAGCGTTGGGTTTCTTGTCGATTAGAAACAGGTCGCAGACTTCAACTATGACATGGGAGGACTAGACTCATCTGCCTTGTCTTTATGTAATCTTTTTGTGTGTACGTGTAATATATTGATGTGGTACAATGGCACCACTATACTCAAAACAATGATTCAATCCTAACTGCTGGTGTTATCGCAAATCTGATGTGAGTATTTCCTTCCTTTGGATTGAATTAGATGCGATTCTAAAACCTTGATCAAAGTGATTTCTTTTGAATGAATAAAAGTATATATGTTCACAAGAGTGAGTATACCTTGGATTAAAACCTTGACCACCAACTGATTTTTGTGCTTTATACCTGTTAAAAGTTTTGTATAAATCTGTAAGTTTTTAATCGAATGTAAATCTTGGGGGGTGTTTCAAGTTTTGGTTTTCAGGCACGGAGGTTTAAAGTTTCATACCTGTCAAGCTTTCAATTTGTAAAAACATCTAACATGCACAATTCCCACATAGATCTCTTGATGTAACAAGGTATTAATTTCATTGCAGAAACATCACAGGCATGTTTATTGTGGTTAAGGGCACGTGAGGTGGTTCTGATGTGCCTCATGGAATAAAGCTTGAAACGTGTAGGTGGTTAAAGGAGCAAGTGTGGTTAGTGTTTATACAGTTTTAATACAAGGTTATCGTGATTATAAAATAGATTTTTATGGCTATTAAATTAGAGGTGCAATATTACTTAAATGCTGATCAAAGAGGATATTTCTTAACATTCGAAGTGATTCAATTCTAAACCTTATGAGTGAGAATAATTTCATAACAAAATTATTGCTAAGCATGATGACTTTTTTTGTCATTATACATGTCCATAGATCACATAGAACAGATCCATTTAAGAAAGCCAATCCACGACCCGTTCTGTTTGACCCATTTACTTAAAAGAGTTTCTTTTTTCTAATCTGATCGCTACACGTAGTAAGAAACTTTTTGTTTATTGTTTATTCCCTTTTATTAAACCTATACAGTCAATAGTAGTAAGGAACTTTTTTTTATTGTTTATTCCCTTTTCTTAAACCTATATCCATTTAACATCTTTTATCAGTTAATGTTTAATCTTAAATATATAAAAATAGTTCTTTTAAACTTACATCCGTGACTGAAATTCCATGGTTTATAGCTATGCGGTTTGATGATTCCTGTACTGCGCCAAATAGAACAGAGTTGCTTGCTGATACATATAAAATGTGCATTTTATGTTTTAGTATTTAGTAACTTATTCGCACCAGGAATAGTTGTGGTCTAGTTGTTTTGGTGATTGGTTATGAACCTTGGGGGTACACTGTTTGTAGGCTAGCTTCTTGCTACTTTGCATTCTTGGTTTTAGCGGTGAATAAATTTGTTGGTCTTAAAAAAAGGTTAGTTAAAACTTTTATTATATATGCCTTATTGATCATTAGTAGATGTGAACCTATCAGATATTATTTGCTTCCTTATAATTCTACACTGGTACTCCCGGAACATCAAAGATGGCATTTTTTAGCATTCATTGTTTTACTTAAGATATTTTACAATCTTGCTAATTTATATATGATTTATGAGTTGTAATGTAAACCGTACATGATATCACACCAAGAACGACCTGGTTGAGCGCGCCGCAACACGGCGCTATTTGTAAAACTAGTTTTAATTGAAATGTAAATGTCATCATTAGCTTAAAAATATGTTTTCAAAATATGAAATTATAGCACTTTTCTTTGTAGGAGGAATCTTCTTTTGTTCATTCAAATGTTATTTCCTTCAAATTAATATAAAACTTAAATATAGTGTCACCTACTACCTAGTTCTTCTGTTCTTCATGGATTGGAAAAACACATTCTTTACACATGAATCCCTTATAAATGGGAGATGAAGCTATACGTTTTAAACCACCCTTCGTTCTTTCTAAATTGTCATGTCTTCTTCATTTCTTGCTGTTTCCTTCACGCTCTATGCCTTTCCACCCACAACCACCCAACGAGCCTTCAAGACTCGAACCAACCAAACCCAAGGGTTTAGAGTCTCATGCAACGATGCACCAAATGATCACAATGATAACAAACTCAAACCCTCTGAATCCCAAAAGCTTGTGCTTCCCAATGTAGACCGCAGGAACTTGCTTGTGGGGCTTGGCGGCTTGTACACAGTCGCCAACCTCCAGGGGGCAATAGCTGCCCCCATAACATCTCCGGATATCACATCCATATGCAAGGAAGCAAACTCGGACATTGGAAACATTTCAAGTTCGGTAAGGACGCGAAAATGTTGTCCTCCTAACCTCGGGAAGACGATTAAACCTTTCGTGTTTCCAACAGAAAACACAATGAGGATGAGATGGCCAGCACATAACGGGACGAACGAACAAGTGGAAAAATATAGGAAAGCCATCCAAGCCATGAGAGACCTCCCAGAAGATCACCCACACAGCTTCAATAGCCAAGCTAAAATCCATTGTGCTTACTGCAACGGAGTTTACACTCAAGTCGATAGCGGTTTCCCTAACGTGGAAATTCAGATCCACGGATCATGGCTCTTCTTTCCTTTCCATCGGTGGTACCTATATTTCTATGAAAGAATACTCGGAAAGTTGATTAACGATCCCACTTTCGCCTTACCATTCTGGAAATGGGACGAACCAGCTGGAATGTCGATCCCAGAAATCTTTGTAACCAAAGTTGTTAATGGCAAACCAAACTCATTGTACGATGTGTACCGGGACACCCCTCATCTCCCACCAGCAATAGTGGATTTGGACTTTGATCTAGAAAATAAGGGACTTTCAAACGAGACACAAATAACATGCAATCTTAGTACAGTATACCGAGATTTGGTGAGAAACGGAGGCGATACACTAAGCTTCTTTGGTGGCAATTATGTAGCCGGAGAGAAACCTGATCAGAGTGGTGCAAAGTCCGTCGGATCCGTGGAATTTGGTAGTCACATGGCGGTGCACATGTGGGTAGGCGACTCAACACAACATAAATGGGAGGACATGGGCAGTTTCTACTCATCGGGGTATTTTTATCTTAACAATCCTTAAACAAAAATGACTATCCTACCTTTAAATAACTGATATTATTATTATAACAGTTATGATCCTTTGTTCTACTGTCACCATGCAAACACTGATTATATGTGGAAACTGTGGAAGGATTTGGGCCTTCTGGGACACAATGAACCGACAGATCCAGACTGGTTAAACGCGTCGTATGTGTTCTATGACGAGAATGAGGAGCTTGTGCGTGTGTATAACAAAGACTGTGTTGACATAGAGAAGCTCAAGTATGATTTCATCAAGAACTCAAAGGAAGTGTTACCCTGGCGCAAGAGCCGACCGGCTAAACGTAGCATAAGCGACCAAGTTGCGTCCACCTTAGAGGTGCCAACTATTGATGAACTCAAGCTCCCCGTCAATCTAGATAACACCTTGAAGGTTCGTGTGAAGAGGCCCGTTGTGAAAAGGAGTAAAGAGGAAAAGGCGAAAGCCAACGAGATTTTGCTGATAGGTGGAATAAAGTTTGATAGCGATAAGTTCGTTAAGTTTGATGTGTTTGTTAATGAAAAGCTAAAAGACGATGTTCTTACCACGCCGTGTGATCCGGAATACGCAGGTGGGTTTGCACAGATTCCACACAATTATAAGAAGAAGATGCTGATGTCGAGTGCGGCTAGGTTTGGGCTGACGGAGCTGTTGGAGGATACAAACACCGACGACGAAGAGTATGCAACGGTGACATTGGTGCCGAAGTCAGGGTGTGAAGATCTCACTGTCGGCGAAATCAAGATCAAGTTGGTTCCTCTAGTTTAACTTGAAATGTTTTTTTTGTGTATGTTTGTTTAGCCTGAATTAAATGTAGTTGAGTTGCAAGGTTTCAATTAAGTTTTTTTTTTTTGAAAGGCAATTAAGCTTCTTATGTAATCAAGAAGTTGGCTTACTAAGCATAGTAAGTAGTAACTATTTCTTCTTCTTCTAATACTTTTTGATTTCATCTATTAAAGATTCAAGGAAAAATCAACCAAACCCTAAAGATACCCATAATAACATTCGTAGCGGCCGATTTATTTTTATCTCAAAAATAGCTATTGATTCATATTTATACACCCTGTCAAGTGAATCATCATTTATTTGTTTCACTTTATTTTTCAGAGCATTCACATTCCCTTCACAATTCTTCACCCATCTTCAAAATTTTAAAAATTAACAAAAACATCAATGCATCCCATTCATTATCTTTATCTTCACCCGTTAAAATTTAACAAAAACCCACATACTCCCTTAAAATTAAAAAAAACTACTATTCACCCCTATATGATCTTGCTTTCACACACATGCACACATATATAAAAAAAAGAAAGAAATAAATAATAAAAAGGAATGAGAAAAAGAATAAAAAAAGTATAGAGATAGGTATGTTGAATGAGATGTGAGGTTTTTTAAAACTTTACACATCTTTTTAACCCAAAATCATTTTGAACAAACTTAAATCTTTAAATGTCTTTTTTTTCTTTTAACTAGATAAATTGTAATTTATAACTTTTACAGAATTAATTATTACTTCTTTAGAATTTATGTAAATTTAGCTTAATCATCATATGAAAGTTTATAAGTTTTGGTTTATAAGACTTCGATTAAATATATATTTCACATGTTAATTTAACTCGCTAGAAAATCTATACTATCTATAATAAGAGATTATGAGCTGATGTAAATCTGCTTACTTGTCAACTTCTAAGCTATGCCACATGGAGTTGCTGATGTCATAATTCCCTTTACAATATTTATATCTACATAAATCTATTTCAACTATATTATCTGATTTTATTATTATAAAAAAAGGTTTTCTTTCGGAGGGAAGTTTAAAATTGCATGGGAGGAGAAATTGCCATTAATGCACTGTAAGAAGTAATCATATCTTTCTCTCTCCTTCTTCTTCTTCACACTTTTTATTCAAATTTCTTCTCATTATGTAAAAGTTCACCGATTCCATTTCACCATTTTCTTCTCATATCAAAATGTCCGCATCTTCTGTGCAAAGTCTGTCATCCGGCAAGACATCCGACGGTCAACCACCATCTTTGTCACTAAGTTTCATTGATGATTTGAATCCGTCTAAAGATATGTGGAATCTGAAGTGTAGAATCATCCGGAAATGGGTTCAGTCCTTTCGGATGGATCTGATCTTGCTCGATGAGAAGGTATTAGTGTTTGTCAATCATCTTTGATGTTTTTTTTTTTTACTGTTTTTCTCATTTTCGTTTTGAGTTTTGTGTAATTTAGGGTTAGACAAAAAGAAACAAAGAAGAAAATCTTTTTGTTTGTTTTTTTTATACGAAATAGATGATTATTGTAAATTGACTGTTTGTTTGTTTAAAGAAAGAAAGATGGCTTTTTGTTTGTTTTTTTTATCCTTTATAATTTAGGGTTAGATATAAAGAACTAAAGATGAATATTTGTTTGGTTTCTTTATGGTCCTTCGTAGATGATTATTGTTTACTGTTTTGTTTGTTTGTTTTAGGGTTATATGGTTATTTATTCTCTGTTTTGTGTAATTTAGGGTTGGTTGGTCATTTATAGATACTTACTTTTTGTTTCCCTGTTATAGGATTAGGCACAATGAAACAAACATGAATATTAGTTACTTATTGATCCTTCATATGTTGAGACTTTAGCCACATGTACCTTTTATATTTTTTTGAGATACTGTTTGTTTGTTTGTTTGTTTGTTTCTAAAGTATGTGCTTTCACTTATTTGTCAGGGCCGTAAGATTCAGGCAGGGATTAAGGCTCCATTAATACCTGTGTTTATATCACAGCTTCATGAGGATGAAGTTGTTATTCTCTCCAGATTTGGTGTTGGAGAAAACACTGATGCTTACAAAGTTATTAACCATGGTTACAAGATTAACTTTTACCGAATAACGGTTGTTACACGTGCGAATGGTTGGCAAGGTGTTGATTACGGATTTAATTTCATCCCACATTCACACATTCTTAATGGAGATGCAAAGGATCTGCTCACGTGCGGTATGACTGTTTACAATAATCTGATATATGTTTTGCCTCCCTTTTCAATGTCACTAATTTCTGTTGCTATGTTTACGATTTTAGATGTTGCTGGAATTGTTGTCTCGTGTGGAGATATGGAAATCTTTCCTAATGAAAGAAAAAAGATGAATTTGGATCTTCAAGATGTCCAGTAAATTCTAATTTGCCATTTATATAAATTTGTTTGTGCCTTATGATTGTATTTAATACAATACCAATGATTAGTTTATTTTATATAAAAGTTCATTAAATGGTTGTTCTTATTTAATACAATACCAATGATTAGTTCATTAAATGGTTGTTTTAAATGGTTGTTCAGTAAATGAATGTATGAACTTTCAATGCTGTTCTTTTAATGCTATTCTTTGAGTTAAAACATCTACTATTTGATGTTCTTATAAGTTGGTTATTTGGTCGCGTTATAATAACTTTTAACCAGTGTTATAATGATCCATGGCAGTATCTTTGTGTTGCTCCCCCATCTAACAACCTAACAACTTTTAACCACTGTTACATATAACTACTGCTAACTAAGGTCTGATACTATTACAACAGACAAAGTAAACCACTGTTTCTTCATTCCACTGCTTCATTCCAAGCAGGACTTTGGTCTTTAGCAGCACTTGACTTAGGCCAGTAGATTAAATAGCAGCACTTTGTCTTCAGCTGTTGTTGTACACAAGCAGTACTTAATGGACAGCAGTTGTGGTATACAAACAGTGGATGAGGGCCATCAGATGTTATAACCACTTTAAAGGGGAAAGTCTAAAAAAACAGCTGCTTAAGAGATATACACTGATGTGTACCAGTTTTGTCTCTTATTATCTGTTTCTCACAAGAACATAAATGATTGTATTTAACTTTTAATGCTGTTCTTTTATCTTTTTCTTTTAGGGGAGAGGTAGTCCGTTGTACATTGTGGAATGTGTATGCACAAGAATTTAATGATTTTTTGTCTCAAAACTCTCCGAATGAGACTGTGATGGCTGTCATTCAGCATGCGAGGATTAGGAAGTGGCAGGGTAATTTATATTTGACTGTTTTATTTTGTTTACTTTTCCCAATCTCCGTTTTGTTACATTTTTTAAGAACATTTTTTTATTTCTTTAGTGAGTTGTAATGAATTGTTTGATTTGTATATTGTTTTTTGCAGGTCAATATACTGTTCAGAGTGATAAGTTTGGAAGTCGCCTATTTCTCAACCAAGAAATTGATGAGATTAATGAACTTCGCAAGAGGTACTATCCGTGATATATATTTCATATTTTTCATGTTTTTATTAACATAAGTGTCAGTATTAACGCTAATTGTGTTTTTATTTTGTAGTCTTTTAGTGAAACAATTTGAAGCTGGTGCTTCTTCTTCTCAAACCATTCTTTCATCTCAGAGTGTATTTCCAGTCCGTCAAGAATTTCTAATTGACACTCCTAAGAGACATGTTGATGAAATTATTGAGATTGATAGTGTACGAATAATTCTATATACATTCATAGGCATTTTAATTTTGTTAATGTTTTCTATGTTTTATCAATTGAGCATGTTAATAAAGCTTTATCTGTGATATTGTAGGGAATGTCATGTGTGGTAGTTGCAACGATCAAAATTGTTCAACAAAACTATGGATGGTTTTATCCGGCATGTCGAGACTGTAACAAGAAGGTGTTGACCAAAATTGAGTACTTACAATATGCTAAAACCATTTCTGATGAGGTCATGAATCTGTCACCTGCTTCATTGGTTTGTCCGAAATGCGATAAAGAATGCACATCGATAACCATAAAGTAAGTTAACGTCCGATCTTTTTATGTCCAGAACTGCTATGATTTTTGCTGTAATTTACTTGGCATTTATTACAGGTTCAAAGTACATCTGAGAGTGCAAGATGAAACTGGCAGCGTTTCTTTTGTGATGTTTGATAAAGATGTAATGAAGCTTATTGGTTCAACTGCGAATGATATAAGGTAACGCCAAGTGAAGCTCGATGATAATGAAACTTTTCCCCATGAAATATCACGGTTGCTTGAAAAGAAGTTGGTGTTTAAAATTGAAGTTTCTGATTACAACCTTAACCATGACTACCACGTCTACACTATCCAAAAAGTATGTGATGATCCGGACATAGTTGCTGAATTGGTTGGTGCTAATGGAAATGCTCTTGAGGTTGCTGATGAGGTAAGAGTTTTTGTATATTCTATATTGTTTTATTTTTTTCTTCCCAATTTTTGTATTTTAAATATCTTAATTAAATTCCCTTTTGGTAATATTTTGATATTAGGTGTTTAGTCAAGAAGGTTCAGAAATTAAAGCTGTTCAATTATCTGAATCCTCACAGATGGCCGATGCTGATATTTCAAAGGTGAATAAGAATTCTACAGTTTTGTTTTTTTGTTTAGTATAGATTATATTACATTATTTGATACCTTAGTAGTTGTTTTGTGATTTAATTGAAGGATGTTGTATCTGTTATGGCTGACTCTTCCGTTGTCGAAGCCGAGAAGGATTCGGCCACCAGTCCTAATGGTAAACGTTCGTTGCAGGATGTGGAAGGTCAAAATGTTGGGGAACTCTCTTCTAACAACAAAAGGAGCCGGAGGAAGCCATCTAGGCTTAACACTTAGCTTCTTTCACGTCGTTATATTTTGATGGTAAACATGCTATGTTTTTTGTATGTACTTAAGTACGTGGTTGTTTGAAGTTTGGTTGTCGTTGGTAAGTGTTAAACTACTCAAACAGTTATTTTCTATGTTTTAGATGTTGGTAACTTATGAACTTGGAACATGTGGTAAACCATTATGTGGTTGACTTTTTTATATTATGCCGGGAAATATAATCTTTGGTTATAATGTGTGCTTTTAATTTGTGAATATAGTATATGGGATGTCTAAATTAGTTTCACATAATTTAAATTCTACTTTTTTAATATACAGTTTGAATGTATCTTCAGCAGTTGTTGTACACAAGCAGTACTTAAGGGACAGTAGTTGTAGTATGCAAACAGTGGATGAGGGCCAGTAGCTGCTTATTATCTGTTTCTCTTTAACCACTGTTACATATAACTACTGCCAGCTAAACACTGATACTATTACAATAGACACAGTAAACAACTGTTTCTTCAGTCCACTGCTTCATTCTAAGCAGGGCTTTGGTCTTACTGACTGGAGTTAGGGCAGTAGATTAAATAGCAGCACTTTGTCTTCAATTTTCGTTATATTTTTTGTGTTAAATCGATTTTTGTTATGACAGGATATAATTCATAAATATAATTCTTTGAGTTAAACTTCAAGTTTAAATAAGTTGGCTATTTGGTCGCGTTAAAGTAACTTCATTGTAGTAACCAGTATATTGGTCAAACCAAGACAAGGATGATTAAAAATATGTTGTATTTAAATCCATATAAATTATGATGTTTCTAAGGGGTCCAAAGAAATTTATATGGATTTAACTACTACATGTTTCTAAACATTATGACAAGATATAATTCATAAATATAATTCTTTGAGTTAAACTTCAACTTTAAATAAGTTGGCTATTTGGTCGCGTTATAGTAACTTCATTGTAGTCACCAATATATTGGTCAAACCAAGACAAGGATGATTAAAAAATATGTAGTATTTAGATCCATATAAATTATGATGTTTCTAAGGAGTCCATCACAGTTCCTAATAAAACCAAGACAAGAATGTTTACAAACATGTAGTAGTTAAATCCATATAAATTTCTTGGTGCACATAAATTATCGGACAATTTGACTCGGTAAAAATCTATCATTAAACTTCAACTCCAAAATATAAATCTTGTGGATCGCGTTGTAATAATTTTATTGTAGGAACCAATATATTGGTAAAACCAAGACAAGGATGATAATAAAATATGTACTATTTAAATCCCTATAAATTATGGATTTTTCAGTTTCACTTGGTTATATTTTTTATACAAAACAAAAGAGCCAACTAATGTGGCTTAATTTTGCAATTAAATGGTCTAATTCTTTCAATAATTTCTGGCCCATAAGTTGTCAACCATAAAATCTTGTCAAAGGCCCACAAAATGAATCAGGTATGTTAAATCACCATTTCATATTGTCCGCTATGTTTATAGCTTCTTTTTCGAATGAATCAAATTGAAGATTTAAAATTAGCGCCAAAAACTCAACCTATAATTCAAGACGCTCTTTGTTTGGAAGCAATCGATGAACACTAAATGGTAGGTTTTTCTATCTCATTTGTTTAAATCTATTCTCAACATTTGATGTGATCATCCACTTATTTAGGTAGGTTTTCAATAGGGATCTTCAATCACCACTAGCTGTTGAGAATAAATGTTTTTTTTGGACAGTGATTACAATAATTACCTATCGCTAGCCCTAAATCACACATATGTGCTCAATTCTTATTTACAGTTATGGAGAATAAAAAGATACTCATACCAAGACATAGAGAGTATTTTCCATAGTGCAGTCCCCAACAGTCCAAAGAATCAAGGAAGATAAGAAAGTCTATATTGAATAAGCGTAGAAACAGGGGTGCGGTTCAATTTGTACAGACACCTCCTATTATTGATACACTTCTGGGCAATGTTACTATCACAAAAAACGATAATGGAGGTATGTTTTTGATGGTTATATGTGAAAATTGTAAGTGTTTGTAGCATAAATTAACCAAATCTCTTCATGTACAGCATGTCACACGCCCGACAATTTAGATCGAACATGTGTTAGTACAATCCCTCTGACTTCATCCAGTCTTGGTAAGGTTATAAATCTTATTTTTTTAGCTATGCTAACTGATTTGACCTTGTCCCTTTGTTTGAATTTTAGGACAATCTGGAAAGGCTAATTATGGTGTTTATGACTCTAGAAAGAGGAAACAAAGTTTGAAAACCATGGATATAAGTAAATTTGATTTATCCATTGTAGCTGATTTAAGCAGCACATCTTCAATGGTCACTCCTCTTCAACTATCAAATCATAAAATTGATAGAAGTCCATTAACAGATATTACAAACTTTATGCTATATACACTTTTGTTATTACTGTTAATCATTTATTGAATGTTAATGTAAGTTTGATAACATTTATAAATTTTGTCTTGTAAGTGGATTCTGTTACAGTAAGGTCCCGTCGAAGTGATATTCCAACTCCTCCGAATATTGACAATAGAACTTCTCGACAGTTGCCAAAATGTTCCGTAATAGCGTTTAGTGGTATGTGTTTTACTTTTAATGCAAAACTAAATATAGTTTTCTGAGTCACTATATTTGTCGAATCCATTGCTTATCTTCCTATATGTTGTAACCGATGTTAATTTGCCTTTTCCAAAATGGAACGACAGGAAAAGAAAATTCCTACCCTGGTGAAAGGTCTAACTTTGATGATCCCGATTCGGAGGATTGTTTACCATCTTCTATCGTAAAAAAGATTTTCAGAATTGCAAGAGGTAACTACCCTCTTTAAACTTATCAAAGTATCTTTCCAAATAACAGTTTAATCTCCTAATATTTCACTTATATGATCGTTTTTTTTCCTGCCTATATAATTTTGTAGAATACGTTGATCATGGAGATGCTATTTTTGTATGTTCTTACTGTCATGCAATGATTTGGAAAGATGAAATGCTTAGGGGTAATTTGGATTCTAAGAAATCTTCTTTTTCTCTTTGTTGTTCGAACGGAGACGTTGAATTGCCTTCCTCACCTGCTCCTCCTCCACTGCTCGAAAGATTTTACAAAAGAGTTACTCCTGAAAGCCGCAATTTCATGAATAACATTCGAGCATATAACATGATGTTTTCCTTCACATCCCTTGGTGGCAAGGTTTCTAAAACTTTTCAAAAAACCAAAGGTCCTTATGTTTTTGGACTGCAAGGACAAAATTACCATCGCATTGGTAGTCTGCTACCGAATGATGGTGAAGAGCCCAAATTTTCACAGCTTTATATTTATGATTCCCAAAACGAGGATTTTAATCGTCAAAAGGATGTAAGGTAAATTAAGCATTCAGTAAATTCTGATTTATGTCAAGTGTTTTATATATATCTGATCTATACAATAATGTCGTTTTTTACACAGTGTCGACCAAGGTTCGAAGACAGACACTAAACAACAACTTGATCTTGCCATCATATCGAGTCTTAAAAAAATGTTGGATTCATGCAATCCACTTGTGAAGTCATTTAGAATGGTACGAGATTGTTTTAAACAAAATGATTGGCAAAATGTACGACTTAAGCTCATTGGAGTAAGGGATAAGGATGGTAGAATTTTTAACTTGCCTACTGCTGAAGAAATTGCTGCTTTAATAATTGGTGATTTTGATGGAACATTTGATAAAAGGGATATCATAGTTCAAACAAAATCAGGCGATCTTCAGAGAATCAGTGAGCTTCATCCCTCTTATCTTGCATTGCAATATCCACTTATCTTCCCATATGCAGAAGATGGATTTAGACTTGGTATTAAACATCGAGGTGTTTCAGTTGATTGTGACATACTTAGAACCAGTACCACAATGAGAGAGTTCTTTAGTTACAGAATACAAGACAGAGCCAACCAATTTTCGTTTTTACTCAATGCCCAAAAGCTATTTCAACAACCCAAACTTAGAAGTCAAACATTTAAGAATTTAAATCAAAGTGTTCAAAGTGGCCAAAGCGATGCGTCAAATTGTGGAAAACGAATTTTGTTGCCATCTTAATTTACCGGTGGAGCAAGATATATGATGCAAAAGTATCTAGATGCTATGGCAATCTGCAAAGCTGTAGGATATCCGGATCTCTTCATAACAGTCACTTGTAATCCCAATTGGCTTGAGATTTATAGATGTTTAAAAGACAAACGGTTGAACCCTCAAGATAGACCGGATATTATCGCACGGTTATTCAAAATTAAAATCAATCATCTAATTCAAGATTTCAAGAAACATAAATTCTTTGGTGAGATACAAGCAAGTAAGTCATTGTAAATTGTTTTAATTAATTTCTCAAATAATACTTTTACTAACACTTTTCTGGATGTAATATTTCAGTTATTTATACAATCAAATTTCAGAAACGTGGTCTACCTCATGCTCATATATGTTTGTTCTTAAGTGCCGAGAGCAAATTTCCAACGGCTAAAGAAATCGATTTGGTTATTAGTGCTGAAATACCTGACAAAGAGATGGATGCTTCACTGTATGAACTTGTCAAACAATTTATGATCCATGGTCCTTGTGGTACAGACAATCCTCATTCTCCATGCATGGTTAATTTAAAATGTTCGAAGAAGTTTCCGAAAAAATATGTAGATGAGACTTGTGTTGATTCTGAAGGATATCCTGTCTACTGACGTCGTCAATCATACAACACAGTAGAAAAAAATGGCGTCTTACTTGACAATAGGTTTGTGGTTCCGTACAATGCTATGCTACTCAAAAAGTATCAGTGCCACATAAATGTTGAGTGGTGTAACCAAACAGGATCCATCAAATATCTCTTCAAATACATTAATAAGGGTCCGGATAGAGTGACAACTTCTGTTTACGAAAGTACCTCTACTGCTAATGTGAACCCTCAAAACAAGGAAATGACAAATAATGAAAATCTCTCAAACGAAACAGAAGTAGATGAAGTTAAAGCATATCTTGATTGTAGATATATTTCAGCGTGTGAAGCTGCTTGGAGAATCTTCAAGTTTGACATACAGTATCGGCTTCCATCTGTTGAAATATTACCTTTTCACTGTGAAGATGGTCAGGCTATTGTTTATGATGATAATTCAAACTTGTGTGACGTGGTCAGTAACCCAACTGTGAAAATGTCTATGTTCACAGAATGGATGAAATGTAATCAAACAGATGCATTTGCTAGAACTTTGAAGTATATAGAGTTCCCCAGATACTTTGTATGGATACGCAAAACACGAAAGTGGGTACGTAGAAAAAAACCTTTTGGTGCAGTTGGTAGGATACATTATGTACGTCCATCACTTGGTGATTGTTATTTCTTGAGAATTTTATTGAATCACGTTATAGGACCAATGAGTTTCAATGATATAAAAACAGTTGATGGAAAAATATATCATACTTTTAAAGATGCATGTTTCGCTCGCGGTCTGTTGGACGATGATAAGGAGTATTTAATGGCCATTAATGAAGCAAGTGCATGGGCTACTTCTGATTTCTTGCGTACATTTTTTGTAATGCTCTTGATGTCAAACTCCATTTCTAGGCCGGGTATTTTCTGGAAGGAAACAAAATCTCTATTATGTGAAGATATATTATATCAGCAACGGAGGATTACTGGTATTCCTGGTAATTTTAAAAACTTAAATAAAATTTCATATTCCATTTTACTTTAATCAAGTGTTTAAAAAATCTAATTACTAAATATCTGTTGTATTTTTTAGATTTGGTTCTTAAAGAGGAAGAGATTGAAAACATTTGCTTAGCACATGTTGAAAAACTGTTACTTGGTTATGGAAGTACGTTAAGCAACTTTACTAACATGCCAAATGTTCCTGACAACTACACTTCAGCATTGAACAATCAATTGATAATGAAGGAACTTTCGTATGATCGGGCTATCTTAAAAAAGGAACTTGCAGCTTCCCTAAAATCTTTAACTGATGAACAGCGAAAAGTGTATCAAACCGTCATGAATGCAGTTGTTAAAGGAAGTGGAGGAGTTTTCTTTCTATATGGTTACGGTGGAATTGGTAAAACATTTATGTGGAAAACATTTGCAGTTGCGTTACGTTCCAATGGTGAAGTTGTGTTGAATGTTGCATCCAGTGGTATTGCATCACTTCTATTAGATGGTGGTAGAACGGCTCATTCCAGGTTTGTAATTCCGATAAATGTTAACGAGGATTCTATATGCTCTATTGAACCAAACAGTGAGCTAGGAGGCTTAATCAAACAAACTAAGATGATAATCTGGGATGAAGCGCCAATGACACATAAGCATTGTTTTGAAGCTCTGGATAGAACAATGAGAGATATAACCCGTTCCAATAATCCGTCCTTGCAGAACAAACCTTTTGGTGGAAAGATTGTGCTTTTTGGTAGTGATTTTAGACAAATCCTTCCAGTCATTCCAAAAGGTACCAGAAGCATGATTGTAAATTCTTCATTGAATTCTTCTTATATATGGCAGGATTGTCAGTTACTCAAGTTAACTGAAAACATGAGGTTAAAAATGGGTACCAAATCAAGCAATTTTAACGAGACCAAGGAATTTGCTGAATGGATTTTAAAGCTCGGTGATGGTCTACTTGGTGGTCCAAATGATGGAGAAGTGGAAATTGAAATTCCATATGATTTACTTATACTCGATGTAGTCAATCCTATATCTTCATTGATCGCTTTCACATATCCGGATATGCAAAAGTTTTTATGCAATTCAAATTATTTCCAACAAAGAGCCATTCTTGCACCCACAAATGAAGTTGTGGATTCAATAAATACAGAACTGTTAAATAGTATGCCTGGTGAAGAAAAGATATGTCTCAGTTCAGATACTTTATGTGAGTCTGAGGATCAAACCGACCTTAACATGGCATTGTTTCCTCCGGATGTATTAAACAAATTGCATCTGTCAGGATTACCTAACCATAAATTGGTTCTCAAAGTTGGAGCTCCGGTAATGTTACTTAGAAACATTGATCAAACAAATGGTCTGTGTAACGGTACACGACTTCAAGTAATAAAACTTGGAAAACTTGTAATCGAAGCAAAGATTATTACTAGAAATAATATAGGTCATCATACTTTGATTTCAAGATTGAAAATGACACCGTCCGATAAAAGAATACCGGTGAAAATTGCACGAAGACAGTTCCCATTATCTCTATGCTTTGCAATGACCATCAACAAAAGCCAGGGACAATCACTTGAACGTGTAGGCTTATATCTTCCAAGGCCGGTTTTTAGTCACGGACAACTATACGTTGCTGTATCACGAGTACAGAGCAGGAAGGGTTTGAAGATCTTGATATGTGACAGGGGAAAACAAGTGTGTAAAACCACAACTAACGTGGTCTACAAAGAAGTTCTACAAAATCTATAGTCTTTGTAGAAATAGCATTTTGAAGAAAAGTCTTTAATGTTTGAAGTTATTTGGTATTATGTTTTGCACATCCTATCAAGATGTTTCTTTTATCTAATGATAATGGATTTTATTTTACATAACTGTTTTAAAATATAGTATACATTTTTAAAAAATGATACCTTTAACAATTATAAAATAATGAAAGCTAAATAACAATAACATATATCTAAAAGACAAGAAATAACTAATACAAGTAATACTTTCAACCGTTTGTTTTGTGGTTCAGTAACATATGAATTAAAAACTTTTCAGTAGCTAACCCTTCGTACCACCAACATCAAAACTAAACTATAGTCTTTGTAGAAATAGACGTGGTCTACAAAGAAGTTCTACAAAATCTATAGTCTTTGTAGAAATAGCATTTTGAAGAAAAGTCTTTAATGTTTGAAGTTATTTGGTATTATGTTTTGCACATCCTATCAAGATGTTTCTTTTATCTAATGATAATGGATTTTATTTTACATAACTGTTTTAAAATATAGTATACATTTTTAAAAAATGATACCTTTAACAATTATAAAATAATGAAAGCTAAATAACAATAACATATATCTAAAAGACAAGAAATAACTAATACAAGTAATACTTTCAACCGTTTGTTTTGTGGTTCAGTAACATATGAATTAAAAACTTTTCAGTAGCTAACCCTTCGTACCACCAACATCAAAACTAAACTACCAACCTTTACAAAAAGTGTTTTGAGCAAACCAGCAACCACAAACAAAAAACATTGTTTCCATACAAAATAACATTATCTAAAAAGCGCCACAACCATTCAGTCAAACAAGAAAACACCTTTACCCATGACGAACTTAAGGGTAAACTCTTCACGAGGAACCAAGTTTTTATCCTTCACAAACTGTTTCATGTTTTTTATGTAAAACCGATCATCAGGAGACTCGATACCAACTCGAACATCCCAAACATTTCCAGCAGCATCTACAATCTTTAAAGTTCTTTTCCTATCCAAGCCAAGTTTTTTAGCAACAACTTTTTTAATGCGCTGTAACAAACAAAAATTAATGTTAACAAAGATAGTATTATAATATGGTTAACACAATGTAAGGTCCTGTTACTACTTTTTGGTTACAAAAACTTACAAAATGATTGTCCACACGGAAAACTACTGGAATAGTTTCGTTGTTCGTAGTTACAGCGAGTATTTCAGTTTCATTGTCCTTAGTTATGTCATCCACATCTTCACCATCAGAGATACTGATAACCTCTTCTACCACTTCTTCCTTAATAACAGCATATAATTCCGGTGGCAACATTAAATCAGCATCCTTGGAACAATTGAAAACAGACATATCAAAAGTGTGAAGATCAATCATTTCAAAAACAAGAAGATGTTCATCACTTAGTGAAAATTTCTTCTTAATCCGATCCCATCCAGTTGTTATGTAAAGCTGATTGTCACTAACATCCATTCGAACAAAAAATTTATGCTTCCCAGGACCTCTAATAACAACCGGATAATTTGGAATGGTATTGTCCATCTTGTGATGTACAAATAAACGATTGATATGCTACAACGAGAAAAAAAATATTAGTAGTTTCATATACGGAACTATAATAAATAAGAAACAATAATAAATATACCGAATCCACATTGCGAACTACATACCATAGCACCAGGTTTATCAAAATCGCCATTGGGTCTGTAGTAAAAATAATCAGATGGAGCAAATGCAATATTGTCATAGAAATAAAATATCCGGAAACTTTGTAATGCTTCTTCATACTGAAATACGAGCCATGATCCAGATTGTAGTTTCAAAGTTTGAACTACGGAATACCACCCATTGTAGAGATAATAGAAGTTTCCTATATCATATATCTTGACTTCAAAGACTTGCCCATTAGTTGTCCGTACTTTGACAAACCCAACAGGATAGTTAAACTCTTTTATCCATTGTTTATACTTTTTTGGCAGAACCTATGTATAAGTATATTGATGTGCGTGAATTATATATATTTTTTATGAAGATATTTGTTCACACAAAATTAGTTTTAAAATGGTTTTTCACCTAGAAACTAACTACACACACAAAGGGCAAGTGTACACGTCGGGTGGTAATACAACTAATCGGTAAGAACCGGATATCAATCCGTGGATGCGGTGTCTCGATACTAAACTTTTGCTACTTTAAAGCCTTTTCAAATGATTGGGTTGATTTTTCTAACTTAGCATGCAAAGAAATAAACTACTAAAAATTCTAACAAAGAACAATATCTAAGAAAGGGTTGCCTAAACTAAGTTTCCACTAACAAACATATGACAACAAGGTGGAAGGAATTGTGATGATGCAAGCTCTAAATTGAACTAAGCCCCAATCAAGGCTTCCTAGTCTATAATTCTTAGGAAAACTAAAAATGAATTAACATTCTAATCACCTAAAAATTATTCTTTTAAGCTCACTTGCTAAGTTGATGTTAATCTTTAATCATGAGTTAATTGTTTATCAAAACTCCTAACTCTACAAATTAGGGAAAACTAATATGAAAAACACACTAATCACCCTAACTTGGTTTCAAGTAGTTGGCACTATCATCATGTTCTTGATATGAACCACAAGCATGGTCATGTTAGCTAACAATTTTGGCCTAAATCATCAAACTAACAAGAACACAAACTATAGAATCCATATAAACATACTCATGATCTTTCCAAATCTAGATGCAAGAATTCACACATATGCTCAAATCATCATTCAATCACATTAGCAATTACCATTCCTAGTTTCATGCTATGAATCATACTAACAAGATTCAATAATCATAATCTTTACATGGGCTTTCCAACACAACATGTAAATACTTATGGGCAAACATTCAAGAACAAGAACTTTAAGCATACACATGAACTCCAAGAACAAGATTAAATACCAACATGAAGATTAACAAGAACAATCATCACATCTATTTCCATGTTATCACATATTCATTAGCTTCAACAAAGTTTAGACAACTCAAATGTTTAGCCCATAAGGCTCATGGCTACCAAATCAAGTGCAAAGAAACATAAATTGTTCATAATGTAATAAGCTAACCAAGTTAAAGACAAGATTAAAATGATGTTTGAGTAGATCTTCAAGTGATTAAGTCCTCTTCAAAGCTCCCTCTTGGCTCTAACAAGCTTCCAAGACCAGATTCTTGAGAGAAAAAGTCACCAAAATGCTCCAACTCCCTTCCAAATGAGCTAGAAACTCGTATTTAAGCTGCTGGGAGAATGGCACGACCATGCCACCTTTTGGCACGGTCGTGCTTGGCAAGTGTCAGAGCCACTTTCTTGGATGTTGACCAAGTATGCTACCATTTTGGGAAAAATCGCGCTCAAAAGTTCCCGAGGTGGCACGACCGTGCTCGAGCATGGTCTGGTCGTGCCAGCCGATAGTGCTCGGCTATGATTGATTCGATCTCGGAAACAAGTTGATCTGTTGCTGAAATTGGCCTGGCACGGTCGTGCCAGTGGTTGGCACGGTCGTGCTCCCTTGATTTTGATGGTGCTGGTGCTGGATGATGGTGCTGATCGAGAGTGCCGATGTCGGAATGGCTGGCACGGTCGTGCTCCTGGGTGGCACGATCGTGCCGTATCTGGCAGTTTGCTGGAATGTTTCGTTTTCGCTCCATTTTGCTCCAAAAGCCTTTGTTTCATCACCGGGCCGAAGCCCGAACCTGTATTTTCACAAACAACTCAATTGAGTACCAAAATCAATGAAAATACAAAGAGTTTTCGCATAAACGGGGCGTATTTGACGTTTAAAAGATGTATAAATTCTTATACATCAAACATCCCCACACTTGAACTTTGCTTGTCCTCAAGCAAACTAAAATCAACGAAACTCTCTAAATGGCAATCATCTCAACTAGCATTTCATAAGCACAAACAAATAACTCGGGTCAAAACAATCAAGAAGTGCTCGATATAAAGAAAGAACCGAAAAGAAATAAGTAAAATATGTTTATGAGCAATGGTCCATCTTAGAAATCCCTACAAGTTCACCAAGCATCCTCACAAATGTTCACACACACTCGGCTAAATATAGGCACATACAATTTGTGGAGTATGTTTAGAACACTCGATGCCAAGACGATAACTATGCGATATCATAAGCTTGTGGAAGGATCAAATCTAATCACTCGGCAAAAATATATCATAAATCATGAGGTCTTGATTGGGTTGTAACTTGGCTTGGGTTAAGGGTGTGGAAGTGGATTTTTTTTTTAAAAGTGGCTAAAACGGTTGTAACCCGACGGCTCGACTAACTTGAAATACAAGAAGATAGAACTATACAACTAAATAATAACTAACCGAGAGCTAACCGACAAGTATTGCTTTTCACTCCCAAAATTGCTCTAACAAAGCCATTTGATAAGGCTTTTTCAACTATATAAATATATATATATATATATATATATATATATATATTTTTTTTTTTTTTTTTTACAAGAATAACCCATGCTTTGGAGAGAACTAAGTACGTCTACTTAGCTAAAAACTCTTGATCATGAGGGTACATAACAACAAAGAGGAAACTATACAAAACTACAAGTTAATCATCAACCAAACCGGGTTTCCAACCAAAAATGGGTTCAAGATATAAAAGGCTAATTTGGCTAAGTGGTTAATATTTTGGTGGTTTAAAAGAAACGAACGGGAAAGGCTCAAATTGGTTTAACTAGGGGAATGCTTTGGGTAGGGAGGTGAATGAAAAATGGCTAAAATGAAAAGGTTTCCTAATGCCTCAATCACTTCTATGCTTGACTTCTTGCTTTGTGGCCTCGAAATGCATACCTAACACAAGTTCTAAATCACAAAAGTTATCCGGGTCACTCAATCTTTGCCCGCAAAAACATGAGCAAAAATAATTCTAAAGCTATAAGGCTCAAAAATAACTCACGGAAACGGGCGTATTGGGTAAATATGCAAGGCAAACAAGTAGGTCAATCGCTTGATTTTTCATGCTCAATTTTATACAAAAAACATGTTACTTGACGGTTTTCCTTACACGAGCGAACCCCCTTTTTGCGTTTACCCTTATTTATTTATCAAAAATTTTGGTGCTTATTTCGATACTTATGTTGATTTGATTAATATGCCACAAAAATTGTTAAAAGAGAGCTTTGCATCATTATTATTATTATTATTATTATTTATTTTATTTATTTATTTTTATTTATTTTATTTATTTTTATTTTTTTGTGTATATATATATATATGACAACAAAGCTCAAGCGATAGACCATCTCCCCACACTTGAATTGTACATCGCCCTCGATGTACAACAAAAAAAATTGAATAAGCAATGGAAATGCGAATTCAACACAGATAAAGGAAGGTAGGAACACGAAAACTCCCCTGAAACAAAAAGGCTAGAATCGGAGCAATATGAAGTAAAAAGGAACGTCCACAACGAACTACCAATCCATCCACCAAGCCAACATCTCATCGTTTATTCAAAGAGTTTGAACCAACACTCTCGCCGGATCCCGAAGGACCGACGTCGCGCCTGGGATCAAATCTGGATCTTCGCGCAAAATGTGGCGGCGGCTGTGTGTACGGATGGTTGATTGAGTTCGCGATGTGCTGCTGCGAACCAAACAACCAGTCCATGCTGCGTCGGGACTGCTCGTACATCTCTTCCAAGAAGTTAACCTGCCTGTGTTGCTCCGCGCGTATCATATCGACATCTCGCCTCACCTCTTGCTGGCCTAATTCCAGCCCGTCCATGCGCCTCCACAGATCTATCCCTGACGGCTCGGAAGGACCGTAAGTGCCGTAAGCGCCATGCTCATAACCTCCACCACCAAATCCACCATACACGTTCTCCCAGTTTGGACTATCAAACCCCTGTCCAATCTGCAATTGGGGGCCCGCTCCTCCAGCGGCCCCCTCCTGTCCTTGAACTGGAATGGCGTGCATGTGCACGTCATGATCTCCACCATCACCACCGTCATCGTCATCATCCGTCTCATCATCAGCAGGTAGCGGGTCCCAGATCCTTCCCAATCTGTCCACAAGCTTTGGGACCCCGTTTACTCTGCGAATCAGGTGCATCGAGTTTAGCTGCTGCAGATCGAGGAGGCCATAGTCACAGGCTTCGGTCAAATTGTTTAAGGAAACCCGATAGTATTTTGCAAGTTTTGTAGCGAAGGCCCCTCCGCAGATGCGCGATGTGGGTGTCGAACCAACACCGCGAAAAATCGATTCTGCCACACTAACGGCTACGTTGCAATGGTAGCCGGAGACGATGCAGTACAGGTGGAAAAGGTCGCGGGTGGTGATATTTCCCGTGCTGTCACCCCGACCTCCAATGACGTGGAATATGGAGCGCTCTATGACCCGGTGAAGTGGGTTGAGGATCCATGTAGCTTTGGCTTTCCGAGGTTCCCAAACTCGACCCGGCACAGTAATTTGATTCCAAAAGGCGGCCTTGTCTGCGTCTGGCTCCCAATCTTGCAAACTCCCATGAAATAACTCAGAATCAATCTCATCTTCCGTATATAACCCCAACACCACAGCGAATCGGCTAATCGATTGGTGATGCCATTTCCTTCCCAATCGAAACTTGACACCAACATTTTTCTCATAAACATCTGGGCATGGAAAGGTGAAACGGAACGATGCGAAAAATTCGATCACCAACTCTATATATTGCGGCTCTGCGATCTCAAAAAGGCGGGACCACGGAGGTGTTATAAGATCATCAAACCGCTCGGTCTGTCCGAGCAAGTCTAAATCAACCCTTTGTAACCTCCTCATGGGCTCGATTAGATGCCGTCGACCCCATAACCGCTCCACCTTCGGGATACAGTACCCTTCCCTGGCATTGTTTGAGAACCGCAAATAAGGGTGATCCATCTGCAAAATTGAGACAAGATTAATCAGCAGCCAAACAAACAGACAAATTTTGGGACTGGACAATATGGCACGGTCGTGCCACCATATGGCACTACCGTGCCAGGCCTGCAAATCGGTGAGTTTATGAAGATTTCTGGGAATTTTATGAAGTCTGGGTTTTTATTCCCCAGGAGCACGACCGTGCCATCCCAAGGCACCATCGTGCTCGGCCGTAAACGGCTCGGATTTGAACCACAATTGCTGAGAAGCACGGTAGTGCCGCCCAACGGCACCCTCGTGCCTGACCGATAACTGGTGACTGAACTGAGCGATTTCAAGAGAAGCACGATCGTGCCGCTATATAGCACCCTCGTGCTACTTGAAGATCTGGGCAGAATTATGAAGATCCGATGAAGATCACGACCGTGCCACTATATGGCACCCTCGTGCCCGACGGAACCCAGCTCGGAAAATCGCTCAGTTCGGCTCAAAAATCCAGATTTTTTTCATATTTTTGCTTAGGGGTTTTGTGGATCGGTCCATTGTGGTTCAAATCAACACAAAAACACGAAAAACGGGCTTGAATCGGGTGATTTAGACCAAGCCCTAAAAACCTTAAGAAACTAACTATGAAGAACATAACATCAAAACACATGAAACTAACTAGAAAAAGGAAGGATTCGTACCTGGAATGATGTTGGAATGAAAGAATTTCTTGGAGGAAGCTAGGAGATGCAGAGAATTCGTGACTGCTTTGAAGTGGTTCAATGGAGGAAGAAGGAGTTATGAAGAAGAAGATGAAGGTGGTTGGGTTTTATTAAAGGGGCTCTATTATTGGTCTGCAAAAGGGGTTTGGTGGTGCCAGATTTTGCCGGTAGTGCAGTATTTTCGAGATTATTTAATTTTTTTTTAATTTTTTTTATGTTGAAAATGAAAATATATATAGGAAAACTCCTTGAACCCGGGGCACTCACGAAGCATCTTCTACCAAGAAAATGAACCGAACTAACATACCTGAGAGTCGGCAACAAGCACTAACATCCCTCGCGACCAGAACGAACCGCAACCTGTAAATAAATAGACAACCACACACAAAGCCTGTTTGACCTAAGTCAAACCACTGGTTCAAAAGTCTGCTTGACCATGGTCAAACCACTGTTTGTCCAATGACAAACCACTGTTTTCTCCTCAAAACACTGTTTAACCCAACAGTGATTTTAAACATATATTTTCATCCATCTGTTAACCAAAGTTAACAGATGTATCAACAACAATGATTTTAAGTTGATGAGCATTATTTATGAAAAATGTTAAAATATTATTCTAATTAATGCAATTAAAAAGAGTATAACTAATAGACTAAAATATTATATAACATTAAAAGGTTATTTGGGTATATTCAATGTCAACAATGTGAAATACCAAATGTTATTTTCGATGCCGAGAGTTTCTAAAGCTTATTAATATGTTTCTATTTTTATCAGTGTGATACAAAACTCCAAACATGTAAAAAAACCTTATAAAATCTGTCAAGAACACCAACTGAAAGTTTACTAAACATCATAATCTTAAAAAATCTTTATACAACAACTGATAAACAATCATTTTTAACATACCCCTAAATATCTACACCTCAATCGAACATCCATACAAAAGTAAAAACTTCAATCGAACATCAATACGAACATTCATATGATGGAATCTGAAGTATAACAAATCAAATAAACAAACATGATCACAAATTACAGTTCATATAAAAGAACAAACCTAAGATCAAAAATCATACATGCAAGCGTGGTATAAAAAATTACATGAAGCAAATATTTCAGAAAAACAAAATCGAATCAATACGTTTTCGATTACCTTTTGCTGATAAGGAAAAATCTTTAACACTCCCTGTCGTTGGTTTGTCGCCCTTCGAAGTTCGGAGATACAAATGGAACGGTAGATGAGTGATTAGAATTTAGGGCCGAATTTGATATAAGGGTTTTAATGGGCCTACAAAATCTAATCTATTATTAACCTTAATTGGATCAAATATAATGGGCTTTATTAAACTGATCAATAACATTTGATTAGTTGTATTAAATACAAACAATATAAATGATGCATTATAATCTATTTCGATGGTTATTAAAGCTACCCGTGTGGTCACACATACTGTTTTTAACATTACTTTATAAAGATATATAACTAAAGACCAAAATTTAAATGATATATTATAATCTGTTTTTTAGTATTTGATTTCGATCATTACTAAACCTACCCGTGTGGTTACACGGGTGCTACACCTAATTATGTGTTAAACCCAACACAATTTCTTCGTTTAAAACTATTCCTTCTTTCTGTCTCGTTTTTATCTAAAAGTCTCTAAAATATATAGATTCTTCTTCCTTTAAAACTATTCTTCTCTCTATCTCGTTTTTAAATTTGCAATCATTTACATTGATCATAATTTTTGTGTGAAAATCATAAGTTATTCAAGTTAAGAAAAATATATCAATTAATACTCATATTGTACTCTTGATTAAGACCTGTTATAATTTTATTCACAAAACCTTTCTTTTTATTCTAACAGGTTTTGTTAATATTTTTAAGGATTGATAAGGATGTAGCTGGTACGTGAAATTATTCGTCATCGTTTTCCCCACCTACGTACACCACCATCTGTCACACCCCTTTCTGCGGCGGAAGCACGAGGTGTGATCATGAAAGGTTCTCATTGCATACGAAGAGTAAACATGCTACATGCTCGTAAAATAACATTCAAATACCATAATTTGAAAACATACGTTAGCGTTTACATCGCTAAGTCGCATAAAACATTGTCTTAAAAGTTTACAACTTTATTCAAAATTAAACACAAGCGACATCCACGAGCATAAGCTAGACCACGCGCACATCCATCCTAGTTACCTGAAATACATGTGAGTTTTTGGAAAAACGTCAACATAATGTTGGTGTGAATTCATGCTGTTTTGTATTTCATGTTTGTATACTTTGTATGAAAACATAGTTTGTGAGTAAATCAAGTTTTCATATGTAAATCCAGTTTCATGTGTACACCACGTACATCTGTATAATTCAATTTCTTCTTGAGTACCCCACGTACTCAAGTTTAATTCTCATTCTCTTGAGTACCCCACGTACTTCAAGTATAATTCAATCTTCTTGAGTACCCCACGTACTTCAAGTTATATATCAATTTTGTATGGTATGAATTTTATGTAAATACAGTATTTCTGTAATTATCAGATTGTTAATGGGTTGCAAAGCCATTAACCTGTGGCACGTCATAGGAAGTCACCAAACCTAAGGCATTTAATTGGTATATTCTGAGACACAAAAGCACTCCTCGATTCTCGCCCCGACCAGGAGTGTGGCTGCCAGGCACCCGTTAGATCTAACCTTTTGTTCTGCGGTCTAGGTATATTGTTGATTAATGGTGCTTCTGTACCCTATTCGTGACACTATTTCTCATAACGCCTCCTACTTGGTTCTCGTTCTCACCAAGCGCGTTTCTTGTTATCATTTCTCATAGCGCCTTACACTTGGTTCTCGTCTCACCAAATGCGCTTCTTGTATTTATATCATACCATTTATAAATATTGTACTTTTGTACATGTATTTCACCCCCGAAGTTATAAAAACTGAAAACAGTTAAAGAGAAAAGGGGGAGCATGAACTCACAACTTTGCGTTCCTAGCGTCGTAAACTCCACCGGATTTGCTTACTTAACGTCGTAACCTATACGCGTTTTCTTATCGTTAGTCACTAGACTTGCGTCGCACAAGTACAGTCACTCTCTTTTGTGTATATTTTCTTGTGTTAAAAATATTCTATATTTTTTAACTACGTATCTTACTTATATTATTTTCTCCAAAAATAAATATAAGTCTTTTGTGTTTTGCACTTTGCACCCGAATCATGTATCTTGTGTTTTGTATGTGTATTTCTATATTTCTACTCCTCATGAGTATTTAGTGTATTTTTAAGTCTTAATACACTAGCACGTATAACACATACTATATACACTTAGCACAAAAATTGGTGATAAAATAATATATATTTTTCTCTCAAAAATATATATACATAATATCCATTTTATTCTTCAAGAAATCACCATTTCTTATCATCAAAAATTAGGGAAACCTTGGTAATACTTTTAAATACATTTTTAGGGAATAAGTTTCTCAAAAACTTATATTTTTCTAAGTGTCAAAATTTATAAAAATTTTGACAGAGTTTCCCCTAAAAATGGAGGTTTCCCACGTTTTCAAAACGCGTGTTTATTTTCTTTTAAATCATCATCAATCATCAACAACAACAATAATCGTCAACAATAATCACTAATTTCATGAACTTGAATATTTACAAAAATGTGTAGTAACTTACTAGCACATTTAGTAAGTCTTGTTATCTTTAAAAATAAGTTTAACTTCTTAAAAACTTTATTTTTAAAGAATATGAAGTTTTACAACTTCTAGTCGGTTTTTACGAAAACTATTTCTTCGTTAACACTTTTGTTACACAAGTATCCACACACTTGCTTATTCACAAAAACCACTTTTGTTTGTGTAAGACCCGGTTTAGAACATGTGATTTCTTTAAAGTGTGGTTCTTCAAAAATACCACTTGCAGATACGTAGATCCGCTAGTTTTAAACTCCATTGTACAAGTTAAATTACTTTTACACAAGTAAAATATTTCTACACAAGTTCATGCATCTTGTGTGGTAGAGTTTCGCCTTTTAACCCTTGCGGTAACCAAAAACGAGCTTATGTGAAGATACATGATCTTACAAGGTCGGGTTAAACGGAGATCCGAGCTACCACATCATAGATCGGGTCTCAAAAATAACAATTTTCAAGTCCTACAACTTTTACACAAGTTATATGTCTTTAACCACTACTTTAAGTGTTTTTAGTAGACTTTTGTCCATCATTTTGTATCTTAACGAGATTTAACCGATAAAATTTCTTTTAACCACTTTAGATATGTTCAAACAAGAGTTCTAAGTGTTATACCTCTAGCTCGGGGCTAGGGAAGAATCTCGATGAAAAACGCGTGGATAAAAGCTAACGAGAGAGGTCCTTCGTGTTCCGCTTGCTCCAAGGCTCCTCGTATACGACCCTTGATGATTGTATGATAATGGAAGTGCAAGAACCAAAACCGAAAGTGTGATGGATGGGGGTGGGGGTCTCGGCCGAGAGCTCTAGAGGGCAAGGGAGTGGTGTTGTGTAGTGTTGAGTTTAGTGAGAGTTATTGTGTGGTTAGGGGTTAATTTATAGATAAATCTCATGGTCCTTAGCCAAAGGTAATTATGTCCTCATGATATTAGACATTGAGGATTTAAATAATCAAGATTGTACAATTGTGTCCCCCCATAGTTAGGGCCGGTTGGAGAAGGGGGGGGGGGGGGGTCTAGTTCGGTTCCAAGTATTAGTTAGGTTAAACTAAGTTAAGTTAAGTGTTTAACCCCGTTACTAGTGTGTAGTGTAATATAAAGGGTGTTAGGGCATTCGGGGACCCTAACTAGCTCAGAAAAGTATAAACAATGTCATTGACATTATTTTTATGTTCCGGGTAATCTCCGGTTGTTCGGTTACATACCGATTCGTTAAAGTGCTAAATTACACTTTTTAGTGTCGTTTAAGTACCTTTCTTGTACTCTTTCAATTCCCAACACTTAGGGAAATATTCTGGATAATAAAACGACATTTCTGCATAATATTTGTGTGTCTAAATGCTGAAATATTGCTGAATTTTATAAATTCTGCACTTAAAGTGCGTTTCGGGTGCTTTTTAGTGCGTATTTTTGCTTTTGTATTGCATATATATTAACCCTTGTATGTATTCTTGGGTTTTAATGCATTCTTGTTGTCGGACCTACACCTAGGCCTCAATTCTGATGTCTGACTGCTT
Organism: Helianthus tuberosus; assembly: GCA_030545235.1. Classification (NCBI taxonomy): domain Eukaryota; kingdom Viridiplantae; phylum Streptophyta; class Magnoliopsida; order Asterales; family Asteraceae; genus Helianthus; species Helianthus tuberosus. The sequence goes on along the minus strand of CM060451.1, from coordinate 153,099,597 downwards.
TCTGCAGTTCTGTTGACACATTGTGTCTTACCGGTGAGTTTACTATTATTCTTACGCAACGCTCTCGTTTATGCATAAAGCAATATTTTGTAGTATACAACATGCATGAATTCACTTGTTTAATCATGTGTTCAGACATTGCTGACACTTAAACTCATAATTGCAGTCATTAAGCAATAATTAATGTGTACGGAAATTACCGGTTTGTGCCAGTTGTCACAGTCTCCCCCCGTTAAAAGAATTTCGTCCCGAAATTCAGACTGAACTAACTCTCGCTGGAGTCTTCTTGAATAGGTGGGGATACTTTTTCTTGAACTGGTCTTCACGTTCCCATGTGTACTCGGGTCCGTGCTTAGAGCTCCAACGTACTTTGACAAGTTTCACACTGCTCCTCCTGGTCTTGTTGACTTTCCAGTCAGTAACCTCAACGGGTTGTTCTGTAAATCGGAGGGCTTCATCAATATGCACTTCATCCAACGGGATGGTCACGTTTTCTTGCGTTGGACTCTTCTTCAGGTTGGATACATGAAACGTATCATGTACTCCATTAAGTTCTGCCGGTAACTCCAACTTGTATGCCACGGTACCAATTCTTCTCAATATTCTGAATGGTCCGATGTATCGTGGATTCAACTTTCCACGCTTTCCAAATCTGACTACGCCCTTCCATGGTGAGACTTTTAACAACACTTTGTCTCCCACCTTGAAATCTATCGATTTTCTATTTGGATCCGCGTAGCTCTTTTGTCGCTCTCGAGCCGCCCTAATGCGCTCTCGGATCTGCGCAATCTTATCGGTTGTCTCTTGTACAAGTTCAGGACCAACCATACGTTTATCTCCGGCATCTGCCCAACATAAGGGCGATCGGCATTTGCGGCCATACAGAGCTTCGAACGGCGCGGCTTTTATGCTCGTATGATAGCTGTTATTGTAGGAAAACTCAACTAAAGGTAGATGAGTATCCCAGCTGCCGCCTAGGTCCATGACACATGCGCGAAGCATATCTTCTAATGTTTGTATAGTCCGTTCGCTCTGGCCGTCTGTTTGTGGATGGAATGCCGTGCTCAGATCTAACTGAGATCCAAAGGCTTCCTGAAATGATTGCCAGATTCTTGAGACAAAGCGTCCATCTCTGTCTGAAATGATTGAGATTGGCACTCCATGTCGTGCCACAATTTCTCTTAAGTATATCTCTGCAAGCTTTCCAGTGCTATCCTTCTCTCGGATTGGTAGGAAATGCGCAGACTTCGTCAATCGATCAACTATTACCCATATCATATCGTGCCCTCTTGGGGTCCTGGGTAATTTCGTTATGAAGTCCATCGAGATTTGTTCCCACTTCCACACGGGAATCTCTGGTTGTTGTAGTAGGCCGGACGGTTTCTGGTATTCGGCCTTAACCTTCGCACAGGTTAGGCATTTTCCAACATAAACAGCAACGTCGCTTTTGAGTCTCGGCCACCAATAGTACTCTTTCAAGTCTTGGTACATCTTGTCCGATCCTGGATGGATCGAATATCTCGATTTGTGGGCTTCATTAAGGATGACCTCACGTATGCCACCACAGAGTGGAACCCAGATACGCTTCTTGAAGTATAAGGCTCCCTCTTCATTTGGCACCATGTATTTCAATGCACCCCGGAGGTATTCAGCTTTACGGTTCTCTTCTTTAAGAGCTTCTTGTTGTGCATCTCGAATGCGTGCAGTGAGGTTCGTTCGAATCGTCATTTCTAGTGCTCGAACCCTTAGGGTCTTAACCCTTTCTTTTCGGCTCAACGCGTCTGCTACAACGTTTGCCTTTCCAGGATGGTACCTAATCTCACAGTCATAATCATTCCGCAGCTCGACCCAACGTCGCTGGCGCATATTCAATTCCTTCTGATCAAATATGTGTTGTAAGCTTTTGTGATCTGTGAAGATTGTACATCGAGTACCATATAGATAATGTCGCCAAATCTTTAAGGCGAACACCACTGCACCTAGTTCCAAGTCGTGCGTGGTGTAATTTCTCTCATGAACCTTCAGTTGTCTTGAAGCATAAGCGATGACTTTTTGGCGTTGCATGAGCACGCAACCCAAGCCTTGTCGCGAGGCGCCGCAGTATACCACGAAGTCTTCAGTGCCTTCGGGTAACGATAGTATCGGTGCATCGCAGAGCTTGTTCTTAAGTAGCTGGAAGGCTTCCTCTTGTTTGTGACCCCAGTCGTACTTCTTGTCTTTCTGTGTGAGGGTCGTTAGCGGTTGAGCTATTTTTGAGAAATTCTCGATGAATCGTCGGTAATAGCCCGCTAAACCCAAAAATTGTCGAACTTCAGTTGGGGTCTTGGGAGCTTCCCAATTCTTTATTGCTTCAATCTTGGACGGGTCTACATGAATGCCCTTCTCATTCACCACGTGACCAAGAAATTGTACTTCGCGAATCCAGAATTCGCATTTCGAGAACTTTGCATAAAGTTTCTCTTTCTTCAGTAGCTCCAAGATGGTTCTGAGATGTTGCTCGTGCTCTTCTTTCGTTCGCGAGTAAATCAGGATATCATCGATAAATACAATCACGAATTTATCGAGATATGGTTTGCATACGCGGTTCATTAGATCCATAAAGACTGCTGGTGCATTCGTCAATCCAAATGGCATCACAAGAAATTCGTAGTGCCCATATCGCGTTCTGAATGCAGTCTTTGGCACACTTTCATCTTGGATTCTCAGCTGATGGTATCCAGATCGAAGGTCGATCTTGGAATAGTAGCTTGATCCTTGCAATTGATCAAATAAGTCATCAATCCTCGGTAGCGGATACCGATTCTTGATGGTGAGCTTGTTCAGTTCCCTGTAATCGATACACATCCGCAGTGTTCCATCCTTTTTCTTCACGAACAATACTGGAGCTCCCCAGGGTGAGAAGCTTGGCCTTATAAATCCCTTATCCAACAACTCCTGGAGTTGTGTAGATAATTCTTGCATCTCGGATGGCGCAAGTCGATAGGGTGCCTTGGCTACAGGAGCAGCTCCTGGAACCAAGTCTATACGGAATTCGACTTGTCGTTGCGGAGGTAGTCCTGGCAGATCTTCAGGGAATACATCAGGAAATTCCTTCACCACAGGAATGTCTTCGAGTTTCGGCTCCTCAGCCTTCTTGTCTATAACGTGTGCTAGGAAAGCAACACATCCTTTCCTTAAGCACTTCTGTGCCTTCATACAACTGATGATTCGAAGAGGCGCGTCTCGTTTTTCTCCATGCACGATAAGAGTTTCACCATTCGCTAAAGGGATGCGAATGATTTTCTCATGACAAATAACTTCAGCTTTGTTCTTGGACAACCAGTCCATTCCGACTACTACATCGAAGCTACCCAATTGAATAGGTAAGAGGTCGATGCTAAAATTTCGTTCGCCAAGTTCTAGTGTGCAGCCTCTAACAACTTCGCCCGATTCAACAAGTTTACCATGGGCTAGTTCTATGGAATAAGGAATTTCTAATCTACTAGATTCTATTCCGAGTATGCGTTTAAATTCCACAGACATGAAGCTATAATCGGCGCCAGTGTCGAATAATATGGATGCAAAGTGATTGTTAATGAGAAACGTACCGGTGACCACGTTAGGGTCCTCGCGTGCGTCTCTTGCTCCAATCACAAATGCTCGAGCCGGAGCGTTGTTTCTCTCTGGGCAGTTCTTCATGAAATGATCATTGCTTCCACACTTGAAGCATCCTTGCCCTTTCCCGTTGCCAGCACCGTTCCCATTTCGGTTCTTTCCTTTTCCCCAACAGTCTTCTGTTTGATGACCCAATTTACCACATTTGTCGCACCTTGGAATGCGACAAACTCCATCATGATGATACTTACATTTTTGGCATCTAGGCATGGAGCCTTGGTATGCTTTGGTTGCATGGGTTTTCATCTCCTGAGGCGGATTAGTGTCGCGCTTCTTGTTGAAACCCTTGTTGTTGCGAGTAGCTTGATTCAAGTTTGCATGTTTCCTTTTCTTGCTGCCAGACGACTCAGCATGCGTCTCGGCATTTTCTGTTGGGTTCAGTGAGAGCTTCTTCATACGAACACAATCTTCAGTCAGGCTGACAGCCAGAGTTACAGCCTCGGTGATTGTTTGTGGTTTGGCCGACGTTACCATGCCACGAAACTCTGAGGCCAGTCCCCAAATGTAGCGTTCCACACGCTTGAATTCGGGAGTCACCATGTAGGGAAGCACTCTTGACAGGTCATGGAACCTTCGAGTGTAACCATTGATGTCAGCACCTTCCATAGTCAAGTGCCAGAACTCTGTTTCCAGCCTTTGGAGTTCGGCACGAGAGCAGTACTTCCCTCTCATTCTTTCTTTCAATTCCTCCCAAGTTAGGCCATAAGCGGCATCATCACCCAAGGTTTGGGCTTGCAGGTTCCACCAAGTCAGAGCTTCATCGACAAACAATCCAGTAGCAAAGGTGACTTGTTGATCCGCGGTACACTTGCTCATGCGGAAAGTAGCTTCAGTTTTCTCTGTCCAGCGCACAAATGCTACTGCACCTCCTGTGCCGTCATAGTTCAGCGGCTTGCAGTCGAGGAACTGCTTGAAAGTGCAGCCTGGAATTGATTCAACCAATTCACATGTGAGCAATCGAAGAAATGATGAAACAAAGACCGTTCATAAATTTCCTCATGCTTAGCACCGTGTCTTAAGGTTACCTTGGGCTGCATTGCCTCCAGACGAATCTCCATCCCCATTACGCCTAGCGTTGCTTGGTCCTCCACTGTCTTGAGTTCGGTTCGCCTCGTACTGGGCGATAGCAGCGGAGATCCTTTCCTCCAGTAGGGCGTTCAGCTCATCAGCAGTTCTTGGCAGTGGGGGAGGAGGAGGTTGATCGTCATTGCGAGCATTCACAGCTTTCCTGGGTGCCATGTTCTGACAGAACATAACACAACAGGGTTAGGCATTTGTTTGATATCGTCACACTAGACTGTAGTATCATATATATTCACAGGTATATATACCACATAAGTGACATCAAACAATTATTACTCTAGCAGAGTACTTAGTAGGCTTGCACTGAGGGAATCTATACGTGACAAGACTTGCTGTGGTTTCTGTGCACTGAATTCCATAATTATGTATGCATCCATAATTACGTAACTCCTTGCACAGTCCGCACAGTTCGTTTCATCCTCGTATTTTCTTCCTTCAGGTAGGCCATCGCTTTTAGGTAGAGTCACATATACTTGTGACATTCTACTTCTAGTACATGCTAATTATCACACATAATTGCAAGTAGTTTCTAGTCAAGGACAAGTGCTACTCAAGTGCACTCTAAGTCTCGTAGTGTCTTTTCTAGACTCATGTAGTCAGTTTCAGGTAGTGGATGTCGCGGGACGTTTTATGCAATGAAAACTCTTTGAAAATTGTTTTCGTGAATGAATCCTAGAGATTGTAGACTAGACTCGAGAAGGAATCCTGGTTCACTACAATCGCAGCTCTGATACCAATCTGTCACACCCCTTTCTGCGGCGGAAGCACGAGGTGTGATCATGAAAGGTTCTCATTGCATACGAAGAGTAAACATGCTACATGCTCGTAAAAAAACATTCAAATACCATAATTTGAAAACATACGTTAGCGTTTACATCGCTAAGTCGCATAAAACATTGTCTTAAAAGTTTACAACTTTATTCAAAATTAAACACAAGCGACATCCACGAGCATAAGCTAGACCACGCGCACATCCATCCTAGTTACCTGAAATACATGTGAGTTTTTGGAAAAACGTCAACATAATGTTGGTGTGAATTCATGCTGTTTTGTATTTCATGTTTGTATACTTTGTATGAAAACATAGTTTGTGAGTAAATCAAGTTTTCATATGTAAATCCAGTTTCATGTGTACACCACGTACATCTGTATAATTCAATTTCTTCTTGAGTACCCCACGTACTCAAGTTTAATTCTCATTCTCTTGAGTACCCCACGTACTTCAAGTATAATTCAATCTTCTTGAGTACCCCACGTACTTCAAGTTATATATCAATTTTGTATGGTATGAATTTTATGTAAATACAGTATTTCTGTAATTATCAGATTGTTAATGGGTTGCAAAGCCATTAACCTGTGGCACGTCATAGGAAGTCACCAAACCTAAGGCATTTAATTGGTATATTCTGAGACACAAAAGCACTCCTCGATTCTCGCCCCGACCAGGAGTGTGGCTGCCAGGCACCCGTTAGATCTAACCTTTTGTTCTGCGGTCTAGGTATATTGTTGATTAATGGTGCTTCTGTACCCTATTCGTGACACTATTTCTCATAACGCCTCCTACTTGGTTCTCGTTCTCACCAAGCGCGTTTCTTGTTATCATTTCTCATAGCGCCTTACACTTGGTTCTCGTCTCACCAAATGCGCTTCTTGTATTTATATCATACCATTTATAAATATTGTACTTTTGTACATGTATTTCACCCCCGAAGTTATAAAAACTGAAAACAGTTAAAGAGAAAAGGGGGAGCATGAACTCACAACTTTGCGTTCCTAGCGTCGTAAACTCCACCGGATTTGCTTACTTAACGTCGTAACCTATACGCGTTTTCTTATCGTTAGTCACTAGACTTGCGTCGCACAAGTACAGTCACTCTCTTTTGTGTATATTTTCTTGTGTTAAAAATATTCTATATTTTTTAACTACGTATCTTACTTATATTATTTTCTCCAAAAATAAATATAAGTCTTTTGTGTTTTGCACTTTGCACCCGAATCATGTATCTTGTGTTTTGTATGTGTATTTCTATATTTCTACTCCTCATGAGTATTTAGTGTATTTTTAAGTCTTAATACACTAGCACGTATAACACATACTATATACACTTAGCACAAAAATTGGTGATAAAATAATATATATTTTTCTCTCAAAAATATATATACATAATATCCATTTTATTCTTCAAGAAATCACCATTTCTTATCATCAAAAATTAGGGAAACCTTGGTAATACTTTTAAATACATTTTTAGGGAATAAGTTTCTCAAAAACTTATATTTTTCTAAGTGTCAAAATTTATAAAAATTTTGACAGAGTTTCCCCTAAAAATGGAGGTTTCCCACGTTTTCAAAACGCGTGTTTATTTTCTTTTAAATCATCATCAATCATCAACAACAACAATAATCGTCAACAATAATCACTAATTTCATGAACTTGAATATTTACAAAAATGTGTAGTAACTTACTAGCACATTTAGTAAGTCTTGTTATCTTTAAAAATAAGTTTAACTTCTTAAAAACTTTATTTTTAAAGAATATGAAGTTTTACAACTTCTAGTCGGTTTTTACGAAAACTATTTCTTCGTTAACACTTTTGTTACACAAGTATCCACACACTTGCTTATTCACAAAAACCACTTTTGTTTGTGTAAGACCCGGTTTAGAACATGTGATTTCTTTAAAGTGTGGTTCTTCAAAAATACCACTTGCAGATACGTAGATCCGCTAGTTTTAAACTCCATTGTACAAGTTAAATTACTTTTACACAAGTAAAATATTTCTACACAAGTTCATGCATCTTGTGTGGTAGAGTTTCGCCTTTTAACCCTTGCGGTAACCAAAAACGAGCTTATGTGAAGATACATGATCTTACAAGGTCGGGTTAAACGGAGATCCGAGCTACCACATCATAGATCGGGTCTCAAAAATAACAATTTTCAAGTCCTACAACTTTTACACAAGTTATATGTCTTTAACCACTACTTTAAGTGTTTTTAGTAGACTTTTGTCCATCATTTTGTATCTTAACGAGATTTAACCGATAAAATTTCTTTTAACCACTTTAGATATGTTCAAACAAGAGTTCTAAGTGTTATACCTCTAGCTCGGGGCTAGGGAAGAATCTCGATGAAAAACGCGTGGATAAAAGCTAACGAGAGAGGTCCTTCGTGTTCCGCTTGCTCCAAGGCTCCTCGTATACGACCCTTGATGATTGTATGATAATGGAAGTGCAAGAACCAAAACCGAAAGTGTGATGGATGGGGGTGGGGGTCTCGGCCGAGAGCTCTAGAGGGCAAGGGAGTGGTGTTGTGTAGTGTTGAGTTTAGTGAGAGTTATTGTGTGGTTAGGGGTTAATTTATAGATAAATCTCATGGTCCTTAGCCAAAGGTAATTATGTCCTCATGATATTAGACATTGAGGATTTAAATAATCAAGATTGTACAATTGTGTCCCCCCATAGTTAGGGCCGGTTGGAGAAGGGGGGGGGGGGGGTCTAGTTCGGTTCCAAGTATTAGTTAGGTTAAACTAAGTTAAGTTAAGTGTTTAACCCCGTTACTAGTGTGTAGTGTAATATAAAGGGTGTTAGGGCATTCGGGGACCCTAACTAGCTCAGAAAAGTATAAACAATGTCATTGACATTATTTTTATGTTCCGGGTAATCTCCGGTTGTTCGGTTACATACCGATTCGTTAAAGTGCTAAATTACACTTTTTAGTGTCGTTTAAGTACCTTTCTTGTACTCTTTCAATTCCCAACACTTAGGGAAATATTCTGGATAATAAAACGACATTTCTGCATAATATTTGTGTGTCTAAATGCTGAAATATTGCTGAATTTTATAAATTCTGCACTTAAAGTGCGTTTCGGGTGCTTTTTAGTGCGTATTTTTGCTTTTGTATTGCATATATATTAACCCTTGTATGTATTCTTGGGTTTTAATGCATTCTTGTTGTCGGACCTACACCTAGGCCTCAATTCTGATGTCTGACTGCTTTCTGCAGTTCTGTTGACACATTGTGTCTTACCGGTGAGTTTACTATTATTCTTACGCAACGCTCTCGTTTATGCATAAAGCAATATTTTGTAGTATACAACATGCATGAATTCACTTGTTTAATCATGTGTTCAGACATTGCTGACACTTAAACTCATAATTGCAGTCATTAAGCAATAATTAATGTGTACGGAAATTACCGGTTTGTGCCAGTTGTCACACCATCTGCGGCGGCAGTACTAGCGGTGAAGGCTAGGTCACAAAGTGGTCATTGGCGTAGCCTAGTGGGAAATGGGGGCGTGCCCCCCCCCCCCCCCACCCAATGTTTTCACTTAGATGTGTAAAATTTTCGATTTTACGTCCGAAAATTTTAAAATTATATAGAATCTCCCCTCAATTATTTTGGCTAAATATTTATACAGTATATAAATCGGGTCCCTGACTTTTCGCCCCCACCCTCTCTCCGAAAACTTTTGATCAAGCTCCGCCACTAACAGTGATGGTGGCTGTGATGTGATGTGAGGTGGGATGGGGCTACGATAGGGTGGTGGATGCGTAAGAGTTTGGAGCTTTTAGTTCTTTTGGTTTAGTTCTTTCATAACTTGGAAGAAATGTTGAATTCATTTAGATATGGATATGATAAATAGGTCGAAAATAAGGATTAATATACTAAATTAGTCAATTTGGTAATGATTAACTACTTTAATACATTATTTTATTCTAAAGTTAAAATAATAATTATGTTTTTATATTATTTTATTTTATTATATTTTTGTTACTTTTTTATATTTTGTTATACTATTATTAGTATTGATATTAATATTAATAAATAAATAATCAATACACTTTATTATAAACACGAAAATGAAAAAGTTAATTACAATACTTTTTTACTTTTTTTTTTATATTTTGTTATACTATTATTTGATGCTAGTAACTTTACTTGAATCCTTAACTTTATATTCGCCCGTTAGTCTATTTTTGTTATACTATTTTTTAGTAAGTTTCCATTTCTAAATCTTTTGGTTCGTCTCTTTTTAGTCGGTCTATTTTTATACAATATTATTTTAAATTTTGCAACATTAATTTCGCTGTTAATCTTTTTTATTTTTCATAAAATCAACAATTATTCTATAATTAAGATGATATTAAAATCAACAATCAGAAAATAAATCAAATAAATTCTTTTTAATATGTGGTTTTTTTATTAGTTCATATGTAGTTTTTGTCTCATTATCTACAAGCATATGCATCATCAGTAGTTTTTTTAAATGTATTCTCGATATTACACATTTATATGTGCTAATGTTAGATATATATATTCTTTCTTATATTTATTTTATAAAAATTTATAGAAAAAATGAGGTGTAAAAATAAATATTATAACTATAAATAAACAAGAACATTAATAAGAAAAAAAAAAGACCTGAAATACTTAAAAAAATAGATTCTAGTGCTCTTTTAGAAAAATTAATTAAGTATTAGTTAATAATTAAGTGATAACTAGGATTGCGACCCGCCGCAATGCGGCGGAGATTCTTTAGTTATAACTAAGTCAATCTAGGACCCGCACGTTATGTTAAACCTGTCAAACGGAGAAAAAATAGACGATGTAGAAACGTTCACCCACACACGCACGTTGTGTCGTGTTAACTCGCAAAATTTTGAACGAAACGTAAAAACATTAAACCAAAGACGCACGTTGCGATGTGTTAAGTCAAAAAATTTAGAACCAAGCATAAAGCGGAAAAATTTGCGGAATATGAAAACTATAAAGGACCAAAGTTGAAAGTAAAAAAAGTTATGAGGATAGATTGCAAAAGATAAAAAAGTTTTGGGTTAAAAGTAAAAAAAACAAATAGTTTTGAGTTAAAAGTGATTTATGAAATACTTTTAAGTGAAAAGTAAAAAAAATCATTTTTTTTGGAAAACCCCCAAAGCCAACGTTACGACAACCATATCCATAACCATTTTTTCTTTGAAAACCCCACAAAGCACACCCCGCGTTGCGGCGGGGCGTAAAATGGTGTCAAATAGTACTAATGTCACACAACCGTAATCGACCACCAACACTGACTCGACCTAGGATATGCGTGTTGCGACGAACCTGTCAAACATGGAAAAATAGAGGTAAAAACGTTGACCCACAAATGCACGTTGCGTCGTATTAACTCGAAAAATTTAGAACTATATGTAAAACAAAAATTTGCGAAAGATGAAAAGTATAAGTGACAAAAGTTGTGAAGTTAAATTGTAAATAATGAAAAGTTTTGGGTTAAAGTTAAAACAACAAATTATGTACGGTTAAAATTGTAAAAAGTAAAAACCTTTGGGTTGAAAATAAAAAATAATTTTTTTTTTAAAAATACCCAAAGCATAAAATTGTAAAAAGTAAAAACCTTTGGGTTGAAAATAAAAAATAATTTTTTTTTAAAAACATCCAAAGCATAATGTACAAGTAATAATGCATAAAAAAAATTGCAAAGTTATATATGGAATAATTACACTAATTGAGCAGATTGGTGTGTCAAAAGCAACACCCAATAAAAATAGAGATTATTTAAAAAAGTCAATTAACTTTTAGTTGATATATGTGCCACAAGAAAATGATACACAAAAAAAAGTTGACTTGAGTCTATTTAAGGCTATGCGGTATGATGATGGTGCTCACTTGGAGGATGACCTACGTGACATCATAGTCCCTTGGATAATGCCATTTCAAGGTAGAATCACTGGAAATAGAGGATGATCATACCACACCATATTATTTTTTTTTAAATTTATCTACCTTTTTCAAAAAAGCCAAACATTACATAAGTTAAAAAAAAAATAAATTCATTAATATTAAAAAACCAAATATTACATAAGTTTAAAAAAATAAACTAAAAAAATAAAAATCTTAAGAACTTAAAAAATATATAAAAAACTAACATAAATAAACTAAAAAAATAAAAATCTTAAGAACTTAAAAAATATATAAAAAACTAACATATTCTAAAAAAATATTACAAACTACTAGTCTTCATCCGGTATGTGGTCATTAGGTTCGTTTTGTGCGTTGTTCCAAATGTACTCCACAAAGTCCGCTTGTAGGTTTTGATGTGTGTACTCGTTACGTAGAGAGAATCTGTTTAAATCTTGTTGTTTCAAACTAACAGGAACAGAATTCCCGTTAGACGCGTTTTCGTCGTACTCACAAATCGCTCTACCTTCGTCTTCGATGATCATGTTATGTAGCAAGATACAAGCGTATATAATGTATCGCAACCTCTTTGGTGTAGCAGAAAAAGGTGCTGAATGTTCAATGATATGCCATTTTTTTGTAGAACCCCAAAACACCGTTCAATATCTTTTCTCGCACATCTCGTCCGTGTACACAGGTTCGTCGACCAAATAATCGGCCACTAATTTATCATGGGCGGCTATATATTAAAAACGAAAAATAAATTAAATTCATTATTCAATTTAAATAAACATACTCTAAAAAATTAAATTAGCTTCTTTGTCTCGGTTTAAGGCGACTCTCCTAGTTTACCGTTGTGACGACGTTTCAGACTCTCCATCCTCCTCCATGAACATCTGAGCTGCGTACATAATGACGTTTGCAAAAAATGTTTCGTTCTCACCTGAAGATGAAGAATACCACGTTGAAGAAGAAGATGAAGACATGGCTAATTTTTATAAAAGTCTGAAAGTTGAGAGAGAGATGAGGTTGAAGTGGGTAAAAAATGAGGTGTTGGAGTTGTATTTATAAAAAAATTAATGAATTTTGTTTTTTTTTTATAACAACCGTTACATTTAATTAATTTATTTTTTTCTCCACTTTTTTTTGTCCTTTAGTGGACGCCTTCAACGTTTGAAGGAGGACGTTTATGACGACGAGGGGGGGGGGGTGCCGGTCCAGACCGATCCAAGGCCGATCCCATACCGTACGTGTAGCCTAACAAAACCCTTTAGAGAAAGGATTTGTGCGTATTAATTTCAATTCATTCATCAAGCAAAACACTAAAAGTGAAGTTCAAAATCCAATAAATTTTGCATAACAAACACATTGTGAAATAAAATTCAGACTAAAAGTGAAGTTCAAAATCCAATAAATTTTGCATAACAAACACATTGTGAAATAAAATTCAGATTTCAATTCTATACAACTTCGTGAACCGAACGCACGTTTGAGCGTTTCCAAGTTAATTTTTAATAATAATAATAATAATAATAATAATAATAATAATAATAATAAGGATAAGGATCCACTAAAAAGTGGATTTTGCCTAAGTAGCATAAGAAGGATTGTGATGATGACATGTGACACTCCTAATAAGTAGGAAAGAAGGGCATTTTGGTCCTTATAAATAGGAGTGAAAATAACATGTGCCACCCCTTTTGTTTTTTAAAAATACAATAAAAAAAATCTAGTACAAAAAAAATTAGCAAAAAAAATCTAGTACAAAAAATATAGCACAAAAAATGTACTACAAAAAAATATAGCACAAAAAAATCTAGTACAAAAAATATAGCACGAAAAAATTCAGCAAAAAATATAGTACAAAAAAATCCAGCACAAAAAAATTGAGAAAAAAAAAACTAAAAACAAAAAAAATTAGCACAAAAATATAGTACAAAAATCCAGCACAAAAAGATGTTATACAACACATTTTAGTGGGTTTTTTACTCTTCATATTTTATATAGCAATATGGTACTCTAAATAAAGATAAAAGGACGCTCGATTTTACGGTGAAATTTTTATGAAAAAATAATGTCGTATAAAAAAGTTATGAGCGTTTAAAAAATTGGGGTGGAATATGTATGTGCCTTGCATGTGGAGAGAGAAAATCAATAAATATGATTTTCCCAAGATACCCTTGCACTCCTCCTTTTTCCTACACTTTCATCTTAACCATTGATTTGAAAAATGAATGGTTAAAATTCATTCTCACCCTACTTAGGCAAAATAAACTTTTTATTTGGTCTTAGCCCATAATAATAATAATAATAATAAATTAAAACAAAAATGTAATAAAATGCGATTACAACGACTTTGAGTTCCTTTTAAATGGCAAAGGTTCGGTAAAATGCATGAGTCATGCATCGGAGACGGAGTTGGTATGTATCATATATTTAATTCTTACACAAAAAAAACATCCGTTTAAATTATTTATGCTTATAAGTTATAACTATAGGGGATGGTTCAAATGAAAACCACTTTTATTGTGAAAACTCGAAAACTAACTAAAAAAAGCCTAAAAAACACACAAATTTTTTTTTTCAATTTTTTTATAAAAATCGCTAGTATTTATATATGAAAAAAACTTTTTTTTCAAAAAAAAAAAAAAATTGTAGTACACATGTGTAATAATACACATGTGTAGTATTACACATGTGCACTACACATTTTTTTTTTTTTGTTTGAAATTTTTTTTTTATATAAAAAAACCTGCGAAAATTATTATGCAAAAAAAAAAAAAAATGGATATGTTTTTTTGGCTTTTTTAATTAGTTTTCGAGTTTTCACAATAACTAGTGGTTTTCATTTGAACCTTCCCCTATAAGTATAAAGATAAAAAAAAAATCAAATAACCATTATACAACAAAAATGCCATTTTGCAAGATACTACGTAGAAGACCCAGACCCTACTTAAAACATTTAATCAAATTATTATTTACATCGATACTGCTCTTGATAACCAAGTATCATCACCAATGTTGTTGGATATACTTAATACCAAAGTGAAATTATTATTTACATGGATACAATTCAGGAGGTGTGTATTACACACTTGTTTAAAACAAACTATTCTAATTTTATGAACCAATGAACCCAAGGGTTTAAGAGGGAAGCACCCCTTTGGCAGAGGTTCTAAGGGGTTGCACCTTCTTGGTGGGGTTCAGGGACAATGCCCTAGGCGAGGTCTAAGGAGCAGAGCGGCAGAGCCTCTGGTGGTGTGTTGCTAAAAGTTACTCTGGATTTTCTATTGGAAGTTATTTCAGATTCACATTATTGATGTAAAGTTGCATGGAAACTGATTATCGATCATAAGTGTTAAGTCGTCAGTATTAAGTTACAATTAATTAATGAAAACTTGGTCAATCGGTATCAAATGGTCGCCAATAGTAAGTTAATGCTGGCCACTATCAACTGCGAAGAGTGGTAACTAGTTGTCAGCATCAACTTGTCCATCAGTGGCAAGTTAAATTATCATCACTAATTGGGTCTTCATTAAGTTTTTTTTTCCACTGATGTAACCGCATAAGTGCTCATGGCTATAACCGTTAACTCACACACTCTTATATAAAGAGTTACACCTTTCAACTTAACTCTTGTGATGGTTTCCCACCTATAAAAGGATAGTCTTTGACAAGATTCTAGTACATGTTTTCATAACGCAACATGCATATTCAATTCCTTCTCGTTTTTCTTTCAATTCTCCATCTCCAAGTAAACTGTTCAGGGTATTATTGAAATATTTAAATCTAAAACGAATCTAATTACGATTTGTAAAGATATCACGACCCTTACAAATATCATAATTCAACCATGTTTTGATGGTTACTCTTATGTTTTCTTTGGTTTATTATTCGTTGCTTGTATTGTTGTTAATGGCCCAACCACTTGGTGGTTAAGTTAGGTATAAGTAGTTTGGTAGTTTCTTGGTGTTGATTTAGGCTTTTGTTATTTTCTATTTGATGAAATTTAGACTCTCGAAAAAGAGAAGGTTTTGTTAATGTTGGTCCGGTTTGCGACCCTGAAAAGTCAGTTAAGGTAGTTCATCTTTGCGTATAAAGGCGGAATCAATGTACACAAAGTAACAACAGCTTTTCCTTTCAATTTCCTTCTTTATTGATGCTTTTTGAATCGATTTTGACAGAGTTTCGACACCACAAGCATGACCTAGTTTCGCTCTAAGTTACACAACTAATGACCTGGTTTCGCTCCAAGTGACTATATATAGACTTTGTAGTTTCGCTTATACGGCATGACACATAAGCGAAACCTCCTTAAAACCCTATGAGCGAAACCCCTTGACTAAATGTTCACATGAGCGAAACCTAGTGTACACATAAGCGAAATTATCTAGTTAAAACCTATCTTAACTTTCAAGTTCCAATCTCGACTATCTTGACCTAAGACTTGATTCAAACGAAGTCAACAGACATTCCGTGCACCAACAGACTCCCCCTTGGATGTTGACGAAGTCTTCAGCTCCGAGTCTTCAGTCTTGGTCTTTTTGCCTTCTCATTCAGATTGTAACATTGTAAGCATCCATCAATCTTTCCTTTTGATCAGCTTCTCTCTTTGACTCATCACTAGCTTTATCATCAACAGCTTTATCATCAGCAGACTCCCCCTTTCGTCAAGCTTCGGTGCTTTTAGGGATCGACACCTAGCTTTCCAGCTTGTCCTCAGACTCCCCCTTAGATTCTGCTCTCGGGATCGTAGTCTGGACTTTTCCTGCAATCACTCATACAACTATAAGTAACAACATTTTAATCTTCCAGATATCGTAATCTGACAATTCAATCTCCTCAAAATCACTTCTCATAAATTTGGCAGTTTCATCGAATTGTATCGGAAACTAGCTCTATAACAATATAAGCATCCAAATCCCCCACAGTTAATCATCCAAGTCCAAATTAATGACCTTGGAGATATAACAAACTGTTTTTGATTTTTGTTTTTAAATCGATCTTCAAGTTTCAAATTAATGAACTTGTTTTATTTTCAGAAACACAATTAGCTTACTTAGATTTTGAAACTCAGTATCTCAGATATCGGTTGTCAAAAATAAAGCAGAAATCAAAATCTTTTTATATTTTCTGAAAATATAAAGCAGTAAAGAAATATGTACAAACATATTTACAGACAATATTTTTGTTTGAGTATGCGTCAGAGGATCATATCAGTTTTTGACAAGTCACAAGTACCGTTGAGCTTAGTTAGACATTAAGAATTAAACAATTCACTTAGATTGTCGATATACTGGTCCACTTAAATTTTCATACAAATTTCAACTGATTCAGGATACGAATTAGGTATTTTAAGAACTTAAACCCATTCATGTGTCCCACCTCTTGAATATACTCCCGTATCCAGATCCCAATATTCAGTCTTACAGGCAATTATAACACAAATGATATCTGTAAGGGGTAATAAATTATGAAGAATCATGAGAGCTCAGGTCAGAACTACCGTTCAACAGAGAGATCATGACTCAACTTGGGTGTGTCCCCTTTAGAGGATCTTTTTTACAACAGCATTGCTAAGCAATTTTATTGTCTTATCATATATGCTGAGGGTGATGCTATGTTTCAAGCATTTGTGAAAAGTATTATTCGAGGACTAGGTCAGAACTTCTATTCAGCAGAAGTCCCGGAATAATACCCCAGATATCACTGAGTATAAAGACCTAGTATATCAGAAAAAGGGACATTTCAAACGAGATTTCAGGGGTTACCTATATATCCAAGTAGTGTTCCCCACGAAATAAGCAAGTGTTTGAATTTATGTTTATATCCCGAAAAAGTTTACTAAGTGTATAAAAACCTATCGACATATCATCAGTGAGACTGTTTAACGCTATATAATCATTACAATTCTTTAGCATACTGTAACTGTCTACTGAAGTACTATCATTTCCTCTTTTTACGCAAAAACTCAATTTTTGAATTTTATCATGTTTTTGACATTTTCAAATTTTCTAATGTTTTTGGATTTTCTAAAGACAATTTTTCTCCCCCTAAAATGCAAAATCATTAAAAATTTGACAACACAATACAGATAGCTTTGTCTCGCCATCCATTTTCTGCTTAAAGTGCTCTGATTTGCAGAAAATATACATACCCCCATGATTTACAACACATTGATATTTTACAGTTTGAAAACCGTTTTTCAATCTGATGAAAGTAATCATGTTTGTTCAGCCGTGAGGGTTTCGGCGTATTCAATCAACATACATTCAAAACAATATTAAAGACAACATATTTTTGGTTTTTCAAATTTTAACAAACTAAAAACATATTTTTGGTTTTAAATTTTTCAGTTTTTAGGATTTTTAAAATATTGTTTATTTATGTACAGAAATTGATAAACTCCCTGTTTAACCAAACCAGGGTTCTGCAACCTCTTCCTATGCCAGGCTACCCCAACTACCATTCTCACAATCTTCAGCTTCGTTGAGCACCTGCACATTCAAACTTTATCAATCATTTGAACAATTTAGCCCAGGTCTGTTGGACCTTAGGCATTTCAACACAATATTTTTCATTCAATTTTGGAAATTCTTTGTCACATAAAACTTTTTCAACTTTGACTTCAACTTTCTCATCTTTTACCGACGTCAATTGTTTCTTAGCACTCCACATTTGACCTTCTGGAGTACCTCTTTTGTAAAAGTTCGTCTCTTTTTGAACCTTTTGATTTTGAATAACATTTTTAGGTTTCCAAAACTCTTGAAGTTTTGTCATATCAACAGATATTCTCCAACTCTGTGTTGTTCTGAATCTGGGTGTGTGAGAATTCCAGGCTTGTCTTGAATCGAACCTGTTCGGGTTTGATTTCCAATTTTGATTTGAAGCAAACTTGTTTGTATTGTACCTCCAAGTTTGTTTCGAATCAAATCTGGTTGACCTTGGTTTCACATCCTCAGATTTCTGTTTTTCAACATCAACAGGCTTTGGATTTGGACACTTTCGAGCCACATGTCCAATTTTATCACATTTAAAACACACTTTCTTTGAAACATCCTTGGCCTGTTGTTGTTTCTTTTTCATAGCATCAAACTCCTCATTAGACTGTTGTCCAAATTTGAGTTTTTCCTCTTCTTTCAAGCTTTTCCCTTGAACAAAATTAATCTTTTGTTGCAAATTTGGTTTTTTACTTTGATTCCAATTCCCTTTCTTTTTATAACCCAAACCAGCCTTCATGTTTTTCTTCTTAAAACCAGGTTTGTTATAAAAAGATTTATGACCTTTACCAGCAAATTTTGGAATGTCAGACTTCTCAATCTCAACCATTTTGAAAACTTTATCAACCTTTTCTGAAATCACATTCTGAATCGGGAATACAACATCTAAGAATAATTTGTCCGATCCAATCATGGTATAAACCAATCCTTTTGAATCATCATTCAAATTTTTCTCGGATTTTGTGTTTTTCAGATAACCATCATAAAGATTTCCTTCATCTTCATCCTGTGATTCAGACTTACCTATTGTAGACTCATCTTTCAAAACACTTCCACAACCTTACTCACCACCTCTGAATCATCAGCTTCATCAGATTTGGTGTAAGTCACATCGATACTTTCAGGTAATTGGTCAGCTATGTTCAAACCCTTTGCCACCTTTTCCTCATCATAAAAAGTATAATTGTTTCTCAATGGTGGTGGTACCTGATGAAATTCTGAACCAATACCCTTTTTGCAATTGTCAGTATCTTTGTCATCTGGTGTGATGTTGAAAATTCGTTCAAGAATGTACGAAGAGTTATGATAACTTTGAAGTTTTGTAACAATCTTTTCTTTTTCAGCCAAGACTTGTTTAAGATTAGCAATTTCATCAACACACTTGTTCAATTCAATTTGTTTTTCTTTAAACTTTCTTTCATACATTTCTTTAGTGACTAAAGTTTCAGACAATCTTTGATCAAAACTTTTGACTTGGCTCTTCAAAGTATCATAAGTTTCTTGTACTCTCTGACTCGACCATTTTAAAGAATCATACTGTTTTTGTAAATTTTGAAATTTAGATTCTTTTTCAACACAATCAACACATTTTGCTGAACACAGTTGTCTATAAACATCATTATCCTTTTCAAGACCTTGACATTTCTGTGTCAAATTTTCAACTTTTAGTTTCAAAATTTCTTCTTTTTCAATCATATCTTTACATTTTGTTGTGAAACCATTTTCAAGTTTAACTATGTCATTGTCTTTTGTTTTTATGATGTCATCTTTTTCAGTACTGGCTTTGCACATTTCTATGCAATTCCTGCATTTGTTTTCTTTTTCATCAACCAATTCAACATTCGATAGATCAGAAGATTTTCTAACCTCAGTCTCATTCAGCACCGGTTCTTCTGACTCAACTTTCTGATCTTCCTCCTTTTCTTCTTTCTGAGCTTCTTCATTCTTCTGTTCTTCTTCAGCTTTCTGGTCTTGTTCAGCAGCAATCTTCGCGACAGTCTTTACTTCTTCAATCATCTTCTTCAATAATTCTTCTTTTCTCTTCTTCATCTCTGCCACCTTCGGTAGACTTGCTTCACAAATCTCTCTTATCTTCTTCTCCAAATCAGGCAAATATGCTTTATCAGATAACCTTCGTGTGTTGAAAGTAGCTTGCCTTGGAAGCAAATTTGTTACAGCTTTGAAATCCACTTTTGATGGATCAGCAACTGGATTACCCCGTGGATCCATGTAACATTCCAACTCTTCATTCCATCTTTTTGCTCTCTGGGCTTCTTTGAATGGTTCGTTTAATTTTCCAATTTCCCATCTTGCATAATCTGCTTTCCACCATCTATCAGGATCAGCATCAGCCACAAATGCATATCCAACTGCATCTTCTTCCTGGAAAACCTGACTGCAGTCGTAACCTTCATCGTCATATATAACTGCAAGAGCCCTTGATTTTTCTTCAGGCTGTTTCAACCTTGGAGGCTCAGACTTGTTCTGATGGTAGATCGCTTTCTTGTAATAGTCTTCGTTGAACGGATTTTCAGAATCAACAGCATACGCATTTTTGCACTCGCGCTTGAAATGACCTTTTTGTTTACATTTGAAACATGTCACCTTTGATTTATCAAATCCCAATTTGGTAGACGGTCCACCAATTGACTTTCTCCCTGTGATCTCCATGAATCGCTGTGCTCGACGAACCACACTTGCCATGCACCATCTTATATCCATTAGTTCCAACTCCTCGGGGTCTAATTGATCATAATCTTCTTTCGTCAAGTTGGTGTTGCCAATC
This sequence comes from Helianthus tuberosus, assembly GCA_030545235.1. NCBI lineage: Eukaryota > Viridiplantae > Streptophyta > Magnoliopsida > Asterales > Asteraceae > Helianthus > Helianthus tuberosus. The sequence continues at coordinate 153,078,897 of CM060451.1, read as the reverse complement.
TTCCCTGCAACGAGGCTTTCATATGATTCAAGTACAGATGCCAAGAAAACCATCTGTTGTTTTGCTGACTCTTCACTGAAATTCTGCCCATTCTTCAAATCCACTGCGATATTACACTGGAATAAATTCTTAGAAGCAGATTGACTTGAAGTGTTTGAAGAAGATCCACTATGAAAACCACTGTGAAGACTTTCATTGTTCACTGAACTTGAACTTTCTGCAGAAAACGCTGTTCTTGGAGACCCAGCCTGTGGTGCATTTCCTCGGTAGTAAAGCTCCACATTTTGCTGATAAGCTGGATTGTTGACTTTAGATCTCTTTATCTCCAACTCATGACTTTCAAGTCTTTCGATCAGCAAATCCACTTTTAAATCTTCAGGCTTGATTGTGTTTTTCAACATTAGAGCAAAGTATTGCCACTCTTGATCATTTGGCAATGAATCAAACAATTTATCCACCAGCTCCTCTTCAGAATATGAAATTTCATGTCTGGCCAGCTCCATTTTCAGATGCCCAAATCTTTCGATCATTTTACAAACAGATTCATTTTTTATACAACTAAAAAGATCAAACTCTTTACGCAACAATTTCTTTTTATTTTTAACAATTTCATTACTTCCTACACACTTTCTTCCTAATGTTTCCCACAAACTCTTTGAAGTTTTCTCTCGTTCAAGTAACAAGATAATATCCTCTCTCATTGATTGTTTGATTAATGTGATCATTTTATATTCAGCCACAACATTTTTTATGTCTATGTCTGTGAAATCTTTTGGATCTATTAACTCTCCTCCCTCTTTTACTGGTTCAATGTATCCATTTGTCAGTTTTAACCAGCTTTCAGGAGCAAAAGCTTTTACCCAACCCTCAAATCTGTTTTTCCACCAGTGATAATCTTCAACTTTCATTAGCTTTGGTGGCTTCTGTTGGCTTCCGTACATGTTCTCAAACTTCAAATTCTCCGAAATCTCTCTCATCTCAGATCTTCTATCTGTCGATTCGGAAGTGAATGCGTTATAGAATGTGTTGTAGAATTCTTCACCGTTGCTTGACATCTTCAAATACCTGAGAGCAAACAAACAAACTCAATCAGTTTAAACAATATCAAGTAATCTGAAATACACTGATACTCGATTGTCGTGAAATAATCTTGACTCGAAAAAATTTACTTTCGAACAAAATCAAGAAATAACACTATGAGCAAAATAGCACACAAGGTACTCTTGAGCGAAATCAGGTTCCTTATCAGCGAAATCAGTCTGAATGACTGATAAGCGAAATCAGGTTATATGTGACCCTATGTGCGAAATATCAATTTTGTGACAAATAAGCGAAATCACATATGTCACAAAAGCGAAACCAGATGAATGTCACAATGAGCGAAATCAACAGTGTCAATATGAGCGAAATAGTAATGTCCGTATGAGTGAAATAGTAATTTCGAGCGAAACCCCTTCGTTTGACCGTAAGAGCGAAATCACGTTTTTTAATCAATTTTTACCATTTTTAAGCCCTATTTTAACCTGATTATTTCTAGGGTTTGTTATTACTGTATTTTACATGTTATACTAAAAAATCAGGCCATTTCAACCGTAGGAACCAATTCAAATCGAAAAAGTATGAAAGAAAGTGAGTAGAAATGAAAGAATTTTGTCGAATCAGCTGTAGTAGTATGAACTCCTCGTCCTGAAGCCCTGATACCACTTGTTGGACCGGTTTGCGACCCTGAAAAGTCAGTTAAGGTAGTTCATCTTTGCGTATAAAGGCAGAATCAATGTACACAAAGTAACAACAGCTTTTCCTTTCAATTTCCTTCTTTATTGATGCTTTTTGAATCGATTTTGACAGAGTTTCGACACCACAAGCATGACCTAGTTTCGCTCTAAGTTACACAACTAATGACCTGGTTTCGCTCCAAGTGACTATATATAGACTCTGTAGTTTCGTTTATACGGCATGACACATAAGCGAAACCTCCTTAAAACCCTATGAGCGAAACCCCTTGACTAAATGTTCACATGAGCGAAACCTAGTGTACACATAAGCGAAATTATCTAGTTAAAACCTATCTTAACTTTCAAGTTCCAATCTCGACGATCTTGACCTAAGACTTGATTCAAACGAAGTCAACAGACATTCCGTGCACCAACAGTTAACCATCCCTTAGGTTGTAATTAAGCACCTAGCTTATCATAATCATCGTTAGGTGGTGGAGGTATGAAGGGGTATGGTCCCAAAAAGGCCGCGCAGACCTCATCCAGGTCGCGCACAGGACCATACTCCTTATTCATCAACTTGTTTACTGCCAACCTCGCGCGCGTTACATCATCATGTATTGATCTAGCGCGACGTCTCAACAAGAGGAAACACCGCATCCGGCACTTAACATTCTGAATAGAAGCCTCCAACCAGCCTTACCCTGCGCGGACTAATTACATGCACAACAAGAGTCGCGCAGGGCTATGGCGCAGGGTCACCTCAGAAGGCATATAAAGTACAAGTGGCAGAAGAAAAGGGCCAATCCGCGTCCTCCAGGTTCTGCTCAATCGTGCTCCACGATCGTCTGACGTGCAGGAGAAAGTAATTAAGGACGCCTACGTGGCACCAATCACAGGGCAGAGACACCTGCCCCACGATATCCACTTACCTGCTGATGGCAAAAGGATGGCCAGGCCGACAACTGTGACATGTGGCTCCAATCACGGTGCGCCAGCACCGGAGGACTCCCAGAAGCCACTAACGGTCGACACTAGTGAGACAACGAGCATATCCTCTATGTTGTCGCCTTCCGGCCCAAGGCCCATCCGCCCACATCCTCTTACACCTCTCCGGCTATAAATAGAGACCTCAGTTCACAGGTTATTCTTTCTACTCCCTCTACTCTCACTCTTAATACATACTTATCTCTTCAAAACAGTCGCTTATTCTCACGCCGGAGCCCGATTAAGAGGGAAACCCCCATATTCCCCTTTTAACGAGTAACGGTGTTCTGTTTTGAAGGATTAGCGGATCATTACGAAGCTCAGAAAGCCATAAGAAGATTAACCACTATGATAGGAACATAAACCAAACTAATCAACCCCTGAAATTGGTTACGTGTTTCTTTATTGGCACCCACCGGTTTTTTGCAAACCACTTTCATCTTCTTTTTCTGAGTTTTCCAAGTTTTTCCTTCGATCATGGCTGGTCAAGGAGTCATTCCTGATTTCGGTTTTGGAACAAACACTAATGCAGTGTTGGGGGAGGACAATCAAAACGTCCAAGCTCAACATGAAGAAGAAATCGGTGAAATCGAAGTAACCAACACTGGGGGACACCGCGCGAGCATCACTCGCATCACTCAGACGGTAACCCCAGGAAACAATGGTGCTGGACCTTCAAATCCACCTCCACCTCAGAACATTTCGGCGCTATTAGGGCTACCTAAAGGCAAAAATCCAGCCTCTTGGTACGCCAAGTAAATCGCTACCATCAATGCTGCGTATCAGTCTTTGAGCGCGCAGCAAGCCGTTTTGCAAGCAGAACCATCTTTAGTCACACCTTTGGGCCTGAGTCAGGGGGCGCGCCAGATACCCCCACAGCAAAACCTCCAAGGAAGAATCAACTGACCTCCTCCCCAATGAAGACCAAGCGTGCATGAGACGCGCGACACACGGGGAGAGACAAAAAGCTATTATAACTATCCGTCAATCGTTCAAAGAGGTCCAGTTCAGAGCCGGATCGGGCCGCGTAACTTGAACAATGAATGGGATGACACAGACCTAAACGACCCAACTTGGCAAGATGATGAAGGGTCTCCAGTCTTCAATCGTTTACAGAGGAACCATGAATATTACAAACCAAGGCAGCACGTCGGATACAGCGAGGAGGAAGAGCGAGACTTCCGCCTCGCATATCGACCAGCTGAAGCTGCAGAACATTCAAAGTTCATCCAAAAGATTGCTCTAAGGCCGCTATCAAGAGAGAAATTACCTCCAACGGTCGGGAAGTTTAATGGTTTAACCGACCCGAATGATCATGTCAGAGTATTCACAAGCTTCGGTTGCATGGGAGGATGGAATATGCCTATGTGGTGCCATTTGTTTATCAAAACTTTCACAGGGGCTGCTCGCGCCTGGTTCGACAGCCTCCCACCAGGAAAGATCAAGTCGTGGGTTGACTTCAGAACGCAGTTTGTAAACCACTTCAGTCAACAAAGACGTTACCAGCGCGACACAGCTGAGGTAACAGACATTTGGCGCAGAGAGAACGAAGGTTTAGAAGATTTCATCACTCGCTTTAATAAGGAGTGTTTGGAAATCGGTGGTGTAAGCGAACAGCTTATGCGCGCTCACTTCAAGAAAGCCATTCGCTGCGATAACCTCATCAGGACTATCACAGGAAAAGATGGAATGCCCAAGGAATGGGATAAGCTCATGGAAGCTACGGAGATAGTCGCGCAAACGGAAGAGTCATTGGCCGGTCACAAGAACTCTTACACTGAAGATAGATTTTCCAAAGGAAACTCGCGCGATAACAACAGGCGCAACAAAGGCAAAAACCCTGGATGGAAAGCCAGCCATTCCAGCGGTTATGACGAGCGACCTCGATACAGAGAAGACGCGCGAGACACTATTGATCGCATTGGTTATCGGAAGGCAGTCAGGAACGAGAATCGAGAAAAACACTGGACTCCGCTCATAAAGACACCAAAAGAGGTGCTCATGACAGAGAACCATGATTTTAAGGCTCCCAGGCCTATGACGAACAAGAAGGGGCAGGACCCCAACCTATACTGTGACTTCCACAAGGATACAGGTCATCTGACAGATGACTGTATCAGCTTAAGGCAAGAAATCGAAAAAGCATTGAAAAGTGGAAAGCTAAGCCATCTGGTAAAGAACGTGCGTAAAGAGACACGTCAGATTCAGCGCAACGATGATGGAAGAGAGAAAAAGGTTAGACGCTTGGAAACACACATGGTCAACGGACCAAGATACAGCGCAAGAGATAAGGGCAAGCGACCTTTAGAACCTTCATGGCAAGAGCAGCAGGTCATTTTCCTGGTAGTGCGCGGGGGCCCTCGCGCCACGCGCCCCGTTGTCATTACCGGTATCATCGGTCACTACGAAACGGAATACGTCTTCATTGACCCAGGAAGTACAGCCGACATCATATATGAGCAATGCTTTAATCAGTTTGACGACGAAGATAAAGCGAGACTCGAGCCATTCGATTACCCTCTGTCAGGATTCCGCAATGAAATGGTCTTCCCGTTAGGCCAAATCAGCTTCCCCGTCACATTTTCTGACGGGAGGCATTCAAGATCCACAAATGTAAACTTCATGGTAATGTCTGTCAAATCAAGGTATGATGTGTTGATTGGGAGGGAAACCCAAGGTGAACTGAACATGGTAACTTCCACACCCCACTCAGCCATCGGGTTCCCAACTGAGACGGGGGTGGCAATCATCTATGCGAAGAAAGAAGTAATGTCAATAGAAGAAGCGCGACCAGCAAAAGCGGCGAAAGTTTCAACAACTGAGCCAGAAAAGTGGGTTTTAAACCGTAAATACCCAGAGAAGACGGTGACGATTGGCCACGCAATCTCACCGAATATCAGAACGCACCTCAAACAACTTTTGTTTAGGAATATGGATATCTTCGCCTGGACTCCGGCTGACATGACCGGAGTCCCGCACGACATCATTGAACATTGCCTGAACACTTATCTCTCTGTTGAACCAAAAGTGCAAAGAAGGCGCAGCTTAGGGGCGGATAAAACAAAGGCGATGAATGAGCAAGTATGTGAGCTGCTAAAAGCAGGGATCTTGAGAGAGGTGCGCTATCAAAGTTGGGTTGCGAACCCAGTGATGGTGGAGAAGTCTAATGGAGGATGGAGAATGTGCGTCGATTATACCGATCTTAACAAGGCATGCCCTAAAGATTGCTACTCTTTGCCTGAGATCGACAAAAAGATAGACTCTCTCGCACCGTACAGATGGAAATACTTCTTAGATTGTTACAAGGGGTACCATCAGGTTCAAATGAAGCTTGAGGACGAGGACAAGACAACTTTTCAGACCGATCCCGGGATCTTCTGTTATACAAAGATGCCGTTCGGCCTAAAAAAACGCTGGCGCAACATACCAACGCCCGATGGATAAGACCTTCGCTGGAGATATTGGGAAGCATATCGAGGTTTACATCGATGATCTGGTGATTAAAAGTCCCGAAGAGGACCAAATGTTGAAAGACATCGAGAAAACATTCAACTCGTTAAGAAACGTGAATATGAAACTGAATCTAGCCAAATGTTCCTTTGGTATGGAGGAGGGAAAATTTTTGGGTTTCGTGGTTATAAATGGCGGGTTTAGAGTCAATCCAGAAAAAGTTCAAGCCATAGAGCGGATGCCGTCACCACGAACGATCAAGGAGATGCAAAGGTTGGCCGGCCGCCTAGCCGCGCTTAACCGTTTTCTGTCAAACCACGCTGCGAAGTCATATCCTTTTATCAGCACTCTGCGCAATTGCGTGAAAAAGCAAGAATTCAAGTGGACGCCCGAAGCAGAAGTTGCTTTTCAGTAAATGAAAGAGTGTTTGATTAAGCTCCCTACCCTGACCTCGCCGCTCGAAAAGGAACCACTCATCATGTACTTATCTTCTTCGGATAAGGCAGTAGGGTCGGTATTGCTTGTAGAGAGAAATGGAGTTCAGACTCCAATCTATTACGTCAGTAGGGTGCTTACAGATCCAGAAACGAGATATTCAACGATGGAGAAATTAGTACTTGCGCTGCTACATGCCTCCAGGAGGCTGCACATATACTTTACAGGTCACGTCATCACCGTGCTTACCAACTTCCACATTGGCACGATATTGCAAAAGCCAGAGACATATGGGCGGTTAGCAAAGTGGGCGATCGAGCTAGGAGGCCACAACATTTTGTACAAGCCACGCCCGGCCATCAAGGGTCAAGTTCTAGCGGACTTCATCACAGAAGTCCTGGTTGATAAAATCAAAGAGTGTGAGGTCGTTGAGACTCCCGTAAAAGACACATCCAATGAGTTATGCTTGCTGTACACGGATGGGGCCTCAAACGATGATGGCGCAGGAGCTGGACTGCTCCTTATGAGCCCTGAGAAACATGAATTTACATACTCCATCAAGTTGGACTTCAAGAATACCAACAACGAGGCGGAATATGAGGCATTCATGGCAGGCTTGCGCGCGCCTACCCAACACAAAGCAAGCATTTTTAGCACTTTTGTTTTTCTAAGTCCAGAGCTCCAACCACTTGGCTCGCACATGGTGCAGCACAGGACTGGGGGGGGGGGGGGGGGGGGGCTTGAAGGGGTATGGTCCCAAAAAGGCCGCGCAGACCTCATCCAGGTCGCGCGCAGGACCATACTCCTTATTCATCAACTTGTTTACTGCCAACCTCGCGCGCGTTACATCATCATGTATTGATATAGCGCGACGTCTCAACAAGAGGAAACACCGCATCTGGCACTTAACATTCTGAATAGGAGCCTCCAACCAGCCTTACCCTGCACGAGCTAATTACATGCTCAACAAGAGTCGCGCAGGGCTATGGCGCAGGGTCACCTCAGAAGGCACATAAAGTACAAGTGGCAGAAGAAAAGGGCCAATCCGCGTCCTCCAGGTTCTGCTCAATCGTGCTCCACAATCGTCTGACGTGCAGGAGACAGAAAGTACTTAAGGACGCCTACGTGGCACCAATCACAGGGCAGAGACACCTGACCCACGATCTCCACTTACCTACTGATGGCAAAAGGACGGCCAGGCCGACAACTGTGACACGTGGCTCCGATCACGGTGCGCCAGCACCAGAGGACTCACTGAAGCCACTAACGGTCGACACTAGTGAGACAAGGAGCATATCCTCTATGTTGTCGCCTTCCGGCCCAAGGCCCATCAGCCCACATCCTCTTACACCTCTCCGACTATAAATAAAGACCTCAGTTCACAGGTTATTCATTCTACTCTCTCTACTCTCACTCTTAATACATACTTATCTCTTCAAAACAGTCGCTTATTCTCACACCGGAGCCAGGTTAAGAGGGAAACCCCCCATATTCCCCTCTTAACGAGTAACGGTGTTCTGTTTTGCAGGATTAACGGATCATTACAAAGCTCAGAAAGCCATAAGAAGATTAACCACTATGATAGGAACATAAACCAAACTAATCAACCCCTGAAATTAGTTACGTGTTTCTTCAAGGTAGGAATAGCTGGAGGTGGTTGATGGTGTAGGGAGAGAGAGAGAGAGAGGCAAGAGGGTTCTTTTTTAGGTATATATATATTACATTAAGCCTCCTTTAAGTTCAAGTAAAGTTATAAAATAATTTTTTTGTTTGATTTAAAATATTATATTAGATAAAAGGTTGGGAAAAGATTATAATACCCTCACATGCAAAGCATGTGAGGTAAGTTAACTAACTTTTTTGACGAGGTTAGTGGTAAAGGTTGAACCTGTAACAAAACATGAACATAAAGGTTGGTTTTTGCCGATTTCATAGTGAAAGATACGAAGTGCAGTTTAGGTATAACAAAAGGTTGATTTATGTAATTTTGTCTTTTTTAATTTTTATTTGACTTTTTTACTTTTATTTTACTCTTCAATTTTACTTTAATCCTATTACTTTTTATCTTTTACGCTTTCAACCTAATAGTTTATATCTTTTACATAGCCCCATAGTTTTCATCTTTTACACCTTTAACCCCATAGTTTTCATTTTTTACATATTTATCACAAATATTTTTTAAACTTTTATCTCCGACATTTTTTCTACTTTTAACTTTAGTCTATTGTACTTTACATCTTTGAAAAAGTTATCCGTCAAAGTTTTCATGTCTATTTTTTATAGTTTAATAACTCCATCGAAACTCACACGTCATAGGCCAACTTAGTTAATCTTTTCATATTTTATTTTTTCCGTTTAATAATTGTGAGTTACACGTCGTAACGTGTGTGGCTGATTTATACATTACTTTTTTGTTTGGCTTAAAGGTTCCGCTGCAAAGCACATGTCCTAGAAACTAGCTATTTCTTATCATATGGTTCCTTATTTATTTATTTTATCTCTTATTCTTTTAATTGTTATAAAACAAAGAGATTTAGATCAAACACTTTCTCAATATCTTTCTTCTTTCACAATCATTATTCTCTATCGAATACCGAAACATTCGTTATATAGAAAAGAAAAAGAAATAAAACAAAACAGGTGGGGTACTGGTGGGGTCTATATGTCTGCCACTTTTAATAATTCATAATACTCCCCCTCAGACATATGCCCATTTATTTGTTTGATGAATAAATCATTAGCTCCTTGTGGTATGTTGTTCTACAACTTTGGTGTTTGGCTTTGACATGCTGCCTCGTTAAAAACCTTGCTAGGAAAACCCAGTGTAACAAAACCATAGCTAAGGGAAAAAGAGTGCAATGCTAAGGGAAAAAGAGTGCAGCTTGCATTATACATAGTGGATCAGATATGTTGCCTCATTAAAAACCTTGCTAAGAAAAAGCCGGTGGGATAAAACCATAGCTAAGGAAAAAAGAGTGCAACGTGTATAATGCTCCCCTTTAAATTGTCATGTGTGGATTATCACATTTTCCGTACATGTCGCATCCCAATATCATGAACGTGTTTCCTGAAAGTTGCTGTAGGTAGTGCTTTTGTGAAAAGATCGGCTGAATTGTTGTTGGATTGGACATATCTCATCTCGACTTGATTGTCTTTAATAAGGTCTCGAGTATATTCAAAGAATCTTGGTGGTATATGCTTTGTTCTATCACTTTTGATATACCCTTCCTTCATTTGCGCGACACAAGCTACATTATCTTCATAGATTGGAGTTGGATTTACTTTTTTCTCTAGTCGACAAGATGTTAGTTTGTGTTGTGTCATAGATCTTAATCATACACATTCTCTTGAAGCTTCATGTAGTTCAATGACTTCGGCATGATTTGAAGATGTTGCAACGAGTGTTTGTTTATGAGAACGCCATGAAATTGCAGTTCCTCCAGTCTTGAATATGTATCCAGTTTGAGATTTTGCTTTATGGGGATCAGATAAATAACCTCGAAGATATCGAAAAATATGTTTAATCCCATTCCAGTGTCTTTTTGTGGGAGCTGAACTAAATCTTGCTAACATATTAACTGCAAAAGAAATGTCAGGTGTCGTACAGTTAGTAAGATACATAAGTGTTCCAATTGCACTAAGGTATGGTGTCTCTGGACCAAGAACTTCTTCGTTGTCCTCACAAGGACGAAAATGATCATTTTCAACATTAAGTGATCTAACGACCATTGGGGTGCTAAAAGGATTTGCATTGTCTATATTGAAACGTTTCAATAGCTTTTTAGTATAAATCATCTGATGAACAAGTATTCCATTGTTCATATGTTCAATTTGTAAACCAAGACAATATTTGGTTTTTCCAAGATCTTTCATTTCAAATTCTTTCTTTAAAATAATAATTGCTTCATGAATTTCCTTTTGAGTCCCAATCATATTTAGATCATCAACATATACAACTATGATCACATATCCTGACGTTGTCTTCTTAATAAAGACACATGGACAGATAAGATTATTTGTATAACCTTTACTTATCAAGTAATCGCTCAATCGATTGTACCACATCCTCCCAGATTGTTTCAACCCATATAAAGACCTTTGTAATTTGATCGAATATATTTCTTTGGGTTTTGAACTTAACGCTTGGGAGTTTAAATCCTTCAGGAATTTTCATATATATGTCACTATCAAGTGATCCATATAAGTAACCTGTAACAACATCCATAAGATGCATTTCTAACTTTTTAGATATTGCTAAGCTGATTAAGTATCGAAAGGTTATCGCGTCCATCACAGGAGAATATGTTTCTTCATAGTCAATCCCTGGCCTTTGCGAAAAACCTTGAGCTACAAGTCTCGCTTTATACCTTGTAATCTCATTTTTCTCATTTCGTTTCCGTACGAAAACCCATTTATACCCTACAGGCTTTATTGCCTTAGGTGTGATAACAATAGGTCCAAAAACCTTTCGTTTGTTTAATGAATTTAATTCAGCTTGCATAGCATCTTTCCATTTTCCCCAGTCATGTCTATTTTTACAATCATTGACAGACTTTGGTTCAGGAGCATCATCTCCGTGCGGGTGATTGGTGTGTGCGGGTGATTGGTGTGTGCGGGTGACTGGTGCGTGCGGATGACATCCCATCCGTGCGGGTGACATATCATCCGTGCAGACTGACATGTCATCCGTGCGGACTTGTGTCATCCGTGCGGACTGACCTGTTGTCCGTGCGGACTGACCTGTTGCCCGTGCGGCTGTCATGTCTGTTTCGTACTGTTTTCGAGTGTTTAACGGAAGGAAAACGTTCGTTTTCACTAGAGTAGTGTAATTTCGTACTAACACCTGAAGTTCCGTCAATTCTGACTCATTCTAACGGCCGGGAATCACCCCGTTCCATCAGATCTGGCCGTTCGTGGTGGTTCTTCATGGTTAACTCGAAATCGCACCGTTCCTTGGGTAAATACTTAGATTTAGGTGAGATTTGTTATCAAAACATGTGGAAATCACCCGGATCTGAGTCGTTTATAGTGAAATGAGACCCCAACTTGAAGTTCATAGGAACTCTTGGTGACATCACCTCAAAACGCCTCAAACCCGCAGATTTCACGGTTAGAATTTGAGTTTTGAAAGATAGAATGATGTAGAATCGAGTGTAGATTGTAGAAGTACAAGTTTTAGGTTGAAATCTTACCGGAATCGCGAGGAAATCGAGAGAAAAGGGTCTTGGTGCGCGTTTGGTTGAACAGGAGCTGTCACATCACTTGAATAGTGGTGTGACAGGCTATTTATAGGCGAAAGAGGAGAAGAAGAGGGATCAGGCCCGGATAGCCCATGCGTGCGGATGGCCCATCCGTGCGGATGGCCCATGCGTGCGGATGGCCATCCGTGCGCATGTCCATCCGTCCGGATGGTCCATCCGTCCGGATAGACATCCTGACGCTTGGAATTTCCCGTTTTTGATCGTTTTGATAGTTTTCGAAGCGTGTAAGACCAAAATTTGTTTATATTATCAATATATTGTTATCATTATATTATTATATATATATATATATATATATATCACTAGGGGTCGTATTTACGTATCCATAAACCAAAGTTTCGATAATTAACAGTCGGTTTCCGATTCGAGTATGCGATTGTTAGCGACGTTTCACGGCCATCAACGAGGGTAGTATAGGTCCTTTCTTGATGTCATCGTGAACGTTATTTCATGTAGTGCCACAAAGACTGACGAGGTACCGTTACTCGTATTGTCATCATCGTCATGACGACTGGAGCTACAGCACTCACCCGAGGGTCCTTGTTAGCGTTAATTGTTTACGTTCGACACATCACGGCCACCGAGGAGGGTAGAATAGGTCCTCACTCAATGCCTCCGTGAGTGTTAGTGTGATAATAGCGTAGTATAGTGATACTGTAGCTTGAAAATATGCGATTATCCTTCGAATAGCGATATATACGGTATAGTTACATTATGATCCGAATCTCTGGTGCTAGGCGTAACGAGTATAACGAGTAGTAACAACGCACAAAAGTGCGGGTTGTTACAGTCTCCCCTACTTTAGGAAATTTCGTCCCGAAATTAATCCAATAGATAGACTTCTAAGAGTTGATTTTGCATTAGTAGCGGTACAGTGGGTGATTTGACCGTATGTTGACAGCGGGAATGTTTCGAATGTGAGAGATCGACTGCAATTAGCGAGAAGATGATGCAAGGATGAAAGTATAAATCCCACGAGTTGGCGTTCCAAAGTATCTTGTCTTGTGTAGAACTCGTTAATTCGATGCGATTGCAATTTGAAGGGTTTCTCATGGCGTAGAGTTAACTGAGTCGCTCGTTAACCAACGTTACGAGAAGCGTTCGTTTCAGATATCGAAAAGGGATTTAGGACGAAAATCTTTTGAAAATTTTCCTTTTGACGTGCGGTCAACAGAATCGATGTCAACCGATGTTGCAAGGAAGTTTAAGTTTCTAACATTTTAAGGGATTTGAAAATGAAAATAAGAGTTACGTAAACTCTCCTGTGATATGGGTTCTAGTTGAACTCGATGTTGAACCAATATCTCAGGAAAATCTCGTTTTTGATCTTTGAAAAAGGTTTTAGGGAAAAATTGAACTCATGAAGCTCCCTTTGAACATGGAGCTAAGCTGATTCGATGTTAACTCCACATTGTGAGGAATTTCGCTTGTTCCATGGTCTTAATAAAAGTTTTATAAAAATCAGTTTTAACCTTTTGAAAAGAATAATTTTGGCATCAAGCCCCACTTGGCACCTTCCCACGGAAGTTCGTTAATATGTTTAAAACACTTATATATAGGAAGTACCTAGCGGCATATCCACCATGTTTTGCCCATATTACTTCCGTTTCGCGAGGTAGTGTCAGGTGTGCCGATATGATTCGGGTAGAATTGCGTTTACTTGGCCCAATCGATAGAAAGTCGGGCCGAGCAAAAGATAGGATCGAATAGATTAGTCCAGCGAGTTGATAGGCGAGAAGCGAATAGTGCGTTTTCGATTAGGTTCCACATTACACCACATGGCACGTTTCCACGGGGGTTGCTAACATGGCGAAACACCATGCTTAGCCAGATTAGCCTTGCCTCGTGAAGCGGTGTCATGTGTACTTAATACCATACAGACGATAATGAACATCAAGTGAGCGATAAGCGGTAGATTATACACAATAGGCGATCAGCGATTTGATGGTTAAACGAATGATATAAACATAACACTAGCAATGATGGTGATGATAATCGAATTACGATAAGCTACAGTTGTTGCGTGCAAGCGATGGAGGTTTGCGATTTCGATTTACGCGGTTCGGTTCGATTGATTAACACCACAGAATTTAACTAACATCAGACCCCACATGGCCTGTTTCCACGAAAGGCCGCTGATATAGCTAAAACACCTTGTTTTAACCATATGAGCTTCCTCTCGTGAGGCGAGGTCATGCGTTCCAACTTAGCACAAATATCACAGATAACCGTAGGCGATAGCGATAGATTGATACACGGCAAATGATATAGGCTCACGTGATAAGCGATAGGGGTTGCGAGATACACGAGGTAAGCGATTGCGATTAGTCGAGTTCGATTCTTGTTTCGAATAGGCTTAACGTTTCGTTATGACGCATCACGGCTATCGAGGAGGGTAGATTAGGTCCTCACTCAACAATATCGTGAGCGTTTATTTGCTTGATCGAGATTCGTTGCAACAGACTTACGACCAGTCTTGCGTCGATGCAATTTGCCTGCGAGGTAGACTCCCTAGAGTCCATCGATGAGGCGATTGCATTGCGTTTGCAGACTTACGACAAGTCTTGCGATGATACGGTTTGTTACGCCTTGCGATTGAGTGTAGTGTGTTGAAAATCAGCACAATAGTATAATAGGTCTAATAACGTTTAACTCCACGTGGCACTTTCTTCACGGAACTTCGGTAGTATGGTAAGGCATTCCTCGCCCGACCCCTACTACTTTCATCCCGTGTTTTGGTGTCACCTTTTGTCAAACGCTATGGCACTTTTAGAATTCACTACGATCACCGTGCACTGAACCAAATAATCCCGTGTGCACCCGCGATTAATCGTTCCTTGCACGTTTATCGTACCTCGTTCTAGAAGTGTAGTGAGGGTAAAACACATTATTCCGTGATATAGTATATAGTATGTGTGTGAATCTAGTCTAAGTGCGACGATTAAAGAGTGAGAGAGAAAATGGAGACGAGAGTTAACGTTACGCATAGAGACAATATCGAGTAAGAGATTAGGTTCAAAACATAGAGATTAACGTCGAAAATCGCATCATTACAACTTTATCCTACACTTGCTAGATGTCGGATGCTGAAGACTTTTGCTGGAGCTGTTGTTGTTGTACTCAAGTTCACGGTTCGATGTGACAGTTGCGGGTGAAGTGACCGTAACGGTTGCAGTTATTGCAATAGCGATAGTCAGCCCCAACTGGGTGATGATAGGTACACGAGTAACACTGAGGATGAAATCCAGTGTAGGCTCGTTTTGGAAACATTGGAACTGTTCGAAGAGGTTCCGGTTGCAGCAGTTCGGTTGCTGATGAGTTTGGGCTTGAAGTCTTTCGTTTGCGGCTGGGTTTGTCGGTGTCTTGCGAAGAAGTGTCGTCGTTGGAGGATTTGTCTGAAGACTCGCTTGCGGAGTCTTTGGCTGATTTATCGGAAGATCCGTCGGCAGATTTGTCAGAAGAATCGGCAGCAGATCCGTCCAAGGAATCGTTAGCAGATTCGTCAGAAGAATCGTTAGCGGATTCCTTAGAAGGATCGTCAGCAGATTTGTCAGTAGGTTCGTCAGTAGATCCATCAGAAAATTTGTCAACATATTCGCCTGAAGGATTACTGGCGATTGCTTGATGAGCTTTCTTGACAGGATTCTTTGAGAATAATCCTTCCACGAATCGTTTGTTGTTGATTTCTGCGGCTAAGCGGTACGTTTCTTCGATGGTAGTAGGCCTTGCAGCTTCGACAAAATCACCCACACACTCAGGCAAGCCACGAATGTACTTCGCGATGGCCTTCCCTGGAGTGTTGACTTGACTTGGGCAGATTATGCTAAGCTGTTTGAACCTTGCGGTGTAACCAGCATTGTCACCTTCGGTTTGCTTGATTTCCCAAAATTCGTTTTCTAGCTTCTGAATCTCGTGAGGTGGACAGTACTCTTTCTCCATGAGCTCTTTCAGCTCATTCCAAGAGAGAGCGTAAGCTGCGGAGATCCCATGTTTGTTACGTTCGGCGGTCCACCAGTCGAGTGCTCGTGATTGAAATACTCCGGTGGCGCAAGTAGTACGGAGACTATCGGGACACCCGTTTTGACGAAGGGTAACTTCGATAGAATCGAACCACTGGAGTAGTTGAGTCGCACCTTCTTCACCCGTGAATTCCATCGGGTCACAGGCTTTGAAGTGCTTGTAGAGAAAAGTAGTTTGCGGCTCTCCTGTCTTAACGTCTTCCGAAGTTCGAGAATGGTTGAGAGAGTGAACTCGTGTGGCAATCTGAGGAATGACTTTGACCACTTCCCTGGTCACAAGTGAAGCAATCCTCTTTTCGCTCCTTCGTTTGGCTCGTCTCTTTGCTATCATTCTCGAAGTAGGGTTGTTGGAAGGCATCTAGACAGAAGGAGACTTGGAGTGAGATTCGATCATAATGATTTTTGAGTTTTGCATTGCGAATGAGCACGTTCAAAACTTGGTGCGATAGTATAGTAGTAATACGATTCACATAGGAGCCACATAGGAAACACGAAATTCCTAAGTTCTCACACAATGACTTGTCGTTTATACGTATATATATATATATATATATTTTTTATATAGATGTAATTTGTAATCATACACATACGGGTCGATTTAGAATAAGCGAGGTCGCGTTGAAGTGAGAAAACGAGAGCGAATGCGATAGATTATGCATTAGTTTTGTTGCGAACATTCGGATTTCGTTTTAGATTACGATGGCTGTGCGAATCGTGCGTTTATAAAGTAGGGAGTGAAAATCGTTACATCGAGAATTCGATAAAGCGTGAAGTTTCAAAACGTAAATAAGTTCCAATCATTGTAAAATTGGCGGGTCGTATAATAGAGTGCCTTGGGTGTTTAGGCGTTGACTACCCAAGGTAACCCAACTATATCTACAAGTTCGGGCGCGCGCGTTGACCTGGAAGACTCCATGCTTCCACTGGGATGCAGCTCATGGCATTCGCCTTCCTAGTCATCGCGTGGCTCGAGTTGTCACAATAGTCGAGTCCTTGGTGAGAGCCTTTGAAAACCATTTTATAGAGAGTGGAACGACTTATTAAGGTACGGGTTTCACCCCTGGCTTAACAGTTTCGTTCCTAGTTGTGGCTATGCTCCTCGAATGAATTCGTGAGTTCCACTAGATTTAGAAATGGAGACTTTTGTCGAGATGTGGATGTCACTCCTAACTCGATGAAAGGTTCTCGTGCTACAAAAATGCGCCGAGTGAGCAATCCTACCGAGAGTTCTTGGTTTTCACACCTGATCTCGACTGGATCGCTCGGTTTCGTCATGCGAGTATTTTCGAAAACGTGTGTATTGTGTCGGCCTTAGGAAAGGCTAAGTAGCAATTTAGCCTTAGGAAAGGCTTCTTCGTGTGAAGTTGTAGTATGCGGCGTTCACACAAAGTTGTAGCTTTTAGCAATTTCGATCGAGAGTATCAAGTAAGCCCAATACAAACCCCACTGGGTTCGTACGAGTCGGCCTGTTGGTACTTAGACTATAGACTAGGTCAATTTCTAAGACGTCGACCCGGACTAGGTCGAGTCTGACCTAATTCCCTATAGTTATGGCTCTGATACCAATCTGTCACACCCCAACCGATGGCGGAATCATCGGGGCGCGGCACTAGGCGAATCAGATTGCTCAAGAGAATCCATAACAACTATATTGCGATAATATTTAATACATTCGTTATCCCATACTAACAAATAATACAATCACGTAAGTTATCACAGATTTATTATCCTCTCGAACAATGCAAATCCGACAACCTAGATTTTAGTTGAGTTTCTAGACTTCCTAGCTTGATTTGATATAGTCTGCGATCTAACCTGCAACATACGTTAAAAGATTTGTCAATACAAAAGTATTGGCGAGTATACAGGTTTGATAAGTATAGCATAGTAGATTAAAAGTGCTGCGAATTTCCACATGCATAAACGTAATACACGACATATATACTCACAAAACTGATACTACCAACTAAGTCCTCGATGCTCGAATGTACGATGGCATAACTAGACCCCGTCGGGCGCAATAGTACTATACTAGTCTTGGTGGGACGTCGCGAGTATAAGCCCTAGCACATATGCAACTAGCATCACGTATATCTATGCATAACAGTTATTCGCAAGTGATAATTCGATTGATTGAATAGTTCGATTGATGAGTTCGATTTGTTAGAAACGTATGTTACACCCAAAATTCGATTAAAAAGGGGTCAAGTATACTCACAGTGCGTATTTAGCGAGATTACAACTTGATTGAGTCGGTTACGAGTTGTCTGTACTGATCCTTGAAGAAATAGAGTAAACGAAGCATGGTTAAGCAAGATTAGCCTTGAAAAGTTACACATTTGGTTGAATTGGGCCTCATCCGTGCGGATGGCAAGTCATCCGTCCGGATGGCATGTTATCCGTGTGGATAACAGTGATCCGTGCGGACAGCGGTGCGTGCGGACAGACTTGCTTGTGCGCGCGGATGAGTGTGAGCGCGGGTGACAGCCCATCCGTGCGGGTGATTGGTGTGTGCGGGTGACTGGTGCGTGCGGATGACATCCCATCCGTGCGGGTGACATATCATCCGTGCGGACTGACATGTCATCCGTGCGGACTTGTGTCATCCGTGCGGACTGACCTGTTGTCCGTGCGGACTGACCTGTTGCCCGTGCGGCTGTCATGTCTGTTTCGTACTGTTTTCGAGTGTTTAACGGAAGGAAAACGTTCGTTTTCACTAGAGTAGTGTAATTTCGTACTAACACCTGAAGTTCCGTCAATTCCGACTCATTCTAACGGCCGGGAATCACCCCGTTCCATCAGATCTGGCCGTTCGTGGTGGTTCTTCATGGTTAACTCGAAATCGCACCGTTCCTTGGGTAAATACTTAGATTTAGGTGAGATTTGTTATCAAAACATGTGGAAATCACCCGGATCTGAGTCGTTTATAGTGAAATGAGACCCCAACTTGAAGTTCATAGGAACTCTTGGTGACATCACCTCAAAACGCCTTAAACCCGCAGATTTCACGGTTAGAATTTGAGTTTTGAAAGATAGAATGATGTAGAATCGAGTGTAGATTGTAGAAGTACAAGTTTTAGGTTGAAATCTTACTGGAATCGCGAGGAAATCGAGAGAAAAGGGTCTTGGTGCGCGTTTGGTTGAACAGGAGCTGTCACATCACTTGAATAGTGGTGTGACAGGCTATTTATAGGCGAAAGAGGAGAAGAAGAGGGATCAGGCCCGGATAGCCCATCCGTGCGGATGGCCCATCCGTGCGGATGGCCCATGCGTGCGGATGGCCATCCGTGCGCATGTCCATCCGTCCGGATGGTCCATCCGTCCGGATAGACATCCTGACGCTTGGAATTTCCCGTTTTTGATCGTTTTGATAGTTTTCAAAGCGTGTAAGACCAAAATTTGTTTATATTATCAATATATTGTTATCATTATATTATTATATATATATATATATATATATCACTAGGGGTCGTATTTACGTATCCATAAACCAAAGTTTCGATAATTAACAGTCGGTTTCTGATTCGAGTATGCGATTGTTAGCGACGTTTCACGGCCATCAACGAGGGTAGTATAGGTCCTTTCTTGATGTCATCGTGAACGTTATTTCGTGTAGTGCCACAAAGACTGACGAGGTACCGTTTACTCGTATTGTCATCATCGTCATGACGACTGGAGCTACAGCACTCACCCGAGGGTCCTAGTTAGCGTTAATTGTTTACGTTCGACACATCACGGCCACCGAGGAGGGTAGAATAGGTCCTCACTCAATGCCTCCGTGAGTGTTAGTGTGATAATAGCGTAGTATAGTGATACTGTAGCTTGAAAATATGCGATTATCCTTCAAATAGCGATATATACGGTATAGTTACATTATGATCCGAATCTCTGGTGCTAGGCGTAACGAGTATAACGAGTAGTAACAACGCACAAAAGTGCGGGTTGTTACACAAGATATCTTATTATAGAAGGTGAATCATATCCAACATATATTCCCAATCTTCTTTGAGGTCCCATTTTTGTGCGTTGTGGTGGTGCAATTGGGACATAAACTACACATCCAAAAATTCTAATATGGGAAATATTTGGTTGTTGGCCAGATGCAATTTGTTGGGGAGAGTATTCATGATTTGCACTTGGTCTTATGCGAATTAATGATTCAGCATGTAAGATTGTATGACCCCAAACGGATACAGGAAGTTTTGTCCTCATTATTAATGGTCGAGCTATTAGTTGTAGATGTTTAATTAATGATTCAGCTAAACCATTTTGTGTGTGCACATGAGCAACAGGGTGCTCAACAATAATTCCTACAGACATGCAATAAGCATTAAAAGCATGTGATGTAAATTCACCAGCATTGTCGAGTCTCACCCTTTTAATAGTATGATTTGGGAAATGTGTTCGCAATTTAATAATTTGTGCAAGAAATTTTGCAAAAGCCATATTGCGAGTTGATAACAAAGACACATGAGACCATCTACTTGATGCATCTATTAGAACCATGAAGTATCTAAATGGTCTACATGGTGGATGGATTGGTCCACATATATCTCCTTGATTTCTTTCAAGGAACATTGGAATTTCCTTTTCAACTTTTACAAGCGAAGGTCTTGTAATTAATTTTCCCAGAGAACAAGATACACATAAAGGAATTTTATCAGATTTTGGGAACTTTTTATACTTCAATGGATGTCCATGAGTATTTTCAATCACTCTTTTCATCATTGTAGATCCTGGATGGCCTAATATGTCATGCCATAAGTTAAATGTTTCAGGATCACAAAAATTTTCTTTTACTGCCATATGTGCTTGAGGTACATCAATATATGTATAATGCAAATCAGATTGAAACATTGGCAGTTTTTCCAATATCTGATCTTTGCTCATGATATACAAATATTTTTCATTATCAACAGTCTTTGACTGAGTATCATATCCATTATGATATATGTTTTTGAAACTTAACAAATTTCTTGTTGATTTGGGGGAAAATAAAGCATTTTCTATTTCAAGTGTTGTTCCATTTGGTAGTGCTATATTAGCTTTTCCCACTCCTTCTATCAAGTTCTTAGGACCTGATATTGTATTGACAGTTCCCCTTGTTGGTTTCAATTCATAAAAATATTTTTTAGATTTAAATATAGTGTGTGTGGCTCCACTATCCACTATACAAATATTCGCTTCATTCATTCGATCTTTAGCTTCAATGATATCCATTTTAATCTTACAATTATAAAAAGAAAAATAATAAGAGTATGATTAACATATTATAATTATTAATAATAACGTAAAAAAATATTATATGAAAGAAAGACATAATAAAAATACACATTTAATTGTTACATAAAATCATTGAGATTAAGCAACATTTTGTTTAAATGTATTCATTAAAATCCGCGAAGTTTAGCTCAACATTTTTTTAGAATTTATCCAAATAGTTTACTTCCTTCTCTTTTCCTTTAAGAGAGGCTTTGTAAAGCTCACATAGATGTGGATCTGTTCTACAAGTTTTTGACCAGTGATTTATACTTCCACATCTATAACAAGAATTGTCATTTTTTTCGGACACACCGGCTTCATTCCTATGATTATGAAAATTGGAAGTATTATCTTGTGGAGCATGATAATTTGTAGTCTTTTATTTCGTCCACGGCCACGACCGCGTCCACGACCTCGGTAATTTTTATTACCTTTGAAAGTATGGTTGTGACCATTATAATGACCTTTACCAAAATACTCATGACCGCGGCCACGGCCTCGTCCTTGGCCTCACCCACGGCCTTGTTCCCTTTTATTTTGATAATTATTAACAACATTTGCTTCAGGTATAGTTAATGATCCTGTGGGACGGGCTTCATGTTTTTTCATCAGAAGTATGTTATGCTGTTCTGCTATGAGGAGATGTGCATTCAAATCAGAGTATCTGTAAAATCTCAACAATCGATATTGTTATGCTAAACTTATATGTGATGCATGAAATGTGGAGTAAGTTTTCTCCAATTTTTCTTCCTCAGTAATAGGGTGCCCACAAAACTCTAATTTTGAGCATATTTTAAATAAAGCAGATGTGTAATCATTTACTTTTGTAAAATCTTGGAACCTCAGATTGTTCCATTCATTTTTAGCTGTAGGAAGTAAAACTTCCTTTTGATTATCAAATCTGTTCTTCAAATCCGTCCATAATTCATATGGATCATCAGAATTGAAATATTCATGTTGTAGTAAATTATCAATGTGTTTATGAATAAACACATCAGCTTTGGCCTTTTCCTGATCCGAACAATTATTCTCTTCATTTATGACTTCTATTACACCCATTGCTTTTAGGTGTCTTTTGACATTTGCTGTCCAAGTCATATAATTTTCTCCGGAGATATTCAATGCTGGAAATTCAAGTTTCGCGATGTTTGCCATTTTGTTACTAAATACAAATATATAAATATTAGGATTACATACTTATTAAAATGAGATAAAATATAACAATACACATAATTAAAATGTTAGTTGCATAAATAAATGTTAGCTTGCATAAATGAATGTTAGATGCATAAATAAACGTTAGATGTATAAATGTTAAATTCATAAATAAATGTTAGATGGTTATTAGTCCCATTATTATTATATTCCCATAGCAATAGGTACCCTGTACTCATTTTTATTTATCAAAGAACTATATTATAAATATACATATATATAAAGGAGAAACGGGATCTAAAAGATCATCCTAAAGGTGTATGGTTTTACAATCCACTGGTGCACCCTTAGGCTTTCAACCTATATATATATATATATATATGTACACATATGTATGTATTTAAATGTATGAAATTCTTACATTGAGTATGGTAATAGCTCTTTTGCTTTTGTTGATTTGCTTGGTAGAGAACCCTCGTGCTGATAACGTGTTATAAAACAAAGAGATTTAGATGAAACACTTTCTCAATATCTTTCTTCTTTCACAATCATTATTCTCTATCGAATACCGAAACATTCGTTATATAGAAAAGAAAAAGAAATAAAACAAAACAGGTGGGGTACTGGTGGGGTCTATATGTCTGCAACTTCTAATAATTCATAATATTAATCATTTTTTTTATTAAAACTTAACACACTAATATTCATAAAAAGTTAACATTTTTATTACTTTATACATATTATTTTATGTTATTATAAAAAATAAGATTATTTTATTTATATAACCTTCTCTAAAAACTTGAAAGTTCCGTTATCTTATTTATTGATGTCGAAAATGTTTTATCTATGGAAACTAAAATTTCCTTTAAATCTTTTATCTATTATTGCCATCATGATTTTATACTTTAAAAATAAAGAAATTCGGATACTATGTTAGAACTTGTGTTATGTTTATGATTTGAGTATGTTTGGTATGAAGCTTTTAGGATATTATAAAGAAGACAATGAAGAAAAAAAATATGGGTATATTGTGTGTTATGTTTTCTTTTCTTTTAGACACTCTTAAAAATATGAACTTTTCGTCACTTTGGAGGAAATGGATAGTGATGACAGCCGTAAGTTTCATTCAAAAACCTAATTAAATCAAGTAGATAACATAAGTAGGGTACCGTATGTCCGTATCCATAGGGAATTTGTGGTCAGTGTAGAGATTTTAACTAAAAACTAAAATTATCTAATTTGAGGCGTTTGATTAATTGATTTCAAAAACACGAAAACTGATTAAGAAAGTTGTGATCAAGATGAGAAAAAGTAACCCCCACCCAAATCCTGATTGCTCGCTCTAACATAAAAACCCGTTTCCAGATTCATAACACCACATAGACAGGGCCTTGGAATTAGTGATATTAATTAATTATTAGGGATAGTTTTTAAGACTTACCATACAACCTAATAACCTGTTTAATTATGTCACACCCCCAAAATCCACCATGCGGAGTACCACCGCTTGGAGGCGTGACGTGACCAGGATCGAGCCACCAATCATATTGAACAACACAATTAAGAAAATGAAACCAACTATAATACGATTGGGGACCTAAAGAAGGTAACCAATTTTTAAGATAACAGCGGAAGCATATAAGTAAATCCAAAAGCATAAGTCCATAGTTTATAAGTTAGAGTTCAAACATAAGTTCCATAGGTTTATAAAGTTCAATTATTAAGTATGGGATATAACAACCCATATTCCACAATAACCTTCTCCTCGTGCAAGCTCCCAAAAGCATCTAGCGACCTGTAAGGCATGTAACAACTAGTCAACAACAAAGTTGAGTGAGTTCACGTTTGGTTGTTTAGTTTTAAGTTGTTTCTGAAAAACGTGGTTTGACTTTCGTTGGCTTATTTGCCGTGGGGGTTACCCCGTAGTTGAAAGTATGTTTAACCATTTCCCTTTTTCTTTACCCAATCCATAACTATGATCAGTGGGGGTTTTCCCCGTTTGAACTACTAGACGGTATGATATCGACTGCTACGCAAATAAGTTGTGCCCTATATCAGTGTCTATCATCACTGACAATCTGCCATAGTCCATTAGTACACGCCCGTCCTACCGGCACGGTGTGAGGTTTGTTAAACCTAATAGCGCTATTAACTAATGACCCGCTCGCCATTGGCCTCGGCGATTAAGTCGATATAAATTGAGGGACTTCATGATAGAGTTTTGTCTAGCTAGTTTAAAGGTTGTTGTCCTGCACCAGGAGGACGAACGTACGTATTCTGCACCAGGAGAATTCGTAGGTTTAATAATGGCATCCACTCTATGGAGGATGGCCGTACATATCCTACCCAAGGAGGATATGTAGATTTAGTTTTAATTCTTTAACCCATTCCCAAACCACCGGGAATCCCATGCCTTAGAAAGTGTGTGAACTCACCTCGGTTTGCTCGGTTAGATTCTCAATATAGCTAACAGTCAAGGTCGGTCAATCACGTCCTAATATAATTTACCAGTTAGTCATTTAGTGGCTTTCAAATAGAACACAAAGTTCCTACACGTATCTATCACACAACATGCATCGTTTTAACGGTTTATGCCCATCTAAGTTTCCCGTCCATTCCCCACTCAAAAATCAAACATACAATAATGCACATAACATATATAACATGTTAGATCATTCACATATAGCATACTCGACATTTAGACACGCAAGTCACAACTTATGTCATTTCAGCATTTATATTCAAAACCGGCTGTTTTCGGACATTTTAATAAAATAGTTGGATTATTCCAAAAATTCCCAAATTTTTACAGGATGTCTTAAACGTTCCATATTTTATTGTGTAAAAATATCGGGGTCCGGTTCATTACCCATATTTTATAAAAATTCATATTCGGGACTGAACTCAGATTTATGTATTTCTGACCACAGTCCACGGAACAATTTATTAAAAATTCACCGAGTGTCCGATTTACAAAATTCCAGTGGGGTAATTACAAATACATCGGTTGTCATCTACTGTACAAATTTCATGGTCCGATTCATCACAAAACTCAGGTTATGACTGAAAGTACGACACCCATTTATTGCTGTCAAAATTCAGCTTAAGTTGCTGTTACAAATTAACACTTTAAAAATAGTAAACGGAGTCCAAACATTACGATTCCGGTGCCATTAGAACCGTATTTCATAATAACATATTTTAGATTCAAAATATCGATTTTTCGTTGAGTTTAAGACCTGTTTACAGCCAACTGAAGTTGGCTGCAAAACCAGGACAGTTTCTGATTTTCAGTGTTTATCCTTCTAAATCGTGTCCGATCGATTCCGTTAACAAGTTTAGTGACCACAACAACATCACATACTAATATTTTTCAGCACAACATCAGATAATCAACTAATCATCATAATCACACAAGATCTACATGATTTACACACATAACTTCTCTTTATCCACACCTTAACACATTATGTTCAAGACTTGTTCATGAGCTTTAAAGTTTCTTAACTCTTTATCATTCTAACATCTATTAACCACTAAAATAACATAAAGAATGAACGGATCTAAGTTCTTACCACTAGCTCAAGGCTAGGGAAGTTCGAGTGAAGAAATGTGGTGGTTAATAGCGAATGGAGGAGGTCCTTCCACTTCCGAGAGCACCGAGCTTCGTTGTTGGACCTCTTACACCTTTGTATGTATGAGGAATGATTGAGAAAGAGCTTGATGATGGTGGTAGTATGGTGGAAGGTGGCTGCCGAACAAGGGAAAGGAGAGGGAGAGAAGAGAGAGCTTGGTGGAATGGTGGTATTTATAAGATCTTCCATATAGCATATTCCTAGCATATTCCAAGCATATTCCTAGCATATTCCTAGCATATTCCTAGCATATTCCTAGCATATTCCTTAGCATATTCCTTAGCATATTCCTTAGCATATTAACAAATACGTGTAAGCATAACACAGATATCAGAAAGCAGTTAAGTAATTCCACACAGTAGTCAGACACTTTAATTATCATTAATAATTTGTACGGAATACATGGGATTTTGTGGGTTGTCACATTCTCCCCCTGTTAAGAGAATTTCGTCCCGAAATTTAGCGCGTGGTTACTGAGGAGGCTAGTTAAGTTGCGTTTGTTTTCCAGATTTTCCTGGGGTGTCACATCATCCCCCCGTTGATTTGGAATTTCGTCCCGAAATTCTGCAGTAGCTTCAGCCTCAGTAGTGGTTGCATTTTTCTTAAACAGTTGGGGATACTTGAGTTTCATTTGGTCTTCTCGTTCCCATGTATACTCTGGGCCACGACGAGCATTCCAACGAACTCGGACCAGAGGTATCCTGGTATGCTTGAGGATCTTAACATCTCGATCCGTAATCTCTACTGGTTCCTCGACGAATCGCAGCTGGTCGTCGATAGTGAGTTCCTTAAGAGGAACTATGAGGGTTTCATCTGACAGACACTTCTTCAGATTTGACACGTGGAAAACATCGTGAACTCCGATGAGTTCTTCAGGTAGATTCAACCTGTGGGCGACTTTGCCAATTTTCTCAATGACTTCAAATGGTCTAACATAACGCGGATTGAGTTTGCCTCGTTTGCCAAAGCGGACTACACCTTTCCAAGGTGAGACTTTGAGTAGCACTCGATCCCCAACCTGGAGCTCGAGTGGTTTTCTTCCCTTATCAGCATAGCTTTTCTGACGGTCACGAGCTGCCGCCATTCGCTGTCGTATCTGAGCAATTTTCTCGGTGGTATCTACCACAAGTTCTGGGCCAGTGATTTGGCTGTCACCAACTTCTGCCCAACAGAGAGGTGATCGGCATTTGCGTCCGTACAATGCCTCAAACGGAGCGGCTTGGATGCTGGTGTGGTAGCTGTTGTTGTACGAAAACCCCACTAGCGGGAGGTGCTTTTCCCAGCCATTGCCGAAGTCGATTACACATGCCCTAAGCATGTCTTCAAGGGTTTGGATGGTGCGTTCAGATTGCCCATCCGTCTGTGGGTGATAAGCGGTGCTCATATCTAAACGTGAGCCAAAAGACTTGTGCATTGCTTGCCACAGTTCTGAAGTAAAACGCGCGTCACGATCAGAAATGATGGAGGTTGGCACTCCGTGCCTTGATACCACTTCCTTTAGGTAAATGTCTGCAAGAGTAGAAAACTTATCCGTTTCTTTGATTGCTAGAAAATGTGCAGACTTGGTCAGTCGATCTACGATCACCCAAATGGTATCGTTTCCGCGTTGAGATCAGGGCAGGCCGGTAACGAAATCCATGGAAATTTGCTCCCATTTCCATTTCGGGATCTCCGGTTGTTGAAGTAGGCCTGATGGTTTCTGATATTCAGACTTGACTCTTGCACAAGTCAAGCACTTGCTGACGTAGGTTGCTATGTGGGCTTTCATGCCAGGCCACCAGTATGTGGTCTTTAAGTCGTGGTACACTTTGTCCGAACCAGGGTGTACCGAATAACGAGACTTATGTGCTTCATCCATCACAAGCTCGCGTAAGTTGCCATAAAATGGAACCCAGATGCGCCCCGTTACATAGTAAGCGCCGTCTTCCTTTTGTTCTAGCCACTGCCTCGATCCTCGTAAGGATTCAGCCCTGATGTTTTCTGCCTTCAATGCTTCAACTTGAGCATCACGAATCTGAGCAGGAAGGTTAGACTGGATGGTAAGCTGTAAAGCACGTACGCGCCTAGGTAGGGTATCCTTTCGACTGAGGGCGTCGGCCACAACATTGGCCTTGCCCGGATGATACTTGATCGCGCATTCGTAATCGTTCAAGAGCTCAACCCATCGGCGTTGTCGCATGTTTAACCCTTTTTGCTTGAAGATATGCTCGAGACTCCTGCGGTCGGTATAAATGGTGCACTTTGTACCGTACAGGTAATGTCTCCATATCTTTAGCGCAAAAACAACTGCTCCCAGCTCCAGATCGTGAGTAGTGTAATTCCTTTCGTGAACTTTAAGTTGGCGCGATGCGTAGGCAATGACCTTGTCACGTTGCATCAATACGCAACCAAGTCCTTGGATGGAAGCGTCGCAATAAACCACGAAATCATCGGTGCCTTTGAGCAATGAGAGGATAGGCGCGCTACAAAGTCTATCCTTTAGGTGTTGAAATGCGGACTCCTGTGCATCACCCCAACGATAGATGACACCCTTCTGAGTCAGCGAAGTGAGAGGTTGCGCAATCTTGGAGAAATCTTTTATAAACCTTCTGTAATATCCGGCCAAACCCAAGAATTGGCGGATCTCTGTTGGTGTTCGGGGTGCAGGCCAGTTCTTGATCGATTCAACCTTAGATGGATCCACACGAATTCCATCCTTGTTTACCACGTGGCCTAGAAAGTGGACTTCGCGAAGCCAGAAGTCACATTTCGAAAACTTGGCATACAACTGCTCTTTTCGAAGAAGTTCCAGCATAAGTCGTAGGTGCTGCTCGTGTTCCTCCTGACTCTTAAAATAGATCAGGATATCGTCGATGAACACAATAATGAACTTATCCAGGTAAGGCTTGCACACTCAGTTCATGAGATCCATGAAGACCGCTGGTGCATTCGTCAGCCCAAATGGCATAACCAGAAACTCGTAATAGCCGTAACGAGTTCTAAATGCTGTTTTGGAGACGTCCTCACCTCGGACTCTCAGCTGATGGTATCCCGATCTCAAGTCAATCTTGGAGTAATAGCTCGACCCTTGCAGCTGGTCGAATAAGTCGTCAATACGTGGAAGAGGGTAACGATTCTTCACAGTCACCTTGTTAAGCTCGCGATAGTCAATACACATTCTGAAAGTACCGTCTTTCTTCTTTACGAACAAGACTGGAACTCCCCAGGGCGAAGAGCTAGGACGTATAAAACCCTTTTCCAAGAGTTCTTGTAATTGCGTGGACAGTTCTTTGAGTTCTGATGGAGCTAGACGATATGGCGCTTGAGCTACTGGCGCCGCTCCAGGACCTAGCTCGATTTGAAACTCAACTTGGCGATGAGGCGGAAGACCAGGCAATTCCGCAGGAAATACCTCAGGAAAATCGCGCACAATAGGGATGTCTTCAATTCTCTTCTCTTCTGTTGATGTGCCAGTAACGAGCGCTAGAATGGCAGTGTGGCCCTTTCGTAGACACTTCTGGGCCTTAAGGAAAGAGATAATGCCTACAACAGCACCACTCTTATCGCCCTGAATCACTAGAGGTTCTTTACCAGGATGAGGAATGCGGACGATTTTCTCCTTGCAAACAATCTCCGCTTGATGATGAGATAGCCAATCCATCCCAATAACGACGTCGAAACTACCCAGTGTGATAGGAATAAGATCGGTAGAGAAAGTCTGACCAGCCAAGACGAGGTTACAACCTTTATCTATGTGTGTGGCTTCAAGACTTTTACCGTTAGCTAGTTCTACCGTGTGTTTGGTGTTCAGAAGTGTTGGAGTGCGCTTAAGCATTTGGCTAACTTTTAAGGACACATAACTAGTATCGGCACCCGAATCAAATAAAGCAGTAACAAAGAAGTCGTCCAGAAGAAACTTACCCATCACAACGTTGGGATCGTTCCTTACATCACCTTGACCAATTACGAACACACGACCCCCTGCTCCGTTGCCATTATTGTTACCCCCGTTATTGCCTCCATTGTTGCCTCCAGTGTTGTTCCCGTTTCCGTGGTTATTGCTGTTCTGATTCTGGTTCAGTTGGGGGCAGTTTCTCTTAAAGTGGCCTTCAGCGCCACACTGAAAGCATCCCCTATTGCCCTGTTGTTGCTGCTGCTGGTGATTCTGTGGAGCTTGTTGTTGTTGACGATTCTGATTTGCAGGACGCGTTCTCCGGCAATCTTTGGCTTCGTGTCCAAACTTGTTACATCTCTGACAACGGTCCTTGTTGCACGGCCAGCTGTGGTGCAAACTACATCGTTTGCACTTAGGGTGATTTCCCCCGTATCCACCCTGACCTTGATTTCCAGAAAACTGCTGACTGGGGCTCCTGTGCTCATCTGTCTTTTGCCGCTGGGACTGAGACCGATCTGGAGTGGAACCCCTGCCCAAATTTGCATCCCACTTGCGCTTGTCATTGCTGGGAGCATCAGTAGTAGTAGCGTTAATACGCTTGGGCAGCTTGCCCTCTCCCACCGCCTGATTGGTGAGCTGGTGTGCCAAACGAATGACTTGCTGGATTGTGGGAAGGTTGGCCGCACTTACAGACCCTTGGATTTCCGGGACTAAGCCTCTGAGGTATAGCTTGATTCGCCTAGATATGGGTTGTGACATGTTAGGGCATAAGGCTGCCAAGTCGTTGGACCTCTTTGTATATGCCTCAATCTCTGATCCTTCCATCTTCAAACCATAATATTCTATCTCAAGTTTCAGAATGTCATCCAGGTGGCAGAACTCTTCCTTAACCCAATCCTTGAAGTCGTTCCAGAGGATGGCATTCGCGTCTGCCAACCCGAGCATCTGAACTTGTGCGTTCCACCAAGAATACGCTTTCCCTTGCAACATGCCAGTAGCGTACTCTACTCGTTTGCTGGCAGGGCTTTCACTCTCTTCGAATGTATATTCGATTCTCCGGATCCAATGTAGAAGGCCGATTGTCCCTTCAGTGCTGTCGAAAGTGGGAGGTTTGCATTCTAGGAACGCCTTGAAGGTGCCCATGCGTATTTGAGGGTGCATGGGTTGGCTCCCTGTTTGGGTTGCTAAGGCTTCAGCAATCCGTTCGTTGATCAAGGTCGTCAGCTGACCCTGGGTCATGTCGAGACGTCCACTCATGATCTTCACGTCGAAGGGACACACGTAAGAAAGGTGTCGCAAGTGCGTAAGTGTGGGGTGACAGAAAAGAGTAAGCACACAAGGTTCAAATAGAAAGTATCACGTTATCTAATGCACAGTGAGAACTATCTAACCAACAATATAACATAAATCATACCACTTATGGTGTCGAGTCTTGCACGTGGAGCGAAGCGTCGTTGTGGATCGTTGAGCACTGTACCAGTTATAGTCTGGTTTTATCAAAAACATTTCCCTTTTTTAAAACCAAGTTCACTATAACCAATGGCTCTGATACCAATCTGTCACACCCCCAAAATCCACCATGCGGAGTACCACCGCTTGGAGGCGTGACGTGACCAGGATCGAGCCACCAATCATATTGAACAACACAATTAAGAAAATGAAACCAACTATAATACGATTGGTGACCTAAAGAAGGTAACCAATTTTTAAGATAACAACGGAAGCATATAAGTAAATCCAAAAGCATAAGTCCATAGTTTATAAGTTAGAGTTCAAACATAAGTTCCATAGGTTTATAAAGTTCAATTATTAAGTATGGGATATAACAACCCATATTCCACAACAACCTTCTCCTCGTGCAAGCTCCCAAAAGCATCTAGCGACCTGTAAGGCATGTAACAACTAGTCAACAACAAAGTTGAGTGAGTTCACGTTTGGTTGTTTAGTTTTAAGTTGTTTCTGAAAAACGTGGTTTGACTTTCGTTGGCTTATTTGCCGTGGGGGTTACCCCGTAGTTGAAAGTATGTTTAACCATTTCCCTTTTTCTTTACCCAATCCATAACTATGATCAGTGGGGGTTTTCCCCGTTTGAACTACTAGACGGTATGATATCGACTGCTACGCAAATAAGTTGTGCCCTATATCAGTGTCTATCATCACTGACAATCTGCCATAGTCCATTAGTACACGCCCGTCCTACCGGCACGGTGTGAGGTTTGTTAAACCTAATAGCGCTATTAACTAATGACCCGCTCGCCATTGGCCTCGGCGATTAAGTCGATATAAATTGAGGGACTTCATGATAGAGTTTTGTCTAGCTAGTTTAAAGGTTGTTGTCCTGCACCAGGAGGACGAACGTACGTATTCTGCACCAGGAGAATTCGTAGGTTTAATAATGGCATCCACTCTATGGAGGATGGCCGTACATATCCTACCCAAGGAGGATATGTAGATTTAGTTTTAATTCTTTAACCCATTCCCAAACCACCGGGAATCCCATGCCTTAGAAAGTGTGTGAACTCACCTCGGTTTGCTCGGTTAGATTCTCAATATAGCTAACAGTCAAGGTCGGTCAATCACGTCCTAATATAATTTACCAGTTAGTCATTTAGTGGCTTTCAAATAGAACACAAAGTTCCTACACGTATCTATCACACAACATGCATCGTTTTAACGGTTTATGCCCATCTAAGTTTCCCGTCCATTCCCCACTCAAAAATCAAACATAAGATAATGCACATAACATATATAACATGTTAGATCATTCACATATAGCATACTCGACATTTAGACACGCAAGTCACAACTTATGTCATTTCAGCATTTATATTCAAAACCGGCTGTTTTCGGACATTTTAATAAAATAGTTGGATTATTCCAAAAATTCCCAAATTTTTACAGGATGTCTTAAACGTTCCATATTTTATTGTGTAAAAATATCGGGGTCCGGTTCATTACCCATATTTTATAAAAATTCATATTCGGGACTGAACTCAGATTTATGTATTTCTGACCACAGTCCACGGAACAATTTATTAAAAATTCACCGAGTGTCCGATTTACAAAATTCCAGTGGGGTAATTACAAATACATCGGTTGTCATCTACTGTACAAATTTCATGGTCCGATTCATCACAAAACTCAGGTTATGACTGAAAGTACGACACCCATTTATTGCTGTCAAAATTCAGCTTAAGTTGCTGTTACAAATTAACACTTTAAAAAAATTAAACGGAGTCCAAAAATTACGATTCCGGTGCCATTAGAACCGTATTTCATAATAACATATTCTAGATTCAAAATATCGATTTTTCGTTGAGTTTAAGACCTGTTTACAGCCAACTGAAGTTGGCTGCAAAACCAGGACAGTTTCTGATTTTCAGTGTTTATCCTTCTAAATCGTGTCCGATCGATTCCGTTAACAAGTTTAGTGACCACAACAACATCACATACTAATATTATTCAGCACAACATCAGATAATCAACCAATCATCATAATCACACAAGATCTACATGATTTACACACATAACTTCTCTTTATCCACACCTTAACACATTATGTTCAAGACTTGTTCATGAGCTTTAAAGTTTCTTAACTTTTTATCATTCTAACATCTATTAACCACTAAAATAACATAAAGAATGAACGGATCTAAGTTCTTACCACTAGCTCAAGGCTAGGGAAGTTCGAGTGAAGAAATGTGGTGGTTAATAGCGAATGGAGGAGGTCCTTCCACTTCCGAGAGCACCGAGCTTCGTTGTTGGACCTCTTACACCTTTGTATGTATGAGGAATGATTGAGAAAGAGCTTGATGATGGTGGTAGTATGGTGGAAGGTGGCTGCCGAACAAGGGAAAGGAGAGGGAGAGAAGAGAGAGCTTGGTGGAATGGTGGTATTTATAAGATCTTCCATATAGCATATTCCTAGCATATTCCAAGCATATTCCTAGCATATTCCTAGCATATTCCTTAGCATATTCCTTAGCATATTCCTTAGCATATTAACAAATACGTGTAAGCATAACACAGATATCAGAAAGCAGTTAAGTAATTCCACACAGTCGTCAGACACTTTAATTATCATTAATAATTTGTACGGAATACATGGGATTTTGTGGGTTGTCACAAATTATACCAATTACCCACCAATTTACCAACCCGCCAGCGATGTAGGGAAATCACCAATACGCTTGATAAACGACAAACAATTCAAATATAATAAACGTTTCACAAAATCAACACACGTGGTCAAGATTTACCAGTTAACAAGAATTTGAAAAACAAAGTTTAATGCAACCCGAGACAATCATTCATCTTGACGGAAGTCACAAGCGTTTAGCCACGCATATTTGTCATCTTATTGCTTTGGTTTCTGTGCTTAGCCATAAAAAATTACTTGCATTTTCTCCTCTCAAAAAGCCGCAGTCAAACTTGCAATATATGCGAACTGCTTCCCAAACATGCGAACTCCTCCAAGGGTAAATTACACTTTTCGTCCTTTATGTATGTATCAGATTGCAATGGATGACCTTTAACTTCAATAATTACAGTTACAGTCCTTTATTTGCAAAACTCATTACATCATAGGTCCTTTAGCACTAACCTAGTTAAGTTTATCAGTTAAGTCTGGTCATGTACAAGCCATATAAGGGTATTTCAGTCATTTTATGCTACCCTATCATTTTTTCATTGTTCTGCTTCTCCACTTGTCATCACCACCAACCCACCACCATCACTATTACAGTAAACAAATCAATCGCTCAACAATTTGATTCAGATCATAAACTCAAATAACATAAATCATAAGTTTACTCTACAATTTTACTGGACATTGTAGCAACCACCCGTGGAGCAACCACCAGTTTACTATACATAAATCAGAAGTTTACTCTGAAATTAAACTCATAAGTTTACTCGTTTAACTGGACAGCAACCACCAGTTAAGTCCACCACACGATTCGCAAAGCCTAACACCGGAAAAGCCACCGCCGGCGCCGGAGGATCCAAAAAAAGCCGATCTCAAAATGTGTCGCTTTCACCGCCATCTGACGGACCGGAAACCGGTTCATCTGAACCGGACACAACCGCCGCTGCAACGTCTTCGGTGCCGGAAAATCTCGATATGGCAGCTATTCAACTGGTTCCGAAACTCTCACATTTTTACGAGTTCTTCTCGTTTTCAAATCTGTCTCCTCATGTCTTACGAGTTCTTCTCGTTTTTTGTATTTTGATCCTCGGATCTGAAACGAATTGACCACCGCACAGGAGCAGCGTGAGGGCGATTACTTAGAAATGCACAGGACCGCCAGGATTCATAGGAGTAGCGTGAGATCTAGATCTTGATTTCCCCAAATTAGTTCTTACCACCCCCTTTTAACAATGAAACACTTTGATTCTATTTCTTGATTTTTTGTGAGAACGAGGAAGAAAGGGTTAGTTGGGGAAGAAAGGTTGAGAGAGAGAGAGAGGGAGAGAGAAAAAGAGATCTCTCCTGATTTGTTATATATATTTTAGTTTATTGTTTTTTTATTAAACTATTTTTAATTTAATTTTATCAGTTAAAAGACTAAACTACCCTTATGTCATATGACTTAACTGAAAATTTTAATTGAGTAAGTGATAAAGGACCGAGGGTGTAATGAGGTTTGCAAATAAAGGACTGTAACTGTAATTATTGAAGTTAAAGGCTATCCATTGCAATCTGATACAAACATAAAGGATGAAAAGTGTAATTTACCCTCCAAAAAAAGTTGTCTTCCATTCCTTTTTAACAACCTCAGCCGACCTTCCTCATTGGCCTTCTTAATTCCTAGTGGACTTCCCCCTAAATTAATTCTAATCCACATATATAAATGGTTCATCCGTAAACCACCGACCCGTGATCCGTTAGACTTCTTTAATTTCAATATTAGGGGGTTGTTTGGCTAAGCTTATTGTTTTGACTTAATTACTTATTTGCTTATTTGAAAAGCAAATAAGTCATAATGGAATGACTTATTTACTTATTCCTCTCACATAATAAGCTAACCCAAACACCTTTTAACTTTTCAAAAAGCAAATAAGTAAATAAGTCAAAAAAATAAGCTTAGCCAAACAGCCCCTAGAGCCCAATAATACTTCATGTATTAATTCACACAATGCCTTCGTGTATTACGAATTGTACGGTAACAAAATCTTGTATTCTTTCTTTTGGTCCTAGAAATAGTGTCACACTTTTGTCACTTTCCATTATAATTGACATATTAAATTAACCTGCGACAAAATGTCAAAACAACATTAGTTTTTGATTTCTTTTAATTCCCACAGTAAATCAACCATCTCATAGTTAGTTTAAATTGATTGGTTTAGCGCATATTCTCAACAAACCATTATATACCAAAAACGAATCAATGTAGCATACCTTAAACTAATATCAATGCATTTTTATCAAAATTAATATTCAATAAGGTGTCCTTAAAATGCATCGATCAGATAGATTGTGTGTTGAGGTGGGGGAAGTTGTCAGTATTAAGGATACCACTAATTGATATGTATTAAATATAATTCTATTGATAGCTTCAACTATTTTTAGATAAATATTGTGTCGGTCATTGCCAGCTATAGAATTAGCCTTACATATCTCATTTCCTTGTATGTACAATTGTAATTTGGCTATTTATAGCTTCTGTAAACAATCGATGTATACACACATTTTCACAGCAAATATTATATTTTATATGGTATCAAGAGCTACAAACTCAAACGAGTCTTGATCCTCTTCATTCTTTTCCGATCGCTACCAATTCCGGTATCACCATGGCCCCTCAAACCGTCATTCAGATTACCGCCTCCACCCATTTCAACATTACCCTCACCACCGACAACTTCTCTAGTTGGCGTAAACACGTTCACTCAACACTGATCGGAATGGACCTCGCCAATTCATTACCGGAAACAAGCCGGCACCGGCAGAATTCCTTGATGCCGAGCAAACCAAAATAAACCCAGATTTCTCCATTTGGTATCGACAAGACCAAATGATTTTAGCGGCTCTTCTTGGCAGCTGCTCAACCGCAATCCAGCCTTTAATCGCGTCCGCTGATACATCCCGACAAGCTTGGGAACAGCTTGTAACGAGCTTTGCAAACTCGTCTCGATCCATAGTTATCTCACCGAAATCCAAACTCCCATCAAACCCGAAAGGTAACCGTACCGTCGCCGAATACTTGCGTGATATGAAGTCGATTGCCGATGAGCTCGCTTTGGTTCAAGAACCGGTGAAGGATGAAGATCTCATCGTTCACATACTTTGCCAGTTAGGTGATGATTTCAAAAGCATTGCAACCTCTCTTCGGTTCCTTGGATCCAAGATTACTATCCCTGAATTATTTGATAAACTCATTGACTATGAAAGAGAGCTTAGTCTTACTGCCAATTTACCACCAACAATCATTGCCACTGCCAACAATACTCAACGTCAACCAAGATCTGGACGTCGTAGCAACTATGGAAATTTCAACAAGTCTCGCAATCAGTGGTCTAACAATTCAAATGGTAGTAATCGTGAACAACGTAACATCATTTATTGTCATTTTTGTCATTTTGAAGGTCACCAAGCTAAAGAATGTAGGAAACTCGCCCGTTTTCTTCGTGAAAATCACGTTACCACAGGAAGTTCTGTGACCCAAAATAAGGCTTCACCAATGGCTAATGCCACTACCTCCTCATCTTACATGTTTGACACTGGTGCTTCCCATCATGTCGATCCGGATCGTGCGCCCTTTCACTCTATATCCGAGTATGGAGGCCCGGATGAAATCGTTCTTGGCAATGGTAACACCCTTTCTATTACTCATATTGGTCAAACACATCTTCATACGTCTAATGGTTCACTTGCCTTAAAAGACGTTTTGTGTGTTCCTCATTTAAAAAATAAACTTATATCCGTTGCAAAATTATGTAAAACTAATCATGTTTCTGTGGAATTTTTTCCCACTCATTTTTTTGTTAAGGATCTTCGAACGGGGGCACGTCTAATGCGGGGCGAGAATTACCTTGATATCTACTATGCAAATCTTCCAACATTACCTCAAATAAATGCGGTCTCAACCACATCACCTCTTGATTGGAATCACAAACTTGGGCACCCTTCTATTCGGATTCTCAAGAAAATAGCCAAATGTTTAGGTTTACATTTTAATCTCCTCAATTTTCATTGTAATTCGTGTTCCATCAATAAAAGTCACAAGGATTTCTTTGGCACAAATTCATTCAATACTTCAAAACCCTTACAGTTAATATACTCGGATGTTTGGGGACCTGTCGAAAAATCAATTGATGGCTTCACCTATTATGTGATTTTTGTAGATTTTCACACTAAATACATTTGGCTATACCCAATGAAACATAAATCCGATGTCCCATTTTATTTCCACAATTTAAATTGCTAGTAATTTTTTTTTTCAAACCCCCTTAATCTCTTTGTTCACCGACAACGGTGGTGAATACATTGGCCTCACTTCATATCTACAATCTCAAGGTATTTCTCACTTCACCACCCCCCCCCCCCCCCGCACACTCCGGAACAAAATGGTGTTGCCGAACGCCGTCATCGTCACATTGTGGAGACCGGTTTATCTCTCCTTCACTATGCTCACCTTCCACTCTCGTTTTGGTCACATGCATTTCAAACAGCGGTTTACCTCATAAACCGCCTACCCACTCCCATTCTTGATTTCAAGTGTCCATATTTTGCACTCTACAATAAAAACCCGACCTATACCAAACTCAAACCCTTTGGATGCTTATGCTATCCGTGGCTATGTCCGTATGCAAAATCCAAACTTCACCTGCGCTCCGAAAAATGCGTCTTTTTAGGCTACTCACCATCCAAATCGGCCTATAAGTGTTACGATTACACAAACCGTCGACTCTACCACTCTCGACACGTGGAACTTGTTGAGTCCGAATTTCCAATAAAATCTCAACAAAAATCGCCATCCATTCCTACCGTGGATGTGTTTCTTCGTACTCATATTACTACACCCATTTCTATGACCCAACCCCACACTACTAACCCACCATCCACTTCCACTCAGCCTATCCACTCTCATATATTGGCCTAACCTACCAGCCTACCCCATGGACAAATTGGCACACCAACCTCTGTCATTAATCCACCACCTAACCCACCTAGCTCTATACAATCATCCTAAACCCAACAGCCACAACTTGACCAAAACGGTCAACATACACCACTTCATACTCAATCCCCTCCATCACAAATAAATATTCACAATCCACCTACTGTACAAAACCCCACTCACATTCCTGATTCCCATATCTCTCACCCTTCACCCAATACCCATTCCCACCCCACTTCCATGACCAATCCTCCTTCATGCCCATCCATTACTACATCTTAATCAAAGTCATCAGATTCTTCACCCGCTAATACTACTCTACCCCCACGCACTCGCAAACCAAACTCTAAATATTTTAACCCAAACTTTATCAACCAAACCACACTTCATCTGATCCCTTCACCACTCGAACCAACAACTCACAATCAAGCCTTAAAAGATCCCGAGTGGCGAAAGGCAATGGATAATGAGTTTAATGCACTTCTAAAAAACGCCACTTGGGAACTTGTCCCTCCTTTGCAACACAAACCTATCGGTTGCAAATGGGTGTTTCGTATCAAACGACGTCCCGACGGGTCCATAGACAAATATAAGGCTCGCCTAGTTGC
Source organism: Helianthus tuberosus (assembly GCA_030545235.1). Classification (NCBI taxonomy): domain Eukaryota; kingdom Viridiplantae; phylum Streptophyta; class Magnoliopsida; order Asterales; family Asteraceae; genus Helianthus; species Helianthus tuberosus. The sequence continues at coordinate 153,039,374 of CM060451.1, read as the reverse complement.
CAAAGGTTTTCTTCAAGAGTATGGCAAGGACTACTTTGAAACGTTTAGTCCGGTCACAAAACCCGTAACTATCCGTACGGTTCTTGCTGTTGCCTTATCTCAAAATTGGCTTATTCGACAACTCGATGTTAATAATGCCTTCTTGCATGGCACCTTGCATGAAGATGTTTATATGTCTCAACCACCCGGCTATGTTAATCCGGATTTTCCTAATCACCTTTGTCGTCTTCAGAAATCCCTCTACGGCCTCAAACAAGCGCCGCGCGCATGGTACATGGAACTTGCCACGTTCCTTCTTGAACTCGGATTTTGTAAATCCTTAGCTGATCCTTCTCTCTTCATCTTTAAACGAGAAGGACTTGTCGCATATTTTTTGGTATACGTTGATGACATTGTCTTAACCGGCAATAACAACTCATTTATTCAACATATCATTCGCGCATTATCCGACAAGTTCTCCATTAAAGATCTTGGCATGCTCCATCACTTCCTTGGTATAGAAGTCATTTCCACTAAGGATGGTTTATTTCTATCTCAACATGCCCATGTGCAAAATCTACTCACCAAGTTTAAAATGGATGGAGCAAAACCTGTAGCCACACCCCTTAGCTCTACTGACTCACTTTCTCTTTTTGATGGTTCGGCTACCATTGACCCCACACCATATCGCCAGTTGGTGGGCTCTCTCCAATATCTCGGATTTACTCGACCCGATGTCTCTTACGCAGTCAACAAGCTCTCTCAATACATGCATGTTCCAACCCAACTTCACTGGCAAGCCTTAAAACGAGTTCTCCGTTATTTGAAAGGCACAATCCATCACGGCTTGTTCCTCAACCGTGGCTCTCAAATTGAACTTACAGCCTTTACCGACTCCGATTGGGGTGGAATCGCTGACGGCGGGCGTTCCACAACTGCCTATCTTATCTATCTTGGATCAAACATACTCTCATGGCGCTCAGCGCGCCAAAAATCGGTCTCTCAATCATCGACTGAGGCCGAGTACAAGGCATTGGCAAATGGCTCAGCAGAACTATCTTGGGTCCAGAACCTCCTATTGGAACTTGGTCTATCGATCACTAAGTCTCCTACATTATTTTGTGACAATACTAGTGCTACTTATCTATGTGCCAACCCGGTCTATCACTCGCGTATGTATCACGTGGCACTAGATTATCGCTTTGTTCGGGAAAAGGTAGCTAATGGATCATTACGGGTTCTTCACATTAACTCCGCTGATCAACTCGCCGATGTGCTTACTAAACCTCTCGGGCGGGGACCCTTTCAATGACTTTGATCCAAGATTGGAGTCTCCGATGGATACTCCATCTTGCGGGGGCATATTAAGGATACCACTAATTGATATGTATTAAATATATTTCTATTGATAGCTTCAACTATTTTTAGATAAATATTGTGTCGGTCATTGCCAGCTATAGAATTAGCCTTACATATCTCATTTCCTTGTATGTACAATTGTAATTTGGCTATTTATAGCTTCTGTAAACAATCGATGTATACACACATTTTCACAGCAAATATTATATTTTATAGTCGGTGCTTGTGAATGGCTCCCCTACCACTGAATTTAAACCTTTTAGAGGCCTTAGACAAGGGGACCCAAACTTGCCAGTTTTATTTGTGCTAATGTTGGAAGCTTTGGAAGTCGTTATGATAAAGCGGTGGATACAAATTGTTTCAAAGGGGTCTCCTTGCCTAATGGAGGTGCTGCATTAACCCACTTATGCTATGCCGATGATGTTGTCTTCATTAGAAAATGGTTAGAAGAAAACATCTTAAACTTCAACCGGATTTTACGATGCTTTAATCTTTGCTCGGGGCTCAAGGTTAACCTTAAATGAGTTGTGTTTTGGCACCAGAGTGGTCGAAGAAGAGGTTCATTTTATGGCAAACCTCATTCATTTCAAAGGCGGTACGTTCCCCTTTACTTCTCTTGGTCTTCTCATAGGGGCGAACATGAAAAGAGTCAAGTATTGGAAACCTATTGTTGACAAGTTTAATTCTAAGTTATCCAGGTGGAAAGTAAAAAGTCTATCATTGGCGGGAAGGGTGACCCTAGCTAAGGCGGTACTTGGAGCCCTTCCAAACTATTATCTTTCCCTTTTCAAAGCCCCTTTGAGTGTCATAAATTCTTTGGAGAAAATTCGAAAGAATTTCGTTTGGGGAACAAAGACGGTGGCAAAAGTATTAAGTGGGTAGCTTAGGAGAAGATGGGGGCCCCAAACGGCTTGACAGTTTGGATATGTGTTGGGTTATGTAAGATCTGCTGATGATAAAAGCCAAAACCCAAGGGAACCATCTTCCCTTCTCGATGGAATAAATTGAAGTATATACAATAGTTCCGAAGTTTCCCTCATTGAAGGCTTCCCAAACAACCACCCAAACTACTGGAACAGAACTGTTGCATTGAAGAAACAAGCAGATAAGTACAAAGTGCTGGATGGTAAAAGTGTTGGGTCATCAAAGTTAACAATCAAGTCAAGACTAAAGAGTAGAATTTCAAGTCAAACAAAACTAGAAGTATGCAGTTTTGGAATCACAACAATTTTCTTTGTTTATTCAGTGTTTCTACTTAACTTCGTGTTGGTTCAGTTCTGTTTATACATGAGGGAAAACAATAAAACATACCTGTAACAGCAGACAGTGCGTTGGAGAATCCAGTAATGGAGTTCGACATGCTTGTCATCGTGATCTGGTTCCTCCTTAGGGTGCTGACTGATGATGGGGACTTAGAAAACCGAAAAGGGTATCGGTTAGGAGAGGAGGTCGAATTATTGATGTTATGACTAATGGGGTGTGTCTAATTGTGTAACTGAGTAACCCTTTAACCTCCACATAATTCTCCTTATATAAGCACCCAGGAGGAAACCTAATTAGTTAATAAGGGTAATATGGTCCATCAACAATTACCAACTAATTATTTAATAGGTTATTATATATTTTGATCTATATTATGTAAATGATTATAATGGCTATAGATTAAATATTAATACATAATATATTTAATCTTACATTCTCCCACTTAGCCGAATAATCATTTACTATGAGTATTAGATAAGCCTGATCTGGAGTTAACACTCATTTTAGCCTTAAACAAGTACTATAGCAGAGAAATACAGCCGTTGAATCATTATGCGACTCAGGACCCCCATTAATCATACTATAGCCTTAATTTAAAACCTAATCGTTATGATCAAAATACGTATAAGCCCTTTGTTTGACTTGTAACTTTATTTGTCTATATGCCATTATACCGGTTGAACATATTCTAGGAGACATACAAAATCAAACTGAGGAAATTTCATTAACATAAAACATAAGCTAGTACAATATGCTCAAATAAGGTCTTTACTAAATCCCATATTCCGAACATGTTCTTCATAAACCTTAGGAGGAAGACCTTTAGTCATCGGATCCGCAAGCATATCTTTAGTACTAATATACTCGATACAAAGATTATTTTCCTCAACTCGTTCTCGTACGAACAGATATTTTGTATCAAGATATAAACCAGCTCCAGTCGAACTGTTACTGTTCGAGAAACTAATGACAGCTGAATTATCACAATAAAGCTTCAATGGTCTAGAAATGGAATTAACGATTTTGAGTCCAGTGATCAGATTTCTAAGCAACATTCCATGACAGGTTGCGTTATAAACATCAATGTACTCTGCCATCATTGTGGAAGTTGTGGTCAACTGTTGTTTATGACTCTTCCATGAGATAGGGCCGCCTGCTAACATAAAGATATAGCCCGAAGTGGATTTCTTGTCATCTTTGCACTTGGCAAAGTCAGAATCAGAATAGCCCACCACTTCTAAATGATCACTTCTTCTATAAGTCAGTTTATAGTCTTTCGTCCCTTGCAGATATCGAAGTACCTTCTTAGCTGCTTTCCAGTGATCTAGGCCAGGATTAGTCTGATAACGGCCTAGCATTCCAACAATATAAGCGATATCTGGGCGAGTACAGACTTGAGCATACATCAAGCTCCCGACTACTGACGCGTAAGGTATCTGGCTCATTTGCTCCTTCTCAACCTCTGTTGTCGGACACTGGAAAGAACCGAAAACATCTCCTTTAACTACTGGAGCGACGGAGGGTTTGCACTGTTGCATGTTATATCGTGTAAGGACACGATCTATGTAAGCCTTCTGGGACAATCCTAAGATCCCTTTGTGTCTATCTCGGTGAATTTCAATGCCAATGACGTAAGAAGCATCTCCAAGATCCTTCATGTCGAAGTTATGCGAGAGTAACCGCTTCGACTCATGCAACATGTCTAAACTATTACTTGCCAATAGAATATCATCTACGTAAAGGACAAGTATAGTAAAGTTGCTCCCACTCATCTTGAGGTAGGTGCATTGATCCACTTGATTCTTCATAAAACCTTGTTTCTTCATGACTTCATCAAACTTGAGGTACCATTGACGTGATGCTTGTTTTAACCCGTAAATGGATTTCTTCAACTTATAGACTAGATGCTCCTCACCTTCAGGTTTAAAGCCTTCAGGTTGTTTCATGTAAACATCTTCGTCCAAATCTCCGTTAAGGAAAGCGGTTTTAACGTCCATCTGATGTAACTCTAAATCAAAATGAGCTACTAGGGCCATGACGATCCTTAATGAATCTTTACGAGAGACAGGTGAAAACGTCTCTTGATAATCAATTCCCTCTTTCTGAGTGTAGCCATTTGCAACCAATCTCGCTTTGAAGCGTTTAACGTTCCTATTCGGATCCAGTTTTGTTTTGAATACCCATTTACATCCTACGGGTTTGGCTCCGTTAGGTAATTCTACCAAATCCCAAACGTCATTTTTCTTCATGGATTCAAGCTCTTCAATCATTGCTTTATTCCATTCAGAAGACTGATCACTGCTAATGGCTTCATTGTAAGAGATAGGATCATTGAGCTTTCCGGGATCCATTTCAGTCAGGTAGGTAACATAATCATCCCAATTAGTAGGCCTTCTTTGCCTAGATGACCTCCTGAGTGGATTATCGGGTTCAGCGTTGTCTTGGTTTTGAGCGTTGGATGTGCCTTCGTCATGAGGTATAATGGGTTCTGATTGTAGAGGTAAATTTGGAGTTGGTGCAGTAGCTTCAGGTACAGTAGTTGCATTGGGTACAAGAGGAGTAATCGGAGTATTGGTAAGCGACGAGTCTCTCCCCCCCCCCCCCCCCCGCGTCTTGTACTTCTTGCAATTCTTCGTAAGGGTTGGTACTGCTCCCACTGACCTTGAAATCCTCCAGGAACGCGGCACGCTTGGTTTCAACAATACGGGTGACATGGGAAGGACAATAGAAACGATAACCCTTAGAGTTCTCAGGATACCCGATAAAGAAACAGGTAACTGTTTTAGGGTCAAGTTTCCTTAGGAAAGGATTGTAAAGTTTTGCTTCAGCAATGCAGCCCCATACTTTCATATATTTAAGACTCGGTTTCCTTCCTGTCCAAAGTTCATAAGGAGTTTTAGGGACAGACTTAGAAGGAACTCTATTGAGTATATGAACAGCTGCTTTTAACGCTTCAGTCCAGAGGAATAATGGTAAATTAGTGTTGGCTAACATACTGCGCACCATGTTCATAAGGGTACGGTTTCTTCTTTCAGCGACACCGTTCTGCTGAGGTGTACCAGGCATGGTGTATTGGTTCACAATCCCCTGGCCCTTACAAAATTCATAAAATGGACCAGGAGCTTGACCCACATCAGTATGTCTTCCATAATATTCACCGCCTCTATCTGATCTCACAACTTTAATCTGACGATCTAATTGCTTTTCAACTTCAGTCTTATAATCTTTAAAAGTTGTAAGAGATTCAGACTTTTCCTTAATTAGATACAAGTATATGTAACGAGAATAATCATCAATAAAAGTGATAAATGAAGTATGTCCTGTTATGCCAGCGATTTGGTAGGGACCACTAATGTCAGTATGAATGAGTTCTAATAAATTAGAGCTCCTAGTAGCACCTTTCTTATTCGCTAATGTCATTTTACCCTTAAGACATTTGACACATGTTCCAAATTCAGAGAAATCGAGAGGAGGTAAGACTTCATCCTTTACAAGACGATTTAATCGTTCTTTTGAAATGTGGCCTAAACGCTGATGCCACAACATGGATGAAGTTTCTAAGTCTCGTTTCTCTTCCATCTTTGTGAGTGATTCATTAATGTTATATGACAACAAAGATTTGGAAAAGTTATCTTCTAGTTCTAGTCTATAGAGACCACCATCCAGAATACCAGTACCATAAAGAACAGAATCATAAAGGATAGAGAGTTTGCGATGACCATGGGAAACAATAAAACCGTCCATATCTAACTTTGGTCCTGATACAAGGTTCCGAGTTACCTCAGGAACATATAAGGTATCATAAAGTTTAATACATAAACCAGTTTTCATAACTAATTGTAATGTTCCAATGGCCTTCACTTCTAATTCTCGATCATCCCCAACCTTAAGCGTTCTTTGGTTTCTTTCCAGCTTCCGGATTGAAAGGAATCCCTGAGTTGAATTGGTAACATGAACCATAGAACCAGAATCAAACCACCAAGAATTAGCAGGAACACTTAAATTATAGGACTCAAGTATCATAAAATAATCGTTACCTTTCTTAGCCAGCCACTCCTTGAAGTCAGGGCATTCCTTCTGCATGTGTCCTGTCTTTTTACAGAATTTGCAGCGGATACTGCCTAAGGAGTTCTTAGAGCTGGAAGGTGCACTTGTATTAGGATTAGGATTAGGCCTTTGGACTTTTGAAGCATCCTTCCTCTGATAATTGTTCTTCCTCTTCTTAGAGTTGGAGGTAGTGAAGTTTGCAACATCAGTATGGCGATCCATCCTCATACGCTCTTCCTCCTGTACGCACATAGCGACCAGCTCACTCATCGTCCATTTGTCCTTCTGAGTGTTGTAATTGATCTTGAATGCTTCAAAGGACGAAGGAAGTGAAGTAATGATGAAATGAACAAGGAAGCCATCACTGATTTCCATTTCCAGCCCCTTCAGCTTATTGGCCATGTCATTCATCATCATGATGTGCTCGCGAATGCCGCTCCTCCCATCATACTTAGTTGTCACCAGCTTGAGAATAAGGGTACTAGCGTGTGCTTTAGACGTCCCTTTGAACTGCGCCTCCACATGTTCCAAGTAGGTTTTAGCATCTTCAGAATCAGGAATAACTCCCCTGATTGCATTGCTTATGGACTGCTTCATGAACATGAGAGACATGCGGTTACTCCTAGTCCACTTATCATGAGTTAACTGCTCAGCAGCAGTACTTTGAGTGGTAAGGTCCGCTGGCTTTTTCTCTCTTAGAGCATAATCAAAATCCAGCAGCCCAAGAGTAAGCATGAGAGCATCCTTCCATGCAGCAAAGTTATCACCAGTCAAAGGTGGAATCCCGCAGTTGGGTGCTGATAGTGGAAATAAGATGAGCAAGTTATGATACTAAGGAAGAAGTCCTAATGTGATCTAAGGGCACGTTAAACTAAGGCAGGCATAAATAATGACCATTTTACATTATGAAGCTGTGATATTGTCTATTACTAACATCAAAATAATAGACTTAGTTAAAAATTCTACTTAAACGAAGACAAAACAACTTTGGCCAGAAGTGTAATCATTTAAGCATATGTGCAAAGTGGTTGTAAAAAATCAGCTTTGGCTAGAAATTGAGACAATCACTTTAGTTATGCACTTGTTGAGTATGCCATCTATGAATGAATTAAATCAGCTTTGGCCAGAAATTAAGACATTCATGCTTATGATGCACACACAACATAGCTTTCGTAATACTTGAACGATAAGTAGATGTATCAAGTCAGCTTTGGCCAGAAATGATACATCAAAAGCTCATTCAAGTTAAGCTATCTTGGTTTTGTAAAACATTATCTGATTCTGATTAATTAACTAAGTAATTACAAAACCAATTATTTAATAGCAAACCAATTTTTAGTTCACATTAAACAGCCTAAAATAATGAGGTTTCGAGTCAGGTCTCGACTGAGTTATGAGATCTCGAGTCAGTTATGAGGTCTCGAGTCGCAACCTTGTTGTCTCGAGTCGGAACCATGGTCTCGACTAATATATCTTATGAGATCTCGATTCATGATGAGGTCTCGAGTCGCAACCATGGTCTCGAGTTATGACCTTATGGTCTCGAGTCGAGACCTTATGGTATCGAGTCGAGACCTTTGTCTCGAGTTGTAAACTTTTGAGGACCTGATGATTTCGAGTCGAGACCTCATGGTCTCGAGTCGTAATCTAATGGTCTCGAAACTTCCTGTTAACAGCTGTGAATGTAAAAACATAACTGAAAATTCAAAATCTAAGGGATTTTGAGGTATGGTTTCCTGTTTTAGTGATGATCTAAATTTATCAAATATTTCAAAATTATAATCTGTTTATCTTTTAACAGTTTTCGAAAATCTTTAGAGGACAAAATCAGATCAAAACAGGAAAAAACACTTAATAATCCGAATCATATTCCAAAACATAATAGAATTTTTGAATTTTCCTAAGAACATGATGAACCCTAAAAAAAAATAAAACATAAATTCTGGAGCCCAAAACCTGAATTTTAATAGTTTTCTCTGAACAGATTTCGGTTAAAACATAATCCAGTTAATTTCGAATGAACATATGATTAACCTTTTTCCGAAAACAGTGATCTCGAGTGGACGTGACCGACTCAAAACCGACTGTTACATAAGGTTTTAAAAAAAAATTCCGTTTTCCAAGTTTCAATCCCAGAATTATGGATACGAAAACAGAACTGACTAATCAACATATGCTCTGATACCACATGTTGGTTCAGTTCTGTTTATACATGAGGGAAAACAATAAAACATACCTGTAACAGCAGACAGTGCGTTGGAGAATCCAGTAATGGAGTTCGACATGCTTGTCATCGTGATCTGGTTCCTCCTTAGGGTGCTGACTGATGATGGGGACTTAGAAAACCGAAAAGGGTATCGGTTAGGAGAGGAGGTCGAATTATTGATGTTATGACTAATGGGGTGTGTCTAATTGTGTAACTGAGTAACCCTTTAACCTCCACATAATTCTCCTTATATAAGCACCCAAGAGGAAACCTAATTAGTTAATAAGGGTAATATGGTCCATCAACAATTACCAACTAATTATTTAATAGGTTATTATATATTTTGATCTATATTATGTAAATGATTATAATGACTATAGATTAAATATTAATACATAATATATTTAATCTTACACTCCGCTCTCACGTATTTCTAAACCCTTTTAATTTTTTCTACACAACAATGGAATCATCATCTCATCATGGCAAGAAAAAAAAATAAAACGCTACAAAAGCAAGAATAAGCCTTAGACGAACAATAACAACAAGCCGACTTAGAAGTTATCCTAAAAAACTACTATGAGTATTTCAGGCCGATCATAGAAGTGATTCTACAACAAGAGCGTGAAAAGGCACAACATTCAGGAAGGCACAATTCATATTAGAAATTTTATTTTATTTTTGTTGTTTTATTGTTATAAATTAGTGATAAGTTCTCTCTCTGTATATATTGTTTTATTTTACATTTAGTTTATATGTTAATTTTTTTTCTTAAAACTAATGTTAAATATGTGAGACGATTTCCTCCAAATGAAAAGAATGAGAAATAATGGAAAGAATATTAAGGTGACGTTTATGTAAAAAGTGAAATATTTGGATGACTCCCTCCCCTTTTATATAATCACTAGTTTTTGCCCTACTCGCGTTACGGGGCACAAAGACGAATATTTCTCTCTCATAACATGTATGTCTGTGTTTCGGTTACTTGTACATACTAATCATAACATGATCTAAAAAAAAATTACATCGAGTCAACCAATTAAAACAAAACACTACCATACTTTTGCAAAAAAAAAAACTAAAACGATGGAAAAACTACCGCTTGGCACGAATAAAAATTACGTCGAGCCAACCAATTAAAACAAAACACTACTGATGCGTGTCGAGTGTGATATATTTTTAACTATATTTTTAGCCCTTTTTAACACTTTAGTCAAGTTTTAAATTTATAAAACACGATATTCTACTAACCCTAAACACACATATGGGCAAGTGCACCCATCGTGAGCGTAGTATAGCGTTGGTAAGATACCGAGGTCGTCCAAGGACACAAGAGTTTTTAATACCGGTTTATCCTCAACGTCTAATCAAATCAAAATTTTAGAAAAAAGGTTTAAACATAAAAAATAAAAAATAAAAATGCTGAAAATAAAAATAAAAATAAAAACAGATAGATAAGATGAATCACTTGGATCCGACTCGCCTTTAGTGTAACCTTTGATGTTTTCCGCACTTTTGCACTTTTTAGGAGATTATCTTAGTTATAGTAGTAGACCCCTCTTTTGAATGTGACATTACCCTCAACCCAGTAGTTTGAGTCAGCAAGGATACAATCTTAAAGGGTTGGATTATTGAAAGATAATTAATTAAGTTATTAATGCATAATGTGGTAGACCCTTCTTTTGAAGGTGACGTTACCCTCGGTTAAGTGGTTTGAGTCAGCAGGGATATAATCCCAAGTAGCCGGGTTAATGTATTAATAGTAGTTTACATATGAGGGGATAAAGCTATTCGCACCCCCGCCATCCAATAACAGTGGGTATTGAAGAAGGTCCTAGTAAGCTTGACCCAGGTCCTTGCAGGATCTATACACTGAACAAGGCAAGAACCTTACCAAACCATTCCCTTAACCCCCGACCAGGTAGCCAACATATCTCTATATAGACCGTAGAGATATGAATGGTGTAAATCTTTTATTTTATATAGACAGTAAAATAACGCCAAGACACTACGGACAAATGATAAGGAAGTTTCACATTCAACATAAGAAACTAGTTATTAAAGTCATTAATACAAAACCAAATAAAAAGTGCGAAAAGGTTAAAAAAACAAAAGTATTACACTAAATGTTTGTCTTCACCAAGTGATGTAAGAAACTTAGGCAAACATGAACTTTGATTGTCAAGAACTCTTACTATCAATCTTGGATCCCGAGACTACTACACACACTCTATGATGGATGATGGATGATGGTGGTGGATGAGGGTGTTGTGATGGTGGTGGAGTGTGGATGAAGTGGGAGAGAGGTGGTTTGCCAAGGGATGCCTTTGAAGTGAACCAAGCACCCCTATTTATAGCCTGCACAGAAGCCCGGACACAGCCCCGTGTCCATTGGGCACGGCCCTGTCACACCCTGACTTTTGCGGAAGCGTGATTATGGTATGACTTTCTTAATACCATTGCATTCAATCATAACAACAACTATATGATAAAAACCATAGATGGTCATCCATTAGATAAGTTCAAAACATCACAAACATCATTGTTTAAACATAGACTTCAAATTTAAGTTTTACAAACCATACAAATTGTTTAGAGTTCCAGAAGGACTCATCAAAAGACTCTAAATAAAATCAGGCTTTGGTAGATGTGTCTCGTCCAGGAATAAGACACACTGACCAAACCCTAGGATAACGGATGACATCTTTTATTGTTAACAACACTTGTAACCTCCGAACGCCCGCCAGATCCACATTCTTAATTCCCTGAAATACATGTATTTTGAAAACATCAACAAAAGTTGAGCGAGTTCATGTGTTTGTTTGTGTGTATGAGTAAAACCTTGTAAACATTGTGTGTATGTATGTTTGTAAATCTCGGTATGAAAGCAAAACAAGGAAACAGATCGATTAATGGTTTGCAAGGCCATTAACATGCGTGCAACGACGTAGGAAGGCTCAAACCTAGCAGATTTGTACCGGGCCTCCGGCTGTAAGACATAGTCACCTCATGGGCCAAACCCCGGTCCACATGGGTGTGGGCTCGCTACACCCAAATAGATCTATCACTCATGCCCCTCGGTCCTAACATGCGGATTAATGGTCTTAGGAGTGCACCAACCCATTCACATGATCTACTGTACTTTCCAAAGCTAACCATACCAATTGTAATTGTTTGTAATCATTATGTAACATGTACTTCACCCCCGAAGTTATAAAACAAAAACAGTTTAAAGAAAAGGGGGACATGAAACTCATAGTCTTGCGTCTTCAATCACCGTAACTCAAGCTTCTTCGGATAAAACACGACTACCTACAACGTACTATGATCTATTAGACGAGCGGGTCGTGCCTTGACTTAGAATTATTGTCTTTGAGTTACGTTTCTTTGTGTCTTTGGTATTATTCCAAGTTATATAATTATTTGTTAAAATAATTAATATTTTAACTTGAACTATATTTATTAAATTTTGGAATAATTGTTGACATAATTATTTTAACTTAATACTTCCCAAGTATTTATTCTTGTATTTCCTTCCCAATGATGGGGGTATTTTTCACTTGCATATTTTTGCCATGTATTAAGGTCGTATTCCGGCGTGTATTTATACGTACGAGAATACGTATCTTTATTGTATTTGTCAAGTATTCTTTATACTTAATTTCATATTAATTATTTCGGAATATTATCTTTAATAAAAGTCCACCAATATATATTTCCAATATATATTTCCAATATATTTTGTAATAAATATTACTTAGAAAAATTATTTATAATTTTTCTTTTGGCAAAAATATTTGTATTGTCTCATAAGTTTCAAAAATTAATATATTTTCAAGTCCAACTTAGAAAATATATTTAAAATCATTTTTCTTCCAAAAATGATATGTTTCATATTTATTTGAGAAAATATATATTTTACTCAAAAATATTGTACTTCATGTTTGTGTGAGAAATATATATTTCTTAAAAATAATATATCTTCTAAAAATTTCAAGAAAACTATATATTTCATACTTGTAAAAAATAATATACTTTTCCTTGTAAAAAATATGTTATATTCTTGTAGTAATTGTAGAAATCATACTTTTACTTTCTTGGTGTCCAAAATATTATTTACTAAAATATACTTTGTGAATAAATTTTCCGGAATATTTTTGTAAGTCTTTTTCCATTGTTCGGTTTCACCAATATTTTTGTGTAAATGGGTATATTTATTCTTAAGAATTTTTGGTAATATTTTGGATGGTAATTTTTTGTATTTTTGTAAGTTATATTATTTCATGTCCTAAAATAATATAACTAATACACAAAATATAAAAATAATCACACACATGTGACTTCTAAATATATATTTTCCTAAATACATATTTAGTCATTTTTATTTATGAAATCCAACCTCCAATAATTATATTTTTGTAACAAAAATTATGGCAAAGTTTATGCAAAAAATTCATGGTTTAAAATACACTTGTAAGTGTTTGTTAATAAATATTTTTCTACGTGTTTAGATTTTTAGAAAATTTTGCCATAGTTTCCCCTAAAAATGGAGGTTTCCATGCTTTCAAGCATATCATTTTCTTTTGTAAAAATCATCACAATCAATCCACAATCAACAATAAACAACCTTTACTTACCAATTTGCCAAAAACAAGTAATAATCTACCACTTCATGAACTTGAATATTTATAAAAATTTGTAGGAACTTACTAGTGCCATTAGTAAGCCTTGTTATCCTTTAAAGTGTGATTAGTTCTTTAAAAACTTCATTTTTAAAGAAGATTGATGTTTACAACTTCAAATCTTGTTTTCTAAAAATGTTTCTTTATGAATTTTTCTTGTTACACAAGTGTTTCTACACTTGTTTAATCACCAAAAATAGAGTTTGTTTATATAATGTAACAATCCTCAATAAACCGGCACCCTCGAATATTTTTCCGACACCCAAATATATTTTAAAATATCCCAATATGTCCTAAAATACACCCCATACGCGAAAATGGGTCTCAAATATATTAAATAGTATTACAAATAATAAAAAAAGTGAATTTTTGGGCTAAGGCGGGCCGCGTAAGCCCCACTCAAGCCTGACGCGGGCCGCGTCAACTTAAGGCCTGGCACGGCCCTGGGCCGCCACGTGGCACAACACATGTCGAGCCTAGTTGATGATCTGGATGGGCTATGCTTTGACCTGAGGTCAACACGGGCCGCGTAAGTGTAGGATCGTGAAACGACCTAACGAGTCGATCAGAAGAGTGCTCAGACAGAATCAGAGGCGGAATTCATTGATTCTGTCTTTGTTTAGCTTGGATTCACTATTAATTGTCTCGTTTATTAATCTCTGAACGTTTACAGGACTGGAGACACCTCGACAGCACCTCGGCGTCGGAAATCAGAAGTTACAAATGAACTCGTTTGAAGGCTATTTATAGGGAACACCCTTCCGTTTGAAAATGACATAACCATTTCAAACGGAACCCTTCAAACTTTACATTCAAACGGTCAACTCAAATAATTCTAATTTTGACTTTCAAACGGTTACAACATATTTGTCTTCATATGTCCATATTGCAACGATGATGTCATTAGATGATGTCAATGATGATGTCACATATATGATGTCATCATCATATATGATGACATCACACTTGTTCAGCATTGCAACGAACCCGAGACTCGACATAAGACGAAGACGACAGATGAATGCACCAACAGACTCCCCCTCAGATGTTGACGAGTCTTAAGTGTCGAGTCTTTGCATCTTCAGTCTTTATATGTCTCTTTTCTTTCTTCGCATATACCAGGATCTTCTCTTTGGCTCTAACCTCGTCAGACTCCCCCTCTCATCATGATGGGATCGCAGTCTGGAATTAGCTATCACCTTGAGATCAATCCCTGGCTTTATCTCTGTTTAAGCTCATCTCCTGCACAATCTTCTCACAAACACATAAGTTTTTACTTAAATCAATAAGAAAAACTTACTAAAAATAGTTACATCAAGTTCAAATTAATGACCTTGATTAACTAATCAAACTACTCTTTCTCAAAATAAATTTCTCAATTCAGCACACACACTTCCAAACCAGTTCATCTTGTTTAGCACTTGGAATTTCGAAAATCAGTTCTTCAACATCTGTTGTCGAAAATCTTTTTGTATATTTCAAAATTTATGCTAAAACACACTAAAATCTTTTTGTATTTTTGAATATAACAAAGAAATGCAGTAAAGAAATATTTACAGACAATATTTTTGAGAGTTTGTGTAAGAGGATCATATCAGTTTCTGAGACAAATCACCAGCACCGTTAAGCTTTAAACATTTTCAGTTCTAAACGATTCACGTTGATTAACGATATTGTTGTCCACTTAAACTCAATCTAAAAACTTTCAATCTGCTTACCGATACTTTAAGATATATTAAGATAGCACTAAGTTCTTATGGACCCCACGATCTCAGCATATCCCCTCATCATGCAATACACTAACTCAAGTAATGCCTTTAAACTTTATCAACTGTGAATTGTGCGAAAACAAAGCAGAATGTTTAAACATTAACAATCAGGTCGATACTTCCGTATACGCAGAGAAAGTCCAATGTTTAAACAAAATAAGAAAAATAAAACAAGTTGAAGTTGTTTAGGCTTTAACCACCAGGTCGATACTCCCGTATACGCAGAGGTGATCCAAAGCTTAAACGAAACACCAAAGAAAATAAAGCAGAACATTTAGGCAACAACATCCAGGTCGATACTCACGTATACGCAGAGGATGTCCGATGCTTAAACAAAATAAAGAAATAAAACAAGTTTAAATCTTTGCAAAATAAAATGCACAATCACAGCGACTTTTTAGCAAAGTTGTGAAAGTTCACAAACTTAACCAGTTTTATGTCTTTCGACAATCAGCGATTACTGAGTAGGCACACAGTCAAGAAGGACAAAACTAAGTACTATGCTTTTGACCATGTTTCCCACTAGAACTAGGCTTTTTCATTTAGGTTTGTATCGTTATCGCAAATCTACTAGTCTAGCTGAGCCTACCGTCACATCTTTAGTGAGATTGTTTATCACATTATATCTTTCCATTTCTTTAGCATGCTGTGACAGTCTAACTGATCTACTATCATTTCCTCTTTTATGCAACAAAACTCATTTTTTCATTTTTCAATGTTTTTTTTTACATTTTCAAATTTTCTAATTTTTTTAAAATTTTTACTCCCCCTAAAATCAAAATATGTCTCAATTTTGATTTTCTGGGAAAATTTGAAAACAAGCTGTACAAGAAATGTGACAACATGATGAGAATCACTTCAATTCTCCATTCACTTGGCTTGAACAATCAGAACTCCCCCTGACAACAAAACATTTTCCCATAGTGATTTCAAAACACTTAAGTTTGTTTTAATCAAAATGGTTTTTCCGGAAAATACGTTTTGTGTGTCTTTTCACAAATTCGGGGATCTTTCATCACTTTGTTTTCTTCAATCACTTGTAAAAACTAACATTTTTAAGATCAAACCACAAACATCACTTGTAGAAAATCAAGTACAACTTAATGTCCTTGATTTACCACTTGTAAGTCGAAATATCACATTCGTGAATTTCTCAAGAAATGTGCCGATTCCTGTTCCACGCTTACCAACCTGGGAACTCCGGCAAGTCAGGTTTTTCATTTAAACAGATTCACCCAAGCCTGACGGTCCTTGGGTGATTTCGAATTCTTGTTCAACAATGGTGGAAAATTTGCATCATCCATTGTTATACCAGAATTCTCTACTTTTACCTCAACACATGGCTCTTCTGGTTTTACCATACCAGAATCATCGCCTGAATGTGGCTTGTCTGACTTTGAGGAGCCAGATTCATCGCCGACAACTTTCTTCTTCTTCTTTTCCTCTTTCGTCCTCAGATTTGTATCTGATGAATGCGTTTTGCTTGATTTGTTGTTCTTTGGTGAGCAAGACGATTTATCAGAACTTTTATCTGTTTTACCAGTTGTATCCGAGGACAAAATCTTCTCCAGATACTCTCTCGCCTTCTTCCTCAGTCTGTCTTTCTGGCCCTGTGAAAGCTTCACTTTCTTTTCTTGAACTTTAGGTTCTTGAACCTTCTGTTCTTTGGGCTTGACATTGACTGATTTCTTCACCTGCTTCTGAGATTCAGCCCTCGATCTTCTCATTGATCTCATTGAGCAATCTCTAGCAATATGGCCAATGATGTTGCAGTTAAAGCATCTCCTTGATTCAAACCTCCAACTCTGGCAGTTAACAGCAATGTGTCCTTGATAACCGCATCGGTAACACACTCTGTTATCGTACCAATCACCATTTTCAGTCCAAACATTCAGATCATAGCACTGTTTGGCTTGGTGATAATCCTTGCTCCTCTTGTTTGCTGGATTTGACTTTTGAGCACTGTGGTCCGACCTGCACCACTTATTGCCAACAATTTTTGAGTTTTCATTTTTTATTTTTTGTGGTTTTTCATTGCGATTGGATGATCGATCTGATGAGCTTTTATTATCTTTTTGAACATTTTTCAAAATTTTCTCTTTTTGTTTTTGTTCCACTTTCTTCTTCAAAGGTTTTTGCTTAGAGCATTCTCCCTTTTCAGTTGATTGTGGAACAGTTTCTTGAAATTTTTCTTTTAATTTCAAAAACAATTTTTGTTTTTCGAATTTTTTATTTTCATCATCAGATTTCTCATCACAATCTTCAACTTTGACTTTGTCAAAGTTTGTGACATTGTCACTTATTGGAACAGAATTTAAAGGTTTTGGACAAGGAATAGTTGAAGTATTCACAAAAACCTTCAACTTTTCTTCCCATTCCCTGATTTTACCTTCTAACTCTTTGATTTTCTTTTGAGCACATTCTGCCTCTTTTTCAAGTCGAATATTTTTTTCAAGATGAGAATTGATTTCAATTTGTTTTTCAAGATTGTTTTTACCAAACACATCTCTTTCATCTTCTAAAATGTTTATTTGACTTTGAAAATCTTTTTCAATCTTTACTTTTTCATTTCCAAAACTTTTAATTTTTTCTTCAAAAACTTTTGCTTTTTCTTTCAATTTCTGATTTTCCAATGTCAAACTGTTCAAGTTACTTAACAGTTTGTCATTTTCAGAGTTCAGCTTTACACAAGTTTCCTTCAAAACAAGAATCTGTTTATCATTAGCTTGCTTCTTATCATTCAGCTCTTTGACTTCCAAAGTCAAACTTTCCGCATCTTTCACGAGTTTGTCATTTTCCGTCTTTAAGCTGTCACATGTAAAACACACTGATGCAGAATTCGAAGATTCATTCTTCACTGATTCTTCATTCTTTTGAACTTGCTCTTCATCCATCTTGTATGTTCCTGCACAAAAGAGTTTAACGAAATCAAAAGGATTCATATTTTCATCAATATAACATTTCCTTTTAATATCATATTTCAGAATACTCTTTGTTGCAAGACACACACGAATTCTATTATCAATTTCAGTAATTACATCCAATTCCAATTTTTTTAAATTCTTTTCCATTTCGGTCAAAAATTCCTTCTTTTTCTTATATTCCTTACGAAACTCTGCATTAACCTCATTAAAGAACTGTTTTGGATAAAGTTCTTGAAAAAAATCTTTCCTTTTCAGCTCAACCAAGAATTCATCCCATTTAGCAGGTAATGCATTTGCCAATTTCGATATCTGTTCATCATTTGATATTCTAATATTCTTGTTTCTCAAATTTTCCATTAAAATTTTAAACCGTATTTCTAACTCATCCAACGTTTCATCCTTTTGACACATGAAATGTTCATAACTTCTTACCCAAACATCCACATCTACATTTCTGTAACTACTATCCACAGTTCTCATATACCAACTATTTAAACTTTCAAGATACTCATTTTCCTTCTCATCAAACATCTTTGTCATCTTTCAAACCAACCCAATTTTTCAAGTATGACGTGATCTGCACTACACAATGATTGGACCAAGAATTGTTTAATTCAATAAAGCAATTCACGTGATTTTCCTGACAATGAGCAACAACTATTACTCTTCACATGTAAAGTCTGATGTATGGCTGACCTCAAATTAGTAAAAACAAACAACAATTTTGACACTGATTGGGCCGCTTTATGGCTAACACAAATCCACTAAGCCAACAACTTGAATCAATTGATTAGTGATTGGGCCTATGACATGTTCACATGGGCTCACAAATTACAAACGATTTGATTATCCAGCACTTATCCACTTATCCGACAATTTCAAGTAACAATACACGTTGATTGGACCTAAAAATCCACTATGTAGATATCAAGAAGTATGGCAGACAATTGTTTGAAATATGCGATGAGCTGACAATGTGTAAGATAATTGAGCCGACAAAAACTTGAATGCTTTAATGTAAACTGTCACGAACACATGTGATTCCTATTCCCAACCAACTGATTACTTCAATTAAAGTATCACACAATCGATGCACTTTTAATCGGTTCACACTTTTCAATGTACAAACACGTGAAAACTGAAACACTTTTCAAACAGATGTTTCAAACGATAAGTTGAATTTCAAACGGTCAGATTATGTTTCAAATGGCGAGGTACAATTTCAAACTTTCAGGTGCAATTTCAAACGATATGTTCAAACGGAACACCAGTTTCAAACGTAACAGTCCTGTTTTCAAACGATAGGATCAAATTTCAAACAGAAGGGTATGCATTTTCAAACGGGATGGCAATTTTCAAACGGAACACCTATGCTTCGTTCAAACAGAACCCATATTTCAGTCCTTTTTTACCACTTTTACTTCGAGTTTAGGTCCGATATTCTCAAGGGTTTGTTAAAATACCATTACACACACATTATGAAAGTTTCAGCCGATTTTATCCGTGAAAACTTGTTCAGTTTTAAAAAGAAGGTGTAGAAGATAGAATATTCCAGCGAAAACGTGCTAAATGGTAAGAACTCTTCCTCCTGAGCTCTGATACCACTTGTAGGATCGTGAAACGACCTAACGAGTCGATCAGAAGAGTGCTCAGACAGAATCAGAGGCGGAATTCATTGATTCTGTCTTTGTTTAGCTTGGATTCACTATTAATTGTCTCGTTTATTAATCTCTGAACGTTTACAGGACTGGAGACACCTCGACAGCACCTCGGCGTCGGAAATCAGAAGTTACAAATGAACTCGTTTGAAGGCTATTTATAGGGAACACCCTTCCGTTTGAAAATGACATAACCATTTCAAACGGAACCCTTCAAACTTTACATTCAAACGGTCAACTCAAATAATTCTAATTTTGACTTTCAAACGGTTACAACATATTTGTCTTCATATGTCCATATTGCAACGATGATGTCATTAGATGATGTCAATGATGATGTCACATATATGATGTCATCATCATATATGATGACATCACACTTGTTCAGCATTGCAACGAACCCGAGACTCGACATAAGACGAAGACGACAGATGAATGCACCAACAGTAAGCCTTAGCTTACCTTTACGCGGGCAGCATGAAGACCAGAATCAGGCACTATAAGTAGGAGGCCTCGGATCTTCAGTCTGCTCGTCCCATTTTCATTTCTCAATCACAATTTCTGAATAGTAGAGATAATACGCGGGTATTATACCCCCTAATTAGCGAAGTTCTGCTCCGTTGTAAGTGTTATAACCCCTGGATACGTATTAGATACGCTGTCCGATTCATCTACGGTTCCGTAACGGCTGTCGTGGTTCTGCCCGACGTAGTCGTTGGAATGCCGTCTCGGGGAGGGTATTGCTAATGTTAAAATGGGTTATTATACTAACGCGTGTGCACTTGTGTAAATTTTAGATTATCATCAGGAAATCCTTACGGAAAGTCTAAGATAGCAATGTGAGTTGATCCACTTTTTGTAAACCTTTTGTTAACTATTTTTACAAAACCTTAAATACTTTTCCATGCGAATAACAGTTATTGAGTATTTGTAAGAATACAATTATGATGAGTATGTTGGGGTTTTGTATACAAAATTTGTTACCACCTGGTCAAGGAGTACCATTTCCACAAGTCGGGTTCGACAGTACCATGGATGTTAATTGTTATGTCTTGGAAACAAATATAATTGCGGGATCGCCCTGAATACTGTACACTGGGATTTGTTTTTATTAAACTTGATTAAACTGGGATTCACTCACCAGTATTTCCACTGACAAATGTTTTTAAAACGCGTTTCAGGTAACAAACTGTGAAGGCCAAATAGAAGCCAGTTGGACAGTACTGAAGGCTTGGAAAAGTGGCAATAAAGTTACCTAAAAATAAAATAGATGTTTTTATTAAATAAATAGGATTTATTCCTATGAAAACGTGTGTACTATGAACTTCGGTTTTAACCCATTTGTTTAATGCTATGAAAATGTGGTATTTTACTCTGATCAATATTTCCTAACTACGGTCCTGATGAAAATTTCCGCTGCCAATTTAGATAATACGAGATACCACTGAAACTGGCTCGCGGCCGCCCGTTCCCTGGGAAGTGGGATTGGGGGTTGCGACAGGAGGTGGTATCAGAGCTAAGCCACTGATTCAGCCACAGAGGTGTTCTGCTGACATCAAAGTGTAAAGTGTTAGGAAATAAATTACGGGAATACGAGCATAATTGTATTTTATTGCTATGTGTTATTTGACTATCTGTTAGTTTACAGTATGAGCGACCTAGGACCATTTGACGCGTACCGTCAATGGTCTGGTTCGCTTAGAAGCGAAGGCACCTCCTCTTCTCAGCCTGCCCTCTCAGGGTATTCTACTGATATGGAAGAAGGAATCGTTGTGTTTAAGGCTTAGTCAGAAGAGCCATTTCCTCAGAAAAAGAGGGGATGGTTCAGTCGAGGGGCACACAAGCGTAGAAAACGTATGAAAAAGTTACAAGAACAGAGGGTACTAGCAGCAGCCAAGAGAGAGACAGGTGCCTATGCCCAGGATATGATAAATAGGGGTATAGCCAATATTCACATCTTAGCAACCACTGCAGCTGACCCTAATCTGGAGCAAATAATAGCACCTCAACCACAACCACCAATCCCTGACCAACCGATATAGATAGAAAACCCTGAAAACCAAGTAGAGATGCATGATTTCAACCCGGAGGAAATCCCTAGGGTACCAGCACCAAACCCCCTAGACCCAAATTACGATCCCTGGTGGGATGGAGTTAGGGACTATGTGCAACGTTACCCGATACATGAAGACACACCCATGCAAACCATAGGAGCCTATCCAGGTATGGACTCTTTAGATCCCTATTACCACGATGAATACGTTAGGGAGATCTTAGAAGATCCTTACCGATTTCAGGCACCTACACCCCCATATCAGGAACCAGCACCCCAGATTCCGAACCCAGTCCTAGAACCTGCACCCCCAATGAGTGCAGAAAATGTCCAAGAACTTAGGACTTTTGGGGAGGAAATTTTAGAGGGCAGTGAGAGAATGCGTCAGGTGGGAGAGCGACTCGTATGGAAATACGATGAACGCAATATGGATTTTTGGATGAATCCGTATCCTTGAATGTGATGGTAGGAGACGGTAATAGTAATAATAATAATAATAAAATAATAAAAATAAAATATGTGTGTACGGATGCCTACTATTATTTATTTCAGTTGGTATTGTAATTTTATTTCAGTACTGTTGTGTAATAGATATATAGTAGATGAATAGAGTAAAAATCGCAATGATCGACGCTTTTGGCTAAATTGCGTGTCATGTGATTGACTATATTAAAATATTATTTTGTGATATTAATACGGGGTAAATGTTTAAAATTCAGATGGCCAACGAAGGAAATCAAGGAAATCTGAATAACGATAACCAGAGTAACATTAACGTGGTTAATGAGAATCTGAGCATCAATAACAATGGAAATCAAATGGGTAATAGTGCCGTTCAACATATAGTGGCCCAAGGAATCATAGATGCAATGCCATTTATTATTCAAACGATTCAAGAAGCGAATAATAAAAGTAAGCATAGCAGTAAGCGACTGATAGAACCAGAAAACAGCATAAACAATGGACCCGTACTTCAAGTGCCAATTCCCAAAAGAAGAAGAACCATGCCTTATGGTTGTTCTTATAAAGAATTCTGGTCCTGTAAACCAATAGAATTCTCGGGCAATGAAGGACCCATTACAGCCCTACGCTGGATAGAGAAAACTGAGGCTGTTTTAAAAATAAGCAAATGTGCTGAAGAAGATAAAATAATGTTTGCTTCTAATTTGTTTAAGAACTCAGCCTTAGAATGGTGTAACACTATCCTCCAGTCAAGAGGAAGTGATAGGATATACAACATGGAATGGGAGGAATTTAGAAATATGGTAGAAAGGAAATTCTGCCCTCCTAATGAAAAGGAACAGATAGCTAATAAGTTCCTAAACTTAAGAATGACCGGGGTAGATAGTAAGGGTTATACTACCATATTCTTTGAATATGCTAGAATAGTACCAACCATTGCATCACTATAGCCGGTATTAATCTCCCGTTACATATGGGGATTAATTGGGGAGATTAGACATGTGGTCAAGGCAACTAGACCTCAAACTATAGAAGAAGCTGTAGAACTAGCCAATACCTTGACAGATGAGTTAATTCGTACTAGGGAAGAAGATCAGAGGAGAAACCTAACCCAAAGGCTTACTCAAGAATTCCGTTCTGGGAATTACAACCGTAGGAATATAGGTTCTACCTCTGCACCTTTCTGCAAGATCTGCAAGAAAAAGCATTTGGGAAAATGCTCCACTCTTTTCAATTTCTACAAGATGCCAGGACACAAGGAAGAAGATTGCAGGAGGAAATCCACTAATGGACTATGCTACAACTGTGGAGAAAAAGGTCACATCAAGCTGAATTGTCTTAAATTGGCTCCAGCTATGAACAACAGGAACACTAAAAATGCTAGAGCATTTGTGCTAACCGCAGATGAAGCCAAGATGATTCCAGATGTGATAGCTGGTACGTTTTTAGTTAATGATGTTTTTGCTAAGGTATTATTTGACTCTGGTGCAAACCAAAGTTTCATTAATACTTTGTTTTGCAAACTTCTAAATCATTCATTAACTAAACTACCACAAGAATGTCTCGTAGAGACAGCTAATGGAGAAACAGTTAAGATTTCGGAAATCTTGCAGGGAGCAAGAATAGAAATTTTAAATCAGAAGTTTAGGGCAAACCTTTATCCTATGAATCTGGCAGAATTTGATATTGTTTTAGGAATGGATTGGTTAATAGCCAATAAAGCCAGTATTTTATGTGATCAAAAGTCAATCCAAGTAAATTCACCAAAAGGTAAAACGATCACAATTAAAGGAGATAAACCCTCTAGGTCCACTAAATTCATCTCTATAATGAAAACTGCAAGCTATATAAGAAAAAGGTTCTATAGTGTATTTGATTTCCATAATCACTAACACTAAAGGAAAAGAACTAAAAGACATTCCAGTAGTATCTCAGTTTTCAAATATATTTCCAGAATAATTACCAGGACTACCGCCAGACAGAGAAGTTGAATTCAGAATCCATCTGCTACCAAGAATAGCCCCAATTGCCAAAGCACCTTACCGTTTGGCACCCGCCGAAATGCAGGAATTGAAGAAACAATTAGACGAATTGCTGGAAAAAGGATTCATACAACCAAGTTTGTCGCCTTGGGGAGCACCGATTTTATTCGTCGAAAAGAAGGACGGATCAATGCGTATGTGCATTGACTACCGTGAATTAAACAAGGTCACAATTAAGAATCGGTACCCATTACCTAGAATCGATGATCTATTCGACCAACTGCAAGGAGCTCGATTTTTCTCTAAAATCGATTTAAGGTCCGGATATCATCAATTAAAGGTACAGGAAGAGGACATTCCTAAGACCGCATTCAGAACAAGGTATAGCCATTATGAATTTACTGTCATGCCATTTGGTTTAACCAATGCCCCAGCCGCATTTATGGACATAATGAACCGAATATGTAAGCCATATTTGGATAAATTCATAATCGTCTTCATAGATGATATTCTCATTTATTCTAAAAATAGGGAAGATCATGCAAAGCATTTGCACGTACTTTTAAGTCTATTAAGAAAGGAAAAGCTTTATGCTAAATTTTCAAAGTGCAAGTTTTGGCTAGAACAGGTACAATTTCTTGGTCACTTAGTGAACCATGAAGGAATTCCTGTAGATCCAACAAAGATCGAGGCGATTATCAAATGGAAAACCCCTGAGTCACCAACTGAGGTTAGAAGTTTCTTAGGATTGGCCGGTTATTATAGGAGATTTATTCGATATTTCTCTAGAATAGCCATTCCTTTAACTAAGTTAACCTGTAAATCCATTAAGTTTGAATGGGGACCAAAACAAGAAGAAGCATTTAGAATTCTTAAGCATAGATTAACCCATACACCCATATTAGCGTTACCAGAAGGAACTGAAGACTTTGTAGTCTATTGTGACGCTTCTAAGTTAGGTTATGGATGTGTATTGATGCAACGTCAAAAGGTTATAGCCTATGCATCTAGACAACTTAAGAATCATGAAGAGAATTATTCAACCCATAATTTGGATTTAGGAGCTATAATTTTTGCCCTTAAGATTTGGAGACATTACCTTTATGGTAGTAAGTTTACCATATTCACCGATCATAAGAGTTTAAGGTATGTTTTCGGGCAAAATGAGTTGAATATGAGACAAAGACGCTGGATGGAGATGCTTAGTGACTATGATTGTGATATCCAGTATCATGAAGGAAAAGCAAATGTAGTGGCAGATGCTTTAAGTCGAAAGTATCATGAAAAACCAAAAAGGGTACGTTCTCTTAAATTAAATCTACAAGTAGATTTAAATGAACAAATAAGAGAAGCACAAAAATCAGTAATCAAGGATGATACTGAAAAACTAAAAGGTATGATTAAGGAATTAGAACAAGGAACAGATGGAATTTGGAGATTCCATGAAATAAGAATGTGGATACCTAAATTAGGAAACCTACGTCATCGTATATTAGAAGAAGCCCATAAGTCTAAGTGTACAATGCATCCAGGAAGTGATAAAATGTACCAGGATTAAAGAAAAATTTCTGGTGGATAGGAATGAAAAAGGATATAGCAGCCTATGTTTCTAAATGTTTAACTTGTTCACAAGTTAAAGCTGAACACCAGAAACCCTCAGGTCTATTGCAACAGCTAGAAATGCCAGTATGGAAATGGGAATTGATAACAATGGATTTTGTTACCAAATTACCCAAAACAAAGAAAGGTAATGATACAATCTGGGTGATTGTAGATAGGCTAACCAAGTCAGCTCATTTCCTACCAATGAAAGAAACTTTCAGTATGGAACAGCTAGCTAAATTGTATGTAAATGAAATTGTTTCATTACATGGAATTCCTTTATCAATCGTTTCTGATAGGGATAGCCGATTTACCTCTCATTTTTGGTCAAGATTCCAAAAGGCAATGGGAACCAAGATAAATCTGAGCACATCTTATCATCCTCAAACAGATGGACAAAGCGAAAGAACAATTCAGACAATGGAGGACATGCTTAGAGCTTGTGTAATTGATTTCGGAGGTAATTGGGACGATCACTTACCTTTAATATAATTTTCTTATAATAATAGTTATCACACAAGTATAAATGCTGCACCATTCGAAGCACTTTATGGACGAAAGTGCCGAACCCCAGTCTGTTGGGCAGAAATTGGGGAAAAGAAACTATATGGACCTGAGATAGTGCAAGAAACAACTGACAAGATTATTCAAGTCAATGAACGACTGAAAGCAGCACGTCATTGACAGAAGAGCTATGCCGATAACCGACGCAAACCATTGGAATTTCAAGTAGGAGATAAAGTATTGTGGAAAGTCTCTCCTTGGAAAGGAGTGGTAAGATTCATCAAACGGGGAAAGCTAAGTCCCAGGTATATTGGACCTTTTGAGATTATTAGAAGAATAGGACCTGTAGCCTATCAGCTACAACTGCCAGAGGAAATGGCAGGAATACAAGATGTATTTCATGTATCTAATCTCAAAAAGTGTTTAGCTGATGAATCACTAATGATACCTCTTAAGGATATAGAGGTAAATGAACAACTCAAGTTTGTAGAAAGGCCTCTACAGATTGAAGAAAAGAAAGTCAAGAATCTCAAACATAAGAGACTAGTTCTGGTCAAAGTGAAGTGGGACTCCAAAAGAGGACCTGAGTACACATGGGAGCTTGAATCTGAAATGCAAAAGAAATATCCACACTTGTTCCAGTAGATCTCGAGGACGAGCTCTAAAACAAGGTGGGGAGGATGTAACAATCCTCAATAAACCGGCACCCTCGAATATTTTTCCGACACCCTAATATATTTTAAAATATCCTAATATGTCCTAAAATACACCCTATACGCGAAAACGGGCCTCAAATATATTAAATAGTATTAAAAATAATAAAAAAGTGAATTTTTGGGCTAAGGCGGGCCGCGTAAGCCCCACTCAAGCCTGACGCGGGCCGCGTCAACTTAAGCCCTGGCACGGCCCTGGGCCGCCACGTGGCCCAACACATGTCGAGCCTAGTTGATGATCCGGATGGGCTACGCTTTGACCTGAGGTCAACACGGGCCCCGTAAGCCTTAGTTTACCTTTACGCGGGCCGCGTGAAGACCAAAATCAGGCACTATAAGTAGGAGGCCTCAAATCTTCAGTCTGCTCGTCCCATTTTCATTTCTTAATCACAATTTCTGAATAGTAGAGATAATACGCGGGTATTATACCCCCTAATTAGCGAAGTTCTGCTCCGTTGTAAGTATTATAACCCCTGGATACGTATTAGATACGCTGCCCGATTGATCTAGGGTTCCGTAACGGCTGTCGTGGTTCTGCCCGACGTAGTCGTTGGAATGCCGTCTCGGGGAGGGTATTGCTAATGTTAAAATGGGTTATTATACTAACGCGTGTGCATTTGTGTAAATTTTAGATTATCATCAGGGAATCCTTACGGAAAATCTAAGATAGCAATGTGAGTTGATCCACTTTTTGTAAACCTTTTGTTAACTGTTTTTACAAAACCTTAAATACTTTTCTATGCGAATAACAGTTATTGAGTATTTGTAAGAATACAATTATGATGAGTATGTTGGGGTTTTGTATACAAAATTTGTTACCACCTGGTCAAGGAGTAACATTTCCACAAGTCGGGTTCGACAGTACCATGGATGTTAATTGTTATGTCTCGGAAACAAATATAATTCCGGGATCGCCCTCAATACTGTACACTGGGATTTGTTTTTGTTAAACTTGATTAAACTGGGATTCACTCACCAGTATTTCCACTGACAAATGTTTTTAAAACGCGTTTCAGGTAACAAACTGTGAAAGCCAAATAGAAGCCAGCTGGACAGCACTGAAGGCTTGGAAAAGTGGAAATAAAGTTACCTAAAAATAAAATAGATGTTTTTATTAAATAAATAGGATTTATTCCTATGAAAACGTGTGTAATATGAACTTGGGTTTTAACCCATTTGTTTAATGCTATGAAAATGTGGTATTTTACTCTGATCAATATTTCCTAACTACGGTCCTGATGAAAATTTCCGCTGCCAATTTAGACAATACGAGATACCACCGAAACTGGCTCACGGCCGCCCGTTCCCTGGGAAGTGGGATCGGGGGTTGCGACATATGAAAACCAAGATTTAGAAAAAACTTATATTTTTAACTTGGTTTCTTTAGAAATCATCCTTAAATCTTTAGATCTACAAGTGTTACTACTCACTTTGATCATTATTTTTCAAGAAAACCATTTATTCATTCAAGTTCATGATTTATGTGTGGATGATCCATCATCCTACCGTATTTCTACTTTCTCATCTTGCTAGATTATGTTTTTAATCATGATCTAGCAAGATCATATGATGATCTACATCATATACATGAACAAACAACAATCAACAAGCAAATCATCACATAAACAACTTAGTTTCATCATTAAACATGCTTATGTTCAAGTTTGCATATTGTGATCTTTAGTGTTCATCAAGATTATAAGTATGATTCTTCTTTTAACCACCTAAAATAGAAGTAAACTAGCAAGATCAAGACTCTTACCACTTACACAAGGCTAGGGATGATCAAGTGTAGAAAACAAGTGGATAAAAGCAAATGTGAGAGGTCCTTCCACTTCCACAAGCTCCTAGCTTATTTGTATGATCTCTAACACCCTTGTAAGTGTGTGGAATTAATGTAAGTGAAGTGATGGTGGTGGTAGGGTGGTAGGGTGGTGGTGGTCTTCAGCCGAGAGCACAAGAGAGGGAGAGAGGAGTGATGGTGTGTGTTAGTGTGTGTGAGATTATGAAAGTTATGAACAAACGATTATACTTATAACCAAGTTCATAGTTTAACTCTTGTGTATTATGTCATTAAAGAGGGAACCATATCCAATTTTTAATTGAAATAAAATCAACATGGTGGGGGCCATGTTGGCCGTAAATAGGTGGGGGGGGGGGTCTAGATAAGGTGCAACTCGATAAGGTGCCTTGGCTACAGGCGCGACGCCTGGAACCAAGTCAATATGGAATTTGACTTGTCGTTGCGGCGGCAATCCTGGCAAGTCTTCGGGGAAGACTTCAGGATATTCCCTGACCACCGGGATATCTTCCAGCTTCGGCTTCTTTATCCATAATGTGCGCCAAGAAGGCAACACATCCTTTCTGCAAACACATTCGGGACTTCAAAAAACTGATAAACCTCAGAGGCATATTATGCCTTTCTCCGTGCACTACAATCGTCTCTCCATCTGTCATCGGGATTCGGATGATCTTCTCGTGGCATACGATCTCAGCTCGGTTGCTCGACAACCAATCCATTCCAACTACCACATCATAGCTTCCCAACTCAACTGGCAGGAGATCAAGCGTAAACTCACGCTCTCCAAGCTCTATTACACAACCTCTAATTACTTTGTTTGCTTCTACTAGCTTTCCATTAGCTAGTTCTATTGAATACGGGGTATCAAACTTACTGGCAACTAACCCAAGTATATCCTTAAATCCTAGGGACACAAAGCTTTAATCGGCATCGGTATCAAATAGCACAGATGCAAAGTGTTGGTTGATAGGGAACATACCCGTAACTTCGTTCGGATCCTGGCGAGCTTCCCTAGCTCCAATGTTGAAAACTCTTCCTTGGGCTTGATTGTTCGTTGGGCAATCTCGCTTGAAATGCCTAACATCTCCGCAACTAAAGCATCCTTGCTTGTTTCCAGTACCACCCTGGTTGTTGTTGGCTCCACGGTTTCCACTACCAGCTTGGTTTCCAGCACCACCACGGTTTCCATTACCGCCATTTCCTCCTTGGTTGCGGTTTCCATAACCGTTTCCACCACGGCTTCCGTTGCCATTACCTTGTTGACCATTATTCCCACGACCGGCTCCATACCAGCATGTCTCTTTGGCATGGCCAACTTTTTCGCACGTTTCAAACTTTCCAGCTCTACATCGTCTAGTGTGATGAAACTGACACACATCACATTTGGGCAGGGTGCCCATATATCCTTTTCCTTTATTTTCAGCACTAGAAGTAGCACCCGTCTTAACCTCAGCTGGTGGATTCGCATCTCTCTTCTTGTTACTACTGTTGTTTCCTTGGGTACCCTTTTTGAAATTCGAGAACTTCCTCTTGTTCTCTCCTGATGACTCGACATGAGTCTCCTTCTTCTTGTTATCAGAAATTGATAACTTGTTCAATCTGATCGTTTCTTCAGTCAACGCTACACTCAAATCAATGGCCTCAGTGATCGTTGGACGCTTGGATGTAGTCACCATGTTCATAATTTGGGGTGCCAGCCCCCAAATGAAACGTTCGATTCGCTTGAACTCTGGTTCTACCATGTAGGGGACAACGCGAGACAAGTCCTGGAATCTCTGCACGTACTCATCAATCTTCAGACCATCCATCTTTAGATTCCAGAACTCTGTTTCCAACTTCTGAATCTCATCCCTTGAACAGTACTTCTTGTGCATCAGTTCTTTCATCTCATCCCAAGTCATAGCATACGCTGCTTCCTCTCCCAGAGTCTGAACCTGAAGGTTCCACCATGATAGAGCTCCGTCTAGGAAAAGTCCAGAAATGTAGGTGACCAGGTGCTCTGGCGCACACTTGCTCATTCGCAACACGGAGTCGGTCTTCTCAGCCCATCTAATGAAGGCTAGAGGACCTCCAGTGCCGTCAAAATTCAGAGGCTTGCATTCAAGGAACTGCTTGTATGTACAGCCTGCATAGGCAACATCATTCACAATCAACATTTGCAAAAGCACACGGAAAGTCCTAACGTATCGTAATGTGTCTTAAATGACTTAAACATTACCGTGAGGTGGGTTATTTCCTGAGGTACCTCCGCTATGTTTAGAGCGCAAGGCCTCATGTTGTGCAATTTCTTGTGAAATCCATTCGTGCAGTTCTGCCTCTGTTGTGGGCAACTGATTGTTCCTTCTAGGAGGCATCTTCTATAAGAAGATTGTATAGGTCAGGTCTTATGTATATAATAAGTAGTACGTATATAGTAGCATTTGTCATAACAACTAAGCATGTGGTCATCACAATCCTAGCATAAGCAAGTAAATTAACAACGTATTTAATGAGAACATTACGATTGAGCTTTCATTAATCATCGACCACGAATACTGTTACAGGTTTCACAAATGTATCGTATTAAAAGGGAACACAGGGTCACATTACCCTTGTCTAAAATGTCTATCAATCTACCAAAAGTCACACAGTCAAAAGGTGGTCTCCAAAAGGCTTTACTAGCTAGGCTCAATAGCGGTGCTCTCATCAAAAGCAAGCTACCTACATAAAACCAAAAACCGTCTATGCTGATGGTGGTGGAGGAACAAAAAGCAAGCTACGCACATGCGCAAGCTCCTCCTCAAGCTGGTAAACATGACGCAACAGATAGCTGATCTGCTGCTCAACAGTAAGAAATCGAGTATTAAACTCGGGAAATGGAGTGAGCGGTGCAAGAGGATGCGAAAACGGGGACGGTGATGAACGAGGGGGAACAAAAGATGGCTGACACGGACATGGCAAAGGTCGCGGTGTCATCTCAAGCTCTAAAATCCAGCGACTCATGATCTCAAACTGAAGCTGCAATGATAGAAGTAACTCATCCCATGTATAACCAGTAAAGTGCGAGGGATGATAGGGATCAGAAATCAGCATGGTGTATGGTGGGAACAATCGAAATGGCTCATCCAGTGGTGAAGAAGTAAAATGAGCAGAAGGTGTAGACTGAGGTACATGGGGAAATGCTGCTGAAACATGAGGATCGTGGCTAGGCTGTTGGCTAGAAGGGCCTTCCCCTGGATGGGGTGCAGGTATCTCATGCAAGAAAACAATAGGCAGGTTGACACGATGTACATCAGACTCAACTGGGTGAATAGGAGCAATATCAATAGGTGCAGGTGCAAGTGGGGGAGTAACTGGCTCAATAACATGAGGGTCAATGGGTGCTGGAACTGGATCTGGTATAAGTGGTGCAATGTCAGGGATGCCAAAAGGAACAAGGTCATGGTCAGGTAAAGGCTCAGGAGCAGGTATCGGCTCGGGATCAGCAGGTGCATCAACAGGCTGATCGTCAGGAACAAAGTCTAGCTCAAGATCAAGCTCAAAGTTGTGTGGAGGAATCGGTGCAACTAACATAGCCGTATCGTCATCAGAATCAGTGGCGTAACGTCGCAAACTAAATGCCTGTAAGGCGGAAGAAGTCACAGACTCAAAGGAATCTAGAGCAGAGTGTAAACTAGAGCCAGAAGAAATCTCAATAACAGGAATCCCTAGAAATGGAACAGCAACAACGTCCTCATCGAGCTCTCCATCACCAGGAGCATCATCGGGAGGACCATCGACAAACAAGTCAAAATCATCATCAAAAAGATCATCAAAAGGAAAATCCTCAGGTGGAATAACCATGAAAAGAACGGGAGCGAGGATCAGTGCCATGACATGCTCACCATCGGGGTGACCGATGATAAGATGATTGTGAACTGGAATAGGAATAGCAAAAGGATTCTCATCTGGGATACCATCAGCAATCGGTAAATCATCTCCAAAATCTGGCAGTGTAAATGGATGGAAATCGTCGTCGTCGTCGGACATCATCTCCGGGTCACTCTCGGTGTCAGAAGTAAAGATCTCTGGCTCAGGGACGATCTCATCGTCAGAAACTATAGCCATAGGGTCATAGGGTATCGGACAAACCACCCCGGATGATGACATAGTGTCTGTAACAAAACAATCACAACATATGCACATATATCAACTACTAACATTAAACATGCAATCAATGACAATGCAATCATGTATCCTTCCTAGTCTCCCAGACTAAACCACCTAGTCTCCCAGACTATCCCACACAGTCTCCCAGACTGAACTACCTAGTCTCTCAGACTAAACCTCCCAGTCTCTCAGACTGAACCACGCAGCCTCTTAGACTGAACCATAAACATAAACCTTGAAATGTGTTTCGTGTCTTTTTATTTGTAAAAATGTTTGTTTCCCTGGATCTGGGCATTTCGTGTATGCAATGAAAACATGTTGTAAAAATATTTTTCGTGAGAGCCCTAATGATTGTAGTCTAGACTCGAGAAGGAATCCTAGTTCGCTACAATCTAAGCTCTGATACCAAGCTGTCACACCCTGACTTTTACAGAAGCGTGATTATGGTGTGACTTTCTTAATACCATTGTATTCAATCATAACAACAACTATATGATAAAAACCATAGATGGTCATCCATTAGATAAGTTCAAAACATCACAAACATCATTGTTTAAACATAGACTTTAAATTTAAGTTTTATAAACCATACAAATTATTTAGAGTTCCAGAAGGACTCATCAAAAGACTCTAAATAAAATCAGGCTTTGGTAGATGTGTCTCGTCCAGGAATAAGACACACTGACCAAACCCTAGGATAACAGATGACATCTTTTATTGTTAACAACACTTGTAACCTCCGAACGCCCGCCAGATCCACATTCTTAATTCCCTGAAATACATGTATTTTGAAAACATCAACAAAAGTTGAGCGAGTTCATGTGTTTGTTTGTGTGTATGAGTAAAACCTTGTAAACATTGTATGTATGTATGTTTGTAAATCCCGGTATGAAAGCAAAACAAGGAAACAGATCGATTAATGGTTTGCAAGGCCATTAACATGTGTGCAACGGCGTAGGAAGGCTCAAACCTAGCAGATTTGTACCGGGCCTCCGGCTGTAAGACATAGTCACCTCATGGGCCAAACCCCGGTCCACATGGGTGTGGGCTCGCTACACCCAAATAGATCTATCACTCATGCCCCTCGGTCCTAACATGAGGATTAATGGTCTTAAGAGTGCGCCTACCCATTCACATGATCTACTGTACTTTCCAAAGCTAACCATACCAATTGTAATTGTTTGTAATCATTATGTAACATGTACTTCACCCCCCGAAGTTATAAAACAAAAACAGTTTAAAGAAAATGGGGACATGAAACTCACAGTCTTGCGTCTTCAATCACCGTAACACAAGCTTCTTCGGATAAAACACGACTACCTACAACGTACATTGATCTATTAGACGAGCGGGTCGTGCCTTGACTTAGAATTATTGTCTTTGAGTTACGTTTCTTTGTGTCTTTGGTAGTATTCCAAGTTATATAATTATTTGTTAAAATAATTAATATTTTAACTTGAACTATATTTATTAAATTTTGGAATAATTGTTGAAATAATTATTTTAACTTAATACTTCCCAAGTATTTATTCTTGTATTTCCTTCCCAAGGATGGGGGTATCTTTCACTTGCATATTTTTGCCATGTATTAAGGTCGTATTCCGGCGTCTATCTATACGTACGAGAATACGTATCTTTATTGTATTTGTCAAGTATTCTTTATACTTAATTTCATTTTAATTATTATCTTTAATAAAAGTCCACCAATATATATTTCCAATATATATATATATATATATATATATATATTGTAATAAATATTACTTAGAAAAATTATTTATATTTTTCTTTTGGCAAGAATATTTGTATTTTCTCATAAGTTTCAAAAATTAATATATTTTCAAGTCCAACTTAAAAAATATATTTAAACTCATTTTTCTTCCAAAAATGATATGTTTCATATTTATTTGAGAAAATATATATTTTACTCAAAAATATTGTATTTCATGTTTGTTTGAGAAATATATATTTCTTAAAAATAATATATCTTCTAACAATTTCAAGAAAAATATATATTTCATACTTGTCAAAAATAATATATTTTTCCTTGTAAAAAATATGTTATATTCTTGTAGTAATTGTAGAAATCATACTTTTACTTTCTTGGTGTCCAAAATATTATTTACCAAAATATACTATGTGAATAAATTTTCCGGAATATTTTTGTAAGTCTTTTTCCATAGTTCGGTTTCACCAATATTTTTGTGTAAATGGGTATATTTATTCTTTGGAATTTTTGGCAATATTTTGGATGGTAATTTTTGGTATTTTTGTGAATTATATTATTTCATTTCCTAAAATAATATAACTAATACAAAAAATATACAAATAATCACACACATATGACTTCTAAATATATATTTTCCTAAATACATATTTAGTCATTTTTATTTATGAAATCCAAACCTCCAATAATTATATTTTTGTAACAAAAATTATGCAAAAGTACACTTGTAAGTGTTAAGATTTTTAGAAAATTTTGCCATAGTTTCCCCTAAAAATGGAGGTTTCCATGCTTTCAAGCATACCATTTTCTTTTGTAAAAATCATCACAATCAATCCACAATCAATCCACAATTAACAATAAACAACCTTTACTTACCAATTTGCCAAAAACAAGTAATAATCTACCACTTCATGAACTTGAATATTTGTAAAAATTTGTAGGAACTTACTAGTGCCATTAGTAAGCCTTGTTATCCTTTAAAGTGTGATTAGTTTTTTAAAAACTTAATTTTTAAAGAAGATTGATGTTTACAACTTCAAATCATGTTTTCTAAAAATGTTTCTTTATGAATTTTTCTTGTTACACAAGTGTTTCTACACTTGTTTAATCACCAAAAATAGAGTTTGTTTATATAAGAACCAAGATTTAGAAAAACTTATATTTTTAACTTGGTTTCTTTAGAAATCATCCATAAATCTTTAGATCTACAAGTGTTACTACTCACTTTGATCATTATTTTTCAAGAAAACCATTTTTTCATTCAAGTTCATGATTCATGTGTGGATGATCCATCATCCTACCATATTTCTACTTTCTCATCTTGCTAGATTATGTTTTTAATCATGATCTAGCAAGATCATATGATGATCTACATCATATACATGAACAAACAACAATCAACAAGCAAATCATCACATAAACAACTTAGTTTCATCATTAAACATGCTTATGTTCAAGTTTGCATATTGTGATCTTTAGTGTTCTTCAAGATTATAAGTATGATTCTTCTTTTAACCACCTAAAATAGAAGTAAACTAGCATGATCAAGACTCTTACCACTAGCACAAGGCTAGGGATGATCAAGTGTAGAAAACAAGTGGATAAAAGCAAATGAGAGAGGTCCTTCCACTTCCACAAGCTCCTAGCTTCTTTGTATGTTCTCTAACACTTGTAAGTGTGTGGAATTAATGGAAGTGAACTGATGGTGGTGGTAGGGTGGTGGTGGTCTTCGGCCGAGAGCACAAGAGAGGGAGAGAGGAGTGATGGTGTGTGTTAGTGTGTGTTAGTGTGTGTGAGATTATGAAAGTTATGAACAAAGGGTTATACTTATAACCAAGTTCATAGTTTAACTCTTGTGTATTATGTCATTAAAGAGGGAACCATAACCAATTTTTAATTGAAATAAAATCAACATGGTGGGGGCCATTTTGGCCGTAAATAGGTGGGGGGGGGGGTCTAGATTAGGCTTTAACCAAACTAGTTACTTACTAGTTGAAATCCAAGTATTAGTTAAGTGTTTTAGTTATTAGATATTTGTATGGGGTGTTATGATGTTCGGGGATCATAACTAGCTTGGAAATGTTAAAACAGTGCTTCTAGCGTAAATTTGGTGTTTCGGGTAGTGTAGTGTCCAGTTGTTCAGTTGGTTACTGGTTCGTTAAAGTGCTAAACTTTGGAGTTTAGTATGCTTTATGTACCTTTTTGTGACACTTTTGATTCCCAACACTTAGGAAAGCATTCAGGACCATTTTACCATATTTCTGCATTAAATTAGATTGTTAAAATGTCGATTTTTGCTGAATTTTGCTGAATTCAGCAATTTGGGTGAGTTTTAGGCACTTTTCGGCACTTAAACTATCACTAGAAAGGCAGTTTTGTGGTCCTTACTTTCCTACACACTATACTAGTGTAATACTTGGTTTCTGGCTCATTCTGTGTCTCACTACACTATCTGTCTATGTACTGAACTCTGTCAGCATTTTCCTGTCTTATCAGATAACTATGCTAACTGTACTTAATGCATCATTGAGGCAATATAGCTTTCATGCAATATTGGTATGACGTTAAACAATGTATGATGCACATGTATGTATATGGCAGTAATCAGAAAGCAGTTAATTGTAATTCAGCACAGTCATTAAGCATTAATCATGGTTAATTAATTGTACGGATACCTAGATTTTTGAAAGTTGTCACAGGCCCCGTGTCCATCCACTTTCTCTTTCTTCATTAATTGCAGTTTGTCTGCATTAGTTGACCTCGCCCCCGTGTCCACTGGGCACGGCCCCGTGTGCAGAATCGTATCTGTACTATTAAGATTTGCTTGGATTCTCCGAATTTTAGCGTTGACCAAGGCCGTGTGGAGCTGGGCACGCCCCCGTGTCGGGGAATAGAAGTTTCTACTCTTTTGTCCTTTTTGCAGACACTTGGGCACGGGGCGTGTTCAGCCTTCTGAAGTCTTGTTTTTGCTTGGGAAGATGCTGTCGAGGAGTCGGGCATGCCACGTTTATTCCTTTTCTTGTATTTATGTTAGATTTTGCTGTGTTTTTGCTACTTTTGTTCATTTAAGATCTTTTATCCCTGAAAATACAAAAGGAAGACAAAAGCACACTTTTTCCAACATTGGTACTAAAAAATGGTTAGTTTTATGCCTTATTTGATGTAATTTATATGTTGAATTTTACACACATGAAATACCCCCACACTTGAATCTTTGCTTGTCCTCAAGCAAAACTCTTTATAATGTAGCTTACACTCCCAAATGGAATGGGTAGAAGAGAAAGTTTTGGGCTTGTCTTGAGTGTCGGGATTCCAAGATCTTTTTTAAGCTTTATTTTTATGTTATTTACAATCCTATTCGTTATGATTTATTTAGAACATTACATAAGAGAAATTACTTATTTGGGCATAACATGCCTCTTTAAAATTCCATTTATATACAAGTTCACATACCTCACGGGAGATCACTCAACACTCGGCCGAAGATGTATTTTTGTGAAACACTCGAGACCGGCATAGAACTTACTTCTACCATATGCTTGCCAAGCAATCAACCCTCCTCCTTTTTAAATATAAACCTTTGTAAACATCAAGAGGACTTTTGGGGAAGGGTTAGGATTGGGTTAAAGGTAGGTGGTTTTTGGGTTAGTGGTTAGTAGAAAAGGGCAAAAGGGTCGCAACCCCCGTCCCCTACACAAACCCGGGTACGGGCGGCCGTGGCCAGTTTCGGTGGTATCTGGTGGTTGTCTAATTTTGGCAGGGGAAATTAAATCAGGACCGTAGTTAGGAAATATTTTATCAGAGTAGAATACCACATTTTCATAATATTAAACACATGAGATAAAACCCAAGTTTTAAGTACACACATTTTCATAGGAATAAATCCTATTTTTATTTAATAAAAACATCTATTTCTTTTAGGTAACTTTATTTCCACTTTTCCAAGCCTTTAGTGCTGTACAGCTGGATTCTATTTGGCTTTCACATTTTGTGCCCTGAAACGCGTTTAAAAATATTTTGTCAGTGGGAAATACTGGTGAGTGAATCCTAGTTTAATCAAGTTTAAATAAAACCATTGTACGGTATTGAGGGCGGTCTCACAATTACATTTGTATCCAAGTCATATCAATTACCACCCACGGTACTGTCAACCCGACTTGTGGAAATATTACCCCTCGCAAGGCAGTAATAAATTTTGTATACAAAACCCCAACATACCGACGATAATTGTTTCCTTACAAATACTCAATAACTGTTTAATATATAATTAATCGTGTGAGGTTTTGTAAAACAATTTGCAAAAAGGAGATTACTCACAAAAAGGTTTATACAAAAAGAAGGATTACTCACATTGCTGTCTTAGGTTTTCAGTAAGGATTTCCTGGGAATAATCTATAAATTATACAAATGCACACGTGTTAGTATAATAACCCATTTTAACATTAGCAATACCCTCCCCGAGACGGCATTCCAACGACTACGTCGGGCAGAACCACGACAACCGTTACGGAACCCTAGATTAATCGGGCAGAGTATCTAATACGTATCCAGGGGTTATGATACTTACAACGGAGCAGAACCTCGTTATTTAGGGGGATATTATACCCGAGTATAATGCCTACTATTAAGAAATTGAGAGAGAGATCGAGTGAATGAACGAATTTCAACTGAAGGCCCGATGCCCTCTTATATAGGGCCTGATTTTCGGTCTTACGCGGCTCGTGTAAGATATAGCAAAGGGCTACACGGCCCGCGTAGTAGGGGGTTAGGTCGTAGGTGATCCGGGTCACGAACTAGTTTCAACACGTTGCTGACACGTGTCAACACCGGGGCTCGCCTGACCCTAGAGCTGTCGCGGCCCGCGTAAGCTCAAGAGATGGCTTACGCGCCCCACGTAAACTTCATTTTTCTTGTTTTTTAATTATTTTTAATTATATTTCATATTTTGGGCTCGGTTTTCACATACAGGGTGTATTTAGAGACATATAGGGATATTCTAATATATTTTAGGGCGTCGTAAAATGTTCTGAGGGTGTCGGTTTTCTTTAGGGTTGTTATATCCTCCCCACCTTGTTTTAGAGCTCGTCCTCGAGATCTACTGGAACAGGTGTGGATATTTCCTTTGCATTTCTGATTCAAGCTCCCATGTGTATTCTGGTCCTCTTTTGGAGTCCCATTTTACTTTGACCAGAACTAATCTCTTATTTTTGAGGTTCTTGACTTTCCTGTCTTCAATTTGTAGAGGCTTCTCTACAAACTTAAGTTGTTCATTTACCTCTATGTCCTTTAGAGGTACTACGAGTAATTCATCAGTTAGGCATTTCTTGAGATTAGATACATGAAATATATTATGTATTCCTGCCATTTCCTCTGGCAGTTGTAGCTGATAGGCTACAAGTCAAATTCTTCTAATAATCTCAAAAGGTCTAACATACCTGGGACTTAGCTTTCCCTGTTTGATGAATCTTACCACTCCTTTCCAAGGAGAGACTTTTAACAATACTTTATCTCCTACTTGAAATTCCAACGGTTTGCGTCGATTATCAGCATAGCTCTTCTGTCTATCACGTGTGGTTTTCAGTCGTTCCTTGACTTGAATGATTTTGTCGGTGGTTTCTTGCACTATCTCAGGTCCAGATAGTTGCTTTTCCCCAATTTCTGCCCAACAGACTAGGGTTCGGCACTTTAGTCCATAAAGTGCTTCAAATGGTGCAGCATTGATACTTGTGTGATAACTGTTATTAAAAGAAAATTCTATTAAAGGTAAGTGATCGTCCCAATTACCTACGAAATCAATTACACAAGCTCTAAGCATGTCTTCCATTGTTTGAATCATCCTTTCGCTTTGTCCGTCTGTTTGAGGATGATAAGTTGTGCTTAGATTTAGCTTGGTTCCCATTGCCTTTTGGAAACTTGACCAAAAATGAGAGGTAAAACGGCTATCCCTATCAGAAATAATTGATAAAGGTATTCCATGTAATGAAACTATTTCATTTACATACAATTTAGCTAACTGTTCCATATTGAAAGTCTCCTTCATGGGTAGGAAATGTGCTGACTTAGTTAGCATGTCTACAATCACTCAGATTGTATCATTACCTTTTCTTGTTTTGGGTAATTTGGTAACAAAATCCGTTGTTATTGATGCGCGCGTGGTGTTGTAGATTTTTATATATATTTTTAGCCCTTTTTACACGTTAGTCAAGTTTTCAATTTATAAAACACGATATTTTACTAACACCAAACACACATATGGGCAAGTGCATCCATCGTGAGCGTAGTATAGTGTTGGTAAGATACCGAGGTCTTCCAAGTACACAAGAACTTTTAATACCGGTTTATCCCCAACGTCTAATCAAATCAAAAGTTTAGAAAAAATGTTTTAAACTAGAAAAATAAAAACTAAAAATGCTGAAAAATAAAAATAAAAGTAAAAACAGATAGACAAGATGAATCACTTGGATCCGACTCGTGTTTAGTGTAACCTTTGATTATTTTCGCACTTTTGCACTTTTTAAGAGATTATCTTAGTTATTGTAGTAGGCCCCTCTTTTGAAGGTGACGTTACCATCAACCCAGTAGTTTGAGTCAGCAAGGATACAATCCTAAAGGGTTGGATTATTGAAAGATAATTAATTATGTTATTAATGCATAATGTGGTAGGCCCCTCTTTTGAAGGTGACGTTACCCTCGGTTAAGTAGTCTGAGTCAGCAGGGATACAGTCCTAAGTAGCCGGGTTAAAGTTTTAATAGTAGCTTACATATGAGGTGATCAAAGAGTTTGGAACCCCGCCATCCAATACCGATGGGTATTGAAGGAGGTCCTACTAAATTTGACCCAGGTCCTTGCAGGATCTATACACTGAACAAGGCAAGACTCTTACCAAACCATTCCCTTAACCCCCGACCAGATAGCCAACATATCTCCATATAGACCGTGGAGATATGAATGGTGAAAATCTTTTATTTTATATAGACAGTAAAATAATGCCAAGACACCACGGACAAATGATAAGGAAGAATCACCTTCAACATAAGAAACTAGTTATTAAAGTCATTAATACATAACCAAATAAAAAGTGCGAAAAGATTAAAAATAAAAAGTATTACACTAGACACTTGTCTTCACCAAGTGATGTAAGAGACTTAGGCAAACATGGCATTTGATTGTCAAGAACTCTTACGATCAATCTTGGATCCCGAGACTACTCACACACTCTATGATGGATGATGGATGATGGTGGTGGTGGGTGGGTGAAGTGTGAGAGAGGTGATGTGCCAAGGGATGGTTTGCAAATGAGCCAAGCACCCTTATTTATAGCCTGAACAGAAGCTTGGGCACGGCCCAGTGTCCGTTGGGGACGGCCCTGTGTCCATCCTCCTTCTCTTTCTTCATTAATTGCAGTTTGTCTACATTAGTTGACCACGCCCCCGTGTCCGTTGGGCACGACCCCGCGTGCAGAAGCGTATCTGTACTATCAAGATTTCTCCAGATTCTGCGAATCTTAGAGTTGACCAAGGCCCCGTGTCCGCTGGGCATGCCCCCGTGGTGGGTGATAGAAGCTTCTACAGCTTTGTCTTTTCTGCAGACACTTGGGCACGCCCCCGTGCTCATTGAGCACGGGGGGGTGTTCAGCTTTCTGTTCTCTTGTTTTTACTTGGGAAGATGTTGTCGGGGGGTCGGGCATGCCACGTTTGTTCCTTTTCTTGTATTTATGTTAGATTTAGCTGCCTTTGTGCTTCTTTTGTTCACTTGAGCTCATTTAATCCTGAAAATACAAAAGGAAGACAAAAACACACTTTTTCCAACATTAGTACTAAAAAAAGGTTAGTTTTATGCCACATTCGATGTAATTTATATGTTGCATTTTGCACACATCAAATACCCCCACACTTGAATCTTTGCTTGTACTCAAGCAAAACTCTTTATAATGTGGCTTTACACTCCCAAATGGAATGGGTAGAAGAGAAGGCTTTTGGGCTTGTCATAGAGTGTCCTGATTTCCAAGATTCTTTATTAAGTTTTATTTTTATTTATTTACAATACTGTTCGTCATGATTTATTTAAAACATTACATAAGATAAATTACTTATTAGGGCATAACATGCCTTTTTAAAATTCCATTTATATACAAGTTCACATACCTCACGGGGGATCACTCAACACTCGGTCGAATATGTATTTTAGTGAATCAGTCGAGAGCGGCGTGGAACTTACTCCTACCATAAGCTTGCCAAGCAACCAATCCTCCTCCTTTTTAACTATACACCTTTGTAAATATCAAGAGGACTTTTGGGTGAAGGGTTAGGCTTGGGTTAAAGGTAGGTGGTTGGGTTAGTGGTTAGTAAAGGGGCGAAAGGCGTAAAAAGCGTCGGTTTTCGTAAGACTTTTTATTTTTTTGTAACTTCTTATTTTGATGAAGCACTTTTTCAAACAAAGTTCTTTTTGATAAACTTGTTTGTTTATTTCTTTTTTGCTTCATCATCATCATTATTTTTTTTAAAGGAAGTCATGAGAAAAACCGAGCTTGTTACTAAAAAAAAGGGTTAAAAATAAAAAAGGGTTTTGGTGGGTAAAAGGGTGTTTGTTTTGGGTTAAGAAAAAAAAAAGGTTTAGGCTCAAAGGGGTTAACTAGGGGGATTTTGGGTAGGTGGTAAAAAAAAGAAAAAGAAAAATAATGGTGTAGAAATAAAAAGGGTTAGTCCTAATGCCTCCATCATTTACTTACTCGAGTTTAAGTTGGTAAGGACCGGGAATGTATCGTCGTGGCAAGTTCTAGAGTCGTAAGAACCAAACGGCTACTTACACAAGAAACGAAAAATGAGCATTTAGTTTAAATATATGAATTTGTATGCTCAATAAAGGCTCAAAACTCACTTTTGTGGGAATGGGTTCTTAGGTGATCAAGTATATATAATCAAATTTTAACTAAACTTGTCATGTCGTTTCATAATTTTCTTATGTTGGTTCTTTTATCACGACGCTATCGGTTGTAAATTTGTAAAAATATAACCTTTTTAAAACTTGAAATTCCCAAGTTAAACCTAGACAAGTAAAAAAAATGAAAAAAAAAATTTTGAAAAAAAATTGGGGTGATTAGCGGTTCCAATAGAGTTTTGTGTAAGGCTTGTAATTAGGACTTGCAAGATTCAAGGTTTTAGCATCCCCCCCCCCCCACACTTACATTACACATTGTCCTTAATGTGTCCCAAAAATAAGTTTTTAGGTTGATTAAATGTGTAAAAAGGTGTGAAAAAGAAAAAATTTATGTTACTGGGCGTCTGGACACGGCCCCGTGGTGTCCGGGCACCGCCCCGTGTTCAGATCGCCAGTAACAGAAATTAGTAAAACGAAACAGAAGCCTGGGCACGGGGGCGTGTTCAGCGAGCACGCCCCGTGTCCAGTTACCTGAACTGGGCATTTTCTGCAGATGGTTGGGCACGGGCCGTGTTGGGTGAGCACGACCCCGTGCTGAACTTGCTGTAATGAAGAATATTTGTCGGGTGGCCCTATTTTTGTGCATGGGGTGCTGGTTCAAGTTTCCCTTGGTATCCTTCACCATTCCGAGTGTGTTTTATTCCTGAAAATTAAAACTAAACTAGAAGACATAAAAATTAATCTAAACTAAACTAAGGATAGTTCCGCGGAATGCATCCGTGGTGCGCCACGTTTATAAGGGTCCTTGGCTAGACCCAAAGCCTGGTCATATGTTACCCAAGTGG
This sequence comes from Helianthus tuberosus, assembly GCA_030545235.1. Taxonomy (NCBI): domain Eukaryota; kingdom Viridiplantae; phylum Streptophyta; class Magnoliopsida; order Asterales; family Asteraceae; genus Helianthus; species Helianthus tuberosus. Next base: position 152,994,793 of record CM060451.1, on the reverse strand, counting down.
GATGTTTTGCATCCCATGCTACACCGTCGGAGAGCATCATTCAAACCTGAGTCTATGACCTTCATGTAGTTGACCGGGTCGTCATCTTCTACTCTTTTTCCTACTCCAAACTTCATTTCCTCGTCCCCAATCCTCAATGTTAGTCTTCCATCATTCATGTCTACCACCGCTTGGGCCGTATCTAGGAATGGCCTCCCTAAGATGAGTGGTACTTCGGTATCTTCCTCCATATCTAGTATGACAAAGTCAGTCGGGAAGACAAATTCGCCGACTTTGACCAATAGATTTTCAGCGACACCTTGTGGATATTTGACGGACCTATCGGCGAGTTGTATGCTTATTTTTGTAGGACTTGTTTTTCCTAGGCCGAGTCGGTTGAACATTGATGCGGGCATGAGGTTGATGCTAGCCCCGAGATCGGCCGGTGCATTGCGAATGGGGGATTCCCCAATCGAGCAAGGAATTGTGAAGCTTCCAGGGTCAATCTTCTTTTGCGGGAGTTTGTTGAGTAGTAAGGCGGAGCATTCTTCACCTAAATTAACTAATTGCAATGATTCAATTTTCCTTTTATGAGTGAGGAAGTCCCTCATAAATTTTGAATATTTAGGAATTTGACTTAGGACTTCGATAAATGGAATATTAACATGCAATTGTTTTAGTAAATTTTCGAACTTTGGGAAATGCTCATCGGTTTTTTTACGAATTAACCGACCGGGGTATGTAAACGGAGGAGTTTTAGTAGGCTCTTGAATTGGTGGAGAAGCCTTCTCTTGTTGGGGCGTGGGTGGAGTTGTGGTTTGGCTAGATTGGCTTCTTTCAGTTGGCGGTAATGGAGCCTCCTCGGGACCCACGGTACGGTTTCTCAATGTGATGAGATGTACTTGCGCCTTTGGGTTGGTTTCGGTATTACTTGGTAACGCGCCTTGTGGTCTCTCGAAGAAATTCTGAGCTATTTGATTTAATTGCTTTTCAATGTTTTGAATACTAGCTTGTTGATTTCTAAAATTCGATTCCAATTGTTGAAATCGATCCGAGTTTTTCTTTTCAGTGTCGGAGATGAGGCGAGATATAGTATCTTCAAGCCTTTCTCGTCCACCTTGTTGTTGAGAGAAATTTTGTGACTCGATTCTTGGTTGTTGAAAGTTTGTTCGTTGGTTTAGATTTTTTTGGTTACTACCATTGCTAGGTTCTCTCCAACCAAGGTTAGGGTGGTTACACCATCCTTGGTTGTAGGTACCCGTTGGAGGACCCGACGGCCTAAGTCTATTATCAATGTAGTTTACCGATTCTGTTTGATCATCTACTTCTTTCATACAACTCTAATTTTCATGTGGCCCACCACACTCCTCACAAGCCATGACCGAGGATGTTTTTGCCATTTCTAGATTTTTAGTTTCGAAGAAAGGGCCTCGATTTGGGCTTGTAAAGAAGTGCTTTCATCAACCTTATGAGCGCCCGGGGCAATAGATTTATTGCCTCGGGGAGTGTGCCACTGAAAATTGGTTTGAGCAATTTCCTCAATTTGATTATATATTTCATTTGGGCGACGATTACCTAAAAGTCCCCCGGAGCTAGAGTCAAGTGTTTGTCTTGTGTGTGGCAACAACCCATTTTAGAAAGTGGATACTTGTTGCCACACCGCAAGACCGTGATGAGGACACTTTCTTAGTAGCTCCTTGAACCTTTCCCAGGTTTCATATAAGGACTCCCCATCCTCTTGTGAATATGTATTAATTTCAGTCATTAATTTAGCCGTTTTAGCAGGAGGGAAATACTTATGTAGAAACTTTTGGGCTAGTTCATCCCAGGTGTTTACCGAGCCAACTGGGAGGGTATTATGCCAAGCCTTAGCTCGGTATTTTAGTGAAAATGGAAACATTCGAAGGCGGACAGCGTCGTTTGATGCTCCATTGATCCGAAAGGTATCACATATTTCTAAGAAATTAGTAATATGTAGATGAGGATCCTCGTCCGCAAGCCCATGGAAGGTTGCTGAGTTTTGAAGCATTTGTATCAAATGTGGCCGAAGTTCGAAGTTGTTGGCTTCGACATTCGGTGCATTGATAGCGGCGCCGAGATTACCTACGGTGGGTCGTAGGTAATCCATGAGGGTACGTTGGTCCGCCATTGGAAGTGGGTCCCCCGAAACTTTCTCTTGGTTTTTAGCTTTAAGTCTTCTTCTTAGAAAGCGTTCGTGTTCGTCTAGGGGTTCTTTTATGTCTCTACTAGAACTTGAGCTCATACACTACGTGGAAAATGCAGATGTGGTGCCTGGGTTCCAAGTCCTGCAATAAAAACAAAGAAGAATGTTGGTCAGAAGCTTCACCACGGCCCCGTGTTCAGATGAACACGGCCCGTGGTCGGAGATACAATGATTTTTTTCCGGATCCCTGTTACTGGGGAGTTCGACACGGCCCCGTGTTGCACCGACACAGCCCCATGCTCAACTCTCTGTAACTCGGAAAATAAAAACAGCCAGTAATAATGCTAGACACTGCCCATGTCAGACCAGCCACGGCCCGTGCTGAGCTCTACAGAAAATGAAAAAATTAAGAAAATCCTAAAAAAACAGAAAATTTAGAAAAAACGATTAGGCCGTCGATTCCTAACTTTCTTAAAATCCTTGTGTCCCCGGCAACGGCGCCAAAAACTTGATGCGCGTGTGGTGTCGTAGATTTTTAGATATATTTTTAGCCCTTTTTACACATTAGTCAAGTTTTAAATTTATAAAACACGATATTTTACTAACACCAAACACACATATGGGCAAGGACACCCATTGTGAGCGTAGTATATTGTTGGTAAGATACCGAGGTCGTCCAAGGAAACAAGAGCTTTGAATACCGGTTTATCCTCAACGTCTAATCAAATCAAAAGTTTAGAAAAAATGTTTTAAACTAGAAAAATAAAAACTAAAAAAGCTGAAAAATAAAAATAAAAGTAAAAACAGATAGACAAGAAGAATCACTTGGATCCGACTCGTGTTTAGTGTAACCTTTGATTATTTCCGCACTTTTGCACTTTTTAAGAGATTCTCTTAGTTATTGTAGTAGACCCCTCTTTTGAAGGTGACGTTACCCTCAACCCAGTAGTTTGAGTCAACAAGGATACAATCCTAAAGGGATGTTTTGCATCCCATGCTACACCGTCGGAGAGCATCATCCTAACACGAGTCTATGACCTTCATGTAGTTGACCGGATCGTCGTCTTCTACTCTTTTTCCAACTCCAAACTTCATTTCCTCGTCCCCAATCCTCAATGTTAGTGTTCCATCATTCATGTCTACCACCGCTTGGGCCGTAGCTAGGAATGGCCTCCCTAAGATGAGTGGTACTTCGGTATCTTCCTCCATATCTAGTATGACAAAGTCAGTCGGGAAGACAAATTCACCGACTTTGACCAATAGATTTTCAGCGACACCTTGTGGATATTTGACGGACCTATCGGCGAGTTGTATGCTTATTTTTGTAGGGCTTGTTTTTCCTAGGCCGAGTCGGTTGAACATTGATGCGGGCATGAGGTTGATGCTAGCCCCGAGATCGGCTAGTGCATTGCGAATGGGGGATTCCCCAATGGAGCAAGGAATTGTGAAGCTTCCAGGGTCAATCTTCTTTTCCTGGAGTTTGTTGAGTACTAAGGCGGAGCATTTTTCGCCTAAAGTAACTAATTGCAATGATTCAATTTTCCTTTTATGAGTGAGGAAGTCCCTCATAAAATTTGAATATTTAGGCATTTGAGTTAGGACTTCGATAAATGGAATATTAACATGCAATTGTTTAAGTAAATTTTCAAACTTTGCGAATTGCTCATCGGTATTTTGACGAATTAACCGACCGGGGTATGGAACCGGAGGAGTTTTAGTAGGCTCTTGAATTGGTGGAGAAGCCTTCTCTTGTTGGGGCGTGGGTGGAGTTGTGGTTTGGCTAGATTGGCTTCTTTCATTTGACGGTAATGGAGCCTCCTCGGGACCCACGGTACGGTTTCTCAATGTGATGAGATGTACTTGCGCCTTTGGGTTGGTTTCGGTATTACTTGGTAACGCGCCTTGTGGTCTCTCGGAGAAATTCTGAGCTATTTGATTTAACTGCTTTTCAATGTTTTGAATACTAGCTTGTTGATTTCTAAAATTCGATTCCAATTGTTGAAATCGATCCAAGTTTTTCTTTTCGGTGTCAGAGATGAGGCGAGATATAGTATCTTTAAGCCTTTCTCGTCCACCTTGTTGTTGAGAGAAATTTTGTGACTCGATTCTTGGTTGTTGAAAGTTTGTTCGTTGGTTTAGATTTTGTTGGTTACTACCATTGCCAGGTTCTCTCCAACCAAGGTTAGGGTGGTTACGCCATCCTTGGTTGTAGGTACCCGTTGGAGGACCCGATGGCCTAGGTCTATTATCAATGTAGTTTAAAGATTCTGTTTGATCATCTACTTCTTTCATACAACTCTAATTTTCATGTGGCCCACCACACCCCTCACAAGCCATGACCGAGGCTGTTTTTACCATTTATAGCTTTTTAATTTTCGAAGAAAGGGCCTCGATTTGGGCTTGTAAAGAAGTGCTTTCATCAACCTTATGGGCGCCCGGGGCAATAGATTTATTGCATCGGGGAGTGTGCCACTGAAAATTGGTTTGAGCAATTTCCTCAATTTGAGTATATATTTTATTTGGGCGACGATTACCTAAAAGTCCCCCCGGAGCTAGAGTCAAGTGTTTGTCTTGTGTGTGGCAACAACCCATTGTAGAAAGTGGATACTTGTTGCCACACCGCAAGACCGTGATGAGGACACTTTCTTAGTAGCTCCTTGAACCTTTCCCAGGTTTCATATAAGGACTCCCCATCGTCTTGTGAATATGTATTAATTTCAGTCATTAATTTAGCCGTTTTAGCAGGAGGGAAATACTTATATAGAAACTTTTGGGCTAGTTCATCCCAGGTGTTTACCAAGCCAACTGGGAGGGTATTAAGCCAAGCCTTAGCTCGGTCTTTCAGTGAAAATGGAAACATTCGAAGGTGGACGGCGTCGTTTGATGCTCCATTGATCCGAAAGGTATCACATATTTCTAAGAAATTAATAATATGTAGATGAGGATCCTCGTCTGCAAGCCCATGGAAGGTTGCGGAGTTTTGAAGCATTTGTATCCAATGTGGCCGAAGTTCGAAGTTGTTGGCTTCGACATTCGGTGCATTAATAGCGGTGCCAAGATTACCTACGGTGGGTCGTAGGTAATCCATGAGGGTACGTTGGTCAGCCATTGGAAGTGGGTCCCCCGAAACTTTATCTTGGTTTTTAGCTTTAAGTCTTTTTCTTAGAAAGCGCTCGGGTTCGTCTAGGGGTTCTTTTATGTCTACTAGAACTGGAGCTCATACACTACGTGGAAAATTCAGATGTGGTGCCTGGGTTCCAAGTCCTACAATAAAAACAAAGAAGAACGTTGGTCAGAAGCTTTACCACGGCCCCGTCCGTGGTCGGAGATACAGTGATTTTTTTCCGGATCCCTGTTACTGGGGAGTTCGACACGGCCCCATGTTGCACCGACACGGGCCCGTGCTCAACTCTCTGCAACTCGGAAAATAAAAACTGCCAGTAATAATGTTGGGCATGACCCGTGTCCGACCAGGCACGACCCGTGCTGAGCTCCGCAGAAACTGAAAAAAATAAGAAAATCCTAAAAAAAAACTGAAAATTTAGAAAAAACGATTAGGCCGTCGATTCCTAACTTTCTTAAAATCCTTGTGTCCCCGGCAACGATGCCAAAAATTTGATGCGCGTGTTGTGTCGTAGATTTTTATATATATTTTTAGCACTTTTTACACGTTAGTCAAGTTTTAAATTTATAAAACACGATATTTTACTAACACCAAACACACATATGGGCAAGTGCACCCATCGTGAGCGTAGTATAGTGTTGGTAAGATACCGAGGTCGTCCAAGGACACAAGATCTTTTAATACCGGTTTATCCTCAACGTCTAATCAAATCAAAAGTTTAGAAAAAAATGTTTTAAACTAGAAAAATAAAAACTAAAAATGCTGAAAAATAAAAATAAAAGTAAAACAAATAGACAAGATGAATCACTTGGATCTGACTCGTGTTTAGTGTAACCTTTGATTATTTCCTCACTTTTGCACTTTTTAAGAGATTATCTTAGTTATTGTAGTAGGCCCCTCTTTTGAAGGTGACGTTACCCTCAACCCAGTAGTTTGAGTCAGCAATGACACAATCCTAAATGATTGGATTATTGATGGATAATTAATTAAGTTATTAATGCATAATGTGGTAGGCCCCTCTTTTGAAGGTGACGTTACCCTCGGCTAAGTAGTCTGAGTCAGCAGGGATACAGTCCTAAGTAGTCGGGTTAAAATTTTAATAGTAGCTTACATATGAGGGGATCAAAGAGTTTGGACCCCCGCCATCCAATACCGGTGGGTATTGTAGGAGGTCCTACTAAATTTGACCCAGGTCCTTGCAGGATCTATACACTGAACAAGGCAAGACTCTTACCAAACCATTCCCTTAACCCCCGACCAGGTAGCCAACATATCTCCATATAGACCGTGGAGATATGAATGGTGAAAATCTTTTATTTTATATAGACAATAAAATAATGCCAAGACACCACGGAAAAATGATACGGAAGAATCACCTTCAACATAAGAAACTAGTTATTAAAGTCATTAATACATAATAAAATAAAAAGTGCGAAAAGATTAAAAATAAAAAAAGTATTACACTAGACACTTGTCTTCACCAAGTGATGTAAGAGACTTAGGCAAACATGACCTTTGATTGTCAAGAACTCTTACGATCAATCTTGGATCCCGAGACTACTCACACACTCTATGATGGATGATGGATGATGGTGGTGGATGATGGTGTTATGATGGTGGTGGAGGGTGGGTGAAGTGTGAGAGAGGTGATGTGCCAAGGGATGGTTTGCAAATGAGCCAAGCACCCCTATTTATAGCCTGAACAGAAGCTCGGGCACGGCCCCGTGTCCATCCTCCTTCTCTTTCTTTATTAATTGCAGTTTGTCTGCATTAGTTGACCACGCCCCCGTATCCGCTGGGCACGACCCCGTGTGCAGAAGCGTATCTGTACTATCAAGATTTCCCCAGATTCTTCGAATCTTAGAGTTGACCACGGCCCTGTGTCCGCTGGGCACGCCCCCGTGGTTGGTGATAGAAGCTTCTACAACTTTATCTTTTCTGCAGACACTTGGGCACGCCCCCGTGCTCATTGAGCACGGGGCGTGTTCAGCCTTCTGTTCTCTTGTTTTTGCTTGGGAAGATGCTGGGGGGTCGGGCATGCCACGTTTGTTCCTTTTCTTGTATTTATGTTAGATTTAACTGCCTTTTTGCTTCTTTTATTCATTTGAGCTCATTTAATCCTGAAAATACAAAAGGAAGACAAAAACACACTTTTTCCAACATTAGTACTAAAAAAGGGTTAGTTTTATGCCACATTTGATGTAATTTATATGTTGCATTTTGCACAAATCATTATCAATTCCCATTTCCACACTGGCATTTCTAACTGTTGCAGCAATCCTGAGGGTTTCTGATGTTCAGCTTTAACTTGTGAACAAGTTAAACATTTAGAAACATAGGCTGCTATATCCTTTTTCATTCCTATCCACCAGAATTCTTCCTTAAATCCTGATACATTTTATCATTTCCAGGATGCATCGTATATTTGGATTTATGGGCTTCTTCTAATATACGATGACGCAGGTTCCCTGATTTAGGTATCCACATTCTCTTTTTATGGAATCACCAAATTCCATATGTTCCTTGTTCTAATTCCTTAATCATTCCTTTTAATTTTTCAGTATCATCCTTGATTATGGATTCTTGTACTTTTCTAATTTCCAGGATGCATCGTATATTTGGATTTATGGGCTTCTTCTAATATACGATGACGCAGGTTCCCTGATTTAGGTATCCACATTCTCTTTTTATGGAATCACCAAATTCCATATGTTCCTTGTTCTAATTCCTTAATCATTCCTTTTAATTTATCAGTATCATCCTTGATTACGGATTCTTGTACTTTTCTAATTTGATCATTTAAATCTACTTGTAGATTTAATTTAAGAGAACGTACCCTTTTTGGTTTTTCATGATACTTTCGACTTAAAGCATCAGCCACTACATTTGCCTTTCCTGCATGATACTTGATAATACATCCATCCAGCGTCTCTGTCTCATATTTAACTCTTTTTTCCCGAAAACATACCTTAAACTTTTATGATCAATGAATATTGTAAACTTACTACCATAAAGGTAATGTCTCCAAATCTTAAGGGCAAAAATTATAGCTCCTAATTCCAAATCATGGGTTGAATAATTCTCTTCATGATTCTTAAGTTGTCTAGATGCGTAAGCTATAACCTTTTGACGTTGCATCAACACGCATCCATAACCTAACTTAGAAGCGTCACAATACACTACAAAGTCTTCGGTTCCTTCTAGTAATGCTAATATGGGTGTGTGGGTTAATCTTTGCTTAAGAATTCTAAATGCTTCTTCTTGTTTTGGTCCCCATTCAAACTTAATGGATTTACAGGTTAGCTTAGTTAAGGGAATGGCTATTCTAGAAAAATCTTGAATAAATCTTCTATAATAACCGGCCAATCCTAGGAAACTTCTAACCTCGGTTGGTGACTCAGGGGTTTTCCATTTGGTAATCGCCTCGATCTTGGTTGGATCTACATGAATTCCTTCATGGTTGACTAAGTGTCCAAGAAACTGTACCTGTTCTAACCAAAACTCGCAGTTTGAAAATTTAGCATAAAGCTTTTCCTTTCTTAGTAAACTTAGAAGTACGTGCAAATGCTTTGCATGATCCTCCTTACTTTTAGAGTAAATGAGAATATCATCTATAAAGACAATTATGAATTTATCCAAATATGGCTTACATATTCGGTTCATCATGTCCATAAATGTAGCGGGGGCATTGGTTAAACCAAATGGCATGATAGTAAATTCATAATGGCCGTACCTTGTTCTAAATGCGGTTTTAGGAATGTCCTCTTCCTGTACCTTTAATTGATGATATCCTGATCTTAAATCGATTTTAGAGAAAAATCGTGCTCCTTGCAATTGATCGAACAGATCATCGATTCTCGGTAATGGGTACCGATTCTTAATCGTGACCTTGTTCAATTCATGGTAGTCGATGCACATACGCATTGATCCGTCCTACTTTTTGATGAATAAAATCGGCGCTCCCCATGGTGATGAGCTTGGCTGTATGAATCCCTTCTCCAATAATTTGTCTAACTGTTTCTTCAATTCCTGCATTTCGGCGGGTGCCAAACGGTAAGGTGCTTTGGCAATTGGTGCTGTTCCTGGTAATAGGTGGATTCTGAATTCAACTTCTCTGTCTGGTGGTAGTCCTGGTAATTCTTCTGGAAAGACATCTGAAAACTGAGACACTACTGGAATGTCTTTTAGTTCTTTTCCTTTAGTGTTAGTGATTATAGAAATCAAATACACTAATGATCCCTTTCTTATACAACTTGCAGTTTTCATCACAGAGATGAATTTTGTGGATCTAGATGGTTTATCTCCTTTAATTGTGATCTTTTCACCCCTTGGTGAATTTACTTGGATTGACTTTTGATCACATAAAATACTGGCTTTATTGGCTATTAACCAATCCATTCCTAATACAATATCAAATTCTGCCAGATTCATTGGGTAAAGGTTTGCAATAAACTTTTGATTTAAAATTTCTATTCTTGCTCCCTGCAAGATTTCAGAAATCCTAACCGTTTCACGATTTGCTGTCTCTACTAGACATTCTTGTGAGAGTTTAGTTAATGGTTGATTGAGAAGTTTGCAAAATGAAGTATTAATAAAACTTTGGTTCGCACCAGAGTCAAATAATACTTTAGCAAAAACATCATTAACTACAAACATACCGGCTATGACGTCTGGAATCATTTTGGCTTCATCTGCAGTCAGAACAAATGCTCTAGCATTTTTAGTGTTCTTGTTGTTCGCAGCTGGAGCCAATTTCGGACAGTTTGGCTTGATGTGACCTTTTTCTCCACAGTTGAAGCACAGTCCATTACTGGATTTCCTCCTTCAATCTTCTTCCTTGTGTCATGTCATCTTGTAGAAATTGCAGTGAGTGGAGCATTTCCAGAATGCTTCTTTTTGCAGGCTTTGCAGTATGGTGCAGAGGTAGAACCTATATTCCTACGGTTGGAATTCCCAGAACAGAATTCTTGGGTAAGCCTTTGAGCTAGGTTTCTCCTCTGGTCTTCTTCTCTAGTACGGATTAATTCATCTGTCAAGATATTTGCTAGTTCTACAGCTTCTTCTATGGTTTGGGGTCTAGCTGCCTTGACTACATGCCTAATCTCCCCGATTAATCCCCAAATATATCGGGAGATTAATACCGGTTCAGGTGATGCAAGGGTTGGTATTATTCTAGCATATTCAAAGAATGTGATAGTATAACCTTTACTATCTACCCCGGTCATCCTAAGGTTCAGAAACTTATTTGCTATCTGTTCCTTTTCATTAGGAGGGCAGAATTTCCTTTCTACCATATTTTTAAATTCCTCCCATTCCATATTGTAAACCCTATCACTTCCTCTTGACTGGAGGATAGTGTTCCACCATTCTAAGGATGAATTTTTGAACAAATTAGAAGCAAACATTATCTTGTCTTCTTCAGCACATTTGCTTATTTTTAAAACAGCCTCAGTCTTTTCTATCCAGCATAAAGCTGCAATGGGTCCTTCATTGCCCGAGAATTCTATTAGTTTGCAGGACCCGAATTCTTTATAAGAACAACCATACGGCATGGTTCTTCTTCTTTTGGGAATGGGCACTTGAAGTACGGGTCCATTGTTTATGCTGTGTTCGGTTCAGTTGGTCACTTACTGCTATGCTTACTTTTATTATCCGCTCCCTTAACAGTTTGAATAATAAATGGCATTGCATCTATGATTCCTTGTGCCACTATGTGTTGGATGGCACTATTATCCACTTGATTTCCATTGTTATTGTTGTTCGGATTCTCATTATTCAGATTATCGTTATTCGGGTGGTTATCACTCTGGTTTTCATGGTTCAGGTTTTCCTGGTTCACTTCGTTGTCCATCTGAATTTTAAACATTTACCACGCATTAATATCACAAAATAATATTTAATATAGCCAATCACATGACACGCACTTTGGTCAAAAGCGTCGATCATTGCGACTTTACTCTATTTTTATATAATATGCATCTATTACAAACCAGTACTGGAATTAAAATTACAATACCGACTGAAATTTAAAGTTACACTACTAGTAGTAGCCATACATAGTTTTTTTTTTCATACACATACACACATATTTTATTATTATTTTATATTATTATTATTATTATTATTATTATTATTATTATAACTTTCTCTACCATTACTTCTACGGATATGGATTCATCCAGAAATCCATATTGCGCTCGTCGTACTTCCAGACGAGTCGCTCTCCCACCTGTCTCATCCTTTCACTATTCTCTAAAATTTCCTCACCAAATGTCCTAAGTTCTATTACGTTTTATGCACTCATTGGGGGTGCAAGTTCTAGGACTGGGTTTGAAATCTGAGGTGCGGGTTCCTGGTATGGAAGTATAGGGGCCTGGTATGGGTAAGGATTTTCTAGAATCTCCATAATGAATACATCATTATCGTAATAGGGATCTAGAGGGTCTAACCCTGGGTAGGCTCCTAGGTTCTGCATGGGCATGTCTTCGTGTATCTGGTAACGTTGCACATAGTCCCTATTGTCGTCCCACCACGGGTCGTAATTTGGGTCTAAGGGATTTAGTGCGGGTACCCTAGGTATCTCCTCCGGATTAAAATCATGCATTTCTACTTGATTTTCAGGGTTTTCTATCTCCATCGGTTGGTCAGGAATTGGTGGTTATGGTTGGGGTGCTAACATTTGTTCCAGATTAGGGTCAGCTGTAGTGATTGCTAAGATGTGGATGTTGGCTATACCCCTATTAAGCATATCCTGGGCATAGACATCGGTTTCTCTTTTGGCTGTGGCTAGTGCTCTCTGTTCTTGTAACTTTTTCATACGCTTTCTACGCTCATGTGCTCCCCTACTGAACCATCCCCTCTTTTTCTAAGGAAATGGCTCTTCAGATTGAGCCTTAAATACGAATATTGCTTCTTCCGTATCAGCAGAGTACCCCAAGAGGGCAGGTTGAGAAGAGGCACCTTCACTTCTAGGCGAACCAGACAATTGACGGTACGCGTCAGATGGCCCTTGGTCGCTCATACTGTAAACTAACAAATAGTCAAATAACACATATCAATAAAATACAATTATGCACGTCTTTCCGTAATTTATTTCCTAAAAATTTGAATTTTGGTGTCAGCAGAACATTTCTGTGGCTGAATCAGTGGCTTAGCTCTGATACCACCTTCTGTCGCAACCCCCGTCCCCTACACAAACCCAGGTACGGGCGGCCGCGGCCAGTTTCGGTGGTATCTGGTGGTTGTCTAATTTTGGCAGCGGAAATTACAACAGGACCGTAGTTAGGAAATATTTTATCAGAGTAGAATACCACATTTTCATAATATTAAACAAATGGGATAAAACCCAAGTTTTAAGTACACACATTTTCATAGGAGTAAATCCTATTTTTATTTAATAAAAACATCTATTTCTTTTAGGTAACTTTATTGCCACTTTTCCAAGCCTTCAGTGCTGTCCAGCTGGCTTCTATTTGGCTTTCACATTTTGTTACCTGAAACGCGTTTAAAAATATTTTATCAGTGGGAAATACTAGTGAGTGAATCCCAGTTTAATCAAGTTTAAATAAAGCCATTTTTCAGTATTGAGGTCGGTCTCGCAATTACATTTGTTTCCAAGTCATACCAATTACCACCCACGGTACTGTCAACCCGACTTGTGGAAATATTACCCCTCGCAAGGCAGTAATAAATTTTGTATACAAAACCCCAACATACCGACGATAATTGTATCCTTACAAATACTCAATAACTGTTTAATATATAATTAATCGTGTGAGATTTTGTAAAACAATTTGCAAAAAGGAGATTACTCACAAAAAGGTTTATACAAAAAGAAGGATTACTCACATTGCTGTCTTAGGTTTTTAGTAAGGATTTTCTGGGAATAATCTATAAATTACACAAATGCACACGTGTTAGTATAATAACCCATTTTAACATTAGCAATACCCTCCCCGAGACGGCATTCCAACGACTACGTCGGGCAGAACCACGACAGCCGTTACGGAACCCTAGATCAATCGGGCGGAGTATCTAATACGTATCCAGGGGTTATGATACATACAATGGAGCAGAACCTCGTTATTTAGGGGGATATTATACCCGAGTATAATGCCTACTATTAAGAAATTGAGAGAGAGATCGAGTGAATGAACGAATTTCGACTGAAGGCCCGATGCCCTCTTATATAGGGCCTGATTTTGGGTCTTACGTTGCCCGCGTAAGATATAGCAAAGGGCTACGCGGCCCGCGTAATAGGGGGTTAGGCCGTAGGTGATCCGGGTCACGAACTAGGTTCAACACGTTGCTGACACGTGTCAACACCAGGGCTCACCTGACCCTAGAGCTGTCGCGGCACGCGTAAGCTTAAGAGATGGCTAACGCGCCCCGCGTAAACTCCATTTTTCTTCTTTTTTAATTATTTTTAATGATAATTCATATTTTGGACTCGGTTTTCACATACGGGGTGTATTTATAGACATATAGGGATATTCTAATATATTTTAGGGCGTTTGTTTTGTGGGTTAGAAATGAAAATGTTTAGGCTCAAAGGGGTTAACTAGGGGGATTTTGGGTAGGTGGTAAAAAGGAAAAAATAATGGTGTTGAAAGAAAAAGGTTAGTCCTAATGCCTCCATCATTTACTTACTTGGGTTTAAGTTGGTAAGGACCGGGAATGTATCGTCATGGCAAGTTCTAGAGTCTTAAGAAACCAAGCGGCTATTCACACAAGAAACGAAAGATGAGCATTTAGTTTTTAAAGATGTGTATTTATATGCTCAATTAAATGCTCAAAACTCACTTTTTGTAGGAATGGGTTTTTAATGTGATCAAGTATATATAATCAAATTTTAACTAGATTTGTCATGTCGTTTCATAATTTTCTTTATGTTGGTTCTTTTTATCACGACGCTATTGGTTGTAAATTTATAAAAATATAACCTTTTTAGAACTTGTTATTCCGAATTTAAACCAAGACAAGTAAAAAATCGAAAAGTTTTTGAAAAAATTTTGGGGTGTTTAGCGGTTCCAATAGAGTTTTGTGTAAGGCTTGTAATTAGGACTTGCAAAATTCAAGGTTTTAGCATCCCCCCCCCCCCCCCCCACACTTAAATTACACATTGTCCTCAATGTGTCCCAAAAATAAGTTTTTTGGTTGATTGAATGTGTAAAAAGGTGTGTAAAAACAAAAATTTATGTTACTGGGCGTCTGGACACGGCCCCGTGGTGACCGGGCACGACCCCGTGTTCAGATCGCTAGTAACAGAAGGCTGGGCACGGGGGCGTGTTTAGTGAGCACGCCCCATGTCCAGTTACCTGAACTGGGCGTTTTTCTGCAGACTCTTTAGCACGGGGAGTGTTGGCTGGGCACGGCCCCGTGCTGAACTTGCTGTAATGAAGAAAAAGTTGTCGGGTGTCTTTGTTTTTGTGCATGGGGTGTTGGTTCAAGCTTCCTTAGTATCCTTCACCATCCCGAGTGTGTTTTACCCATTACAACATCATCCAAACACCAAATAATTTCGAAAACCATCATTCATTAAATAGAGAGAGTTACAATAGGTCCTAATAAAAACATAAACTAAATCTTAGATAAGTAGGTCAAGAAACACAAGAAATCCCAAACCGCAAAGAAGTCCTAGCCTATAATTTATTTTAAGAGCAAAATTTCCGACAAAGGTAATTCCGTCGGTTGAGTGAGGCTTGAAGAACTTCTCCTCCGGGCATGGTCCCTCACACGTCGTTGAGCCATTCTTCTATTTCCCGAGGGAGAAGAAAGGCGGGCTCATTGGCATCATCATTTTGAGGGGGTGTAACTTCCACCGGAACTTCTTGTAAATTATCAAGAGGAGGTTCTGCGGGGATGTCATCCCACCCGGTGGGGTTAATGACTCCAAGTGCTAAGTTCCAATCCTCTTGGGGAAGGATTGGTTCCATGGGAGGTGTTACAAGAATGTTCAACCTCTGGTGCAAGAGGTTGATTTCTTGGAAACTATTTTCCAGCCCCACCGTCAGATAATTTATGCGGTCGATCAGGACCTCTTCTACGGATGCCATTTCGTCGAGAGCTTCTCGTAATGCCATCACATAGCGTACAAGAGTTGTTTCGATTGAAGGCCTTCGTTCCCTTCGGCTGTTCCTGGAATGTGCGAAAGAGGTTCCACTGTTTTGGCTTGACATTCTACGAAAATAAACCGAAAAGAGTTCATTTAAATGAAACAGTAACTCGGACACGGCCCCGTGCTCACTGAGCACGACCCCGTGTCCACTTCTCTGCCGATTTTTAGAGCAAGGAATCTTGGAGCTTTAAATTATTTTTCTGACTTTTGGAGCATTTTTAAGCAGAAATAACTTAAAACAATGTTGTAAAACTTATTTTTGGCAAGATTCCTTGAATAAAAACCTTACAAACATCACACTAAAGCTTGAAAACATGAAGGTTTTAAGCTTTAATGGAGTTTTTGCGAAGAAGATGAAGAAGAAGGCAATGGATAAAAGTAGAAAAGACAAGATGGTGATTAGGAACCTTCTTTAGAATATACCTAGTATGGTATGTGCGAAGATCCCACCAAATCTCTGTCTTTGGAATGGTCCAAGAGTGCAGGAATCTTGCTACATTTATAGAAAACGACAGCACGCTAGACACGACCCCGTGTACAGACAAGATTCTGACACTTTTTGTCCGTATTCTGACCAAAAGTCAGACGGGAATATTTTGGTGGACACGGGGGCGTGCTGACCTGGACACGGCCCCGTGTCTAGAGGCTGTTTATGAAGTTTTGTCTATTTTTAAGGATTTTCTCTGGATCGGGTGGTTCCTTACTGGACGGAACAACACCGAAGTGCCTGAGATACCTTAGTTGCCCTAGACTTAGACGAGAACGCAAGAGGTTATCGGTAAGGGTGATTCCTATGCTAAATGTAGGTGGACAAGTCCAACCCTTTCCCGGGCCCTCGTTAAAGAAGGTGTATGTCGAATCACTCAGGTCTATGTATGCATCGACGAAAGTCGATGGGGAGTCCTTCACGACACAATAGACACAGGGACGACTATCGCTCAAGTCTTCGCAAGAGTTAGAGGTGATTTCGGGAGCGACGATGTTGTTTTTAATCCGAATGTGATCTCAATAATTCTTCTTGGTTGTTGTCTTGAGATGAATTAGTTATGTCCATCTCAAGCTCTTTTATCCAATTAAGAATTAGATCTTCCATTTGAAATAATTCTTCAAGAAGCATTTCATCTAGAAGGGACGATTGAGAGCATTCGAAGGAGATATAGGGATTATTTTTACTCTCGCCCCTCTTAAGGCTACTGGAAAACTATGGGTCTATATAGTGGGGAGTGTAGTTTAAAAAATAACATTTTAAATCTTCACGAGTTCCACCACATATTTGACACCACGTACCATAAGAGGAGCGATAGTAAAAAAAATCAGTATCGCTCATGGCTGTGTCAGAAATTACCAACCGTCGGGATCTTACGGTTCTGTTTTCAGTATCTGATACTTGGGCACGGGGCATGTTTACCGGCAACGGCCCCGTGTTCGGCTACTGTCTGACTTAAAACAGGATTGCCAGTACCAAAGATTGGGCACGGGGCGTGTTCAGCGGGCACGACCCGTGCTGAGCTCTGCAGAAGCTGAAAAATTTATAAAAATCCTTAAAAAAATAGAAAAATAAGAAAACGATTAGGCTGTTGATTCCTAACTTTCTTAAAATCCTCGTGTCCCTGGCAACGGCGCCAAAAACTTGACGCGTGTCGAGTGTGATATATTTTTAACTATATTTTTAGCCCTTTTTAACACTTTAGTCAAGTTTTAAATTTATAAAACACGATATTCTACTAACACTAAACACACATACGGGCAAGTGCACCCATCGTGAGCGTAGTATAGCGTTGGTAAGATACCGAGGTCGTCCAAGGACACAAGAGCTTTTAATACCGGTTTATCCTCAATGTCTAATAAAATCAAAATTTTAGAAAAAGGCTTAAACATGAAAATAAAAACTAAAAATGCTGAAAATAAAAATAAAAATAAAAACAGATAGACAAGATGAATCACTTGGATCCGACTCACATTTAGTGTAACCTTTGATGTTTTCCGCACTTTTGCACTTTTTAAGAGATTATCTTAGTTATAGTAGTAGGCCCCTCTTTTGAAGGTGACGTTACCCTCAACCCAGTAGTTTGAGTCAGCAAGGATACAATCCTAAAGGGTTTGATTATTGAAAGATAATTAATTAAGTTATTAATGCGTAATGTGGTAGGCCCATCTTTTGAAGGTGACGTTACCCTCGGATAAGTGGTTTGAGTCAGCAGGGATACAATCCCAAGTAGCCGGGTTAATGTATTAATAGTAGTTTACATATGAGGGGATCAAGCTATTTGCACCCACGCCATCCAATACCAGTGGGTATTGAAGGAGGTCCTAGTAAGCTTGACCCAGGTCCTTGCAGGATCTATACACTGAACAAGGCAAGAACCTTACCAAACCATTCCCTTAACCCTCGACCAGGTAGCCAACATATCTCTATATAGGCCGTAGAGATATGAATGGTGTAAATCTTTTATTTTATATAGACATCAAAATAACACCAAGACACCACGGACAAATGATAAGGAAGTTTCACCTTCAACATAAGAAACTAGTTATTAAAGTCAGTAATACAAAACCAAATAAAAAGTGCGAAAAGATTAAAAAAACAAAAGTATTACACTAAATGCTTGTCTTCACCAAGTGATGTAAGAGACTTTGGCAAACATGGCCTTTGATTGTCAAGAACTCTTACTATCAATCTTGGATCCCGAGACTACTACACACACTCTATGATGGATGATGGATGATGGTGGTGGATGAGGGTGTTGTGATGGTGGTGGAGTGTGGATGAAGTGGGAGAGAGGTGGTTTGCCAAGGGATGCCTTTGAAGTTAACCAAGCACCCCTATTTATAGCCTGCATTGAAGCCCGGACACGGCCCCGTGTCCATTGGGCACGGCCCCGTGTCCATCCACTTTCTCTTTCTTCATTAATTGCAGTTTGTCTGCATTAGTTGACCACGCCCCCGTGTCCGCTGGGCACGGCTACGTGTGCAGAAGCGTATCTGCACTATCAAGATTTGCTTGGATTCTGTGAATCTTAGCGTTGACCACGGCCGTGCGGAGCTGGGCACGCTCCGGTGTCGGGGAATAGAAGCTCTACTCTTTTGTCCTCTTTGCAGGCACAGGGCGTGTTCGGCCTTCTGAAGTCTTGTTTTTGCTTGGGAAGATGCTGTCGAGGGGTCGGGCATGCCATGTTTATTCCTTTTCTTGTATTTATGTTAGATTTTGCCGTGTTTTTGCTTCTTTTGTTCATTTAAGCTCTTTTATCCCTGAAAATACAAAAGAAAGACAAAAGCACACTTTTTCCAACATTAGTACTAAAAAGGGTTAGTTTTATGCCTTATTTGATGTAATTTATATGTTGCATTTTACACACATCAACTACAATAGTTTTGTCAAAGAAAAAACACTAAAACGCATTTTACGCTGGGGGAAAAATCGTAATTTGATAGGGAAAAGAACAAAAACAATAGCAAAACTATAAATTTGAGCTGAGGGCAAAAACGTAATTTGACTATGAGAAGAAAAAAACAAAACCATGGAAAAACTGTAAATTTAAACGGGGCTAAATCGTAATTTAATTGGACCAATGGGGAAGTGTCAGGCAGCTACCTGACACTATTCCCCTCCATGGCATTTGTAGATATATAAAATTTTCCAACGTGACCGATAGTGTGAAAACTATGGGTGTAATGCTCCGCATTTTGTATTTTCCTTAATTAGAATGATGTAATCGTATTTCTATTTTTGGAAACTTGTATTCGTATTCATTCCCAACTTTGTAATACGAGACTTCGATCATAATGAAATTCCAAACCGATACTTGATATACATACAATTACTCATACATACATTCACGATACGCGAATTACACTTACGTACACGTTCCATGCTAAAAAACATGTCAAATATTGAAGTTGTAGCATGAAATGATATACATATGAAAGTCCAAGGACTAAAATGCAATAAACGAAACTGGGGTTGCCAAGAGAGGCGACGCGTCAAGCGACCCCTTCCCCTATTTGCCTTCGCGTGAGTCCACGATGGTCAATCCGCTGAAAGTTGTTTCCAATTCATGGACTGGTCATCTTCTCCTTCCCCAATCACCATACAACCTTCTTAAACACTAACCCCTAATATTCCATTATAAAACTAAGCATCCATCACCTCATTTTCACTTTTCCAACTTTCTTACACTCCCAAGTCAGTTGATATTGCAAGTTTTGGAAGAATTATCTAAGTTCTAAAGTGAGTCCAAACTCACCTTTCTTCATGTTTTCTTCATATCTTCTTCCACTTGAAAGCTTGGAACACCTCTAGGATTGTTTCCACAAGTTTACCATGGTAAACTAAGGTGGAACATCACTATTTTGAGGTCCAAACTTTCTGTTTTGGAAGAACCTTTATGTAAATCTTTATGAACTTGTTTATACTTATTCAAACTTACACCCAACCAAACCTATGGTTATAGAGCTTGATTAGGGTTGATTCTTATGAGTTTAGAGGTGCAAAGACCCTCTAAACTTTCTGTTTTGACAAGGCTTTAGACAACCTACAAGTGTTGAAACCATCCAAGCTCACCATCTTCAATATGGTGAGACTTGTGTTTCGATGAAAGTGTGAACCGCGGGAGCCTTGGCTTTCCAAACTAGTTCCACTACCTCACTTGCTTGCTTTTGTTATATTCATCCAAGTAGCTTCCAAGACTCAAAGTAATACAACCTCGCCGCACCTCCAACATTTGCCATGATAGGTATGGAACACCCAGGTTGATCTTACTTGGCTACTTGGAAAACTAGTTAGTTCGTAGTTCTTATTATTATTCATGACCAACTGGGTTATCAACTATGTTGATAACCTTGTGCTTTGGTGGATCCATATAATGAGGTTTAATGGATGTTAGTCATCCTACCTCCATGCTTGACTTACATGAACTATATGATATTAAATGATGGACTATACTATATAATATAAAATATATATATTTATGGCTGCAAGGAGATCGACAGTGTAATAGCTCACCGCCTCCGACGATGGTGGCCCGGCAAAATTGCAAACTTTTCAAGATTGTTGATGAAATTTTCATTAATGGAGTCTTGTAAAGGGTGGGAATAGGTGGATACAATTGGGTCTCTTTAGAGTGGGTAATTTAGATAGTGGGGGAAAGAAGATGAGTAAATTAATGGGTTTAGAGATGGGGTTTTGAAAAGCTGGAGAGTGGGTAGATGAGTGGTGGGTTTATGGGGTTTTCTTAGTTTGACTTTTTTATTTGACCATGGAGATTGAAAGTCGCCGGTTTAGGGTTTGGAGAAAAGATAGCCGAGGGTTGAGACTTGAGAGGTGTAGAAGGGGCTGGCATTTCATTTGGGATAAGTCCCACACTCCCGTTATGGTTTTCATTTTTTTTAACATTATCGTATTCTAAGCATGATGACGTGGGTACTCGGAGATCCCAGTCAGTAAAGTCAAAGTCAACGACAATCGCAAGAATAAAATAAAGAACGCTAAACATAAACTAAAAGAAAGAAGCTGGAAACTCCTGACCAGAAGCTGATATACCAAACAGCTGGTGACGGGAAGCTAAGGTTACTGTACAACCGTGGGACTTGAACTAAATAGGTCAAACTGATTAGACATCTCTCTACAACACATAAAGGTGTCCTCGTGACACACAAACCTGAAACATACCCAAAGAGACAAGGCTAACCCTGTAAGCAACATCAGGGAAGGATAAGCTTACCAAGACTAGAAGGTGCAAAGCTGGCATGAGGCTCCCTTGGGCAGAGCAATCTGGCTATAAAAGGAGGGTCTTGTTCCAGCCCAAAGTAAGTCAATCTCTTTCACTCTCACTCTAAAACTCTTATCCTTTCATTTCGCTAAGACTCTTAAGATCATTCTACTAATGTTCACGCCGGAGTCCAAACGCGGGAGGCCACCTCTTGCGTTAAGACTAACAGTGTTCTTTAATTGCAGATTCCGACCAAGGAGCTATCGTCTAGAGTTGATCCTGGACTTTACCCCTGCCATACTCATGTTGCTTTAACAAAGAAATTCAAAACAATTTAGTTTCCTTTACTTTGAGACCATAGATTAAATAAGGATATTTCATACAAAACATTATGATTAATATATAATAGTAAATCACTTTTTAATTAATTTCAAAATGTAAAATCCCATTATACTAATCTTTAAATATTAATAAATTCATAAAGAACATCAATCATCATCATTAATAAACAAGGCTTTATTAATGGTTACTATACGTTGGTATTTGTTATCGTCTCAACTTAGTTATTCTGTTTTACGATAATGTTTTACGTCTAGGTCTGAATTTGGCAACCATAAATTTTAAGACGGTAGAGGCAGAGTCATGCTTTCTTCGCTGTTCTTTCATCCTTTCTTCCAATTTTGCCCTCAATTCAATGTATACAGTAGTGTACCATAATGTGTTCCTTCCAATAGGCCTTCCATATCCTTCACCCGTTTCAATTCAACATATTGAATACTGAATGTAAACAACCATCTTGAATGGGAGAATCAACCATCGATGCTTCAATTTCCCTCCCCACTAATCAATTCTTATCTTCTCCCTAATCATTGCCGTGACCGTCGTCACCATCATTGCCACCCCCACTGCTATCATCTGAGCCGGAACTGCTGAAAGAAAACCCTAATTTAGGGTTTATATTGTTGGTCTATCCTCGTTCTAGGGTTCCAGGCAATTGTAACATACGATTCCATTTTCATATTGAATGTAATTGAAGACGGGAATTGATTATTTGTTAGTCTTCATTGTTCTACTTCACCCCCAGTTTTATTTTTGTATATCAGGTAAATGGTTTTTTTTCAATTTTAGATTTGTGTTAATGATTTTTTATTGTTATGATTGGTTCTTTGTAAATAGAATTAGAGTTTCATATAATTGAGTTGCGATCTTGTTCTGTTTTGGACCTTTGGTGAATACTATTTCATATGATTGTTGCTGATATAAAGTTAACCAGAGGCAGATATGAAAATAAACCAGAAGCATGAAGAACCTCACTATATTCACCTTTTAAGTATGTGATGAAAATGTCAACAATGTGTGTACATTAAGCTAAAGTTTGTGTTTTATTCTTGAACATTAACTTTAACCAACTTAAAGTCGTGACTTTTTAAATCTAACAAACTCTGTTCTTTGATCTACCACAAAATGCTTGAACATGATAACATTGGGGATGAGGTGAATATCGACAACGACCGGATTTTCATTTACTACTCTAACCATGGTGGTCCTGTTCAGTGGCGGATCTAGTATTCACGCCAAGCCGTAACGTTTTATAAATAAGCCGTAACGAAATCGAAAAAACATCAAATTTTTCCAAAATTTACACTAAAAATGTCAAATTTTTCCGAGCCAAGCCGTAGCGGAGGCTACCCCCCGGTATACACTAGGTCCGCCCCTGGTCCTGTTGTTCTAGGTTATTGACTAACTCCTTTAAAACTGAAATAACTATATTATTTTTATGGTAATTTTGTAACTTTTTTCAGGGATGCCAACCAAACTTTACCTGTATGCAAGCTAAAAGAAATGGTTTTGGTGGCATGCGCTTCAAAGAAGGTGGGAAAAGATGGTACTTATGAATGGATTGTGTTTTATCTCAAACGGGTCAAATAAAGATGGCATAGTTTCAGTTTATAGTTTGATTTTTTATTATTAAATTTGGCCGGGTTTATAATCTGTATCTCTGTTTTGGCCCAACCCAACCCGACCCATGTTCAAAGAATCGTGTAATAGATGAGCATATTGAAGATGAAATATAACTTTTTAATCATGTCACACACCCTATTAAGTCACTAAAGAAATCCAAAAGATTTGTACAAACGACCTAATGGTTTGACCCGGCGGCTCAGGTTCAAAAAATGGTATATAAGATGGGTGATATAACTTTATTATTCATGTCTCATACTCTATAAAGTTGTAAAAAATCAGGAAATTTTTCACAAACTACGTTTTGGATCGAATCGACCCGGCCCATGTTCAAGGAATTGTGTAAAAGATGAGCATATTGAGGGTGGAATAGTGGTCCCATGAGAAGTTATAGAAAGGAGGATGTGGGTTTCATGGACATGCAAAGCTTTTAGAAAGTATACATATGTTAAGGTACATTACATATCTTATTTCTTCTTTTTTTATATTTGCACATTGCATAAATTTAAGTATTTGATCCCGATTGAATTACATGTATATTTCACAATTCTAAATAGACAGAGGAAGAAGTTGCGAAAAGAAAAGTTAAAGGGGATAACACGAGACGACCCACCATAAATGTGCCCTGGGTCTTCCAGAGGTATTCATATTTTCAAGTTATTATATGCTGAATTCAACAAAAACTAACTGATTATTAAAATCTGAAGTTGCAATAATCAGTAAGTGTTTGGGTAAAGTTAATAAGTTATTTTCTTTCTAATTACTTAGGAAAATATTATAAATTTAGAGTAGCAGGTAAGATGCTTCTTAAAAATTGATCAAAATGTAAGAAGGTACATTTTAGCATTGGGGGCAGCGTGCTATATTTTGGTTCTTGTTCATTTTTATATATATACTATTGTTTTTTTAAATAAGGTACATTTCTTTTTATCCATTTGGCCCTTTACTTACCTTAGTCAATTTCATAGTAGTTGCAAAAAAAAAAATATTTATCGAAGTCTGAATAAAATTTACTTATTTATCCCTGATTCTATTTTACCTGTAACTGAGAGACTATTAGTTTGTCTCACAATCAGTCATTTTTGTCTATATTATTAAAGGTCTGGGTTTTCATTACTTTCTAAATGCACACTCAATCAATTTTTAAAAATGAACATTTGTTATAGTTTTGACCCACAGAAATGAAAAGTTAGATATGCATAAAGTCAACTGTTTTTCTAAAGCAAACCAACTTTTCTTATGGAGATGGTTTGAAAATACCAAGTAGCAAACCATTGGGTACTTCTGCAATTAGGAACAAGATCATGGGTGTTTCTGATGGTGTGTTATAGGGTGGTAATATGGGGTTAGTGCGACTCGTGGTTATGGTGGCGGTGGTTTCCTCAGACGGGATGTGGAGGAATAATGGAGACACGTCTTTGGTTTCGCCTTCGCCAAATGAGAGTTGTGGGATTGTGAGGGGAAGAAAACGTGGGGTTTGATCTTTTGGTATTGGACATTTTCATATATTTGCTTTCAATGTTGTTGATCACACTATGTTCATCTTGATCTTTCGATCTTCATTTCGCGTTCGAATTGTGCTTCATTTTAGGTTAATTTTGTTTGTACTCTTGGAACTTTTTTTGGAATTTTAGTTGTAAATTAAGATCTCTGAACTGGTTTCAGTAATTTTGGATTCCAATTTAGTATTGTATTTGGGGATTTTATCTCAGATTTACCTAGGCCAATTATGTGGTCTAAGTTTAGTATAACAATGATTTGATTTTTGATGTTAGTATGGAGAAAAGGTTTAATTGAAATGCAAATACATATCCAATTTAAAGTTGAATGTCATGTTGAACATTTTACTGTAGTGGATAGTTTTTATTTTAAAATTAAGATCAAATCACTAAATTTCAAATTAGTATTGATAGTTGGATCTATAAATGGGGCAAATTTTAGTTTAAATCTTGATTTATATGTTATACAAGTTACCAAACTCTAGCAATTAAGTTGCTCCCAGTATAGGCACGAGTTGAGCTACAACCAGAGATGTAGTTAATGGAGGAAGTCTTGTCACTGAATTAAATTTTCAGATGGCTTCACTGATTATTTGTTTGCGATTTATCAGTTTTAGGAGTTTTAGATATTGTTGTGGTAACTGTGCTTGCCGGTTAAAAGAACAGAAGCGTTGGACCCGACAGAAGTTACAGAAACATTAGGGTCATGTCTGTCTTTTAAAGGTATGAAGGTCAAAATATTTACTTTCTATGTTTGACCAAAATTTGTTAAATCCAATGACTTGTAAGTTGTAAACCTATGGAGATTTTGGTTCCAATTGCCTACATCATCAATCCAGCCTTAAACATTGGAGTGTTTATTTTTAATATATTTCGATCTGATTTATTTTCACGGTTCAACGCCATGTCGTAACGTGTGGGTGCATTTACTATACTATATAAAGGATTTGAGACGGGCACTATGTGATATCACACCAATTGTTGACTCCGCCGCAACGCGCGGGTTCCCACTAGTATTACTATAATCTTTTAAATATAAGTGACCTGAATGTAACATGAATGAAACATGTTGTATGAAATTCAAGTTTCAGTTAAACTGAACAATTATACAATTAGGTTATTAGTTTGTAAGTTTATATACTATTACTTCATACACTTATTTAATTTAAAAAAAATATATTTACCACTAAACTGTAACAAGAAATACATATATGTTTACATTAGGTGATACTAGTTTTATTATAAAAGATTAACATTTATATTAAATTAATACTACATTAGAACACTTGATAAAAATTGAGTGATTTTGAAAGACTTAAAAAATTTTAAGTGACTTTAGTGGAAGGCTTGAGAAACTTGTTTACTATTGTATGAAATTTTACATATTTTTTTCCCAAACAAAGTTTTCTAGAGATAAAGTCTTGTCTTATTCATACATATGGTTAATCAAACATGCATAAACAGTATATGTACATACATAGAGAAGGGAGGGAGGAGATCACAAAAAGATATACAAGTATACAACATTTAACTCTACGCATCCATATAGTGAGCTAAAACTCAAACCATCAAATAATTATTAACCAAATAAACTACTTTTTTTTTACCTTTCCTCATGAATCGGACGAAAAAAGAATACATAGTGATTCTTAGACCGAAAGAGACATTAGAGGAAGATCTCAATCATTCATTCGAAATAATCCAAGGGTTAAAAAGTAGTTTAACTGAATCCTAACAATTTAATAGTTCTCTTCTTATCTAAATTTAAAACAGCTGAAGCATATTTCCTTTTCCTTCCGAAGATGACCCCGGATCATCTATCGAATTAGTCATCATCGATGTACTTGAATACGACCCTTGCCAATCCTTTCGATTCAAGTTAGATTCTTGGTTAACTTTTGTTATGGATGTCACAAGCTTAGCCGGGAAGTTCAAAAGTGCCTTAGCGCCTCTCATCTCAAACGCCGCGCGATCATAAGCCAACGCAGCATCCTCAGCCGTTTCAAACGTCCCCAACCATACTCTCACACCTTGTCGATTGGAGTCACGAATCTCGGCTGCAAACTTACCCCATGGACGACGCCTCACCCCTCTATAGTGCCTACTCTTTGTTATCACGCGTGTTGGATCAAGGGAACTTTTGGAAACACTAGGGTTATTTCTCGGATTGGGGCCAACCATCGTGTTGGCTTCGTTTAGAACTTGATAGATCACCATATCTTGCGAATCGTCCTCGTTTAAGGGTAACTCATTACCGTTGGTTGTTGGTGCCATTTCTCTTTCTTTGTGGGATTTTTCTATGGTAGCATGTTGAATGTCGTATTTAAAGTTAGTTTTTGGTGCGTTGTTAATAAAAAAAAAAATACAAAAATAAGGTAGAATAGTTGATGGGTGTTCTAGAAGCATGATGTCTTGCCGGGTAACCGGAAGAAAATTCCAATATGGGCATGTTATAGAAAAATAAAAAATGGCCATTACAACCTTTGATGTATGTTAACAAAAAGAATTCATATAAAAATATTTGTATTTTTTATTAAAATAAGTAGACGTTAAAACTATTTTCAAAAAGTAGTTATTTATTTATTATATACATTCTTAACAATATATTGTGATATGATATAATAATTTGACCATTATGCAAAGTCAACTAATTTGTTAGTTTTGTTTTGGTTAGTTTGGTGTGGTTGGTTATTATCAAATTACACAAAATAATATCCGGCGTGTTTAATACATGATTAGCTATAAATAGATAAGGTTACATTTTGATGCATATAATCTCACCATTTTTATTTTTCCAAATATTATTTGAGTATGAAGCCACCTTTTATAGTTATATACATTGATATACATCATCATCATCATCATCATCATCATACTCTGTAAATCCCACCAATAACAAAGTAAAGCAAAAGTACGGTCTGAGGAGATTAAGATGTACACAACCTTACCTCTACTCCGTAGGAATAGAGAGGCTGCTTCTAGTGAGACTCCGACTTGATAGTAGTTTTGCATCAAGCCTTGAACATAAGGCACATAACACTCAACAATCAGGATAAAGACCGATTAGGGCATGTACCCTTTTGTCTTTTATCTATCAACGCCACCACATGATGCATGATTAATCGTCATTAGCTTTTAACGTTATTTTCACGAAATTAGTAAAATAACGTTAAAATTAGTGCATTTTCACTTTTGCCCCCCCACCCCCCCTCGATGACCTACACATATATACATTATATACGCATACCACAAGCGAGACGTAACATTGATAAATATTATTAAAAATATATGGTCATAAAAATGAGTGAAAAGTTGGGATGAGCTCGGTACCGTCCGGTACCGAAAGAACATGTACCGAAAATCCTCAAAAGTGTGTACCGGTACCGAATATACCAGGTTCGGTACCGGTACGGTACCGGTATTTGAGGGTAAAAACCGGTAAATACCGGTACCGAACCGGTACCGAAAATGTCAAAAGTCGATACCGAATCGGTACCGAAAAAGTACCCGGTTCGGTAAATTCGGTACCGGTACCGGGTCCATTTTGCTCAACCCTAGTGAAAAGGCAGCAAATTAGTCAATTTAGGCGTCCAATTGCTGAGGAGAATTCAACGTTTCTAGAGGTGGCAATCGGTAAGCCATGACCTCATCAGTTTCATAATCCCTTCAATACTTTTCATTAAAGTCGTATATGAACCACACCGAATGGATTTATAGATAAAGTATTAACCAGATGACAACGACCATAGACCGTCACAAATGTCACTGAATATGGATGCTAAAAAGTGGTTGACATATATATAATATAGGGTTAAGTTATTATATAAAGACTCCTAATTATAAGAAGTGTAAGAAGACTTTATAGAGTGACAAATGTCCAAAAACCTAAACCCACTACACAATCACCCAAAACCTAAACATTCACCCTCACCCCATCCCACCACCACCCAAAAACCTAAACCCCCCACCCCTCTCCCAGTGTATTAGGTTTTTGGGTGGTGGTCGGTGTTTAGGTTTTTTTTTTTTTTTTTTTTTTTTTTTTTTGTTTTGTATAGTGGGTTTATTTTTAGGAGCCTTTGTACATTTTTTTTTAACAGAAAACTTTATTAAACGAGCAAGTCCTCAAATAAAGGACCGCTAAAAACAACCTTAAAATGTATATACAAAGGGAACTTCACCCACTCTTGCCACTCAATATTTTTAAGACTAGAACGATGTTTAAGCCAAAGATACGTCATCGACTTTACAATCGCTACAACCTCTAAAACTCTAGGTGAAGAATCCTGGAATACCTTCTTGTTGCGCTGCTTCCACAATGCCCAACTTGTAACCATAATAATACCCCGGAGTATCTTCTTGCCCCACTTAATCATCTTCAACGAACTCGGGCACTTCAACAGGTCGTCAATAGAATCAATGCTAGACGGGAGAACTTGACACCAATTCCATATTTTACTCCACACCGCATATGCGAAACCACAGCCAACAATTAAATGGTTCACCGATTCCTCATCTGTGTCACACATCGGACATGACCTGTCCGTGATCTCTATCCGCCTCCTTACCAGAGCCAAACGGGACGGGATTCTGTCCTTTTCAATCCTCCACATCAAAAATGTTAACTTCAATCGGCACCCACGTCTCCCACCTCATAATCTGGTTCAGCTGCACATAGCGGTCCTTTCTCATCCATTCTTTGACAGCTGCAACCGCGAATTGCTCACTTCTATCCGTCCCCCAGACCCACGTATCCTTGTTTCCTGTATACCGAACCTGAGACAGCATCCACGAGACATCTTGCATCTCCGAAATGCTTTCCACAGTTGAAGCATTCAGGTCCCAACTTTCATCCACCCCCATTGTTTCACTGATCGCCTTCAATCTATCCTTTACTAAACAGTTTTTTTGGCTTTCCAAAGAATATAAATACGGCCATCTCTCCATTAACGGAACCATTCCAAACCAAACATCCTTCCAAAACCTTATGCGTTCACCATTCCCAAGGTTACCTCTAATAATTTTATTTAGGCGTAGGCCGTTGATTAGGAGATTGTCCAAGAACACTACAATCGACTTCCAACACCCGGATAAAGCTTTTTTAACAGGCAGAAACGACCATCTATTACGGCCCCCGTGAATGCTTAGAATAACCCTCCTGCACAAGCCCTCATGATCACTTTTAAACCGCCACGCCCATTTAACTAATAACGCCGTGTTAACATCCGACAACTTAGATATACCCAATCCCCCAAGCTTTTTTGGTCTAGTAACCACCTCCCAAGAAACCCAATGCATACCTTTTCCTTCTCTACACCCGGACCAAAGAAACTTTTTCATCAATCTTTCAATAGCTTCAATCACCGCAACTGGGGCCTTATACCACGAAAAATAATACACTGGGAGACTCGCAAGCACCGATTTAACCAACGTGAGCCTTCCACCTATAGAAAGCGTTTTTGCCTTCCAAGATTGGAGCCTATTACGTACCGTGTCTAAGACCGACTCCCAATGTGTAATTCGATTCATATTAGGTCCCACTTTTATACCGAGGTGTAACACCCAAAAAACGGGTTTGGTAATCAAACCACGTTAATATTGAAGACGGGTAAAATACCGTTAGTGGTGAAAATTTACCCGGTGAGTATTGGGATTTAATTAAATAAACCTAATATTAATTAAAAAGGGAAATAAATACTTTTAGAAAATAAAGTATTTAAAAGGCCCGAGTTCACGGAACTTAAAATAAAACGGGTTATAACTCCCGGAACCCACTAAGTCAACTAGGAATTTTTAACCTAGTTAGCTAATTGATTGAAAATAATTAAGAAAAACTTGACTAAGTTAAGTTTCTAGTTATAAATAAGGAATTAGAGGGACTAAAATGGACAAACTAGTAAGTGGGATTATTAATAAGAAAAATGGACTCAAAACACACACTTGGTGTGTGTTTCTGGTCGAGTTCTTCATAGGAGCCAAAGGAGCTTCTAAGCTCAAACCCTAGTTCATGCAATTCCAACAAATTAAAAGGGCAAATCAGTTCCAAATTGACATCCAAACTCAAATTAGTGATCACCTTCGCGAAAGGATCATAAGGTATGCCTAATTTTGTTATTTAGTTTCATCTTGAGTTCTAGATGAACATGAGAAATCGAAAATTAGAGCCTAAATGTTTAACGTTTGGATGAGGTTAGGAATGAAATCATGTCTAGGAGTAAACCCTAGTCAATACTTTGTTAAATTAGTGTTCAAAGTTATGAAATCGTAATTATCAATTATTGTGTTTAATGGGTTTTGTAGAAGCATGATGAACCCTAGAATCATGATTGTCAAACTAGTGTTAATAGAACTCTATGAAGTTAGTTTTGATATTGAAGTGTTAATTAGACACTAAATTGGGAAAAGATGGTAAATTGGTTAAATAACTAGTCATGAAACTTGATTTTCAAAATTTATAAAAAATCATGCTCATTAGGTGTTTGATATAATGCCTAAGAGAAAGTTAAAATGTTGAAATTTCGAGTGAAACACATATTTGGATAATATGGCAAATTAGGCGAAATAAGAAGCGATAAGGGTTCTAAATATGATGTTGATTTAGAATTAATTTCACATATCATATGGTTAGAGGTAGTTAAGTAGTAGAAAGTTAAACTAACCAATGACGAAGTCGAATATTGATTTCGACATAGAAAATACTTAAGGTGGAATAGTCGTATTTGTTAATGACTAATCTAACCACCTTGTGAATGATGATGATAGTTTGATGCTTAACGAGCTAGGTGGAAGTTTGGGGACGAAGTGGGTCAAACGAATCAATAAGGAAAAGAAAAGCATAGTTTGGATGCGAGGTAAGTAAAGCTTACACCTTTTGTAGGATACATATTTATTTTATGAGCTATAAAATACGATAAAGGTAATATCCGAAATATGGGTTCCGACACGATGTGAATACGGGTCGGAATAAATTTAAATGATAATAACCATGGTTAATTGTAAAAAAAAGGGGTAAAATGAGAATTTTAGTCAAGTGTCGACTAATGTAAATTGAGGTTAAAAGGATACCCATGGCGTAAGCCAAAATGGGTTAAGTATGTAAGAAAAAGAAATTACGAAAAATAAATCTTGGGGTAAAATCCGAAATGGGTCGGATGCATGAATTAGATATTTTATCACCAAGTTTTTATAAATATCAATGTTTGGTCATTTAGGCTGAACGGGTCAAATGGTAATATTGACACCATTTGACAAAATCGACTAATGGGTTGTCAAGTTATATGTTCACAGGAGCGAATAGATATTTGGATGATTGTGTCGCCATAAAATATCGGCTAATAAAAGCGGGGTATAAAACGGGTCTATATGTTGACTCGAGCCAGGTACGCATATTTGGATTTATAGTTATTAGCGATATTTTGGTCAAATATTAGTGAAAGTCCTTCGTCGTAAAATAAATGACTAAAATTGACCAAAAAGCCCTTAATGGGTAAATTGGGCAAACGACCCATATGGGTTATTTATGAACTTGTATGGTTGATGTGTGCTAAACAAACTACTAAAATTAATTACTTTAGACTATCTAAGCTAGACACTAAAAAGCTTTAAATCTAGACTCGACCTAAACCACACAATCGGCAAGTGTACCGATCACTGTAGTATGACCTAAGGAAGTCCGGATATCGAACCATGAGACTTTATTAATTACGCTAACTAGACTCTAATAAACTCTGACAGACACAACTCAAACTGTTTAATTGTTTGGGGGGGGGGGTGGGGGTTACTGAAAATCTAAGGAAATCTATTAAACTAATTATTAACTAAAACTAAGCTAATACGAACTAATATGAAGACTTTTTCTTAGATGATGATGAAGACCACCTAGACTAGAATCTTGGATTGATTTTAAGAATTTACCAATTAAGTTAACCGCATGTTTTATGGAACCGGGATCTTGTGATACTAAACCTATTAAGACACCAACTAAGTCCCTCAACCCTTCTTGAGGTGAAACTTATGGCACTACCTAGGCCGTTAATCCTACCGGTTATTAGACTTCCTTCCGGTTATCTAATTATTGTGTAAGTACCCTAATATTGACCTACTCTTTTCCAATTATAGATCTAGGGTAGTTTGAGTTTCCTAACTTGACTTGATAGACTAATAAACCGACGGGGCAACTAAGACACGACTTTTTCCAAAGACTGTTTAAAGCAATTCGCCGGGTAAGACCTACCAATAGCCCTGCACCTTCCAGCTATTAGGAATAGTAGAATACTGAAATCTAGCAAATTATTAACTATCACTTCTAAGGTTTATTAGCCAATTCACCCTAAAGGTCAAAGACACAAGGTCAAAGATCTAGCATGAACCTATTCCGTAGCAGACAACCACCTAGATTCACATGAAGCAATTGATAATAATTAACCAAATTAAAGTACGCATACACACCAATTTAATAAACCAAACCTCTTACAAAACACAATTAATCCATAAACACATGCAATTAACTAAAAGGTTCAAACTTTATTCAAATCCATTCATCATAGTCTAGGCGGTTTAAACGTTTACCTAAGCATGTTAATCAATGAAAGCAAAACAAAGTTGTTTAAATAAGAATTCATGGTTACAAGTTTCGAAAGAGAGAAATCAAACAAACAAGGAACTAAAGAACCCGTGCAAGTCTTCAATCTTCCAACCGAACTCGAAACAATGATTCCCGTGATCCAAGCTCTTCAAACGCAACACTTCAATCTCCAAAATAAGCTCTTGGACTTCACAAATTCATAACTAGGGTTTATTTTTTAGTTTATGATGAATATATATGATTTTCCACACCAACCCTTGAATTATTTCGAATTAGACTGCCAGCTACGTCCTCTGGCAGGGCGCGACCCATACAGGGAGTGGGTCGCGGGGCGCCACCTTGTCTCTTCAAACGTTTAATTCCTTCAGTCTCTCGCCGGGCTCGAGAGACTTGCTTAATCTGTCACGGGGCGCCAGAGAATGATTTTCCAGCTTTTTAACTTCATTTCAGCACCCCGATCTTTCCAACACGTTCCAGGACTTGACGTTTCAGTATTTTGGCTCGTTTTACTCAGTTTCCAGCAAATTTAAGCATCAAGACCTGCGAAACACGATTGGATCAATAGTATGCACATTCTAACGAAAACAAAACTAAAAATAACGGAAAACTATACAAACTTTACACGAATAAAGGATGTATATTGCAATACATCAATGGTAATTATGGAATATAGGTAGATACTTTATATGAGGAAATGCAAAGTGCGAAAAGAGAAGAGTGAGATTAATGCATAAATGCATAAGACCTTCTAAACGGGTCAAAACGGGTTACGCACACAACTTAGATATTGGCCGCATAACTCACAAATGTTATGAATTCAGGATAAAGAATTTGAGTTAGTTACATGAGCGTATGCCCCATGACTATTTCGAAATAAGTTCGCGATTTTAAATACAAACGGGTCAAAATGTTGAATTTAGAATTTTAATAGTTCGAATGTTGAATTTTAACTCCATATGATGGAGAATTAAATTACAAACGCGTAGGAAAAAGAATCGTGTAAAACAGACAAGTAGATAAAAAGTTATGGCATTTTGAAGTTGGAATTTGGTTAAAAACTAGAGCTGGGCAAAAATGCAGGTTTCAGTAACGAATCTGCTGGAAATTGGTATTTCCCACGCCACGCGACGGATCACAAGGTTTGGGTCGCGACACGCGATAGACGTCGCTCCACGCGACAAGCTGAGCAGAGTCTCTCGCGACACATGAGAGACATAAAAGCTGGAAAAATATTTTTGTTATGTTTGTTTGATGCGTAGAACTTGTTTAAACTCATTTTTAAGCTATCAAAACTAGCTTTTATGTTGGTTTTGAATTTAGGTGAACCTAGTAAGCTTCCAGATGAAGATCAAGCATGGACAAGAACCGAACACACGACCGAACAAAGCTTCCGCGTTGATCTGTTTTGTTTTAATTATAAGTGAATCTTGTAATCACTTGATACTACGTTTTGAATGTTTTAAATATGTTTGAATGTTAACTTGACAAAGTTTTTTAAAAGTAGCATTTTTGGATAAAATGCGTATATTTAATGTTAAAATCACGTTATATTGAGACGGGTCTTACAAGTTGGTAATCAGAGCTCATGGTTAAAGAGTAAAGTGTGTTCGGTTCAAGACTAGATCGCAAATCCGGTAAGTATATTCATATTAATGGTTTAGTATGATTAAAGTGTTGTGAATAACACATAGGGTTATCGTGTAATACATGTTACACCAATCAAAATCGATAAAGGATAGATATAGTCAACGAAATTACATGTGTTGACACGTATAGTGGAAAAACCTTGTATTATAATACAGGCGTTCATTAATGTCGAAATTACTAACTTTTATAAATGTTGTAGTTGAAGGACACTCGCATCTGAAGATAGCGGTAGTTTAACAAATGGCGGATCTGACGAAGCAACGGTCTGAAGTATGACAAGCAGAGCATGCTCAACAAGGACCTAATCCGGGTAACGATCGCGAACAAGATTAATGGCATGGAAAGCCCGTTAGGGCAAACATTACCAGGTGCACGTTTTAAATTAATCGCACAAATAGTAATATGCAACAAACACGTAGAGAATGACGGTTGCATATATAGGATAAAACTTGGAAAACCTGAATAGGATATCTATTCAGGATGAAGTTTCCAAGAAAAATTAAGTAGAAATAAGTATTATTCACGATGATGAATAACAAAACAATAATAGGATTAGTTCATATGGAAACTCGGACGGGAGTAAATATCCAAGTGAAAAATTCTCAACATAATAATATTGAGAAAGGTAACGATCACATTAACGAATGTGATTATATAATAGTTAGATAAAAAGGAAAACATTTTATATGTTCAAGAATGAAAAAGGTAAAACTACTAATTGATTAAATAGCAATTGGGTAAAGTTGTGCCAATTTAAATAAATGATATATAAATAAACAGAGACGTTACTTACATAGGGCGTGATGTGAAAATTATGAAAAGGTCATGCGTGTCATGTGTTGACCGCTTACTCTGGCCAAGTAAGTAGTGAACACATGATACCATTAACTTCTTATGATGGACACATTTACGTTCGATGTAATAAGGACGGGGTGAATGGGACGAACTAAAAGGTACCCAAATGAATCAAATAAACAAGATGTTTAATAATAAACGTAAACGTAAGTCGGATGACGGAAGCGTATTACGTTAGAATAACGAGCCTGAGAGAAGGGACAAAGATCAAAGTAAATGAAAATACAGACCGACTAATGAGAATGATAAGGCGTAGAGATAAAGTTTGACTGTCATAAGTGATGAAATTCACACGAACAAGTCAAACTGAATAAATATTGAATAAGGACTTCGTTGAATAAAAGCGATAGATATCGCTAAGACGACCAAACAAGTTAAAACGAAGTCTAAAACCATACCAAAATGGTTACTTCAAAGATGACTTCGGTAATGATACCCGATAGATGGGTAGGATTTAGAGCAATTACGTAAACCAAGAGACATGAACGCAGACCAGAAGGTCAAAAGACTCGGATTAGGAGTTATGACTAAAGGAAAACAAGATTTTGCAAACATAAATTTAGAAAATTACGTTCAACTATTTCAAAATTGAACGGGTCGAATAAGGAACGAAGTTTGACGTTCACAAGTGATGAAATTTCACACAAACAAGTCAAACGAGTTAAATTAAGAATGACGCTTGATAATGTAAGTAAGCGCGAACCGAATAAATAAAAGCACGAGATGTTAATAAATCTATATAAAGGGTTATGGGAAAGTATCGAAAGGAATAACGCAAACCAGTGAAACTGGAGAGTTAAAAAGATTAAGATAGAGAACCCGGGTAACGGGCTGTAAAGAAATATAAGTATGAACCGGATAACGGTAAGCGAAGAACAAACCGACGTGTAAATAATGGAATAAGTCATAGAGTCGGAAGAATAATTCGAAAGAAAACAAATGTAGCCTTAAACTACGGTCAAAGTCAAATGAAATACAAAAGAGAAAATAAATGATTCTAAACATAAAAAGGGTACATTGACACCATAAATGTATATACAGTTGAATAAAGACTCGAATAAAAGATGATATACGGGATCATCATAACCTACGGGATTATAAGTAGTGTTAAGGTCTAACGGGACCAAAAAGACCATTGGGTCACAAATAGAAAGAAACGAATTGTCGGGGTCTCACCTTAAAAAGATGGAAATCTAAGGAAAAATCCTGCGAAGCTAAGTGAAAGAATCTACGGGTCATTAATGTAAAGAAAGGAAACTGGTTGTAACTTCCCATGTAAAATAATAACGGAAGGTAAAATTTATATAAAAAGCGATGGGTTTCGCTAAGTTAACTGAACGGGTTAAAATGAAGAGATCATGAAAAGTTTAGTGGACAAAAGTGAAAGATTCCACTAAAACATCTAAACGGGTAGAAATGACAAAAAATTCACGATTATTAAATTGTGTTATTTCGCAAAAAGGGTGAAGACATTACCGAAATGACAACAGAAAGGAATAAATCCTTGGACGTAAATTCCTTGATATGAGAAATTGACAGGAGTTAAAGAGAAAACGTTAAACTAAAATTCAGTCTTAGTAAGAAATAACGTTTTAACAAATATAAATATTAAGAGAGGAATTGGAAAACAGAAAACACTAAAAGAATGGGTGCAAGACGATACATTCGAAAAGAAGATTTTCGATAAAGAAAAGTAATATGGAATATAACCACGTTATAGCGTAAACTAAGAAATGGGGACGATAAAAGTTTGTAAGCCTCGAGAAGGCAAGGTGGATATACCCGAGCGATGGGGTATAAGGTAACCGGTGACTAATAGGTCTAACCGCCAAGATAAGTAATCAATAAAGATAACATATACAAGCTGAAAGTAACGGCCCACGAGGCTTTACGCATGAAAGACGTACGCGTCAATATAAATAAAAACTTTTGACCGAAAGAAACGGGGGCCTTGAAAATGGAACTCGGTTCGTTTGATTAAACCAATGAACTACGTAAATAAAGTTTCGGGGACGAAACCTCTTTAAGGGGGTAGACTTGTAACACCCAAAAAACGGGTTTGGTAATCAAACCACGTTAATATTGACGACGAGTAAAATACCGTTAGTGGTGAAAATTTACCCGGTGAGTATTGGGATTTAATTAAATAAACCTAATATTAATTAAAAAGGGAAATAAATGCTTTGAGAAAATAAAGTATATAAAAGGCCCGAGTTCACAGGACTTAAAATAAAACGGGTTATAACTCCCGGAACCCATTAAGTCAATTAGGAATTTTTAACCTAGTTAGATAATTGATTGAAAATAATTAAAAAAACTTGACTAAGTTAAGTTTCTTGTTATAAATAAGGAATTAGAGGGACTAAAATGGACAAGCTAGAAAGTGGGATTATTAATAAGAAAAATGGACTCAAAACACACACTTGGTGTGTGTTTCTGGTCGAGTTCTTCACAGGAGCCAAAGGAGCTTCTAAGCTCAAACCCTAGTTCATGCAATTCCAACAAATTAAAAGGGCAAATCAGTTCCAAATCGACATCCAAACTCAAATTAGTGATCACCTTCGCGAAAGGATCATAAGGTATGCCTAACTTTGTTATTTAGTTTCATCTTGAGTTCTAGATGAACATGAGAAATCGAAAATTAGAGCCTAAATGTTTAATGTTTGGATGAGATTAGGAATGAATTCATGTCTAGGAGTAAACCCTAGTCAATACTTTGTTAAATTAGTGTTCAAAGTAATGAAATCGTAATCATCCATTATTGTGTTTAATGGGTTTTGTAGAAGCATGATGAACCCTAGAATCATGATTGTCAAACTAGTGTTAATAGAACTCTATGAAGTTAGTTTTGATATTGAAGTGTTAATTAGACACTAAATTGGGAAAAGATGGTAAATTGGTGAAATAACTAGTCATGAAACTTGATTTTCAAAATTTATAAAAAAATCATGCTCATTAGGTGTTTGATATAATGCCTAAGAGAAAGTTAAAATGTTGAAATTTCGAGTGAAACAAATATTTGGATAATATGGAAAATTAGGCAAAATAAGAAGCGATAAGGGTTCTAAATATGATGTTGATTTAGAATTAATTTCACATATCATATGGTTAGAGGTAGTTAACTAGTAGAAAGTTAAACTAACCAATGACGAAGTCGAATAGTGATTTCGACATAGAAAATACGTAAGGTGGAATAGTCGTATTTATTAATGACTAATCTAACCACCTTGTGAATGATTATGATAGTTTGACGCTTAACGAGCTAGGTGGAAGCTTGGGGACGAAGCGGGTCAAACGAATCAATAAGGAAAAGAAAAGCATAGTTTTTATGCGAGGTAAGTAAAGCTTACACCTTTTTTAGGATACGTATTTATTTTATGAGCTATAAAATACGATAAAGGTAATATCCGAAATGTGGGTTCCGACACGATGTGAATACGGGTCGGAATAAATTTAATTGATAATAACCATGGTTAATGGTGAAAAAAGGGGTAAAATGAGAATTTTAGTTAAGTGTCGACTAATGTAAATTGAGGTTAAAAGGATACCCATGGCGTAAGCCAAAATGGGTTAAGTATGTAAGAAAAAGAAATTACGAAAAAGAAATCTTGGGGTAAAATCCGAAATGGGTCGGATGCATGAATTAGATATTTTATCACCAAGTTTTTATAAATATCAATGTTTGGTCATTTAGGCTGAACGGGTCAAATGGTAGTATTGACACCATTTGAAAAAATCGACTAATGTTGGGTTGTCAAGTTATATGTTCACAGGAGCGAATATATATTTGGATAATTGCGTCGCCATAAAATATCGGCTAATAAAACCGGGGTATAAAACGGGTCTATATGTTCACTCGAGCCAGGTACACATATTTGGATTTATAGCTATTAGCGATATTTTGGTCAAATATTAGTGAAAGTCCTTCGTCGTAAAATAAAGGACTAAAATTGACCAAAAAGCCCTTAATGGGTAAATTGGGCAAACGACCCATATGGGTTATTTAGGAACTTGTATGGTAATTATGGAATATTGGTAGATACTTTATATGAGGAAATGTAAAGTGCGAAAAGAGAAGAGTGAGATTAATGCATAAATGCATAAGTCCTTCTAAACGGGTCAAAACGGGTTACGCACACAACTTAGATATTGGCTTCGTAACTCACAAATGTTATGAATTCGGGATAAAGAATTTGAGTTAGTTACATGGGCGTATGCCCCATGACTATTTTGAAATAAGTTCGCGATTTTAAATACAAACGGGTCAAAATGTTGAATTTGAATAATAAGCCGAATGTTTAAAAATTTAGAATTTTTATAGTTCGAATGTTGAATTTTAACTCCATATGATGGAGAATTAAATTACGAATGCGTAGGAAAAAGAATCGTGTAAAACGGACAAGTAGATAAAAAGTTATGGCATTTTGAAGTTGGAATTTGGTTAAAAATTAGAGCTGGGCAAAAATGCAGGTTTCAGTAACGAATCTGCTGGAAATTGGTCTTTCCCACGCCACACGACGGGTCACAAGGTTTGGGTCGCGACACGCGATAGACGTCGCGCTACGCGACAAGCGGAGCAGAGTCTCTCGCGACATGCGAGAGACATAAAAGATGGAAAAATATTTTTGTTATGTTTGTTTGATGCGTAGAACTTGTTTAAACTCGTTTTTAAGCTATCAAAACTAACTTTTATGTTGGTTTTGAATTTAGGTGAACCTAGTAAGCTTCCGAATGAAGATCAAGCATGGACAAGAACCGAACACACGACAGAACAAAGCTTTCGCGTTGATATGGTTTGTTTTAATTATAAGTGTATCTTGTAATCACTTGATACTCCGTTTTGAATGTTTTAAATATGTTTGAATGTTAACTTGACAAAGTTTTTGAAAAGTAGCATTTTCATATAAAATGCGTATATTTAATGTTAAAATCGCATTATATTGAGACAGGTCTTACAAGAGGTATTCAAAAGGAAGAACTCCCACTTTACACCCCACCAAATCGGCCATATTTCCCACCTCTACATTAGGAACACCCAACCCAAATAACAATGACTTGTGAATATTAATTTTCATTCTCGAGCACATATAAAAAAAACGTAGCAACTGATTAGTTTTAACAACATTGTCTTTGCTCCATGCCCCCATAATTAAAGCGCCGTCTGCATATAACATGTGCGAAACATTTGGCTCTTCTTTAGACAATTTAATCCCTTCCATCTCACCTAATCTACACGCTTTCGAAATCATACACGCCAAAGCCTCCATGACTATCAGGAACAGAAAAGGTGAAAGTGGGTCGCCCTGCCTGAGTCCCTTTTGACATTGAAACTCAAACATGGGAGAGCCATTTACTAACACCGCGGACCGCACCGATTGAAGAATACCCTTAACCCATAAGCACCACCTAGGAAGAAAGCCCATTTGCCCCATAATGGAAAGCAAAAACTCCCAACACACATTGTCATACGCCTTTTCAAAGTCAATCTTCAAAAGAAAAGCATGTTTACCATTTTTCTTGATCCAACCGATTAGCTCATTAAGAACTAGAGGCATGTTCAAAATAAACCGCTCCTTGAGAAAAGCAGATTGAGACTCAAAAATCACTTCCCCAATAACCTTTTTAATTCTAGCAGCAATAACCTTAGAAATGATTTTGCTAATAACCCCAACTAAGTTTATCGGCCTGTAATCTCTCAAACCCACTTGCGTCTGGTTTTAGCAATCAAAGTAATAAATGATGTACTGCATTCCTTACTAATAATTCCTAATGCGTGGAAGTCTTCAAACATCTTCATAAAATCGTCCTCCAAATACTTCCAGAAATGCTTGATGAACCTAAAGTTGAACCCATCAGG
Organism: Helianthus tuberosus; assembly: GCA_030545235.1. Taxonomy (NCBI): domain Eukaryota; kingdom Viridiplantae; phylum Streptophyta; class Magnoliopsida; order Asterales; family Asteraceae; genus Helianthus; species Helianthus tuberosus. The sequence continues at coordinate 152,953,300 of CM060451.1, read as the reverse complement.
ACTAGGCGCCCTGTCTGTACCACAATCGAAAGCAGCTTCCTTGATTTCTTCCTTTGAAAACGGAGTTATCAAATCTTCAATCTTCTCCAATGGCACCTTTTTCAAATTATCACAAAGTAAAACCGACCTATGAACGTAAGCCTCATGAAAATGGTCTCTAAAAAACCGGAAAACTTCCTTTTTCACAAGAGAAGGTTTTTGTCACACCCCCAAAATCCACACGCGGAGTATCACCGATTGGAGGCGTGACTGACCAGGATCAAGCCACCAATCATATTGAACATGTAAGTAAATAGTAAAAGTCATTCATCAATACGAAAGGTGTTTTCAAAACCAAACATCAATAAGTGTGTAGCGGAAGCATAAGTATGTAAACCCAATGAAAAATGTAAATTCAAATGTTTAGATAATTAGCATGGCATCATTGATCCATGTCCCACAACGACCTGCTCCTCCCTGTGCAAGCTCCAAATGTACCTAAGGTCCTGCAAGGCATGCATCAGAGAGTCAACAACTAGTTGAGCGAGTTCACAGTTAATAAGTTCGTTATAACAAATCGTATATGCATTTAGTGGGGGCTTCCCATGTAGGTATGTGCTAATAGTGGGGGTTTCCCATGGTCTTATGTACTACTGGTGGGGGTTTCCCACGTTTATCTTTACTAATGGGGGCTTCCCATGTTTGTACTTACTAGACTATTTGCAACCATGTGTTCTTCTTAATCCGAGAACAGGAATACGTACAAGGTCACGTAGGATTTACGTGAGTGCCCTTCCCCGAGGACAGTGGTACGTGTGGGGTTTACGTAGGTTTTACGTAAGTGTCCTTCCGACCCGGAAGACAGTAGTAGGTATTAGTTTACGTAGGTTTTACGTAAGTGTCCTCCCGACCCGGGAGACAATGGTAGATACTAGGTTACGTAGGTTTTACGTAAGTGTCCTGACTATCCTGAGGACGATGGTCTATAGTCTAGCGATAGCGTAAGTACGAGTAGTTATCCATTTCAAATAATCCAACCCAATTCCCAACCCGGGAATCCCATGCCTTGGCTGTGTGAACTCACCTTGGTTTGCTCGGCAGATACACAAAAGGGTTTCTTGAACTATGAGTGGTCAACCGCGTCCTAATAGGGTTACCATACAAGTCAGGTTTTGACTCAAGTAATGCACATAAGTTTACGCATAACTAACAGGTTTCAAGCACGTATAGATCATGGCAGCATTTTAACAGTCAAACAATACATTCAACTTGTGCGATTTAAATAAGCCCAATAGCACTCAGCCCAACATATAACTTACGGCCCAAAAACAATAAACAAATCATCTTGTGCGATCAGCTCTATTACCCCCCATGTCTACGGCCCAACAATTAAAAACAAATAACCAGCTTGTGCGGCCCAATCACAACAAACAACAAATTATCTTGTACGGTTCATGTGTCTTGTGCGACCCATTTTGGGCTTGAAGGCCCAACCGTTAAACACATGCAGCATGTGCGATCCGACAGACCTTGTGCGACTGGATGTGCCTTGTACGACTGAACTCCTTGTGTGATCCGGAGTCTTGTGCGAGTGGTTTTAAATTCCGAATATCATGCTATTTAGTTATATTGTTTCCATATTCAATGTAGTCAACAATCAAACAGTTACACAAATTAATTCATCCTATCATACAATTCAAAACAATATGCTTATCATCATTACTTCATCACTTCAATGGCTGACAACTTTTAATCACCTCAAGAGGTGATTGGACCAATTAACAACATGATGACATGCACTAATATTTGATGTAAACAAGTATGTGAGGTGACACTATTTTGATTGGACAAAAATGCATAACCAAGTTTCTCATTGGACCTCCATTATCAACTCATACTAAATAGTCAACGGTCATATGATCAGTTCTCGGTTTCATCATCATAAACATAATCATTATCACACATGAATCCTAGTCTTTGTGCACACCCCTTGATAACAACATTTAATTGCAAATGATAAACATCACATGAGTAATCTGACACTACAAGATCCTCATTGGGCCAATACCAATTCGAGCCATGTGCATGAGTGTCTACAAATTCCAAATTAATGCAATTTCAATATACATGGCCGACCATACAGTACATATTATTATCCTAGAAATCGATTATGATTATATGAATTTTATATTCATCCCATCCCACTTATCAAAGCATAAATATCTAGTAGTAACATGCAAACCATTAATCCCCTTAGTCATCAAATACCAATGTGATCAGTAACCTAGTCAATATTCGGTACCACTAGACATGTAAGACAAAGAGATTTGATTCAAACAATTTAGATTCCAACCATCATGTGAAAGAGTATTAAATCGGTCCAATCAAAATCAAAGAAATCATTATATACTAACATATATTCAAAAGATCACGTATAACAAGGAGGAACCTACTAACCGAACATCAGATGAAATCGAAGAGGCTTCACGATCTTGGGGTACAGCCGTCGGGTTCAAGAGAAAAGAAAGAGAGCTAGGGTTTTTGTGTGTAAGGTGATTTGCAAAATATGAGGGGTATACCCTATCAACTAATTGTTATGCGACATATAAGAGTTATGGGCCGAGCCCAAAGTATGGCCCGAAGGGGCTTGTGTTGTGTAATCGGTTCATTCGATATATACATACATTACACATAAACAATTATCGTTTCATTAATTATCAAGTTCACATAATCACAAACTGTTCATGTACGTTACATTAAGCACATAGATAAGTTAGGAAATACGAGTTGTCACATTATCCCCAAGTTGAAAGAAATTTCGTCCCGAAATTTAGCACGTACTCACTGAGGAAGCTAGTTTAGTTGCATGGTTTTCCTGGTTTTTCCTGGGGTGTCACATCCTCCCCCCATTGATCTGGAATTTCGTCCCGAAATTCCGTAGCTTCAGTCTCAGTAGTGGTTGTACCGTTTGCGAACAGTTTGGGATACTTTTGTTTCATCTGATCTTCGCGTTCCCAGGTGAACTCTGGGTCGCGACGTGAGTTCCAACGAACTCGAACGAGAGGTATTCTAGTACGCTTGAGGACCTTAACATCCCGGTCCGTGATTTCAACAGGTTCCTCGACGAATCGTAACTGGTTGTCGATCGTGAGCTCCTTCAAAGGAACTACGTGGGTCTCATCTGACAGACATTTCTTCAGATTCGATACGTGGAAAACGTCGTGAACTGCACTGAGTTCCGCTGGTAAGTTCAATCTGTAGGCCACCTTGCCTATCTTCTCAATGACTTCGAAAGGTCCAACGTATCGTGGGTTAAGTTTGCCCCGTTTTCCAAAACGAACCACACCCTTCCAGGGTGAAACTTTGAGTAATACACGCTCCCCAACCTAGAGCTCTAGTGGTTTTCTGCCCTTATCGGCGTAGACTTTCTGACGGTCACGAGCCGCCGCCATTCGTTGTCGTATCTGAGCAATTTTCTCTGTTGTGTCAACCACATGTTCTGGACCAGTAATCTGACTATCTCCCACCTCTGCCCAACAAAGAGGTGACCGGCATTTACGCCCGTACAATGCCTCAAACGGAGCAGCTTTGATGCTGGTGTGGTAACTATTGTTGTACGAAAATTCCACAAGTGGCAGGTGCTTTTCCCAGCCGTTGCCAAAGTCAATTACACATGCCCTAAGCATGTCTTCGAGGGTCTGGATGGTACGTTCCGACTGCCCATCCGTTTACGGGTGATAAGCTGTGCTCATATCCAATCGTGAGCCAAAAGACTTGTGCAGTGCTTGCCACAGTTCTGATGTAAAACGTGCATCTCGATCCGAGATAATAGAGGTGGGCACCCCGTGCCTCGAGACAACTTCCTTGAGATATACTTCTGCTAGTGTGGAGAACTTATCCGTTTCTTTGATAGCCAAGAAGTGAGCAGACTTTGTGAGTCGATCCACGATCACCCAAATAGTATCGTTACCACGTTGAGATCTAGGCAGGCCAGTAACAAAATCCATGGAAATTCGCTCCCATTTCCATTGTGGTATCTCTGGTTGTTGAAGTAGGCCTGAAGGTTTCTGGTATTCGACTTTGACTCTCGCACAAGTCAAACACTTGCTGACGTAAGTTGCTATGTGGGCCTTCATGCTAGGCCACCAGTAGGTAGTTCTGAGGTCGTGGTACATCTTATCCGAGCCAGGATGTACTGAGTCGCGAGACTTGTGTGCCTCATCTATCACAAGCTCTCGTAGGTTGCCATAAAGTGGGACCCAAATGCGTCCTGTTACATAGTAGGCACCGTCTTCCTTCTGTTCTAAGTGTTGCCTTGAGCCGCGTAGGGCTTCAGCCCTGACGTTTTCTGGTTTCAATGCTTCTACCTGAGCATTTCGTATTTGAGAAGGAAGGCTAGACTGTATAGTAAGTTGTAAAGCTCGTACGCGCTTAGGCGCAGTGTCCTTTCGACTGAGGGCGTCGGCCACAACATTGGCTTTGCCTGGGTGGTACCTGATCGAGCATTCGTAGTCATCCAGCAGTTCGACCCATCGTCGTTGTCTCATATTGAGTTCCTTCTGTTTAAAGATATGCTCGAGGCTCCTGTGATCAGTGTAGATAGCACACTTGGTGCCATACGAGTAGTGTCGCCATATCTTAAGCGCAAAAACAACCGCTCCCAGCTCTAGATCGTGTGTAGTGTAGTTCTTTTCATGAACTTGAGTTGGCATGAGGCGTAGGCTATAACTTTATCCCGCTGCATCAATACGCAACCAAGACCCTGAATGGATGCGTCGCGATAAACCACGAAGTCGTCTGTGCCCTCTGGCAATGAAAGGATAGGTGCACTGCAGAGTCTATCCTTTAGGTGCTGAAACGCTATCTCCTGTGCGTTTCCCCAACGATAAACAACGCCCTTCTGCGTTAGTGAGGTGAGAGGCTGAGCAATCTTAGAAAAATCCTTAATAAACCTTCTGTAGTAACCTGCCAATCCCAAGAATTGGCGAATTTCCGTTGGCGTACGAGGCGCAGGCCAAATTCTTAATCGAGTCTACCTTGGATGGATCTACATGAATCCCATCCTTGTTCACCACATGGCCTAAGAAATGGACTTCACGAAACCAGAAGTCGCATTTTGAAAACTTGGCGTACAGCTGTTCCGTTCGAAGTAGTTCTAAAATGAGTCGTAGATGTTGCTCGTGTTCCTCCTGACTCTTCGAATAGATCAGGATGTCATCGATGAAAACAATAACGAGCTTGTCTAGGTACGGCTTGCACACTCGATTTATCAAGTCCATGAAGACCGCAGGTGCGTTTCTCATCCCAAAAGGCATGACCAAAAACTCATAGTGGCCATATCGAGTTCTGAAGGCTGTTTTGGAGACGTCCTCTTCTCGGACTCTCAGCTGGTGATACCCTGATCTCATATCAATCTTTGAGTAGTAGCTCGACCCTTGCAGTTGATCGAATAAGTTGTCAATGCGTGGAAGAGGATAGCGATTCTTCACAGTCACCTTGTTCAGTTCGCGGTAGTCTATACACATGCGGAAGGTACCGTCCTTCTTCTTTACAAATAGTACTGGAGCTCCCCAAGGTGGAGAGCTAGGACGTATGAAACCCTTTTCCAAGAGTTCTTGCAGTTGCTTAGACAGTTTTTCTAGTTCAGTTGGAGCTAAGCGTTAAGGTGCTCGAGCTATGGGTGCTGCTCCAGGAGCTTGTTACTATGAATTACCAAAGGCTCTTAACCAGCATGAGGAATGCGGACGTTCTTTTCTTCACAAAGAGGTTGAGGTAGTCCATCCCTACCAATTTCGATGTCGAAACCACCACAACGTTGGGGTCATTCCTAGTATCACCCTGACCAATCACGAACACCCGACCCCTGGCACCATTGCCGTCGTTATTACCCCCATTGTTGCCTCCATTATTGTTCCTGTTTCCTTGGTTGTGGTTCTGATTCTGGTTCTGGTTCAACCGTGGGCAGTGTCTCTTGAAGTGACCTTCAGCACTACACTGATAACATCCCTTGTTACCCTGCTGTTGCTGCTGATTCTATAGATCTTGTGTCTGTTGTTGTTGGTTCTGGTTTGCAGGACGTGAGTTTCTACCATCTTTGGTTCCATGACCAAGCTTGTTGCATCATTGACAATGATTTCGGTTGCACTGCCCGCTGTGGTGCAAGTTACATCGTTCGCACTTAGGGTGGTTTCCCTTGTATCCACCCTGCCCTTGACTACTAAAAGGTTGCTGACCAGGACTTTGGTTGTCATCGATCTTTCACTACTGTGCCTGGGACGGAATCGTAGTCGAACCCTTGCTAGAGGTTCCATCCCACTTTCATTTGTTGTCACTGAGAATAGCAGAAGTAGTAGTAGTACCAATACGTCTAGGCAGCTTGTTATGTTCCACTGCCTGGTCTGTGAGACGATGAGCAAGATGAGTAACATCTTGAATAGTAGCAAGATTAGCAGTCATCACATGACTTTGAATTTCTGGTACTAAGCCTTTGAGGTACAGCTCTCGGTGCGCTTGATGGGAGGTTCCACCATAGTAGGGCACAAAGTTGCCAGTTCGTTAGATAGCTTCGTATACGCCTCTAATTCTGACCCCGTCATCTTTAGGTTAAAGAACTCCACTTCCAGTTTGTGGATATCATCATAGTTACAGTATTCTAGTTTGATCAGTTCCTTAAAATCATTCCATGGGGTGGCATTAGCAGCCGCCAGCCCCAGCATCTGAACTTGCGCGTTCCACCAAGTTAGCGTAGTGCCTTCGAGAGTATCGGTGGCGTAATTCACCCTATGAGCCTCAAGGCATTCACACGTCTCTAAGATAAACTCGAGCTTTTCAAACCAATGGAGGAGTCCAACTGCTCCCTCCGTGCCACTGAATGTAGTAGGACGACAGTCCATGAAAGTTTTGAAGGTGCACACAGGTGGCTGAGCGTGTTGACCTGTCGTGTGCGTTAGAGTAACATACTTAAGCACGAGTGTTGGTTTACGAGAGTAGGATCTAAAGATCCTAGAGTAAGTGGTGATGGCAGGTTACACCCCCTGCCTGGGCAGCTGCGAGTGCTGCAGTAACTTGTTCAGTGATCGAAGCCGCCAACTGGGCTTGAGTTAGGTTAGCGCGTCCACTCATGATCTTGACATCAAGGAGAACATGAGTGAGAGAGGTTCGCGAATAGTGCGATGACAGAAGAGAGTGAGCACGTAAGCGTTTTCAAGCAGTAACATATAGTAGGTTCTGTAACCTAAGCATACCACGAGCAAAGTTCTTTGTAATTCTAGCAAGTAGGTAAAGTAACATGAATAGTAGTACCTATGATGTTGAGCCTTGCACGTGGAGCGAAGCGTCGTTGTGGATCGTTGAGCACTGTTCTGGTTATAGTCTGGTTTTAACAAAAATCGTTTTCCCTTTATTAAAACCGAGTTCTCTATAACCAATGGCTCTGATACCAATCTGTCACACCCCCAAAATCCACACGCGGAGTATCACCGATTGGAGGCGTGACTGACCAGGATCAAGCCACCAATCATATTGAACATGTAAGTAAATAGTAAAAGTCATTCATCAATACGAAAGGTGTTTTCAAAACCAAACATCAATAAGTGTGTAGCGGAAGCATAAGTATGTAAACCCAATGAAAAATGTAAATTCAAATGTTTAGATAATTAGCATGGCATCATTGATCCATGTCCCACAACGACCTGCTCCTCCATGTGCAAGCTCCAAATGTACCTAAGGTCCTGCAAGGCATGCAGCAGAGAGTCAACAACTAGTTGAGCGAGTTCACAGTTAATAAGTTCGTTATAACAAATCGTATATGCATTTAGTGGGGGCTTCCCATGTAGGTATGTGCTAATAGTGGGGGTTTCCCATGGTCTTATGTACTACTGGTGGGGGTTTCCCACGTTTATCTTTACTAATGGGGGCTTCCCATGTTTGTACTTACTAGACTATTTGCAACCATGTGTTCTTCTTAATCCGAGAACAGGAATACGTACAAGGTCACGTAGGATTTACGTGAGTGCCCTTCCCCGAGGACAGTGGTACGTGTGGGGTTTACGTAGGTTTTACGTAAGTGTCCTTCCGACCCGGAAGACAGTAGTAGGTATTAGTTTACGTAGGTTTTACGTAAGTGTCCTCCCGACCCGGGAGACAATGGTAGATACTAGGTTACGTAGGTTTTACGTAAGTGTCCTGACTATCCTGAGGACGATGGTCTATAGTCTAGCGATAGCGTAAGTACGAGTAGTTATCCATTTCAAATAATCCAACCCAATTCCCAACCCGGGAATCCCATGCCTTGGCTGTGTGAACTCACCTTGGTTTGCTCGGCAGATACACAAAAGGGTTTCTTGAACTATGAGTGGTCAACCGCGTCCTAATAGGGTTACCATACAAGTCAGGTTTTGACTCAAGTAATGCACATAAGTTTACGCATAACTAACAGGTTTCAAGCACGTATAGATCATGGCAGCATTTTAACAGTCAAACAATACATTCAACTTGTGCGATTTAAATAAGCCCAATAGCACTCAGCCCAACATATAACTTACGGCCCAAAAACAATAAACAAATCATCTTGTGCGATCAGCTCTATTACCCCCCATGTCTACGGCCCAACAATTAAAAACAAATAACCAGCTTGTGCGGCCCAATCACAACAAACAACAAATTATCTTGTACGGTTCATGTGTCTTGTGCGACCCATTTTGGGCTTGAAGGCCCAACCGTTAAACACATGCAGCATGTGCGATCCGACAGACCTTGTGCGACTGGATGTGCCTTGTACGACTGAACTCCTTGTGTGATCCGGAGTCTTGTGCGAGTGGTTTTAAATTCCGAATATCATGCTATTTAGTTATATTGTTTCCATATTCAATGTAGTCAACAATCAAACAGTTACACAAATTAAGTCATCCTATCATACAATTCAAAACAATATGCTTATCATCATTACTTCATCACTTCAATGGCTGACAACTTTTAATCACCTCAAGAGGTGATTGGACCAATTAACAACATGATGACATGCACTAATATTTGATGTAAACAAGTATGTGAGGTGACACTATTTTGATTGGACAAAAATGCATAACCAAGTTTCTCATTGGACCTCCATTATCAACTCATACTAAATAGTCAACGGTCATATGATCAGTTCTCGGTTTCATCATCATAAACATAATCATTATCACACATGAATCCTAGTCTTTGTGCACACCCCTCGATAACAACATTTAATTGCAAATGATAAACATCACATGAGTAATCTGACACTACAAGATCCTCATTGGGCCAATACCAATTCGAGCCATGTGCATGAGTGTCTACAAATTCCAAATTAATGCAATTTCAATATACATGGCCGACCATACAGTACATATTATTATCCTAGAAATCGATTATGATTATATGAATTTTATATTCATCCCATCCCACTTATCAAAGCATAAATATCTAGTAGTAACATGCAAACCATTAATCCCCTTAGTCATCAAATACCAATGTGATCAGTAACCTAGTCAATATTCGGTACCACTAGACATGTAAGACAAAGAGATTTGATTCAAACAATTTAGATTCCAACCATCATGTGAAAGAGTATTAAATCGGTCCAATCAAAATCAAAGAAATCATTATATACTAACATATATTCAAAAGATCACGTATAACAAGGAGGAACCTACTAACCGAACATCAGATGAAATCGAAGAGGCTTCACGATCTTGGGGTACAGCCGTCGGGTTCAAGAGAAAAGAAAGAGAGCTAGGGTTTTTGTATGTAAGGTGATTTGCAAAATATGAGGGGTATACCCTATCAACTAATTGTTATGCGACATATAAGAGTTATGGGCCGAGCCCAAAGTATGGCCCGAAGGGGCTTGTGTTGTGTAATCGGTTCATTCGATATATACATACATTACACATAAACAATTATCGTTTCATTAATTATCAAGTTCACATAATCACAAACTGTTCATGTACGTTACATTAAGCACATAGATAAGTTAGGAAATACGAGTTGTCACAGTTTTGAAACCCAAACCCCATCCACCAATAAACCCGGAATCGCATTCGCCGATTTCCTTCCATTAATGCATCGATGGAAGTAAGCGGAATTATCATCTCCCGGAGAAGCCCATCTCACCCGAGATTTTTGCTGCAAGTCTCTATACTTAAAAAATAACAACTTATCTACTTCTTTTTTACTCTCCTCCCAAACCCACAACTCCTCTTCCTCTAAATCTCGCTCCTCCATCCTCCTCTCTAAACCTGCAATATCATTTTTTAGCGATTCCCACACATCACCCTCTTTCATAGAAACCTCTTTCCACCAGTTCCTTAAAGCCACCCTAGCCGAAGATAGCTTTTTTTGTATAATAACATCGGCCGGCCCATCAAAAGTACAACCCTCCAAAGCTGCACTCACAACACCTTCTCAACCATCTCTTTCCAACCAGAAGTTAAACCATTTGAATGGTTTAGCACCATAGTTAGCATCGGTCACCGTTAATAATAAGGGACAATGATCAGACAATCCCTTGGAAGGGCCAGCAAACACGCACCAGGCCATCTCCCAAAAAAATCCTGACAAACCAAAATCCGGTCAATTTTACTCATCTTTGCTGTCGGACGTGTACCTGCCAGAAAAGTGTATCTATTTCCTTTCATATTGAACTCCTGCAAACTAACGTCATCAATAAAAATATTAAAATCCATGGTTGTCCCACTATTAAACTTGGAGTTTTTTCGCTCTTCCAACCATCTAACCGTATTAAAATCACCAAGTAAAATCCACATACCCATCGCCCCCTGCATCAATCCCTTTAACCGATCCCATAAGACTCTTTTTTCCCCGGCCTTTTGAGGCGCATAGACATTTACAACATTTAAAACTGACCCGTCCTCAACTAAATTCCTGGTAGTAATATTAATGTTACGATCAGCAACCGAAGTAATCTTTTGAAATTTCTTCGGATTCCCCAAACTAACCAGGCCCCCCATTTACCCATGGCCCCAACCGAGTCCATATCAAAATCCTCGGTTCCCCAAACCTTAGAGAAATCAAACGCTTTTGCAGCACCAAAAAATCAACACCATAGTTTCTGACCAAACCCTTAACCCACTGAGCTTTACCAACGGTCCCAATCCCTCTAATATTCAGAGATAAAAAATCATTTAAAACCTGTTTGTAAACCTTTTCCTTCAACCGTTTCCCTGATTAATTGCTCGTACCCTTCCAGCTGAGCTCCCATCTTGACCCAAATTCCAAAGTCTCTGCCACCTCCTTATTAACCGATTCGACCTTCACACTTGTCGCAATATATGTCGAAGTGTCGTCCCCATGCCCGAACTCATTCGACCCATCTCCCACGACCTCCTCGGATAAACCAGCAACATCCAATTGCTCCTCCATCAGGTTCTGGAATGAGTTTGCAAGGGGAACAGGTGTTGGGCCTCTAGTTTTAACCACATGATGGTCCAGGCCCAAAATACAAGGATCTAACCCAAACGGGTCTTCTTCATCTTTCTTGGACTCTTTAATGGGCCGTTCGTTACTGCTGAAATATTCTCCATTTAAGGTCTGGCCCAAATCCTTTTTATTTTTAAATTTTGTACGTTTATGAGATTTTTCCACAAAAGGTTGACTTTGACTGTCAAAATCATTGTTATTAAAATCCTTCCGAAGATTCCTCTGCTCATCAATACTATCCTTTTTTAACTTCCTTATTCAAAAAAGGAAAAGTTGCTTCCTTTTCGGGTGCCATAAAAACGTTTCCATTATTACCCTTCAATCCCGAAATTACCTCTTCAGCATTAACACCCTTCACTGGAGAAGTCTCCGACACATCGACCGGTGGATTTTTCAGGCCACCGTCTCCACCTTGCGGAACTGTGTATCTATCACACCCTGACTTTTGCGGAAGCGTGATTATGTGTGACTTGCTTAATATCATTGCATTCAATCATAACAACAACTATATGATAAAACTAAAGATGATCATCCATTAAATAGGTTTAAAAACATAACAACATTGTCTTGAAAACCAAACACAACTTCAATTCCAAACACAAACCATGCAAATAGTTTTTAGAGTTCCATAAGGACTCGATAAAAGATTCTAAATAAAACCAGCTTTTTGAAAGATGTGTCTCATCTAGGATGAGACACACTATCCAAACCCTTAAACATCGGATGACATCTTTTATTCTCAACATAACTTGAAACATCCAAACGCCCGCCAGGTCCACTTTTAATTCCCTGAAATACATGTAGTTTGAAAACATCAACAAAAGTTGAGCGAGTTCATGGGTTTGTTTATGTGCACGAATAAACCTTTGAAATCAGTGAAAGTATGTATGTATGTTTGTAAACTCCTGGTATGAAAGCAACAAGGAAAACAGATCATTAATGGTTTGCAAGGCCATTAATATGTGTGACGTGATGCAGGAAGGCTCAAACCTAGCAGATTTTGCACCGGGCTTCCGGCTGTAAGACATAGTCACATCATGGGCCAAACCCTGGTCCACATGGGCGGAGCTCGCTACACCCAAATAGATCTATCACTCATGTCCCTTTGTCCTACAACGAGGATTAATGGTCTTAAGCGTTAAACCCACCACTCACATGATCTAGCAGTACCCTTTCTTAGCTAACCATACCACATATAAACGTTTGTAAACAGTTTGTAACATGTACTTCACCCCTGAAGTTTATAAAACAGAAAACAGTTAAAAGAAAAGGGGGACATGAACTCACAATCTTGCGTTCTTCAACGGTAACTCAAAGCTCCTTCGGATATACACGACTACGTACAACGTACTAAGGTCTATTAGTCGAGCGGGTCGTGCCTTGACTTAGTATTAGTTAGTGTCTTCGAGTTACGTTCTTTGTGTCTTCAATATTATTCCAAGTTATATAATTATTTGTTAAAATAATAAATATTTTAACTTAAATTATATTTATTAAATTTCGGAATAATAGTTAAAACAATATATTTTAACTTAATACTTTTCTCAAGTATTTATACATGTATTTCCTTCCCAAGGATGGGTGTATTTGTATTCGTATTCTCATACTTGTATATTTTTGCCATGTATCGGGATCGTATTCCGGAGTGTATTTATACGTACGAGAATACGTATTTTCTTGTAATTGTTAAGTATTCTTATACTTAATTTTGTATTAATTTTCCTGGAATAATATTTCTAGTAAAAATACATTAATATATATTTCCAAAATATATATTTTAAGAAATATTACTTAGAAAAATTATACATATATTAAAAAACAAAGGCAATGAACAGTGTAATGGCAATTTTGTAATTTGCTTCTCCAACAGTTTAAAACCTAGAAAATACTGTAACATTCAGAATGTGGTGGAGAGACAAAGCTGTGTTAGACAGAGAGAGGGGCCGATGATGACGAAGCTTCCGTCGGTATCCCAACCTGCTCGTCGTCGTCAGCAACACTTGACGACGGAGGTGGCGGTTGTCTTTGGTGGCCCAGAGTAGGGTTTGTCACGGAATTATTGTCGTTGCGGTGGTCTTAGGCGGCGGCGAACATGGTTTGTGCCGAAGAGCGATGAGGCGGTGGTCAAACGGTTAGGGTTTCGATCCACTTCCGGTAAGCCTAGTTCTATTGCATATTCAGTATTTTGTTAGATCTGGAATGCCGGAAACGAGGGAGATGAAGGGCGGTGGGTTCCAATCGCAGACCTGGTCAGGGCTGCCTTCTGGTTTTTGGGGGTTTTCACTGTGGCCATTCAATAATGGTTAGGGTTTCAAACATGAGACGTTGGTTGTCGACGGCGTCCGTTCATGGGCTCCTATGGTGGCGGCAATTGTTGACTGTGCCTATTTTTCGGTTTCCTTTGTTAGGGGTCGATGATGGCTAGGGTTTCCTATGCTGAGACTCTAACCGACTTTGATGGGTGGTGGTTGCTTTTATCTACAATTTACCGATCACGATGAGTTTCTTCATCTGAGATGTTCTTCATTTGAATAATGAAACCCTAAGTCGCTTATGTATTATTTTTGCTGGTTAGGGTTTCTACAGATCATGTATATTGTATACATATAAATCTGTGATTTGTAGAGCTCCTTTGATGATAGAGCTACATACATTTGGTCTATGATTCTGTTTTTGGCGTTTGGGTTAGTGAGGCGATGATGATTGTGTGGGTGTAAACCGAGTTGAGGATTTCACCGTGGCGTGGCATGTTTGATGAATCTCAAAAGCTACGGGTCCTATTCTTCTAATAATCTCAAAAGGTCCAACATACCTGGGACTTAGCTTTCCCCGTTTGATGAATCTAACTACTCCTTTCTAAGGAGAGACCTTTAATAACACCTTATCTCCTACTTGAAATTCCAATGGCTTACGTCTGTTATCAGCGTAGCTCTTCTGTCGATCTCGTGCTGCTTTCAGTCGTTCCTTGACTTGAATAATCCTGTCAGTTGTTTCTTTTTACTATCTCAGGTCCAGATAGTTGCTTTTCCCCAATTTCTGCCCAACAGACTGGGGTTCTGCATTTCCGTCCATAAAGTGCTTCGAATGGTGTAGCATTGATACTTGTGTGATAACTATTATTATACGAAAATTCTATTAAAGGCAAGTGATCGTCCCAATTACCTCCGAAATCAATTACACAAGCTCTAAGCATGTCTTCCATCGTTTGAATTGTCCTTTCGCTTTGTTCGTCCGTTTGAGGATGATAAGTTGTGCTCAGATTTAACTTGGTTCCCATTGCCTTTTGAAAACTTGACCAAAAATGAGAAGTAAAACGACTATCTCTATCAGACACAATTGATAAAGGTATTCCATGTAAAGAAACTATTTCATTTACATATAATTTGGCTAGCTGTTCCATACTGAAAGTTTATTTCATTGGTAGGAAATGGGCTGACTTGGTTAGCCTATCTACAATCACCCAGATTGTATCATTTCCTTTCTTTGTTTTGGGTAATTTAGTAACAAAGTCCATTGTTATCAATTCCCATTTCCACACTGGCATCTCTAACTGTTGCAATAGCCCTGAGGGTTTCTGGTGTTCAGCTTTAACTTGCGAACAAGTTAAACATTTAGAAACATAGGCTGCTATATCCTTTTTCATTCCTATCCACCAGAAATTTTTCCTTAAATCTTGATACATCTTATCACTTCCTGGATGCATCGTATACTTAGACTTATGGGCTTCTTCTAGTATATGATGACGCATGTTTCCTAACTTAGGTATCCACATTCTCTTATTATGGAATCTCCAAATTCCATCTGTTCCTTGTTCTAATTCCTTCATCATACCTTTTAGTTTTTCAGTATCATCCTTGATTACTGATTCTTGTGCTTCTCTTATCTGATCATTTAAATCTACTTGTAGATTTAATTTAAGAGAACGTACCCTTTTTGGCTTTTCCTGATACATCTGCTTAAAGCATCTGCCACTACATTTGCTTTTCCTTCATGATACTGGATATTACAATCATAATCACTAAGCATCTCCATCCAACGTCTTTGCCTTATATTTAACTCCTTTTACCCGAAAACATACCTTAAACTCTTATGATCAGTGAATATGGTAAACTTACTACCATAAAGGTAATGTCTCCAAAACTTAAGGGAAAAAATTATAGCTCCTAATTCTAGATCATGGGTTGAATAATTCTCTTCATGATTCACTAAGTGTCCAAGAAATTGTACCTGCTCTATCCAAAATTCGCACTTCAAAAATTTAGCGTAAAGCTTTTCCTTTCTTAATAGACTTAAAAGTGCGTGCAAATGCTTTGCATGATCTTCTTTACTCTTAGAGTAAATTAGAATATCATCTATAAAAACAATTATGAATTTATCCAAATATGGCTTACATATTCGGTTCATCATGTCCATAAATGCGGCTGGGGCATTGGTTAAACCAAATGGCATGACAGTAAATTCATAATGTCCATACCTTGTTCTAAACGCAGTTTTAGGAATGTCCTCTTCCTGTACCTTTAATTGATGATATCCTGAACTTAAATCGATTTTAGAGAAAAATCGAGCTCCTTGCAGTTGATCAAACAGATCATCGATTCTCGGTAATGGGTACCGGTTCTTAATCGTGACCTTGTTTAATTCACGGTAGTCAATGCACATACGCATCGATCCGTCCTTCTTTTTAACGAATAATATTGGCGCTCCCCATGGCGACGAACCTGGCTGTATAAATCCTTTCTCCAACAATTCGTCTAATTGTTTCTTCAGTTCCTGTAATTCGGCGGGTGCCAAACGGTAGGGTGTTTTGGCAATCGGTGTTGTTCCTGGCAATAAATGGATTCTGAATTCCACCTCTCTGTCCGGCGGTTGTCCTGGCAATTCTTCTGGGAATACATCTGAAAACTGAGACACTACAAGAATGTCTTTTAATTCTTTTCCTTTAGTGTTAGTGATTATCGAAATCAAATACACTACAGATCCTTTTCTTATATAACTTGCAGTTTTCATCACAGAAATGAATTTCGTGGATTTATAGGGCTTATCTCCTTTAATTGTGATCTTTTCACCCTTTGGTGAATTTACTTGAATTGACTTTTGATCACATAAAATACTGGCTTTATTGGCTACCAACCAATCCATTCCTAATACAATATCGAATCCTGCCAGATTCATGGGATACAGGTTTGCTATAAACTTTTGATTTAAAATTTCTATTCTTGCTCCCTGCAAGATTTCAGAAATCCTAACGGTTTCTCCATTAGCTGTCTCTACTAGACATTCTCGTGGTAGTTTAGTTAATGACTGATTTAGAAGTTTGCAAAATGAAGTATCAATAAAACTTTGGTTTGCACCAGAGTCAAATAATACTTTAGCAAAAATATCATTAACTAAAAACGTACCAGCTATCATATCTGGAATCATATTGGCTTCATTTACAGTCAGAACAAATGCTCTAGCATTTTTAGTGTTCTTGTTGTTCACAGCTGGAGCCAATTTCGGACAGTTCGGCTTGATATGGCCTTTTTCTCCACAGTTGTAGCATAGTCTATTACTAGGTTTTCTCCTGCAATCTTCTTCCTTGTGTCCAGGCATCTTGCAGAAATTGCAAAGAGTGGAGCATTTTCCCGAATGCTTTTTCTTGCAGACCTTGCAGTATGGTGCAGAGGTAGAACCTATATTCCTACGATTGAAATTCCCAGAACGGAATTCCTGAGTAAACCTTTGAGCTAGGTTTCTTCTCTGGTCTTCTTCTCTAGTACGGATTAGCTCATCTGTCAAGGTATTTGCTAGTTCTACAGCTTCTTCTATAGTTTGAGGTCTAGCTGCCTTGACTACATGTCTAATCTCTCCAATTAATCCCCAGATGTAACGAGAGATTAATACCGGTTTAGGTGATGCAAGGGTTGGTACTATTCTAGCATATTCAAAGAATGTGGTATTATAGCCCTTACTATCTACCCCGGTCATCCTAAGGTTCAGAAACTTATTCGCTATCTGCTCCTTTTCATTAGGAGGGCATAATTTCCTTTCTACCATATTCTTAAATTCTTCCCATTCCATATTGTATACCCTGTCACTTCCTCTTGACTGGAGGATAGTGTTCCACCATTCTAAGGCTGAGTTCTTAAATAAATTAGAAGCAAACATTATCTTATCTTCTTCAGCACACTTGCTTATTTTTAAAACAGCCTCAGTCTTTTCCATCCAGCGTAGGGCTGCAATGGGTCCTTCATTGCCCGAGAATTCTATTGGTTTGTAGGACCAGAATTCTTTGTAAGAACAACCATAAGGCATGGTTCTTCTTCTTTTGGGAATGGGCACTTGAAGTACCGGTCCATTGTTCACGCTGTTTTCTGGTTCAGTTGGTCGCTTACTGCTATGCTTACTTTTATTATTCGCTTCTTGAACCGTTTGAATAATAAATGGCATTGCATCTATAATTCCTTGTGCCACTATATGTTGAACGACACTATTATCCATTTGGTTTCCATTGTTATTGATACTCGGATTCTCATTAACCACGTTAATGTTACTCTGATTATCGTTATTCAGATTTCCCTGATTTCCTTTGTCGGCCATCTGAATTTTAAACATTTACCCATATTAATATCACAAAATAATATTTAATATAGTCAATCACATGACACGCATTTTTTCCAAAAGCGTCGATCATTGCGACTTTACTCTATTCATCTATTATGCATCTATTACACACTAGTACTGAAATTAAAATTACAATACCAACTGAAATGAAATTACACTAATAGTAGTAGGCATCCGTACACACATATTTTATTTTATTATATTATTATTATTACTATTACCGTCTAACCAACACATTCACGGATATGGATTCATCCAGAAATCCATATTGCGCTCATCGTCTTTCCATACGAGACGCTCTCCCACCTGTCTCATCCATTCACTACTCTCTAGAATTTCCTCACCAAAAGTCCTAAGTTCTTGTACGTTTTCTGCACTCATTGGGGGTGCAGGTTCTAGGACTGGGTTCGGAATCAGGGGGTGCGGGTTCCTGATATGGGGGTGTAGGTGCCTGAAATCGGTAAGGATCTTCTAAGATCTCCCTAATGTATTCATCATGGTAATAGGGATCTAAAGGGTCCATACCTGGATAGACTCCTATGTTCTGCATGGGTGTGTCTTCATGTATCGGGTAACGTTGCACATAGTCCCTAACTTCATCCCACCAGGGATCGTAATTTAGGTCTAGAGGGTTTGGTGCAGGTACCCTAGGTATTTCCTCCGGGTTGAAGTCATACATTTCTACTTGGTTTTCAGGGTTTTCTATTTCCATTGGTTAGTCAGGGATTGGTAGTTGTGGTTGGGGTGCTATTATTTGCTCCAGATTAGGGTCAGTTGCAGTGGTTGCTAGGATGTGGATGTTGGCTATACCCCTATTTATCATATCCTGGGCATAGGCATCTGTCTCTCTCTTCGATGCGGCTAGTACCCTTTGGTCTTGTAACTTTTTCATACGTTTCCTACGCTCGTGTGCCCCTCGACTGAACCATCCCCTCTTTTTCTGAGGAAACGGCTCCTCGGACTGAGCCTTAAACACAAAGATTCCATCTTCCGTATCAGCAGAGTACCCTGAGAGGGCAGGCTGAGAAGAGGAGGTGCTTCGCTTTTAGGCGAACCAGAAAATTGACGATACGCGTCAGATGGTCCTTGGTCGCTCATACTGTAAACTAACAAATAGTCAAATAACACATAACAATAAATACAGTTATGCACGTATTTCCATAATTTATTTCCTAACATTTTGACTTTTGATGTCAGCAGAACACTTCTGTGGCTGAATCAGTGGCATAGCTCGGATACCACCTCCTGTCGCCACCCCCGATCCCAGGTCCCCTGGGAACGGTCGGCCGCGAGCCAGTGATAGTGGTATCGCATGATTTTCTAATTTGGCAGCGGAAATTTCATCAGGACCGTAGTTAGGAAATATTGTATCAGAGTAAAATACCACATTTTCATAGTATTAAATTACTGGGTTAAAAACCCAAGTTCATAGTACACACGTTTTCATAGGAATACATTCTATTTTATTTAATAAAAACATCTATTTTATTTTAGGTAACTTTATTGCCACTTTTCCAAGCCTTCAGTGCTGTTCAACTGGCTTCTATTTGGCTTTCACATTTTGTTACCTGAAACGCGTTTTAAAAACATTTGTCAGTGGGAAATACTGGTGAGTGAATCCCAGTTTAATCAAGTTTAAATAAAAATCAATTCTCAGTGTACAGTATTGAGGGCGATCCCGCAATTACATTTGTTTCCAAGTTATAACAATTAACATCCATGGTACTGTCAACCCGACTTGTGGTCATGTTACTATTCACAGTATTAGTAACAAATTTTGTATACAAAACCCCAACATACTCATGATAATTGTATTCTTACAAATACTCAATAACTGTCATTCGCATGGAAAAATATTTAAGGTTTTGTATAAACAGTTCACAAAATAGGTTTACAAAAAGTGGATCAACTCACATTGCTGTCTTAGATTTTCCGTAAGGTTTTCCTGGTGATAATCTATAATTTACACAAATGCACACGCGTTAGTATAATAACCCATTTTAACAATAGCATTACCCTTCCCGAGACGGCATTCCAATGACTACGTCGGGCAGAACCATGACAGCCATTACGGAACCCTAGATCAATCGGGTAGCGTATCTAATACGTATCCAGGGGTTATAATACTTACAACGGAGCAGAACTTCGCTATTTAGGGGGGTATAATACCTGCGTATTATGCCTAATATTCAGAAATTGAGATTGAGAAACGTTTGTCAGCTATCGGAACTGAAAGCCGATGCCCTTCTTATATAGTTGTTGAAACTGGTCTTCACACGGCCCGCGTAAAGGTAGACTAAGGTCTACGCGGCCCGCGTTGACCTCCGGTCAATGCGTAGCTCGTCCGGATCACCAACTAGGCTTGACACGATGATGACACGTGTCATCACCGGGCTGTGCAACTATCTTGATCTCACGCGGCCCGCGTGAACTTAACGGGGTCTTACGCGGCCCATTTGAACTTAAGAAAATCAAAGGAATCCGGTTTTAACCCTTATACCGCCCGCGTAAGGGTTGGGGTGGGTCTACGCGGCCCGCCTCAGCCCAGAATTTCAATTTTTTTTATTTATTTTTAATACTATTTAATGTATTTGGGGCCCGTTTTCACGTATGGGGTATATTTAAAGACATATAAGAGTATTTTAAAATATATTAAGGTGTCGGGAATTATTTAAGGGTGTCGGTTTTCCTTGAGGGTTGTTACATGTTGCTTTCGGCCGAACCCAAGAAGAGAGGGAGAAGAAGAAGTGTGATGTTGTGTGATGAATGAGAAATGAGGTTATGTTCACAAGGTTATACTTATAACCATTTACAATCTTTAACTCAAGGTTCATATGTCTTAAAAGGGCCAACACAATCCATTAAACTAATCAAATAAAATCAAAGAGTGGGGGCCATGTTGGGCCGTCCACTAGGTGGGGGGGGGGGGGGGGTATAGGTTAGGTTTTAACCATATAGTTAGTTTATAGTTGAAATGTAAGTTTCTAGTTAGATGTTTAGTTACTAGATATTTATATAGTGTGTTATGATGTTCGGGGACCATAACTAGCTTGGTAATGTTGAAACAGTGCTTCTAGTGAAAATTTGGTGTTTCGGGTAGTGTCTGGTTGTTCGGTTGGTTACCGGTTCGTTAAGGTGCTAAACTATGCAGTTTAGTGTGCTTTATGTACCCTTTTGTGACACTTTTGATTCCCGACACTTAGGAAAGCATTCAGGACCATTCAACCATATTTCTGCATGATAAAAGTGTGTCTAAATGCTGAAAATTGCTGATTTTTGCTGATTTTCTGCAGTTTAAGTGAGTTTTAGGCACTTTCCGGCACTTCAACTATCTCTAGGAAGGCAGTTTTGTGATCCTTACTTTCCTACATACTATACTAGCGTAATACTTGGTTTCTGGCTCATTCTGTGTCTCAACACATTGTCTGTCTATGTACTGAACTCCGTCAGCATTTTTCTGATTTATCTGATAACTGTGCTAACTATGTTTCGTGCATCATTTGAGTCAATAAAGTTTTCATGCAATAATGATATATCATTTGCAATATATGATGCACATGTATGTATATGGCAATAATCAGAAAGCAGTTCAAGTCATTAATTGTAATTCAGCACAGTCATTAAACACTAATCATGGTTTAACAGTTGTACGGATACCTGGAATTTTGACAGTTATCACAGTATCCACCACCTCCATCAACATAATCAGAAATCCATTTTTAGCCTCTTCCATGACCCAAACCTTAAACGTCTTTCCCCGCCACTTAAGGAATATCTCCTCTTGTATGTGCTTGTCGTGCCCAACTAGAACCCCAATGAAGTGGAAAGACACATCACTCTCAATCCTCTCCACATTAGCCTGTATGGCCACCGTACCAAAGAAGCTCCCAATGTTATTCAAAACCCGATTGTCCATTATACACAGAGGAACTCCATACACCTTTAACCAAGCAATACGTTCAAATGAACCGCCTGTCCCTCCCAAGCAAAAACCGACGCAAACTGCTCCGGCCTACCTAGAAGTTCATCCCTTGCCATAACCACATGCTCCTTCGTTTTGAAAGCAATCATAATCGTAAACCCACCCAAACAACGAACCTCACCCTCCGACAGCCCCATCTTTTTCAGTATGCCTTTAATATTCTTGAAAACATACAAGGAGTTCACCTTAACAATAAGCGCCCTACCATGCATCTCCTCGAACGCTATAATGTTATCATCTACCGTAACCACTTTTCCTTCAGAAACCCCAGTGAAAGCCTCTTTAAACGACATAGTGTTAACAAAACCTTCTTTCTTTGAGGAGGGTCCAGAACCCAACCCCTCCTTCCTTTGTTGCGGAATCCGGCCCTTATCTCTCTGTGCATGAACATGTTTTCGTGCATTAACCTCTCCATCCTCCGAAACAAACCTAGCCACATTAAACTTCAACTTGAAATCACTCATTCAAATGGTCGATAGCTTCTTCTCCATCTCTCCTTGGTCTTTAACATCAACCAAGGATACAAAACCGAACCTTTTACCTTCCTTATCCCGTTTCCTAGCAATGTATATGTCGAAGATCGTACCAAAACACCTTAATTCCTTCGCCAACTCTGATCCACTGCATCTATCCGGAAGATTCGAGACAAAGAACTTTGTTAACCTTGCCTGGACCTCCACCAGAATAGGTTTCCGGTGACTGCCCACTAGAGAATCCAGTTCACTTCTTATTTTAAAGAGCTTTTGTATTTGATCCTAATCCATATAATATAATAGCATACTTCTTTTTTCCTTTTTTTATGACAATATTGGATTATTGACTGACCACTTGAGTATTATCATGTCATCAGCGAAACCACCTGATCATCACGTTGGAAACAACAGAAAACAACCACCGGTCATCACCCGATCTCAACTAGACTATTATGCTATGGGCTACATACCTTTTCTCAAAATGGCAAATTTCATTAAAACCAACTAATAAAACGTTAGAAACAACATAAAACAACATCACGTTGGAAACAATAGAAAACAACAACAAATTACAAAAAGAAATTACACCATTCTTTTCATGGAACGATTTTTAAAAAGAACCTATTCTTGATCCAAAGAAACTCCAAAAATTTAATATCCTTCATCGTTTTGGAAATGCTAGCCGGTTTAGAGGAGAAAACAACTTTAATCCTCATCTTCCAAATGCATCAACAGGTAGGGGTATTCAGAAAAAAAAAACCGAAACCAAATAAAAACCGAAAACTGAACCATAACTGTAACTGGAAAAAAAATCTGAATAATGAATTCGGTGTTTGGTTCCACAATTATATTTATTTGGATAACCAAATAAACCATGAATTTAATTAATTATTAAATATAAATAATAATATTTAATATACCATATAAATTTTATTAGCCCAAATAATAAATTTAAAACCCAACTCAAAATAAAGCCCACTCATTTTTAATCTAACTTAGGGGCTGTTTGGGAGCCTCTGAATGGTCATTAAGAGACTACCTCTTAATGGAACCATTAAGAATTTTACCAATGAGAAGGTAGAAGAATATGACATGTGATGATTTACCATTCATAGGTTACCTCTTAACCATTCAGACTTGAGGTTACCTCTTATTCATTCAGAGGTTTTAAACCATTAAGAGGTAGCATCTGAATGGTTATTAAGAGGCTACCAAACAGCCCCTTATTCTAACCTAGTCTTAAACTTCAAAATATATCAGGGTTTCTAAATTTTCACATATCAACTATCAAGGTTAAAAGATGTTCAACCGACCCTCTTGTGTGGTTGTGTGTACGACTATTTTTTGGATGTGTTTGTTTTATTTTGCTTTGAAATTTTATTTTATTAATATATCGCTCGATTTAATGTAGTTGCTGACTTGATGTTCTGAAGTTGGAACACAAACATGAATATAAATTAGGAAAAAAAATATTTAAGTACAATTTTGTTGAAATTGGTTTGTTTGGTTTTGAACCGATTCCAAACCGAATTGAATTCGGATAAATTCGGTTTGGTTTACATATTCCTAATTTGATTTGGCTTGGGGTACAAAATTGTGAAAACAAGATAAACCGAACTGAATAAACTAAATAAACCGTAAACCATACCGATGGACACCCCTACCAATAAGCCATGAGAATGATCCCCTTTTTAATAGGATGCCTTCGAAAGATAACCTTGATGCCAAAGGTATAGATATCCCTTCCTTATTATGTCCGTTGTGTTTAAAATTAATGAATCCATTGAGCATTTGGTGAGTTCTTGTGATGTGGTCGAGAGATTATGGTACTTGGGGGCAGCTTGGTTGGGGCTCCCAGTTCTGGATTCTTTTAAACCTTCTCAAGTGATAGAGTGGCTTTTTAACCTTGGTATTCTTAATCATAAAAAGAAGTTGATCGGTTCAATTATTTATGTAAAGTGCATTTTGTCTATAAACAACTGTTTCAAATGCTACATAATTATTTATTTTCTTTGTTGGATTTTCTGGAGATTCAGGAACAAGGTGGTGATTGGTAAGAAAACTCAAGGCATTCCACACTTTACGAAGATATTTTACATGTTTTGTACTTTTGGTATAGTAATAGAAAGCGTAAATGTAATATTACTTGGATCGAGTGGATTATCAACCCCCTCCTTGTTGTGTATTTTTTTTTCTTTTTTTCATCCTCCTAGCTGCTTGCTAGGTATTTTAATAAATTTCGTGTTCCAAGAAAAAAAAGAATGACCCTGTTATAACTCCATAACTAAATCCTGAATCGAGAAAACATAAATAGCAGGAATCTAATACCACTTAAAAACAAATTGCCAAACCAAGGTAGCGAAATAGCAATATATAAGAAGATGGTCGCTAGTTTCTTCATATTCTCCACACATCCTACATGTTACCGATCCCACATTGATGTTTCTCGCCCATAACACCACTAGATGTGGGAGCCTATTCATTTCCACCTTCTACGCAATTATGTTAATCTCCGTTGGAACCCCAAATGTTATATTTCATAATAAATAGGTTTGTTGTGTTTGAAGCATTAACGTAATGTATATAACAACCCTCCAAAATATTTTCGACACCCTTAATATGTTTAAAATGTCCCTATATGTCCTAAAATACACCCCGAATATGAAAACGAGCCCCGAATACCTTTATTTTTATTAAATTTAATTAAAAACCAAGTTTTTAGGGCTGTCGCGGGCCGCGTAAGACCACCCCTAGGTCTACGCGGGGCCCGAGCAAGGGGCCAACCGGCAAAACCCTAGGCCGCCACGTGGCAGGACACCCGGAGAAGCTAGGCTCGGTGATTCGACAAAGCTAGGCCCTACAGCCTACGTCGCGGGCCGCGTAGCCCTTGGCTCCAACCTTCGCGGGCCTCGAGGAACCTGAAATCAGGCCCTATAAATTGAGGGCATCGGCAGTTCATTCCGATCGCTCACAATTTCTCTCTCGAATTTCATAAGTGTAGAAGCTATATTCGGGTAGTATACCCCCTAAATAACAAAGTTCTACCTCGTTGTAAGTATCATAACCACTACTAGAAATTTGACATTTTCTAACAAGCTTTTTCGTTACAAATGTGTAGTAAACTCAGGTTTGCTACGCATTTGCAACAAAACCTTGATGTTGGAAAAAGCCCCGTCGGAAACTATTTACTACGCATTTACTACGCATTTTTCAACGCATTTCCAACAAAAATATGGCGTCAGAAATTTGTGACGCATTTCCTACGCCATTTCGTTTAAAGCTTTAAAGTTTTGCAACGCATTTGTGACGGAATACTGAAAAAAATTAAAAAAAAAATTCCAGTTTTTTTTATTTGCTAAAATATTACAAGAAAATGCATCAAAAGAATTACAAAAACTATTTTAAATTCAATATACTTCGAATATGTTTAAACCACAAACTAAAAATCATTTAACAAACGTCAAAAATCATCAATCTTCTTCTGAATACACCATTGTGGCATGTTTACATAATTTAACTTTCTTGGTGAATGTTCTTGAAGGAGAGTTGTCGATCCAGTCAGCGTCCGCAAGAATTCTTGTGCGTACCCTGTGAAATTTTACCCGAGACATGGGTTAGGAATGGTTTTTGTACACTAAATGAACAAAAAAGGTTTGCAAGTCACTCGTCCCGTAATAAAAATGGACCCATTTTGACATGTTACCCAACCAACCCCATATTGCGAGTTAAAGGTATCAAAAGAGATGAAAGTAAACCTTGCAGGACATCTTGCTGAACACTTTGATATATCGAGTTTGCATTAGCGCGAAGTGCCTTTTCGAACGACAACTATGTAAACCTGCACAACCAACACCTTTTCTTATCAACACACGAATTAAGATAACGTCTCATAAACCTAGCTAAAAGTTCTTGAAGTAAAATACACAAGAGTTTGCATAAGCTTTAACCCAAATGTAGGAACGTATGTGAATCCTCATTTGCCAGAACCCGAATAGAACTACCCGTGGAGAATTTTGCTAACCCGACTACTTGCTTCCTACACAGAATGATCTTTTTTATTTAGGTAACTGGAAATGCGGAAAAAAAGAGTAAATAACAGTTCCTATTTTTTATCCCCATATGATAAGTAAGCATCATCAGTTTCAATTGTGAAGGTTGCCAAACATAATTCGTCCTACGTCTGTGATGGCTGCTAGGTCGCTGGAACCGGCTCACGCTTCATTTGCACAGCCTTAGCCTTATGACATCAGATTAATGAACTTGGGTATTGATTAAACTTACCTTGAGCACAAATAAACTTCTTGTCATTTGAGAAGTCCCTCGCTTCCTTAAGGTTTACAACCTGCAGTAAGTGACCTCCAGTTAGTAATTTGACGTATAAAAGCAATGCAAATATAATAAAATCACTAAAGCAGTGTTGAAATTATCCTTAATATGATTCATCAACATAATCAACGCCAATTGTTTCAAGAATCTGCACCTCAATGAAATGCCCATCTGTTTAATCTCCTTAAGCAGTAGATGGGGACAAAGTGAAATGTGTTACAAAGTGAAAACCACAGGGACCACCATCTGTGTACTTTTGGAAAGATAGGGACAAATCAAAAACTTTTGTAAACCACAGGGACCATCCGTGTACTTTACTCGAACCCAAATTATGACCCTTTACCCAACCACTAACCACCCGCGAGCCAAATCACTAACCAGGTACCTCGAAGAAAAACTCTTGGGGTTTCCGACGCCGCCACCATGCAAATGCAATGGCAGGGGCGGCAAACAGTAGAGCATTTAGCATAATGTACAAGTATTAACTTAAAGGGAAATTCAGTCTTTTTCACTTTATGTATGAAAATGCCCCTGACTTAACGGAGAAAAGTGGATGGAGTTAATGAACCGGATGGAAATGGCAAGATTTCAAACCTTTTGGATCCAGATGCAAAAAAACAAACCTTTGAATGAAAGTTGCAAAACTAGCCAAACCTCAAGGACGAAAATGGCATTTTACTCTAAAAAAGAACCAAAAGTGTTTCGGGTGAACCAAACTCAGTTCGACCATACCAAAAGAACGCCTCATTACCCAACCCGTCTGACCACCACCCAGCCTGGCAACATGATATCAAGAGAATAAATAATACTCACAGCACTTGCAACGATGTGATGTTGGACAACTGCATAGGGATTGGACCAGTCAAACTATTATTGTTAAGCCGCCTATAAACATAACGAAAACACTAATCATTCTATAATATAACACAGCACTTACTTTTTGTTATCAGACATATAGTTTTACAGATAAATATTCGATAATAATTGTTACCATTAATAACAAAACTCAAATGATTAGAAAAGCAAACATACAGGAATCTCAACTTTGATAGCCTCCCCAATGTAACCTGGATGGGCCAGGAGAAACCGTTGAGATAAAGATCTAAACTCACTAAATTCGTCAAATTTCCAAGATCGTTAGGAATCGGGCCACTTATGTTATTGTTGTATAACTCCCTGCAGGTATGCATAAATATCAAATAATTAGATAATCATGTAATTATAACCTAATCAGATTATTAGTTGATTAAAATGACTTACAAGTACTGCAGATTCTTTAGCAGCTCGATTTGTGGAACCAATGTACGAGATAGAGCTGCATCAAATTACATAAGCCTAATACTCACTCATCGTTCTTCAAAGTCTCAATTCAACAGCCCGGTCAATAACAAGCCTTCGATTCAGCAATAATAAGTACTTAATTATTCAAACAAGATAACATAATCATAAACAAATTCTTTAAACAATACTAGCGTAATTCACAAATCCTAAATTATAACAACAATCAACAACAATAGGTAACTCAATCAACAAAACCTAACTAGACTACGTAGCTATTGACAACCTATTCCTTGTTCTTCAAATTCTCAATTCAATAATCAGATCATAAACAAGTCTTTAATTGAGCAAAGAAATTCATTCATAAATTGTTCAAACACAGTAACATAACAGTGCTAGTAGAGCTCACGAAGCCTCAGTGGAATAATAATCAACAACAGGTACTCAATCAACAAAACCTAATCATCCGTACGTACAGATCGACTAATTCTTACGTATCGGAGTTTGAACACACAAATTGCTTGAGGATCCAAATCCATTCTAGATCCAAAATTAACCATGTTTCCAATCGTTTAAGCTCTGTTTTAGTGTACGAATTGATACTGAATGTAAGGTACCTGTAACCGGAGGAATTCGCCGAAACGAAATTGACCGGTGGAGTGATAGATGCGGATTTCGACTGATGATATATTCGAATAACGTCTCTGCGGCTGGTGATTTCGATGACGAATTGTTTGAAGTCATCAAGCTGTTGAGTTTTGACGGACGGTACCGGAACGGTTATGCGAAGACAATTAGAGCGGTAGATTTTTCCGGCAGACGGAGCTCCGGTGAGTACATTAGAGCTGCGTGTGACAGTGATTCGCGTCGGAGATGCGTGACGATCCACCGGATTTGTATCTTTCCGACCACATGATCGGAATATTGGTGAATTGATGGATGAATTTGAGGATTTAGAACAAACTGATGAAATTTGGGGATTTAGGGTTTTCAATTTCAATCTGGCAAACCTATTGTGATTGAAGATATGGCGTATTGGGGTTTAATAGTTTAAAAGGTAATGGCAGAAGTGTAATTATGGTTGCAACTGGTGGTTACTTTGGGCAGTTATGAGATCGTGGCAATTTTTTACTTTCTTTTAGAGTAAACTGCCATTTTGGTCCCTATGGTTTGGGCACTTTTGCCATTTTAGCCCAAATCTCAAACATTTTACATCTGGGTCCATGTGGTTTGCATTTTGTTGCCATTTTAGTCCAAAATCCAAAAACCCTCTATTTTGACTGTTGAAAACTGATTATTTTGTCCTTTAGTGCAGGGGCATTTTGGTCCATGTTAATTTATTATAACATTTCAATAATTAATAACATCGTCTTCAAGAACATCATCAAACATCATCATCAAAACCCAGAAAATCAAGAACATCATCTTCAAGAAAATCAAGAACCCAGAAAATCAAGATCATCTTCAAGAAGATCATCAAAACCCAGACCTCGTTCATCTTCAAACATCATCATCAAAACCCAGAAAAATCAAGAACATCATCTTCAAGAACATCATCAAAACCCAGGGATCATTCATCTTCAAACATCATCATCAAAACCCATAAAATCAAGAACATCATCTTCAAGAACCTCTAAAACCCAGAAAATCACCATCCTCACTCACCATCCACCGCAACCACCACACGCTTCCACCGCAACCACCACCGCCTCCATTACCACCAGACATTACCATTACCATCACCCCCAACCACCATCCCGCACCAACAGCCCAGCACCACCACCACCACACTGGCAGATCTGAACCACCATCTCTCATGGCGCACCACCACGCCAACATATCTGAAACAAGCACCATCCCCCCACCACCATTCTGCACTAGAAAGAGAGAGAGAGATAAACAGGAGAGAGAGAGAGACGAACGAGAGAGAAACATGAGAGAGAGAGAGAGAGGAATGCAGAGATGATGATGACGATGGTGGATCTGAGTTTCGGTAGGGACGACGCCGGAGTGGTGCTCAGGTGGGACGACGCCGGATTATGTGGTGGTGCTCAGGTGGGACGACGCCGGTGGTCACAGTCTGCTCTCTGTGTCAACTGATCGATTTGGGGATGATGATGATGATCGATTTAGGTCTCAGTTAACTGATCGATTTAGAGAGAGAGAGAGTCAGTTAGGGTTTTATTTGGGGATGATGATGATTTATTTGGGAAAGAAAATGTTAATTAAGAAAATGTTAAATGAAAAGAAAAATGACCAAAATGCCCCTGAACTAAAAGACAAAATAGGAGGTTGCAACTGTCAAAAAATGGGGTTTTTGAATTTTGGACTAAAATGGCAACAAAATGTAAACCACAGGGACCCAGATGTAAAAAGTTTGAGATTTGGACTAAAATGGCAAAAGTGCCCAAACCACAGGGACCAAAATGGCAGTTTACTCTTTCTTTTATAAGAATACTAGTTCCCTTACAAATGCATGTCTATCTCTAACGCACTGGGTTATTGATGTTTGTGTCACGATTCTGTTACAATTCTGTTTAGAAAATTAGGATTTTATTTTCTGTCTGAAACGCGTCGCAAATGTGTCAGAATTTGTAACACATTTTTTTGCGTAGGAAATTTTCATAGCAAAATGACCACTTTTCTAGTAGTGAACCCCCGGTTACGTATTAGATACGCTGCCCGATTGATCCAGGGTTCCGTAACGGCTGTCGAGGTTCTGCCCGACGTAGTCGTTGGAATGCCGTCTCGGAGAGGGTATTACTAAGGTAAATATTGGGTTATTATACTAACGCGTGTGCATTTGTGTAATTAATAGATAATCACCAGTAAATCTTAAAGGAAAACCCTAAGACAGTAATGTGAGTAATCCTCCTTTTTGCAAATTGTTTTTACAAAACCTCAATTAATTAATAATATATTAAACAGTGATTGAGTATTTGTATTCTACAATTATCGTCGGTATGTTGGGTTTTGTATACAAAATTTGTTACTACATTGTGGGTAGTAACATGACCACAAGTCGGGTTGACAGTACCGTGGGTGGTAATTAAAGTAGATGGAAACAAATGTAATTGCGTGACCGCCCTCAATGCTGTAGACTGATAAAACCTGTTTTGATTAAACTGGGATTCACTCACCAGTATTTCCCACTAACAAAATGTTTTTAAACGCGTTTCAGGTAACAAAATGTGAAAGCCAAATAGAAGCCTGCTGGACAGCACTGAAGGCTTGGAAAAGTGGCAATAAAAAGTTACCTAAATAAAGAGATGTTTTATTTAAATAAAATAGGGTTTATCCCTATGAAAATGTGTGTACTTGAAACTTGGGAATTTCCCATGTGTTTAATATTATAAAAGCATGGTATTTTACTCTGATAAAATATTTCCTAACTACGGTCCTGATGTAAATTCCGCTGCCAAAATGATAAACACCGATACCACCAAAACTGGCCGCGGCCACCCGTTCCCAGGTTGTTAGGGGACGGGGGTTGCGACAGAAGGTGGTATCAGAGCTAAGCCACTGATTCAGCCACATAAGTGTTCTGCTGACACCAAGATATTATTCAAATTGTTAGGAAATTAATAACGAAAATACGTGCATATCTGTATTTTATTGTTGTGTGTTATTTGACTATTTGTTAGTTTACAGTATGAGCGACCAAGGACCTTCCGACGCCTACCGTCAGTTGTCCAGCTCACCTAGAAGCGAAGGCAGCTCTTCACAGCCTACCCTCTCAGGGTATTCAGCTGACAATGAAGATGGGATATTCGTGTTTAAGGCTCAGTCTGAAGAGCCATTCCCTCCTAAAAAAGAGAGGATTGTTCAGTAGGGGAGCGCATGAACGTTGGAAGAGAATGAAAAAGTTACAACAACAGCGAGTTTTAGCAGCCGCTAAGAGAGAAACAGATTCTCATACCCAAGATATGCTCAATAGGAGTCTAGCAAACTTTCATATTTTAGCAACTACAACTGCAGACCCTAATTTAGAACGACTCATAGCACCCCAACCATTACCCTTGTTTCCCACACAACCAATGGAGATTGAAGTCAACCCGGAAAACCAAGTCCCAGCACCAGCCTTTGACCCAACTGAGATACCTAGAGTACCAGCACCCAATCCCTTAGACCCAGACTACGACCCGTGGTTTGACGACCATAGGGATTATCAGCAACGCTACCCAATATCAGAGGAACCCCTGCCAAACCTAGCAGCTTACCAAGGTCTGGACCCTCTCTATCCCTATTATGATAATGATGAATACATTAGGGAAATTCTAGAGAATCCATGTCCTAAGGAAGAACTAATGCCACAGTACCCAGATCCAGTACCAGCACCTGCACCCCCAATGAGCACAGAAAATATGCAAGAACTTCGAACCTTTGGTGAGGAGATTTTAGAAGAGTGCGAAATAATGAGGCAAATAGGAGAACGACTCGTCTGGAAGTATGACGAGCGTAATATGGAGTTCTGGATGAACCCATATCAGTGATGGTGATAGTAGTAATAATATATATATATATATATATATATATATATATATATATATATATATATATATAATATGTGTGTATGAAAAAAAATAATGATAATATATATGTTGTAGTATAGACCACTTCGTGGTTAGTGATGCATATTAGTATTATATTTTATTCCAGATGTATTGTAATAATTATAGATGCATACTATAAAATAGAGTAAGTCGCAATGTTCGATGATTTTGATCAATATGTGCTTGACTTAAATATTATCTTGTGATATTAATAATTGGGAAATGTTTAAAATTCAGATGGACAACGAAGTGAACCAGGAAGTGTTGGTGCACTGAATGTCTGCTGATTACGTCTTAATCAAGTCTTAGGTCTAGATAGATTGTATTTAGGGTTTTACATGTTGATATAGGGAGTTTCGCTTGAAACTGATATTGTGTAGTTCAAGCGAAACCGGTTCAAGTGAGTTCACTTGAAAGAAATCATGACATCCTCAAGCGAAACCTAATAGTTTGTCATGTTCAAGCGAAACCCAGGGCTTATAAATAGGTGAGTAGGTCATTTGAAGTGAAACATGTATGGTGTTTGTGTGTGAGTCGAGGTGCTGCCGAAATTTTGTTAGAAATTGATTGTAAAGACTCAGAACTGATTAATAGAGGAAGAATTGAAAGGAACAAAGCTGTTATGACTTAGTTTACTCTGTTTCCGCCTTTGTAAACAAAGATGAACTGCTTTAACTGACTTTTAGGGTCACGGAACCGATCCAAAAAGTGGTATCAGAGCTCAGGACGAGGAGTTCATACCGTAGCAGCTTGATTCTACCGGATTTTCTCATTTCTACTCACTTCTTCTCATACTTTTCTGATTTGAACGAGTTCTAACGGTTGAAATGATCTAATTTTCACATATGTCGTGTAAAACATAGTATTAACAAATCCTACAAAGAATCAGATCAAAATACAGATTAAAACTGATAAAAAATGGCATAAACTGTGTTTCGTTTGAAATTGTTCTTCGAACTTTCGCTTGAAAAATATGTTTACTTGAAGCGAAACCACATTATTGGCTTTCGCTTGAACTGTTCAAACTTGGATTTTTGGCTTTCGCTTGAACTGTTCAAACTTGTGTTGGCTTTCGCTTGAACTGTTTGAACTTGTTGTAGCTTTCGCTTGAAACCATTTTGTTTCAAGTGGTTTCGCTTAAATTTGAGTTTTTCAAAATCAAGAAAATTCTAAGTGTTTGCTGATTTTTCAGGTACATTTAAGATGGATGATATTTTCATGAACCCGTTTAGCGACATGTATGCTTTTGCTGGAAATTCTGGAGACGATACTTCTTCTAGCAACACAAATGAGAACTTGTCAAACACAAAGAAAAAGTTATCGGATGCCTTAGAGGTTGAAAGTGCTTTCGGAACCTATAACAAACCCCCGAAGTTGATGGCTATCGAAGAATACAGTCGGTGGGCCAAGAAGGTTGAAGATTGGTTGATGGCTTTTGCTTTTCCCAGCTGGAAGAGTCTAAAAAATGGTTACAATGATGGAGGCAAAAAAGGCGAAACTTTAACAACACCTGATTAAATAGAATCGTTTGTTGCTGAGCAAAAATGTATTGCGTTGCTGTTTCAGTCCGTCAGAGAAGATATAATATCTTTGATCGAATACTCTAGTGCTACAGATCTCTGGAACAAATTGAAAAACAAATGTATAGGAAGCACATAAATTGTGAAAAACAAAAAGAAACTACTTAGAAAAGAGTTTGATTTGTTTGGGTGTTTAAAGAATGAATCAGTTTGTAAAATGATTGAGAGGTTTGGGCATCTGAAGCTGGAATTGGCGAGACATGAAATTTCTTATTCTCGTGAAGAGCTAGTCGACAAATTGTTTGATGCATTTCCAGATGAGATGGATTGGCAATATTATGCGTTGATGCTAAAGAATACTATCAAGCCACCAGAAGCGTTGACAGTAGATTTGCTGATTGAGAGATTAGAAAGTCACGAGTTGGAGTTAAAGAAGACGCTCAAAGTAAATCATTCGTCTTATCAGCAGAACTTGGATTTGTATTATCCAAAGGGCATGATGCCAAAGAACACATCTCCCAAGACTGCGTTTTTCTGCTGAGAATGTCTCCACAACGAGTAAAGAAAGTCAAAGCAGTGGTTATCACAGTGGATATCACAGTGGGTCTTCATCAAATTCAAACCAGTCTGATGCAAAGAACTTATTTCAATGCAACATAGCTGTAGACTTAAAGAACGCTCAGAACTTCAGCGAGGAGTCTTCCAAACAACAGATGGTTTTTCTAGCATCGGTATTGGAATCGTATGAAAGTCTTGTAGCAGGGAAGATAGGCAACACCAACCTGACAAAAGAAGATTATGATCAGATAGATCCTGAGGAGATGAAACTGATCGACATAAGGTGGTGTATGGCCAGTGCAGTTCGTCGAGCACAGCGTTTCATGGAGATAACCGGGAGAAAGTCAATTGGTGGACCATCTACCAAGTTGGGCTTTGATAAGTCTAAGGTGACGTGCTTCAAATGAAAACAGAAAGGTCACTTTAAGCGTGAATGCAGAAATGTGTATGCTGATGAATCTGAAAACCCGTTCAGAGAAGATTACTACAAGAAGGCGATTTATCATCAGAATAAATCAGAACCTCCAAGGATGAAGCAGCTTGAAGATAACAAAGAAAAATCTAGAGCTCTTGCGGTGATTCAAGACGATGAAGGTTACGACTGGAGTGAGTTGTTACCTGAAGAGGATGCGGTTGGATATGCTTTCATGGCAAAAACTGAACCTATTCCTTGGAAAGATAACAGAACTGAAGAATAGAAGTATAATCACAGAAGGTTGTTAGCCACGAACAAATTGATCAGATTATCTGGTATCTTTTCTGAGGCAAAAAGAGCAAAAAGATGGGATCCAGATAGGGAATGTTATCTTGACCCCTATGGAAACATTGTTGTTGATCATAACACTCTTGATGTGGAAACCATAATCCAAGAGTATAAAATTGAAGATGATTATTGGCAGAAGAAATGGTGGGGAAGCGGAGAAGATGAAGAGAAAGAGAAGAAGGAGAAAGAAGAGAAAGAGAAGTCAAAGAAGATTGACACTGGGATTATTGACACGACACAAGAGTTGAATGCTGAAAACATGGGAAAGATGGCTGACAAGGTGCTGGCAGCTAAGGCACTTGAGGTAGATTCTAAATCCGTCTCTGAGTCTAAAAGCCAAGTCAGTTCAAACGCGTCAATGACTGAGTCAGGTAAGAAGGTCAGTGGTGATGTTGACTGCAAAAATTGCATCAAAGAATGCAAGGTTTGTAGTACAAACACTTATCTCAAAGATAAGAAGATTGAGGATCTGACTGCTAAAGTCAGAAGTGTTGAGGATCAAATCCTTGATCGTGATAAAATGGTGAAAGCTTCAACTGAACGGTTAAAAGAATTAACTAGCAAAATTGAATCTGATAAAATTGATCAGGAAAAGGTTAGGAAAGAAAATGAAAGGTTAGTTCTTGAAAATCGTTAGATCACTGAGAATTTTGAGAAGCTTAAAAGCACGATTAAAGATAATGATGATAGAAACGGTAAAACATACAAAGAAAATTGCCAATTGCAATGTGTTTTGAGAATCAAAGAAGAATTAATAAACGAACAATTGGATGAGATTGCTAAATTGAAACTTCAATTTGAAGAAGCCAAGATTGAGAATGAGCGTATCAATTTGAAATTGAACAGTTACAGCTCTGCAAGCTTTGTTTTGCAACACATTATTCCCAAACCCATCGGGAAAGACAAAGCAGGTGAAGATGTATACTGTGATGGAACTGGGGTTGGGTTTCATCAAGTTCCACCACCAGTTCTTGACAATTATTCGAAAAAGCAATCTGGGTTAGTTAATCTTGAGGAAGAAAATGAAGTGAAACTTCCTGATTCAATTGATGTGACATTTTCTTCTTCATCATCTGATGATAGTGTTCAAACTGAGATTGTTAAAGGCATGGCTGAAAGTGTTTTGGATAGTGATTCAGCTGGAGATGATGAATGTTTCTTGAACAAATACATTCCGAAACAAAAGTCCAAAAACAACTTAGGTGATGAACCGGGTCTTGTGATGTACAAGATAGCTGGATCTGATAAGTTGTATTCGGATTCTGAGTTTCCTCTTGAGAATGTAAATGTTTCAAAATTGACAAATGTGTTCAAAATGGTTGAAATTGATTTATCTGAAGTAAAGAGTTTAGAACAAACAAAAAGGCAAATGAATTTTGAGAAAGATAAAGCTTACTACAAAAAGCCTGTTGTTCCACCGCGTTTTTATAACAACAATCGAAATAGATGGTCGGGTGGATATCAGGGTGGTAAGAGTTATCAGAAAAGGAGTTTTCAAAACAAAAGGTTTGCTGAGAAGAAAGTGTTTGTGAACGGTTCAAGTTCACTTTCTGATGAGGAAAATGAATTTTTTTCAAAATCAAATGAAGAATTTTTT
This sequence comes from Helianthus tuberosus, assembly GCA_030545235.1. Taxonomy (NCBI): domain Eukaryota; kingdom Viridiplantae; phylum Streptophyta; class Magnoliopsida; order Asterales; family Asteraceae; genus Helianthus; species Helianthus tuberosus. The sequence continues at coordinate 152,916,205 of CM060451.1, read as the reverse complement.
TGCAAAGAGGGCTTCACAACCTCAGTCTGAAGGCACAAGTCGGGTAGTTGATACTCGTACATGCTTTAGATGCAACAAAGTTGGTCACATTGCAAGAAATTGCACCAACTACAAGCCTAAGACTGAAGTTGTTGAGAATCGAAAGAAGAAGTTTGAGGCAAAAGGAAAAGCTCAAATGGTTGTTGAGAAAATTTTGAAAAATGAGAAAACAAAAGTCAAAATTGAACCTGTTAAGAATGTGGTAACTAAAAATGACAAATTTTACAAACGGGTTGCATCATCTCAACAAACATGGAAGCCAAAAGTTGTTGATAAACCAAAGGTTTCAGAGTTGGAAAAACAATCGTCTTCTACCACACCGGTAAAGATGAATGTTCCTTTGGATTATTATGAAAAGTTGGAAAAACAATCTTCTATTCCTTCAGAGAAGAAGAATGTTCAAAAGAAAAATCAACCAACCGGTCAACTTAAGATAGATGAGTTTTTCTTATACAAAAAGGCTGAGGTTGGATCAGATGAAAGTTTGAAAATGAATGATAAAAATTTTCCGCCACTTTACACTGCTAAAACTCACATTAAAGTCAAGTTACCCGAGTCAAAAGAGGCTTGGGTGGCATCAAAATCTCACTAAAGATTTTGGACTTGCCGGAACTTCCTAGTTGGTAATCTTGAAGCATGAATCGGCATCTTTATTGAATTGTTTGTGATATGTGCAGGAACTTCCGAGAGCTATTTCACGATGGATTATGGATAGTGGAGCGTCTCAACATATAACAGGAAAGACTGCATTGTTGTACGATGTTAGAAATTTCAATGGAGGTTACGCGGGATTTACAGGAAATCAAGGTGGTAGAATTGTTGGTGAAGGAACGTTATCCAATGGGATTGTTACGTTTGAGAGAGTTAACTACATTGTTGAGCTGGAGAATAATCTGCTGAGCATCTCGCAGATTTGTGACAGGATGTATACCACTCACTTCACAGACAAAGAATGTTTGATCTTGAAACCAGGATTTGTTATCCCTAAAGAATGGATTATCATGAGGGCACCAAGAGTCAATAATCTGTACGTGTTGGATATGAGTGTAGCTACTACAACCACGGGTCAGGCTCATTGTTTTGTGTCTAGAGCAACGGAGAAAGAATCGAAGTTGTGGCACCGGAAGATGGGGCATATACATCTTAGAAAAATGAATCACTTGGTGCATAATGATTTGGTTCTGGGTGTTAATATTAAAGGTTTTCATCTGGAAGGGGAGTGCATTAGTTGCGTCAAAGGCAAGCAGAAGAAAAAGTCACACCCTAAAAAGCAAGTCAATTCAGTTTCCAGACCATTAGAGAGACTACATATGGATCTGTTTGGTCCAGTAAACGTCAAAAGTATTACAGGGGATCTCTACTGTCTTGTGGTTACTGATGATTATTCCAGATTTTCGTGGGTATCATTCTTGAAGTCGAAAGATGAAACGTTTGATAGTTTGATGGCGTTGTTCAGAAAGATTGAAAATATGTACCAAAGGCGTATCAAAAGAATCAGAAGTGATAATGGTACTGAGTTCAAGAACAACAAGATGGAAGAATATTGTGATGAAAGAGGTATATTGCATGAGTTTAGTGCTCCGTATACTCCGCAGCAGAATGGAGTCGCAGAACGCAAAAACAGGACGCTAATCGAAATGGCTAGAACAATGCTTGCTGATTCAAAGCTACCGATAAATTTTTGGGCAGAAGCAGTTTCCGCCGCATGCTATACACTCAACCGGGTTCTCACTGTAAAGAAATTCAACAAGACATGCTTTGAGTTGATCAATAATCGCAAACCGAACCTGAAGTTTTTAGAACCGTTTGGGTCTCCTTGTACAGTTCTAGAGCCTTTTGGTAAATTTGGTCCAAAGAGTATTGAAGGAATATTTGTGGGTTACTCAAGTCCACAAATACGTGTCTTTGTTCCAAGCATGAAGCAGATCATCGAAGCACAACATGTTGAGTGTCAGGGGTATACTATGCCGCCTCAAAATCCCGGTGACTCATGGCATTTTAATTACGATAAATTATGGGATTCATTTGACCTGGAAGAAGAAAAGGAAGAAGAAGAGGATTTCTTTGATGAGTTGGATATTCTAAGAGAGTATGAAGAATCGCAAGAAAGGTTCCCAGCTGAGTATTCAAGAAGACCATGACAAATTTCAAATGATGATGAAGCAGGTCCAAGCAATGCTGGTGAACATGATAATGTCCAACAAAATGAAGTTGCTCAAGATAATCAGTCGGCACAGAATGATAATCAAGAATCTGAGAACATGCCAGTATTTGATCGTGGTGATTCAGATTCTGAGGGGGAGCAAATTCAGATTTCAAGTCAAACAAACTCAGTCAGTGAACAAGATGAAAATTAGAATGTTACTAATCTGGAGGGTAATGTAGATGTTCCAGGCGAAGTAATGCCACGAACTCTTTCATATCATCCAGAGGAATTGATCATTGGAGAATTGCAGACAGGCGTTCGCACTCGAAGACAGATTGATAAAGGGCTTACATGTTTTTATACAAAAGTTGCTCCTTTGCAAACTGAATTCTCATTGAGTTGTTTTATCTCGCAGGTTGAACCAAGGACTTACAAAGAGGCGCTTACTGAAGATTCTTGGGTCAATGCAATGCAAGAGGAACTGAGCCAATTCGAGAAATTAGGAGTGTGAAAGTTAGTGGATTTGCCAGATGGTCAGAGGAAGATAAACACCAAGTGGGTGTTCAAGTGTAAGAGAGACGATAGAGGAGTTGTGGTTCGCAACAAAGCTCGACTCGTAGTCCAGGGTTTCAGTCAGCAGGAAGGGATAGATTTCACTGAAGTATATGCTCCTGTAGCTCGACTAGAAGCGATCAGAATCTTCTTAGCATTTTCATCATGGAAAAATTTCAAAGTATATCAGCTAGATGTAAAATCGGCTTTTCTCTACGGGAAGGTAAAAGAGGAGGTATATGTCGGTCAGCCACCGGGCTTCACCGATCCACTTCACAAAGACAAGGTCTACTTGTTAGACAAAGCGCTGTATGGTTTACACCAGGCCCCGAGAGCTTGGTACGAGACATTGTCTCAACACCTACTAGCCAACAGTTTCATTCGTGGAAAAGTAGATGCTACTCTCTTCACCAAAGAGGTCGACGAACATCTTCTGATAGTTCAAATTTACGTAGATGACATCATATTTGGGTCAACAAATGAGGATCTATGCAAAGATTTTGAACAGGTTATGAAGCAGAAATTCGAAATGTCATCAATGGGTGAGATGAAATTCTTTTTGGGATTGTAAGTTGATCAACTACCCAAAGGAATTTTCATACATCAAACGAAGTACGTTCATGATATCTTGGAGAAATTCGGGATGTCAGGTTCTACTCCAGCTTCCACCCCATTAGCAACGAATCATGGGATAAACCCTGATCTCACCGGAGAGAAGGTAGATGAAACAACGTATCGTTCCATGATCGGATCGCTGATGTATTTGACAGCTTCAAGACCCGATATCATGTACCCAACCTGCCTCGCAGCAAGATTTTAATCTAACCCAAGAGCTTCGCATATGGTGATTGTGAAAAGGATATTGCGCTACCTGAAGGGAACTCCATCATTGGGGTTGTGGTATCCAAGAGAAGGCGATTTCACGCTCGAAGGGTTTTCCGATTCAGATTTCGGATGCTGCAAAGTTAATGCTAAATCAACAACAGCAGGGTGCCAGTTTTTCGGACCACGATTGGTTACTTGGCAATGCAAAAAGCAAACCTCTGTGGCTTTATCAACATGTGAAGCGGAGTATGTATCTGCTAGCAGTTGTTGCTCAAAGATCTTGTGGATCCAGCAACAGATGCGCGATTACGGTTTGCAATTTCTAAACACCCCTATCTTTGTTGATAATGAGGCAGCGATTAACATTACTAAAAATCTAGTTCATCACGCTAAAACGAAACATATTGAAATTCGTCATCACTTCATTAGAGATTGTTTCGAGAAGAAGTTGATACGAATTGAGAAAATCCACACTGACGATCAAAAAGCTGATTTACATACCAAAGCATTTGATAAAACACGTTTTCAATATTTGCTAAAACTGAATGGTATGAAGCTTTTATCGGTGTTGGAGGAGATCATTGGCGTTGATGAAGGAGACATTGTGGATGATGTTAAGAAGCAATCTGCAATGGTTTGTCGATTTTTTACTTGTTTTGGTATTTAGGGGGAGTATAGGGTAATTTTTCAGAAAATACAAAAACAATAAAAAATGACAAAAATACAAAAACATGAGATATTTTCAAAATACAAAAACAATAGAAAACCAGAAAAAGAGCTTGTGAAAAAAGGGAAAATGATAGTACATCGGCTTGACAGTCACGGTATGCTAAAGAAATGGAATGTTTAAATGCGTTAAACAGTCTTGCTGATGATATGCCGATAGGTTTTTGCACATTTAGTAGGTTTGTTCGGGATATAAATATAAATCTTACTTGCTTATTTCGTGGGGAACACTACTTGGATATATAGGTAACCCCTGAAATCTCGTTTGAAAGATTTCTTTTTCTGATATACTAGGTTTTTATACTCAGTGATATCTGGGGTATTATTCCGGGACTTCTGCTGAATGGAAGTTCTGACCTAGTCCCTGAATAATACTTTCCACAAATGCTTGAAACATAGCATCACCCTCAGCATATATGATAAGACAATAAAATTGCTTAGCAATGCTGTTGTAAAAAAGATCCTCTAAAGGGGACACACCCAAAAGTTGAGTCATGATCTCTCTGCTGAACGGTAGTTCTGACCTGAGCTCTCGTGATTCTTCATAATTTATTAACCCCTTACAGATATCATTTGTGTTATAATTACCTGTAAGACTGAATATTGGGATCTGGATACGGGAGTATATTCAAGAGGTGGGACACACGTATAAGTTTAAGTCTCTAAAACACTAATTCCGTATCCTGGACAGATTGAAAATTGTGTGAAAATTTAAGTGGATCAGTATATCGACAATCTAAGCGAATTGTTTAATTCTGAGTATGTAATTGAAGCTTAACGGTACTTGTGATTTTTCGAATAACTGATATGATTCCCTAACACGCTCATCAAAAATATGTTTGTAAATAATTTTCTTTCATTGCATTTTAGTTTTGTATTTCATTTCTAGTTTATAAGTTTTTTTAAAATCCAAAAAGATTTTACACTTCTGCTTTATTTTTGACAAACCAAAGTGGAGAGTTGATCTTCGGATTCAAAAGTGGAAAGCAGATGCAGGAGATTTCTGGACTGGATGATGAGTCGTGAGCTTAACATGATAAGTTTGAGAAGTTGAAAAGTTTAAGCAAGTTCATTAATTTGAAACTTGTAATTTTCAGAAAATTGTTTGAAAATTGAACTAAATGGCAGTGTGAATTATCTCTGATCAACCAAGGTCATTAAGTTGGACTTGGTAGATTAATTGAGTAATCAGGGTCATTAACTTGAACCTGAATACTTAAGTGGATTTCTAACACTGAAAGTTGAATGGTAAGTTTGGATTCTAACTGTTATTATCATATATCTTATATTTGGGTAGAGATTATACAGGTTGTAGATTTCATAATCCCCATGGCAACAAATCGTCAAAGTTTGAACCAGAATTTCAAGTCCCAGCATTTCGAGAGGGGGAGTCTGTGAAAGGGGGAGTCAGAATTCTGGATCAACAGTCAAAGGGGAGATTGAAGATGGAGCTAGTTTGAGTTTCTGAATCTGTGAAGAAGGAGTTTTACAATGACAAAATTTTGGAGAAGGATAAAGACTGAAGACTTGACGCCGAAGACTTCATCAACATCCAAGGGGGAGTCTGTTGGTGCACTGAATGTCTGCTGATTACGTCTTAATCAAGTCTTAGGTCTAGATAGATTGTATTTAGGGTTTTACATGTTGATATAGGGAGTTTCGCTTGAAACTGATATTGTGTAGTTCAAGCGAAACCGGTTCAAGTGAGTTCACTTGAAAGAAATCATGACATCCTCAAGCGAAACCTAATAGTTTGTCATGTTCAAGCGAAACCCAGGGCTTATAAATAGGTGAGTAGGTCATTTGAAGCGAAACATGTATGGTGTTTGTGTGTGAGTCGAGGTGCTGCCGAAATTTTGTTAGAAATTGATTGTAAAGACTCAGAATTGATTAATAGAGGAAGAATTGAAAGGAACAAAGCTGTTATGACTTAGTTTACTCTGTTTCCGCCTTTGTAAACAAAGATGAACTGCTTTAACTGACTTTTAGGGTCACGGAACCGATCCATCAGGAAAACCAGAGTAACAATAACCCGGATAACGATAACCCGAACAACAATAATAATGGAAACCAAGTGAATAACAGTGCCATCCAACACATAGTGGCACAAGGGATAATAGATGCAATGCCATATATTATCAAAACGGTTAAGGAAGCAGATAATAAAAGTAACCGTGACAGTAAACGACCCACTGAACCTGAACACAGCGTAAACAATGGACCCATACTTCAAGTGCCCATTCCCAAAAGAAGAAGAACCATGTCTTATGGTTGTTCTTATAAAGAATTCTGGTCTTGTAAACCAATATTCTCGGGCAATGAAGGGGCTGTTGCAACTCTACGCTGGATAGAAAAGACTGAGGCAGTCTTAAAAATAAGCAAGTGTGCGGAAGAGGATAAGATAATGTTCGCTTCCAATCTGTTTAAGAACTCAGCCTTAGAGTGGTGGAACACTATCCTCCAGTCTAGGGGAAGTGATAGAGTTTACAATATGGAATGGGAGGAATTTAAGAACATGGTGGAAAGAAAATTCTGCCCTCCCAATGAAAAAGAACAGATAGCAAATACGTTCTTAAACCTTAGAATGACTGGAGTGGATAGTAAGGGCTACACTACTACTTTCTTTGAGTACGCTAGAATAGTGCCAACCCTTGCATCACCTGAACCAGTATTAATCTCCCGTTATATCTGGGGATTAATCAGTGAAATTAGGCATGTAGTCAAGGCAGCTAGACCTCAAACTATAGAAGAAGCCGTAGAACTAGCAAACACCTTGACTGATGAATTAGTGCGTACACGAGAAGAGGATCAGAGGAGAAACCTAGCTCAAAAGCTTACCCAAGAATTCCGTTATGTAAATTCCAACCGTGGGAAAAATGTAGGTTCTACCTCTGTACCGTACTGCAAGGCTTGCAAGAAGAAACATTCAGGAAGATGCTCCACTTACTGTAATTTCTGCAAGATACCAGGACACAAGGAAGAAGATTGTAGGAAGAAACCAAATAATGGAATATGCTTCAACTGTGGAGAAAAGGTCATATTAAGCCGAACTATCCAAAACTAGCTCCAGCCTTGAACAACAAGACTACTAAAAATGCTAGAGCATTTGTTCTGACTGAAGAAGAAGCAAAGATGATCCCGGATGTGATCACCGGTACGTTTTTAGTTATTGATGTTTTTGATAAAGTATTATTTGACTCTGGTGCAAACCAAAGTTTCATTAATACTTCATTTTGCAAACTTCTCAATCAACCATTAACTAAACTCCCACAAGAATGTCTAGTAGAGATAGCAAATGGAGAAACCATTAAGATTTCTGAGATCTTGCAGGAAGCAAGAATAGAATTTTTAAATCAAAAATTTATTGCAAACCTTTACCCAATGAATCTGGCAGGATTTGATGTTGTATTAGGAATGGATTGGTTAATAGTCAATAATGCCAGTATTTTATGTGATCAAAAGTTAATCCAAGTAAATTCACCAAGGGGTGAAATGATCACGATTAAAGGAGATAAACCATCTAGATCTACGAAATTCATCTCTGTGATAATGTAACACCTCGTAAAATCGTGTCCAATGATGTGTTGACACGTGTCCCTAAACCTAATTATGTCAAACGTTGACTAGGAGGGACTATTATTGCCAAACAATGAAAACTTTGAATATGCAAGGACTAAAGGTGTCAACATGCTTAAATTAAGCCTCTGAGTGACCTTATACGGTGTTCGTATTCTTTTAATAAGCCACTTGTTGGATAAATGAAACCGTTTGCAATAAAATTCAAAAGTTGTGCATCGAAGGGTTAAAAGTGTCAACATGTTAATTCTTACCTCTGAATGACCTTTTAACGAACCTGGAGCATTGTGATGCTCGGTTATACCCTCGAGAATGCCTAATATGGATTATGTAAGGCTTTGGTGTCGTTAAACGATATTACGCACGACTTCGTGCGTTAAAAGGGTTAAAAGCGCCAACGAGTGAAACTAGTGTCCTCGGGTGATCTTTTAACCGAACCGGAGTTTATCGATATTTGTTATACTTCCATGATCATCTAAAATCGAACTTGAAGGGCCAAAAGTGCTGAATATGAAAGTTATTTCAAGATAGAAGGTGTCAAAATTTGAAAATGTTTGACTGAATCCGGAGGGGGGTCGCGTTGCGCGACAGCTCCCTTGGCCCTCGGTCGCGCGACGCGACAGCGTCACGTGTGCAGAAAATTAACAGCAGCAGCAACAGCAGTTTGCAACTTGAATTGTTTTTATTTATTTTATTAGTCTTGATGAACAAGTTGTGTGTTCAACAAGCATGGAAATATGATCTAGACACATGTTGTGATCCTATAAATACTTGTAGAACACACATGACACTTGTAATCATCGTAGTTCATCCCAAACACTATAAATAGGTGTGATCTTTCAATTCAACACTTGCACCTTCCTTTCATTTCTCTCTAGCTTGAGTTTTCCTTAAGCTTTCTGGGATTCCTGATCATAAGGAAGCCTATTCTAGTTGAAAAGATTGCTAGGACCCTTTGTAAGTGTTCCTAGCCACTAGTTTATGTTTTATAGGCTTTTAAGTCAAAAGTCAAGCGTTATCGTAATAACGCTTTGACTTTTAGTAAGACCTTAAAAGGTCAAGCCATTGTTTGCAACGAAGATGGCTACGTGATCATAATTAGGTAGGTGTTAATCCCTAAAAAGGGCACCTCCTAAGAATCACGTTTGCTTGTTCACTTGACGAGTCAAAGTAATATTAATTTAAAAAGTCAACGGGTCAGTTTTTAAAATAATTACGATATGAGTCTAGAAATGTTCTAAAATATGTTTTATCACTTAAACAACTAGGTAATAATTATTAGAACCTGTGTAAACATGTTCGGCTCGTCAATTCCCGTTTTAGGGTCGGTTCGCAACCGAAAGTCGCGTAGTTTGACTTCTACGTTGACTTTTTTTATTATAAACCGACTTAGACTAGTATGTGTAACTCCCCAAAAATGTAAATCCTTTATTTTAAATAAAAGGTCGGTAAATAAATAAGTGAACTAACTAGGATTAAAAATAACCTAGTTAGATAAAAGTCTAGTAGTGACTTATAAGTGGGTTAAAAACATTAAAAACATAAACTAGATGATAGTTGAGGGACCAAGATTGTTAAAATTGAAACCCTCATATTAAAACATGAAAATTTCACCAAACGCACACTTAGGTGTGTGTGTGTCTGGTCGAAAAACACACGGGGCGACACAGAGCTCCCCATCAAACCCTAAATTCTCACAAATTGAATGTCAAGATCAATTCCAAAATGAAATCCGAGCTTGGATTAGTGATCTCCATTGTAAGGGGGTCATAAGGTATGTGAAATTTGATAGGAAATCTCTACTTGAAATTCTGATGAACTTAGAAAATTCGAAATTTGTTGATGCATGATTGTTATATGGATGAAATAGGAACATTATAGTGTCTAGGAGTAAACCCCAGACAAGTATATGTTGAAATCATGCTTAATTCTAGTAAATTCCATGAACACCATTGAAGGTAATTAGTGGGTTTTTGTGGAACTTGATAAACACTAGGATTTGGATTATTGTTCTAGTGTAATCTGATGTTTATGAAGTGATTTCAGATTTATTGATGTTAACATTTATATAAGATAGTTCGATTGATGTTAATTTTGTCAATATAACAAGGTATGAACTTGATAATGAACCATGTAAAATTCTGCCCTTAAAGTGTTTGTTGAAATGCCTAAATGAAGGCTAAATGTAGAAATTTGAACAAGACCGCATAATTGTACTAGTTGGTAAACTATGCGTATTATGTGAATCAAAGAGTTCTAAATGCGATGTGATTGAACTCTATAGGAAAGAAAGTCGGAGCGTCGAGCGGACAAGACGGTGTTGACGCACGATTGAAGGGTGTGCTGTGAAGGTATGTAACTCGTTTCGTTACATTAAGAAAATTTGATATTTAAACTTGTATAGTTGTGTTTTGAATATAAGTTTGCGTTGATTGAAGCGACAATGTTCACTACTTAAATTAAAAGGTAAGATTGAATTAAGAAGCGTTTGGTAATCAATATAAATGGAGGATTCCATAAATGAGCCAAACGGGTCAAATAATTGTGTAGTTAGTAGTGATAGTGTTTGATAGTTAGCTTTTGGCGTCGACAATCACAAGAGCATGAAGCCATATGATTGGTAATGAAATGCCGGTGATATTAAGCCCCGGATGTTGGGTAAGAGCGCCTTAAGGTTACTACCTCTTTGGTACAAAAATTGGTATTAACTATGTGGGTCGATTAAGCTAAAATCGTAATTTTAGACATTCGGTCTGTAACTTGAAATTGTGGTATAATAAATGTAATAGGTACGTCGGTAATTAAATTATAGACGTATAGGAAAAAAATCACTTAAAATGGACCTTCGGATCAAAAGTTATGGGCATTTGAAGTTAGATTGGTAAAATTCGGAACTGGGCAGGATATGCAGGTCAAAAACCTGCACTTGCAGGAAAACCGTATCCCTCGCGCCACGCGACAGGATCAACAAGATCTGGCGCGACACGCGAGAGCCGTCTCGATAAGCGACATAATGCACGACGTCTGGCGCGACACGCGACAGACTCAATTCTGAAATTTTATTTTATTTTTGATGGTTTGATGCTAGGACTTGTTTATGCATATTTTAACAATGTCAAAACTAACTTTTTAAGTGGTTTTGACTCTAGGTGATGATGGGGTAATTCCGGATGGCGATCAAGCATCTTTTCAAGAACCGAACACGATCTTTTGAAGCTTTCGCGATTTGTTAACTTTGTTAAGGACAATGTTTATATTGTAGACACTTAAATATTTGTTTTGGGGATGTAAAAACTAGTAGTAGTAACCTAGAATGTTAACTTTATGTAAACTTCTGTTTAGTATGAAATGTTAATCGAAGTTTTTGGTTCAAAAGTATTCATTTTATATTAAATTCTTATATAAATGAGATGGGTGTTACAAGTTGGTAATCAGAGCTCAAGGTTGTCAACAAAGTATTCGGTTCAAGCTTGATCGATCATCCGGTAAGAATTAATTATTTATTTTAATAGATCTTATCTTAGTAGATCTTATCTTATGTAAGAAAAAGAGAGGTGAATTAATGTGCAAGGGAAGAGCGTGTTAACACACTCAAACCCGGAAAGTGCACTAAGTGAGAACGGTCAAAGCAAGTTACAAACTTGGCTAAACCGAAGCAAATAAAGTATGTTATAAATGAAATGTTTAATAATTGATGTAAACATTTCAGTTTCAAGATGACGGAAAGGAATGATAATGATCCGGTGCCGACAAGCACCGAACAAATGAAAGAGATAATTGCAGAAGAAGTGGGGAAGGCAATAGAGGGTAGTCTATCCGGTTTCATAGACAAAATTCAAAATACAGTGCTATCATTAGTCGAAGAACGAGTTAAAAGGTTGGAAGACAATGTCTACCTTATGAAGGAACAATCTGGAGAACGTAAAGGATGTTCGTATAAGGAGTTTATGGCGTGTAAACCGCCAATTTACAACGGGGAGGTTGACCCGATAATATGCCAAAGATGGCTAAGTGATGTCGAAGGGGTTTTTGAAAGGACCCATTGTGACATAAGCGATTTTGTTGCTTACGGAACGGGTCAGTTGAGGGGTCAAGCCAGGACTGGTGGGACAAAAAAAAGAAAGAGATTGGAGCCGAAGCGGCAAGGGTCATGACATGGGACGAGTTTAAGGTACCATTCCTTAAACATCATAGTCCCAAAGCAGTCATCAACAGGATCAAGGAGGAGTTCATCCAGTTAAGACAAAGAGGTGAAACGATTGATAAAATCACGGGCATTTTTATGGATAAGCTGAGATTCTGCGACGAGTTAGTCACTACCGAAGAGCAGAAGATATACTACTATTACAACATGTTGAGCGCTGAATACCGGGAGTTTATGACTCCCTCAAAGTATGAACTCACGGAAATCATTAACACCGCCCGAGAGCGGGAGATCGAGTTGAATAAACAGATTGAGAAGGGCGAACGAAGGGTGCAGGATGTGAATCCAAGCCCTGCAAAGAAGGCGAAAATATCAGAATCGACGCGAAAGACGGATGTGAAAGGCGGGTCGCCAAGTTGTAAAGTTTGTGGAAAAGGGCACAAGGGCGAGTGTCGTTTCAAAGATAAACTGTGTCCCATATGCGGGAAAACGGGGCACACGACATCTCTATGTCCGGGTAAAGTCTCAGTTTGTTACAAGTGCTATCAACCCGGTCACAAAAAGTTTGAATGCCCGGAACTAGTCGGGAAAAAGAACGAGAAAGACGTTCAAGTGGAGACCCAAAAGGCGAAGGCTAGATCCTTCCAATTAACTGCAACTGAAGCAAAGTCAGAACCCGATGTGGTCTTAGGTATATTCGCAATAAACTCGATCCCTGCACGTGTATTATTTGATACGGGTGCGAATAAATCCTTTATTTCACATGGATTTATTCGACATCCTTCATTTGTATTGACGAAATTATCTGTGCCCTTAGAGGTTGAAATAGGGGATAACAAGAGTTTCGTAGTGTGTGATGTCTGTCAAGGCTGTAAATTGAGTATCGATGACGAAGAATACTCGATAGATCTAATCCCGATGTCGATGGGAGAATTTCAAGTGGTTGTTGGGATGGATTGGTTATCCTGACACCACGCGAAAGTCGTGTGTTTCCGTAAAGAGATAAAACTAACATCTCCGAGCGGAAAACACGTTACAATCTATGGCGAGAAAGGAGGCAATCCTATAATATGTTCGATGTTGAAAGCTCACAAGCTCATGAAGCATGGATGTATAGCATTTATGATATACGCGAATGAGCCCGAGAAAGAATCACCGAAGATTGGAGACGAACCGGTGGTAAGTGACTTCGAAGATGTGTTTCCGAAAGATTTACCGGGAATACCGCCCGAACGGGAAGTAGAGTTCGGAATCGAATTGGTTCCGGGCGCGAAACCCGTAGCTAAAGCACCGTACCGACTCGTGCCATCAGAATTACAAGAACTAATGTCGCAGATTCAAGACTTGTTCGATAAAGGATTTATAAGGCCGAGTGTGTCTCCTTGGGGCGCACCGGTACTATTCGTGAAAAAGAAAGACGGAAGCATGCGAATGTGTATCGATTACCGGGAGTTAAACAAACTCACGGTAAAGAATCGATACCCGCTTCCGAGAATAGACGATTTATTCGACCAATTACAAGGTGCGAATTGGTTTTCAAAAATCGACCTTGGATCGGGGTATCACCAATTAAAGGTCAAGGAAGAGGATGTACCGAAGACGGCTTTCCGCACGCGATACGGACATTATGAGTTCCTCGTGATGTCATTCAGGCTGATGAATGCACCCGCGGCTTTCATGGACCTCATGAACCGGGTTTGCAAGCCAATGTTGGACAAGTCGGTAATCGTGTTTATCGACGACATTCTGGTGTACTCGAAAAGTGAGGCGGATCATGCGCATCATCTATAGGAGGTTTTAGAGACACTTAGACGAGAAAGATTGTATGCGAAATTTTCAAAGCGCGCCTTTTGGTTACGAGAGGTGCAATTTCTCGGCCACATCATAAGTGCCGACGGAATATTGGTAGATCCGTCAAAGATAGAGGCCGTGTCGAAATGGAGCCCTCCGAAAAATCCTTCGAAATTAGAAGTTTCTTAGGGCTTGCGGGATACTAAAGGAGATTCATTCAAGATTTCTCCAAGATTGCTTCCCCGTTAACCAAATTAACTCGAAAAGAGGAAAGATTCATATGGGGCGATGAACAAGAAAGGGCATTCCAAACGCTAAAAGAGAAGCTAACACGCGCTCCGGTATTAACGTTGCCGGATGGAGTCGAAGATTTGGTAGTCTACTCGGACGCGTCACATTCAGGACTCGGATGTGTTTTGATGCAACGAGGCAAAGTGATAGCTTATGCCTCGAGGCAATTAAAGGCACACGAAAAGAAATATCCCACGCACGATCTTGAATTGGCGGCGGTGGTGTTTGCATTGAAAATATGGAGGCACTATTTATATGGATTAAAGTGCACCATATTTACCGACCACAAGAGTTTAAAATACTTCTTCGACCAGAAGGAGTTAAACATGCAGCAAAGGCGATGGTTGGAAACGGTAAAAGACTATGACTGCGAGATACATTACCACCCCGGAAGGACCAATGTGGTGGCGGATGCCTTAAGCAGGAAAACGGACTATGTTCCAATACGAGTGCGGTCGATGCAGCTTGTTGTAACCTCGGGTTTACTAGAATGAATCCGAGAAGCACAAGCCGAGGCAGTGACAGAGGAAAACTTGAAAAAGGAAAGGATAGTCGGTCAATTGAAGGACTTGGTGGATGGTAACATCCGGGTTAAAGACTCCGTACGGAAGAATATGGGTCCCAAATTCATGTGGAGTCAAAACGCTTCTACTTGACGAAGCCCATAAATCTCGTTATTCTATCCATCCAGGGGCAACCAAGATGTATAATGATCTAAAGCAAAATTATTGGTGGCCTGGAATGAAAAGAGATGTCGTAAAGTATGTAGAGAAGTGCTTGACCTGTTTACAAGTCAAAGCGGAGCACCAAAAGCCGTATGGAAAACTGCAACCGTTGGACATTCCAGTGTGGAAATGGGAGCAAATCACAATGGATTTGTTGACCAAATTGCCCAAAACAAACTGCGGATACGATGCTATATGGGTAGTTGTGGATAGATTGACGAAAAGTGCTCACTTCATTCCGATTCGTGAGACTTATACATCCGAAAAGATGTCAAAAGTGTATACCAATGAAATAGTGGCACGCACGGGGTACCGATATCTATTATGTTCGATAGAGATACTCGGTTTACTTCGAACTTTTGGTGAGAATTCCAAGAGCGAATGGGAACTAAATTGTTCATTAGCACTGCGTACCATCCACAAACAGATGGACAAAGTGAAAGAACAATACAGACGTTGGAAGACATGTTACGGGCATGCATTATTGATTTCGGGGGTAGTTGGGATGTCTACCTACCGTTGGTTGAATTTTCATATAATAACAGTTACCACACGAGCATCGGTATGGCTCCGTACGAGATGCTTTACGGTAGAAAATGCTGAACCCCAGTGTGTTGGGATGAGGTTGGTCCGCGAGAACTTGCACATAAGGACATAGTCCGAATCACGAATGAGAAAATTGACTTAGTCCGAGCTCACTTGAAGGCGGCTCAGGATCGACAAAGGTCGTATGCAGATAAACGAAGGAGACCGATTGAGTTTCAAGTAGGTGATAAGGTGATGCTGAAGGTATCACCGTGGAAGGGAATAATCCGGTTTAGAAAAAGGGGAAAATTAAGCCCAAGGTTTATTGGGCCATTTAGAATCCTGGAACGAGTTGGTTGAGTCGCATACCGTCTCGAATTACCCGGGGAGTTTAGTGGAATACATAGCACGTTCCACGTATCACATCTCCGGAAATGTCTAGCTGACGAAACCGCTTATATCCACTACGACGACATCGAGGTGGATAATAGCCTCAACTACGCAGTGAAGCCGATTGCGATTTTAGATCGCAAGGTGAAGAGTTTGCAGAACAAAGAAATTGATCAAGTAAAGGTCAAATGGGAACACAAGAAGGGTGCGGATAACACATGGGAATCCGAAGAAGAAATGCGGCGTCTCTACCCGGCATAATTTGGTACGTATTTTCTGGTTTCGAGGACGAAACCCTTTTTAAGGGGGGAGGACTTGTAACACCCCGAAAATGTAAATCCTTTATTTTAAATAAAAGGTCGGTAAATAAATAAGTGAACTAACTAGGATTAAAAATAACCTAGTTAGATAAAAGTCTAGTAGTGACTTATAAGTGGGTTAAAAACATTAAAAACATAAACTAGATGATAGTTGAGGGACCAAGATTGTTAAAATTGAAACCCTCATATTAAAACATGAAAATTTCACCAAACACACACTTAGGTGTGTGTGTGTCTGGTCGAAAAACACACGGGGCGACACAGAGCTCCCCATCAAACCCTAAATTCTCACAATTCTCACAAATTGAAGGTCAAGATCAATTCCAAAACAAAATCCGAGCTTGGATTAGTGATCTCCATTGTAAGGGGGTCATAAGGTATGTGAAATTTGATAGGAAATCTCTACTTGAAATTCTGATGATTAGAGAATTCAAAATTTGTTGATGCATGATTGTTATATGGATGAAATAGGAACATTATAGTGTCTAGGAGTAAACCCTAGACAAGTATATGTTGAAATCATGCTTAATTCTAGTAAATTCCATGAACACCATTGAAGGTAATTAGTGGGTTTTTGTGAAACTTGATAAACACTAGGATTTTGATTGTTGTTCTAGTGTAATCTGATGTTTATGAAGTGATTTTAGATTTATTGATGTTAACATTTATATAAGATAGTTCGATTGATGTTAATTTTGGCTATATAACAAGTTATGAACTTGATAATGAACCATGTAAAATTATGCCCTTAAAGTGTTTATGGAAATGCCTAAATGAAGGCTAAATGTAGAAATTTGAACAAGACCGCATAATTGTACTAGTTGGTAAACTATGCGTATTATGTGAATCAAAGAGTTCTAAATGAGATGTGATTGAACTCTACAGGAAAGGAAGCCGGAGCGTCGAGCGGACAAGCCAGTGTTGACGCACGATTGAAGGGTGTGCTGTGAAGGTATGCAACTCGTTTCGTTACATTAAGAAAATTTGATATTTAAACAAGTATAGTTGTGTTTTGAATATAAGTTTGCGTGTATTGAAGTGACAATGTTCACTACTTAAATTAATAGGTAAGATTGAATTAAGAAGCGTTTGGTAGTCAATATAAATGGAGGATTCCATAAATGAGCCAAACGGGTCGAATAATTATGTAGTTAGTAGTGATAGTGTTTGATAGTTAGCTTTTGGCGTCGACAATCACAAGAGCATGAAGCCATATGATTGGTAATGAAATGCCGGTGATATTAAGCCCCGAATGTTGGGTAAGAGCGCCTTAAGGTTACTACCTCTTTGGTACAAAAATTGGTATTAACTATGTGGGTCGATTAAGCTAAAATCGTAATTTTAGACATTCGGTCCGTAACTTTAAATTGTGGTATAATAAATGTAATAGGTACGTCGGTAATTAAATTACAGACGTATAGGAAAAGGAATCACTTAAAACGGACCTTCGGATCAAAAGTTATGGGCATTTGAAGTTTGATTGGTAAAATTCAGAGCTGGGCAGGATATGCAGGTCAAAAACCTGCACTTACTGGAAAACCGTATCCCCCGCGCCACGCGACAGGATCAACCAGATCTGGCGCGACACGCGAGAGCCGTCGCGACACGCGACATACACAATTCTGAAATTTTATTTTATTTTTGATGGTTTGATGCTAGGACTTGTTTATGCATATTTTAACAATGTCAAAACTAACTTTTTAAGTGGTTTTGACTCTAGGTGATGATGGGGTAATTCCGGATGGCGATCAAGCATCTTTTCAAGAACCGAACACGATCTTTTGAAGCTTCCGCGATTTGTTAACTTTGTTAAGGACAATGTTTATATTGTAGAGACTTAAATATTTGTTTTGGGGATGTTAAAAACTAGTAGTAGTAACCTAGAATGTTAACTTTATGTAAACTTCCGTTTAGTATGAAATGTTAATCGAAGTTTTTGGTTCAAAAATATTCATTTTATATTAAATTCTTATATAAATGAGATGGGTGTTACAGTATGCTACTGATTTTAGGTTCCGTTATGATCGTAATATAATGTAATATAATCCGATAAGGTTATATTACACGATCGGACTAGGAATCTGAGTTTTATACAAGTTTCTGTATTTATGCCACACTTTGACCTTTATGCCTTTTTTAGCAAAAAAATAATAATAATAATAAATAAGGTTTTAGACACAAATAAGCTAGCAACTGATTTAAGTACTGATATGTTAACATGTTTAACATATTTTGATGTTTATAATCTGGTCATAAACTGAGTTTACACATATAATCGTAAACTATAATTTTAAAAGGACTAAAATGCCCTTTTAAGTCTAAAATGAGTTTTAAACATAATTTTGTTATAAAAATCAATTACCTACTGATGTGAAATTATTAATAGGATTATTTGGGATGCTAAGTCAGATTGTAAACTGAGTTTAACTTCAGTTTCGCATACAATGCCGATAATTGACGATAATGCCCTTATGGCATATAAAATGCGTTTTAAGCATAATATTCAAACCAAACCTTTTGCTTATTGATTTGTTATGACAAATAAAATATTTTAACTATTCAAAGCTGGTCATGACATCAGATTTCATAAATCTTCGCATAAATCGTCATTTAATGACATTAACGCCGTTTAGGCGCGTACTATGATTTAAAACCATATGTAGGAACCAAGACTTGTTACCTACTGATTTTATAAACCATTTTAAATGTTTTTACAGTAGGTATGAGTCATGAACTCAGAATCCTAAATAAATTCCCAAAACTATGTGTGAGATGACCATTTTAAATGTTTTTACAGTAGGTATGGTGCATAGTTTGGTCTTAAAGCATAAACCACACATATATTTGATATCCTACTGATGTAATATCATAATTAGACCATTTTTACAGAATGTTTATGACCATGTTATCAGTTTACTCGCAAGCTCCTTTTTATAAATTGTAAAATTATCAAGATGCCCTTATAAGGCATAATTTGATTTAAAAACCTTAACGGGCATACAAGTTGATATCCTACTGATGTTATAACTTGTTTAAAGTATATTGGCATATGGAACTTGTTCATGACTCATCCGGTTACCCGTTATCGCTTATACGCGTATGGTTAGACTTACGTAACTAGTTTACATAAGTTTACTAAAAAGGGGTTTAACCTTATCATTTTGATCTCAAAATCCAGAATGTACATTGTTTACCCATATTATACAAGTCCTAATACTTGTTGGGTTTAAACCACATTCTATTCGGTATACGCTTAATCTAGCGAACCTATTCTTAAGTATCGGGTCATATCTAAAGGAACTACCATTGGCCCGTATACATTCCGACAGATAATAAATCTGTTCATTCCAGACTATAGTACCCCCCAGATAATAGAACTTGTGTCAATAATACTTAGACTTGCGGCTTTTTTCCAAATATAGTCTTGTTGATTGGAAGCTAGCAAAAAGGTAAATACTCTTGACTTATTTTAGTGTAAACTTGGGATGGCAAATATGCCTCTTGGGATGGTTATTACACAAGTAAGTCTCCTATGATTGCGCAAAAGTGTATGAATACGGTTTTATTCCGTTTACCATGTCCCGACAACCCAATGGGTTAATCAAGCATATAATCTTGTAACAAGAAAAATCCCAAGATGTTTTAAAAGATCACCTACGGGTTATCTATATGTATAAAACTCTTTTTGAAAAACTATTTCTCCAAAGAGTCAGTTAATTATATTTACCAGCTTTGGCTGACGTATTTTCAAAAGATTGAACAGCAGGTACCGAACCTTATTATAGGCTGGGATTACGGGTCGGCTAGAATGAAGGCTAAGGAATTTGCACTCCTGATGCTTAAGGCTTATGATGTCTAAAGCTCTGTTTATTTGCATCCTGCCTGTGGGCTTGTATCGAACACTTGTAATATTTTTATACATTCAAGCTTTATTTTAATAATTTCAATCCAATACTTCCGCTGCATAGTATTATATTGTGATAACTGTTATCCAACCGTCACGTGTCTACCCATCCGGGCCCACCGGAAATCGGGGTGTGACAGGTTGGTATCAGAGCTACAGTTTGAGTGAATTAGACACTAGCCCTGAGTGTCTAATCTCAAATATCACAAAATGCAGATTCCTTTAAAAAGAAACTCCGAGTCTAGACCTGAATATAAGACTACTCTTAATCTATATAGTCGTTATTGATTTTATACCGCCAAGATGTCGCGGACCATATGAAGAAACTATAATGGGCCACGGACTCGAGGATCTCTACCATTGAGTAGCTTGAAGTTTCATATGGTGAACTACATATGTTTTGGAGACAATGACTCCGATACGAGGATGATAAACCTCGTCACCTAATGAAATATCTTTTGACATTCTTGTGATATCCTAATATCATTTATCCAAAGTCTATCATATTTGATAGACATTCCGGAGATATATCACCAGTTGATAGAAACAACAACAATTTTGGAAAGCCGTATCATGGCAAAGATATATGTGCACCTTGCACCAAAAAAATTGTATTCTTGATTCAGTTGTTCTCTCATTCCAGAGAATAAGCAGAAAAAGGAATCACTTACTCTGATTCATGCTTAAAGCATAAAATTTTGAGTCTTCGAGCTCGATTAATTCAAACCCATCTTTGTATATATATATATATTATATTATATAAATTCGGCAACTCTCGCCAGCAATTTTCTGCAAAAGGAATACGACAATGATTTTTATTTCATTGATTTTTAGCAACTACGAATGCCAAACTTAGTTTGATGAAAGCACTATATGATAATTGGCAGGATCTTAGTGTGTCCCATAGATTGCTTTCATGCCTGGCCAGTATGACGGTTTAATGCATGGAACCACTAAGATCTCTCAAGGGTCATATTGTACTGATATCGGCTAATAGTAAGCATTTAATATAATTTGGCGATATTACTGCCATAATAAGAATCATTGATTTTATGGAGCCCATTTTATGATATTTCCTTCACATGATATGAAGGTCACATTTATTGCTTCTAACGTATCAAACAGATCTCTTGCTCGCCATTCTTCTGAATTTACTCGGTCTACTAGTTCTTATGTAATTAAGACTAATAAATAAGACCATGATAAAAGTCCCTATCTTAAATTTTCCCACCAATGGTAGTGGTTGAAAAGGTGATAGAAGTGGAAAACTGATTCCCTCACACCAATATAATCTCAAAAATCTTAAGTGGTTCTTGTTCAACTATGGGACGACACTTATCTAAGATCTCCAACTTATTCTTGAATGTGTGGAAAGGAGATAGAAATTTCATCAATCTATGCGATGCTAATCATCCCCAAATCTCCCAATGTGGAGAAGGGTATGTATTTGAACGGTGTACTATATTGAGCCTTGTGATATACGCTGTACTATATGGAGGCGTATCCCCAATTTTCCCCATAAGGAGAGGGGCATATATTTATACAGTGTACTTTATTGAGCTGTATTATATACGCTGTACTTTATTGAAGCGTATTCCCGAATCTCCCCATAAGGAGAAAGGGTATATTTATAAACGGTGTACTTTATTGAGCCGTACCATATACAGTGTACTTTATTGAGCTGTATTATATACGCTATACTTTATTGAGGCGTATTCCCGAATCTCCCCATAAGGAGAAATGGTATATTTATAAACGGTGACTGTATTGAGCCGTACCATATACAGTGTACCTTATTGAGCTGTATTATATACGATGTACTATATTAAGGCGTATTCCAATCTCCTAATAGGGAGAAAGGCATATATTTAAACGGTGACTGTATCAAGCCGTATCATATACGCTGACTGTATTGAGGCGTATCCCTGATGTGGTAAATGCGGTCTATAAAAACTAACCTAATCTAGACACCCTAGTTTTAAATTTATAAACTAAGACTCTCTAAATGCTAGACCACTGACAGGCAAGTGTACCCATCGTACGTAGTAAAGCCTAATGAAGTCCGAGTATCGAACCCACGAGACACTAGCGACGCTAACTAGACTCTTACTCACCTAATTACTTAACTGGTTTATTTTATTTGATTGAATTTTGGGGTTTTAACTAATTAAACTAAAGAAATTAACTAAGACGAACTAAACTACCTAAACGCAGTCTGAAGGCTACTAAGGTGAAATCAAGGATGAGAAAGTACTACCGAGGTTTGGAATCCTATTCGTGACTCTCGGTTTTCTCTCGGCAATGGTAACTATGATGTAACCAAGTTCTATTAATACGACACTCTAAGACTAAAGATAAGTTAAATCTCCTCCCGGTCTCATCAACTTCTCCTAAGGTCCTAAAGGTCAAATAAAGCTCACTGGTATGGGTTGGATCACCTCCCGGTCTCTCCAACAATACTAAAGTACCCAAAGACTAGATCTCCTCTCGGTCTCACTAATCACAATACACCCTAAAGTGCACGGGGTAACCTAAAAACACTTGACAAGACTTAGGAAAACAAATAATACTAGGCCACTTAGACAGATCTCCTCCCGGTCTCACTGCACCTAAATACCTAGCACCAAAGACAATCCTAACTATCTATCTCCTCCCGGTCTCAAGAATAGGTAGAACACTAAACTCCTCTAAATTATCAAACAAAGTTCCTATGGGATACGTGCACCATAAACCATTAACTAGTTACAAACACAAAGTAGGCAACCTAAGATGCATCTATACATGAAAGACATTCACAAAGACACATGAGGAACGATTGAACGATAAAAATTAGAATGAAGCACGCACACACATCTAGCCAATTATTATTAGGTCTTTTACTTTAATATTTATCCATCACAAAATTACCAAAACCGAGAAATTACTAATTGACACGAATAATCATCACAAACCCGGGTAGAAAAATAACTAGCCAAGAATCATAGTCAAGAAAAAGAAACGAATCTCAAATAATAAATAATTCATTGTATCAAATCTAAAAACACAAAGTCGTAACAAAATTGAATACTAATAAATTGCAAACCGGACTTGAATCTTGATCACGACTTGAACCCGCAGACTAATCTTTCTCTGTATTCTTGATCGCAGCTTTTTTTTCTTTCTGTTGTCACCTTGCTCCGTCAAACTCCTCTAATTGCGGCCTCTCGAGAATAATAACAATCATTGGCCTCTTCACCTCACGTCCATATATGGATATATCATGGCATCCATTAGGGTTTTAGTAATTAAATCCACTAATTTGTTCAAAGCCCAAACAAAAATCACCGCACGTCCACTTTGATTCCAACTCCACATGCTGCCAATTTTAATCTATTATATCGGCCCAATCAAAGTCCATTTAGATCTTCATAATTGTCCATGTCCTACTTTAGAGTTCTTTCTTTCTGTTTGTTTGTTTGCTGTAGAAATAAATGACAAGCAAATAGAACAATTAATTCCAATAAATAGCACTTTAATTGTTTACTTGTTATTTTTTCTATATTTACGTAACCCTCATCAAAATGCACATTAATTACAGTTAACCACTGCACATTTAATTTTCCAAAGCTTTGTCAAATTTGATAAATCTCATATATAAATTCATTCTTTTTGTTCGTTTTCATTGGAAATCTATAAAATTTGACTATGAACCAAATACGGGTATAATTTCATACAAACAACCCTAAAGTTATTCAAAAATGTAGGAATATTTATATAAAAATGTGTATATTTTAGAGCATATCAAATATCCCCACACTTTACCTTTTGCTTGTCCCTAAGCAAAATCCCAAGCAACATGTCCAACTTAAACACTTAATAATAACGCAAGTCTCAAACAAATTATAACGCGAACTACGAAATCATCAAACACAGTGGTTTCGCAAGACTTACAACGTTCAAAAGGTTGATGAATCTTAGTATTTAAATGAAAACGGGCATACCTAATCAAGTTTTTCTTACCTTCAAGCAATCAATCATGCATTGTCAACACCCCTCACAATGTCACTCATCTCTCGGCTAATAAATATGTAATTTCGAGTGAAGTCTCAAAACCGAACTATGAAACATACTATCATAAGCTTGTATGCCAATCAGATCTCCACCTAATTGTTAGAATTTAACAAGGATCAAGAGGGCTTTAACGGGTAGGTAAGGGCTAAAGGTAGGGGTTTTTTTTTTTTTTTTTTTTTTTGGGAATATATGGCTAAACACGAAATCACACGATAAACCGGATAAGCACGAAACAAACACTAACATATTGGTCATTTCGACCCACAACTTTATTCTATTTTTTCTTTTTCCTTTTTTTTTGTTTTTTTTTCATATATTCTTTTTGGCTTTTTCTCTCTTTTCTTTTCTTTTTTTTTTTCAAGGAAAAACACAAATAATATAACACGATCCGGTTATCAAATCAACAATGGGTAACAAACGAATGGTTTTAAGCTCAAAGTGGTGTCTAAAGGTAATGGTGAAACGGGTCAAACACAAAGGCTACACAAATTGGGTGATCCTAATGCCTCTATCATATCCATGTCAAATCCTAACCGAAGGTCTCAAACTGTATCAAAACGCACAAGTTCTAAAGTAATGTAACAAAGTTGGTAAACACACATGAAACGAAAATAGTGATCATATATATATAAAACATATAAAGGCTCAAATCTCACTATCATGTGGAAAATAAGGGCTACCGATATCGACAATGCACAACCAATTAACTCTCCAGCTCCATCCACTATCCTAGGCATCCCAAAACCTTTTACTCCCAAAAACCGATTTCAGTCAACCTACTATCCCGCAACTTAAAGAAACATGCGCTCTCGACTCGTAAATTAGACAATTAAATCGCTTTTGACCGACGTTTTAAAAAGGTTTTTGTTTTCTATGTGCTGAAGGACCGGGACTCGCAACAAACTTACTTTTTTTCATTTTTTTATTTATTTTCATTTTTTTCTTTTAATTTTTCTTTTATTTTTTTTCGATTTTTTTTTTAATTTTCATGACTCAAAAACTAAGACCTAAACGATAGTTTCCCATCCCCACACTTAAATTCTACATTGCCCTCAATGTAGGATAGAAACCGACTCAAAAACTAAAAAATAAATAAGAACTAAAAGACAAAGGGCAAATTGGAAAGGACTTAGCTGGTTTTATGACGCGTAAGCTCCAAACTCTCGTCCAATCCAGCTCGATCGTATAGCATTTCGGTCGCGATCGGCTTCGACTCTGGCTGGTATACTTGGTAAATGCCTAATATCTGATAAGCAGCTCCAAAATCACCCGAATGGAGATTGAGTACGGGTGGTACATATTCAAACCTGCAAAAACACAAACAAGCAAAAACCAAAGCAGTACCGACTCTAAACAAAAACTAACTAATAAATAAGACTAACTTAGACCCATAGTACAAAATAAACTTTACAAACTACAAAACCTCCCCACACTTGAATTTAATCAGGAGGTTTCTCCTTTATCCAACCCCGGTCCAACCCGTTCAGTTTTAATTGTTCATCATTGTTTATTAAGAAATTAATGATGAAACTAGAAAATATTTTTAAGCGTTCAACCGGGTCAAACCACCAAACTTTAAATTTACCTGGACCAAATCTGATACAATGCATGTAACGAGGAAGATGGTTGTCTCTGCACTTCAGTTTCTCATTATGCTTCTGTTTGCACCATCTTTGCACCCTCACGATATGTTGATCCAAGCATTTTCTTCGTGCCTTCTCCCGTGTTCTTGTTGGTGTGTGTGGCAATCCAACATCAAAAACCTTTATGGGCCAGCTATCCAAATCTTCAGCCACTTTCTCTTTTTCTATGTTTGGTATTTGTTTGATCTCCATGGTCGGCTTCTCTTCAAGCAATGTCTCTAGATATGCTAGATCACCAACCGGGTCAAAGTCTTCATCTATAAGTGTAGGTAAACCAACCAACTCATCACCAAACTCTTCCTCCCAAGATGGTACATGCTCCTTCTCATCCTCCATCTTGTCCAGTGGCTCACCCACGTCTTCCCCCTCATCATCATTCCAGAAGTCGTCATCAGTGGGTTCAGGACCGTAATACCACGGCGTGGAATACCAACTTGGTGTCACGTCCTGTTGAACCGGAGGTGGGACTGAATCGTCCGTTGTCGTCTCCAATTCTAAACCTGGCAACTCTGGATCACCGGGAAGCCCTTCTTTAACTTGTTCTTCCTCAACTTCATCTTCTTTCACTCATTCATAGCTCTCAAAGCCAATATTATCATAGTAATCATCCCATGTAGACCGTATTGTACTTTGATTTTTCTTTTGATTCACGTAAACAGGACAATCTTCATACCAGTGCGGTCCACCACAGTCCTGACACCTTGGATATACATGTTGATTCATTCCTTCGCTCAACATCTGACCTAATGTCTCAAACATTCGCTCAAGAATGGCGAGCATTTTGGGAAACCTTGGATCTCCTTGGTCCTGTGCTGTTGATGTTATCTGAGCGAACTCTTGACATGATTCCACGAACGCCCAAACATAGGGAGGGTACTCGTTATGATAACCTGCCATGAAGAGAGTAGCAAAAGCAGCACAAAGTAGAGAAAGGAAAGAAAAAAAAACTAACTAATAAAAATATTTGCAAAATAAAAAAACTCGACACACTACTACTAGACACAAACTTTAGGACTCAAACCCTAAGACTCAAATTACAAATAAGACCAATTAAACAAATAAGATCAGTCAAAGCTAATAACGCAATCGCCTAAGTGACCCCAGCAACGGCGCCAAAAACTTGATGTGGTAAATGCGGTCTATAAAAACTAACCTAATCTAGACACCCTAGTTTTAAATTTATAAACTAAGACTCTCTAAATGCTAGACCACTGACAGGCAAGTGTACCCATCGTACGTAGTAAAGCCTAATGAAGTCCGAGTATCGAAGCCACGAGACACTAGCGACGCTAACTAGACTCTTACTCACCTAATTACTTAACTGGTTTATTTTATTTGATTGAATTTTGGGGTTTTAACTAATTAAACTAAAGAAATTAACTAAGACGAACTAAACTACCTAAACGCAGGCTGAAGGCTACTAAGGTGAAATCAAGGATGAGAAAGTACTACCCAGGTTTGGAATCCTATTCGTGACTCTCGGTTTTCTCTCGGCAATGGTAACTATGATGTAACCAAGTTCTATTAATACGACACTCTAAGACTAAAGATAAGTTAAATCTCCTCCCGGTCTCATCAACTTCTCCTAAGGTCCTAAAGGTCAAATAAAGCTCACTGGTATGGGTTGGATCACCTCCCGGTCTCTCCAACAATACTAAAGTACCCAAAGACTAGATCTCCTCTCGGTCTCACTAATCACAATACACCCTAAAGTGCACGGGGTAACCTAAAAACACTTGACAAGACTTAGGAAAACAAATAATACTAGGCCACTTAGACAGATCTCCTCCCGGTCTCACTGCACCTAAATACCTAGCACCAAAGACAATCCTAACTATCTATCTCCTCCCGGTCTCAAGAATAGGTAGAACACTAAACTCCTCTAAATTATCAAACAAAGTTCCTATGGGATACGTGCACCATAAACCATTAACTAGTTACAAACACAAAGTAGGCAACCTAAGATGCATCTATACATGAAAGACATTCACAAAGACACATGAGGAACGATTGAACGATAAAAATTAGAATGAAGCACGCACACACATCTAGCCAATTATTATTAGGTCTTTTACTTTAATATTTATCCATCACAAAATTACCAAAACCGAGAAATTACTAATTGACACGAATAATCATCACAAACCCGGGTAGAAAAATAACTAGCCAAGAATCATAGTCAAGAAAAAGAAACGAATCTCAAATAATAAATAATTCATAGTATCAAATCTGAAAACACAAAGTCGTAACAAAATTGAATACTAATAAATTGCAAACCGGACTTGAATCTTGATCACGACTTGAACCCGCAGACTAATCTTTCTCTGTATTCTTGATCGCAGCTTTTTTTTCTTTCTGTTGTCACCTTGCTCCGTCAAACTCCTCTAATTGCGGCCTCTCGAGAATAATAACAATCATTGGCCTCTTCACCTCATGTCCATATATGGATATATCATGGCATCCATTAGGGTTTTAGTAATTAAATCCACTAATTTGTTCAAAGCCCAAACAAAAATCACCGCACGTCCACTTTGATTCCAACTCCACATGCTGCCAATTTTAATCTATTATATCGGCCCAATCAAAGTCCATTTAGATCTTCATAATTGTCCATGGCCTACTTTAGAGTTCTTTCTTTCTGTTTGTTTGTTTGCTGTAGAAATAAATGACAAGCAAATAGAACAATTAATTCCAATAAATAGCACTTTAATTGTTTACTTGTTATTTTTTCTATATTTACGTAACCCTCATCAAAATGCACATTAATTACAGTTAACCACTACACATTTAATTTTCCAAAGCTTTGTCAAATTTGATAAATCTCATATATAAATTCATTCTTTTTGTTCGTTTTCATTGGAAATCTATAAAATTTGACTATGAACCAAATACGGGTATAATTTCATACAAACAACCCTAAAGTTATTCAAAAATGTAGGAATATTTATATAAAAATGTGTATATTTTAGAGCATATCAAATATCCCCACACTTTACCTTTTGCTTGTCCCTAAGCAAAATCCCAAGCAACATGTCCAACTTAAACACTTAACAATAACGCAAGTCTCAAGCAACATGTGTATATTTCAGTGCCATATCATTCAATGTCCTCCATGACGAGGCCTTGTGCCATATCTTTCACGACCTTTGTGACATGCCCTCGTGCCATGTCTTGGACGTCCTTCATGACAAGCCAATGTGCTATATTTAAATGTCCCTCGTGACAAGACAATGTGCTATATTTAAATGTCCTTCGTGAAAAGCCAATGTGCTATAATTAAATGTCCTTCGTGACAAGCTAATATGCCATATTCCAATATCCCTTGTGACAAGCCGATGAGTTATACGTCTAAAGTCCATTACCAATTGTGGTAAGCAGGGCTAGTGAAATTGATATATAAACATATAGATCCGTAAGATCTAATGCAAATAAATTTATTTGCTATTTAGTTCTCGAAGAATTACTGATGGCTTTATTATCTTTTAGATAAACATATGGCAAGCCTGAGTATTGGCAAAACAAGTAAGAAAAACGATGGTGACGATTTAGAGCACCAGAACCGTAATGACGAAGAGAATCGTCTTCGATCCATAGTTGCCGAAGAAGTCAGTAAAGCCCTGGCTGGATTTATGGCCACATTTAAAGGGCCAAAGCCATCAGTACATAAAGAGAACTCCGTTACTAAACCCCGTTCTAATACTCATAAGACTGAAAGGTCTCAATTCTCTTCAACTAAAAGTGAGCAGAGTATTAAGAGTATCAAGAAAGTTTAGTCGCATGACTCTAAGAAGGGGTGTACATATAAATACTTTGTTTCATGTAAACCCCGTGACTTTACGGGTGAGATTGGAGTAATCGATGCTCTAAAGTGGCTGGATGAAATGGAAACCGTTGTTGATATAAGCGGTTGTGCCGCCAAGGACACTATAAATTTGTGTCCCAATCCTTCAAGGATGATGCTCTGACTTGGTGGAAGGCACTAATCCAATCCACTGACAAGGTTGAAATGTACAGACTGAGTTGGTCAAAGTTTATGGAATTGATCCGCTAGATTTATTGCCCACCTCACGAGGTAGAGAAAGTTGAAACTGACTTTCTAAAGCTGACCATGAAAGGCCTCGAGTGTCGAGCCTATTTTTCTGATTACAACTCCTTATCAAGACTCGTGCCATACTTAATTACCCCCGAGTCTAAGCGCATTGCACGGTTTATTGGAGGACTCGCTCCAGAAATCAAGGGGATGGTTAAATCCTCCAAACCTGCAACTTTTAGATCCGCTGTGGATCTGGCTCTATCTCTCACTGAAGATGAAATAAGAGCAAGGGCCATTAAGGCCGAGGAGGATCATAAGCGAAAGCGTGATGATACCCCAAGTAAAGATTTCAAAAAGGGTAAGATTGGCTCGAATTATAACCAGTCCAAGCTAAATGAGGCAAAACCCAAATGTAAAACCTGCGGGAAACAACACTTCGGAAAATGTTTCCATGAGCAAACCAAGGGATGTGGCATCTGTAAGGAGATGGACCACAAGTCTCATGAATGCAAAAATTTGAAAGACGCCACCTGCTATGGATGTGGCGAGAAAGGGCATATAAAGACCCGATGCTCAAAGAGGGCGACTAACGGGAAGAACAAGGCCACTAATGGCAAGAAAGGCAATGATTGAGCCTTCCAATCTGCTGCAGTAGAAGTAGTTCAAGACATATCTTTGCGTATCTGTTCCTCGTAAATGTTTTATTTATTAGAAACTTGTTTTAAACTCTGGAGCTAGTTAAAGCTTCATCGATTGTAAATTTAATAAAAATTTTAATTCTGCCTTTTCAAGGCTTAAATATTGTTAAAAAATCAAGTGGCCAATCCAGATGGTATCACATATAATATATCCTTTACAAAGCAATTTGTCTTGAAAATCTTTTATCTATAAATCCTGTGGGATTCGATATATTCTTAGACATAGATTGGTTAGTTCAAAAACCAAATCCACATTGTCTGTAATAAGAAACTTATCGAAATTGAATCCCCATCTGGTGATATATTCACCATCCGTGGAAGATCAACACTATGGATTGCCCGAGGAAGCTTTTATGCTTGAGGCATCCAAGTGATCGAAAGAAGGATGTGTTATCTACATAACACAAGTAAATCCTGACGAATTAAAGTCGAGGGCTGAAGACCATTGTGTGGATGGACATGAGAAGTCTGTAGCCACCCAGGAAGCTTAATGTTAGAATGTTCGTCAATGAGACGAACATAGTAAACCATTTTTGGTCAGCATCATTGAATTGGAAATCCCACATAGAGTTGGGAAATGGTAACAACAGATCTAATCTTCCAGTTACCTAAAATGAATCGCGAAATGACGCGACGTAAAATTTCGGTCGACGAACTTACTAAGTTGATGCTTCTTGTCAATAAAGGAAAAGTTAAAATTTCTGACAAGTTAAGCTGTATAAAGACAACATCGATTCTCCTTATGGAGCATCGTTGTCTATAGTCTCAGATTAAGATACTGTGTACATTCTTGCCTCTAGAAAATTTCAGCGAAATGCTCAACTGATAAGCACTAGTCATGTTTCGCCATGACATTTAAACATAAGTATAAGGTTTATTGAAAAACCTTGTCCATAATGGACCATGAGAATTTAAGAGTTCCAAGTTTACCTCGTAAATGTGAATGGGATTCCCTTTGTGGCCCAGGATACTCTTGGGAGGTTGAAACCTCCTACTATACGAAATTGACCGTATTGCTCTGAGCAAATATCGAGGTCGAGATTTCTTTTAAGGGGGTGAGGATGTAACACCTCGTAAAATCATGTCCAATGATGTGTTGACACGTGTCCCTAAACCTAATTATGTCAAACATTGACTACGAGGGACTATTATTGCCAAACAATGAAAACTTTGAATATGAAAGGACTAAAGTATCAACATGCTTAAATTAAGCCTCTGAGTGACCTTATACGGTGTTCGTATTCTTTTAATAAGCCACTTGTTGGATAAACAAAATCGTTTGCAATAAAATTCAAAAGTTGTGCATCGAAGGGTTAAAAGTGTCAACATGTTAATTCTTACCTCTGAATGACCTTTTAACGAACCTGGAGCATTGTGATGCTCAGTTATACCCTCGAGAATGCCTAATATGGATTATGTAAGGCTTTGGTGTCGTTAAACGATATTACGCACAACTTCGTGCGTTAAAAGGGTTAAAAGTGCCAACGAGTGAAACTAGTATCCTCGGGTGATCTTTTAACCGAACCGGAGTTTAGCGATATTTGTTATACTTCCATGATCATCTAAAATCTAACTTGAAGGGCCAAAAGTGCTGAATATTAAAGTTATTTCAAGATAGAAGGTTAAGGGGCCATTTATGTCAAAATTTGAAAATGTTTGGCTGAACCCGGAGGGGGGTCGCGCTGCACGACAACTCCCTTGGCCCTCGGTCGCGCAACGCGACAGCGTCACGTGTGCAGAAAATTAACAGCAGCAGCAGTTTGCAACTTGAATTGTTTTTATTTATTTTATTAGTCTTGATGAACAAGTTGTGTGTTCAACAAGCATGGAAATCTGATCTAGACACATGTTGTGATCCTATAAATACTTGTAGAACACACAGGACACTTGTAATCGTCCTAGTTCATCCCAAACACTATAAATAGGTGTGATCTTTCAATTCAAAACTTGAACCTTCCTTTCATTTCTCTCTAGCTTGAGTTTTCCTTAAGCTTTCTGGGATTCCTGATCATAAGTAAGCCTATTCTAGTTGAAAAGATTTCTAGGACGCTTTGTAAGTGTTCCTAGCCACTAGTTTATGTTTTATAGGTCTTAAGCCAAAAGTCAAGCGTTATCGTAATAACGCTTTGACTTTTAGTAAGACCTTAAAAGGTCAAGCCATTGTTCGCAACGAACATGGCTACGTGATCATAATTAGGTAGGTGTTAATCCCTAAAAAGGGCACCTCCTAAGAATCACGTTTGCTTGGTCAATTGACGAGTCAAAGTAATATTAATTTAAAAAGTCAACGGGTCAGTTTTTAAAATAATTACGATATGAGTCAAGAAATGTTCTAAAATATGTTTTATCACCTAAACAACTCAATAATAATTATTAGAACATGTGTAAACATGTTCGGCTCGTCAATTCCCGTTTTAGGGTCGGTTCGCAACCGAAAGTCGCGTAGTTTGACTTCTACGTTGACTTTTTGGTTATAAACCGAATTAGACTAGTATGCTTCTGATTTTAGGTTCCGTTATGATCGTAATGTAATGTAGTATCATCCTATAAGGTTATATTACACGTTCAGACTAGGAATCTGAGTTTTATACAAGTTTCTGTATTTATGCCATACTTTGACCTTTATGCCCTTTTTAGCAAAAAAATAAATAAATAAATAAATAAGGTTTTAGACACAAATAAGCTTGCAACTGATTTAAGTACTGACATGTTAACATGTTTAACATATTTTGATGTTTATAATCTGGTCATAAACTGAGTTTACACATATAATCGTAAACTATGCTTTTAAAAGGACTAAAATGCCCTTTTAAGTCTAAAATGAGTTTTAAACATAATTTTGTTATAAAACTCAATTACCTACTGATGTGATATTATTATTAGGATTATTTGGGATGCTAAGTCAGATTGTAAACTGAGTTTAACTTCAGTTTCGCATACAATGCCGATAAATGACGATAATGCCCTTATGGCACATAAAATGCGTTTTAAGCATAATATTAAAACCAAACCTTTTGCTTATTGATTTGTTATGACAAATAAAATATTTTAACTATTCAAAGCTGGTCATGACATCAGATTTCATAAATCTTCGCATAAATCGTCATTTAACGACATTAACGCCGTTTAGGCGCGCAGTATGATTTAAAACCATATGTAGGAACCAAGACTTGTTACCTACTGATTTTATAAATCATTTTAAATGTTTTTACAGTAGGTATGAGTCATGAACTCAGAATCCCAAATAAATTCTCAAAACTATGTGTGAAATGACCAAAATGCCCCTGTGGTGCATAGTTTGGTCTTAAAGCATAAACCACACATATATTTGGTATCCTACTGATGTAATATAATAATTAGACCATTTTTACAGAATGTTTATGACCATGTTATTAGTTTACTCGCAAGCTCCTTTTTATAAATCGTAAAATTATCAAAATGCCCTTATAAGGCATAATTTGATTTAAAAACCTTAACGGGCATACAAGTTGATATTCTACTGATATTATAACTTGTTTAAAGTATATTGGCATATGGAACTTGTTCATGACTCATCCGGTTACCCGTTATCGCTTATACGCGTACGGTTAGACTTACGTAACTAGTTTACATAAGTTTACCAAAAAGGGTGTTTAACCTTATCGTTTTGATCTCAAAATACAGAATGCACTGTAGGATCGTTTTAAGACCCAAACGAGTCATTCAGAAGAATTCTTATCTATACGAAAGGTAGAAACTGATGTATAGACTTGGAAACAGCTTGATTCACACTTTAAACGTCTTGTATATTGGTTTAACACTGTTTACAATCACTAGACAAGACCGGCAGCACCTCGGTATAACAATCTAATTCCATTACAAATAACTAGACATGAAGCCTATATATAGTGGAGGTGATTCCGCTTGAAAGTGGCACTGACACTTTGAAGCGGAATTAGAAATGTTGATTTCCCTTGAAAGTGACACTGACACTTTCAAGCGGAATAAGAAATGTTGATTTCCCTTGAAAGTGACACTGACACTTTCAAGCGGAATAAAAAATATTGATTTCCCTTGAAAGTGACACTGACACTTTCAAGCGGAATTAGAAATGTTGATTTCCCTTGAAAGTGACACTGACACTTTCAAGCGGAATTACAATGTTAATTTCCCTTGAAAGTGGCAGTGGCTGTTTCAAGCGAAATTATCCACTATAACACAAACCCTAGTCTCTCGTACAACGTGCCCTTATCTAACAATTCTAGTACAAGAAGAAGTTGACAGACGTATGCACCAACAGACTCCCCCTCGGATGTTGCCGAGTCTTCAGTGTCGAGTCTTCAACGTCTTCAGTCTTTATCAGTCTTTGAGCTCTTCCAAAATATCTGACAGTGTAAGCATCCTCAATCTTTATCCTCTACTGTCTTTTATCAACTTATCTCCCCCTCAGATGTTGATCAGATCTCTTGATTCCTTAAGTTCATCAGCATCAGCAGTTCCAGTATCGCAACCTGGCCTCCCTGCACAAACTCTACCTCACAATAAATTTCACAAATTTATAATTTGACAAATTTAAAATCTGTTTACCACTTATAAACACAGACTGAACACATCATATTCAAGTATCATACAAAATGATTTAATCGTGTTAATCTCTGATGAACCACTTGTATGAATATCATTTTTCAAATCACACACACTCCCAAACCAGTTCGTCATGTTCAGCACTAGGAATTTTGAAAATCAGCTTTTCAATATCAGATGTCTAAAATCTTTTTGAATTTTTCAAAATTTATGCTACAACACACTGAAATTCTTTTTGGATTTTTGAATATAACAGAAATGTAGTAAAGAAATATTTACATACAATATTTTTGTGAGTTTGTGCAAGAGGATCATATCAGTTTTTGAGACAAATCACCAACACCGTTAAGCTTTAAACATTTTAAGTTCTAAACGATTCACTTAGATTGTCATTATACTGATCCACTTAAATTTTCACACAAAGTTTAACTGTTTCGAGATACGAGATTAATGTTTTAGAGACTTAAACTTATTCGCGTGTCCCACCTCAGAATATACTCCCGTATCCATATCCCAATATTCAGTCTTACAGGTGAATATACCTAGATGATATCTGTAAGAGGTTAAATTGCGAAGGCCGTGAGAGCTCAGGTCAGAACTTCCGTTCAGCAGAGAGATGACGGCTTCGACTTTGGTGGGTCCCCTTTATGTCACACCCCGATTTCCACGTGTCACCGGTGGGCCCGGTGGGGAGTATCGTGACGTTATGGTTGGCAACGTAATAGTCAAACAACACAATATCAATATGCACAGCGGAAGCAGTTTAAAGTATGATACAACCGAATTTATTATTGTAATATCATATGTCACAATATTCGGAAGTTTATCCACAGAAGGATCGAACATAAAATGGAAACAGTAGTTCAACAGACTTTTAGGCATCTTAAGCTTGCGAGACTTCTATTGATGCTAAGGAGACATATCCAGCCAATTTCGTATAGTACCTGCATTTAGCCTTTTTGGAAAATACGTCAGTTTACACTGGTAAATACATTCAACTGACTCATTTTGGAAAAAGAGTTTGAAAAGTGATTCGAGTGCAAACGGCACAAAATATCTTGACACATTGATTAAAATGCACAGAGGCAAAATTAATCTTTTTAACTTGGGAGAATTATTTAATATTATAATCTTGTGAACGAATTACATGTTACTTATGCGTTCAGTAGCCCGGAACGTATCCGGGTTAAAGATCAATAGACACACCACTTTAAGTGAGTTATACACGGGAGTACGCCTACACCCCGTGCTCAGGTCGTGGCCATCTCGTAAGATGATGCCAGGGATATCCGGGACATGGTCATTAACCCCCCAAAGGCTGTAAAGTAAACAAATCTGTTTAAAACGAGCTGATCAAATTATTCAACTACCCACTAAGCGTGGAGATTTGATGCCCGATCAAGCGGTACGCTATGTACCGTAACCCAAGCCCGTATAGGGAAAATAAGTTAAAAGTATTTACCTGAGCTAAATATAAATTCAATCCCAGCCGTATATCAAATCAGCAAGTACAGATAGCTTTTACTGGGCTCCTAATCTGGAACGAAGGTTTTTAATAACCTCTTAGAATCCTAACGGGTCTTTAATTAAGCTTAAGCTTAGACCGGCTAGTTTCAAAGATACGGTTCGTACGCACGATTAAGCGAAGACCGGATAGAATGTGATTTAGACCCGACAAGTTCGGAGACTTGTTTAATATGGGTTTATTATTCACATTCTGGATTTTGAGATAAAACCGATAAGGTTTGACCCGTATCGGCTAATTTATGTAAACTTGTTACATAAACCGAACCGAACGCGAAATAAGCGTAACGGGTATCCGTAAGAGCCATATACAGGTTTCCTAAGTTAATATGCTTCAAATATGTTGTGACATCAGTAGGATGTCTTTCATTATGCCCCGAACTAATTTAAACACAAACTATGCCCCGTAGGGGTAGTTTGGTCATTTTAAAGGTTGTAAAAGAGTTTAAATGTTTAACTGAGTTACAGGTCTGATGTAAACAGCAAACATACTCACTTTGATGAGTTATAACAGTAGGCTAAAGCATATATGTGAATTTTATCATCTTTAACCAAACTATGCCCCGTAGGGGTATTTTGGTAATTTCACATAAGCCGAAAAGCTCAAAAACGAAGTCTGAGTTAATCAACCTTTGCTTACTGTTAAAATATCATAATTTTCCTCATATATCAGTAGGTATCAACCCGGGTATGCTCAATATGATTTTAAACATACTATGCGTTAAAAACGCTAAATAAAGCGATTAAAGGCCATTTCCGGGTTTGATACTTAAATCTGATATTTTTATATTTCCAGAAGGCTTAAAATAAATTATTTATCATATGTGATCAGTAGCAAAAGGTTTGGAGTCGTTTTGATAAGTAAAACTCATTTTATGGCCCGTAAGGCAAAACCGACAATTACCGGATTAAGCCTACGACTACTAGTTATGCTCAGCCTAAAATTAATTAAAAATCTTTAAAAATCCCAAAATATTATATTATATCAGTGGGTATTAAGTTTGATACCAAAAAGTAGGCTTAACTAGGCTATACGCTAATTACGCCATTTTATTAACATAAAGCATTAGATTTGCGATATTGAGCATAACTTTTAATCTATAAGTCAAACTGGTGTCAAACTTTGCATACAAGTTTATATATCAGTAACTAAGGTTTCTACACTTTTACATTTTCATAAATCACGTTTTAAAGTAATAAGGGCATAACGGTCAACATATGAGCAATTAACGAAAATCTGCATATTAATTGGATAACTAGTGAACCAAGGTGTATAATCTCAGAGGGTTGTTCCAACATGTAACCTAATCCAATTTAAGCTCTGAGGCATTTCTAAAACATACCTAAACGGGTCAGAACTGAAAGTCAAAGTGAAAGTCAAACTATGTGACTTTCGGTTCCGAACCGGGTCAAAACAGGAAATAGTCGGGTTGAACATGTTCGGACATGTTCTTACGCTTATTACTAAGTTATAACAATGATCAAACAGGTTATATATGTTCTAGATAGCTAATTATGCATAAATGACATTTTAAGCATCCTGTTGACTTTTTACTTAAAAGTTTGACCCGACTTTTTACCTGGTTAGAGTGGTGATCAGGGGAAACCCTTTTGAGGTTTTATTACCCACATAAATACCAACTCATAACTACTTTCAATTCGAGATATGACTGAGCCATTAATGACTAATCTCGAAGTCAAACCGTATTTACGACGGTTTGACTTTTAGCTAATTAAACAAGCTAAACTCAAATAAAGAAGGATTAGAACACTTACTGAAGTCCTAAGCTTGATTAGGAAGGACTTGGGTCTGCTTTGAAGCTCCAGAAGGCTCCTCAATTGCAGAATGAAGGTGTGAGGAATGAGTTGAACAAGTGTGGCCTTTTATA
The DNA here is from genome assembly GCA_030545235.1 of Helianthus tuberosus. Lineage (NCBI taxonomy): Eukaryota > Viridiplantae > Streptophyta > Magnoliopsida > Asterales > Asteraceae > Helianthus > Helianthus tuberosus. The sequence continues at coordinate 152,877,851 of CM060451.1, read as the reverse complement.
GTGAATTCAAACACCACAATGTGTTGACAACAAAGTCTAGCACACACCACAATCTTCTCACATGTGTCCTAGATGCTTAGGGGGTGTTTTAGGGGTCAAGGGATGTGGAGAATCGAGTTAGAATCGCCCACAAAGGTAAGGGCAGCCAAGAAAACAGAAAAATCGAAGCTGGGCACCCCTAGCGTGACGCTAGGCCCCCCTCGCGTCGCGCTAGGCCCCTCCTGATCAGAATCCATATTTTTAGATTTTGCGATTTGATCCTTGCCCCTTCAAGACTCGATTGGGCACTTGTTTATTGCATTATGAACCCTCACACTTGATCTATAAGGGCTTTAAAATATATACCCACTTTGTTAAGTCCCCGGTTAACTTAATTGTTACCCGAAAAGTCCTAACTTTCAACGTTGACGCTTTAACCCCTCGCACACGAATTTGATCATAACTTTCTCATACGATAACGAAACTTTATGAAATTTGAATCGTGCATTCTCGTGAGCATAATTAACATTTACAAAGCTTCGGGTTTGTCAAAAGGTCACTCAGAGGTATATCTTTAACATGTTGACACATTTAACCCCTGTAGTTTGTAATCTCTCACTTTTAGCCTCGTATGATCCATGATTTATTCGTTTGATGTTATGAACATTATGTAGGGTTATTATGAAGTATATTTATTCACTGTTGACACTTAGAATCCGTATAATCTCATACTTTCCATGTTTGTCAACTTTAGTCCTTTTATAACATTCTTTCACACGTTTAAACTTTATGACACGTGTCAACACATTATAGGACGTGAATTTTCGAGGTGTTACATCCTCACCCCTTTAAAATAAATCTCAACCCGAGATTTACTGAAATAAGTAAGGGTACTTTTCTTTCATCGTGGATTCAACCTCCCATGTGAATTCGGGACCACTACGGGCATCCCATTTGACCTTTACAATAGGTACACGCTTCCTTCGAAGCTTCTTTACCTGTCGATCTTCAATCGACAAAGGTTTTTCCACAAACTTTTAAGCTCTCATCTATATGCACATCTGTATACGGTATAACCAGTGATTCGTCAGCGAAGCTCTTCTTCAGATTGCAGATGTGGAACACATTGTGAATTCCACTGAGCTCTTCTGGTAAGTTTAACTTATAGGCAACTGACCCGACACGTTCGATAACCTCGAAAGGTCCTATGTATCTCGGACTTAGTTTGCCTTTCTTACCAAATCGCATCACTCCCTTCCAGGGTGACACTTTAAGTAGGACCTTGTCACCTACTTCGAAGTGAAATCCTTACGCTTAGGATCAGCGTAACTCTTATGCTTATCACGGGCAGCTTTGAGACGGTCACGAATCTGGACAATCTTGTCCGTCGTTTCGAACACGATCTCTGGTCCTGATAACTGGACATCTCCAACTTCCGCCCAACAAGCTGGCGTTCTACACTTTCTACCGTATAATGCCTCAAAAGGCGCAACCTTAATGCTGGTATGGTAGCTATTGTTGTAGGAGAATTCGATTAATAGTAGGTTCTTATCCCAGCTTCCTCCCAAATCGATCGCACATGCACGTAGAATGTCTTCCAACGTTTGAATAGTACGCTCACTCTGACCGTCAGTCTGAGGATGATAAGCCGTACTAAAATTCAAATGTGTGCCCAAAGATTGCTGGAAACTCTTCCAAAAATGTGACGTGTACCTAGTATCTCGGTCAGAGATATTAGCTATAGGTATGCCATGTAAGGCTACAATCTTATCAACGTATAACTGGGCTAACATATCGGAGCTATAAGTCTCCTTGATGGGTAAGAAATGAGCTGACTTAGTCAGTCGGTCAACTATAACCCATATCGTATCATTTCCTTTCCTTTTCTTGGGTAACTTGGTAATAAAATCCATAGTTACCATTTCCCACTTCCACGTAGGAAGTTCAGGCTGTTGTAGCAAGCCTGACGGCTTTTGATGCTCGGCTTTGACTTGCGCACATGTCAAGCATTTAGCTACATGGGTGGCTACAGACTTGTTCAAGCCTATCCACCAATAATTTGCCCTTAGATCCTGGGTAGCTGATGGCAATTTCTTAATCGTTGCCTAATTAGGGTTGCGGCATTTAATACGTAAGTAATATGAACCGTCTTTCTTATTTAATAACATAAAACCCTCAGAATATTGAGTCAGGCTATATGAGCCTATGTCTTAAAACCTACTTAATCAAGGTTTCGTTTATTCCATAATCAATATGGAGTTTTCACAATACTCCAACCCACGGCGGGATATTAATCTTAGTTCTACCTGTCTTCCAGGAGGTAGGCAGGGGAAACTTTTGAGAAGATAATTATGATACAAGGAGGCTATAGAGATTTTCCATATCTCAGGCTCCAGTTCATCCATCATGTTCGTGTCAAATGAGTGACACCTTTATGTTATAAGTCCACAAATTCCTTAATTGGGAACATTTACTTGGGAGAAATTTTTTTTTCCATTTTTGGATATCTTCTTTGAATACTGCTAGTCGACTTTAGTACGATATGATCATTGGGATGTCTTAGGGGTTCCATGTATTAAACCTCCATACTGATCAGGCATGGAACTAATCTATGGGACACCCTATGATACGCCAATTCCTCATATGGCGCTTTTATCAAACATAGTTTGGCATTCGCATGCGACAGAAAACAATGAGAAAATAATTAAAATAACATATGTTGTCGTACTCTATGCTAAGAAAGAGTGCTCTTAGATTTTTGGAAGAACTCCTTGCCGATCCATAAGAATCGGTTACTATGGTTTCCTTGGTAGTTATACCTTGTGGATGATAATAAAATTTTTGCTAAGTTTATGGTTCATGAAGATTTATTATTGCCTGTATTAAAACAGGACACTTAGCAGAAATTATCCTTGATAAATGATAAGGAAGTTTATTGTACAAGTGCTTATATTTAATTAATAATGGAAGTTTCACAAACTAGGCACCTAGCTCAGTTGGCTAGGCGCGCGAAAGGGTGCGGCCTAGACCCAGGTTCGACTCCGGGGACGGCCAATTCCACCATTTTTTTATGTTTAATTTTAATTAATCGCACGGATACGTGTAATTATGAGAGTTGTCTCATAAGGAGTCTTGATAATTAATTGCTTCCTATCACCCACGATATGGGCTTGATTTCTCGAGGCAACCAATTGATTTTTTTTTATCACTATATTGAGTCCTTATATTTTAACGGAACTAGGACATCGGAAAAATGATTCCTTATGGATATAAAACATCCATCTAAAAATGCTGAAGCAGTCTCAGAGGTATACAGGCTTCTTACCGAACTTTCGTTGCTTTTTATTAGCCTGTACTTGCTCTCTTTCTCAGATTTCTGGGAGCTATTCTCCTTCTTTTGGTTCGTCCTTCATATACGAAGTGTGAACAAAAACTCTTCTCATGAGTAATTGAACATGGTTTTTAAATGAAATTCAGAGCGAGGAGCATTCGGCTCTTTAGATTATTTCATGATCTTTCCATGGTCCTTTCAACTGCTGCGTCAACCACAGCCTGAAGATTAACTCCATTAATATTGAGGTTTACGTTTGTAGTTTTATTAACTTTCGTCGCCTTATTAGTATTGCGACTTTCGTCTACCTCACCCGAGTTTTTCCATACTCGAAACTTGGTACCAATCACCAAGATTTAACCATTATTAGTCATCATCCTGATGACCTGACTTAGGTTAGCCACGGCATTCATAAACCGTATGGGCTATTCTGTTCCGAACATTCTTAGTGAATGTTATTTGAATGTATTTCCATTATATTTAGCCTAGGTCACAACGGGACCATCAATGGTATGCAAAGTTTGGAGCGAGTCCAATACCTGCTTGACAGGGGACCAAAATGTCACAACTGTCTTTGTCACTAGGACGATTATAAATAGTTCGAAGGCTAGCCTTTCATGACTTCGGTTATATATTTTTATACATATATGGTATAGAAGCCTGTCACGAGGGACGTAGAAAATATGGCATAAAGCCCAGTCATGAAGGACATAAATGATTATACGGCACGAAGGCCTTGTCACAAAGGACATTTAGATATGGCACAAATGGCCTTGTTATAAGGACATTCATCAAATCTGGTACAAAGGCATGTCACCAGGAATGTTAACATTTAATATGTTAACTTGTCACGAATGACCAATTATAGCACATAGGCTTGTCCTGAATGACTTTAAAAACATAACTCGATGGTCTATTTTCAAGGACCTTAATTTATTAGCTGCAATCTTATTAGATTAGTGCTTCCAGGTTTGAACGTGGTTCCTCACCTTTGGACAGGGAGTCATAGACTACAACTGTCATCGTCTTGAAAGACGATTCTTTTGGCAGAAAAATAAGCCAATCAACATCACTAAGGGATGTTTATATATAACCATCATATCTAAAGATATTAGTCATGATCACATCGATCATATTGACTATTAGGTTCGGGTATAATCACACCATTTTGAACAGGGGATCATAAAGATCACTACGATCTTTGTCTTACCGACACTAGAATAAAGTATAGCCCGTAGGCATTTCATCACGAGGGATGTTAATATTATGATCATCATACTGAGGATACTAGTCAGGATCACACTGATAGTATAGACTATGGGAATTGAGTATAGCTCACCCCCTTGGCAAAGAATCACAAAAGATTACAATTGCCTTGTCTTAGTTGGACGATATAATATAGCCCTTAGGCAAAACATCATTACGGATGTTAAAATTTTTAATCATCGTATTGATGATTTTTGTCATGGTCGTATTGATCATATGAACTATTAGGCTTGAGCATAGCTCACTACCTTGGACAGGGAATCGTAAAGATCACAATGTCTTTGTCACGCATGGACAATATAATATGGCCCATAGGCGAAACATCACTAATGGATGTTTATAATAGGTTCATCCTATTAGAAGATATAAGTCATGATTGCATTAATCATATTGACTATTCTGGCTTGAGCATAGCTCACCACCTCAGACAAGGAATCATAAAGATAACAATGTCAATGTCTCAAATGGACAATATATTATAGCCCGTAGGCAAAACATCACTAAAGGATGTTAAATAATATGATCATCGTATTAGATGATATTAGTCATGATCGCACTGATCATATAGACTATTATGTTTGGACATAGTCCAATATTTTAGACAGGAGGTCAAAGACCACCACTGTCGTTGTCTTATCGGACAACAAGTTTAGCCCGTAGGCACTTCATCACTCACGGATGTTTATAATATGATCATCTTTTAAGATGATATAAGCCATGATTCCTAGATCACTAGGCTAGGTTTGAGAATTGGAAGAATCCAATATAAGGATGATTGTTGTGATTTTCTCGAATCACATTTCTCAAGAGTGCTAACACGTTCTTAAGTGTTAACAAGGATCTGAATCCCTTGAGTAGATTTCACCATCTTAGCCTCGTAGGCTAGGTTTCACCTTTAAGATTCCTTCTAAAAAAAACATACCGATAGGGAAGGAAGGATATTTATTTCATTCAGGATTTTTATCATAAATCCTAATTCATAAGTTAATAATAGCACAAATGGCCTAGTCTCGTAGACAAGTTAAATTTATAAACCATGATTTCAGAGAATCGCGGCATTAAGGTTTGAATCAAAGTTCATTACCTTTTCCCGACAGGGAGTTATAGGCTACCACTGTCTTTAGTCTCAGAGGACATCAATTATAGTCCGTAGGCACTTTCCTTCTAAGGGATGTTTATTACGAAATTGCCCCTTAGGGAAATTCATTAACCATGGTAAACAGAGACCATATGTGGTTAATTTATTAATCATATTTATTTAGGATTTTTATTATAATTTATCCTAATTATAAAACATTAACAGTTTTATTAGTGGCACCCAATGGCCTGGTCACATGGACATTTATAAATTATAAGCTTATGATTTCAGAGAATCAAAGCATGAAAGTATATTGGCACAATAGGCCTAGTCACAAGGACATTTATAATTTGTATGCTAGGATTTCAGAGAATCAAAGCATTTGAGGTTTGAACCTAGTTCATTACCTTTACCTGACAGGGAGTCATTGCTACCACTGTCTTTTTGGCTCATATGGAAATGAGCAGGGCCCGTAGGCATTATGTTACCACGTATGGTTTAAAATATGATCATCTTAATTAATGATGTAAACCCAGGATTCAGAGATCATTAGACTGGGTTAGGAGTCTTTTGAAGAATCCTATTTCAACATGACGTGTGTGATTTTTAATGAATCGCGTCTGCCAGGAGTGTTAACATGTTTTAAGATGTTAACAGAGATTTGAATCTTTTAAACAGGTCTTACCATCTTGGCCCGGTCTTAAAATTGACCCGTAGGCTAGGTTTCACACTTAAGATTTTTAATTAATAATTAACGCAGAACAATTTTTAAATTGAGGTGTTAATATGGATCTAACTCTAATTATGGAACTACCATCTTGGCCCGGTCTTAAAATGACACGTGGCTAGGTCTTGTCCTTTTTAGACTTTGCCATTTTATTATAATGGTAGATCTTGTAAAAGAAATGTTATTTTGCATTTATTTAATATTTCTTGTTTAGAATGAAAGTTTAAACTTAATCATTCCACTATATAAAAATAAAAGTATAAAGTTGCCCTAAGCGGGACTTGAAAGGAATAATGTTGTCCTCGTAGGGACTGAAAGATAATTATGTCCTTATAAGGACTAATAAGGAAACGATCTTCAATAAAAGGAGTTTCTTCTTCATTTTATTTCTGAATGCTTTCTCCTTGGATGCTCGTTTCATTTTAGCCGCGGTACGAAGCTCAGCATCTCAGGGCTCCGGGTGTGGAGAACTCCAATTCCGGCTTCTTCGCTTGGCGACGTATCCAATAAAAATTTGGAAGTAAAACTTTCTAGATTAGGATGGAGAATATTCCTAAGTTAAGTCTAGACTCAGAAGTTTAGAATTTGTGCAATTGTGTAACTGAGATTAAACACTAATGCTAGTGTTTAATTCACTCAGTGTTGGCTCTGATACCAACCTGTCACACCCCGATTTCCACGTGTCACCGGTGGGCCCGGTGGGGAGTATCGTGACGTTATGGTTGGCAACGTAATAGTCAAACAACACAATATCAATATGCACAGCGGAAGCAGTTTAAAGTATGATACAACCGAATTTATTATTGTAATATCATATGTCACAATATTCGGAAGTTTATCCACAGAAGGATCGAACATAAAATGGAAACAGTAGTTCAACAGACTTTTAGGCATCTTAAGCTTGCGAGACTTCTATTGATGCTAAGGAGACATATCCAGCCAATTTCGTATAGTACCTGCATTTAGCCTTTTTGGAAAATACGTCAGTTTACACTGGTAAATACATTCAACTGACTCATTTTGGAAAAAGAGTTTGAAAAGTGATTCGAGTGCAAACGGCACAAAATATCTTGACACATTGATTAAAATGCACAGAGGCAAAATTAATCTTTTTAACTTGGGAGAATTATTTAATATTATAATCTTGTGAACGAATTACATGTTACTTATGCGTTCAGTAGCCCGGAACGTATCCGGGTTAAAGATCAATAGACACACCACTTTAAGTGAGTTATACACGGGAGTACGCCTACACCCCGTGCTCAGGTCGTGGCCATCTCGTAAGATGATGCCAGGGATATCCGGGACATGGTCATTAACCCCCCAAAGGCTGTAAAGTAAACAAATCTGTTTAAAACGAGCCGATCAAATTATTCAACTACCCACTAAGCGTGGAGATTTGATGCCCGATCAAGCGGTACGCTATGTACCGTAACCCAAGCCCGTATAGGGAAAATAAGTTAAAAGTATTTACCTGAGCTAAATATAAATTCAATCCCAGCCGTATATCAAATCAGCAAGTACAGATAGCTTTTACTGGGCTCCTAATCTGGAACGAAGGTTTTTAATAACCTATTAGAATCCTAACGGGTCTTTAATTAAGCTTAAGCTTAGACCGGCTAGTTTCAAAGATACGGTTCGTACGCATGATTAAGCGAAGACCGGATAGAATGTGATTTAGACCCGACAAGTTCGGAGACTTGTTTAATATGGGTTTATTATTCACATTCTGGATTTTGAGATAAAACCGATAAGGTTTGACCCGTATCGGCTAATTTATGTAAACTTGTTACATAAACCGAACCGAACGCGAAATAAGCGTAACGGGTATCCGTAAGAGCCATATACAGGTTTCCTAAGTTAATATGCTTCAAATATGTTGTGACATCAGTAGGATGTCTTTCATTATGCCCCGAACTAATTTAAACACAAACTATGCCCCGTAGGGGTAGTTTGGTCATTTTAAAGGTTGTAAAAGAGTTTAAATGTTTAACTGAGTTACAGGTCTGATGTAAACAGCAAACATACTCACTTTGATGAGTTATAACAGTAGGCTAAAGCATATATGTGAATTTTATCATCTTTAACCAAACTATGCCCCGTAGGGGTATTTTGGTAATTTCACATAAGCCGAAAAGCTCAAAAACGAAGTCTGAGTTAATCAACCTTTGCTTACTGTTAAAATATCATAATTTGCCTCATATATCAGTAGGTATCAACCCGGGTATGCTCAATATGATTTTAAACATACTATGCGTTAAAAACGCTAAATAAAGCGATTAAAGGCCATTTCCGGGTTTGATACTTAAATCTGATATTTTTATATTTCCAGAAGGCTTAAAATAAATTATTTATCATATGTGATCAGTAGCAAAAGGTTTGGAGTCGTTTTGATAAGTAAAACTCATTTTATGGCCCGTAAGGCAAAACCGACAATTACCGGATTAAGCCTACGACTACTAGTTATGCTCAGCCTAAAATTAATTAAAAATCTTTAAAAATCCCAAAATATTATATTATATCAGTGGGTATTAAGTTTGATACCAAAAAGTAGGCTTAACTAGGCTATACGCTAATTACGCCATTTTATTAACATAAAGCATTAGATTTGCTATATTGAGCATAACTTTTAATCTATAAGTCAAACTGGTGTCAAACTTTGCATACAAGTTTATACATCAGTAACTAAGGTTTCTACACTTTTACATTTTCATAAATCACGTTTTAAAGTAATAAGGGCATAACGGTCAACATATGAGCAATTAACGGAAATCTGCATATTAATTGGATAACTAGTGAACCAAGGTGTATAATCACAGAGGGTTGTTCCAACATGTAACCTAATCCAATTTAAGCTCTGAGGCATTTCTAAAACATACCTAAACGGGTCAGAACTGAAAGTCAAAGTGAAAGTCAAACTATGTGACTTTCGGTTCCGAACCGGGTCAAAACAGGAAATAGTCGGGTTGAACATGTTCGGACATGTTCTTACGCTTATTACTAAGTTATAACAATGATCAAACAGGTTATATATGTTCTAGATAGCTAATTATGCATAAATGACATTTTAAGCATCCTGTTGACTTTTTACTTAAAAGTTTGACCCGACTTTTTACCTGGTTAGAGTGGTGATCAGGGGAAACCCTTTTGAGGTTTTATTACCCACATAAATACCAACTCATAACTACTTTCAATTCGAGATATGACTGAGCCATTAATGACTAATCTCGAAGTCAAACCGTATTTACGACGGTTTGACTTTTAGCTAATTAAACAAGCTAAACTCAAATAAAGAAGGATTAGAACACTTACTGAAGTCCTAAGCTTGATTAGGAAGGACTTGGGTCTGCTTTGAAGCTCCAGAAGGCTCCTCAATTGCAGAATGAAGGTGTGAGGAATGAGTTGAACAAGTGTGGCCTTTTATAGTGAATTCAAACACCACAATGTGTTGACAACAAAGTCTAGCACACACCACAATCTTCTCACATGTGTCCTAGATGCTTAGGGGGTGTTTTAGGGGTCAAGGGATGTGGAGAATCGAGTTAGAATCGCCCACAAAGGCAAGGGCAGCCAAGAAAACAGAAAAATCGAAGCTGGGCACCCCTAGCGTGACGCTAGGCCCCCCTCGCGTCGCGCTAGGCCCCTCCTGATCAGAATCCATATTTTTAGATTTTGCGATTTGATCCTTGCCCCTTCAAGACTCGATTGGGCACTTGTTTATTGCATTATGAACCCTCACACTTGATCTATAAGGGCTTTAAAATATATACCCACTTTGTTAAGTCCCCGGTTAACTTAATTGTTACCCGAAAAGTCCTAACTTTCAACGTTGACGCTTTAACCCCTCGCACACGAATTTGATCATAACTTTCTCATACGATAACGAAACTTTATGAAATTTGAATCGTGCATTCTCGTGAGCATAATTAACATTTACAAAGCTTCGGGTTTGTCAAAAGGTCACTCAGAGGTATATCTTTAACATGTTGACACATTTAACCCCTGTAGTTTGTAATCTCTCACTTTTAGCCTCGTATGATCCATGATTTATTCGTTTGATGTTATGAACATTATGTAGGGTTATTATGAAGTATATTTATTCACTGTTGACACTTAGAATCCGTATAATCTCATACTTTCCATGTTTGTCAACTTTAGTCCTTTTATAACATTCTTTCACACGTTTAAACTTTATGACACGTGTCAACACATTATAGGACGTGAATTTTCGAGGTGTTACACTTTAGAGGATCTTTTTTACAATAGTACATGATTTGCATTTTGCAATGTTTTATCATTTTTATGCTGAGGGTAGACTATATTTCAAGCAAGCGTAAAGTTTTCTCCGGGGACTAGGCCATTGCTTCCGCATTATCAGAAGTCCCGGGATTATACCCCAGATATCACTAAGCATAAAGACCTAGTATCTCAGAAAGAGGGGTCCTTCAAACAAGATTTCGGGGGTTACCCATATATCCAAGAGATGTTACCCACGAGATAAGCAAGTTTGAAGTTTAGGTTTATATCTCGTCACAATCTACAAAATGTGCAAAAACCTACTGGCATAACATCAGTGAGACCGTTTATCACAATTTACTTTCTATTTCTTTAGCATGCTGTGATAGTCCACTGATGTACTATCATTTTCTCTTTTTCACAATAAAACTCATTTTTGATTTTATCATGTTTTTGACTTTTTCAAATTTTCTAATGTTTTTTTTTTCTGAAATTCTTACTCCCCTTAAAATGCAAATCATTTAAGGAAATTTGAAAAGAAAAAAAAAATACAATCAAAGTGACAACTGATATCGAATTACATCAATTCGCCATCCACTTGGCATAAACAAACAGAACTCCCTCTTTCAACAAACTATTTTCCGATTGTGATTTCAAAACACTTAAGTTTGTTTTAATCAAATGGTTTTTCCGGAAAATAAGTTTTGTTGATTTTACCACTTGTAGGTTAGGGGTTCATCACATTGTTCACCAAAATACCATTTGTAGGAAAAACAAGTACAATTTAATGTCCTTGATTTACCCATTGAAAGTGAAAACCTTCTTCAACCACTTGTAGGTTCACTTATCAACCCAGAACCACTTGTAAATCAAAATATAACAATATAAAGATATCACCTGTAGGATTACCAACCAAACCTATCCAAGAATGAAGCCAATTCCTGCTCCACGCTTACCAACCTGGGAGCTCCGGCAAGTCCGGATTATCAGTTAGGAAATACTTTCCCCCAAGCCTGACCAGCCTTGGGAGATTCTGGTACACATCTATCCCACCAACATTTTGACTTGTAAAATTCTTTTGCACCTTTAACCTTTCCATCAACCATCTTCCTAAAAATATATTTAACTTTACCACTAAATGCCTTTTCAGTATCAAATTCTTTGTTACCAGCAAAGAATTGACCTGAAATCTCAGTTTTACCAACTTTCAACTTCAAATTTTCTTTAGACAATTTAGGAAAGTTTTCATCGTTCACCTCTGGAACGAAATTCTCAACCTTTTTCTCAACAAATGACTCCTCTGATTTTATGGAATCAGATTCATTGTCAGAACTTCTTTCAGATTTTACAACCCATTTTTGTTTGTTCAAATCGACATATCTTTTGTAAAAACGTTTTGAAGTTTCACCAACTTCCATAGTCGATTTATCAACACATTCCCTTCTCTTTTCAGAGTTAGAAGAAACTCCCTGTTTTGAATAAGTGAACTCGTGACAATTCCAAGCAATGTGTCCAGACTTTTGACACTTAAAGCAGGTTCTTCTATCAATTCTCGGAGCAGATTTCTTTACATTCTTCTTTATTTCAGCAAGAAACTCTTGATTGGATTGTTTCCAGAATGGTTTCTTCTGCTCATCTTCAGAACTACCTCCTGCAACAAATGTTGTTTTTGGTTTATAATTTTTCTCATTTTTATAATTTTCTGAAGAACTAAAACCAAGACCTTTCTTTTTGAAATTACTGTTATGGTTTGGTTTCTTTTAAAAACCATAACCAAAACCGTAACCCTTTTTCTTGTTCAATCTCTGTTGAACTCTTGAAGTGTACTTTTTAGGTTTTTCATGAAGATTTAAATCTTTTATTTCAGAAATATTAATTTCTGTTAATTTGAAAACCTGTTTGATCATTTCAGTTTTAACACTTCTAATTGGAAATTCCTCATCAGAATATAATTTGTCTGAATCATTCAAAGTATAAGCCACTTTGATTGGTCCGTCGTTCAAATTAGATTTTGATAACAGGAATTCTTTATTGTAAACCCTTTTAACCGGTGAAGTCGGACTCTTTTCTGACGAACTCGAACTTTCAGACTTAGACTCCGGTTTTGACTCTTCATCCATATCCAACACCTGATCGACCACTTTCTTTAATAACTCAGGCTCATGATCCGTGTCAGACGCTGTGAATGTGACATCAATATTGTCTGGTAATTCATCAATGATTTCAGACTTTAACTTGATGTTGACTGCCTTTTTTAGACGCTCCTCGTTAGGATTCCTGGGGGAATAACTCTCATAGATTGGAGGCAGACACTTTTTATACTTGACACTTTGTGTCTTACCAGCATCTGTGTCTTCCGTCTCCTTATCTTTGAATGCTTCAAGACCTGCAACAGTAGGATAAACATGATCAATCAAATAATCACAAGTAGTATAACTCAACAGTAATCGTTTAATCCTTTCACTCTTAATCTTTTCAAGTTCCAACTCCTGCTTCAGTTTAGCACAATCTTCGATATACTCATTGATGACGCTCTGCTTTGTCATTAATGTTGAGCTCATCATTGTCATAGCAGCATCAACCTCTTTGTTTGTCTTATTCAAACCATCAACTGTTCTATTCAGAACATCATACGACTCCTTCACATACTTCACATCAGACAGTAAATCTTCTTTAATCTTCTCTAATTCAGCAATCTTTTTATCTTTCTCCTCACAAGCTTTGCAAGATTCTAAACACTTCAATCATGGTTTTTCAACTTCAACCACCTTTTCAATTATCTTTTCAACCTCGACAGTCTTTTCAACTTCAACGAGTTTCTCAACTTCAACAATTTTTTCTACTTCAACGATTTTTTCTACTTCAACGATTTTCTCTACTTCGACAAGTTTCTCAACTTCGACTATTTTTTCGACTTCAACTATTTTCTCTATCACTTTCTCCACTTCAACAATTTTCTCTACTACTTTCTCAGTTGCTGGTTCAATATTAGCTTCTCCAGTTTCTGTCTTTGCCTTTTCATCAGCTAGCGTTCTTGCTGCTTCCAACTCTCTCCTCAATCTGGCAATCTTTTTCTGATTCAGCATCTCCATTTTATCTGCAAAAAAGAAATTAAAACTGTCAGGATCTATGCCTTTTCTAGCTTTGTTAAGATATTCTTCCTCATCATCGGTATCAATATCACTTCCTAGATCTAGAAAAATCGGGATTCTTTTCTGATTAGCCTCATCTTCACCCAGAATTCTAGCAACAAAACCTGAACCTGGTGGAATGTATTTATCCCAGCTAAATCCTTCAGCAACAAATTCATCATCTTGATCAATGATACCAAAATAAGCTTTCTTATTTGCATCTTCGATCATTTTACCATGAGCAGTTTTTGAATCCTTTTGTTGAGGTTGTTGATCAATCTGATGAAAAATTGATTTCTGATAATAATTGTTCTTTTCTTGATTCCCGGTTGCTTCTTTATTTGTACATTCTCTCTTAAAATGACCCTTTCCTTTACACCGGAAACATGTAACTTTTGATTTGTCAAAGCCCAACGGAGAAGTAGCCATTCCTCGAAACTCATCTCTACCAGTAATTTGTTGAAACTTTTCTGCCCTCCTCCAAGCACTAGACAAACACCACTTCACATCCATCAACTCAAGTTCCTCTGCATCAATTTGGTCATAATCTTCTTTTGTAAGCATCGGATTTCCAATCTTGCCAGCAATCAAACCTTCATAAGATTCCAACATAGCAACGAGTGATGCCATGTGTTGCTTGGCTATTTCTGGAGACAAATTTTGACCATTTTGAATGTTCAAAGTGACGTTGCATTGAAGATTTGTTGAATTCTGTCGTTGAGAACTTGATGTTGTATGATTTGGATCAAAGCTTGAATATGAAGAAGAAGATCCACCACTCTGTGTCACATTACTACCCTTTGTTCCAAACGAACTGTCAGCACTAAACCCAGTTTGGATCTATGGGCTAGGTGTAACAACTCTCATCAAAAGTACTAATTATTAATTTACTTTGTCCAATAGGAAATCCTAATTAAGATACCCAAGTGATTCTGCATAAACCCTAAAAATTTCAGAATAATTGGAATCAGGATCAGGGGCCCAAAAACTCAAGGGGGTATTCCCTAAATTAAGTTTATCCTTCGAAAACGGTTTTAAAACATGTAAACTCTAAATCCGTCAACTCAGCATGCCTATACCAGTGACAAGCCTACCCTACCCTACTTTGGCTTCCCCCGCGACACGCGACAGGGACGGAGGAATCCTCCGCGACACGCGGGAGGTAACAATTTAGGGTATAAATACAAGGGCTTGTGTCACACCCCGACCACGTAAAACAACAAAACGTGGCGGAAACGTCGGGGAGTGTTGTAACAGAATCATTGTTTCATAACACATGGAAATTGAAATATTGTTTTATTGAATAAAAGAGTTAAAATGTCTTGACAATCAAAGAAATATAACATAAATAACTAGTCTTGCATCTTTTATTGTCACTAAAGCCCAAGTCCGCCTAAGTGTATCTTATTAAATCCTATGCATCATATCCTGAAACACAAGTGAAAATAGGTACGTCAGCATAAAAATGCCTGTGAGATACATAGGTTTTGTGAAAATAGGATTCATGACTTATGTTTAATAAAATGTTTAGTCATGAACCTTGTAATTTGTTTTGTCTTGTAAATCATTTGAAAAGTGAGAAATAAACCAAATGATATATATGTATAAAAGAATAATACATGGTTAAGTAAATAACCAAGTAAAATGAGTTTGTATTAGATAAGTTGTTGTAAAACAATGTATTGTGAAAAGTAGGTTATTTGTATAAAATGTTATATGTCTAAATTGAAATGATTCAAATAACGCTACGATATGTAATATCATACAAGCACTTATATATAGGAAGTACCAGCGGCGTATCCACCATGCTTGTATCATATTACACACGCCTCGTTACTTAAATCACTTACTCAAACCAAACCAACAATGTAAGATGTCTATGTTTAAACCAATTTCCAAATGTATTGAAAAATATGTCAAAATGTTTATGTGTCAAATGTAAATCATGTAATGTGCAACCAAAATGATATGTATGGCTAATGAAATGCATCAACTAAACCATAGGTGAAACGCACAAAACAAAGTATTGAAGTAAAACTTAGTTATAATCAAAGTTATGTTTTGGGGAAATGCATGCTATACTGATACAGACATCTATGCGGTATTGTGAGAATGCATACATCCAAACCTTGAGACTGAGGCGATAATCCCTTAAACAAATTAAAGGTTTATCTAAGTTATGAGAATCGAATTCGGTCATTCCTTTCATCCAAACCTACCTAGGATGTCCGGAACGGGAGTTGTCAATTCCTATGGTACCACTACCTACTAACGAACGGCGTGATCGGTGTTAATGAATGTATATTGATCCATCAAAACAAACCAAATATCATATCAAAATGTAAGCATGTGAATGAATAACAAATGTACTAAGTATGATGAACATACATAGCATGTGACGTGAAACAAATGTACTAAGTATGTAACAAATGAACATACATAACATGTGACGTGAAACAAATGTACTAAGTATGATGAACATACATAGCATGTGACGTGAAACAAATGTACTAAGTATGATGAACATACATAGCATGTGATAAATAACAAATGTACTAAGTATGTAACAAATGAACATACATAGCATGTGACGTGAAACAAATGTACTAAGTATGCAACAATGAACATACATAGCATGAAATGTAATGTAAAACAATGTACTAAGTATGCACACACTGGACATACATAGCATGAAATGTAATGTAAAACAATGTACTAAGTATACACACAATGGGCATACATAGCATGAAATGTAATGTAAAACCATGTACTAAGTATGCACACAATGGGCATACATAGCATGAAATGTAATGTAAAACAATGTACTAAATATGCACAGAATGGGCATACATAGCATGAAATGTAATGTAAAACAATGTACTAAATATGCACACAATGGGCATACATAGCATGAAATATAATGTAAAACGATGTACTAAATATGCACACAATGGGCATACATAGCATGAAATGTAATGTAAAACAATGTACTAAATATGCACACAATGGGCATAAATAGCATGAAATGTAATGTAAAACGATGTACTAAATATGCACACAATGGGCATACATAGCATAAATACAATGAAATCATGTACTATAAGTGTACTATTGAACATAACAAGCATATGATATGAAAACATGGAAAAGCATGAAAGTAACAAGTAGGCACATGTGTTTCACCCCAAAATGTTTGGAAAACAGTAAAAGAGGGGTCTATGTACTCACTTGAGATTGCTTAGTAGTCCTTGAGTAACAACCAAACAATGCTAGAGATCACGGATATCAAACGGCACCTAATATAGGTAACTACATTAATAAACCGGACCTATAATCGGAGGATCGGATAGAATGAGGGCTCGTAAACCAAATGAGTATGGGAACTCATGTAATATGGTTTAACAAGTCTACATACTAAGATGAAACCTAACCTAAGTGCTTACGACCCATTACGACCCGTTTAGGTAGCTTATGCTACTTTAACGCGTCGTTCGCGTAAAACGCGTTCGGAACGCCTAACTAGTCCTATGACAAGTAAAATATGCCTTAAGATGTCTAATATTGTTACCAAATCAGTTTAGATACACAAATTTATGTTACATATGCTTAAAATGAATTTTGGCGTAAAAAGGGCATTTTGGTAATTTACCTAAGGCATATTAACTACCTATCATACAACTACTTAAACGAAGCGACCATAAGGTATAACCTCGGAAGGTTATTCCCTATATACTATGGTCACCTAATGTGTTTGGTCGGATCCTAATGATCGACCAAACGGGTCGGGTTCGAAAGTATAAGCGATTGTTTAGATCGCTTACCTTACGACCCTATATAAGCACTAAACTAAAAGTGACGAGCTAAGCATGTTAAAACATGCTTAACTAAGTTTAGAAAAACAGGTTTGGTATCAAAACAAACGGTTTTGATACCTAAAAGTAGTTTGGTTACAAAATACGCAATAACACGCATTTTGGCCGAAACTACGACTCGTCACTGAGCCTAGATAACGTGGTAATCAGTAGGTATAGTCACTAGGGGCTATAACCATCGTGATCACGCTCACGTTATGAAGTTCAAATGAACTTCATGTTGACCATAAACTGGTCAATGAAAAAAGTCAAACAAAGTTGACTTTAACGCTAAAACAAAAGAAAAGAACGAAAGAACACTTACAAAGGGTCCCCGCAAGATTGATTTCCAAGTAATCTCAGGTAGGAAGTGTATAAACACAACCACTTAGAGAAAAACTCAGATTTCAAGTGGGTTTTGCAATGGGGATGGATGGGTATATATAGTGTTCGGAGAGCCGTTAGGATCGTTTCTTGGAAACCGTGCTTTGATCTTGGCCATACACCTCAAGACAATGGTTTTACAAAACCATGTGAGCCCCTAGTATTGTCCAATACCATGTGCAAGGGGATTAGAAGTGGTTAACAGCTGTTAACAGCTGTTTAAACAAGTTTATGCTGTCTGACCCCTGCTTGCGCACCGTAAGACTAAAAACCTTGCGGTGCGCAAGGACCTTGCAGATCTGATACTTTCAAAAATGGCAGAACAGGCCCCTGAAGCTCCAAACTTGCTATTTGATGCACTTTTGACACGTTTAAGCCCCGTTAACCCCATTTCAAAGCTCTAAAATGAAGTTAAAGTATAGGGAACTTAAAATGTGCTCAAAAATATCTCGGGTGTCGGTTCGTTTGGCCGTACGATCGCGATGTTCGCTTAATTGCGACGGAATACGCATAAGCGCGAAAAACGATCTAAATTGCGTGACGAATGGATTTTTTCTCATGCCAAACACTAAAATAAAATATTTTAGTGCTTACATAAATTTTTGGATGTCCGGATGTATTCAGAACGTAAGATATGCGTGAAAGTGCAAACTTGTGCACTTTTTTGACGCTTTTAGTCCCTGAATGACCCAAAAGTTTATTTTAGCACACCGAACCCCTCAAAGCCTATTTCTAAGATATATAAAGGATATTTAAGGTGTGTTTAACTTATGGTCATGTTCCGAAATGTCTGTTACAGTTCAAATTGGCATACTTTCGCAGTTTGTCAAATTTAGTCCCTGTAGGCGAATTAACTCGATTTTGCCATACCAAAGCCTTCAAAACTTATTTCTAAGTTATGTAAAGGTTATTTAAGGTATGTTAAGCCTATTTCACTATTCCGGAGTGTTCGTTGCATTAAACGGGTTATATTTACGCATCAGTGCGCGTATAACCTTCCAGAAAGCGATTTAAAGCTTGAAATCGAACAAGAATTGATAATGTGCAAAGGATACACATATTTATACATGTCCCAAGTATGAAATACAATATTTCATTGATACATTATTTGTTTGATGGCCGTGGAGGCACAGGTGTCACAATCTCCCCTACTTTAGGAAATTTCATCCCGAAATTTTATTTAGAGGAAACTTGTGAGAGTTTAAAACATGAAGTTGAAAAGATCAAACAACATTGGTTAGGGTTTTGAACTTCTAGTAACTTTAATACCATCATGCTTGCAATGTAAGAGGGATACTTATATACAAGTATATGAAGCGTCATTGGTGCGTCCACCGTACCTCCTGTACATTGTTCACATTTCGTTATTGTTGCCACTATCGGTTCTTACACATAATAAATCTTACTGTGGTTTCTGTGCACTGAATTTCATAATTATGTACGCGTCCATAATTAGACAATTCCTTGCATAGTTCACACAGTCTATTTTATAATGTGTAGGGGAAAACCAAATGAACAAACCTGTGATGAGTGTGACTAGACCACCATAGGGTCCCTTTTATTAAATCAATAAATGATTTTAATAGACAACCAATGAGTCTTTTCAGCTTATATCATCACATGTCATTCTTAACCAGATTTTTGAATCAATCTTTTAGACTAGACCCCTAAAAGGGTCTCTTATGAATCATGGAGTGGTACTATATAATCCAAGGGTCTTAACTATTACATAGAAGCCCATTAAGGATTTAAGGTAGTACCTTTTTGAATATCCTACTAGGAATCCCTCATATGAAGATATGAAAAATTCTACGAGGATTTGGATAACGAATATCCAGAGTATACAAAAACACAAAATGCATAAAAGAAAACACAAGATGCATAAACACATAGTCATATAACCACAAAGATTGTTTATCTAGATCTTTAATTTGTTCATTAGTTTTGCTAACAGAGCACATGTATTTAAAGCACACTAGGAATCCATCTCGTGGATTTCATTTGGTACTTTAAACATTATCAAGAATCTAACTATAAAGATAGAAAGATTTTTAAAAGAAAAATTTGATTTCGATTATAGGGAACCGAAATGTTCGAATTTAGGTACATAAGGAATCCAATCAAGGACTCTGATTTGAATGATAATCATCCACAAGGGTCTAAATGTGAAGATAAAAAGATCCCATATGGATTTTAGAAGTTGAAGATGTTTTGAAACCTTGCACTTGATGTGCTTAGGTCAAAACATGAAGTAAAATGCTTATGAAGTTGAGATGCCAGATATGCCAAAGCGACATATGAAGCGAAATTTGAAAGTTAAGTCAATGTATGAAAAAAATATTTTTGAAAACTATGCATGGGGTTCTTAAAAAATGTGTTCAATGTTTTTGAAACCTTATATATAATACATTTGAAATCATAAAGTAGGAGTATTAGGTAGGTATATATTTAAAAAAAAAATTGTTTTTAAAATCATGCGAGATGAATTTTGAAATTATGTATAAGGTTTTTTGAAAAACGTGAATGATGCTTTTCGAAATCATGCACTTGATAAGAAAATGTACTGTGTTAATATTGTTTTCAAACTATATGAAACATTTTGAAATTATGAAGGTTGTTTTTGAAAACATAGCCAATGTTTTTGAAATAACATAGACAATGCATTTGAAAAAAAAATGTTTTCAAACTATATGAAATGTTTTGAGATTATGAAGATTGTTTTTGAAATACTTATACTGTGTATGTTGAAAAATCAAAACGTAATGGGTATGAGATTTGAAAATACCCTTAGTTATCTAACCAAAGATTCAAAGGCACAGATGTGCAGAAGCATGATTACTCATAATGTCACTTTATTTTCTGTACTTTGTTTCTTAGAGTGAAACGAGTACTTAAAATTTTCGAGGGAATCATGAGCGATCATTTGAAAGAGAGAATCACAAGAGTAGTTTGTAAGGAACATAGTTCCTTAATACAGGTATCATAGAGAATTTCCATTTACTCATGTAACTACACTTGTATATCAGAATTGTGAACAACAATTTATTTATAATCAAAACAGATTGTTTCACATTACAAGAAATAGAAGAAACAAAAGCATAAAACAACAACATCTTCTAAGCAGCCAACTGCTCATCCGTGGGTTGGATTTGCATTAGCAAGCTTTGGGCAATCCCTTAGGAAATGGCCCATCTCACCACAGTTGTAGCAAGACCCTGGTGAGAAACGAGCTTGAGCAGAGTCGGCTTTTGGTTGATTTGGACCACCTTGGTTCGGGTTATATCGACAAGCACTTGCCAGGTGACCAACTCGCCCACATGATACACACAGACGACACTGTAAGTGAGCTTGGTGATGCCCATTACATTTGTCGCATATTGGTGTCGTTCCCTTGTATTGCTTCTTAGCAGGTGATGTTGCCACCCGGATGGGTCCTGTTTGATTTGGTACTGCCGTAGTTGGGCAAACCCTTGCCGTATGACCTATAAGTCCACAAATTTGGCATTTGCGGCACTTTACACTAGCCTGATGATGAAGGCTACATTGGTTGCACAAGGGTGCAGTTCCATTGTATGGCTTCCTGGCTGGTAGTGCTGTCACTTGGCTAGGTCCCGCTTGATTAGGGGTAACTGCTGCGGGTTTCCTTGAAGCCTTACGCTTCCTTGATTTTGGTGCAGGCTTGACTTCTGTCTCCTTTGGTGACTCTTGAGTGGCTTCATCCTGGAGACGATACATGGCAATGCCTAAATCCACAGTCTTCAGAATCACTTCGCCTATTCGCTGGGCAAATTTGGCTGTTCGCTCGGACATTTGACCGTTGCTGAGAGGAAGAGACATTCTAGAAGGAAAAGAAAGACATAGGGAGAAACAGGTGAAAGGTTATCGGATAATCAAAACAGAATGACAATGCATAAGAATTTGCGATCATTTGTTTGTTACCTAAGGCAAACAGATGAGACGGTGACAAATCAAAGTAAACGGATCATATTAATGTATCACTGAAGACATGCTCGCCTATAAGTGAACACTCACCCCAAGAGTTCCCAGGTAAGAGTGACTGGTCCGATACTGCGGATTTGTACGAACACTCTAGCCTTCGACAGAAAACTCAGGGTACAGGCATTCACTCTTCCAGTTTGCACGTGTTCACATTATAAGACCCAAACTTTGACGAGATTTTGAAAATTTAAAGAGGTTCAAAACCTTATAACAGAGGGTTCAAAACCTTATAACAGAGGGTTCAAAACCTTATAACTGAGGGTTTAAAACCTTATAACTGAGGGTTCAAAACCTTATAACTGAGGGTTCAAAACCTTATAACTGAGGGTTCAAAACCTTATAACTGAGGGTTCAAAACCTTATAACTGAGGGTTCAAAACCTTATAACTGAGGGTTCAAAACCTTATAACTGAGGGTTCAAAACCTTATAACTGAGGGTTCAAAACCTTGTAATCAATCAATCTAGAACAGATGATTGGTTTTCAAAAGCGGTTTTTGAAGTTTGTGTTCTTGTTGTGGTCGTCGCCTAAGGATAGGTGACGGTATCGTTTAATGACTAAACGCAAGTAAACTCGCGTTAGGGTCCTAGGAAGGTTATAGACTAGGTCAAAGCATTACTAATAACCTAATTCCCTATAACCATGAGCTCTGATACCAACTTTTCTGTCACACCCCGACCACGTAAAACAACAAAACGTGGCGGAAACGTCGGGGAGTGTTGTAACAGAATCATTGTTTCATAACACATGGAAATTGAAATATTGTTTTATTGAATAAAAGAGTTAAAATGTCTTGACAATCAAAGAAATATAACATAAATAACTAGTCTTGCATCTTTTATTGTCACTAAGGCCCAAGTCCGCCTAAGTGTATCTTGATAAATCCTATGCATCATATCCTGAAACACATGTGAAAATAGGTACGTCAGTATAAAAATGCCTGTGAGATACATAGGTTTTGTGAAAATAGGATTCATGACTTATGTTTAATAAAATGTTTAGTCATGAACCTTGTAATTTGTTTTGTCTTGTAAATCATTTGAAAAGTGAGAAATAAACCAAATGATATATATGTATAAAAGAATAATACATGGTTAAGTAAATAACCAAGTAAAATGAGTTTGTATTAGATAAGTTGTTGTAAAACAATGTATTGTGAAAAGTAGGTTATTTGTATAAAATGTTATATGTCAAAATTGAAATGATTCAAATAACGCTACGATATGTAATATCATACAAGCACTTATATATAGGAAGTACCAGCGGCGTATCCACCATGCTTGTATCATATTACACACGCCTCGTTACTTAAATCACTAACAAAAACCAAACCAACAATGTAAGATGTCTATGTTTAAACCAATTTCCAAATGTATTGAATAATATGTCAAAATGTTTATGTGTCAAATGTAAATCATGTAATGTGCAACCAAAATGCTATGTATGGCTAGTGAAATGCATCAACTAAACCATAGGTGAAACGCACAAAACAAAGTATTGAAGTAAAACTTAGTTTAAATCAAAGTTATGTTTTGGGGAAATGCATGCTATACTGATACAGACATCTATTCGGTATTGTGAGAATGCATACATCCAAGCCTTGAGACTGAGGCAATAATCCCTTAAACAAATTAAAGGTTTATCTAAGTTATGAGAATCGAATTCGGTCATTCCTTTCATCCAAACCTACCTTGGATGTCCGGAACGGGAGTTGTCAATTCCTATGGTACCACTACCTACTAACGAAGGGCGTGATTGGTGTTAATGAATGTATATTGATCCATCAAAACAAACCAAATATCATATCAAAATGTAAGCATGTGAATGAATAATAAATGTACTAAGTATGATGAACATACATAGCATGTGATAAATAACAAATGTACTAAGTATGTAACAAATGAACATACATAACATGTGACGTGAAACAAATGTACTAAGTATGATGAACATGCATAGCATGTGACGTGAAACAAATGTACTAAGTATGATGAACATACATAGCATGTGATAAATAACAAATGTACTAAGTATGTAACAAATGAACATACATAGCATGTGAAGTGAAACAAATGTACTAAGTATGCAACAATGAACATACATAGCATGAAATGTAATGTAAAACAATGTACTAAGTATGCACACACTGGACATACATAGCATGAAATGTAATGTAAAACAATGTACTAAGTATGCACACAATGGGCATACATAGCATGAAATGTAATGTAAAACAATGTACTAAGTATGCACACAATGGGCATACATAGCATGAAATGTAATGTAAAACAATGTACTAAATATGCACATAATGGGCATACATAGCATGAAATGTAATGTAAAACAATGTACTAAATATGCACACAATGGGCATACATAGCATGAAATGTAATGTAAAACAATGTACTAAATATGCACACAATGGGCATACATAGCATGAAATGTAATGTAAAACGATGTACTAAATATGCACACAATGGGCATACATAGCATAAACACAAGGAAATCATGTACTATAAGTGTACTATTGAACATAACAAGCATATGATATGAAAACATGGAAAAGCATGAAAGTAACAAGTAGGCACATGTGTTTCACCCCAAAATGTTTGGAAAACAGTAAAAGAGGGGTCTATGTACTCACTTGAGATTGCTTAGTAGTCCTTGAGTAACAACCAAACAATGCTAGAGATCACGGATATCAAACGGCACCTAATATAGGTAACTACATTAATAAACCGGACCTATAATCGGAGGATCGGAAAGAATGAGGGGTCGTAAACCAAATGAGTATGGGAACTCTTGTAATATGGTTTAACAAGTCTACATACTAAGATGAAACCTAACCTGAGTGCTTACGACCCATTACGACCCGTTTAGGTAGCTTATGCTACTTTAACGCGTCGTTCGCGTAAAACGCGTTCGGAACGCCTAACTAGTCCTATGACAAGTAAAATATTCCTTAAGATGTCTAATATTGTTACCAAATCAGTTTAGATACCAAAAGTTATGTTACATATGCTTAAATGAATTTTGGCGTAAAAAGGGCATTTTGGTAATTTACCTAAGGCATATTAACTACCTATCATACAACTACTTAAACGAAGCGACCATAAGGTATAACCTCGGAAGGTTATTCCCTATATACTATGGTCACCTAATGTGTTTGGTCGGATCCTAATGATCGACCAAACGGGTCAGGTTCGAAAGTATAAGCGATTGTTTAGATCGCTTACCTTACGACCCTATATAAGCACTAAACTAAAAGTGACGAGCTAAGCATGTTAAAACATGCTTACCTAAGTTTAGAAAACAGGTTTGGTATCAAAACAAACGGTTTTGATACCTAAAAGTAGTTTGGTTACAAAATACGCAATAACACGCATTTTGGCCGAAACTACGACTCGTCACTGAGCCTAGATAACGTGGTAATCAGTAGGTATAGTCGCTAGGGGCTATAACCATCGTGATCACGCTCACGTTATGAAGTTCAAATGAACTTCATGTTGACCATAAACTGGTCAATGCAGAAAGTCAAACAAAGTTGACTTTAACGCTAAAACAAAAGAAAAGAACGAAAGAACACTTACAAAGGGTCCCCGCAAGATTGATTTCCAGGTAATCTCAGGTAGGAAGTGTATAAACACAACCACTTAGAGAAAAACTCAGATTTCAAGTGGGTTTTGCAATGGGGATGGATGGGTATATATAGTGTTCGGAGAGCCGTTAGGATCGTTTCTTGGAAACCGTGCTTTGATCTTGGCCATACACCTCAAGACCATGGTTTTACAAAACCATGTGAGCCCCTAGTATTGTCCAATACCATGTGCAAGGGGATTAGAAGTGGTTAACAGTTGTTAACAGCTGTTTAAACAAGTTTCTGCTGTCTGACCCCTGCTTGCGCACCGTAAGACTTAAAACCTTGCGGTGCGCAAGGATCTTGCAGATCTGATACTTTCAAAAATGGCAGAACAGGCCCCTGAAGCTCCAAACTTGCTATTTGATGCACTTTTGACACGTTTAAGCCCCGTTAACCCCATTCCAAAGCTCTAAAATGAAGTTAAAGTATAGGGAACTTAAAATGTGCTCAAAAATATCTCGGGTGTCGGTTCGTTTGGCCGTACGATCGCGATGTTCGCTTAATTGCGACGGAATGCGCATAAGCGCGAAAAACGATCTAAATTGCGTGACGAATGGATTTTTTCTCATGCCAAACACTAAAATAAAATATTTTAGTGCTTACATAAATTTTTGGATGTCCGGATGTATTCAGAACGTAAGATATGCGTGAAAGTGCAAACTTGTGCACTTTTTTGACGCTTTTAGTCCCTGAATGACCCAAAAGTTTATTTTAGCACACCGAACCCCTCAAAGCGTATTTCTAAGCTATATAAAGGATATTTAAGGTGTGTTTAACTTATGGTCATGTTCCGGAATGTCTGTTACAGTTCAAATTGGCATACTTTCGCAGTTTGTCAAATTTAGTCCCTGGAGGCGAATTAACTCGATTTTGCCATACCAAAGCCTTCAAAACTTATTTCTAAGTTATGTAAAGGTTATTTAAGGTATGTTAAGCCTATTTCACTATTCCGGAGTGTTCGTTGCATTAAACGGGTTATATTTACGCATCAGTGCGCGTATAACCTTCCAGAAAGCGATTTAAAGCTTGAAATCGAACAAGAATTGATAATGTGCAAAGGATACACATATTTATACATGTACCAAGTATGAAATACAATATTTCATTGATATAGTATTTGTTTGATGGCCGTGGAGGCACAGGTGTCACAGCTTGGGACTTGATCAGTTTGCATGTTTCGACGCTAAATTTCATTACATACACTGAGATATTATAGAAACAGTTCAAAAACACACATAAATCATGAAGGGCTGCCGCAATACAGGGTAATAACTCGATCGCTGCTACGATTCAATGTCCGATCGATTAAACAATCCAATGGATGTTTAAGTGCTGCCCACATTAGGGTTTATGCTTTGTCATTCGTCGTTAATTCGATGGATGTTTAAGTATCGCACTTTGTCATTCGATGTGAGGGTTTAATCTTGTGAGTTATCATAAATGCTGTATTAGTTACTAACCTAGTTTGTGTGCATTGTTATTTAAACTAGGTTATCAAGGCTAATTAGTAGGCTAAGCTCTGTTCATATTAAATCTGCAATGTGAGTCATTCTCTTTTTATCAAATTACTTTACAAAACTCTATTTGTTTTCAATGTTATAATTACGGGGATTAAGTCTTTGTAGTCAACAAATTACAGCCGGTATGTGGGGTTTTGTATACATTACTTGATAAACTTCACCATTGGACAACGAGTTAGCCAAGGGGTGATATGACCATAGTCACAGACACCATCGGGCTAAGAGGCTACCGATGGATGTTCGAGTGACAAATACTGTGGGTAGTTGGTTGATATATGGAAACATTGTAATCGCTCTTAATACTGTAAATTATAACAAATGTGTCGTTTTAGTAAAAAGAATGATTCACCAGTATTTCCCGCTGACAAAAACTTTTTCAAACATGTTTCAGGTGATCTGTTGTGATCCAGGAAAAGTGTCGAGTAGCACTACAAGCTTAAGGAAGTGGCTCAATATAAAATAAAGAAACATGTCTTGTAAAGGAAAGATTTCTCCGTGAAATCATATGATTGTAAATTACCAGGGTTTTATCCCGAATTGTGTAATAAAATAATCGGGAAACTTCAGTTTTAAAAAGATCCTGATGAAATCTTCCGCTGTTAAACTCAATTAAATAAATACCACGGGATTTTCTGTCCCGCGGCTCCTGAAACGGGTCAAACCGGGTCGGGGGCCGTGACAGAAAAATGTGGTATCAGAGCCACTGATTTAAGCCAATTAAGTATTTAGAAAATACTTAATTTTATTAATTACTATTTTGTGATTATGTGTTTTATTATTTGAATATTTGTATACAGTATGGGTAAGCAAAAGCTTTCAAACATCTATCTTAAATTAGATAGGTCATCAAACGAGAAGGGAAGTTCATCCCAAACAAATTTTTCAAACCACTATGCAAATCCTGAAGAAGGAATATTTGTTCGAAAGGCACAATATGCGGAACCACTTTCTCCTAATAAAAGAAATTTGATTATTAGGAAAAGTCAGGAGAAATTAAAGAAATCACAACCAAAAGAAAAGAGAGTTAATCAGAAAACCCAAGAACTAGGCAGTAACCCACCATGGGAAGACAAGTTAGATGAAAAATGGGCAGATCTTTATATGTTAGCCACTGTAGCCATAAATGCAAATCTTTAAATACTCTGAACCAGTATTAGTAACCTTATTCCCTACAAGCCAGAAACTTTACACAGTAAATAAATAAGTTTACAATAAAACTTAATATGTTTTGTCAGTTGTTCTTTGTATTGAATTTGTCACATAGTATGCAATAATATTTAAAAAATTATTTATCAAAATTTTTATAAAATTTTAACTTAGCAATTTTTGTGTATTTTGCATATATGCTAAACAGCATGAGTGACTTGTCTGAAGCCCTTCAGAATTTAAATCTCTACCCGGTGAAAATAGAGGCTTCGAGAGATTTTAATAGGTACATACCTGATATAGAAGAACCTATGGAATTCAACGCTTCACCTCTAGAGAAACCCAAGCCTAAGAAAAGGAGAAGATTCGTGGGATGGAGGAGTGTGCGCCGAAGGAAACTTGTCACTAGGAAGCTTCCCAAAATAGAAAATCCCTTAGACAAAGGGAAGGGGATTGAAGTCGGGGAAGGTTCTAGGCAGATGGAAATGCAGTTTGAAGAATATTCTAGGCAAATGGAAATGGAGTTTGGGGAAGGTTCTAGGCAAACCAAGATAGAAATTGGGGAAAGCTCTAGACAAATTGAGGAGTTACCATTTCAGGAGGAATTGGATAGTGCATTGGCAAGCTGTGATATTGTCAGGCCTATTAATAATAATCTATACCCTTATCCTGCTGAAACACAACTACCAATAAACTTGGAACCAGCAATCCCAGAACCTATAATCCACACCCAACCTTTAGGAATGGACGAGTGGTGGACCAATGACTGGCAATTCCAGAACCTGCTCAACAGTCCTTATTCATTTCTCCCTCAGTTCGACCCAGAACCTATACCAAACCCACCTATGAGCAATGAGAATTTAGCTGAACTCCGCCACTTTGGCGAGGAGCTGGTGGATGCAGGAAATAGGATCAGGGAAGTAGGAGAACAGATCTCCTGGAAATACGACGAAAGGGAACGTCGTTATTAAAATATCAACTGACAAGGGATAATGGGTTTATGAAACTATGGTTGTATAATAAATAGAAAAATATAATCTTGTAAAATAACTACAAATAAAACTTTGTAAGATAATGGTGTGTATTGATGCATACTATAAAATATAAAAATGGGAATCGAGAAATCGATAGTTTTGGTTCTATATTTGAAATTATATGATTGTTTTGTGTATAATTGTTATTTATTTGATACTAATAAATTATATATATTAATTATCAGATGGAAAACGCTAATAACGAACCAGTTAATGAGGTTAATCAATCTGAGCAACAACCTGGGGATCAATTTATGACTAGACAAGATATAGAAAATATCGTTGCTCAAGGGATAGCCAATGCTATTCCAGCAATACTTGCTGCTGCACAGAAACCTGTTGAACCTCAACAAATAATTCCAAGCAAACGTATTTCTAAAGATAACTTCAGTAATAGCATAAATGGAGGCGGTAATCATACTAATCATGATAATGAACCACTGCAAGCTCCACTCCCTAAGAAAATGAAAGTTGCAACATCTGGTTGCACTTACAAAGAATTTCTTACTTGTAAACCCGCTGAATTTGCAGGCAATGAAGGAGCGACTGCAGCACTGCGTTGGTTCGAGAAAACCGAGGCAGTGATTATAATCAGTAAATGTGCCGAAAACGACAAAGTTATGTATGCGTCGAATCTTTTTAAAGAATGGGCGCTAGAATGGTGGAACACGGTACTTCAAGCCAAAGGAAGAAATATGGCCTACGCCATGAATTGGGAAGAATTTAAGTATTTAATAGAAAGAAAATTCTGTCCCGGATACGAAAAAGATCAAATGGCAAATAAATTCCTAAATCATCGTATGACGGGTGTAGATTGTCGCGGTTATACTTCGACATTCTTTGAATATGCTAGAGTATTACCAACACTGGCTTCGCCAGAATCGGTACTCATTTCTCGTTATATTTGGGGATTGATTAGCGAAATCCGTAATATTGTTAAAGCTGCAAGACCTCGCACTATTGACGATGCGGTAGAATTAGCTAATACCCTAACTGACGAACTGGTACGCACAAGAGATGAAAATAGGAAAGAGGAACTGGCTCAGAAAATTACCCAAGGATTTCGTACGGGTAATAATAGCAGCTTCAAGAGAAGAGGAACATGGCAATCTTCAACTTCGCCGTTCTGCAGGAATTGCAAAAAGAAACATTATGGAAGATGCAATGTAATCTGCAACTTTTGCAAAACTGTAGGACATCGCGAAGAAGATTGCAGAAAGAAAACCAGGATCTGCTATAACTGTGGAGAAAATGGGCATTTCAAAACAGAATGTCCTAAATTAGTCAAACCAGCAGACAACAAAGCCAAGCTGGTCGATGGAGCTACCAAGAAGAATGTTTGAGCCTTCCAATTAACTACTCAGGAGGCAGAACTCATTCCAGATGTGATAGCTGGTACGTTTTTAGTCCACAACATATACGCAAAAGTATTATTTGACTCTGGGCAAACCAAAGTTTTATAAATACTTCATTCTGCCAAGCTCTTAACTTACATTTGACCAACCTTAGGCATATTTTTACAGTCGAAACAGCAGATGGGAATTTTATTAAAATAGATAAGGTTTTGCAAAAAGAGAATATAGAACTTTCAGGTCATAAATTTCATGCAAACCTATTGCCAATGAAATTAGCTGGGTTCGATGTGGTGTTAGGAATGGATTGGTTAGTAGCCAACCATGCTCGAATCCTTTGTGATAAGAACTCTATAGAAATTCAGTCACCTACTGGAGAAGTAATCATGATTACAGGAGATAAACCACGTAAACCCATGAAGTTCATATCAGTAATGAAAGTTGCTAGTTATGAACGAAAGCAAGGAATAGTATATATGATTTCAGTAATCATTAATACTAAGGGTAAAGAACTTAAGGAGATTCCTGTAGTCTTAGAATACCCAGACGTATTCCCAGAAGAATTACCAGGATTACCACCTGATAGGGAAGTAGAATTTAGGATTCATCTAATTCCAGGAACTACACCGATAGCTAAGGCACCTTATCGGTTATCACCTACAGAAATGTTAGAACTGAAAAAGCAATTAGATGAATTACTAAGTAAAGGATTCATACAACCTAGTTCATCCACGTGGGGAGCACCAGTGTTGTTTGTGAAGAAGAAGGATGGTTCGATGAGAATGTGTATTGATTATAGAGAATTAAATAAGGTTACAATTAAGAATCGATACCCATTACCTAGGATTGATGATCTATTCGATCAACTTCAAGAAGCTAGATATTTTTCTAAGATAGATTTACGCTCCGGATATCATCAATTAAAGGTACAAGAAGAAGACATACCTAAAACTGCTTTCAGAACTAGGTATGCTCATTACGAGTTTACAGTCATGCCCTTCGGATTAACAAATGCACCTGCAGCATTCATGGACATGATGAATAGGATCTGTAAACCGTACTTGGATAAATTTGTAATTGTTTTCATAGACGATATACTTATTTACTCCAAAAGTCAGAATGAGCATTGTCAGCATTTGCATGCACTCTTAACTTTGTTAAGAAAAGAAAAGCTGTACGCCAAATTCTCGAAGTGTGAATTTTGGTTGCAAGAAGTGCAATTTCTAGGTCATATAGTGAATCACGAAGGCATTCATGTAGATCCTACTAAGATAGAAGCAATTACCAAATGGAAGGTTCCGCAATCCGCAATAGAAATTAGAAGTTTTATAGGTTTAGCTGGATATTATAGACGGTTTATTAAGGATTTCTCCAAGATAGCTATACCATTAACTAAGCTAACCTGTAAAGCAGTTAAGTTTGAATGGGGACCTAAGCAAGAAGAAGCTTTTAAGATTCTAAAGCAAAAGTTAACAAATGCTCCAATCTTAGCATTGCCAGAAGGAACAGAAGATTTTGAAGTATATTGTGATGCTTCAAAACTAGGATTAGGATGTGTGCTAATGCAACGTAAGAAGGTAATTGCGTATGCTTCAAGGCAATTGAAAAAGCACGAGGAAAACTATACAACTCATGACTTAGAATTTGGAGCCATAATTTTTGCCCTTAAGATTTGGAGACATTATCTGTACGGAAGTAAATTTACTGTCTATACAGATCATAAGAGTTTAAGATATATATTTGGGCAAAAAGAGTTAAACATGAGGCAAAGGAGATGGATGGAAATCCTAAGTGATTACGACTGTGATATTCAGTATCACGAAGGAAAGGCAAATGTAGTTGCAGATGCCTTAAGTCGTAAATATCATGAAAAGCAAAAGCGAGTTCGTGCTCTCAGATTAAATCTACAATTAGATTTAATAGAACAATTGAAGAATGTTCAAGCTACAACAATCAAGAATGATGCTGAAGGAATGAAAGGAAGAATAAAAGAATTAGAACAAGGAAATGATGGAATTTGGAGATTCCACCAAAGAAGACTTTGGGTACCTAAACAGGGAGAATTAAGAAATAAGATTTTAGAAGAAGCCCATAAATCTAGGTATACCATGCATCCTGGAAACAATAAGATGTACCAAGATTTAAGAAATAATTTCTGGTGGATAGGCATGAAAAAGGATATAGCTAGATATGTTTCTAAGTGTCTTACATGTTCACAAGTTAAGGCAGAACATCAGAAACCCTCAGGATTACTACAACAACTAGAAATGCCTGTATGGAAATGGGAACTCATAACAATGGATTTTGTTACTAAGTTACCCAAAACCAGAAAGGGTAATGATGCGATTTGGGTAATTGTGGATCGATTAACCAAATCAGCTCATTTTCTGCCCATGAAAGAAACCTTTAGCATGGAAAGGTTAGCAAAGTTGTATGTAGATGAAGTTGTATCCTTACATGGAGTTCCACTCTCCATTGTATCAGATAGGGATAGTCGTTTCACTTCCCATTTCTGGAAAAGTTGCCAAGAAGCTATGGGAACCCGACTAAATTTAAGTACGACATATCATCCTCAGACAGACGGACAAAGTGAAAGGACATTCCAAACTCTAGAAGATATGCTCCGAGCATGTGTGATCGATTTTGGGGGGAAATTGGGACGATCACTTACCTTTGATTGAATTCTCCTATAACAATAGTTATCATGCGAGCATCGAAACTGCCCCATTTGAAGCACTATACAGAAATAAGTGCAGAACTCCAGTTTGTTGGGCAGAAATAGGAGAAAGTCAATTATCAGGTCTAGAGATTGTACAAGAAACCACTGACAAGATTAATCAAATCAAGGAAAGATTAAAGACTGCTCGGGATCGTCAAAAGAGCTATGCTGATAATCGACGCAAACCACTAGAATTCCAAATTGGAGACAAGGTACTCTTGAAAGTTTCACCCTGGAAAGGAGTAGTTCGGTTCGGTAAGAAAGGGAAACTAAGTCCAAGATACGTAGGACCATTTTCAGTAATCCAACGTATAGGACTAGTTGCTTATCGTTTACAACTACCAAAAGAGTTAACTGGAATACATGATGTATTTCATGTATCTAACCTCAAGAAATGCCTATCAGAAGAATCTTTGATTGTACCTCTCCAAGATATAGAGGTAAACAAAAAGTTAAAAATTTGTTGAGAAACCTCTTCAGATAGAAGACCGAAAGATCAAGTTTCTCAAACACAAACGGCTAGTGCTAGTTAAAGTCAAGTGGGATTCAAAGAGAGGAGCTGAATACACTTGGGAGTTGGAATCAGAGATGAAGCGAAAATACCCCTATTTGTTCCAGTAAATCTCGAAGACAAGATTTTATTAAGGTGGGGAGAATGTAACAACTCTCATCAAAAGTACTAATTATTATTTTACTTTGTCCAATAGGAAATCCTAATTAAGATACCCAAGTGATTCTGCATAAACCCTAAAAATTTCAGAATAATTGGAATCAGGATCAGGTGCCCTAAAACTCAAGGGGGGATATTCCCTAAATTAAGTTTATCCTTCGAAAACGGTTTTAAAACACGTAAACTCTAAATCTGTCAACTCAGCAGGCCTATACCAGTGACAAGCCTACCCTACCCTACTTTGGCTTCCCCCGTGACACTTGACAGGGACGGAGGAATCCTCCGCGACACGCGGGAGGTAACAATTTAGGGTATAAATACAAGGGCTTGGGACTTGATCAGTTTGCATGTTTCGACGCTAAATTTCATTACGTACACTGAGATATTATAGAAACAGTTCAAAAACACACACAAATCACGAAGTGCTGCCACAATACAGGGTAATAACTCGATCGCTGCTACGATTCAATGTCCGATCGATTAAACTATCCAATGGATGTTTAAGTGCTGCCCACATTAGGGTTTATGCTTTGTCATTCGTCGTTAATTCGATGGATGTTTAAGTATCGCACTTTGTCATTCGATGTGAGGGTTTAATCTTGTGAGTTATCGTAAATGCTGTATTAGTTACTAACCTAGTTTGTATGCATTGTTATTTAAACTAGGTTATCAAGGCTAATCAGTAGGCTAAGCTCTGTTCATATTAAATCTGCAATGTGAGTCATTCTCTTTTTATCAAATTACTTTACAAAACTCTATTTGTTTTCAATGTTATAATTACGGGGATTAAGTCTTTGTAGTCACCAAATTACAGCCGGTATGTGGGGTTTTGTATACATTACTTGATAAACTTCACCATTGGACAACGAGTTAGCCAAGGGGTGATATGACCATAGTCACAGACACCATCGGGCTAGAAGGCTACCGATGGATGTTCGAGTGACAAATACTGTGGGTAGTTGGTTGATATATGGAAACATTGTAATCGCTCTTAATACTGTAAATTATAACAAATGTGTCGTTTTAGTAAAAAGAATGATTCACCAGTATTTCCCGCTGACAAAACCTTTTTCAAACATGTTTCAGGTGATCTGTTGTGATCCAAGAAAAGTGTCGAGTAGCACTACATGCTTAAGGAAGTGGCTCAATATAAAATAAAGAAACATGTTTTGTAAAAGAAAGATTTCTCCGTGAAATCATATGATTGTAAATTACCAGGGTTTTATCCCGAATTGTGTAATAAAATAATCGGGAAATTTCAGTTTTAAAAAGATCCTGATGAAATCTTCCGCTGTTAAACTCAATTAAATAAATACCACGGGATTTTCTGTCCCGCGGCTCCTGAAACGGGTCAAACCGGGTCAGGGGCCGTGACACTAGGGCTGGGGGTAGCCTCAAACTTGTTCCCTCTGTAATACAAACTGACATCTTGTTGAGCATTCGGATTCTTCATGATTGTCGTTTTCTGAATATCCAACTCGTGCTCTTTAATCTTTTGAATAAACTGTGCCAGATTCATATGTTTTGCTGTGGTAATGCATCAGCAAGTTTATCAACCCATTCATCATCATCTTTCTTAATGTCCAATCTTCCCATTTCCAACACCAAATGACAATATCTATCAATGGTCTGTTTTGTTGTTTCATGGTCGAAAGCTGTAAACATATCAAACAATTTCTTCAATAACGCCTTTTTGTTTTTGGTCATATCTGCGCTTCCTTTAAACTTTTGAATCAATGCATTCCAAATTGACCTAGCTGTATTATCATGTTGGAGCAAAACAAATATATCTTCTTTAATTGCTTGTTGAAGAATACTAATCATCATTTTTTCACTTGTATACTTCAATTTATCAATCTTTGTAAAGTAACTGAATCCCTTTTCAAGCCCACGTTCATTTTTCGATTTTTCGTAATCTTTCTCCAATGAACACCATGCGTCAAATTTGTAAGCTTGCACCCAGTTCTCGAATCGATTTTTCCATCCTTGAAAATCTTCAATGTACATAAGCTTTGGCAGTTTTTGGTGAGTTCCCGTCTCATTCTCACTGTACAAAGTTTCAGCAGCTGTAACAGGAGCAATCGGTGTCGCAAACGCATTGTAGAATTCCTCTTCCATGTTTCGAAAAATTGTTTCTCAAAACTTCAAGTTTCACACGAAATACATAAAATTTGCTAATTTCCCTTGAAAGTGGCAGTGGTTATTTCAAGCGGAATCACTTTTCAAGCGGAATCACTTTTCAAGCGGAATACCAATTTCAAGCGGAATCTGATGATTTTTCAAGCGGAATCAGATGATTTTTCAAGCGGAATAGCGATTTCAAGCGGAATTAGATGATTTTTCAAGCGGAATTAGATGTTTCGTTCAAACGGAATTACCTTTTTGGCCCATTTTTATCAGATTTAGTCCAAATTTAGGTCTGCTTCTTTCAAGGGTTTGTTAAAACTGTATTTTACACGTAATATCAAAAAATCAGTCCATTTTAACCGTAAAAACTTGTTCAATTTTGAAAAGAAGGTGTAGAAGTCAGAAAATATGGCTGTTTTGGCAAGAACTCTTCTTCCTGAGCTCCGATACCACTTGTAGGATCGTTTTAAGACCCAAACGAGTCGTTCAGAAGAATTCTTATCTATACGAAAGGCGGAAACAGACGTATAGACTTGGAAACAGCTTGATTCACACTTTAAACGTCTTGTATATTGATTTAACACTGTTTACAATCACTAGACAGACCGGCAGCACCTCGGTATAACAATCTAATTCCGTTACAAATGACTAGACATGAAGCCTATATATAGTGGAGGTGATTCCGCTTGAAAGTGGCACTGACACTTTCAAGCGGAATTAGAAATGTTGATTTCCCTTGAAAGTGACACTGACACTTTCAAGCGGAATAAGAAATGTTGATTTCCCTTGAAAGTGACACTGACACTTTCAAGCGGAATAAGAAATATTGATTTCCCTTGAAAGTGACACTGACACTTTCAAGCAGAATTACAATGTTAATTTCCCTTGAAAGTGGCAGTGGCTGTTTCAAGCGAAATTATCCACTATAACACAAACCCTAGTCTCTCGTACAACGTGCCCTGATCTAACAATTCTAGTACAAGACGAAGTTGACAGACGTATGCACCAACATGTACATTGTTTACCCATATTATACAAGTCCTAGTACTTGTTGGGTTTAAACCACATTCTATTCGGTATACGCTTAATCTAGTGAACCTATTCTTAAGTATCAGGTCATATCTAAAGGAACTACCTTTGGCCCGTATACATTCTGACAGATAATAAATCTGTTCATTCCAGACTATAGTACCCCCCATATAAACGGACTTGGGTCAATAATACTTAGACTTGCGGCTTTTTGCCAAATATAGTCTTGTTGATTGGAAGCTAGCAAAAAGGTAAATACTCTTGACTTATTTTAGTGTAAACTTGGGATGGCAAATATGCCTCTTGGGACGGTTATTACACAAGTAAGTCGCCTATGATTGCGCAAAATGTATGAATACGGTTTTATTCCGTTTACTTGATAATTACTGTTATTGGGGGTTATTGATACCATGTCCGGACAACCCAATGGGTTAATCAAGCATATAATCTTGTAACAAGAAAAATCCCAAGATGTTTTAAAAGATCACCTATGGGTTATCTATATGTATAAAACATTTTTTGAAAAACTATTTCTCCAAAGAGTCAGTTAATTGTATTTACCAGCTTTGGCTGACGTATTTTCAAAAGACTGAACAACAGGTACCGAACCTTATTATAGGCTGGGATTACGGGTCGGCTAGAATGAAGGCTGTAGGTCCCCTATTCGTATGGATCTTTCACAGAATTGTTTATCTAACCTAGAGTGCGGAATCCTCTAGATCAGATTTATTACAGAAACGAGTAGAAACAGAATTTCACAATCAAACGGGTCTTCTATTGATTATCCAACTTGCAGTTTACAATCAATTCAAGACCTCACAACCTCACAGCCTATCTCTGTGATCTTGCTACAAACCTAAATTCGAAATTTCTTTCTCTCTCTCTACTTTCTCTCTCTAAAATTCTCTAACCCCTAAAACCCTAATCACAAAACATGTTTATATACCACATGTCTGTGAACTGGGCTTCCTACATGGACTAGGCCATTTTCCAAGCCCATTACAATAATAAACTCACTAACCAATAAGCTAAGCCCAATACAAAATATCCAAAGACTAAATAATCAAACTATTAAGCTGTTGTCACCGAATATGCACCAACAGACTCCCCCTTGACAATAGCTTCATAGTGTAACTTTGTCTTCAAACATCTTGTGTTCTTTTGGTCTTTGGATAGCGTCAGCTACACAGCTTCTGACATCAACAGACTCCCCCTTAGCTGATGCTTCATATCTCCAAAACTTTCATTCATTGTAGATCAGTTAGCTAGCAATCCTTGGTTAAGCAAGTAAGCTCCAACTCTTCCATATCTCTCTTTCTGCAATGTAGTAGAAGGATCCTACCATGCATCTTCACACATTCTTTACTCTAAATATGCACTTTACTTGTATTCTGCACTTCATTTTGATAACTGCATCAATCTGTTTAGCAACACAAGCAAGTATCTCGAAAAACCATTAGTCTTTTTCACATTTAAAGATAAACCAATATTTTATCTTATCATGCAAAAACAACAACCCATCAGTTTAAAATGGAAGTCCTTTTTTAAAAAAAAATATTTTTGTATTTTTGATATTTTAAGAAAGCAGTAAACTATTTACAAACGCAATAAACACTCTATTTTTGTGAGAATCACCGGTAAGAAGATCATATCAGCACAATCAAACTGTTTCACACTATTAGATAATTCTTTATTTAATTTTTCGTGAAAATCAGTCCAAGACGATTACCAGTATGTTTGTCCTTTTAAACAAAATGCATGAACATTTCAAGTACCATTACCGTATGATACGTTAAGGTAATTTTATTACTGATATACTAGTGTGTCCCACTTCAGAATATACCCCCACGATCAAGGTATGCACAAAAATTCATCGTAGTAGGTGAGTATACTGAATTCATCCGTTTTATTTTTCAACGATAGATAAATGGTGAACAGGTCAGTACTTCCGTACAGCAGAGAGACCAAAATATCTTATCGAGGGCTAAGACAGATACCATTTTTTGGTATGATTTGTGCTTTTTGCACTTTTTGAATGACTCTCTTTGAGAGCTTCTTCATTTTCAAGGTTTTGGCATTTTTAGCTCTTTTAAGATATCCTGGGTGTGTCTAGGTCAGCATATATCTGGATGCAGCAGAAGGACACCCCTGATATCCCCAGATGAAATAACAGTATAAAGACCCAAAACTTCAGATTTTGGCAATCTATCAACGCAAGATTTAAGGTCATTAAACCATACATCACTGATGTGTTCCCCACTCATACACAGTTCATTTAAGTTTATATCACATTGATAAGTTGATTATTTCGTGCTTTTTGCCTACTGGTACATCATATAATGAAGCTGCTATCACACTTAAGCATTTTAATTTCATTTTCAGTGTGACAGTCTAACTTGCCAATGTACTATCATTTCTCCTTTTTCACACAGTGATAACTCATTTTTTATTTTCAATTTTTTTTTTAAGTTTTTCATTTTTCAATGTTTTTGGATTTTTAAAGAATAACTTACTCCCCCTAACCACACGCACTAACTAAACTCTTTTTGGCTTAGGGAAATTTCTCCCCCTAAATTTATGTTTTTATAGAGCAAGTTTCAAAAACAGAAATTTAAACACAAACAGACTCCCACTTCAATCTGACAATAAGTTTTTCACTTTTGAAGTTTAGAAAAATCATAACCATCACTAAAGTAAATAGTTCGTTACCCATGTTAACCTACTATTCACCTCAGACACTTTACAGGAACAACCACTGTCGAACACATCAACAGTCCTTCTTGGTCATCCTGCACACACTCAACAACTCAGTTAGTCTTAAGAACCCAAGCCCTGATAGTCTTGGGTTTTCCAAATTCATCCATTACAGGTACATCCATCCAATATCCATCACACTTCAGTGGATTATCTGGATACCTGCTTCTCCCATTATTATACCATGAATTTTGGAAAAATTTTGGATATTGTTGAACATTCGAGTTACTAAAACCCCTATGTCCATTTCTTGTTTGAAAATTTCGATTTACAGATGTCTGGTATCGATTTTGATATCCAAAATTTCTATGTTGACTTTGAAACTGACTTGATTTACCATTATAATGACTAAATTGTGGAGAAATACTTCTTGGTCTATCAAATCTTTTCGAAGTTGAGGGTTTTGGTTGAGATTCAGGTTTCTTTGTCTGACAACTTGTTTTTACACTATTGCTTGACCCAACCTGATTCTCATCCTTAACCTCATCAACCTTTTGTTTACCTTTCTTCAAAGGACAACAACTTGCCACATGCCCTATGTTGTGACATTTAAAACAGGATCTCTTCTTATAACTTTTCTTTCTGTTGGATCCCTTTTTAAATGTGTTGGCCGTTTTGTCTTTGGTATCCTCATCCACTTTATGAGGTGTACCGTTAGACCCAACAGATTCTTTCAAAGAAACTGGACTATCTGGCAAGTCCACAGCTATCGGATTCACAAACTCAGTTAGCTCATCTTCAGTTGGTAAAAATGAGTAGTCTTGATTTTCAGAAGATGAAGCTTTAGTAAACCCCACCCCTGTTTTATCATTACTTCTTTTTAAACCTTTTTGAATTTGAGTTCTGACTAACGAAGAATTCCCAAAATCGTTTAACTTCCCCTGAAGTGCAACAATTTTGGCTTGTGCATCAGCCAATTCTGTGCACTTTTCTGAAAGCTCGTTAGTCTTTTCTTTCACAGTTTCACGAGCCAAATCAATGATCTGTAACAGTTCATTGACTTTGCTTGTTAAACTGCTGATTTCTTGTTCATTTGATTTGAGTTTATCTAAACAATTTGACTCTCTTTTAATCAAAAGAACATTTGACTCTTTTAATTTTTGCAATTCAGCTAACTGAATTTTGTTTTGCTCCGATAGACTGTCAACGTTACCCTTTAGTTCAGTGCAATTATGACATGTATGACTTACAGGTTCTGATGTTACCTTCACCTCTGTTGTAAGTTCATTCACACCATTCATGCACCTTGAAACTTCTGCATCTACCTTTTCAGCAGTTTCCTTATCAGCTTCCTTTTTCAAATCATTCTCTTCATCTGCTTTCTTTTTCTCTTCAACCCCAGCAGTTACTTCTCTTATCTTCACAGCTGCAAACTCAGCCACCAATGCTTGATCACAAGTATTCACTTTTGATTGAATCTGATAACGTTTTTCCAGGGCTTCCCACAGCTCTTGAGAAGTTCCATACTTCTTAAGGGTATGTTTAACGCCCTCAGGCAAGGACTTCTTTATTGCTGCTAAAGCTTTCTTCTCAGCATCAACCACTCGTTTCTCAGATTCATTCATCTTATCATAAGACATCACTATAACTCTTCCATCAACACGACGTGTGGGAGCAAAGTACCCATCGATCATACAGCTCCACATTTTAGTATCTTCACTCTTCATAAACGACTCAAACTTTTCTTTCCAGTCAGCATATTCTTTGATGTTTGTAAGCTTTGGCCAATGTTTAACAGTCTCACTAACATTGTCCATTTTAACCATCTTTAAACACGTTTTTAGCGTAACCGTACTGATAAAACCGTACAAAATTTCTCCGAAAACGTGGTTATCAAATTACACCGTTAGAATCGTCTCGAAAAGACAAATCCAATGATATATAATGTCAAAAACCGTATTCGGGATTTTCCAGAGTCTTTTTTTTTTTACCCTAAAAATCCAAGGAATCTAACGGTCCAAACGGTTCTGTCAAACGAGCTACGGATCAAATTCTATTTTCGAAAACGTGAATTTTTTTGTTACGCTTGCCAACTGAAATTCCACCACTTTTAAATATGCTGGTTTTAAGTCCTCAGTTAAATTCGCTGGTTACTGATTAAATTCGCTGGGTCAATAGTTAAATTCGCTGGGTCTGTTTGCTGAACAAATTCGCTGGTTACTTGTTCAATTTCGCTGGTTATCAGTTCGCTGGTCAATTTCGCGATTACGACGACCTGTAAAGTCGCCGAAAACCGTAATAATTTCGCTGTGGATAATTACACGGTTACCAAAGTCGCCTTTGGATTTAAGATCGCCGGGTCAAACAATTTCGCTGGTCACCGAGATATCAACCCTCAAATTCACTGACCAATCTGCGAATTTGTTAAAATCGCCCAGTAACTTTGGAAACTCAATCTGTTCAAATTCTTGATGATTTTCTGGATTCTGCTAACACAAATCTGCAAAATCAGAAAACCTAATCAGCACAGTAATTTCGAAAATTATGAAGGACAGATGGAAAACCACGAAGAACACGAAGAACAGTCTTCGAATCTTCAAGTCTTTCAGCCAGAATTCTTCAAAATTATCAACCAGAACTTTCTCCAACACCTACAAAAAGCAAACAAACAAAGCAGAAGATCAAAACAGCCAACAAAAATCGAAAATCAGTATCAAACACACAAAAATTTCGAAAATTTCAAAACCCTAATTTTTCAGGTTTTCAAAATTTCGAAAATTTCCTCCTGTTTTTGCCAAGAACAATTCTGAACCGAGCCTTCAAGAGCCTAATGCTCTGATACCAATTGTAGGTCCCCTATTCGTATGGATCTTTCACAGAATTGTTTATCTAACCTAGAGTGCGGAATCCTCTAGATCAGATTTATTACAGAAACGAGTAGAAACAGAATTTCACAATCAAACGGGTCTTCTATTGATTATCCAACTTGCAGTTTACAATCAATTCAAGACCTCACAACCTCACAGCCTATCTCTGTGATCTTGCTACAAACCTAAATTCGAAATTTCTTTCTCTCTCTCTACTTTCTCTCTCTAAAATTCTCTAACCCCTAAAACCCTAATCACAAAACATGTTTATATACCACATGTCTGTGAACTGGGCTTCCTACATGGACTAGGCCATTTTCCAAGCCCATTACAATAATAAACTCACTACCAATAAGCTAAGCCCAATACAAAATATCCAAAGACTAAATAATCAAACTATTAAGCTGTTGTCACCGAATATGCACCAACAAAGGCTAAGGAATTTGCACTCTTAATGCTTAAGGCTTATGATGTCTAAAGCTCTGTTTATTTGGATCCTGCATGTGGGATTGTATCGAATGTTTGTAATATTTTTATACATTCAAGCTTTATTTTAATAATTTCAATCCAATACTTCCGTTGCATAGTATTATATTGTGATAACTGTTATCCAACCGTCACGTATGTACCCATCCAGGCCCACCGGAAATCGGGGTCTGACAGATAAAAACAGCCAGTTATGTAAGAAAAGGATCATTAGTATATTTGATTTCTATAATCATTAATACTAAAGGAAAAGAACTGAAAGATATTCCAGTAGTATCCCAATTTTCAGATATATTTCCAGAAGAATTGCCAGGACTACCGCCAGACAGAGAAGTTGAATTCAGAATCCACCTGCTACCAGTAACAACACCAATTGCCAAAGCACCTTATCTATTGGCACCCGTAGAGATGCAGGAACTGAAAAAGCAATTAGACGAATTGTTAGAGAAAGGATTTATACAGCCAAGTTCATCGCCATGGGGAGCGCCAATCTTATTTGTCAAGAAGAAAGACGGGTCAATGTGAATGTGCATTGATTATCGTGAATTGAACAAAGTTACAATAAAAAATCGGTACCCATTACCAAGGATCAATGATCTGTTCGGCCAGCTACAAGGAGCTCGATTTTTCTCAAAAATTGACTTATGTTCAGGATATCATCAATTAAAGGTACAGGAAGAGGACATTCCTAAGACTGCTTTCAGAACAAGGTATGGCCATTATGCATTTACTATCATGCCATTTGGTCTAACCAATGCCCCAGCTGCATTTATGGACATGATCAACCGAATATGTAAGCCATATTTGGATAAATTTATAATTGTCTTTATAGATGATATTCTCATTTACTCTAAAAGCAAAGAGGAACATGCAGCGCATCTGCATGCACTTCTAAGTCTATTAAGGAAAGAAAAGCTTTATGAAAAATTCTCGAAATGTGAATTTTTGTTAGAACAGGTACAGTTACTTGGACATCTAGTTAATCATGAAGGAATTCATGTGGATCCCACAAAGATCGAGGCGATTACTAAATGGAAAACCCCTGAGTCACCAACTGAGGTTAGAAGTTTCTTAGGATTGGTCGGTTATTATAGAAGGTTTATTCGAGATTTTTCTAGAATAGCCATTCCCTTAACTAAGCTAACCTATAAATCTGTTAAGTTTGAATGGGGACCAAAACAAGAAGAAGCCTTTAGAATCCTTAAGCAAATATTGACCAAGGCACCCATACTAGCGTTACCAGAAGGAACTGAAGACTTTATAGTCTATTGTGATGCTTCTAAGTTAGGCTACGGATGTGTGTTAATGCAACGTCAA
This sequence comes from Helianthus tuberosus, assembly GCA_030545235.1. Taxonomy (NCBI): domain Eukaryota; kingdom Viridiplantae; phylum Streptophyta; class Magnoliopsida; order Asterales; family Asteraceae; genus Helianthus; species Helianthus tuberosus. The sequence continues at coordinate 152,833,269 of CM060451.1, read as the reverse complement.
AAGGTTATAGCTTATGCCTCTAGACAACTTAAGAATCATGAAGAAAATTATTCAACCCATGATCTAGAATTAGGAGCTGTAAATTTTTCCCTTAAGATTTGGAGACATTACCTATACGGTAGTAAGTTTACCATTTTCACCGACTATAAAAGTTTAAGGTATGTTTTCGGGCAAAAGGAGTTGAATATGAGACAAAGGCGCTGGATGGAAATACTAAGCGATTATGATTGTAATATCCAGTACCATGCAGGAAAGGCAAACGTAGTAGGTGATGCTTTAAGTCGAAAGTATCACGAAAATCCAAAAAGAGTGTGTTCTTTTAAATTAAATCTACAAGTAGATTTAAATGAACAGATTAGAAAAGCACAAGAATCAGTGATCAAGGATGATACTGAAAAGTTGAAAGGAATGATTAAGGAACTAGAACAAGGAACAGATGGAATTTGGAGATTCCATAAGAAAAGAATGTGGATACCTAAATTAGGAAACCTACACCACCGTATATTAGAAGAAGCCCATAAATCTAAGTATACGATGCATCCTGGAAGTAATAAGATGTATCAAGACTTAAGAAAGAATTTCTGGTGGATAGGAATGAAGAAAGATATAGCAGCTTATGTTTCTAAATGTTTAACCTGTTCACAAGTTAAAGCTGAACATCAGAAACCCTCAGGTTTGTTGCAATAATTAGAAATGCCAGTTTGGAAATGGGAATTGATAACAATGGATTTTGTTACTAAATTACCCAAAACAAGAAAAGGTAATGATACAATCTGGGTGATTGTAGACAGGCTAACTAAGTCAGCACATTTCCAAACAATGAAAGAAACTTTCAGTATGGAACAATTAGCTAAATTGTAAGTAAATGAAATAGTTTCATTACATGGAATTCCTTTATCAATTGTTTCTGACAGAGATAGCCGTTTTACCTCTCATTTTTGGACAAGTTTCCAAAAAGCAATTGGAACCAAGTTGAATCTAAGCACCGCTTATCATCCTCAAACGGACGGACAAAGTGAAACGACAATTCAGACAATGGAGGACATGCTTAGAGCTTGTGTAATTGATTTCGGAGGTAATTGGGACGACCACTTAGCATTGATAGAATTTTATTATAATAACAGTTATCACACAAGTATCAATGTTGCACCATTCGAAGCACTTTACGGATGAAAGTGCCGAACTCCAGTCTGTTGGGCAGAAATTGGAGAAAAGCAACTATCCGGACCTGAGATAGTGCAAGAAACAACTGACAAGATCATTCAAGTTAAGGAACGATTGAAAGCAGCACGCGATCGACAGAAGAGTTATGCAGATAACAGACGAAAGCCATTGGAATTTCAGGTAGGAGACAAAGTGTTATTGAAAGTCTCTCCATGGAAAGGAGTGGTAAGATTTATCAAAAGAGGAAAGCTAAGCCCCAGGTATGTTGGACCTTTTGAAATTATTAGAAGAATAGGACCTGTAGCCTATCAACTGCAACTGCCAGAGGAAATGGCAGGAATACATGATATATTTCATGTATCTAATCTCAAGAAATGCTTAGCCGATGAATCACTAGTAGCACCTCTTAAGGATATAGAGGTAAGTGAAAAGCTTAAATTTGTAGATAAGCCTCTACAGATTGAAGACAGAAAGGTCAAGAATCTCAAGCACAAGAGACTAGTTCTGGTCAAAGTAAAATGGGACTCCAAGAGAGGACCAGAATACACATGGGAGCTTGAATCAGAAATGCAAAGGAAATATCCACACCTGTTCCATTAGATCTCGAGGACGAGCTCTAAAACAAGGTGGGGAGGATATAACAACCCTCCAAAATATTTTCGACACCCTTAATATGTTTAAAATGTCTATATACGTCCTAAAATACACCCTGAATATGAAAACGGGCCCCGAATACCTTTATTTTTATTAAATTTAATTAAAAACCAAGTTTTTAGGGCTGTCACGGGCCGCGTAAGACCACCCCTAGGTCTACGCGGGGCGCGAGCAAGAGGCCAACCGGTAAAACCCTAGGCTGCCACGTGGCAGGACACCCGGAGAAGCTAGGCTCGGTGATTCGACAAAGCTAGGCCCTACAGACCTACGTCGCGGGCCGCGTAGCCCTTGGCTACAACCTTCCCGGGCCGCGAGGAACCTGAAATCAGACCCTATAAATTGAGGGCATCGGCACTTCATTCCGATCGCTCACAATTTCTTTCTCTCTCGAATATCATAAGTGTAGAAGCTATATTCGGGTAGTATACCCCCTAAATAACGAAGTTCTGCCTCGTTTTAAGTATCATAACCCCCGGTTACGTATTAGATACACTGCCCGATTGATCCAGGGTTCCGTAACGGCTGTCGAGGTTCTGCCAGACGTAGTCGTTGGAATGCCGTCTCGGGGAGGGTATTACTAATGTAAATATTGGGTTATTATACTAATGCGTGTGTATTTGTGTAATTAATAGATAATCACCAGGAAATCTTAAAGGAAAACCCTAAGACAGCAATGTGAGTAATCCTCCTTTTTGCAAATTGTTTTTACAAAACCTCAATTAGTTAATAATATATTAAACAGTGATTGAGTATTTGTATTCTACAATTATCGTCGGTATGTTGGGGTTTTGTATACAAAATTTGTTACTACATTGTGAGTAATAACATGACCACTAGTCGGGTTGACAGTACCGTGGGTAGTAATTAAAGTAGATGGAAACAAATGTAATTGTGTGACCGCCCTCAATGCTGTAGACTGATAAAACCTGTTTTGATTAAACTGGGATTCACTCATCAGTATTTCCCACTGACAAAATGTTTTTAAACACGTTTCAGGTAACAAAATGTGAAAGCCAAATAAAAGCCAGCTGGACAGCACTGAAGGCTTGGAAAAGTGGCAATAAAAAGATACCTAAATAAAGAGATGTTTTATTTAAATAAAATAGGGTTTATCCCTATGAAAATGTGTGTACTTGAAACTTAGGAATTTCCCATGTGTTTAATATTATATAAGCATGGTATTTTACTCTGATAAAATATTTCCTAACAACGGTCCTGATGTAAATTCCGTTGCCAAAATGATAAACACCGATACCACCAAAACTGGCCACGGCCGCCCGTTTTCGGGTTGTTAGGGGACGGGGGTTGCGACAATAGAAGCAACTAAGAATTGACCGAAGAAATCACTGAGCCAGATACCGATTAGAAAGATTAGAAAACTGAGTAAACGAGGCTTGTTGCAAAAAGTAAAACAACTGGCCACCTTGATTACCTTACCTTGGTTCAAAAATGATTTTTTACAACGCCACTTCCAAGTCACATTACCATCCCCCGATTCGTAACAATCTTTTACCAAGCGAGATTTATCTTTTTTAAGCAAAAACATATTAGGATGCGTCGATGTTAAACGATACGCGAAAATCCAAGGATCAAACAAAAGAAGATTTATATCCCCAAACCAACTGCACCTGAAAAGACTGGCCAAATCATAGTTACCTAATTCGCCAAATTCGCTCCGGTGTGGGTACGTAGTTCGGGTACGCGATTTGCTAGAGATGACGTTTTCGGTACGAAGGAGGGTAGGTTCATTTTGGTACGAACCGGTATAGTGTACCATGGAGTCCGGTTCGGTGTACACAGATTAAAACAGAAATTACCAAATTCCAAAATTCCAAAATTCAAATTACCAAACATAAACATTGAAGGTTGAAGATAAAAATTGAAATTGAATAGAAGTAGAAATTGATGTAATTTGGTTAAATGTTATATATATATATATATATATATATATATAATGTCAACATAACGCCCCACTTGCGGTGTATATATGTGTGGGCCTTTGGGGGCAAAAGTGAAAGTGCACTAATTTTAACGTTATTTTACTAATTTCGTGAAAATACCGTTAAAAAGCGAGAGACGGTTAATCATGCATCATGTGGTGGCGTTGATAGCCGAAAGACAAGGGTTACATGCACTAATCGGCTTTTGTCCCAATTGCTAAGTGTTATGTGCCTTATGTCCAAGGCTTGATGCAAAACTACTATCAAGCCGGGGGTCTCACTGGAAGCAGCATCTCTATTCCTACGTGGTAGAGGTAAGGCTGTCTACATCTTACCCTCCTCAGACTCTACCTTAGCTTTGCTATTGGTGGGATTTACTGAGTATGATGATGATGATATAATGTTAACATATACTTTTTATGTAGGGGTGAGCAAAAGGAAAAACCCGACCCGACCCGACCCGAGAACCGATCAAACATAAAATACAAAACCGATTCACTACCCTAAATATATGGTCGGTTCCGATCCATAGGTCCAAGTCGGGTTTCACCATGAAAAGAACCGAGAACCGACCCGATCCGACCCTATTTTATATGAAAAATTGGAACCGATCTAAATACCTAGGTACTTGGGTTCGGGTCGGGTTGGGTATATTTTCGGTTCGGTTATTTTCGGTCCGGACCTAAACTTGATCACCCCTATTTTTATATATAAGTTTATAAGTTTAAGGATCAAATGTAAACTAGTGAAGATAGAGGGGGTTAAATGTTCAAATACACAAACTACTTTCACACTTTTTATGTAAAAACTTCAAGTTTTAGGGTTTAAATGTAAACTAATAAACGTAGAGGGGTTAAATGTTGAAATAACTAAACTTCTTTAAACCCTAAAAAGCCTAAAAAAGCCGGATAACACACAGAGGCAGCCGCTGGTCTTCTTCTTCCCCTTTCTTCCTGGTTCCCGCCTAAAATAGCTATGGATCGTTGTACCCCAATCGATTTGGAACACCGACCTTGTCTATTTGGTTTGCTGAACTGGATCAATTTGGATCGTCGTACCTCCGCAATCAAGAACACCGTACCGACGCAACTCGGTTCGCCGGACCATGCCATTCCGGTACGCTTACGATTTCCGATTGGGTACACCACGATCCAATACGTGGATCGTGGCTATCCTAGCGATTTAGGTAACTATGGGCCAAATTTAGATTATAACTAGGATTACGACCCACCGCAATGCGGCGGGAATTCTTTAGTTATATACTAAGTCGGTCTAGGACCCGCACATTATGTTAACCCTGTCAAACGGGGAAAAATAGACGATGTAAAACGTTCTCCCACACACGCATGTTGTTAAACGTGTCAAACGGGGGAAAAAATAGACGATGTAAAAACGTTCACCCACACACGCACGTTGCGTCGTGTTAACTCGCAAAATTTAGAACGAAACGTAAAAACGTTAAGCCAAAGACGCACGCTGTGATGTGTTATGTCACAAAATTTAGAACCAAGCATAAAGCGCAAAATTTGCGGAAAATGAAAACTATAAAGGAACAAAGTTGAAAGTAAAAAAAGTTATGAAGATTGATTGCAAAAGATAAAAAGTTTTGGGTTAAAAGTAATTTATGAAATACTTTTGGGTGAAAAGTAAAAAAAAATCATTTTTTTTTGGAAAACCCCTAAAGCCAACGTTACGACAACCATATGCATAACCATTTTTTCTTTGAAAAACCCACAAAGCACACCCCGCGTTGCAGCGGGGCGTAAAACGGTGTCAAATAGTACTAGTGTCACACAACCGTCATCGACCCATGGAAAAATAGAGGCAAAAACGTTGAACCACACATGCACGTTGCATCGTATTAACTCGAAAAATTTAGAACTATACGTAAAACGGAAATTTGCGAAAGATGAAAAGTATAAGTGACAAAAGTTGTGAAGTTTCAAGGTTTTCTTTTTATTTCATTCCAATCATCAGAGCAAATTACATAAGGATAGCAGGTAGACGAGCAACAAACTGCGCCGCTATCCCTTTCTGAATAGAAAACCCTAATCTACTAAAAACAAAGCCCCGCCCCTAAGGGGTCGAAAAGTTGCTATGGACCACACGCTGAACTCTAGACAAGAACCGAACTGCCTCTGGCGCCAAGGAGCCGAACGTGTCAAACGCCAGGGGGACAAAGGCATGCTGATTATCCTCACAAGCTTTCGCGTGCTTTTCCACCTTCTTTGACTCTGCTTTCAGTACCGCTTGCCCCGCCACAAACCCATTTTCCCGGAACCCGGCTAGTGGGGATACACCTGTGAGATCGACACAAGCATGTTTCCCGCCCTCCCAACCAAAAACTAGCACGTCAGCTGGGCGTAGGGTGGATCTCCCCTCCGATGGGTCTGTAAGAAAATTAACTGGTGCCTCTTTCTTCGCCGAGATCCCTGCTCGTCTGAGAATATCCATTAACGCGTCTCGCACAAAGTCATGGCGATACTTAAACCCCGGCAACTCTCTACAGTGTAACGCATGCTCCCCGAATTTATCCAGGCATGCTTTACGGCAGACTGGGCAAGTTTCATCATTCGGGAACATGGGGATCATCAAACGATACTTAAGGATTGACCGGTACTCCACCGCTGACATACGTTGACCCAAACCTTCAATAGGAATAACAGTTTAGAAATCCTGAGCGTGAGGCCTCTGTAGGCATTCAATGACGGCTTTCTGGCGGGGTGACAAATGGAAATCTTCTCCCAAACTTTGTGCGATTCGACAACAAAGGGCATTCGCCAAAGTTTTCTGTGGCTTTTTGGGGGCGGTGTCCTTGTTAGAGAAACCGCCGAGATCAAAGTCAGGTAGAGATTCATGCAAGCGTTCCAAGGCGCTGGCATAATCCGGATCAGTGTTAGCAACCCCACTGTTACGTAAGATGTGGTCCTGCAACTCCCAAGATTGAGACCTGGAAGCCACAAAGGCATAGGCAGCCACATCTCGGGCCGAGAGAAGGCCCAACCCACCAAGCCTCATTGGCAAGGTCACAATTCGCCACTGTAGATCACCAAAAAAAGGACCCCCACATACAACAATGTCTTCTATTGCCTCCCGAAGACCTTCATCAAAACATGAAACATCATCATCCACAAAGGGGGGTTGGCAAGTTCGCAAACCAAATAGCAACTTTGCAACCCCCATACAAGATCTAAGCAAGAGGAGTTCGCTTTGAGGATCTCGCAACAAGGGAAGGTGTCCCATAATGTCAACAGCACGCGTTGCCCTCTTAGCCGCTAGACCACTAATAAAACTGGCATCACGGCTGATTGCCCCTCCTAGCAGTTTAACACCTTTCTCCGGCCTCCCAATCTCACTGGGGAAAAGCCCTGGCCGGACCTTCACCCCGTTGCATGTCGGCCAAAATACTTCAGTTTTTCTAATATTAAGCCGTAGCCCCAAGGCTGGACCCTCCGAACCGATGATGTCGAGAGCTTTAGCAACCTGAACAGCGTCCCCGATAATTGTCCCGTCATCCAAGTACCAAGCATGGAAGGGGAGTTTACAGTTTTCCTGCACCTGAAGCACTAAGGGGTGTAAGGCTAGGGCAAAAAGCAAAGGTCCCAAGGGATCCCCTTGCTGCACCCCCGTGAATGCCCCGATGCGGTCATTCCCCACGTATACAGAAATTGAACCCATGGGAATATGGAGGGGCAATGGCGATGGACCTCGCGAAGCAAAACTGAACAGTCTACTAAGTTGAAAGCGTTGGAAAAATCAACCGTAAGCATGGCCAGCGAACCATCTGAATGAAAAGAATTAAGAAACCTGTTAGCGCTGTGCAGCACCGCCTCCGCCCCATTGGGGACCCCCACCCCAAATTGATAGTCCCCCAAGTACTTAACAGCTTCTTTCCCAACTTTCTTCATGGCTACTTTGGAGACTAATCTTCTCCAAATTGCCCCCACAGCAATGGGGCGAATCCCATTATCAGGCTTCAACAAAGGGGTTAGGGGCGCCGAAGCAACAAAATCCGCGAGCACCTTAGGACATAACCCCCTAGCCAAAGGTTTACCACTTCAGTGATGGCAGTAAGCAGTCCCGAGGCAGTCGCCGACCCCTCGCCGCTAAGAGCGTCCAACAGGTGTTGGGCCCGTAGGCCATCTCGCCCACAAGATGTCCCTTTCGGGAAAGATTTCACACACCTGTGGACGCAGTCTTCATCCACGGATAACGCAGGTTGTGAAAGAGGAGTTGAAGGGAGGTTCGGGGGTGGTGCGAAGGGATGTTTGTCAATAAGGGCTTGCATGGTAGATTCCCCCCGGGGAGCAACCCCACTGGAGCACAACACCTTAACTGCAGCAGTGAAGTGACCATCACTCACTTTCCTGAGACATTGCTTGATGTTGGGGCTAACCTCCTCAGCTATCTCCCGTTGTGCCTCCCCCCCATGCATGACCCCTTCTCCAGTATCGGCAAGGAGGGAATTGACCAAAACCTCAAAACCAGAGCCCTCCTTCCACATAGCTAAGGCCCGCAAAATGCTATCACATTGCAAGGATTTTCGATTACCCGACCTTCGCTCTTGCCTGGAAGACGGCTTAACCACCTTAAGGGTACAAATGGGTAAGAGCAAGAGTTTTACCCAACTTTCGACAGTCCCAGGGGAAGCTACTACTTTATGGATGGCACCTGTCAAAGCTTGTGCAAATGCCAAACGACAGCTTGGGGGGATGCTCTTAACAGTTCGAACCGGAAGGGAGAAAACACGTTCAAGGAGATCGACATCTCCCATCACTCCCTGCAGGGTCCTAAGCTCAACAACCATCATAGGATCTTGGGGCCTTGGGATCCCCACGACAAAATCCTCATCAGACCCGGATTTTCTAGAGAACGTGAAAACACCATCAGGATGATGACACCCCCTACTAAGTGCGTGTGTCTTCATGCACCTCCCACACAACCAATATCCCAAAACTTGCAGGGTTTCCCCAACATTCGAAAACAATTCTAAATCCTTAGAAAGCGCACCTTGAAGGGATTCTTTACGATCATCTTTAAAATGGAATTGCTGAAAATGCGCGATCAATCTGTTATACCCAGAAGACCCAGGCTTGCCGTCTTTACACTCGTGGAAGTTCCTGAAGGGGCATAGCCACACTCCATTGGACGAGGTGGAACCAACATCCCCTTCAGAAGCACTGGATACCATGCTCCTACCCTTGGCAGAGCCCATTGGAAACAATCAAAACCGAGAAGTGATAACGAGTCCTCCTTCTCGAGGTGAGGAGGAGGCCAGGTATCAACCCACCCAAGAAACGAAGGAGAGGAAAGCAACCTACAGTTGCTCACCCTCCCAGACACCTCACCAAGAAAGAGCTACGTCATGAGTGCGCGACTTGCGGCAAATCCCAATTTTAACTTGAACAAGAATTAATCACCCAAGAGCCCTAAAATGTGCCCCTTTAGCTCCAACCAATTGCAAAGATACCAATCAAACAAACAAACGAAGAGTTATAGATTAATGATTTTACCTCGGTTGAAAAAAACCAAACTCAAAACTGTCAATCACCAAAATTTGGGTCAAGCATTTTTTCAAACAACTAGTGTGCAAGTTGATTCTGAGCCTAAAAATTTGTTTAAAGTCTGAATAGTGAAAGAACAATCCGTTGAATAGAGTTTCAAGAAGCGATGTGTAAGTGAATAAAAATCGGTGAGTTGTTTACAACTGGTAAGATCAGTTAATAAGAAAATGAAGAGACAGATTGGGATTTTGGGAGAAGTAGGAATCAAACAAATCAAACAAACAACTTTCTCACCCCTTTCTTCGATTTTCAGATCTGGTCAAACAAACTACCATCACCAGCAACAAACCCCTCAAACCCTTGTGAAGTTAAATTGCAAATAATGAAAAGTTTTGTGTTAAAGTTAAAAAAACAAATTTTGTAGGGTTAAAATTGTAAAAGATACAAACCTTTGGGTTAAAACTAAAAAGTCAAGTTTTTTTTTGAATAATGTGTAAAACATAATGTACAAATCCTTATGCATAGAAAACTTGCTAATTTATATAGGTTTTAATTGGCAAGATGGTTATTACTCGATTGGGGAAGGATTGGCCACCACCGCTTAGTAAGAAACATGATGTTTGCATCGCTAAGAAGAGTAAGGCAGTCCTTGAATTTTTTTTTTAATTATTTGTTGTTATATAATGTTATTAATCATTTAACAGTTTATTATTTATTATTAATTTTTATTTGTTATTATTTAAAGTTTATACTTATAATAATAACATACAAGCAAATCAGTACCTTCTCACGATATCATTAGGGTGAAGGGAGTGGTTAAACATGTGAAAGTGGTAAACTTTAAAATTGACCAATCAGAGAGTGCCACGTCAGAGAGGAGAAAAAGTTTAAACTTTGGTGAAAAATGTTGGCATTGGTTAGACACTTGGTAAAGTGGTAAACTTTTTATAAAAAAAAAAGGAAAAATGTGTGATTGGTTAAAGATGGCATGGACCCCACTCCCCACACACACACCTCTCCTTCACCGATCGGTGATCCATCAACGAATTCTAAATTTAGTCATGACTAAACTTTGGTTGGCGGTGGTGTTTAGTCATGACTAAACCCACTTTGCCGAGTGTTAGACACCCCACTCCCAATACCCTTATCATTTAACAGTTCATATCGAGTTTTAATATATGTTTACACTAGGTTAGAACCCCGTGTAATACATGGGTTGAATAAATATAATTTTATATATCAAATAAAAAAAATATATATCTTTAAAAACCTCGTTTATTACACGGGTTGAATAAATGTAATTTTATATAGGAAATAATAAAACAATATATCTTTAAAAACCTCGTTTATTACATGGGTTGAATAAATATAATTTTATATATTAAATAATAAAAAAATTACATCTTTAAGAACCCCGTGTATTGTACGGGTTGAGTAAATTTAATTTTATATATTAAATAATGAAAAAAAGTTACATTTTTAAGAACCTCATGTATTGTATGGATTGAGCACATGTAATTTTGTACATCAATCAATAAAAAGTTATATCTTGTTATATCTTTATAAACCCTGTGTATTATACGGATTGAATAAATCTAATTTTACATACACATAATAAAAAAAAAAATATTTTTAAAAACCCGGTGTATTACACGAGTTTCATAAATGCAATTTTGTATAGTAAATAATAAAAATATTATATCTTTAAAAAAACCTTTTTTATTACACTTTAAAAAAACCTTTTTTATTACACGGGTTGAATGAATCTAATAAAAATTATATCTTTAAAAAAACGAACGAATATACTCGATATATGATGGATGTGGTGATTGCGGTGATGGTTCTTATAAATGCCACATAAACATAGTGAATATCGTATTTGAGTTGAGAGTTGAACACGAAAATAAAAGTATAGAACCAATAAACATTGATTAATGTTTTTGTTTACCCTTTATAAACATTTTTGAAATAAGTTCTACCCTTAACTACTTTAGTTTAATAAAATAAATAAATCATTTACATTATATTAATTTATATTTAGTGTACCTCTTTTTTTAATTTCAGGATAAATAATTTTGAAATCTAATAAATATTTCAAAATATTATATTATCTCCTATACGAATTGTTTAAATTTATATTAGATTTTATTTTATAATTATCTTTTAATTAATATTAATTATCTATAATTAAGTAGGAGAGAAAAATTAGATGGCTCAAATGAATGACATGTGTCCACTTATTGGTTTCTTTTATTATATAGTATAGATATGTAGCAGGTTGTGTTACCCAACTGTACCGCTTTATCTCATGAATGTCCTTATGTTACTTGTGCTAGCAATTGGACACTCTCCTTGCAATTTTACTATTATAAATTGGTTACACGTGTGCAGTTCTAATTATCTTTTTCAGTAGGGAACTGTTCAGGGTTTCTCCAAAGCGGGAAACATGTCGAATTATTTCTACTCTTTTTAAATGTAAACTGAACAAGTACATTAAACTTGTTCACAATTAGGATCCCCGACTTTGCAATAATCATCCAATATTTTTTTGGTAAAAACCTATCTATTAGTGATAATAGAATAATCATTCAATGTTCTTCGGATATCCGACTTTGCAATAATCATCCAATATTTTTTTTGGTAAAAACCTATCTATTAGTGATAATAGAATAATCATTCAATGTTCTTCGGATATAATTGAACAATTGCATTAACCTACCTATACGCACCACCACGCTCACCCATAAGTACGACTTTAGACACTTAGCTACTTGGTCTCGGTTTTTTATCTTTTAGTGATAGTAGCGTAACCAAGACGACATGCAATGTTTTAAACCTATTCCATCAAAGCTTCACGAGAGTTGAACACATGAAAGTGAAATAATATTAGTTGACGAAATATTCAAAACAAGTCCAAGATTGCGTGCTTGGTTCAAAGTTAATAAAATGTATATCTATTAAAACGAACCCATTTAAACTAAAACACGCTGATAAAACATTATACCTGATCGGTTGAAAATGCAGGCATCTCTTTGGTTTTTTTTCTTAAATAAAATGATGAAGCAGATGTAGATCATTGGTTAAACAAATAAAAACTGTGAACACAGAAACAACAAGAAAATAGATTTCAGTAACAAAATAACACTCAAGAACAACAAGAGAAAGGTAAGGCACTATATTATACGACCCACAAGCAACATAAAGTTACGCAAATAGCATCATAACTCTGGAGAAGAATATTTACGAGTACATGGTTGAAAAGTAAGAAATCTAATAAATTACTTTATAAATAATAGTTATATTATGTATTTATGGCAAATCTTAACTCTTTTGTAAATAACTTATTTGTAGATTATTTAAAAAATGAGAGCCGTTAAAAATGTAGAAAAGTAATATCACCTTAAAAACAATTAATGTAAATAACTTATTTGTAGTTTATTTAAAAATGAGAGCCGTTAAAAAATGTAGAAAAGTAATATCACCTTCAAAACAATTAATAATAATAAAGACAAAAAACAAAAAAAATGTTGATTATTTAGAAAATGAGAGCCGTTCAAAAAAATGTAGAAAATTAATATAACCTTCAAAACAATTAATAATTTTTAACACTAATTTTTTTTTATTCTCTGCTGTGAGGCTTTAACTCAAGACCTCTCTCTTCCAAAGTATTTAAAGATTTTATATTTACCTATTGATCACCATCTTATTGGCTCAAAACAATTAATATTAATAATAATAAAGAAAAAAAAAACAAAACAAAAAAGGTGTTAATTTGTAATTATACAATCTATATCTATACTATCTATTAAAAGAGATTAGAGGAAGATGTAACTTTGTATATGTGTCAACTATCTAGACATGTCATGTAGGTTTTGCTGATGTAATAAATAACAAATTAAAATGTTAATATATGTGTGTGTTTTAGAGATAATTGATATTGGGGGAAAATTTGAAATGCCAAAACTATACTTTAAATACCTCTTTTTCAAATTTTGAATTCATTTACTATTCCCAAGACACCTTCTTTCATTATAATTGCAGAGAGAGAGAGAAATTGATATCTACGTTTTCTTTCACTAAACCCTAGCCACCTCTCCTTCATTGCTAAATCCTGGATCTAAGAAGAATTTGAAGGCGTTTTGTAACACCCTTGCTATAATTTAACGATTTTCGTATAATTTAAGTCCATAATAATGTAATTACGGTTACAATTACAATGAAAAATACGGGTTTATTAAAAACTTTTACAATTTAAAGTAATACAACATAATGTGATTTAAATCATCGTTTTAGAATAACGACGAAACAACTTGCGGAAGCTTCATTTTTCGTGTGTTCGGTCCTTTGCCATCGCTTGATCTCCATCCGGGTACACTTGATATCACCTATGATCAAAACCAACTTAAAAGTTAGTTTTGATAGCTTATAAACATGTATAAACAAGTTTCATAAACAAACAAATAAAATTTCAGAATTTTGCCTCTCGCGCCACGCGAGGGGCTCCTTCTTTTCCTTCGCGTGCCGCGACAGCACCCGCGTGTCGCGCCCGGTGCCCGGTTTTCCTTCGCGTGCCGCGGGGGAGATCGTTTTCCAGCAGGTCCGCATCTAGGACCGGCATTTCTTCCAGCTATGTTTATTTATCAAAAATCAAACTTTCAAAGGCCATAACTTTTGATCTAGAAGTCCGTTTTACGTGATTCTTTTTCCTACGCGTTTGAAATTTAATTCTCCATCTTATGGAGTTAAAACCTGATATTCAACTACTTCAAAAATTCAGATTTCAAGCTCTCGGCTTGAAATTCCTTTTTAACACTTTGACCCGTTTCATGATTCATTAAACCACTTTTGTTTAAATCATTGCAAATTTTTGAGATATTCATTATCTCAAAACCATTAACTCGTGAGTTCAAGACTTTCATACATTATGCAACTAAAGGTTGAGTTAAGCGCAAAACTTCATTTTGACCCGTTGGAGCGATTTACCATTAACTTTAAATTTCACTCATCATTTTACTACATTAAGGTATCTACCTATTTTTCGTAATCTTAATGCGAATTCCTAAGCAACCCATATGGGTCGTTTGCCCAATTCACCCATTAAGGGCTTTTTGGTTAATTTTAGTCCTTCTTTTACGACGAAAGACTTTCGCTAATATTTGACCAAAAATATCGCTTTTAACAATAATTCTAAATATGCGTACCTGGCTCGAGTCATAGGATTGACCCATTGAAATATCTTTCACTATTAATTTCTAATTAATACCAACGCGATCCGTATGATATTTCCTGTAATCACAAAACTCAACAAGCGATCATCAATTAATATTGTCAAATGATCTTGCCAATGTCATTTGACCCGTTTAGTCCGAACGACCATTTTCCATTATGAGATGATATCTAGTTACCATCTCGCCCTTTTACCCATTCCGGTTTACACCATAACGTAATGTTTCAAAATTTCTTATTAGTTCATCGTCACATGACTAATTTACCAATTTACCCTTTTTGCCATTGTTTATGATTTCTCACCATTGCACTAGTTCCGACTCATATTATTTGCGTCGGAACATTATAACTCTATTACTAACTTTTCCTTATTCATTTTCAATACACACAACTGATGTATACTAAAAAGGGTGTAAGCTTTTACTTACCTCGCATCCATATTACGCTTTCTTTTTCGTACTTGCTCCGTTTGACCCGCTTCATTCCCAAGCCTCCATCTAGCTTGTCAAGAGTCAAACTATCATCATAATTCACAAGGTGGTTAGATTAGTCATTATAACCACGACTATTCCACCTTACGTATTTTCTATGTCAAAACTACTATTCGACTCCGTCCATGGTTAGTTTAACTTTTCAAAAGTTAACTATCCTTAATTATATAATATGTGCATATAAGCTAAATCGACTTCATAATTAAAATTTGTATTACCCCACATCACACATAATTAGTCGAACTAGGAAATTACACGTTTGATTCATAATTTCAACATATGAACATTGTGGGCATAATTTATAACATCAACAATCAAGTTTCGTATCACTGAAAATAGGCTGTGTTTGGTGACCTGTTTAACCTGTTTACAAGTCTTCAAAAATTGTGATTTTTTTTTATGTGACGTACCACTCGGAGGGTTAGGCCTTGTGTTAAAATTTCAAGATCTAACTCTTTACCAAAAATTCGTAAAAATTCATCTACTAAGCTGCAATCAGATTCGTCACTTCTGACTGCATCTTACGGAAAAATTCATTAAAAATTTCTCGTTTATCCGATTGACGAAATTCCAATTGGCGATTCTTTTAGTCACTTAAAACTTTCTACAGTAAGAATTTGAGATCATAACTCAATTCCTAAATTGAGTTATGACATTCGTAATGGGCTGCAAATTCTGCCAGAAAACGCAACTTGAACCTTTGATACGGAAAAATTCATAAAACGCTCAATTTTTGTCGAAAAAATGTGATTCCAGTGGGTTTTTAAAGATATTTCCTGGAATTACATTTTAGACTCAAGAAACACATGTTTTTGGCATGTTTTGTTCAGGTTACAGCCAATACAAGTCGGCTGTAAATTCTGATCAGGAGCTGTTTGAATTCAGCTTTCAATTTAAGCACGTTCTTGACATCATAACACTAATTTTTAGCAATCAAAACCCTAAAAACATCTAATACATGAATTTAGCATCAACAAAAATCTGAATTTACTTGAGCTAAGCATGATTTCAATATATACTTGTCTAGGGTTTACTCCTAGGCATTTAAATGTTCCTATTTCATCTACATATCATTCATGCAACATCAATTTTCGTTTTCTCTAAGTTCATCCATAAATTTTGATGGAAATATTCTACAAAATTTACATACCTTATGATCCCTTTTCAGAGGAGATCACCAATCTATGCTCAGATTTCATTTTGGTACTGATTAAGCCTTTAATTTGGACAATTTAGCATGAACTAGGGTTTGGTGGAAGAACTTGGTCGCCCCCTGTGTTTTTGATCGAACCAGACACACACACAAGTGTGTGTTTGGTGTTTAATTTCTGTTTTAATAATACCACTTTGCAATTGTCCAACTTTGGTCCCTCAAATATCCATGGTTTATAAAATGCTTACTAGTCCATGCTTCTTTATTGTTTTTAAACAAATAATTAACTAGGTTAATTACCCCTAGTTAACTTAGTGAGTTCCGGGAGTTCTAACCCGTTTATTTTATGTTCCGTTAACTCGGGCCTTTTATCCATTTTTTTTTTGAAAATTCTTATCCGCTTTTTAATTAATATTAGGATTATTTATTTAAATCCTAATATTTACCGGGTTACTTTTACCACTAACATTACTTTACCCGTCTTTTTGTATTAACGGGGTTTGATTACCAAACCCGTTTTCGGGGCGTTACAAGTCTACCCCCCTTAAATAGGTTTCGTCCCCAAAAACCTTATTTACGTATTTCTTTTAATTTAGACTAAACGAACTTAGTTTCTTTTTCAAGACATTTATTCGTTCTTTTCGATCTAACGTTTTCATTTATATTGGCGCGTACGTCTTTCTTATGTAAGGCCTCGCGGGCCGTTATTTTTAGATTATATCCATTATCCATATTGACCGAGTTGTCACTTGACCACTTAGTCTCATCAGTCTGTTGACATGTTCATCCCGCGCTTGTCTTATGTTAATAAGTGCTTTGTATTTGTCATGACACATTTTTTTAAACTTAATTAGTTTTACCGGCTAAACTAATTAGTCGCTGTCACTTCATGCACCGTCACCCGGGTATATTATTTTGCCATCTTTGGCCTTATGTGTGTTTACGATTTCGTAAACCACCTCATACTACTTACGTTTGTTTACACGTTTGGTTTTGACTAAAACTGACTTTTAGTTTAACGGGTTTTTTAACTTATGTCGATTACTTTTATCGGGGAGATGACGACCCAAGATTTATTCATTTCGTAATCATTTTACGCGGGAAATCACAACTAGTTCCCACGCTTTACATTATCGACCTGTAGGTTCCTTCATTTGGCCTCGTAGGCTATTTTATTATATCTCTACCTTTTTAAGGTGAGTCCCCAAAAGTTTGTTTCTTTTTATATGTGACCCAAAGGTCTTTTTGGTCCCGTAGACCTTAACATTACTTATAATCACGCAGGTTATGATGATCCTGTAGATCATACCTTATTCGAGTTTTATTCAAATGTATATATGTTTATATAGGTATATGGTGTCAAGCACCCCTTTTTATGTTTAGAATCATTTACTTTTGCTTTTTGGATTTCATTTAACCTTGACCGTAGTCTAAGGCTACATTTGTTTTCTTTCGAATTATCCTTCCGACTTTATGACTTCTAACGTCCTTTACACGTCGGTTTGTCCTAAGCTTACCGTTACCCGGTTCTTACCTATACTTCTCTACGACCCATTACCCGGGTTCTTTATCTTAATGTTTTTAACATTCTTGCTTTGCTAGTTTGCGTTTTTCCTATCTACATTCCCTTACGACCCATCACATAGGTTTATTAATATTTCGCGCTTCTATTATTCGGTTTGCGCCTATTTGTACTACCAATTTCTTATACTTTATTTGTCTCGTTTGACTTATTCGTGTGAGGTTTTATCACTTATGAACGTCAAACTTCGTTCTTTATTCGACCCATTCAACTCTAAAATAGTTGAATATAATTATCAAGATTTCTGTTTGCAAATTCTCACCGTCTTTTAGTCATGACTCATATTCCGAGTCTTTTGACTTTCTTTTTCGCGTTCCCGTCTCTCGGTTTACGCATTCACCCACAATCCTACCCGTCCATCGGGTATCTTTACCGAAGTCATCGTCAAGTAACCATTCTTATATGGTTTTAGACATCATCTTAATTTATTTGATCGTCTTAGCGAAATCCATCGCTTTTATTTAGTCAAGTCTTTTATTCTTTTATTCTACCCCTTTGACTTGTCTGTGTGAATTTCATCACTGATGACAGCCAAACTTTATCCCTTATGCCTTAGCATTCACATTAGTTGGTTTGTATTTTCATTTACTTTAATCTTTGTCGCTTCTTTCGGGCTCGTTATTCTAACATAATACGCTCCCTGTCATCCGACTTGCGTTTACGTTTACTATCAAACATCTTACTTGTTTGACTCATTTGGGTACCATTTAAGTTAGTCCCATTCACCCCGTCCTTACTACATCGGACGTAAATGCGTCCGCTACAAGAAGTTCATGGTATCATATGCCACTACTTACTTGGCCAGAGTAAGCGATCAGCACATGATACACATGACCTTTTTATAGCTTTCACATCACACCCTATGTAAGTAATGCCTCTATTTATTTCATATCTCTGATTTCCTTTAGTAAAACTTTATTTAATTGCAAAACAACAATCATTAGTTTTACTAGTTTTACATTTGAACATATAAAATGTTTTTCTTTTCTATCGAACTATTATATAATCACATTTGTTAATGTGATCGCTACTTTTCTCAATAGCATTATATTGAGAGTTTTTCCACTTGGATAATTACCCCCCGTCCAAGTTTTCATATGAACTATTTCTATTATAGTTTTGATATTCATTATCGTGAATAACGCATGTTTCTATTAAACTTCTCTTAGAAACATCATCCTGAATAGATATCCTATTCAGGTTTTATCAGATATATGCAACCGTTATCCCCTACGTGTTTGTTGCATATTACTACTTGTGCAATTAAATTTAAAAGTGTGTACCTGATAATGCTTGCCCTTAATGGGCTTTCCTTGCCTTTGACTTTGTTCGCGATCGTCACGCGATTTAGGTCCTTGATGAGTATGCTCTGCTTGTCATACCTCGGACCGTTCCACCGTCATATCCACAATTTGTTCAACTCTCGTCATCTTCAGATGCGAGTATCCTTCAACTAAATATTTACAAAAGTTGGTAATTTCAACACTAATAAATGCACGTATTGTAATATAAGGCTTTTTACTGCACGTGATTTCGTTAACTATGCTAATCATTTTCGTTGGTGTAACGTGTATTACACGATACCCTATGTGTTGTTCACAACACTTTAATCCTACTAAACTATTAACATACATGTACTTACCGGATTTGCGATCAAGCCTCGAACCGAACACACTTTATTCTTTAACCATGAGCTCTGATTACCAACTTGTAACACCCTTGCTATTATTTAACGATTTTCGTATAATTTAAGTCCATAATCATGTAATTACGGTTACAATTACAATGAAAAATACGGGTTTATTAAAAACTTTTACAATTTAAAGTAATACAACATAATGTGATTTAATTCATCGTTTTAGAATAACGACGAAAAAACTTGCGGAAGCTTCATTTTTCGTGTGTTCGGTCCTTTGCCATCGCTTGATCTCCATCCGGGTACACTTGATATCACCTATGATCAAAACCAACTTAAAAGTTGGTTTTGATAGCTTATAAACATGTATAAACAAGTTTCATAAACAAACAAATAAAATAAAAATAAAATTTCGGAATTTTGCCTCTCGCGCCACGCGAGAGGCTCCTTCTTTTCCTTCGCGTGCCGCGACAGCACCCGCGTGTCGCGCCCGGTGCCCGGTTCTCCTTCGCGTGCCGCGGGGGAGATCGTTTTCCAGCAGGTCCGCATCTAGGACCTGCATTTCTTCCAGCTATGTTTATTTATCAAAAATCAAACTTTCAAAGGCCATAACTTTTGATCTAAAAGTCTGTTTTACGTGATTCTTTTTCCTACGCGTTCGAAATTTAATTCTCCATCTTATGGAGTTAAAACCTGATATTTAACTACTTCAAAAATTCAGATTTCAAGCTCTCGGCTTGAAATTCCTTTTTAACACTTTGACTCGTTTCATGATTCATTAAACCACTTTTGTTTAAATCATTGCAAATTTTTGAGATATTCATTATCTCAAAACCATTAACTCGTGAGTTCAAGACTTTCATACATTATGCAACTAAAGGTTGAGTTAAGCGCAAAACTTCATTTTGACCCGTTGGAGGGATTTACCATTAACTTTAAATTTCACTCATCATTTTACTACATTAAGGTATCTACCTATTCTTCGTAATCTTAATGCGAATTCCTAAACAACCCATATGGGTCGTTTGCCCAATTCACCCATTAAGGGCTTTTTTGGTTATTTTTAGTCCTTTATTTTACGACGAAGGACTTTCGCTAATATTTGACCAAAAATATCGCTTTTAACAATAATTCTAAATATGCGTACCTGGCTCGAGTCATAGGATTGACCCATTGAAATACCTTTCACTATTAATTTCTAATTAATACCAACGCGATCCGTATGATATTTCATGTAATCACAAAACTCAACAAGCGATCATCAATTAATATTGTCAAATGATCTTGCCAATGTCATTTGACCCGTTTAGTCCGAATGACCATTTTCCATTATGAGATGATATCTAGTTACCATCTCGCCCTTTTACCCATTCCGGTTTACACCATAACGTAATGTTTCAAAATTTCTTATTAGTTCATCGTCTCATGACTAATTTACCAATTTACCCTTTTTGCCATTGTTTATGATTTCTCACCATTGCACTAGTTCCGACTCATATTATTTGCGTCGGAACATTATAACTCTATTACTAACTTTTCCTTATTCATTTTCAATACACACAACTGATGTATACTAAAAAGGGTGTAAGCTTTTACTTACCTCGCATCCATATTACGCTTTCCTTTTCGTACTTGCTCCGTTTGACCCGCTTCATTCCCAAGCCTTCATCTAGCTTGTCAAGAGTCAAACTATCATCATAATTCATAAGGTGGTTAGATTAGTCATTATAACCATGACTATTCCACCTTACGTATTTTCTATGTCAAAACTACTATTCGACTCCGTCCATGGTTAGTTTAACTTTTCAAAAGTTAACTACCCTTAATTATATGATATGTGCATATAAGCTAAATCGACTTCATAATTAAAATTTGTATTACCCCACATCACACATAGTTAGTCGAACTAGGAAATTACGCGTTGGATTCATAATTTCAACATATGAACATTGTGGGCATAATTTATAACATCAACAATCAAGTTTCGTATCACTGAAAATAGGCTGTTTTTGGTGACCTGTTTAACCTGTTTAAAAGTCTTCAAAAATTATGATTTTTTTATGTGGCGTACCTCTCGGAGGGTTAGGCATTGTGTTAAAATTTCAAGATCTAACTCTTTACTAAAAATTCGTAAAAATTCATCTACTAAGCTGCAATCAGATTCGTCACTTCTGACTGCAGCTTACGGAAAAATTCATTAAAAATTTCTCGTTTATCCGATTGACGAAATTCTAATTGGCGATTCTTTTAATCACTTAAAACTTTCTACAGTAAGAATTGGAGATCATAAATAAATTCCTAAATTGAGTTATGACATTCGTAATGGGCTGCAAATTCTGCCAGAAAACGCAGCTTGAACCTTTGATACGGAAAAATTCATAAAACGCTCAATTTTCGTCGAAAAAATGTGATTCCAGTGGGGTTTTAAAGATATTTCCTGGAATTACATTTTAGACTCAAGAAACACATGTTTTTGTCATGTTTTGTTCAGGTTACAGCCAATACAATTCGGCTGTAAATTCTGATCAGGAGCTGTTTGAATTCAGCTTTCAATTTAAGCATGTTCTTGACATCATAACACTAATTTTTAGCAATCAAAACCCTAAAAACATCTCATACATGAATTTAGCATCAACAAAAATCTGATTTTACTTGAGCTAAGCATGATTTCAATTTTTTTTCTAGGGTTTACTCCTAGGCATTTAAATGTTCCTATTTCATCTACATATCATTCATGCAACATCAATTTTCGATTTTCTAAGTTCATCCAGAAATTTAGATGGAAATTTTCTACAAAATATACATACCTTATGATCCCTTTTCAGAGGAGATCACCAATCTATGCTCAGATTTCGTTTTGGAACTGATTTAGGCCTTCAATTTGGACAATTTAGCATGAACTAGGGTTTGGTGGAAGAACTTGGTCGCCCCCTGTGTTTTTGATCGAACCAGACTCACACACAAGTGTGTGTTTGGTGTTTAATTTTTGTTTTAATAATACCACTTTGCAATTGTCCAACTTTGGTCCCTCAAATATCCATGGTTTATAAAAGCCTTACTAGTCCATGCTTCTTTATTGTTTTTAAACAAATAATTAACTAGGTTAATTACCCTTAGTTAACTTAGTGAGTTCCGGGAGTTCTAACCCGTTTATTTTAAGTTCCGTTAACTCGGGCCTTTTATCCATTTTATTTTTTTTTGAAAATTCTTATCCGCTTTTTAATTAATATTAGGATTATTTATTTAAATCATAATATTTACCGGGTTACTTTTACCACTAACGGTACTTTACCCGTCTTTTTGTATTAACGGGGTTTGATTACCAAACCCGTTTTGCGGGGCGTTACACGTTTCAAAGATTTAAGAACAGGGATGATATTATGTTCGATCATCATCATCATTATCATCATAAGATTAGCCCTAAGATGGGCTCAAGTTCGAGTATGAAGTCATCTGTTGGAAAGCCTTTCTTAAAGCGACACTTCTCTTTTGGTTCGAAAGGCAGTCGGTCCATGTCAGACAACAATTTCGCCCGCAAAAAAAGGGTTTTTCTGGGCAAGATCGAGCAAGGAGTGACCTTACGTTGCTCTAAAAGGTATCATATAAGGATCTAATTTGTATATGTTTATATGTTATGCTATTTTTTTCATTCTAACAATGGTTTTTTGGTAAATGATGACAGTTGTAGGTGGATCGGACGGTTGGTCTCTCTGGAAATCTTGATCTACGGCGGGGTTTCATTTCCTCTTTAAAGATCTCTGGTATAACTAGGATTAGCTCTCCTCAAGATACTGTAAAGCAGGGTTTGAATAACACATAATCATTGATAATCTTGATGAATATGGTATAATATATAAGTGGGGAGAAAATCAAAGTAATTGGATGAATTAGTTTCAAGTTTGTGTTCTATAAATCTAAATTTATTTTTGTTTCTTTTAAATTTTTGTTGGCTTTCACATTTGCTTTGCTGACAATAATATCAGTAGTTGCCAAAGTTTCATGATTTTTTCATTTGCATATATTTATTACTCATAGATTTATGTACTTAAATCTGGATTTTATTTGTATGTTATTAATTGATACAATGATACGATTCTTATAATATAACAGTAATAGTTGTCAATAATAACTCGCATGTGTAGGGGTGTAAACAAGCACAAGCCTGATGTAATCTAGCAGAGCCAAACAGGTTTGAATAACAGACAGTTAATGATAATGTTGATCAATATGGCATAATATATATGTGGCGAGAGATCAAAGGAATTGAATAGATTAGTTTCAAGGTCTGTGTTCGGTAGATCGAATTATGTTATATCATATATATGTATTTGAAAATCTGGTTTGTCTCACAGATTGTACTGTAGACAAGCTCACATTTCATACAGAAACAGCAAGCTCACACTACTCTTTAGTATATAATGCAAGAAATTAGGTAGTTCTTGATAGAACATCAATTTTGATTGGGTTTATCTAGACTCTTTAGGTACAAATTGCAGTTTCTTTGATTGGGTTTATCTAGCAAGCTCACACTACTCCTTTGAGTTGAGGTACAAATTGCAGTTTCTTTCCTTATTCTTGCATTAATTCTAGACTCTTTAGGTTTGAGTTGATTTGTTAAAACCAAGTCAATGCTATATTATGACAGGCAAATGAAAGGAGAAGATCTCTAGGGACTTAACCTCAAAGACCTAAACAAATTAGAGGGCATTATTGAAACTGGATTGGCTGCAGTAGTAAAAACAAAGGTAAGGTACTGTGTAGGCCTCTTTTTCAGTTAACTGGTTAGTTGTTATCACAAAAATGTTGCAAACTTTTTCGTTCAATGCACTCTTTCAGGGTGAAAGAATGTGGGAAGAGATCAGCACTCTCAAGAAGAAGGTCATGAAGCTAAACCTTTATGTCCTTTTAATTCAAGTTCTATATTAATATATAGTACTTATGAAGAGATCGCATAAGTTTAAGGTGTTGGGAACTTAAAATACTAATTAATCAACACAAAAAAACTTGAGTGATTCATATAAGTATCGAAGATTTGTGTTATAGGTTGAATGATTAAATATATCCTAACTGTATAACTTCGATATTCAGGAAGCTCAATTGCTGGAAGAGAACACACGCTTGAAACAACAATTTTTGGTAAAAGCATCTACATTTATTTAATTATCTTTGTAGTTTTTTTTTTCTTGCAGCAGAATTACTATATGATCAAACTTGTGAATCCGATTATGGACACAAGTTTTGGTGAAACGGATACTCAATATCACCGGAGCCATCACCATTCATTAACGTTAACAATTAGCAACCTGAGCTCAAGGGATCCTTCTCACAGCAAAAGTTTCAGCAACTCAGATACCTGCCTTAAAATTGGGTAAGAAAATCAATTCGCAACAATCCAAGTGTAGTATGTTTTATAAAAAGAAACAATAAAGGGAGATTTAATTTTAATCTTCTCAACCTATGAGTTTTAAACCCATTTCAGGTTACCTTTTTCTAATTGAATCGAAGAAGAGAAATCGGATGAATTCAAAGATATTCATCATGTGACCCAAGGTATTGGTCGACTGATGTTTGCTTTTATATAATCTCTCATAGATTCTTGTATTTGATGAAAATACAGCCAACATAGTCTAAGATGGACTCTCATAGATTCTTGTATTTGATGAAAATACAGCCAAAATAGTCTAAATATATGTTTTTTAGTATTTGATTTCGATCGTTATTAAACATACCCAAGAGTCCATGATCGCCATTACCGCGAGCAATGATGGCAGATTTATCAGCTGGTGAAAATGGAATCGTAAGCCTTGCATTTGGTGAGTTTTCGTTTCGGGCCATTTACGTATAACTTATTATGTATGTTAATCATGGTGTTCTATGTGGTATATGCTGGGAATTAGAGGTGGAAAGCTTCGCGGGTTGGGTAACTTGTCAAAACGGGCTTACGGGTCAGCTTGACCAATATTCTTTTCTTTGAGTTTTAAAAATTGTTATAGAAGTGTATTATTGTATTATTACTCCAATAATATGTTTTTTTTTTGTGATATATCAGTTTTGGCGGCTGTATGGCTTGTGACCCATTCATTTTTTTAAACTTTACATATTATTATATTCAGGTTTTATCCATATCATTACACACCATTGGCTTATGATGTAGGAATGTGCACAACGAAACATTTAAAAAGTAGCAAAGGTATATCCTTAGAAGGAGGATCATTTTTTTTTGAACAGCATCTCGGTCAGGGCTATACATGGGCAAAGCTCGGTCGAAGTGGGATTCGAACTTGAGCACTCCCGGGCAGGAACCCACACGGTGGTAAACCTTCCCACCTTCATTGCAACCACTGGGCTACAACATCATTGGCAGGAGGATCATTTAAAAACCGACCTCTAAAACATTTAAAAAGTAGCATAGGTATATCCTTAGAAGCTGCTCCGCTTTTAGCTTGTGAAATTCTTTTGTTTTATTTTGTCTTTTGGTCTTCTGGCCAACAATTCTAGGGAAGATCATGTTGAATATGGCTAGTGGTTTTATTGTACTGGGGGAAGAAACAAGGCAAGATACAGAAGAACATTCCTGATGAACCGTTTGCTGTCAAATGTGATGGACTGGCGGTTCATTTTATCTAAAGTGGAACTTCAAAGACTCATTTTCAAGTGGGTCCGATTTTATGATCATATATAACTCCTTTTCTATTTATGAACTTTCTTAAAAAGTTTGGCCTTTATTCGGACATGATCCGTGTCAACTTGAACTGACTCTAGGCTTAGACCAGATCAACGCACTTGATCAATGGTGAATATGAGCTGGCAAATAAAGAGAAACTAAGACTTGAGCAGTTACAAAGACAGGTATGGATTTAGTTTTTTGAAGTTAGGGGTGTGTATAACATTGTCCAAAACGTTAAAACTAACTAGACCAAACTGAACCGGTTAGGCATGGTCTGGTTCTGGCTTTCTCAGTTCATGGCATAATAAAAATTCCATTTTTGTTCCACAGTGGTTCGGTTAAATTAAATAATTTGTTTTTATTTCAATGAAATGACGTGCTAGCAACTGCTTGGTGAAAGCACATATATAAACAAGTCATTATAATATGCACTACAATTAAATTTGTTAAGTTTTACATTACTGAAAAATAATGTAAGAGTATATATGTCATTCGGTTAAGGGCCAAGCACGAGCTTGCCTAACCTCAAACAGTGTTTTAATCCGAGAAAAAGTGAAACCACTGTTTTGGGTTAAAACAGTGTTTTGAAACCACTTTTGGGTTAAAACAGTGTCTGAAACCACTGTTGGGTTAAAACAGTGTTTTAAAAACACTTTTGGGTTAACAGTGTTTGAAACCACTGTTGGGTTAAAACAGTGTTTAAAACCACTATTTTACCCCAAAAGTTGTTTTAAAACACTGTTTTAACAACACTGTTTTAACCCAACAGTGGTATCTGTGCATATATATTAACGAAATTGCAGTTCTTTTATGCTATTTACATAGTAATCTTTAGATTTGCTTAATTCATGTTTTCATTTATAAATTATGCATAAGTGCTCTAATGTGTGGCTTAAGGACAACTTTTTAACAATTTCAGGTATTTTTCATGTTCTTGCAGCCACGGAAGGTGAAGGTGTTGTTCAGATGACATTAGTGGTTATACAAGTTGAAGAGAATAAGAGAGCCAAAGAGAAGAATGGGATGAGTTCTGCTGTGAATGAAGTTACAGATATTAAAGGAGTTACGAATATGAATAAAAAACTTGATGCACGTATCGTGCCGCCTCCGGTTATAGGTTAGGCTACTATCCATTAATGTTGATATATATGCTAATTTCACTTGATCTACCTATGTGTTTATTTTTCCATCTTTTCTTTAACAGACGCCTGGACTCGAATTCCTTGGCCGGGGAAGTGCCTGAGGAGCTAACGAATCTCAAAAGTCTTAGTGAGCTGTAAGTAATGAAAGAATATAAACCAAGTTTCTGTAGTTTTTTTATGCTAATAATTTATTCCTTTTGAGGTATTTGTCAAACAATAACTTGATCCGATCTGTTCCAGATCTCTTAGGAATGAAGATCGAATACAACGTATTAAATTCTGAAGCACTTTAAATGACTTTGAATGCCAATATATATCGAATCCCCGACAATCTAAATGAACCGATAATTACTTACTAATTAATATAATAAAACGTTACTAAAACTACCCGTGTTTTAAATGATATATTATAATCTGTTATAAAGTATTTCATTTCGATCATTATTAAACCTACCCGTGTGTTCACACGGGTCTTACTACTAGTAACTTGAATAGGAGGTAAGTTGTCTACTAAAAGATACATGAGGAACAACGTTCCCCTAATACAATAACTTGAACAGGAGGTAAGTTGTCTACTAAAAGATACAAGGGAAACAATGTTCCCCTAATGAAACTTACTCTCCACGGAACAACCCTTGATGCTAGAGTACAACCAAAATTAGGGTTGTTCATGAGTCGAGCCGAGCTAGGGCAAGCTCGGGCTAGGCTCGATTATAAACCGAGCTGGCTCGGCTCGGCTCGGCTTGGATTTGAAACCGAGCTAGAAATCTTAACTCGGGCTCGGCTTGGTTTTAAACCGAGCTGGCTCGGCTCAGCTCAGCTTGGTTTGGTTCGATTTTAAAAATAAAAATTAATACATAGCTCTTAAATTTCAGTATTCTAAAATATTATTTAATACTTCAAAAGAACATATTCAAAATAAGTTCAACCTAATACATTGTAAGCTAAAATCACGTTCAATAACGCAAAATAAGTTTTATATTTCAAATAAATACAATATTTGTTCATTAGCACGACAATCAACCTTTAAATATGTCATAGATATCAAACTACAAGCCCAAATACATGTAATAATAATCACTTTGTTATAATATATTATATGTATATAAAAGTAAAATATATTATAAGTAAAATAATTCGAGATAAGCCGAGCCGAGCTACCAAGAGAGCCAAACCGAGCCAATTTGGCTCGTCACGAGCCGAGCCGAGCCGAGCTAGGCTCACTTTCTAACCGAGCCGAGCCGGCTTGGCTCACTTTCAAACCGAGCCATATCGAGCGAGCTTTTTCCGAGCTAAATCCCCCGAGCTTCAAGCGAGCTCCGAGCCGCGAGCTTTTTGGACAGCCATAACCAAAAGATACATGTGTGCCACATATATAATTTTCTTTTTATCATTTATATTTCAGTACATGAAGAAAAAGGTTAGCGAGCCCGCTTGACGAGTCATGAGTTGGCTGAACTCGACTTTTCAACTTAATAAAATATGGTAAGTCGAACTGGTTCGTTTAAGTTTGAGTTCAAGCCCGAGCCTAGCCTAACCTAGCTCAGCTCGTTTACAACCTTAATTAAAACTACCGACATATATAACAACGAAAAAAACTGACTAGCCGTGTTAATAAATTAAATAGAAAATTTCCACCAACGTTAGCGTTAATTCATGGTGTAAACAAGCCAAATTGCTCGTAAGCAACTCAAGATAAGCTCTCTAAAAGACTGGAATTTAGTTGCGCTTTAATAAGCTTAAGAGAGAACCATCTAATAATTGAGGTCGAGCTAAGCTTTACACACCAAGTTCAATCTTGCCCGAGAACTTATATAAAGATTTCCGTTATATAAATTAGCAACACATTCTTAAATTGTGTTGTTGTACCCCAAGCATAAGCATGGGGAGTTTTTCAAAAAAAAAATTGTGGTTTTTCACTTTTAACTCAAAAGTTTTCATGTTTTGTATTTTAATGTTTTTAATTTGTTTACTTTAAACCCAAAACTTTTCATTTTTTTGTAATTTAACCCAAAACCTTTTTATTTACAACTTTGGTTCCAACACTTATTATCTTTCGCAAGTTTTTCATTTTACGTTTCGTTCTAAATTTTGCGAGTTAATACGTCGCAACGTGCGTGTGTGGTTCAACGTCTTTGGTCTATTTTTTCACATTTGACAGGTATGTCGCAACGTGTCTATTTCCCCCCTTTGGCAAGTTCGCCACAACGGACGGATCCTACATTGACTTAGTTATTCTTTTCTATGTTATTTTGTGAGCTAACACGGCGCAACGTGCCTGTGTGGTTAAACGTTTTTATGTCTATTTTTCCATTTAACAAGTTCGTCGCAATGTGTGTGTCCTAAATCGACATAGTTATTTTTTATACGTTATATGTTTTAGTCTTATTTCTTCGCATTAACAAGCCGCAACTTCAGTGTTGGTGGTCGCTACCAGCGGTGTGGCATTGATGTTATTTGGCATAGTTTTAGGCTTCCGCCGCAACGCGGGTGTACTTAATTCTAGTTTTATTTATATAGGATGATTACTATATGTAAATTTATACCAAAAACGATAAAATAGTATATATAATGCTAATATATGAAAACTAGTTGATGCCCCGCCCCCGTTGCGGGGCGATGTCCGAATAATGAGCGAGTGTTAGGCAGCTTATTGACACGAAAAACAATTAAATCAAGTCAACCAATTAAAACAAAACACTTTTATAGTTTTGATAAAAAAAAACTAAAATAATGGCAATATTGTAATTTTTAACTGAGGGAAAGTTTTATTTTTTGACTGGGGTAAAATCGTAATTTGCTAGAAGCTAAAGTAATGGCAGTACTGTAAATTTGAACCAGGGGCAAAATTGTAAATTTTCACAGGGGCAAATTCGTAATTTTGAACATGGGGTAACAGCGTAATATAAATTTGAACTAAGGGCACAATCGTAAATTTAAGCTGGAGGCAAAACCACAATTTTATTTTCAACCAAGGGCAAAATTGTAATTTTGAGTTGGGGGCAAAAACATTATTTTATTTTGAACTGGGGGCGAAATCATAATTTTTTAAAAGGGGAAAAATTAGATTTTTGAACAGAGAGCAAAATCGCAATTTTTAGCTGGGGGCAAAAACATAATTTTATTTTGAACTGGGGGCGAAAAGGTAATTCTGAGCTGAGGGCAAAACCACAATTTTATTTTGAATCGAGGGGAAAATCGTAATTTTGAGCTGAGGACAAAAGCGTAATTTTATTTTGAGCTGGGGGCAAAACCATAATTTTAAAGAGGGGCAAAAATGTAATTTTAAAATGGATATAAAATAATAAACTGGTTGGTCCAATGCGGGAGTGCCAGGCAAAGTCGTAATTTTGAACTGAGGGGGAAATCATAATTTTGAGATGGGGAAAGAAACGTAATTTTATTTTGAGCTGGGGACAAAACAGTAATAAAATGTAATTCTAAAATGGATATAAAACAATAAACTGGTTGGTCCAATAGGGGAGTGCCAGGCAGCTGCCTGGCACTATTCCCCCATTTGGTAATGTATATGTTGGAAATGGAAATTATAACTAGACACATATACTAAAATAATTGTAAAAATAAAACAATAAATTATAAACGAGCTAAGTGGAAGTCAAATTTAATATTATAAAGTTAAAATTAATATTATATGTTAATCTTAATTAACCTTAATTTATTACATTTTATCTTAACAATGAATTGTGACCCGTGAATGGTAGGGGCTATTTAGCAACCTCTGAACCAGTAAGAGGTCTAAGCAGGTAAGATGCTCTAAACTAGTAAGTGTTGCTTGGCTAAAGCTCTGAATACCTACGCAAAATGACTATTTTACCCCTCTAAACTATTTTTGTGCTGAATGAAATGTGGTTGGCGGGTGGTGATGGTGGTTGTTGGCGGTGTTGCTGGTGGTTGGCGGTGTTGTTGATGGGTGGTGGTTGGCGGTGACGGGTGGTGGTTGGCGGTGACTGGTGGTAGTAGTGGTTGATGATGGTGGTGGGAGGTGGTGGGGTGGTGGTGGTTGGCGGTGACACGTGGTGTTACACCCCTATATTTACATGTATTACCGGTGGGCCCGGTGGGGAGTACCGTGACGTAGTTGATATCATCATAGTCAAATAATCACAGTTTAATGCACAGCGGAAGTCTAAAATAACAATACAAACCGAATTGAAAGTATAATAAAATATTACACAACGGTTGTAAGTGGATCCACATGCGGATCTAAAACAGAAAGAAAATATTGTTCAACAGACTTTAAGTATTATAAGCTTGCAAGACTCTTTATTTAACACTCAGGAGTTTCCAGCCCATTACGCGTAGTACCTACACTTAGTCTTTTTGAAAAAAAAAACGACAGTTTACACTGGTAAATACAATTAACTGACTCTTTTGAAAAGCATTTATAAAATTGGTTTGGATGCACTAGGCATAAAATCTTTTATAACTTGGGACAATTATTTAAAAATAATCTTGTATACAGATTTATATGTTTGTCGTCCATTCAGGACCGGAATAGAAGAGTCGGTACAAGATTAATAGACACACCACAAGTATAGGCCCACAAGGAGTTTCCTCACGAGTGAGATACCGTTTATACATACGCAACTGTTAGATGTATGCCTACACCCCGTGCTTAAGCCGTGGCCATTTCAAATGAATGAGCCGAGGATTTCCAGGACACGGTCATTAACACCCCAAAGGCTTTGTATCAAACAAAACAGATTAAAACGGGTTATGTAAATTTATTAATCACAATCCGATTAAATGATTTCATACCAGACTGTAACACCTGTGCCTTCACGGCCATCAAACAAATACCGAACCAATGAAATATTATATTTCATACTTGGGAATTGTAAAAATATGTGTATCATTTTGCACATATCAATTCTTGTTCGATTTCAAACTCTAAATCGCTTTCTTGAAGGTTATACGCGCACTAATGCGTAAATATAACCAGTTTAATGCAACAAACACTCCGGAATAGTGAAATAGGTTTAACATACCTAAAATAACCTTTACATAACTTAGATATAAGTTTTGGAAGGTTTGGTGTGGTGAAATCAAAGTTAATTCGCTTACAGGGACTAAACTTGACAAACTGCGAAAGTATGCCAATTTGAACTGTAACAGACATTCCGGAACATGACCATAAGTTAAACATACCATAAAAATCCTTTACATAGCTTAGAAATAGGCTTTGAGGGGTTCGGTGTGCTAAAATAAACTTTTATGTCATTCAGGGACTAAAAGTGTCAAAACGTGCACAAGTTTGCATTTTCGCGCATAACTTACGTTCTGAATACATCTGGACATCCAAAAATTTATGTAAGCATGACTACATTATATTTTAGTGTTCGCCATAAGAAAAATCCATTCGTCGCGTCATTTGGATCGTTTTTCGCGCTTATGCGCATTCCGTCGTAATTAAGCGAACATCGCGTTCGTACGACCAAACGAACCATCATCTGAGATATTTTTGAACATGTTTTGAGTTCCCTATACTTTAACTTCATTTTTGAGCCTTAAAATGAGGTTAACGGGGTTCAAACGCATCAAAAATCGCTTAAAAGGGCTGCAGGGACTAAACCTGTCACTTTGAAACAATTCTGAATCAGATAGGCACTAGCGTAGCGCGAGCCCTAAGGCTCTACCCGTCGCGCTACGTGAGTGAGTGTTCTGACCAGATTCAATGTTTTAATCACAAGTTGCAACTAAATGATCCTTAACCACATGTTTTAAGTTGATGTGTCACAAAGTTAAGGAGCATATGTGGCTCCATAACCTTTGTGACAAGTGTACGCACGAGATTAAGGCACGATAATCGACAAACGATCCTAACGGTGGACCGAATACTATAAATACCCATCCACCCTCAACCCCAAAACCCACAAATCTGATTAAGAAAGCTCTAAGTTGGAACCTTCGTTTCATACCTGAGCTATTTTGATCTGGGTTAGCATTCGGGGACCCTTCGTAAGTATTCTTTCGTTCTTTTCCTTATTTTATTGCTTTTCGAGTCAGAAAGTCAAAATTTGTTTGACTTTCAGCGTTGACCAGTAATGGTCAATGCGAAGTTCGTTTGAACTTCGCAACGTGATTGTAATCACGATGGTCATAGTCCCTTGGGATTATGCCTACTGATTACCACGTTGTTTAGGGTCGTAGGGTAAGCGATCTAATAAATCGCTTATACCTTCGAACTTGACCCAGTTTGGTCGATCATTAGGATCCGACCAAATACATTAGGTGACCCTAGTATAGGGCATAACCTTCCGAGGTTATACCCTATGGTCACATCGTTTAAGTAGTTGTATGATAGGTAGTTTATATGCCTTAGGTAAATTACCAGAATACCCTTTTCATGTATAATTGGTAATTAAGCATATGTAACCTAAACTTTTGTCACATAACGGATTATGTAACATGTTTAGGCATATAACACTTGTCATAGGGCTAGTTAGGCGGTCCGAACGCGTTACACGCGAACGACGCGTTAAAGTAGCATAAGCTACCTAAACGGGTCGTAATGGGTCGTAGGCAGTTATGTTAGGTTTCATTTAGTATGTAGGCTTTGTTAAACCATATCACACGAGTCTCCACACTCGTTTGGTTTACAAACCCTAATGCTACCCAGTCTTCCGATTTAGGTCCGGTTATTTAACATAGTTACCTATATTAGGAGCCGTTTGATTCCGAGATCTCTAGCACTGCTTGGTGGTTATCTTTAGACAACTGAGCAATCTCAAGTGAGTACATAGACCCCTCTTTTACTGTTTTCCAAACTGTTTTGGGGTGGAACACATGTGCCTACTTGTTACTTTCATGCTTTCCTGTTTTCACATCATATACCGACTATGTTTGTTAGTACATTATAGTACATGATTTCATTACTTTTTCTGCTATGTATGTTGACTGATAACATGCTAAGCACATTGATTTACATGACTTTTCTGCTATGTATGTTGACTGATAACATGCTTAGTACATTGTTTTACATGACTTTTCTACTTTGAATGATGACTTTGCATACTTAGTACATTGTTTTATACTGCATCTCTGTTGCATATGTTCCAGTAACATATGGACACATTGTTTTATAGCTCTACCCTGTATGTTTACTCTAGCATACTAGGTACATTATCTTCATAAAACATGCTTACATTTTGGTATGACATTTGGTTTGTTTAAACTATACTATACATTCATTAACACCGATCATGCCGCTCGGTAGTAGGTAGTGGTACCATAGGACTTGACAAATCCCGTTCCGGACATCCCAGGGAAAGGGGATGAAAGGAATGACCGAATCCGAATACATATTCTCTTGATAACTCACTTTTACATAGTTATCCGTCTGTCTCAAGGCTTGGATGTATGAATTTTCACAATACCGCATAAATGTTCATATTCAGTATAGCATGCATATATCTTACAAAACATAACTTTGATTTAAACCAAGTTTTACTTCAATACTTTGTTTTGTACATTTTTACTTATGGTTTAAGTAGTCTAACTTTTACTTACCATACATATCATTTTGGTTATACATTACTTGACTACTCTTGGACTATAGACATCTGACATGGATACTTGACATAGACATTTGACATGGATATTTGACATAGACATTTTGACATGATTTACATCTTGACATGAACATTTTACATTGTTTGGTTTGGTTTGATTAAGTGATTAAGTAACGATGCGTGTGTAATATGATACAAGCATGGTGGATACGCCGCTGGTACTTCCTATATATAAGTGTTTGTATGGTATTACATGTCGTAACGTTATTTGAATCATTTCAGTTTGAGACATAGAACATTTCATACAAATAACATACTTTTCACAAGACATTGATTTATAAACAACTTATCTTATACAAACACATTTTTCTTGGTTATTCACTTAACCTTACATTTATTTATACTTATCATCTGATCTTATCGTTTTTCAAATGATTTAAAAGACAAAGCAAATAACAAGGTTCATGACTAAACATTTTCTCAAACATAAGTCATGAATCTTATTTTCACAAAACCTATGTATCTCACAGGCATTTTTATGCTGACGTACCTATTTTCACATGTGTTTTTCAGGAGCTGTTGCATAAGATAATCAAGACACACATAGACTGACTTGGGCTTTAGTGACAATAAAAGATGCAAGACTAGTTAATTATGTTGTATTTCCTTGTTTGTTAAGACATTGTAACACTTTTAATGAATAAAACGAAACTTCAATTGCCATGGATTTGAAACATTAATTCTGTTACAACACTCCCCGATGTTTCCGCCACGTTTGGTATGTTCTACGTGGTCGGGGTGTGACAGAAAAGATGGTATCAGAGCCAATGGTTATAGGGAATTAGGTTATTAGTAATGCTTTGACCTAGTCTATAACCTTTCTAGGACCCTAACGCGAGTTTACTTGCGTTTAGTCATAAAACAATACCGTCACATATCCTTAGGTGACGACCACAACAAGAACATAAATTTCAAAACCGCTTTAAAAACTAATCATCTGTTCTAGGATGATTGATTACTAGGTTTTGAACCCTCTATTGTAAGATTTTGAACTCTCTGTTATATGGTTTTGAACCCCTTTGAGTTTTCAAAACTCTCGTCAAGGTTTTGGGTTTTTAATAATGTGAACACGTGCAAACTGGAAGGGTGAATGCCTGTATTCTGGGTTTTCTGGCTAGGCAAGCACTTCGTATACATCTCATCAGACGCGAGACCAGTTGTGCTTACCTGGGAATTCTTGGGATGAGTGTTCACTTATAGGCGAGCATGTCTTCGCGATACATTATTTTTGACCCATTTACTTTGATCAGTCACCGTCTCATTTGTTTGCCTTAGGTAACAAACAAATGATCGCAATTTTCATGCGTTATCTTTCTGTTTTGATTGTCCAATAATCTTTCACCTGTTTCTCCCTATGCCTTTCTTTTTCTTCAAGAATGTCTCTTCATCACGATGAAGCTCAGATATCTGAGCAAGCAGCCAAATTCACTCAGCGAATAGGCGAAGTAGTCCTGAAGACTGTTGAATTAGCTACTGCCATGTATCATCTCTAGGATGAAGCCACTCGAGAGTCACCAAGACAGGCAGGACCTAGTCAGGCGACAACACCATTAGCCAATAAACCAATCGAGGAATCAAAGACCATGGATGAACGATCCCCTAAGAAGTCAAAGAAGCGAAAGGCTTCTCAGAACTTCGCCATGGTCGCTCACAATGGTAAAACAGTCCCTAACCAACCAGCTCAACCCCCTACAAGGAAGCCATACAATGGAACTGCACCCTTGTGCAACCAATGTAGCCTTCATCATCATGCTAGTGTGAGGTGCCGCAAATGCCAGATTTGTGGACTTATAGGTCATACAGCAAGGGTTTGCCCAACTGCAGCTGTACCAAATCAAGCTGGCGACAATCCTGCTCAAGCTCGTTTCTCACGAGGATCTTGCTACAACTGTGGCGAGATGGGCCATTTCCAAAGGGATTGCTCAAAGCTTGTTAATGCAAATCCAACCCTTGGATGAGCATTCGGCTGAACAAAGGATGTTGCTGTCTCATGCCTTTGTTCCTTTTGTTTTCGTGTATTGTGAAACAATATGTCTTGTTCATAAATAAAAATCGTTGTTCACAAATTCTGATATACAAGTATAGTTACATGTGTGTATGATTTTCCTATGATACCTACATCAAGGAACTATGTACCTTACAAACTACTCTTGTGATTTCTCTCTTTCAAATGATTGCTCATGATTCCCTCAAAAATTTTAAGTACTCGTTTCACTCTAAGAAACAAAGTACAGAAAATTAAGTGACATTATGAGTAATCGTGCTTTTCGCACATCTGTGCCTTTAAATCCTTGGTTAGATAACTAAGGGTATTTTCAAATCTCATACCCATTACGTTTTGATTTTTCAACATACACAGTACCAGTATTTCAAAACAATCTTCATGATCTCAAAACATTTCATATAGTTTGAAAACAATTTTTCTAGATGCATTGTCTATGTTATTTCAAAAACATTGGCCATGTTATCAAAACCAACCTTTCTAATTTCAAAATATTTCATATAGTCTGAAGACAATATTAACACAATACATTTTCTGATCAAGTGCATGATTTCGAAAAGCATCATTCATGTCTTTCAAAAACCTTATACATAATTTCAAAATTCATCTCGCAAGATTTTTAAAACATTTTTGTAAATATATCTATCTAATACACCTACTTTATGATTTCAAAAGTATTATATATAAGGTTTCAAAAACGTTAAACACATTTTTTTCTTAAAAGAACCCCATGCATAGTTTTCAAAAATATTTTCCTCATACATTGACTTAACCTTCAAAATTCTGCTTCATATGTCGCCTTGACATATCTAGCATCTCAACTTCATAAGCATTTTACTTCATGTTTTGACTTAAGCACATCCCGTGCAAGATTTCAAAACATCTCCAACTTCTAAAATCCATATGGGATCTTTTTATCTCCACAATTAGACCCTTGTGGATAATCATCATTCAAATCAGAGTCCTTAATTGGATTCCTTATGTACCTTAATTCGAACATTTCGGTTCCTTATAATCGAAATCGGATTTTTCTTTTAAAAAAAAATCTTTCTATCTTTATAGATAGATTCTTGATAATGTTTAAAGTACCAAATGAAATCCACGAGATGGATTCCTAGTGTGCTTTAAATACATGTGCTTTGTTAGCAGAACGAACTTCTAGTTAAACAATTTTGTGGTTATGTGACTATGTGTTTATGCATCTTATGTTTTCTTTTATGCATTTTTGTGTTTTTATACTCTGGATAATTCGTTATCCAAATCCTCGTAGAATTTTTTCATATCTTCATATGAGGGATTCGTAGTAGGATATTCAAAAAGGTACTGCTTTAAATCCTTAATGGGCTTCTATGTAATAGTTAAGACCCTTGGATTGATATAGTACTACTCCATGATTCATAAGGGACCCTTTAGTGGTCTAGTCAAAAAGATTGATTCACAATTTGGTTAAAGAATGACATCTAGTGATGTAACTGAACAGACTCCTTGATAGTCTATTTAAATCATTTATTGATTTAGTCTAAAGGACTCTATGGCAGTCTAGTTACACTCATCACAGGATTATTCACTTGGTTTTACACTACACATTATAAAATAGACTGTGCGGACTGTACAAGGAACTACGTAATTATGGAGGCCTACATAATTATGGAATTCAATGCACAGAAACCCAGTAAGATTTATTATGTGTAAGAACCGATAGCGACAACAATAACAAAATGATAACGATGTAATGGAGGTACGGTGGACGCACCAATGACGCTTTATATACTTGTATATAAGTGTCCCTCTTACATTGCAAACATAATGTTATTAAGGTTACTAGAAGTTCAAGAACCCTAACCAATATTGTTTGATCTTTTCAACTTCATGTTTTAAACTCTCACAAGTTTCCTCTAAATAAATTTCGGGACGAAATTTCCTAAAGTAGGGGAGACTGTAACACCTGTGCCTTCACGGCCATCAAACAAATACCGAACCAATGAAATATTATATTTCATACTTGGGAATTGTAAAAATATGTGTATCATTTTGCACATATCAATTCTTGTTCGATTTCAAACTCT
This sequence comes from Helianthus tuberosus, assembly GCA_030545235.1. NCBI lineage: Eukaryota > Viridiplantae > Streptophyta > Magnoliopsida > Asterales > Asteraceae > Helianthus > Helianthus tuberosus. Next base: position 152,794,450 of record CM060451.1, on the reverse strand, counting down.
AAATCTCTTTCTGGAAGGTTATACGCGCACTAATGCGTAAATATAACCAGTTTAATGCAACAAACACTCCGGAATAGTGAAATAGGTTTAACATACCTAAAATAACCTTTACATAACTTAGATATAAGTTTTGGAAGGTTTGGTGTGGTGAAATCAAAGTTAATTCGCTTACAGGGACTAAACTTGACAAACTGCGAAAGTATGCCAATTTGAACTGTAACAGACATTCCGGAACATGACCATAAGTTAAACATACCATAAAAATCCTTTACATAGCTTAGAAATAGGCTTTGAGTGGTTCGGTGTGCTAAAATAAACTTTTATGTCATTCAGGGACTAAAAGTGTCAAAACGTGCACAAGTTTGCATTTTCGCGCATAACTTACGTTCTGAATACATCTGGACATCCAAAAATTTATGTAAGCATGACTACATTATATTTTAGTGTTCGCCATAAGAAAAATCCATTCGTCGCGTCATTTGGATCGTTTTTCGCGCTTATGCGCATTCCGTCGTAATTAAGCGAACATCGCGTTCGTACGACCAAACGAACCATCATCTGAGATATTTTTGAACATGTTTTGAGTTCCCTATACTTTAACTTCATTTTTGAGCCTTAAAATGAGGTTAACGGGGTTCAAACGCATCAAAAATCGCTTAAAAGGGCTGCAGGGACTAAACCTGTCACTTTGAAACAATTCTGAATCAGATAGGCACTAGCGTAGCGCGAGCCCTAAGGCTCTACCCGTCGCGCTACGCGAGTGAGTGTTCTGACCAGATTCAATGTTTTAATCACAAGTTGCAACTAAATGATCCTTAACCACATGTTTTAAGTTGATGTGTCACAAAGTTAAGGAGCATATGTGGCTCCATAACCTTTGTGACAAGTGTACGCACGAGATTAAGGCACGATAATCGACAAACGATCCTAACGGTGGACCGAATACTATAAATACCCATCCACCCTCAACCCCAAAACCCACAAATCTGATTAAGAAAGCTCTAAGTTGGAACCTTCGTTTCATACCTGAGCTATTTTGATCTGGGTTAGCATTCGGGGACCCTTCGTAAGTATTCTTTCGTTCTTTTCCTTATTTTATTGCTTTTCGAGTCAGAAAGTCAAAATTTGTTTGACTTTCAGCGTTGACCAGTAATGGTCAATGCGAAGTTCGTTTGAACTTCGCAACGTGATTGTAATCACGATGGTCATAGTCCCTTGGGATTATGCCTACTGATTACCACGTTGTTTAGGGTCGTAGGGTAAGCGATCTAATAAATCGCTTATACCTTCGAACTCGACCCAGTTTGGTCGATCATTAGGATCCGACCAAATACATTAGGTGACCCTAGTATAGGGCATAACCTTCCGAGGTTATACCCTATGGTCACATCGTTTAAGTAGTTGTATGATAGGTAGTTTATATGCCTTAGGTAAATTACCAGAATACCCTTTTCATGTATAATTGGTAATTAAGCATATGTAACCTAAACTTTTGTCACATAACGGATTATGTAACATGTTTAGGCATATAACACTTGTCATAGGGCTAGTTAGGCGGTCCGAACGCGTTACACGCGAATGACGCGTTAAAGTAGCATAAGCTACCTAAACGGGTCGTAATGGGTCGTAGGCAGTTATGTTAGGTTTCATTTAGTATGTAGGCTTTGTTAAACCATATCACACGAGTCTCCACACTCGTTTGGTTTACAAACCCTAATGCTACCCAGTCTTCCGATTTAGGTCCGGTTATTTAACATAGTTACCTATATTAGGAGCCGTTTGATTCCGAGATCTCTAGCACTGCTTGGTGGTTATCTTTAGACAACTGAGCAATCTCAAGTGAGTACATAGACCCCTCTTTTACTGTTTTCCAAACTGTTTTGGGGTGGAACACATGTGCCTACTTGTTACTTTCATGCTTTCCTGTTTTCACATCATATACCGACTATGTTTGTTAGTACATTATAGTACATGATTTCATTACTTTTTCTGCTATGTATGTTGACTGATAACATGCTAAGCACATTGATTTACATGACTTTTCTGCTATGTATGTTGACTGATAACATGCTTAGTACATTGTTTTACATGACTTTTCTACTTTGAATGATGACTTTGCATACTTAGTACATTGTTTTATACTGCATCTCTGTTGCATATGTTCCAGTAACATATGGACACATTGTTTTATAGCTCTACCCTGTATGTTTACTCTAGCATACTAGGTACATTATCTTCATAAAACATGCTTACATTTTGGTATGACATTTGGTTTGTTTAAACTATACTATACATTCATTAACACCGATCATGCCGCTCGGTAGTAGGTAGTGGTACCATAGGACTTGACAAATCCCGTTCCGGACATCCCAGGGAAAGGGGATGAAAGGAATGACCGAATCCGAATACATATTCTCTTGATAACTCACTTTTACATAGTTATCCGTCTGTCTCAAGGCTTGGATGTATGAATTTTCACAATACCGCATAAATGTTCATATTCAGTATAGCATGCATATATCTTACAAAACATAACTTTGATTTAAACCAAGTTTTACTTCAATACTTTGTTTTGTACATTTTTACTTATGGTTTAAGTAGTCTAACTTTTACTTACCATACATATCATTTTGGTTATACATTACTTGACTACTCTTGGACTATAGACATCTGACATGGATACTTGACATAGACATTTGACATGGATATTTGACATAGACATTTTGACATGATTTACATCTTGACATGAACATTTTACATTGTTTGGTTTGGTTTGATTAAGTGATTAAGTAACGATGCGTGTGTAATATGATACAAGCATGGTGGATACGCCGCTGGTACTTCCTATATATAAGTGTTTGTATGGTATTACATGTCGTAACGTTATTTGAATCATTTCAGTTTGAGACATAGAACATTTCATACAAATAACATACTTTTCACAAGACATTGATTTATAAACAACTTATCTTATACAAACACATTTTTCTTGGTTATTCACTTAACCTTACATTTATTTATACTTATCATCTGATCTTATCGTTTTTCAAATGATTTAAAAGACAAAGCAAATAACAAGGTTCATGACTAAACATTTTCTCAAACATAAGTCATGAATCTTATTTTCACAAAACCTATGTATCTCACAGGCATTTTTATGCTGATGTACCTATTTTCACATGTGTTTTTCAGGAGCTGTTGCATAAGATAATCAAGACACACATAGACAGACTTGGGCTTTAGTGACAATAAAAGATGCAAGACTAGTTAATTATGTTGTATTTCCTTGTTTGATAAGACATTGTAACACTTTTAATGAATAAAACGAAACTTCAATTGCCATGGATTTGAAACATTAATTCTGTTACAACACTCCCCGATGTTTCCGCCACGTTTGGTATGTTCTACGTGGTCGGGGTGTGACACAGACCAAGCGGTATTATTATAGTACCGTATCCCAAGCCCGTATAACGGAAAATAAGTTAAAAGTATTTACCTGAGCTAAAAGTATTTTATTCTCAGTCGTAATTTCAAATCAGCAAGTACAAATCTCTTTTACTGGGCTCCTAATTTGGAATGAAGGTTTTAATAACCTATTAGATTCCTAACGGGTCTTATTTAAGTTTAAACTTAGACCGGTTAGTTTTAATGAAAGGTGTTGGACCGTTCTCCGACCTTAAACCGTCAGTTAAGGCAGTTCATCTTTGTGTACGAAGGCGGAATCAACGTAAACAAAGTCATAACAGCTATTATCCTTTTAATCTTTCTTTTCTGATTGATTTGAGTGCTTGTACAATGTTTTCTGATACAAATCCGACAGCACTTCGTGTTTCATACAATGACCTCTCTCTCTGACAAAACTATCAAATGAACACACACATAACCTATTTATAGACTTGAGATTTCGCTTGAGATTACTTGAAGCGAAATCATTAGATGTTGATTTCGCTTGAACTGATTTCAAGCGAAATCTTCAAGTTAAACATTACAAACCCTAATTTAACCCTATTGTGTGATCATTCAAACAGTTCTAGACACAAGACTTGATTATGACGTAATCAGCAGACATTTAGTGCACCAACAGACTCCCCCTTGGATGTTGATGAAGTCTTTGGCTTCAAGTCTTTGTCTTTATCATTCTTCAAACATTGTAAAAACTTTCCTCAATCTTTATCTTCAATCTTCAAACTTTAAACTTCAATCTTCCCTTTGACCGTTGATCCAGACTCCCCCTTTCACAGACTCCCCCTCTCAATATGCTAGAATCTGAGAAATCTGGTTCAAGCTTTGACAATCAGCTTCCGTTGGGAATAATAAAGTCCAAACCTGTTACTCAACCAACAAACATTACAATTCTATCTTTTCAACAATAAAACAAACTTAATCAGTTTTAATAATCCACTCAAGTATTCAGGTCCAAGTTAATGACCCTGATCACTTGATTAATCTACCAAGTCCAAATTAATGACCTTGGTTGATCTTTTGACGAATCAATATTGATTTTAAAACAACAATTTCAAACATTTTCTGAAAATAACAAGTATCAAGTTAATGAACTTGTTTTTGACTTTACAAACAATCAAACTTCATCAAAGTAAGCTCTCCTCATTCTTCAGTCCAGAATCTCCTGCATTTGCTTCAAACGTCTGAGAATCCAACAATCAACTCTCCACCTTGGTTCGTCGGAAAATAAAGCAGAAATAAAATCTTTTTGGATTTTATCAAAGTGATCTAAACTAAGAAATGAAATACAGAAAACTTAAATTGCAGAAAGTAAACAAAGTAAACTATTTACAAACATATTTTTGATGAGCGTGTTAGGGAATCATATCAGCTATTCAGACAAATCACAAGTACCGTTAAGCTACATTTCATACTCAGACTTAAATAATTCACCTCGATTGTCGATATACTGATCCATCTTAAATTCTCACACAAAGTTCAATTTACTCAGGATACGATTTAGATGAATTAAGAACTTAGCTCATTCATGTGTCCCACCTCTTGAATATACTCCCGTATCCAGAATCTCAATAATCAGTCTTACAGGTGAAAATACTACAATGATATCTGTATATAAATTAGGTATGCGAGGGCCGAGGGATCTTAGATCGATACTTCCGTATACGCAGAGAGATATCAGCTTCGACTTTAAGGTATGTCCCCTTTAGAGGATCTTTTTGCTTACAACAGCAGCATTTATCAATTTTATTGTTTCAGCATGCTGAGGGTTTAATGCTGTGTTTCAAGCATTGCAGCAAGTATTATCCAAGGACTAGGTCAGAACCACCGTTCAGCAGAAGTCCCGGAATAATACCCCAGACATCATTGAGTATAAAGACCTAGTATATCAGATTACTAGACCTTTCAAACGAGATTTCAGGGGTTACCTATATATCCTAGTAGTGTTCCCCACGAATTCACAAGTTTGAATTTTAGGTTTATATCCCGAATAAATCTACTAAATGTGCGAAAACCTATCGACACATCATCAGTGAGACTGTTTAACTCAATTAAACTTTACAAATCTTTAGCATACTGTAATCGTCTAGCTGATGTACTATCATTTTCCCTATATACACAAGCTCTTTTTCAGATTTTATCATGTTTTTGTAGTTTTGCATTTTTTTTACTGTTTTTGTATTTTCTGAAAACATAACTATGTACAAACAATCTACTCCCCCTAAATACCAAAACAAGTAAAAATTCGACAAACAATTGCAGATTGTTTCTCGTCTTCATCCGCAACAGTACTCTCATCAACGCCCACAATTCCATCCGACACTGAAAGAAGACCGATTTTTATCAAAAGCTTTAGTATGTAAATCAGCTTTCTGTTCGTCAGTGTGGATTTTCTCAATTCGTATCAACTTTTTCTCAAAGCAATCACGAATAAAGTGATGACGAATTTCTATGTGTTTAGTTTTAGCGTGATGTACTGGATTCTTTGTTATATTTATAGCGGCCTCATTATCAACAAAAAGAGGTGTGTTAAGAAACTGCAAACCGTAGTCGCGCATCTGTTGCTGTATCCACAAGATCTGAGAGCAGCAACTGCTAGTAGAAACATACTCCGCTTCACAAGTAGATAACGCCACATACGTTTGTTTCTTACACTGCCAGGTAACCAATCTAGGACCAAAGAACTGGCATCCTGCAGTTGTTGATTTTGAATTGACTTTGCAGCATCCGAAATCCGAATCGGAATACCCTTCGAGCGTAAAGTCGCCTTTCCTAGGATACCACAACCCCAATGAAGGAGTTCCTTTCAGGTAGCGCAATATCCTCTTCACAATAATCAAATGCGATGCTCTCGGGTTAGACTGAAATCTTGCTGCGGGGCACGTTGGGTACATAATATCAGGACGTGAAGCATTTAGATACATTAAAGAACCTATCATGGAACGGTAAAATGTTTCATCAGCCCTGTCTCCGGTGAGATCTGGGTGAATCCCATGATTTGTTGCAAGTGGAGTAGCAGCTGGAGTAGAACTTGACATCCCAAATTTCTCTAAAATATCATGAACATACTTTGACTGATGAATGAAAATTCCCTCAGGAAGTTGTTCAACTTGTAATCCTAGAAAGAATTTCATCTCCCCCATTGATGACATTTCAAACTTTTGCTTCATCACTGATTCAAAATCTTTGCATAGATTTTCATTTGTTGACCCAAAGATTATATCATCCACATAAATCTGAACTATCAGAAGATGACCTTCAACCTCTTTAGTGAAGAGAGTGGCATCCACTTTTCCACGAATGAACTTGTTGGCTAGTAGGTGTTGAGACAAAGTCTCGTACCAAGCTCTCGGGGCCTGATGTAAACCATACAGCGCTTTATCCAATAAGTAGACCTTGTGTTTGTGGATTGGATCGGTGAAGCCCGGTGGCTGACCGACATAAACCTCCTCTTTTACCTTCCCATAAAGAAACGCCGATTTAACATCCAACTGATAAACTTTAAAGTTCTTCCAAGACGCAAATGCTAGGAAAATTCTGATTGCCTCTAGTCATGCTACAGGAGCATAGACTTCGGTAAAATCAATCCCCTCCTGTTGACTAAATCCCTGAACAACGAGTCGAGCTTTGTTCCTTACAACAACTCCTCTATCGTCCCTCTTGCACTTGAACACCCACTTGGTGTTAATTTTTCTCTGACCATCCGGCAAATCAACTAACTTCCACACTCCCAATTTCTCGAATTGACTAAGTTCCTCCTGCATTGCATTGACCCAAGAGTCTTCTGTAAGCGCCTCTTTGTAAGTTCTTGGCTCAACCTGCGAGATAAAACAACTTAATGAGAATTCAGTTTGCAAAGGAGCAACTTTTGTATAAAAACATGTAAGCCCTTTATCAATCTGATTTCGAGTGCGAACGCCTGTCTGCAATTCTCCTATGATCAACTCCTCTGGATGATATGAAAAAGTTCGCGGCATCACTTCACTTGGAACATCTACATTTCCCTCCAGATTAGTAACATTCTGCTCTGCATCTTGTTCACCAACTTGGTTTGTTTGTCTTGAAATCTGAATTTGCTCCTCCTCAGAATCTGAATCTGAATCACCATGATCAAATACTGGCATATTTTCAGCTTCTAGATTATCATTCTGAGCCGACTGATTATCCTGAGCAACTTCATTCTGTTGGACATCATCATGTTCACCAGCATTACTTGGACCTGCTTCATCTTCATTTGAAGTTTCCCGTGGTCTCCTAGAATACTCATCTGAGAACCTTAGCTGCGACTCATATTCACGCAAAATATCCAACTCATCAAAAAAATCTTCATCATCCTCTGATTCTTCTCTCATGTCAAACGAATCCCAAAGTTTGTCATAATGATAAAGCCATGAATCACCAGGATTCTGCGGCGGCATAGTATAACCTTGACATTCAACATTTGCAGCTTCAATAATCCGCTTCTCACTTGGAACGAAGACACGTCGCATCGGATTTGCATAACCAACAAATATACCCTCAATGCTCTTCGGACCAAACTTTCCATGAGGCTCTATAACCGTACAGGGTGACCCAAACGGTTCTAGATACTTCAAATTTGGTTTGCGATTATTGATTAGCTCAAAGCATGTTTTGTTGAACTTCTTGACAGTGAGAACCCTGTTGAGCGTATAGCATGCGGCAGAAACAGCTTCAGCCCAAAAATTTATCGGTAACTTTGAATCTGCGAGCATAGTTCTGGCCGTCTCGATTAGTGTCCGGTTTTTGCGTTCTGCGACTCCATTCTGCTGTGGAGTGTACGAAGCACTAAACTCATGCAATATACCTCTTTCATCACAAAATTCTTCCATCTTGCTGTTCTTGAATTCAGTACCATTATCACTTCTAATTCTCTTGATACGCCTTTGGTACAAATTTTCAATCTTCCTGAACAGCCCCATCAAACTGTCAAATGTTTCATCTTTCGTCTTCAAGAAAGAAACCCACGAAAATCTGGAATAATCATCAGTAACAACCAAACAATAGTAATCTCCTGTAATACTTTTGACATTCACAGGACCAAACAAATCCATGTGAAGTCTTTCTAACGGTCTCGAAACTGAATTGACTTGCTTTGTAGAGTGTGACTTTTTGTTTTGCTTGCCTTTGATGCAGCTAATGCACTCCCCTTCCAGATGAAAACCTTTGATATTAACTCCCAATACCAAATCATTGTGCACCAAGTGATTCATCTTCCTAAGATGTATATGCCCCAACTTTCGGTGCCACAATCTTGATTCTTTCTCAGTTGCTCTAGACACAAAACAATGTGCTTTCCCAGTAGTTGTAGTTGCTACAGACATATCTAACACATATAAATCATTCACTCTAGGTGCCCTCATGATAATCCATTCTTCAGGGATAACAAAACCTGGTTTCAAGATCAAACATTCTTTATCAGTGAAGTGAGTAGTATACATATTGTCACAAATCTGCGAGATACTAAGCAAATTGTTTTCCAGCTCAGTGATGTAGTAAACTCGTTCAAAAGTCACAATCCCATTGGATAACGTTCCTTCACCAACAATTCGACCACCTTCATGACCTGCAAATCCCACATAACCACCATTGATATTCTTCACATCATACAGTAATGCAGTTTTTCCTGTCATATGTCGAGATGCGCCACTATCCATGATCCATCTTGAAATGGCTCTTGGAAGATCCTGCACATAACAAATTAATTTTAAAACATTTCAATAATGATGTCGATTCATGCTTCGCGATCCAGGAAGCTCCGGCAATTCAAACTGCTTATTCGAACATGGTGTCCACCCAAGCCTCATCAGCCTTAGGTGTAACCTTGACTCTAGCAATTTGAATTTTGAAATTTTCAGCCTTCAAAGGTGGAAAATTTGCATCATAATCAACCGAAATTGATTCTTCAGCCTTTTTCACTTCAGAAGTTGAAATTTTCATTTCAGTTTTTGGTTTCCAAATTTGTTGAGATAATGCAACCTGTTTATAAAACTTGTCGTTTTTAGTTACCACTTTCTTTACAGGTTCATTTTTAACTTTGATGTTGTTATGTTTCACACCCTTTTTCTCAACAACGATTGGTGCTTCACCCTTCACATCAACTTTCTTTTGTTGAATCTTCACAGTTTCAGTCTTAGGCTTCACATTGGTACACTTTCGTGCAATGTGACCAACTTTGTTACATCTAAAACATGTTCGAGTATCAACACCTAGACTTGTACCTTCAGACTGATAATGTGAAGCTCTTTTCTCAAAGAACTCTTTATTTGATTTTGAAAAAAATTCATTTTCCTCATCAGAAAGTGAACTTGAACTGTTCACAAACACCTTCTTTTCAGCAAACCTTTTGTTTTGAAAACTCTTCTTCTGATAATTATTACCACCCCGATAACCACCTGACCAATTGTTTCGATTGTTATTATAAAAACGTGGTGGCAAAACAGGCTTTTTGTAGTAAGCTTTGTCTTTCTCGAAATTCATTTGCCTTTTTGTTTGTTTCAAACTGTTCACTTCTGACAACTCAACTTCAACTAACTTGAAAACATTTGTCAACTTTTTCACATTAACATTCTCAATTGGAAACTCAGAATCCGAATACAACTTATCAGATCCAGCCATCTTGTACATCACAAGGCCCGGTTCATCACTTAAGTTGTTTTTGGACTTTGGTTTCTGAATGTATTTGTCCAAGAAACACCCATCATCTTCAGCTGAATCACTATTCAAAACACTTTCAGCTGTGCTCTTAACAATCTCTGTCTGAACACTATCATCAGATGATGTAAAAGTAACATCAATGTTCTCCGGAAGTTTAACTTCTTTTTCTTCTTCAATTTCAACCAACCCAGATTGCTTTTTCGTGTAGTTATCAAGAACAGGTGGTGGAACTTGATGAAACCCCACCCCAGTTCCATCACAATACACATCTTCGCCCGCTTTGTCTTTCCCTATGGGTTTGGGAATAATGTGTTGCAAAACAAAGCTTGCGGAGCTGTAACTGTTAAGCTTCAACTGGATTCGCTCATTTTCGATAACAGCCTCTTGAACTTTAAGTTTCAATTTAGCGATTTCATCCAGTTGTTGGTTAATTGATTCTTCTTTGACTCTAAGCACTGCTTTTAAATGTTCATTTTCTTTAAAAGTTTTACCATTTCGATCATCACAATCTTTCATTGTGCTTTTGAGTTTTTCAAAATTTTCAGAAATCTGACGGTTTTCAAGAATCAACTTTTCATTTTCATTTTTAACTTTATCATGATCAATTTTATTATTTTCACTTTGTTTAGTTAATTCTCTTATCCGTTCAGTTGAAGCTTTAACTGTTTTGTCACGATCAAGAATCTGATTCTCAACGCTTCTGACCTTAGCTGTCAGATCATCAACTTTCTTCCCGTTGAGATACGTGACTGTGCTACAAAATTTGCACTCTTTGTTGCTATTTTTGCAATCAGCATTTCCATTGATTTTCTTACCTGACACATTTGTTGACACATCTGAACTGACCTGGCTTTTTGACTCAGACACGGAGTTAGAGTCTACCTCAAGTGCCTTAGCAGCTAGCACTTTGTCAGCCATTCTTCCAAGATTTTCAGCAGTCAACTCTTGCGTTGTGTCAATAACTCCAGTATCAACTTTCTTTGCTTTCTCAATCTCTTCTTTCTCCTTTCTCTCTTTCTCTTCTTTTTCTTTCTTCGCTTCCTCTTTCATTTTCTCGGTTGGAGTTCCCCACCATTTGTGTTGCCAATACTCATCATCTTCTTTGTATTGCTGGATTATGGCTTCAATATCAAGTGTACTATCATCAATTGCAATATTTCCATACTCATCAAGATAGCACTCTCTATCTGGATCCCATCTATTTGCTCTTCTCGCTTCGAGATAGATACGAGAAATTCTAATGATTTTGTTTTCAGCTATCATTTTTCTGTATCTATACTTTTGCTCTTCAGTTCAATCGTCTTTCCATGGAATAGGTTCATCGTTTTTTGCCATGAATGCGTAACGAATCGCATCCTCTTCTGGTAGAACCTCTTGGCTCCAATCATAACCCTCATCATCATAAATCACCGCAAGAGCTCTAGATTTCTCTCTGTTGTCTTCAACCTGCTTCAATCTAGGCGGCTCGGATTTATTCTGATGATAGATTGCCTTCTTGTAGTAATCATCTCTGAAAGGATTCTCCGATTCATCAGCATAAGCGTTTCGGCATTCTCGTTTGAAGTGACCCTTCTGCTTACACTTGAAACAAGTCACCTTCGATTTATCGAACCCCAACTTAGTAGATGCACCACCAATTGTCTTTCTTCCGGTAATTTCCATGAATCTTTGTGCACGACGAACAGCACTTGCCATAGCCCAACGAATATCGATCAGTTCCATTTCCTCCGGATCAATCTGATCGTAATCTTCTTTCGTCAGATTTGTGTTGCCTATCTTCCCAGCTACTAACCCTTCATACGATTCAACACTGATGCTAGGAAAATCATCTGCTGCTTGGCCGATACTTCATCAAAGTTCTGAGCATTCTTCAAGTCTATTGCGATGTTGCATTGAAAACGATTTTTTGCATCAAAATGACTTCCAGAAGATGAAGATCCACTGTGATAACCACTGTGACTTCCACTGCTTTGACCACTTTGACTTTCTTTGCCAGTTGTAGATACATTTTTAGCAGAAAACGCAGTCTTTGGAGAATTTGCTTTTGGCATCATACTCTTTGGATAATACAAATCCAAATTCTGCTGGTAAGATGAGTGATTGACTTTGTACGTCTTCTTCAACTCCAACTCATGACTTTCGAGTTTCTCAATCAGCAAATCTAATGTCAATTTCTCTGGTTCTTTGATGGTATTCTTCAGCATCAGCGCATAATATCTCCAATCCATCTCATCAGGTAACGAATCGAACAATTTGTCGATAAGATCTTCTTCAGGAATGTCGATATCATGTCTTACTAATTCCAGCTTCAGATGACCGAACCTTTCTATCATTTTACAAACTGACTCGTTCTTTAGACATCCAAACAGATCAAACTCTTTTCTAAGAAGTTTCTTTTTGTTTTTCACGATTTCAGTACTTCCTAAACATTTCTTTTCTAAATTTTCCCAAAGATCTTTTGCATTTGAATAATTGATCAATGAAATTATGTCTTCTCGGACGGATTGAAATAACAATGCCACACACTTTTGTTCAGCTACAAACGAATCAATCTCCTCAGCTGTTCTTAAAGTTTCACCATTTTTATTTCCATTTGCATAACCGTTTTTCAAACTCTTCCAGCTAGGAAATGCGAATGCCATCAACCAGTCCTCAAACTATCTTGACCACCGACTGTATTCTTCAATAGCCATAAGCTTTGGAGGTTTATTGAACGTTCCGAAAGCACTTTCCGACTCCCAAGCTTCCTTTTTCTTCTCTTTTGGCGGGTTATCATTCACATTGCTTGACGAAGTATTATCGTTTCCGGAATCTCCAGCAAACGCGTACATATCGCTAAACGGGTTCATGAAAAGATCATCCATCGTGAATGTTCCTGCAAAATCAGCAAACACTTAGAAAATTTTTTAAGTTTTGAAAATTCAGCAAGTTCAAGCGAAATCCTTGAAGTATAATCAGCTTCAAGCGAAATCAACTCTATATAACTGTTCAAGCGAAAACCTCAAACAATTCTGATTCAAGCGAAATTCAAGAATAAATCTGATTCAAGCGAAAACACATAACACAATTTCGCTTCAACTAATTTCAAGCGAAATCTGAAACCAGCTTTGATTCAAGCGAAATCTACTAACAGATCTGATTCAAGCGAAAACCACAAGATCAGTTTCGCTTCAACCTATTTCAAGCGAAATAGTCCAACTTCAAGCCAATTTTTCTGATTTGAAGCGAAATCAAGTATTAACTTCGAACCAACTCAAGCGAAATCCTGTTTTAGGTCATTTTTAACAAGTTTTAATCTGAATTTTAGTCCGAATCTTTGTAGGCTTTGTTAAAACTACGTTTTACACGATATACTCGAAAATCAGACCATTTCGACCGTTGAAACTCGTTCAGATCAGAAAAATATAAAAAGAAATGAGTAGAAAGAAGAGAATCCGCTGCTATGGTATGAACTCCTCGTCCTGAGCTCTGATACCACTTGTTGGACCGTTCTACGACCTTAAACCGTCAGTTAAGGCAGTTCATCTTTGTGTACGAAGGCGGAATCAACGTAAACAAAGTCATAACAGCTTTTATCCTTTTAATCTTTCTTTTCTGATTGATTTGAGTGCTTGTACAATGTTTTCTGATACAAATCCGACAGCACTTCGTGTTTCAAGCGAAATCAAATGAACACACACATAACCTATTTATAGACTTGAGATTTCTCTTGAGATTACTTGAAGCGAAATCATTAGATGTTGATTTCGCTTGAACTGATTTCAAGCGAAATCTTCAAGTTAAACATTACAAACCCTAATTTAACCCTATTGTGTGATCATTCAAACAGTTCTAGACACAAGACTTGATTATGACGTAATCAGCAGACATTTAGTGCACCAACAAAAGGTTTACGGTTCAAAACGCAAGATTAAGCGAAGACCAGATTAGAATGTGTTTTAGACCCAACAAGTAGGAAGACTTGTATAAATTGGGAAAACTAAACACATTCTGGATTTTGAAGTAAAAATGATAAGGTTTAACACGTTTCGGCTAATTTATGTAAACTAGTTACATAAACCTTACCGAACACGTATATGCATAACAGGTAACCAAATGAGTCATGTACAAGTTCCATAAGTTATTATGCTTAAATTATGTTTGTGATATCAGTAAGATATCTTCCATTATGTCCAAAACGAATTTAAAACCAATTTAAGCCTCGTAGGGGTATTTTTGTGACATCTGTGCTTGTGTAATCTTTTTACAAACTCTGAACAATTCAATATTAATAAAAAAATGTATTTTGATCCCAATATTTGTTATTTATGTTTGACATTTTGCACGTTTTGATTTTTGTTCGATTTTAAACTCTATATCGCTTTCTGGAAAGTTATACGCAAACTGATGCATAAACGTAATCAGTTTAACGCGACAAACACTTCGGGACAGAAACATAATCTTAACATACCTTAAGTAACCTTTACATAACTTAGAAATAAGTTTTGAAGGCATTGGTATGGCAAAAACAAGTTTATTCGCTCGTAGGGACTATTTGCGTCAAACTGCAAAAGTCTGCCGTTTCGTAAGGCAACGTACAGTCCAGAACATGATCATAATTAAACATACCATATATAACCTAAACATAGCTTAGAAATAAGCTTTGATAGGTTCGGTGTGCGAAAACATGCTTATATGATCTTACAGGGACTAAAAGTGTCAAAAATGGCGTAAGTTTGCATTTTCGCGCATATCTTACGTTCTGACCACATCTGGACATCCAAAATTTTTGTACACACTAAAATATTTTTATTTTAGTGATCGGCATGCAAAAATACCGCTCGTCGCTTAATATGGTTCGTTTTCGCGTCCGTTTGAGTTTCGTCGTAATTTAACGAGTAACGCGACCGTACGACCAAACTAGCCGATATCCGAGAGTTTTCCAAACATATTTTGAGTCCTCTAAACTTTATTGACCTTGTAGAGCCTTGAAAATGGCTTAACGGGTGTCAAAAGTGCCTAAAATGGACTCAAACACATGCAGGGACCAAAGCTGTCAAAACAGAAACTGTTGGCTGATCTGCTGAGTTTACACGGGCCGCGTAAGCCCATCCCTCAGCTTACGCGGGCCGCGTGAAAGTTCCTAGCGACAGAAAATGTGTTTTTAGCTGTTCTTTGATCTTTGAGGGCCTTTCTTGCAATTCCTTTGTGTAATCACCAAGTTAACACTTCTCCAAGCATTTCTAGTTGTCCATTAACACTTGTAGGGCTGTGATTTAATGCTTGGCAATCACACAAACACTTGTGATGATCTTGTGAGTTCACTACAAGTATAAATAGCCTTGATATGCTCTCATTTCACTCACACTTGATCTAAATTCTCTAAGTTGGGGTTTTTATAACTTCATACCTGAGAATTATAAGATCAAGTTCAAGCAAGGACCTTTTGTAAGCATTCCTTAATTCTTTTATTGCTTTCTAGCTTAAAAAGTCAAACAGTGTTTGACTTTCAGTTTGACTAGTCAATGGTCAACACAAAGTTCGTTTGAACTTTGTAACATGATTGTAATCACGATGGTTATAATCCTTAGCGATTATACCTACTGATTACCACGTTAACTAGGTGTAGTGACGAGTCAAAGTTTCGGTCAAAAAGTGTTTTGCACGCATTTTGCAATGGAACTACTTTTAGGTATCAAAACACCTTGTTTTGATACCAAATCAGTTTTCTAAGTTAGTTAAACATGTTTTGACATGTTTAACTCGTCGCTATTAGTTTAGTGCTTGTTTAGGGTCGTAAGTTAAGCGGTCTAAACAACCGCTAAGACTTTCGAACCCGACCCGTTTGGTCGATCTTTAGGATCCGACCAAGCATGTTTAGTGATCATAGTTACCTAGGGAATAACCTCTGAGGTTATACCTTATGATCACATAGGATTGGTTAGCTATTCGTTAAGTAGTGTACATGCCTATAGGAAATGACCAAAATGCCCTTTTGAAATATAAAACCATATTGTGCATATGTGAACATATTTTTGACATCTAATATGATTTAGTAACATGGTAGGGTATAATTGGGCATGTAAGACTTGACATAGCTTATAGATAACCGTCCGACCATAGTTTTGCGCTACCGACGCGTTATAGTAGCTTAAACTACCATAACGGGTCGAAACGGGTCAAGAGCACTTAGGTAGACTTCTAAATCAGAATGTTAGCTCTAATAAATCATATCATATGAGTTCAATTACTCATTTGATTTATAGAACATCATTCTATCCCATCTCCCGGTTTAGGATCCGATTATTAACATAGTTACATATACTAGGTGCCTTGTTGATTCCGTGATACTTGGAGCTTAAATTGGTCTTATTCCCAAGACTAATAAGCAATCCCAAGTGAGTACATAGTTCCCCTCTTTTACCGTTTTCAAATACTTTGGGGTGATACACATGTGCATACTTGTTACTTTCATGCTTTCTTTGCTTTTATGACATAATCATGCTAGTTTCATCTAGTACACATATAGTACATGTTTTCAATCATGTTTTGCTATGTATGTTAAGCATGCTAGCACATTGTTTTACATGAACATTTCTACTATGTATGTTTACTTAGCATACTTAGTACATGGTTTTCACATGCTTACATTGGTTATGACATTTGGTGTGTTTAATCGGAACAATAATACATTCATTAACATTAGCTACGCCGCTCGATAGTATGTAATGGTACCATAGGAATTGACAACTCCCGTTTCCGAATTCCTAGGTTTGTTTGGAAGTTGGGAATGACAGAATCCGATATACATAACTTAGATGAACCTTTAATTTGTTTAAAGGTTTGTCGCCACAGTCGCAAGGCTTGAATGTATGTGAATAAACAATACTGCATAAATGTTTGTAATCATAAAGCATTGTTTTCTGCAAAACATAACATTTGATTTAAACTTGGGTTTATTCGAAAGCATTGTTTTGTACATTTTCCTACGGGGTTGATTAACTACTAGTTATTCACCGTACATAACATTGATTATCACATTAACATTTTCACTTAGTTAAGTAGATACTTTCTACTTGCTATGCATTACATTTGTTTATACATGATACCCTTCACAAATGACATTGTACATGGTTTATACATAAACATTTTAACATTTAACAAGACATTTTGGTCGGTTATTGATAAATGACTTATGTAACGGGGCTATGTGTTATATGATAAAAGCATGGTGGATACGCCGCTGGTACTTCCTATATATAAGTGCTTTTATTGTATTATACATTGTTCCGTTATCTAAGCCACTTGACAAAGACATGAAACATTTTTCACAAAGACACAACATTTTTATACAAAGTACACATTTTATACAAATTCACTTTTACTTTGTTATTCATTTAACTATGCATATTTCTTTCATATCATTTGATTTTCATATCAATTTTCACATGATTTCATAAAAGAAAACATTTTACAAGGTTCATGACTACTTTCTGTTAAACCCTTCTTTAAACTACAAGTCATGAATCTTGCATAAACAAAACCTATGTATCTCACAGGCATTTTTATGCTGACGTACATATTTTCGCATGTGTTTCAGGTGCTAATGCATGATGATGCTTGTGCTACACTTAGGCGGACTTGGGCCTTAGTGACTTAAAAGACAATTATTATGTTATGTTTTATTTAAGTCCCAAGACAATGTAAACTTTAATTCTAATAATACAAAACTTTAATTACCATGGTTGTTGAAACAATAATTCTATCGCATCACTCCCCGACGTTTCCGTCGCGGTTTGTTGTTTTACGCGGTCGGGGTGTGACAGAAGAGTTGGTATCAGAGCCAATGGTTATAGGGAATTTGTTTATTAGTAATGCTTTGACCTAGACTATAACTTTCTAGGACCCTAACACAAGTTTACTTGTGTTTAGGTCTTAAAACACTACACGTCACCTATCCTTAGGTGATTACCAAAACATGAACACAATTTTCCAAAATGATTTTGAAATCAATCATCTATCCTTAGATGATTTCTTTTGGCCGTGTGCCTTCCAAATTTTCAAAATCTCGTCAAAGTTTGAGTCTAAATAATGTGAACACGTGCAAACTGGAAGAGTGAATGCCTGTACCCTGAGTTTTCTGTCTAAGGCTAGAGTGTTTGTATAAATCCGCAGTATCGGACCAGTCACTCTTACCTGGGAACTCTTGGGGTGAGTGTTCACTTATAGGCGAGCATGTCTTCGGCAATACATTATTATGACCTATTTACTTTGATTTGTCACTGTGTGTCGACTGTTTTTTACGAGGTAATAAACAAATAACCACCATCCTTTCATTTTGTCGATTTTATTGCTACCTCATTTCTTTCATCACATCATCTCACTCGTTTTCTCTCATGTTTCCTCTTTTAGAATGCCTCCTCGACGTAACGTTCAGCAACCTGATGCCGAACTGGCAGCTATTATAGCACAGCAGATGGCTGCTATGCTACCTAATCTCATCACTCAAATAAACCAAGCCAACAATAACAATAATGCACCTGTTCCTTGCAATTTCAAAAGTTTTAACTCGGCCTAACCGCTCAAGTTTAGTGGTTCTGAAGGGGCAACTGGGCTCCTACAGTGGTTTGAGAGTCTTAAGAGCACATTTCGCCATGTTCAGTGTCCTAACAACCGTAAGGTCGAGTTTGCTTCGAGTGTATTCCAAAAGAGGGCTCTTACCTGGTGGAATGGGGTTATGAGAGACCGAGGTGCTGATGTTGCTTTGGGTCAGACTTGGGAGGAACTTAGAGCTCTCATGATAAGAGAATTTTGTCCTCGCCACGAGTAGAGGGCACTTGAAAATGAGTTCCATGACCTGAAACAAGACAGTGGTGAACACCGGGCGTACACTGACAGATATGAGGAGTTAAGCTTGCTCTGTCCTACAATGGTCACGCCTTTGGACAAGGCTATTGAGAAGTACATCGACGGTTTGCCAGATCTTGTTCAGGATATTGTCACTGGCAGCAACCCTACTACCGTCCGACAGGCCATTGAGCTAGCTGTAACCCTTACTGAATCACAAGTCAAAAAGGGTAAACTCCATAGAAAAGGTGATAAGAAGCAGAAACAGTCTGATAACACCCAGGAGAAAAAGGGCAAGAAGGCTGCTGAGTCTTCCAAGCAATCTAGGAAGCGTAAGGCTTCCAAGAATTTCGCAGTCACTGCTCTGACTAACCAGGCTGCTCCTAATCCGCCTGCACAACCTGCTGTCAAGAGGCAGTATGCTGGTAACGCACCCTTGTGCAACAGATGTAATAGCCACCATCAGCCACAAGTGCAATGCCGTATCTGCACGAACTGTGGTAAATCTGGTCACCTTGCAAACACCTGCCGTTTTGCTCTGAACCATAATCAGCCTGCTCAAAACCAAGCGGTACAAAACCATGCACAAAACCCTGCCCAGAATCCTGCACGACCTCACTTCCCGCCTGGTTCGTGTTACAATTTTGGGGATCTGGCCCACTACAGGAACAACTGCCCAAGGTTGGCCAATGCGAATCAAGCACAGGCTCGTGGTAGAGCTTTTAATCTGAATGCAAATGAGGCGCGTGCGGATAACGAAGTGGTGAACGGTACGTTCTTTGTTAATAACCATCCTGCTTCTGTTCTATTTGATTCGGGTGCCGATAAGAGTTTTGTGTCCTTAGCATTTGAGCCTTTGCTTTCGATTGTCACACCCTGGCTTTGCGGAAGCGTGGTAATTTTTGGTGTGACTTCTTAATACCATAGCTTAACCATAACAAGCTATATGAATTTAAAAATCATGCAAGTCATCCATTGGGTTTGAAAATAACATACAGTACCATTGTTTGACGAGAACATACTCCAACATCAATAACCTTGTTCAAAAGACATAACAACTTATAACATAAACATAAACGTGATTTAGGGACTGTGTCTTGTCCAGGTAAGAGACACATCCCCTAAACCCTGATGACTTCATGACAATACGCAGCAGAAAACGTTCCATACCGTGCCAGATCCGTTTTAATTTCCTGAAATACATGTGAGTTGAAAAATCAACAATAATGTTGAGCGAGTTCATGTGTAAGTGAGTAAGTAAAACACTTGTAAGTATAAAAGTTTCCTGGTATGTAGCAGTGTAAGAGGACTTGTGATCACCAATGGTTTGCAAAGCCATTAGCATGTTGTGATATGCAAGTAGGAAGACTCAAACCTAGCGGATTTATGCGTTGGGCACAAAGTCACCCCGAGGTCCGTTCTGTTTGGGCCTGGGGCTGGGCTCGCTACACCCAGATAGATCTACCGCTCCTGTCCCTCGGTCCTACCCTGAGGATTAATAGCCTCAAGTTTCCGCCTACCCATTCACATGATCTAAACCTCCTTACGTTAATCATACCGTGTATAAAGTACTTGTAAACAATGTAACATGTATTTCACCCCCGCGGTTAAGTAAACTGAAAACAGTTAGAGAAAAGGGGGACATGAACTCACAGTGAATGCGCGTCTCTACCAAGTGTCTCCAATACAGTAAGCTGTGCAACGACCTACAAGTGCTAATTCTATTAGGCGGACGGCCGTGCCTAAGCTTTACAGTTTATGTCTTTGGGAAATAGTTAGACAACTATTTCGTGTTTATGTTCCGTATACACTTGGTAGTTATGCTTCTTCCCAAGGATGGGGGATACAATACATGTGCGTAAGTTACGTTTTATCAATCTTGTGGTAATGTAATTACCGGTGTAACTTATATGTTTGTGGAAGCGTTCGTAAAGTTTTGGAATCGTTAACGCTTGTAAATATTATTTTTACTCTAAAATAATATTTATGTATTTTCACAAAATAATCATAAACAATGTTGTGACAAATATATTTATCATGTTAATCTTTGTGAAAATCCCACCTCCGAATATTTAGTAAAGCATAGTGCTGGCGAAATTTATGTTTCGAAAGTATGTCCAAAAATAGTTCTAACACTTGTTGTGTAAAAAGTCTAAGTGTTAGGTTTTTAGAAAATTTCGCCAGAGTTTCCTCTGTAACTGGAGGTGGCCACGCTTTCAAGCGTATCATTTTCTTTTAACAAATCAATTCAACAACTTCTTTATTCAATCAAACAATTTCCAACACAACAAACTAGTCGACAAGTATGTAAATGTGCATAATCGCATGAACTTGTAGATTTTCCGCATCGTTAATGTAAATCACCTTTATATATGTAGATCTTTATATAAAGTAGCTTTAATCTTGTGACTTAGCGAAATCCATCTTTACAACTTCTAGTCATTTTTCCCAAAAATAGTTATTTGTCGGATCTTTTCATTTCACAAGTGTCTACACACTTGTGGTTTATAAAAATCATATTTATTAGTGTAAGATCCATCTTTAGAAAAACATGATTTCTTTAAAGTGTGGTCTTTCAAAAATACCACTTGCGGATACGTAGATCCGCTAGTTTTAAACACCATTTTACCGGTTAAATCACTTTTACACAAGTAAAATATTTTCACACAAGTTCATGTATCTTGTGTGGTAGAGTTTCGCCTTTAACCCTTGTATTTAGTCAAAAACGAGCTTATGTGAAGATACATGATCTTACAAAATCGGGTTAAACGGAGATCCGAGCTACCACATCATAGATCGGGTCTCAATAATTACATATTTCAAGTCCTACGACTTTTACACAAGTTATATGTTATTATCCACCGTTTTAAGTAGTTTTAGTAGACTTTAAAGTTCCAAAACGTATGTTTACGATATTTAACCGACGAAAGTTCTTTTAACCACTTTAGACAAGCTTAAATATGAGTTTTAAACAATATACCTCTAGCTCGGGGCTAGGGAAGAATCGTGATGAAAAACGCGTGGATAAAAGCTAACGGAAGTGGTCCTTCGCGTTCCGAGTGCACCAAAGCTCCTAATCCGCGACTTGTGATGTTTGTATGATGAAGGAATGTAGAGATCAAAACCGAAAATAATGGGTAAGGGGGGTGGGGTGTTCGGCCGAGCTTAGTGTAGAGAGAAAGAGAGTGAAAGTTGTGGTGAGTTTAGTGATAATAATCCTCTAAGTGTTAAGTGGTATTTATAGGAAGTTTTAAGTGTCATGATCCATTGGTCCATGTGCCTCATTGATACTAGACAACAATCCTTAAACAAATCACCCAAGTACTAGTGTGTCCCCCCTTAGTTAGGGGACGGTTATGGGATGGGGGGTGGGTTAGTTCGATTTTAATTAGATAGTTAGGAGGGTTGTTAGGTTAACTAAGTTAGTTTAGGTGTTTAACTTAGTTAGTAATATAAAGCGTGTTATGACGGGTGTTAGGGTAATCAGGGACCCTAACTGGCTCAGAAAAAGAGTAATAATAAAAATAGTAATGTTTTCATGTTCCGGGTAAAGTCCGGGTGTCCGGTTGGATAGTAATCCGTTAAAGTCTTTTGTAACGCTTTAAAGTGTCGTTATTACATTTTTAGTGACACATTTTGTTTCCAACACTTTAGAAAGTGTCTAGTGTTATTTTCTCATGTTCTGGCACTTTACTAGTCAGCTAGAAGCTGGTTTAATTATTAAAGTGCTGTGTTTGGTACTTAAAGTACGTTTTTGGAACATCCGAATCAGTGTATCTTATCCCTAGAGACGCGGTACCATAACCCTTATATTCCTACACTCACTACCAGTGTAGTCAAAATATATGAGGCTCTTAACAGGCCTTAGAGGCAGTGTCTGCCTGATGCTGGTCATATCAGCATGTTTGCCGTGTATCCGTTTAGTGCTACTGTGCTTTTTGTGCATCATGTTTGTCACTAAGGTGCCGTATGAATATAATGTAGTGACAGCAAATAAAGTATGATGCAAGTAAGTGCATGTATCAGTATGCAGGTAGCAGTTTATCAGCTAGTTTCAATCAAGCACAGTAATTAAGTAGTAATTAATCATTAATTAAGTTGTACGGATACCTGGTTTAGTGCGGGTTGTCACATTCTCCCCCCGTTAAATAAATTTCGTCCCGAAATTTAAGTTCTGCTTGTAGAAGCAGGGTTCTTAGGAAATAAGTGGGGGTATTTCTCTTTCATCCGGTCCTCACGTTCCCATGTGAATTCAGGACCATGTCTGGCATTCCAACGAACCTTGACGAGCTTGACACTGCTCCGGCGGGTCTTGTTAACTTTCCAATCCGTGACCTCAACAGGTTCTTCAACGAAGTGGAGCGTGTCGTCAATATGAATCTTGTCGATAGGAATGGCAACGTCAATTTGAGTTGGACTTTTCTTTAGATTGGATACGTGAAATGTATCGTGAACACCATTCAGTTCAGCAGGTAGGTCCAACTTGTATGCTACTGTCCCAATTCTTTCCGGAATTCTGAAAGGACCAATGTAGCGCGGATTTAACTTCCCACGCTTTCCAAAGCGTGCTACCCCTTTCCAGGGTGAAACCTTTAACAACACCATTTCTCCGACTTGGAAGTCCACATGCTTCCGGTTTGGATCCGCGTAGGCCTTTTGTCTGTGGCGAGCGGCTTCGATGCGTTTAAGAATTTGCGCGATCTTGTCTGTCGTCTCTTGGACGATCTCGGGACCAGCAAGCTGCCTATCACCTGCGTCAGACCAACATAGTGGTGATCGGCACTTGCGTCCGTATAGGGCCTCAAATGGCGCGACACCAATATTGGTGTGGTAGCTGTTGTTGTATAAAAATTCGACCAAAGGTAAGTGTTTATCCCAGCTACCGCCTAAATCCATAACACATGCCCTCAGCATGTCTTCCAAAGTTTGTATCGTTCGCTCGCTCTGGCCGTCAGTTTGCGGATGGAACGCAGTGCTCAGACTCAATTGTGAGCCAAAAGATTCTTGGAAAGATTGCCATATTCTTGACACAAATCTTCCGTCTCTATCAGAGATGATCGAGAGAGATACTCCATGACGTGCTACGATCTCTCTCATGTAAATTTCCGCAATTTTACTAGTACTGTCTTTCTCCTTGATTGGCAGAAAGTGTGCGGATTTTGTTAGGCGGTCCACAATCACCCAAATCATATCATGGCCTCTTGGCGTTCTTGGTAATTTTGTAACAAAATCCATTGAGATTTGTTCCCATTTCCACTTGGGAATCTCAGGTTGTTGCAGAAGTCCCGAAGGCTTCTGGTATTCCGCCTTGACTTTAGCGCACGTTAAACATTTGCTCACGTAAACAGCAACGTCGCCTTTCATCCTAGGCCACCAATAGTAGTCTTTGAGATCCTGGTACATCTTATCCGATCCAGGGTGGATAGAGTACCGTGACTTGTGCGCTTCGTCGAAAATAACTTCCCTTAATCCACCAAACAGAGGAACCCAAATCCTTTTCTCAAAACATAACGTTCCTTCCTCGTTCGGTACCAAAAGCTTCTCCATTCCACGGAGATATTCTTCCTCAAGGTTTCCCTCCTTGAGAGCTTCCTTTTGTGCAGCACGAATGCGCGAGGAAAGATCGGTTCGTATAATCATTTCCAAAGCTCTAACCCTTATGGGCTTGATTCTTTCTTTACGACTTAGGGCATCGGCGACTACATTCGCCTTCCCTGGATGATATTTTATCTCGCAGTCGTAGTCGTTTAACAATTCAACCCATCGTCTTTGCCTCATATTCAACTCCTTCTGGTTAAATATATGTTGTAGGCTTTTGTGGTCTGTGAAGATTGTGCACTTCGTACCATACAGGTAGTGTCTCCAGATCTTTAGTGCAAAAACCACTGCGCCAAGCTCTAAATCGTGTGTGGTATAGTTCTTTTCATGCACCTTCAGTTGGCGTGATGCGTAAGCAATGACCTTTTGGCGTTGCATCAACACACAACCCAATCCTTGTCGCGATGCGTCGCAGTATACCACAAAGTCATCAGTACCTTCTGGTAGAGCTAAGATTGGCGTGTTACAAAGCTTATCCTTCAGTATCTGAAATGCTTCATCCTGTTTGATTCCCCAATCAAACGTCTTGTCCTTCTGCGTGAGGAGCGTCAAAGGTTGAGCGATTTTCGAGAAATCCTCGATGAACCTTCGATAGTAGCCAGCCAAACCCAAGAATTGTCGAATCTCGGTTGGCGTTGTAGGCGTTTCCCAATTCTTGATTGCCTCGATCTTTGTGGGATCAACATGAATTCCATCCCCATTAACCACATGTCCAAGAAACTGGACTTCGCGTAACCAAAACTCGCACTTGGAGGGTTTGGCGTACAGTTGTTCCTTCCTTAGCAGCTCCAATATGGTTCTAAGATGTTGTTCGTGTTCAGCCTTCGTCCTTGAGTAAATCAAGATGTCGTCGATGAATACAATCACGAACTTGTCTAAGTATGGCTTGCAAACCCTATTCATTAGATCCATGAATACCGCAGGCGCGTTTGTCAAACCAAATGGCATAACGAGGAACTCGTAGTGTCCATAACGAGTTCGGAAGGCTGTTTTCGGGATACTTTCCTCCTGTATCCTTAGTTGATGGTATCCAGATCGAAGATCGATCTTAGAGTAGCAGCTTGAACCTTGAAGTTGATCGAACAAATCGTCGATTCTTGGCAGAGGATACCTGTTCTTGATCGTCAGCTTGTTCAATTCTCTGTAGTCAATACACATGCGGAAACTTCCGTCCTTCTTCTTGACAAACAAGACCGGAGCTCCCCAAGGCGAGAAGCTTGGTCGGATAAAACCTTTGTCTAACAACTCTTGGAGTTGCGTTGACAATTCCTGTATCTCAGACGGCGCAAATCTGTAAGGTGCCTTAGCTACAGGCGCTGCGCCTGGAACTAAGTCAATGTGAAACTCCACTTGCCTCTGAGGTGGCAGTCCGGGTAAGTCTTCTGGGAAGGCTTCTGGATACTCCCTTACGACAGGGATGTCTTCGATCCTTGGTTCGGCAGCCTTCTTGTCCACGATGTGTGCCAGAAAAGCAACACATCCCTTCTGTAAACACTTCCTTGCTTTCAAGCAGCTGATAAATCTTAGCGGCGTGTCACGCTTCTCTCCGTGAACCACAATTGTCTCACCATCATCAGTTGGGATACGAACAACTTTCTCGTGACATACTATCGCAGCCTTGTTTCCGGATAACCAATCCATTCCTACCACCACGTCGAAGCTTCCCAATTGGACTGGTAGTAGATCCAGAGTGAACTCGCGTTCTCCCAATTCTATCACACAACCTCTGATTACTTCGTCGGCCCCAACTAATTTTCCATTAGCTAATTCGATCGAGTAGGGGATATCTAACTTAATAGCGGTTAAACCAAGTATATTCTTAAATCCTAATGACACGAAGCCATAACCGGCACCAGCATCAAACAAAATAGGTGCAAAAGTTTTGATTGTTAGAGAACGTACCAGAAATCACACCTGGATCCTGGCATGCCTCACAAGCTCTGATGTTGGATTTTCTCTCACGGTCTTGTTTCAACTTCAGGCATTCCCTCTTAAAATGTCCAACTTCCTTACAATGGTAGCATCCTATCATTCGGCCATCTCCTTTCCCATTTCCACCTAGAGCGTTGTTACTGTTTTCTCCTTGTATGAAACTCTTCATCCCACAACCTTCCTTGTTGTGTCCTTCCCTCCCGTTCCAAGGCTTCTGACATCCACCATCACGGTGACACTTGCACTCAGCACATCTTGGTTTGGTTTCTAAGTAAATCTTATCATTGGCCTGTTTGTTGTTAGGGCAATCTTTCTTGAAATGCCCTTTGTCCCCGCAGTCAAAGCAACCTCGAATAGATCTTTGTTCATTGTTGTTCATTTGGGTATCTTCGGTAAGCTTCCTTTTGTTCTTTCCAGACGACTCTACCTGAGTTTTCTTGTCAGGGTTTGCAAGTTTTTCTAGTCTATTTGCTTCCGTAACGAGTGCCAAACCCATCTTACTTGCAACAATGGTTGTTGGTGGCGTAGATGCTGTCATCAAGCTCAAGACTTGAGGCGCCAGTTCCCAAATGAATTGTTCCAATTTCTTCAGTTCTGGTTTTACCAGGTATGGAACAATTTGTGACAGATCATGGAGTCGTTGCACGTACTCCAACACCTTCGGACCTTCCATCATTAGGCTCCGAAATTCATCTTCCCACTTCTGGGTTTCCGTGTGGGGGCAATACTTCTTATGCATCATTCCTTTCAACTCATCCCAAGTTAACGCGTATGCTGTAGTTAGGCCCATTATTCGAACCTGAAGATTCCACCATAGTCGAGCTCCATCTTGAAACAACTCAGAAACGTATGGGACCTGTTGTTCTGGCGTACAGCCACTCATTCGAAAGATGGATTCCATACTTTCAATCCATTTTACAAAAGTTATGGCACCCCCAGTGCCGTCGAACTTCGGAGGCTTGTAGTTGAGGAAGTGCCAGTAGGAACATCCGTTATTTCCTGAGGTACCTTTGATTGGTTCGGAGCGTAGGGCCTCGTGCTGTGCTATAGCTGCAGCAATTACCTCTTTAAGTTCTGCCTCAGAGGTGGGCAAGCGCACTTCGCGTCTTGGCGGCATCTTCTAAAAGATATTTCACATAGATTAGGTCATAGCAAGTGAAGTGTACGTATGCATTCAACAATACCAACACATAACATTTCATGTTATCAACAAATCAATCACATAACCTCTTATGTTATAGGGCATAAACAATTGATTGAACATCGCATGTGATGAGAATACTGCGATTGTATTGCTACAATTCGAGACCACAATGTAAAGCTCCCAAATGCACTACTATATCATACTACATCAATGACTTAGTAGGGGACGACCCTAGACAAGTCGTGCGATCGCTGGTCATGTTCAGGAGTCTCTGGTTCGTCCTTTCTAAATTTTCAGGATTCCACGTCAAGTTTCTGAATTTCTGTCCTAACACAACATTTCTTCTCAATCGTTTCCTTGAGCTCGTCCCAGCTCAGTGCATAAGCAGCGTCTGTGCCAAGGGTCTGAACCTGGAGGTTCCATTAAGAGAGTGTGCCATCTAGAAATATCCCCAAGATATAGGTAACACTCTGTTTGGGGCGAACGGTTACTCATTCTTAGAATGGAGTCGGTCTTTTCGGACCAACGAACAAATGCAACGGTGCCTCCTGTTTTATCAAAGTTCAAAGGCTTGCAGTTCAAGAACTGTTTATAGGTGCAGCCAGTTGGAGGGTTATCTCCAGTAATGCCATCGTTGTACTTAGAGTGGAGGTCTTCATGTCGTTCATTTATCTGCGAGATGCGTTCTTTGCAGCTCGTCTTCTGTCCTTGGCAATGTACTGGCGTTTGTGTCATGTCTGGGTGACATTCCCCTTTGTCGAAGTGGTGTGAAGCGGGTTAGACAACGTTTCAATTGTCTATGAGGTGTATGTAGCAACATAAGCCATCATGTAATCACCCAATTTCACACGCAAATATACTCGCTGTATAAGTGGGGAAATAAATTCCTGAGCCTTCACATAGGCTTGTCAATTTGGCTTGTTGCTTGTAATAGAATGAACTCAAGGCTACATCGCCTAGGTCATTTGTGTTTAGGTTATTTCCTACTGCATTGGTTATCATCCGCTTGACCTGCAGAGTCCACCAGGATTCCTGTGCACTACAAATCGTTATTACGTGGGCCCCCGTAATAATAAATTGTCTTGCACAGTTACCCCAAATTTTCTCTCATCCAAGCAGATGATCAATCAAGAAGCAACAGCCGGTGCATCGGCATGAACAGGGTCATACTCCAGTGCGGGGTCAGGAGCAACGCCTGGCTCAGGGGCCACGGCTAGCTCCGAATCAAAACTCCATCTCAAAATCAGCTGGATCAACAATCGCAGGGGTTACAGGATCCCCCAAGGGCTGGTCTAAGTGCATGAACTCAATGTCATGGTCTGGATCAACACCAGGCGGAAAAACAGAATTGTCCTCATAATCGCGATCAAACTCAAAGCTGTGTGTGGGATCCGGTGCAGCTGATGATGCCATATCAGGGTCGGCGTCGTGTAAGTGGTGCTGCATTCCCTGTATGTGCGAAGACGCGGATGTCAGAGACTCAAATGAGTCTGGGATAGGGGGATGAGTTTCCCCTACAGGAGCGTCCGCATGCAGTAGTCTAATGCTAGCAGCGAGAGGGCCTTGCCCTCAAGTGGGTCCTCCTCTTACTAGTTCGACATCGTCTTTAGAGGCAATGTCGGGGGCATATCAACAACGAGATAAGTGGCAAGGGGCACAGGAGCAGGGATCACCGCCAGTGGCAAATTCCCAACAAGATGGCCATCAGTAGGCTCTGCTACGACTTCAGGCAGTGCACAAAGGGCTGAAAGTCGTCATTGTCTGTGCCGGTAGTATCAGAAATGTACACCTCGTGCTTCGTTGAACTATGTCGTCTGATACTATGGTCATGGGGTTCGTAGTGCCCATCCTTCTAGTACTTGATGAAAGCATAACGTTTGTAACACAAACACATATACGTATAATAATCAATCATATAATCAGTTAATCACATAAGTCACCAAGTAAGGTATCACATACTTCTCCTAGCCTTACTAGCCAATTTCATTCAGTCTACAAGACTGCTCTATCCTTCACTTAAACCAAACCTCGATCCTCCAGATCGATCCTATAACAAACCAACGTGCTCGACTACCTTGATCACCGCGGTCCTCCAGACCGATCCTCAGCCCTCCAAGCTGGGTCTATAACCAATAAAATGTGCTCAACATTTGTTTGTAAAAAGTGTGGATCTGGACTTAAGTGGTATGCAGAAAAATGTTTTCGTGAGAGCCCTAGTGATCATAGTCTAGACTCGAGACAGAATCCTAGTTCGCTATGATCAGAGCTCTGATACCAAGCTGTCACACCCTGGCTTTGCGGAAGCGTGGTAATTTTTGGTGTGACTTCTTAATACCATAGCTTAACCATAACAAGCTATATGAATTTAAAAACCATGCAAGTCATCCATTGGGTTTGAAAATAACATACAGTACCATTGTTTGACGAGAACATACTCCAACATCAATAACCTTGTTCAAAAGACATAACAACTTATAACATAAACATAAACGTGATTTAGGGACTGTGTCTTGTCCAGGTAAGAGACACATCCCCTAAACCCTGATGACTTCATGACAATACGCAGCAGAAAACGTTCCATACTGTGCCAGATCCGTTTTAATTTCCTGAAATACATGTGAGTTGAAAAATCAACAATAATGTTGAGCGAGTTCATGTGTAAGTGAGTAAGTAAAACACTTGTAAGTATAAAATTTTCCTGGTATGTAGCAGTGTAAGAGGACTTGTGATCACCAATGGTTTGCAAAGCCATTAGCATGTTGTGATATGCAAGTAGGAAGACTCAAACCTAGCGGATTTATGCGTTGGGCACAAAGTCACCCCGAGGTCCGTTCTGTTTGGGCCTGGGGCTGGGCTCGCTACACCCAGATAGATCTACCGCTCCTGTCCCTCGGTCCTACCCTGAGGATTAATAGCCTCAAGTTTCCGCCTACCCATTCACATGATCTAAACCTCCTTACGTTAATCATACCGTGTATAAAGTACTTGTAAACAATGTAACATGTATTTCACCCCCGCGGTTAAGTAAACTGAAAACAGTTAGAGAAAAGGGGGACATGAACTCACAGTGAATGCGCGTCTCTACCAAGTGTCTCCAATACAGTAAGCTGTGCAACGACCTACAAGTGCTAATTCTATTAGGCGGACGGCCGTGCCTAAGCTTTACAGTTTATGTCTTTGGGAAATAGTTAGACAACTATTTCGTGTTTATGTTCCGTATACACTTGGTAGTTATGCTTCTTCCCAAGGATGGGGGATACAATACATGTGCGTAAGTTACGTTTTATCAATCTTGTGGTAATGTAATTACCGGTGTAACTTATATGTTTGTGGAAGCGTTCGTAAAGTTTTGGAATCGTTAACGCTTGTAAATATTATTTTTACTCTAAAATAATATTTATGTATTTTCACAAAATAATCATAAACAATGTTGTGACAAATATATTTATCATGTTAATCTTTGTGAAAATCCCACCTCCGAATATTTAGTAAAGCATAGTGCTGGCGAAATTTATGTTTCGAAAGTATGTCCAAAAATAGTTCTAACACTTGTTGTGTAAAAAGTCTAAGTGTTAGGTTTTTAGAAAATTTCGCCAGAGTTTCCTCTGTAACTGGAGGTGGCCACGCTTTCAAGCGTATCATTTTCTTTTAACAAATCAATTCAATAACTTCTTTATTCAATCAAACAATTTCCAACACAACAAACTAGTCGACAAGTATGTAAATGTGCATAATCGCATGAACTTGTAGATTTTCCGCATCGTTAATGTAAATCACCTTTATATATGTAGATCTTTATATAAAGTAGCTTTAATCTTGTGACTTAGCGAAATCCATCTTTACAACTTCTAGTCATTTTTCCCAAAAATAGTTATTTGTCGGATCTTTTCATTTCACAAGTGTCTACACACTTGTGGTTTATAAAAATCATATTTATTAGTGTAAGATCCATCTTTAGAAAAACATGATTTCTTTAAAGTGTGGTCTTTCAAAAATACCACTTGCGGATACGTAGATCCGCTAGTTTTAAACACCATTTTACCGGTTAAATCACTTTTACACAAGTAAAATATTTTCACACAAGTTCATGTATCTTGTGTGGTAGAGTTTCGCCTTTAACCCTTGTATTTAGTCAAAAACGAGCTTATGTGAAGATACATGATCTTACAAAATCGGGTTAAACGGAGATCCGAGCTACCACATCATAGATCGGGTCTCAATAATTACATATTTCAAGTCCTACGACTTTTACACAAGTTATATGTTATTATCCACCGTTTTAAGTAGTTTTAGTAGACTTTAAAGTTCCAAAACGTATGTTTACGATATTTAACCGACGAAAGTTCTTTTAACCACTTTAGACAAGCTTAAATATGAGTTTTAAACAATATACCTCTAGCTCGGGGCTAGGGAAGAATCGTGATGAAAAACGCGTGGATAAAAGCTAACGGAAGTGGTCCTTCGCGTTCCGAGTGCACCAAAGCTCCTAATCCGCGACTTGTGATGTTTGTATGATGAAGGAATGTAGAGATCAAAACCGAAAATAATGGGTAAGGGGGGTGGGGTGTTCGGCCGAGCTTAGTGTAGAGAGAAAGAGAGTGAAAGTTGTGGTGAGTTTAGTGATAATAATCCTCTAAGTGTTAAGTGGTATTTATAGGAAGTTTTAAGTGTCATGATCCATTGGTCCATGTGCCTCATTGATACTAGACAACAATCCTTAAACAAATCACCCAAGTACTAGTGTGTCCCCCCTTAGTTAGGGGACGGTTATGGGATGGGGGGTGGGTTAGTTCGATTTTAATTAGATAGTTAGGAGGGTTGTTAGGTTAACTAAGTTAGTTTAGGTGTTTAACTTAGTTAGTAATATAAAGCGTGTTATGACGGGTGTTAGGGTAATCAGGGACCCTAACTGGCTCAGAAAAAGAGTAATAATAAAAATAGTAATGTTTTCATGTTCCGGGTAAAGTCCGGGTGTCCGGTTGGATAGTAATCCGTTAAAGTCTTTTGTAACGCTTTAAAGTGTCGTTATTACATTTTTAGTGACACATTTTGTTTCCAACACTTTAGAAAGTGTCTAGTGTTATTTTCTGATGTTCTGGCACTTTACTAGTCAGCTAGAAGCTGGTTTAATTATTAAAGTGCTGTGTTTGGTACTTAAAGTACGTTTTTGGCACATCCGAATCAGTGTATCTTATCCCTAGAGACGCGGTACCATAACCCTTATATTCCTACACTCACTACCAGTGTAGTCAAAATATATGAGGCTCTTAACAGGCCTTAGAGGCAGTGTCTGCCTGATGCTGGTCATATCAGCATGTTTGCCGTGTATCCGTTTAGTGCTACTGTGCTTTTTGTGCATCATGTTTGTCACTAAGGTGCCGTATGAATATAATGTAGTGACAGCAAATAAAGTATGATGCAAGTAAGTGCATGTATCAGTATGCAGGTAGCAGTTTATCAGCTAGTTTCAATCAAGCACAGTAATTAAGTAGTAATTAATCATTAATTAAGTTGTACGGATACCTGGTTTAGTGCGGGTTGTCACATCGATGACTAGAACAAAACTAGGAAAGCCCTTGATAGTAGAAGTAGCTAGTGGTGAACCTGTTGTACTTGACTCTGTTCTTCGAAATTGCCAGTTGAACCTTAATGACCATCTTTTCCCTATCGACCTCACACCGATGCAACTCGGGAGCTTCGATGTTATAATAGGAATGGATTGGTTATCCAAGTACCATGCTGAGGTGGTATGTTTTGAGAAGTTGGTCCGTATACCGCTTTCGACTGGTAAGATCTTAGAAGTTCGTGGGGAGAAACCTGTTAGTAGCCGTAAACTTATGTCTTGCACCCAAGCCCAAAAATACCTACGAAAGAAATATGTTGCTTTCTTGGCACATGTCGTAGAGGAAAAAGGCAAGGGTAAGACTATCCAAGATATCCCTGTTGTTCGGGATTATCCTGAGGTATTTATTGAAGAATTACCTGGTTTACCCCCTATGCGCCAAGTTGAGTTCCGAATTGATCTTGTACCCGGTGCAAATCCTATTGCCAAATCCCCTTATCGTCTTGCACCGTCTGAGATGCAAGAGTTGTCTAAGCAGCTTCAAGAGCTTTTTGACAAAGGATTCATCTGTCCGAGCTTTTCACCTTGGGGTGCTCCTGTCCTATTTGTGATAAAGAAAGATGGATCATTCAGGATGTGTATCGATTATCCTGAGCTCAACAAGTTTACCATCAAGAATCGATATCCCCTACCTCGCATTGATGATCTCTTTGATCAGCTACAGGGTGCAACTTGCTTTTCAAAGATTGATCTTCGTTCTGGGTATCATCAACTTCGAGTTCACGAAGAAGATTGATGTGTGCTAAACAGACTATTAAAAACAAACTAAATTAGACTCTCTATTCTAGACACTATAAAGCTCTAATTCTAGACTCGACCTAAAACCACACAATCGGCAAGTGTACCGATCAATGTAGTACAACCTAGGAAGTCCGGATATCGAACCACAGGACTCTATTTATCACGTAGACTAGACTCTGACTAGACACTGACAGACACGACTAAAACTTGTTTATTTGTTTTGGGGGGGGGGGGGGGGTTACGGAAAACTAGGAAATCTATATTAGACTACTAAATAGACTAAAGCTAGACTAAAAACGAATAAAGACTGAAGACCTTTCTTATATGAGACCGGGACCACCTAGACAAGAATCCTGGATTGTTTTTAAGAGATTACCGATTAAGTTAAATGCATGAGTTATGGAACCGGGATCTTAAAATACTAAACCTATTAAGAACCAACGAGGCCCCTCGACCCTTCTCAAGGAGAAACCTGTGGAGCTACCTAGGCCGTTAATTCTACCGGTTATTAGACGTCTTCCCAGTTGTCTAATTATTGTGTAAGTACCCTAATGTTGACCTATTCTTTCCCAATCCTAGATCTAGGGTAATGTGAAGTAATTAGTTTGACTTGATAGACTAATAAGACCGACAGGTAAACCAAGACATAACCTTTCCCAAGGCCTATCTAAAGCAATTCGCCGGGTAAGACCTACCAATAGCCCCTCACTTCCCAGGTATTAGGACTAGTAGAACACTAAGACTTAGTACATTATTACCACTTACTTCTAGGGGTTATTGCGCAATTCTCCCTAAAGAGTGAAGGTTTTCTAACGTGATATAGACACTCACCGAAACCCTAAACTCTAATATGACTCTATGTTGTGATATAGACCGTCACTAAGAATCATATGAAGCAAATAATAACAATAAACCAATTCAAAGTACGCATACACATCAAACCATTAAATCAAACCTCTTACTAAACACAATCACCCATAACAATCATGCAAATAACAAAAACCGGTAAAATCTTTATATTAATCCATTCATCATAGTCTAGGTGGTTTATAAAATTAGCCAAGCATCTCAGTAAATGAAAACAAAACAAAGATGTCTAAAACAGAATTCATTGTAACAAAGTTCCAAGAAAGTAATCAACAAAACAAGGGATTAGAAAACCCGATTGATTCTTCGATTCTTCGCTCTCGACTCGTACCAATGATTCCCGTGCCTTGAAATCTCCAATTGTTCACCAAGAATGCTCCCAGATTGCTCCAAAAAACTCCAAATTCGTAATTAGGGTTTCAATTTTAGTTTCTTGGGAATTATCTAAACCAAACCCTAGCTGGAACAATGTTTTCTCGATTTTTAACCCCTCGCGCGACGCCTAGGGGGTGTCGCGTCGCGCGGCGCCTCCAAGGTGAGATTTTCTTGAATTTTTTATTTAAATTAATTTCCAGCTTCTCCGACGCGCGTACGAATCCCGTTTTTCTTCCGAACTGCTCATTTTGACTCGTTTTTCATCACTTTAAGCTACGGGATCTGAAATCAAAGCTTAACGTCAGCAGTATCATAATTCTAACCTAAAACAGACTCGAAACGACTGAAAACTGACCAAAATATACACTATAAACATATGTACTTTACAGTACATCAAACATCCCCACACTTACTCTTTTTTCGTCCTCGAAAAAGAATTATGCAACGGAATCAGAAACAAATAGTCACTCGGGTCAAAAGTATAGGTATAATTAATTAAAACCAAGACTTGCGTTAGTCGCGATTGCGAATATACTTATCCCCTTAAACCCGAATCCAATCCTAAACCCTTATCATGTGAATTTAATTTAAGTGCGGTCAGTCTACCTAGGGTCTCACACTAGAATCTACGGTCCACCTACTCCCACCTCAAGCTTATAGGACTAAAAGAACGATCACTGGAACAATTCCTAACCGTCTTATATCAAAACCAAGAGAGTTTACAATCAACTTTTTTTTTATTTTCTTTTTTTTTCTATTTTTGCTTTTTGCTTGCTTTTTTTTTTCTCGTGAGTCTAGACGATGCTTTCCCTAACCAAGCGGTATTCCGGCTGTAGAGGCGCTATCCCCAACCACAGATTACTTAGGTTTCGGTACTTTTATTCGGCAAGTCGATTTCACACATCCCAGAGGCATTCCGGCTGTAGAGTCGCTATCCCCAACTCGGATTACATAGGCCTGTGTTACTTTCATTTAGTTTCTAGCTCACTTTTTATTCTATTTTTTTCTTTTTTCGCATGACCACAGACTCTAACGGTTTTAACTTATAACGGTGTCCCTTATACTCTTATTGGCAGTTTTAGTTTCCCATATTTCCCAGGCGAAAACCCACTAGCAGACCGACAATTAAGGTATATTAGATCAAAGGGACTTAAAACCAAACCCGGCCCTATCCACATATCCCAAACTAGACGCAAACTCGGTTTATTATAATCTCATATTATTATTATTCGAACCCGAGCAAAAATTCATTTTTTCTATCATTTTCCGCTTTAATTGCAAACTTCTTTTTTATTCGAAAGACATTTTCTGATTTTTCAAATTTTTTTTTCCAATTTTTTTTTATTTTTTTGTGTTTTTCAAAATTTTAATGACTCAAATATTTACAAGTATCCCATCCCCACACTTAGAGATTGCATTGTCCCTAATGCAAGAACGAAAATACGACTCAACAACTACCTAAAAATAAAAACTGCAAACGAAATAAATAAAATATACAACAACAAAAAGGGAAACGACTTAGCTGAGTATGTGAGACTGTCAAAGTGCCAGTCGTTTCCACATAAGCCCTCCAATACCGAACGTGCTCAGCAAACAATACCAAACTCCCTCACACACGAACGGAAAGCGGCTCCAAATCATCAACCTAAAACAAACATAGTATACCAAACCAAATACCACCTAACGTTCATCGTTCCAACAATCCAAGTTAAAATGAAAAATAAAAATATGTCTACTAATACAACCATATCGAACTACCAAAACAGCATAAATAAAATAAAACATCAAAGGATATATGTTGCTTCAGCCCATCTGCTACATCACTCCTCATCCTCAGAATCTTCCTCCATCTGCTGGGTCCCTGAACCTCCAGCCTGCTGCCACCCGAACTGACCACTATACCACAAACGGGTCAAAAATCCTAACTTTATCATCCTACACAAACCCTAGATCTAAAACATGACTGACCCGACACTACAACTAAGCAATAAAGTTACCTACTAGTGAGAAATCACAGAAATCATACCTTGGATTTGGATTAAGCAAGAAAATTGAGACCTTGAAGTTGTGGTGCACGGATTTGTCCAAAAACGCGAAAATGCAGCGCGAAATCGGGTGAGATTGATGGCCAAGATTGTGGGGAATGTGATTGTGATGATTTAGGAAGAAGAATGGAGTGATTTGGTGAAGGAATGAGTGAGTTATGATGATTTTAGTGTAAATCGCGTTTAGGGTTTGTATGTGTGAAAAGGGAATTCGTTTCAGCAACAGGTTCACGAAAAAACATTTTAATCCGGTTCAATAGGGCCTCGCGTGACGCGATGAGGGTCATGGAAGGCCTGGCGTCACGCGGCGGGTCAAGAAAGTTTTGTTTTTGAACCTTTACCCCTAGCGCGACGCGACGGCCCTTGGCGTCACGCCAGGGGCTGTTTTTCACAGAAGGTTTCGTCCAGATTTTGTGTTTATGCCTTAGAAACTTTTTCAACATTTTCCCAAACCATCCAAAACCCATAAAATTTTTTCTATGTATCAAGAAAACTTACCTGAGACCTCTTTTCTCATGCTTTTTCCTGTTCCATAGCGGTGACGAATCCTGCAAAATTCTCAACGACACAAAACACAAACCGAAAAACTACGGAAAGACGCGTTAAAACACGAAAATACTCAAACAAAGACTCTTATACAAACAATACAAAATGTACACTTGGGCTTTCACCCACAACACTAATTGGTGGCTTTAGGTGGGATTTCGAGAGGAGTTACCTCCCTCTCATCCTTGTTTATCGCTCCTCCAAGGTAGTGCTTCAAACGATGGCCATTCACCTTCCAACTACGGCCATCCTTCTCATCCATGATCTCCACTGCTCCATACGGAAACACGTAATGAACCATAAAAGGTCCCGACCACTTGGACTTCAACTTACCCGCGAAAAGCTTCAATCTCGAGTTGTAGAGAAGCACTTTATCGCCTTTGCTAAACTCCTTCACTTTCCTCAACCTCCTATCATGCAACAACTTCGTTTTCTCCTTTATTCCCAACGATCGAGCATATGCCGTATCTCTAAGCTCTTCAAGCTCATGAATTTGAAAGAAACGCTTCCTAGCGGCTTCGGTCATATCTAAATTAACAGTTTTCAAAGCCCAAAGCGCCCTATGTTCTAACTCGACGGGGAGATGACAAGCTTTTCCGTAGACGATCATGAAAGGTGTAGTTCCTAAAGGGGTCTTGTAGGCGGTTCTAAACGCCCACAATGCATCGTCTAGCTTGTCGGACCAATCTTTCCTATTCTTACCAACGGTTTTCTCTAAGATTCGTTTAATACCGCGATTCGCATTCTCCACTTGTCTACTCGTTTGTGGATGGTATGCGGTAGATAAACGATGAGTGACACCGTAGCGTGCAAGCAACTTCTCCATCAATGCATTGCAAAAGTGAGTGCCACGATCACTGATTAAGGCTTTAGGAGTACCGAATCGTGAAAAGAGCTTTTTAAGAAACGTCAATACTACTCGGGCTTCGTTTGTGGGAAGAGCTTGAGCCTCAACCCATTTGGAAACGTAATCAATCGCCACGAGTATGTAACGGTTTCCTTTGGAGTTTGGGAAGGGTCCCATGAAATCGATGCCCCAAACGTCAAAAACCTCCACTACTTGTATCGGATTTTGAGGCATCTCATCTTTGGCGGAAATATTGCCGGTTCGTTGACATGCATCGCACATCTTCACGAACTCCTCGGCATCTCTAAGAACGGTAGGCCAATAGAAACCACAATCGAATACCTTTTGGGCGGTGGTGTGTGCACCATGATGTCCTCCCGTGAGGCCTTCATGCACATGCTTAATAATGTTCCAACCTTCCTCTCTCGACACACAACGTCTAAGAACTCTATCTCCTCCTATCCTAAAGAGAAAAGGATCATCCCAAACGTACTTTCTCGCCTCACTAACCAATCGCTTCCTTTGTTGTGTATACATCCCTTTCACCACATCACCACTAGAGAGATAATTTGCTATGTCGCAAAACCATGGCAATCCTTCTTTCTCCGCTTCAACAAACTCTATAGACTCGTGAGGGAACGTGTCTCCAATCTCCTCCTCACGAATCTCTTCCCTCTTGGGATCCTCTAATCGCGATAAGTGATCGGCCGCCACATTCTCGGCCCCTCTCTTGTCCCTAATCTCAATATCGAACTCGCTAAGCAAAAGAATCCACCGAATGAGTCGGGGTTTAGCGTCTTTCTTTTGAAAAAGATAACGCAACGCAGAATGATTGGTGAAAACTATGGTCTTGGATAAAACGAGGTACGAGCGGAATTTATCAAATGCGAAAACTACGGCTAAAAGTTCTTTCTCCGTGGTTGTGTAGTTTTCTTGATCATCATTGAGCGTTTTGCTCGCGTAATAGATGGGGTGGAAGTGCTTGTCCTTTCTTTGTCCTAATACCGCTCCAACGGCATAGTCACTCGCATCACACATGAGCTCAAAGGGCAAGCTCCAGTCGGGCGAGATAAGAATAGGTGCACTAACCAACTGTTCCTTCAAGAAGTTGAAGGCCTTAAGACACTCCTCGTCAAATACGAATGGAACATCTTTCTCTAGCAAGCGGGTCATGGGGCGGGTTATTTTCGAAAAATCCCTAATAAAGCGTCTATAGAAGCCCGCATGCCCTAGAAAACTCCTAATCGACTTAACACTCGTGGGTGGAGGCAACCTACTAATGGTATCTATTTTCGCACGATCTACCTCTATACCCTCTCTAGAAATCTTATGCCCTAGTACTATACCTTCCGTCACCATGAAGTGACACTTCTCCCAATTTAGCATAAGCTTCGTCTCTACACACCGCTTCAACATCCGCTCCAAATTCTTCAAACACACCTCAAAAGAATCACCATAAACTGAAAAATCATCCACGAAAACCTCCATGGAAGTCTCTATCATATCCTGAAATATGGCGACCATACAACGCTGAAAGGTAGCCGGAGCGTTACATAACCCGAACGGCATGCGTCGGTACGCATAGGTGCCATAGGGGCATGTGAAGGTGGTCTTATCCTGATCCTCCGGTGCAATGGGGATCTGGAAGTAACCGGAAAAGCCGTCTAGAAAACAATAGAATTGTTGACCGGCTAAACGCTCCAACATTTGATCTATGAAAGGCAATGGGAAGTGGTCTTTACGGGTGGCATCATTCGACTTTCGGTAGTCGATGCACACGCGCCAACCCGTGACCGTACGTGAAGGGATAAGCTCGTTCTTTTCGTTCATGACAACGGTCATCCCCCCCTTCTTGGGGACAACCTGTGTGGGACTAACCCAAGGTGAATCTGAAATGGGATATATCATCCCCGCATCTAAGAGTTTAAGAACCTCCTTTTTCACTACATCTTGCATGTTGGGGTTAAGCCTCCTTTGGGGTTGCACCACCGGTTTATAATCATCCTCCATGAGTATCCGGTGGGTGCAATAGGAAGGACTTATGCCCTTAATGTCGGACAATCTCCATGCAATGGCCTCTTTGTTGGCCTTCAACACATCTAACAACCTCAGTTTCTCACTCTCCTCTAAATCGGATGAAATAATAACGGGTAGCTCGGAACCCTCCCCTAAGAAAGCATACTCTAAATGAGATGGAAGTACCTTAAGCTCTAAGGGTGGGGGTTGGGTGGTGTCATCACTAACCGCTAGCACATCGGGGATTAAAGGAATCCCCTCCACTTCAACTTCACCTACACTCTCTAACTCCTCTTCTACCTTCTCTCCTACCACTAGGTCCGCTCCACTAATGTACTCTAAGCAATGGTCGACACACGAGATAAACGAGTTCAAAAAGTAGACGGAATGACAAGGGCCACTATAGTCATCCGAACCACTCGGGTGGTTCATGGAACGATCTATCTCAAAAGTAACTTTCTCCTCACCGACCCTAAGGGTGATCTTACCACTGTAAACGTCTATAAGGGCTTTGGCGGTACGTAGGAAAGGACGACCTAAGATAATCGGAACTCTCTCATCCGCTTCCATATCTAGAATTACGAAATCGGCGGGAAACACGAATTTGTCTACCTTAACTAGCAAGTTCTCAACTATACCCCTAGGGTATTTAACGGACCGATCGGCTAAAGACAATGTCATTCGGGTAGGTGCAAGCTCTCCTAGGTCTAGCTTCTCATAAAGAGAAAAGGGCATCAAGTTGATACTAGCTCCTAAGTCGGCTAAGGCTCGAGTGTTGGTATTACTACCGAATAGACAAGGAATGGTAAAAATACCCGGATCGGTAAGCTTTTCGGGAAGCTTATTTAACACAACGGCGGAACATCCCCCATTCAACGGGACGTTAGACAACTCTCCTAATTTCTCTTTGTTCCTAAGGAGGTCTTTCAAGAACTTAGCGTACTTAGGCATTGATTGGAGTGCCTCTATGAATGGAAGGTTAATCTTCAATTGCTTGAAGATGTCCAAAAACTGCCCGTATTCCCTTGAGTATTTTTGGCTTTTAAGGCGTGAGGGAAACGGGACATACGCATGGTTCACGTAGGGTGAAGGTCTAACATCTATTGGGGTTTTCTCAACTTTCTTCTCACTTTGAGACTCACCGGGCTGTGCGGTACTTGCTGGGGTTAACCTAGATTGCACTTTGCCGGGAGCCTCCATTTGTATCTCCTCATCTATAATATCTCCATCTTCATCAACTACCCTCTCCTCGACTCTAGGGTTTCCTACGGTCTTGCCACTACGGGTGGTAATGGCTTTAGCATGGGCATTAGGGTTCGGTTGGGTGTTACCCGCGAAGTGACCGGGTAATCTCTCTTCTAGCTTTCTAGACATGTCCCCTACGACTCTTTGAAGGTCTTGGAAGGATGCTTGATGGTTCTTAAGCATTAGGTCATGTTCACTAAGGGTCTTTTGAGTGGTTTGGTCCCTAACAACTAGTTGACTCATCATGGACTCCATTCTCTCTATGCTACCCCCTAAATCAAAACTTGAACCTTGACCTGTTTGAGCTGGGTTATTTGACCCCCCATCCTTGACCTGCCCATTGAACCCTTTGTTGAACTGCCCACTTGAACCCCCGCCAAAGAGTGAATTTTGGCCCCTATTTGGGTTTTGAGCCATTTGAAAGCCAGGGGGTCCATTTGAGCGAAAGGTGTTATTATTGAAGTTATTATTATTATTACGCCAACCCGACCCAAAATTATTATTACCCCCAAAACCGCTAGACTGACCTCTACCAAACCCTCCTCCTAAATAATCGACCTGCTCCTCTCCAACAAGTAATGGGCACGAACTCGTGTCGTGACCCCCACGACAAAACTCACATTTGTCTACCTTAGCCTTAATTTCCTTAAGTTCCCTAGTCATGTTTTCCAAAACAGAGGCTAAACTAGGGTCCATGGTGACATGGTTCACCCCTCGGGCGGGTGCACTAGTAGTGGTATTAGAATTACCACTTTGATACCTCTGATCGGATCGTGATTGGGATTGAGACTGAGCAAATGCCTCAAAACGCTCTAGACACTCCGCAACTGTAAGAATACCCATCATATGCCCCTCTGTGTTAGTATCGAACCTATCTCTAGTCTCTTGGGTGAGACCGTTATAGAATTTCTCACACAAAGCCCAATCAGAAAGACCGTGCTGGGAGCAACGAGCACAAAGGTTTTGGAAACGCTCCCAAGCAAGGTAGTAAGGCTCGTCGGGCTCCATGCGGAAATAGTGGATTTGGTCCCTAAGACGTGAGGCTTTTGCGGGCGAGAAATACTTGTTCAAAAAGGCTTGATGAAGCCCCGCCCAAGTGGTTAAAGTGCCGGTTGGTTGAGAGTCCAACCAAGTAGCCGCACGGCCGGCTAATGAGAATGGGAAAAGCTGTAGGTAGGTGGCATCATTGGGTGCACCGTGAAGGTTAAAGGTGGCTAGGATGCGGGAGAAACGGTTAATGTGGGCCGGGGCGTCCTCATCGTCTCGGCCATGGAATTGGATGGTATTGGTGATAGCCTGCATGGCATAAGACGGAATCTGCCATGAATTTTCACTAACGATGGGTGGAACAGTGATGGGTGAAGCAAGGCCGGTGAAATCCTGAGTGGCTTGCTGATGGACGGTTTGCCTAGGGTTTGCCATTGGTTCTAAGTTTTCTGGATTACTAGAGGTACTAGAAGTAGGGCTATTGGGTGGGGAAACCTTAGGTGAAGTTTTAGGTGAATGGTTTGGCGAAGGTGGTGGTGTAGGAGGTGGGGTGGGTAATGGGGTGGAATCGAACTTGGGGAAACGAGATGAAGATGTAGAAGTAACCTGTGGGCCTTCGCCCAATTGAGATGATGACTGCTTGACTGGTGGTGGTGGTCCGTGCGAGCGCAGATGTGGCATCCACTACGAGCAAAAACCTGAACACAAGAAAAGCAAACAATAGTTACTACGACTCAAGATAAAAAGAAAAGACACAAAACAAAGTAAACACGTAGCACGTATTTGTCAAGTAAATCTATCAAAGCTAATGAACGCAATTACCAAGAGTCCCCGGCAACGGCACCAAAAACTTGATGTGTGCTAAACAGACTATTAAAAACAAACTAAATTAGACTCTCTATTCTAGACACTATAAAGCTCTAATTCTAGACTCGACCTAAAACCATACAATCGGCAAGTGTACCGATCAATGTAGTACAACCTAGGAAGTCCGGATATCGAACCACAGGACTCTATTTATCACGTAGACTAGACTCTGACTAGCCACTGACAGACACGACTAAAACTTGTTTATTTGTTTTGGGGGGGGGGGGTTACGGAAAACTAGGAAATCTATATTAGACTACTAAATAGACTAAAGCTAGACTAAAAACGAATAACGACTGAAGACCTTTCTTATATGAGACCGGGACCACCTAGACAAGAATCCTGGATTGTTTTTAAGAGATTACCGATTAAGTTAAATGCATGAGTTATGGAACCGGGATCTTAAAATACTAAACCTACTAAGAACCAACGAGGCCCCTCGACCCTTCTCAAGGAGAAACCTGTGGAGCTACCTAGGCCGTTAATTCTACCGGTTATTAGACGTCTTCCCAGTTGTCTAATTATTGTGTAAGTACCCTAATGTTGACCTATTCTTTCCCAATCCTAGATCTAGGGTAATTTGAAGTAATTAGTTTGACTTGATAGACTAATAAGACCGACAGGTAAACCAAGACATAACCTTTCCCAAGGCCTATCTAAAGCAATTCGCCGGGTAAGACCTACCAATAGCCCCTCACTTCCCAGGTATTAGGACTAGTAGAACACTAAGACTTAGT
The DNA here is from genome assembly GCA_030545235.1 of Helianthus tuberosus. Classification (NCBI taxonomy): domain Eukaryota; kingdom Viridiplantae; phylum Streptophyta; class Magnoliopsida; order Asterales; family Asteraceae; genus Helianthus; species Helianthus tuberosus. The sequence continues at coordinate 152,749,917 of CM060451.1, read as the reverse complement.
AAATTATTACCACTTACTTCTAGGGGTTATTGCGCAATTCTCCCTAAAGAGTGAAGGTTTTCTAACGTGATATAGACACTCACCGAAACCCTAAACCCTAATATGACTCTATGTTGTGATATAGACCGTCACTAAGAATCATATGAAGCAAATAATAACAATAAACCAATTCAAAGTACGCATACACATCAAACCATTAAATCAAACCTCTTACTAAACACAATCACCCATAACAATCATGCAAATAACAAAAACCGGTAAAATCTTTATATTAATCCATTCATCATAGTCTAGGTGGTTTATAAAATTAGCCAAGCATCTCAGTAAATGAAAACAAAACAAAGATGTCTAAAACAGAATTCATTGTAACAAAGTTCCAAGAAAGTAATCAACAAAACAAGGGATTAGAAAACCCGATTGATTCTTCGATTATTCGCTCTCGACTCGTACCAATGATTCCCGTGCCTTGAAATCTCCAATTGTTCACCAAGAATGCTCCCAGATTGCTCCAAAAAACTCCAAATTCGTAATTAGGGTTTCAATTTTAGTTTCTTGGGAATTATCTAAACCAAACCCTAGCTGGAACAATGTTTTCTCGATTTTTAACCCCTCGCGCGACGCCTAGGGGGTGTCGCGTCGCGCGGCGCCTCCAAGGTGAGATTTTCTTGAATTTTTTATTTAAATTAATTTCCAGCTTCTCCGACGCGCGTACGAATCCCATTTTTCTTCCGAACTGCTCATTTTGACTCGTTTTTCATCACTTTAAGCTACGGGACCTGAAATCAAAGCTTAACGTCAGCAGTATCATAATTCTAACCTAAAACAGACTCGAAACGACTGAAAACTGACCAAAATATACACTATAAACATATGTACTTTACAGTACATCAAAGATATTCCCAAGACAGGTTTTCGGACCAGATATGGTCATTATGAGTTCACTGTTATGCCTTTCGGTTTAACAAATGCACCTGTTGTTTTCATGGACTTGATGAATAGGGTCTGCAAGCCTTATTTGGACAAGTTCATCATTGTATTCATTAATGACATTCTGATCTATTCTAAGACTCGAGCTGATCATGAACAACATCTTCGTCTTACAATGGAACTCCTAAAGAAAGAACAGCTTTTTGCCAAATTCTCCAAGTGCGAATTTTGGCTTAAGGAAGTTCAATTTTTGGGGCACATCGTTAACGAACAAGGTATACATGTAGATCCCACCAAAATCAGCGCGATTAAGGATTGGGATACACCTACTACACCTACCGAAGTTCGTTCATTTCTTGGTCTAGCAGGTTATTACCGCCGTTTCATTGAAAACTTCTCCAAGATTGCGGTTCCTCTCACTGCTTTAACTCAGAAGAGCAAACCTTTTGAGTGGGGACCCAAACAAGAAGAAGCTTTTCAGACTTTGAAACAGAAACTCTGTAATGCACCTATTCTATCTTTGCCCGAGGGTAACGATGATTTTGTCGTGTACTGTGATGCATCCAACTTAGGCCTTGGCTGCGTTCTTATGCAAAGAAACAAGGTCATAGCTTATGCATCAAGACAGTTGAAGGTGCATGAGAAAAACTACACCACTCACGATCTTGAGTTAGGTGCCGTAATTTTGCTCTCAAAATCTGGAGACACTACCTATATGGTACAAAGTGTGTAGTGCTTATTGACCACAAGAGTCTCCAGCATATTTTCAATCAGAAAGAACTAAACATGAGGCAACGACCTTGGGTTGAACTTCTAAACGACTACGATTGCGAAATTCGCTACCATCCTGGTAAGGCGAATGTCGTGGCTGACGCATTGAGTCGTAAGGAACGTGTCAAGCTTCATTGTGTCCAAGTTCGATCTGATATTCAAACCCGCATTTCTTAGGCTCAACATACGTGTGTTACACAAGGTTTGATGGGTAAAGAGTTACCATGTCATATTAAACTTGAGCTTGAACTAAGAGACTTTGGGATATTCTATTTCATGGGCCGTTTTTGGGTCCCAAGTACAGACAATCTTCGCACTTTGATAATGGATGAAGCTAATAAGTCTCGTTATTCTATTCATCCTGGTGCGGACAAAATGTATAAGGATCTTCGAACCTAGTATTGGTGGCCGGGTATGAAGAAAGACATTGCCTTATATGTTTCCAAATGCCTTACTTGTCTTAAGGTTAAGGCAGAACACCAACATCCCTCTGGATTATTGGAGCAACCAGAGATCCCGGTTTGGAAATGGGAAAACATTTCTAAGGATCTCATTACCAAGCTACCGCGCACTAAAAGAGGTCATGACGCCATTTGGGTTGTTGTTGATCATATTACAAAGTTAGCATATTTCTTGCCAATCCGTGAGGATCTATCTGCTGACAAGCTTGCTAAAATCTATGTGGATGAGATAATATCTCGACATGGTGTTCCTTTGAACATTATATCCGATAGAGATGCTTGATTCTCGTCTCGCTTTTGGAGAACCATGCAATCTGCCATGGGAACCCAACTTAATTTGAGCACAACATATCATCCGCAAACGGATGGTCAATCTGAGAGAACAATCCAGACACTGGAGGATATGCTTAGAGCTTGTGTGATTGATTTTGGTGGTAGTTGGGATTCGCATCTACCGTTGATCAAATTCTCGTATAACAATAGTTATCACTCTAGCATCAACATGGCTCCTTTCGAAGCTTTATACGGTCGAAAATGTCATTCAGCGGTCTACTGGAATGAGATAGGTGAAGCTCAGCTTACTGGACCTGAACTCATTCTAGAGACTACATATAAGGTCAAGAAGATTCGTGATAACCTTGAGACAGCTAGAAGCCGTCAAAAGAGTTACGCGGATCGACGACGCAATCCTTTAGAATTTCAAGTCGGTGATCACATCCTACTCAAGGTATCCCCTTGGAAAGGTGTGATTAGATTTGGAAAGAAAGGAAAACTTGCACCACGCTATGTTGGACCATTCAAGATCGTTGAAAGAATCGGAAAAGTAGCCTACAGACTAGAGCTACCTCCTGAACTTGGAAATGTTCATCCAACTTTCCACGTGTCCAATCTCAAAAAGTGTTTAGCTGATGAGAACCTCCACATACCACTTGATGAAATTCGTGTTGATAACACGATGCACTTCGTTGAGAAACCTGTGGAAATCATGGACCGTGAAGTCAAAAAGCTCAAACACAAGCGCATACCTATTGTCAAAGTTCACTGGGAATCTAAACGTGGCCCAGAGTTTACTTGGGAACGTGAAGATCAGATGAAAGAGAAATATCCGCATCTATTCTCACAAGTTTCCTCTAAATAAATTTCGGGACGAAATTTTCTAAAGTAGGGGAGATTGTGACATCGGTGCTTGTGTAATCATTTTACAAACTCTGAACAATTCAATATTAATAAAACAATGTATTTTGATCCCAATATTTGTTATTTATGTTTGACATTTTGCACATTTTGATTTTTGTTCGATTTTAAACTCTATATCGCTTTCTTGAAAGTTATACGCAAACTGATGCATAAACGTAATCAGTTTAACGCGACAAACACTCCGGGACAGCAACATAAGCTTAACATACCTTAAGTAACCTTTACATAACTTAGAAATAAGTTTTGAAGGCATTAGTATGGCAAAAACAAGTTTATTCGCTCGCAGGGACTATTTGCGTCAAACTGCAAAAGTCTGCCGTTTCGTAAGGCAACGTACAGTCCAGAACATGATCATAAGTTAAACATACCATATATAACCTAAACATACCTTAGAAATAAGCTTTGATAGGTTCGGTGTGTGAAAACATGCTTATATGATCTTACAGGGACTAAAAGTGTCAAAAATTGTGTAAGTTTGCATTTTCATGCATATCTTACGTTCTGACCACATCTGGACATCCAAAATTTTTGTACACACTAAAATATTTTTATTTTAGTGATCGGCATGCAAAAATACCGCTCGTCGCTTAATTTGGTTCGTTTTCGCGTCCGTTTGAGTTTCGTCGTAATTTAACGAATAACGCGATCGTACGACCAAACTAGCCGACATCCGAGAGTTTTCCAAACATATTTTGAGTCCTCTAAACTTTATTGACCTTGTAGAGCCTTGAAAATGGCTTAACGGGTGTCAAAAGTGCCTAAAATGGGCTCAAACACATGCAGGGACCAAAGCTGTCAAAACATAAACTGTTGGCTGATCTGCTGAGTTTACACGGGCCGCGTAAGCCCATCCCTCAGCTTACGCGGGCCGCGTGAAAGTGCCCAGCGACAGAAAATGTGTTTTCAGCTGTTCTTTGATCTTTGAGGGCCTTTCTTGCAATTCCTTTGTGTGATCACCAAGTTAACACTTCTCCAAGCATTTCTAGCTGTCCATTAACACTTGTAGGGCTGTGATTTAATGCTTGGCAATCACACAAACACTTGTGATGATCTTGTGAGTTCACTACAAGTATAAATAGCCTTGCTATGCTCTCATTTCACTCACACTTGATCTAAATTCTCTAAGTTGGGGTTTTTATAACTTCATACCTGAGAATTATAAGATCAAGTTCAAGCAAGGACCTTTTGTAAACATTCCTTCATTCTTTTATTGCTTTCTAGCTTAAAAAGTCAAACAGTGTTTGACTTTCAGTTTGACCAGTCAATGGTCAACACAAAGTTCGTTTGAACTTTGTAACGTGATTGTAATCACGATGGTTATAATCCTTAGCGATTATACCTACTGATTACCACGTTAACTAGGTGTAGTGACGAGTCAAAGTTTCGGTCAAAATGCGTTTTAGCACGCATTTTGCAACGGAACTACTTTTAGGTATCAAAACACCTTGTTTTGATACCAAATCAGTTTTCTAAGTTAGTTAAACATGTTTTGACATGTTTAACTAGTCACTATTAGTTTAGTGCTTGTTTAGGGTCGTAAGTTAAGCGTTCTAAACAACCGCTTAGACTTTCGAACCCGACCCGTTTGCTCGATCTTTAGGATCCGACCAAGCATGTTTACTGATCATAGTTGCCTAGGGAATAACCTCTGAGGTTATACCTTATGATCACATAGGATTGGTTAGCTATTCGTTAAGTAGTGTACATGCCCATAGGAAATGACCAAAATGCCCTTTTGAAATATAAAACCATATTGTGCATATGTGAACATATTTTTGACATCTAATATGATTTAGTAACATCGTAGGGTATAATTGGGCATGTAAGACTTGACATAGCTTATAGATAACCGTCCGACCATAGTTTTGCGCAACCGACGCGTTATAGTAGCTTAAACTACCATACGAAACGGGTCAAGAGCACTTAGGTAGACTTCCAAATCAGAATGTTAGCTCTAATAAATCATACCATATGAGTTCAATTACTCATTTGATTTATAGAACATCATTCTATCCCATCTCCCGGTTTAGGATCCGATTATTAACATAGTTACATATACTAGGCGCCTTGTTGATTCTGTGATACTTGGAGCTTAAATTGGTCTTATTCCCAAGACTAATAAGCAATCCCAAGTGAGTACATAGTTCACCTCTTTTACCGTTTTCAAATACTTTGGGGTGATACACATGTGCATACTTGTTACTTTCATGCTTTCTTTGCTTTTATGACATAATCATGCTAGTTTCATCTAGTACACATATAGTACATGTTTTCAATCATGTTTTGCTATATATGTTAAGCATGCTAGCACATTGTTTTACATGAACATTTCTACTATGTATGTTTACTTAGCATACTTAGTACATGGTTTTCACATGCTTACATTGGTTATGACATTTGGTGTGTTTAATCGGAACAATAATACATTCATTAACATTAGCTACGCCGCTCGGTAGTATGTAATGGTACCATCGGAATTGACAACTCCCGTTTCCGAGTTCCTAGGTTTGTTTGGAAGTTGGGAATGACAGAATCCGATATACATAACTTAGATGAACCTTTAATTTGTTTAAATGTTTGTCGCCACAGTCGCAAGGCTTGAATGTATGCGAATAAACAATACTGCATAAATGTTTGTAATCATAAAGCATTGTTTTCTGCAAAACATAACATTTGATTTAAACTTGGGTTTATTCAAAAGCATTGTTTTGTACATTTTCCTACGGGGTTGATTAACTACTAGTTATTCACCGTACATAACATTGATTATCACATTAACATTTTCACATAGTTACGTAGATACTTTCTACTTGCTATGCATTACATTTGTTTATACATGATACCCTTCACACATGACATTGTACATGGTTTATACATAAACATTTTAACATTTAACAAGACATTTTGGTCGGTTATTGATAAATGACTTATGTAATGGGGCTATGTGTTATATGATAAAAGCATGGTGGATACGCCGCTGGTACTTCCTATATATAAGTGCTTTTATTGTATTATACATTGTTGCGTTATCTAAGCCACTTGACAAAGACATGAAACATTTTTCACAAAGACACAAGATTTTTATACAAAGTACACATTTTATACAAATTCACTTTTACTTGGTTATTCATTTAACTATGCATATTTTTTTCATATCATTTGATTTTCATATCGATTTTCACATGATTTCATAAAAGAAAACATTTTATAAGGTTCATGACTACTTTTTGTTAAACCCTTCTTTAAACTACAAGTCATGAATCTTGCATAAACAAAACGTATGTATCTCACAGGAATTTTTATGCTGACGTACCTATTTTCGCATGTGTTTCAGGTGCTAATGCATGATGATGCTTGTGCTACACTTAGGCGGACTTGTGCCTTAGTGACTTAAAAGACAATTATTATGTTATGTTTTATTTAAGTCCCAAGACAATGTAAACTTTAATTCTAATAATACAAAACTTTAATTACCATGGTTGTTGAAACAATAATTCTGTCGCATCACTCCCCGACGTTTCCGCCGCGGTTTGTTGTTTTACGCGGTCGGGGTGTGACAATTTTGGTCATTTTAAAGTTTATAAAAGTGGTTAAATAGCAAACTGAGATTCTGGTGTCAATTATACAGTAAAAATATTAATTTTATCAAGTTACATCAGTAAGATATCATACATATGTGTGTTTAAACGTTTATGGCCAAACTATGCACCGTAGGGGCATTTTGGTCATTTCACATATGTTTTAAGGTCAAATTTAGAAATCTGAGTTCAAGACTTATACTTACTGTTAAAGTATGAAATCTTATTTTTAAATTCAGTAGGTAACAAGTCTTAAGCGTTAAATATGGTTTTAAACCATACTATGCGCTTAATAAGCGTAAAAGTCGGTAATTGACGGTATTCAAGATGTTTATAAAATTCTGAAGTTTTGATCAGTCTCTGAAGCTTAAAATATTTTATTTAACATGTGATATCAGTAGGAAAAGGTTTGGTAATCAAATCATATGTTAGACTCATTTTATTAACAAAAAGGGCACTACCGTCATTTACCGAATTTATGCTAGAACTCTATGTTATGGTCAGTATAAAATTTGACAAAAATTTTCAAAAATCCCTAAATATTATATCATAACAGTGGGTAGCAAGTTTGGTGCCAAAAATCGGGTTTAAATATGATTTATGCTAAAAGTGCAATTTAATTAACAAAAAGCTTTTGTTTTACGATATCTTGCATAACTTTTATTTGAGACCAGAAACGGATGTCAAATTTTATGACATACTTATAAATCAGTAATGAATCTTTTTGTCCTCTCACATTTTCAATAATCTCGTTTTTATAACATAAGGGAAAAATGGTCAACTTTTAAGCATGTAACGGAAACATGTAAATGATTCAGATTTCTAAGGGACCATGTAGTATAACCTCAGAGGGTTATAGTAACACATAATATTGTCACAAAGGAACCCTAAGTCATAACTAAACAAAGCTAATTCGGGTCAGAACTGAAAGTCAAAGCAAAAGTCTACTTTTGCGACTTTCGGTTGCGAACCAATCCTAAACTCAGAACTGTCGGGTTGAACATGCTTAGACATGTTCAATTAATATTTACCAAGTTATTAAAGTGACAAAAACTGATTTTATAGTTTCTATATTATTAGTTATGGATTTTATTCAAAAACTGACCGTTTGACTTTTATTTAATTACTTTGACCCGACAATTAACTAAGTAAACGTAGTAATTAGGAGGTGCCCTTTTGAGGTTTAACACCTACCTAATTATGATCACGTAGCCATGTTCGTTGCGAACAATGGCTTGACCGTTTATGGTCTAGGTAAAAGTCAAAGCGTTTATAAAAAACGCTTGACTTTTTGCTCCAAAAGCCAAATAAAATAAACTAGTCACGAAAGGACACTTACAATTGGTCCTATGGACTGAATAGAACTCAAGAGAGGTTCCAAAATGATCAGGATCCTCTTAGATTGAGAGATATAGCAGATTTGAATTGAAAGTGTGAGTTTGAATGTGAGAAAAGTTCACCTATTTATAGTTTTCAATGATCCTTCAGATCTTGCCAAGTGTATGAGGGAGTTATGAGAATATCACAGGTGTAATCTGGTTTTATAAATCAGTTAGCAAGTCCCAGGTTTGATAAAAATGGTTTTATAGATTAAGATAGGTGAACAAGGAAGAAGAACCCACAGCTGGAGGTGAGATTCTGCCAAAATTGAGCCGTCGCTGCGCGCCACGGCCTAATATCAAGTTTCAAATTTGATAGTTTTGGCCCCTGTACTTTTTATGCGATGTATCTTTCATTTTAGGCATTTTTAACCCTTCTAGTTGGTTTGTAGATGATCTAGAGAGTTTAACCAAACACCGGTAGGTCCAGTTACGTTAAACGATTACCGAAAACACTAGTTTCTGCTCGTTGACGCTTTTAACCCTTTAATTTGCGAACTTGTGCGTTTTAACGCGAAATGGCATAAAAGCCTTTCAAGATAAAAAAATAAGCATTCCGAAGAGTATGATGGGATATTACGACACTCCAGTTTACTCCAGTTCGCTTAAATGGTTGCTCAAAGGTATAGTTTTAGAGTTTGATGCTTTTGGCCCCTTTAATGTATAACTTGCGCGCATTATCATTTTATCGCGTCAAAGCCCTATGTTATCCATATTAGGCATTCTCGAGAGTATTATCAAACATCACGATGCTTCGGGTTCGTTAAAAGGTCACTCAAAGGTATAAATAAACATGTTGACACTTTTAACCCTTGTGGTTTGTAAATTTTTGGTTTTAAGCACAAAGGGCTTCTTGTGTCCGACAATTTATTCAATAAAGAATACGAACATCATATGAGGTCAATCAGAGGCACAAGTTTGGCATGTTGATATTTTTAGTCCCTCAACATTCACAGTTTTCTTTTTTGACGAAATTAGTCCTTCATAGTCATCGTTTAACTTTATTAGGGTTTATTACACGTGTCAACAAATCATTGGACGTGTTTTTACGAGGTGTTACATCCTCACCCCCTTAAAAGAAATCTTGACCTTGAGATTTACTCAAAAAGATAGGAGTACTTTCTGTTGTATAATGGACTTAACCTCCACAGTATATTAGGGGTCTCTTAATGCATCCCGTTTGACCTATACAATAGGTACATACTTTCTTTCTTTCCGGAGCTTCTTAACATGTCGATTCTCAATCGATGCTGGTTTCTCCACAAACTATAAGTTTTCATTAATCTGCACATCATTATGTGATAATGCTATTGACTCATTGTCTAGCCCTATCTTTAAATCACAAGTGTGGTACATATTGTGAATACCATCAAGTTCCTTAGGTAAGTTTCAGCTTATAGGCTACCCATCTCGACATATTTGATTTTCTCGAATGTTCCAATATGTTTAGAGTTTAACTTGTCTGATATATTAAAATGTAGCACACCTTTCTAGGGTGGCATCTTCTGTTGAATCTTGTTCCTTATGGAGAACTCAAGAGGTTTGCGACTCTCATCAACATTGATTTTCTGCCGATTACAGGCAGCTTTTAAACGATCACATATTCATATGATCCTATCCGTTGTCTCCAGGGTAATTTCAGATCCTACTAAATGGGATTTACCAAACTTCTGTCCATCAACAGACGTTTGACAATCCTTTTTATACAAGGTTTCCAAAACGAGTATCCTTGATGCTTATATACTAACTATTAGCTATAGGAAAGCTTATTTAAGGCGAGATAGTCCTTCCAACTACTGGTTAACCAACATTAAAGAATAGCTAACCTCACGGTTAGTCGAACAAATCGACGATCCTAGGCAGCTGATGGCGATTCTTAATTGCTGCCTAAATAGGGTTGCGGTAATCAATGCATAAGCATAATGAACCGTCTTTCTTTATTAATAATATCGGAGCTCTCAGAATTTTGAATTAGGCTTTATGAAACCTTCTCTAAAAGCTTATCTAATTGGCCCTTAGTTCTTCCATTTCCGTCGGTACTAACCGATATGGAGATTCTGTAACAGGTACGGCTCCTAATAGAATGTCAATCCTAACTTTGCCTCTCAGGAGGTAAACACGGTAGTTCTACGGGGAAGCCATCAATTTATCCAAATATGATAGAGATAGCTTCAATTTCTGACTTCGGTTCACTTACCGACACACTGTGCCATGCAAATGACACATTTGTTTTATGAATACAAGGATGCCTTCAGTAGAGACGCCTACTTAGGCATTTCTATAATGGATATCTTCCTTGAATACGACTAGCTGACTTTAGTACAATATGACCATTGAAATATCTTGGTGGTCCCATGCATTAAACCTCCATACTGATCAGGCATGGAAGCAATCTATAGGACACATCAGGATACGTCAGTCCTCATATAGCGCTTTTATCAAGCATAATCTGGTATTCACAGTTGATTGAAATAAATGAGATAACAAAATAAAATAACAAATATTTTCGTACTCCATCTGAAGAGAGAGTACTCTAGATTTTTGAATGAAGATTTTCCAATAAGAAAAGAAGAAATGGTTCCTATGATTACGTTGATAAGTTTTACCTTATACTTAATATCTGGAGTTCTTATGGGAAAATTCTAAAAGTTTGCTAAGCTAATGATATATATGGAAGACTTAGTAGTTCCTGAATCAAAACAGAATTCTAAGCAATTGATTCATGATAATGGATGTACCTGGTATCATTATTGATATGAACTGTCTCTGGCATTCATCAAGAGGGTTTAAGCGCCTCCATTCTTAGTCTTTATATACTTAGCTATACTTATTCTTGACAGTTTTAGGGCAGTTAGTTCTGATGTGACCCTTAACGCCATAGCCGAAGCAGACTGCCTTCTCCAAGTTTCTACATTCAGGGAACTACAAATGCCACACTGCATTGACCTTCGGTCTGCTTGACACTGCCCCAGTGTCTTTTGTTGCAGGTCTTGTATACAGGCTTCTTAGATTTCTGGGAGTTATCCTTCTCCCTTTTTCCTTTTTCCGGCAGTCTCAGCTTTTGACCAATTTACTTCCTAACCCATCTAATGTGAATGGCTGAGCTAGATCCATAGTGGATTTATAAGTAGCAGGCTTTGAAGCCTTAATATGCCCTCTTATTTCCGATGCTAAACCACCAATGTTTAATGCATTAAGCTTAGATTTTGGGTTAACCGAATAGGGCACTATCTCAGATAATGAATCAAAGTCTGTAACATACTATCGACAGTCTAGATCCTTCATGGTGTGAGTCAGAAAATTCTGATTCCACTTTTTCCATTTCGTGTTGCGGACAATAGGTTTTTCTGATAAGGTCTGTAAACCTGGACCATCCCATATTATATGAGGGTGTCTTTCTTGTGGACTTTATTATTGTCTTCCACCCACTAAGGGCATCGCCCTTGAGTGACTGTGATACTTACCTCACAATGTCTTTCTCAGCACAAACGCTGATATACTCAATGGTTTCCATTTCATCCATCAATTTCATGTAATCAATGGCCCCTTTTTCGCCATTGAAGTCTCTCGATTTACAAGAGACAAAGTAGCTTTAAGTATATCCTTTAGAGGAACGGGGCTCCTTGCCATATATGATCTTATTTGGTTTATTCTTCGCATTCGAAGTATGAAATAGGCTCTTCCCATAAGCAGAGGAATGTGTTTTAGAGCAAGTAGCATTTGTCTCTTTGAATCTTTTCACGACTTTTCTCATAGTCTTCCTAACAGCTGCGTCAATCACAACTTGGAGATTAACTCTATTAACCTTGAGGTTCCCTTTTGTTGCATCAATAGCATTTGTCACATCATTAATATCGCGACTGTTGTTTGTCTGATCCGAGTTTCTATACTCGGAGCTTGGTACTAAACATCCAATTAAACAATTACTTGGTTGCATAACAATAGTTAGTCATCATCCTGACGACCTAACATACACTAGCCATGGTATCATTAAACCATTTAGGTTAATAGGTTATGAACATTCCTAATGAATGTTACTTGTATGTATATCAATTACATTTAGCCTAGGTCACAAGAGGACCATTAATGGCATTTAGGGTTTTGAGTGAGTCCATTACCTTATTGACAAGGGATCATAATGTCACAACTGTCTTTGTCACATCGACGATTTTGTATAGCTCTGCGGCTCGTCGTAAGGACTTTTTAAAATATGAAAAATAATTTCGTCATGAAGGACATATAAATGTAATACATAGGCTTGTCGCGAAGGACATTAATAGCCATAAGGCACGTAGGCCTTGTCGCAAAGGACATATAGGATACGGCACAAAAGGCCTGTCACAGAGGACATATATAAGCCGAAATCTTAATAGATTAGGGGATTTAAGATTTGAACGTAGTTCTTCACCTTTGGACAGGGAGACATAGACTACATCTATCATTGCTTTGAAAGACGATTTATTTTGCTGCATAGGGAAATCACTGGACATCACTAATGGATGTTCATACATATTGTTATATAATTATTGTAATTAAGAATATCAGTCATGATCTTGTCGATCTTATAGACTATAAGGCTTGGGCATTGCCCATCACCTTTGACAGTGAACCATAACGGTCACATTTGTCAATTTCACTAATGGACAACATATTATATAGCCCGTAGGCGAAACATCACTAAAGGATGTTTAATAATATAATCATCGTATCCGATGATATTAGTCATGATCGCACTGACCATATAGACTATTATACTTGGACATAGTCCAATATCTTTAGATAGGGGGTCATAGACCACAACTGTCGTTATCTTTTTGGACAACAAGTTTAGCCCGTAGGCACTTCATCACTAACGGATGTTTATATTATGATCATCACATTGATGATACTTTCCATGATCTAATTCGATCATATAGCCTTTAAGGCTTGGACATAGTCCAAATACCTTGACGGTTGGTGTGGTTTCTCAAGTCACACTGCCAGGAGTGTTAACATGTTCTTAGATATTAACAAGGATTAATTGTCTTAAGAGGGTTTCACCATCATAGCATGTTTGTATTGACATATTGGCTAGGTTATACCATTAAGAAGATCCTTTGAAATTATTTCGCAGATCGATAAAGTTTGAATAAAATTGATACTATTGTTTGATAAAGGACGAAATGAGTACCTATATAATTTTTTTCACAGCTTTCCATAAATCATTAGGAAGTTTACAATAGTGCCTTAATCAGGACTTTTATTATCATATTTGTCCAAAGAGGACTAAAAGAAAATTATAAGTCCGTTTGGGGACTATAAAATATCATAAGTCCGTATAGGGACTATATTAAAACGGTTTGCCCATGAAGGGACTATAATGAAATAGTATATCCAAAAAGGGATTTTAATAAAATAACATGTCCATAAAAGGACTATATTGATACAGCGTGCGCACTAAAGGGCTTTGCTGAACAGGTGTCCTCACAGGGACTCACATCGAAAGATATGTTCATATAACGATTATAATAAACAAATGTCCATACTGGGACTATATAGAAGAGATAGGTCCTTATTGGGATTTTGAAGCAATACCTGTCCAAACAGGGACAAAAGGGAATATATAAGTCCGTATAAGGACTATAAGATATGTCAATCATTAGGATAATAGTAAAACGATATGTCCTCAAAAGGATTTTAATGAATTATTATATTCGTCAGGGGATTTTGATGACATAACATGTCTACAAAAGATTTTTAATGAAATAACATGTTTACAAAAAGATTTTATTGAAATAACACGTCCATGTAAGGACTATAATAGAGTATAATGTCCATGAAAGGACTATTTTAAAAAAAAATTAGTGTATCTATAAAAGGGATTTAATAAAATCACATGTCCATGACAGGACTGTATTGAAATAGCATGCCCACCGAGGGACTTTATTGAAATATAATGTCCTCAAAGGGACTTTAATAGATAAACCTATATACAGAGTCTTATCAGGAGAGGTAGGTCCACAAGGACTATGAGGAAATAATATGTCCACAGGGGACTTTAGTAATCAAATGCCCATACAGGGACTTAAAGGAAAAAAAAGAAATTTTAAATGTGATGGAAGAAAGGTTTCTAATGTTTTCCTTGCTTTATTCTGATTGTTTCTTCTTCTTTATTTATCGTGCGCAGTAGCGACTCATGAAGATTTTAGTGAATAAAGTAAATATTTCAAATCAGGATCCTTTGCAGAAGTAGAATGCAAGGATTCAATGATTAAAGAAATGACATGGATCACGGATTAGGTTTTGACTGGTATAGTCCAAGTCTGGAATTCCAAAACTTAGAGGTAGGAAGTAGGGATTAATAGCATCCACATGTATCATCTTCAATATGGGAGCCTCAGGGATCTCCTGGTATGGACTCCACAGATTGTTTAAAAATTCAATGGGTTTGGTTTTAGGAATGAGTCCATAAAGGTCTTCCTCCAACCCGGTCGCACACCCATTCTAGCTGTAGTATGAAGCTTAGCATTTCTCGGCCTCGAACGGTAAGAATCTCCATTAACGGCTTCTTTGCTTGGCGACATACTAAAAACACATAAAATCGAAAACAATGTTTACTTAATAGGGATGAGAGCATTCCTACGTTAAGTCTAGACTCAGAAAGTCTAAGGAATATGCTACTGTGTCATTTGAGTTTAAACACTAAAGGCTAGTGTTTAATTCACTCAAACGTTGGCTCTGATACCAACCTGTCACACCCTGATATTTCCACGTATTACCGGTGGGCCCGGTGGGGAGTACCGTGACGTAGTTGATATCATCATAGTCAAATAATCACAGTTTAATGCACAGCGGAAGTCTAAAATAACAATACAAACCGAATTGAAAGTATAATAAAATATTACACAACGGTTGTAAGTGGATCCACAGGCGGATCTAAAACAGAAAGAAAATATTGTTCAACAGACTTTAAGTATTAAAAGCTTGCAAGACTCTTTATTTAATACTAAGGAGTTTCCAGCCCATTACGGGTAGTACCTACACTTAGTCTTTTTGAAAAATACGTCAGTTTACACTGGTAAATACAATTAACTGAATCTTTTGAAAAGCATTTATAAAATTGGTTTGGATGCACAAGGCATAAAATCTTTTATAGCTTGGGACAATTATTTAAAAATAATCTTGTATACAGATTTATATGTTTGTCGTCCGTTCAGGACCGGAATAGAAGAGCCGGTACAAGATTAATAGACACACCACAACTATAGGCCCACAAGGAGTTTCCTCACGAGTGAGATACTGTTTATACATACACAACTGTAAGGTGTATGTCTACATCCCATGCTTAAGCCGTGGCCATTTCAAATGAATGAGCCGAGGATATCCAGGACACGGTCATTAACCCCCCAAAGGCTTGGTATCAAACAAAACAGATTAAAACGGGTTATGTAAATTTATTAATCACAATCCGATTAAATGATTTCATACCCGACCAAGAGGTATTATTATAATACCGTATCCCAAGCCCGTATAACGGAAAATAAGTTAAAAGTATTTACCTGAGCTAAAAGTATTTTATTCTCAGTCGTAATTTCAAATCAGCAAGTACAAGTAGCTTTTACTGGGCTCCTAATCTGGAACGAAGTTTTTAATAACCTATTAGATTCCTAACGGGTCTTATAAGTTTAAACTTAGACCGGTTAGTTTTAATGAAAGGTTTACGGTTCAAAACGCAAGATTAAGTGAAGACCGGATTAGAATGTGTTTTAGACCCAACAAGTAGGAAGACTTGTATAAATTGGCTAAACTAAACACATTCTGGATTTTGAAGTAAAAATGATAAGGTTTGACCCGTTTCGGCTAATTTATGCAAACTAGTTACATAAACCTTACCGAATGCGTATATGCATAACGGGTAGCCAAATGAGTCATGTACAAGTTCCATAAGTTATTATGCTTAAATTATGTTTGTGATATCAGTAGGATATCTTCCATTATGCCCAAAACGAATTTAAAACCAATTTAAGCCCCGTACGGGTATTTTGGTCATTTTAAAGTTTATAAAAGAGGTTAAATAGCAAACTGAGGTTCTGGTCTAAATTATACAGTAAAAATATTAATTTTATCAAGTTACATCAGTAAGATATCATACATATGTGTGTTTAAACGTTTATGGTCAAACTATGCACCGTAGGGGCATTTTGGTCATTTCACATATGTTTTAAGGTCAAATTTGGAAATCTGAGTTCAATACTTATACTTACTGTTAAAGTATGAAAATTTATTTTTAAATTCAGTAGGTAACAAGTCTTAAGCGTTAAATATGGTTTTAAACCATACTATGCGCTTAATAAGCGTAAAAGTCGGTAATTGACGGTATTCAAGATGTTTATAAAATTCGGAAGTTTTGATCAGTCTCTGAAGCTTAAAATATTTTATTTAACATATGATATCAGTAGGAAAAGGTTTGGTAATCAAATCATATGTTAAACTCATTTTATTAACAAAAAAGGCACTACCGTCATTTACCGAATTTATGCTAGAACTCTATGTTATGATCAGTATAAAATTTGACAAAAATTTCCAAAAATCCCTAAATATTATATCATAATAGTGGGTAGCAAGTTTGGTGCAAAAAATAGGGTTTAAATATGATTTATGCTAAAAATGCAATTTAATTAACAAAAAGTTTTTGTTTACGATATCTTGCATAACTTTTATTTGAGACCAGAAATGGATGTCAAATTTTTATGACATACTTATAAATCAGTAATGAAGCTTTTTGTCCTCTCACATTTTCAAAAAATCTCGTTTTTATAACATAAGGGCAAAATGGTCAACTTTTAAGCATTTAACGGAAACATGTAAATGATTCAGATTTCTAAGGGACCATGTAGTATAACCTCAGAGGGTTATACTAACACATAATATGGTCAGAAAGAAACCCTAAGGCATAACTAAACTAAGCTAATTCGGGTCAGAACTGAAAGTCAAAGCAAAAGTCTACTTTTGTGACTTTCGGTTGCGAACCAATCCTAAACTCAGAACTGTCGGGTTGAACATGCCTAGACATGTTCAATTAATATTTACCAAGTTATTAAAGTGACAAAAACTGATTTTATAGCTTCTATATTGTTAGTTATGGATTTTATTCAAAAACTGACTACTTTGACCCGACAATTAACTAAGTAAACGTGGTAATTAGGAGGTGCCCTTTTGAGGGTTTAACACCTACCTAATTACGATCACGTAGCCATGTTCATTGCAAACAATGGCTTGACTGTTTATGGTCTAGCTAAAAGTCAAAGCGTTTATCGAAAATTCTTGACTTTTCGGCTTTAAAAGCCAAATAAAATAAACTAGTCACGAAAGGACACTTACAATTGGTCCTATGGACTGAATAGAACTCAAGAGAGGTTCCAAAATGATCAGGATCCTCTTAAATTTGAGAGATATTGCAGATTTGAATTGAAAGTGTGAGTTTGAATGTGAGAAAAGTTCACCTATTTATAGTTTTCAATGATCCGTAAGATCTTGCCAAGTGTATGAGGGAGTTATGAGATCATCACAGGTGTAACCTGGTTTTATAAATCAGTTAGCAAGTCACAAGTTTGATAAAAATGGTTTTATAGATTAAGATAGGTGAACAAGGAAGAAGAACCCACAGCTGGAGGTGAGATTCTGCCAAAATTGAGCCGTCTCCGCGCGCCACGGAAACAGGGGGGAGGCGTCGCCGCGCGCCACGACCTCGTATCAAGTTTCAGATTTGACAGTTTTGGCCCCTGTACCTTTTTATGCAATGTATCTTTCATTTTAGAGAGTATAACCAAACACCGTTAGGTCCAGAGAGTATAACCAAACACCGTTAGGTCCAGTGACGTTAAACGATTACCGAAAACACTAGTTTCTGCTCGTTGACGCTTTTAACCCTTTAATTTGCGAACTTGTGCGTTTTAACGCGAAATGGAATAAAAGCCTTTGAAAATAAAAAATAAGCATTCCCAAGAGTATGATGGGATATTACGACACTCCAGTTTACTCCAGTTCGCTTAAATGGTTGCTCAAAGGTATAGTTTTAGAGTTTGATGCTTTTGGCCCCTTTAATGCATAACTTGCGCGCATTATCATTTTATCGCGTCAAAGCCCTATGTTATCCATATTAGGCATTCTCGAGAGTATTATCAAACATCACGATGCTTTGGGTTCGTTAAAAGGTCACTCAGAGGTATAAATAAACATGTTGACACTTTTAACCCTTGTGGTTTGTAAATTTTTGGTTTTAAGCACAAACGGCTTCTTGTGTCCGACAATTTATTCAATAAAGAATACGAACATCATATGAGGTCAATCAGAGGCACAAGTTTGGCATGTTGATATTTTTAGTCCCTCAACATTCAAAGTTTTCGTTTTTGACGAAATTAGTCCTTCATAGTCATCGTTTAACTTTATTAAGGTTTATTACACGTGTCAACACATCATTGGACGTGTTTTTACGAGGTGTTACACATGGTGACGGTGGCCGGTGGTGGTTGGCAGTAACAAGTGGTAATGGTGGCGGGTGGGTGGTGATGGTTGGTGGCGGGTGGTGGCTGACGTTTTAAGGTTAAGAAAGTTTATTAGGGCAAGTGAAAATTTGTCTCTTAACCATTCAACATCCTCTTACCACTTGATCATTAAGATGTCAACCAAACCATTAGAAATGTGTTATTTTAATGAACCAAACATCCTTACCTTTTACAAATTCAGAGGTTGCCTCTTAATGCCCTTAGATAACTATGATTCTATGCAGATACTAAAACTTGGAACCAAACTATAATTTACCCAAATTGTATGTAACTGGTTCTAAATAATTGTATAAAGAAAGTAAAAAATAACCAGTCCAAGTAACAAAGATAAATTCCATAAGGCTGTGTGTAACGCTTGGCATGGGATGGGACGTGATTGGGCGTGATTCGAAGGGGGCATGAAAGAGACATGACAAGTGTTGCTACAACAAATATGAGACCGAGTATAGTGAGGAGGCTGGTTAGGCAAAAGGCTTCAAGAGTCTCATTTTGCCTAACGTAGGTTACGAGTCCCCCTATGTTGGGATTGAACCCTACAAAGGAACAGTTGATTAAAGCCAAAACTGGATCAGATCAGCGGATTCACAATAAGCAGTTGTTTGCAACAGTTCTTTCCCCTTGAAAGTGTCCAAACATCTGATGACCTCTATCTTCTGTCCTTCTACAACAACTGATGATCTTCAACAACTGTTGAGACTTAAAGACTGTTGAAGATGAAACACTGATGCTCAATCTACTGTCATGGTTCAAGTACTGCTAAAGACACAAAGCACTGCTAGGAGTATAACAGTGGAATGAGAAGCAGTAGTTTAGTCTATCCTTTGTATTGATTGTAATCAGTAGTTTGTAATAGCAGTAGTTATATAGATCAGTGGTTATAGGTTGTTAGTGTTGGTGCATATTTGTGACAACAGCTTAGATTTGGTCTTTGGATATTTTGTAATTAGTTAAACGATAAACAGTTAGCGGGTTTAGCTTTGTATTAGTGGAATAATAGAGTTTGGGCTAAACAAAACCCACTTTGGGTCTAGGGGGACGAATTGGGCTTTGCCCATGTAGGAAACCTTAGCCCAAGTTGCAAACCTTGTGTTATATAAACAAGGTTATGCTTTAGGGTTTAGGTTAATCAGCCAAAACAGAGTTTGTGAGAATTTCGTGAGAGCATTACTAGCTTGGACGAATTTGATAGTGTTAGGGATCTTGATTGATTGTAATCAGTTTGATAGATAATCAATAAAGATCCGGTTTGAAAGTGATTTATGTTCTTCTACTTGTTTCTGTGATACTCTGATCAAGAGGATTCCACACTCTTGATTGGATTGACAATTTTGTGAAAGATCCATACGAACAAGGGGACCTATAATTGGTATCAGAGCATTAGGCTCTTGAAGGATCGGTTCAGAATTGTTCTTGGCAGAAACAAGAAGATATTTCGAAAATTTTGAAACCTAAAAAATTAGGGTTTCAAAATTTTTCTTGGTTTGATATAATTTTCGAAATTTTTGTTTAATCAGATTTGGCTGTTTTGATATTCTGCTTTGTTTGGTTGCTGTTTTGCAGGATTTCAGGAAAGATTTGGTTGATTTTTGAAGAATTTTCGGCTGAGAAACTTGAAGATTCGAAGACTGTTCTTCGTGTTCTTCATTAAGTTCATCAAAATTTTTGTCAAAACTTTGCTGATATGCTTGTTCGATTTTGCAGGAAATTGTTACGAAATCTTGGAAAAATCTGCTGAATTCTGAAAAGATTTGATTTGATCTGGTGAAATTGACTGATCTGCGAAATTCACTGACCAGCGTAATCATCGGCGAAATTAAATCCAAAGGCGACTTTGGTAACCGTATAATTTTCCTCAGCGAAATTATTACGGTTTTCGGCGAATTTACTAGTCGTCGTAATAGTGAAATAGACCAGCGAAATTGGCAGCGAATTTAACCTTTCAGCGAAGTAGACCAGCGAAATTAACCAAAACTGTCTAGCAAATTTAGTAGAGGAATTAAAAAGGTGGAAGATTTTTTGGCAAGCGTAAGGAAAAATTCACGTTTTCGAAAATAGAAATTGATCCGTAGCTCGTTTGACAGAACCATCTGCACCGTTGAATTCCTTGCATTTTTAGGACAAAAAAGGAGCATGAGCTCTTTTGACTCTGGAAAATCCCGAATTCGGTCTTTGACATTATATATCATTGGATTCGTCTTTTCGAGACGATTCTAACGGTGTAATTTGGTAACCACTGTTTTCGGAGATATTTTGTACGGTTTTATCAGTCTGCAACGTTTAAAATGTCGAACATGTCTAGTTTGAATGAGCTTTTGAGAATGGAGCATGAGGTTGGCACTACCAACAAACCGCCTAAGATGATGAAGGTGGAAAATTATTTGACATGGAAGGATCGTTTTCAATCCTTCATTGAATATCAGGACACTCGTATGTGGATATGTATTGAAGATGGGTACACAAACCCAACACACGATTTTGAGGGCAGACCACGTAGAACAAACTATGTGAACATGCAAGAGAATGATAAAAAGATGTATGAGGCTGAAAAGAGAGCCTTGGCTGCAATCAAAATGTCCTTACCTGATAGCATCAAGCATACCTTCAAGAAGTACACAAATTCAAAGGATATGTGGGATGCATTAGAGAAAAGATACGCGGGAAATGCAGATGTTAAGAAGAACAAAGTTGATCTACTGAAGAAGCAGTTTGCTGTTTTCAAGTACATGAAACATGAGTCCCTTGAGGACATCATCACTCGTTACTACCATCTTATGTCAGAAATGGAAAATTATGAGATCGATTGCTATTCTGACGTAGAGAATAATGACAAGCTGCTCGATGCCTTACCTACTAAGTGGGATATCTACACTCTCATGATTAAGGGAGAGGTAGATTATGAGACAAAGGAGCTGGAAGAAGTAGTTGGCAAGCTGAGAGCTTATGAGCTCAGTATGAAGAAGAAAGACACTGGATATGATCAGGTTCAAGATCCAACGATTTACAATGGGCTTACATCTTCTTTATCTCACAACGCTTCTAGCGACTCTGCTACTGCGTTTCTATCATGTGAGAATGAACAGGTCACAATAAATGAGGATGGTGATGTGTGTTTTGTAGCTGCTTCAGGAGGATCAACAGGAACCAAGAGAACATCAGCTTCTAAGCAGAGTAGTAGTGCTAAGTCGATGCCTATGAGTGTAAAGTCTGCTGAAGAACATATTGCTCTACTTGCCTCATTCGTTGCTTCTTATGAGAAGTATATTCAGGGGAAGATATCTGATCCTGCTACTTTAGATGAAGACTATGATCAGATTGACCCTGATGATCTTGAAGAGATGGATTTGCAATGGCAAATGGCCATGATTTCTAGACGAGTGAAGAGATTCATGAACAGAACAGGAAGGAAGTTTGTAGGGAGGAGTGTTGGTTTTGACAAGACTAAAGTGAGGTGCTTTAACTGTCAAAGTTATGGGCATTTCGCTAGGGAATGTCAAAAACAAAAGCAAGAGACTTCGAGTCAGAGTTCAAACAACATGAATGCATCAAACAATTCTAGCTCAAAGGCTTTGATCTCTACAGCACGAGAAGGTTCATATGATTGGAGTATTCATCTAGAAGATAATGAGAATGCCACTCAGGCATTCATGGCAGAGATAGTGCCAGTTGTTGATGATGAAGTTACTGTGGGAGATGCTGAAGTGAAAGTGGATGCTCAGGCTGAGATAGAGAGTAAAGCTGAAGAAAAGAAGGTTGATCAGACAACAGTTGCTGAAGAGGAAAAGCAAAAGTCTGACCATGAAAGAGAAGCTGAAGAAAAGGATGTAAAATACAAAAGAATGGAAGCTCAACTTGCAGCTCTAATGGCCAACCTTGACAAACAAACAGGAGAGGTAAAGTCTAATTCTGTGTGTTTAAAATGTCGTGAATTACAGGGTGAGGTTGACAGGTTGTCCACACAAAACCAAAGTTTGGTAAGCGAGATGTCTAACATTAAATAATCAAACTTTTTTGCTAAAAGAAACGAATCTTCATACTTGAAGAAGATAAAAGGTTATGAAAGTGAAATTGAAGCTTTAACCTGCAAACTAAATGAAAAACTTCAAGTCATAGACTTAGCTCATGACATGATGGCTGAGAAAACAAAAGAGGTTTCTGAAAAATGCAAAGAGTTGTCAGATGCACAACTCAAAATTGTTGAACTTGAAAAGAAATTAGGTCAATTCAGGGATTCTACTTTTGTTATGAAACACATGATGGGTGGCTTGAAGAAAAGTAATGACAAAACCAGTGTGGGATTCCATGGTTTCAATGAAGTTCCACCTCCTGTTAGTCATGACTATTCTTTCTTGCCTGATGAAGATGAGCTCATGGACTTTGTGTCAACATCACCAAGTAGTTCCACATCAAGTCAAGGAAATGTGTCTGAGAGTGCTGATGCTGAGAAGGATAATAACAACAAACCTGTTTTGAAAAAGAAAACATCACATCCTAAGAATAAAAATCCAACTTTTTTTAAAAGGGTTAATTTTGTTCAAGGAAGTGACATGAAAAACGAAACAGCTGTTATTGAAAACGAATCTAATGTAGAGTTTGCTAAAAACAAGAACAAAGAAAATTCTGAAACTAAGCAAACTGAACCAAATCCTTCTAAGGCATCATCATCAAAACCTGAATCTAGTTCAAAGGCTTCAGACAAGAAGTCTTCAAAAAAGAGATCGTGCTTCAAATGTCATGTCACACCCCCAAAATCCACCATGCGGAGCATCACCGCTTGGAGGCGTGACGTGACCAGGATCGAGCCACCAATCATATCGAACGACGTAATTAAGTAAATAAAACCAACCACAATACAATTGGTGACCAAAAGCTAGTTAACCAAGTTCATATTAAACAGCGGAAGCATTAAAGATAAAACCCAAAACATAAGTTCCATAGTTCATAAGTTTAAAGTCCAAAACGTAGGTTTAATAAGTTCATAAGGATTAAATGTGTAGCACGGGACATAACATCCCTATTCCACAACGACTTCCTCCTCGTGCAAGCTCCATAAGCATCTAGCGACCTGTAAGGCATGTAACAACGAGTCAATAACAAAGTTGAGTGAGTTCACGTTTGGTTGTTTAGTTTAAGTTGTTTCCGAAAACATGGTTTGTCTTTCGTTGGCTTATTTGCCGTGGGGGATACCCCGTAGTTGAAAGTAAGTTTAACCAGTTCCTTCTTTATTACCCAAACCATATCCAAAATCAGTGGGGGCTTCCCCATGTGAACCACTAGACCGTACCATATCGACAACTGACGAACAATAGTTGTGCCCTACATCAGTGTCTATCATCACTGACAGTTTGCCATAGTCCATTAGTACATGCCCGTCCGAACGGCACGGTGTGAGGTTTGTTAAACCTAATAGCGCTATTAACTAATGACCCGCTCGCCATTGGCCTCGGCGATTAAGTCGATATAAAATGAGGGACTTAATGATAGAGTTTTGCCTAGTAAGTTTTAAGGTTGTTGTCCTACCCAAGGAGGACGAACGTACGTATTCTACCCAAGGAGAATACGCAGGGAATCCCATGCCTTAGAGGATGGCGGTACATATCCTACCCAAGGAGGATATGTAGGTTCCGTTTTAATTCTTTAACCCATTCCCAAACCACCGGGAATCCCATGCCTTAGAAAGTGTGTGAACTCACCTTGGTTTGCTCGGTTAGATTAATTACTCAAATAATCAGGAAATCAAGCACGTCCTAATGAGGTACAGATAACAGTCAGTTTCTCATGCATAACACGTATCCTACGTATGGTTTATCTACTCGTTACCTCTATCACATACCACACAATTCGAATGTCAAGTTGCATTGCTAAGTTACATTATTTTTCCCTAAAATAATATAACTATCTTATAAAATAAACAAGTATCCACACAAGTGTCTTAATATAAAATATATATTCCAAATATATATTTATCCATTTTGCTTGTAAAAGTCAACCTCCGATACTTTGTATTTTGTAACAAAACCTTTGGCGAAGTTTATTTTGAAAACAAAGTTAAGAATATATTTGTAAACACTTGTTAGAAGAATATTTTCTAAGTGTCGGATTTTTAGAAAATTTCGCCAGAGTTTCCTTTGTAAATGGAGGTGTCTATGCTTATAAGCATATCATTTTCTTTTGTAAACATCATTCAACAATCAACAATATGCAATCTCTACTTACCGAACTTGCCCAAAAACAAGCATAAACTATAAATTCATGAACTTGAAAATTTATATAAAAATATGTAGTAACTTACTAGCATACTTAGTAAGTCTTGTTACCTTTTGAAATGTGATTAGTTCTTTAAAAACTTTATTTTTAAAGAGTTTAGGTGTTTACAACTTCCAACCGTATTTTCTAAAAATATTTCTTTGTGAACTTTTCTTATTACACAAGTGTTTCTACACTTGTTTATCCACTAAAAATGTGATTAGTTTATGTAAGATCCAAGATTTTACGGAACTCATATTTTTAACTTGGTCCTTTTGAAAAACCACTCATGGATCTTTAGATCTACATGATTATATCCTATTTTGATCTTTATTTTTCAAGAAAACATTCATTCATTCAAGTTCATAGTTTATGTGTGGATGATTCCATCATCCTACAACATTCTGACTTTCTCATCTTGCTAGATTATGTTTTTAATCATGATCTAGCAAGACCATATGATGATCCATATCACTTCTACTAGCAAACAACGATCAACATGCATAACAACTTGTATATATCATGATTTCTTCATCTAACAAGTTTATGTTTATGTTTTCTTCATAAGATTCATTAGGGTTCTTAACATTTTGATCAAGATACATCATTAACCACCTAAACAAGATGAAAAATGCAAAGATCTAAGTTCTTACCACTAGCTCAAGGCTAGGGGAGTTTAAGTGATGAAATGTGGTGGATAAAAGAAGATGGGAGAGGTCCTTCAACTTCCGAACACACCGAGCCTTGTTGTATGATCTCTAACACCCTTGGATGCTCTTAGAATGGTTGAAAGTGATTAAGAGATGGTGATGATGGTGGTGGTGGTTCTCGGCCGAACCAAGGGAAGAGAGGGAGAGTTTTGGTGTGTTGTTTGAAGTGTGATGATAAGAATGGTGATGGTCTTGTGGTTAACTATATAATCCTCCATTATCTAATATCCATTAGGCTAAATGTCCCCTAAAGTACATGGCATATCCATTATTTAAATCAAGAAAATCATGTGTGGTGAGTCCCCATGTAACCGTCCCCAAGGGGGGGGGGTGCTTGGTTGGGTTTCAACTATTAGTTAGTAATTTAGTTGGAAATCAAGTGTTTAGTTAGTGTCTTATGGTGTGTTATGAAATATATAGTGTGTTAGGGTGTTCGGGGACCCTAACTAGCTTAGAAAAATAAAAACAATGCTTCTAGCATTATTTTGGTGTTCCGAGTGATGTCCGGTTGTTCGGTTGGGTGTTGTTCCGTTAAAGTGCTTAATTGTTCCGTAAAGTGTCTTTAATAATACTTTTTGTGTCACAAATAATTCCCGGCACTTAGGAAAGTTTACAGGACTATTTAGTAACTTTTCTACACACGACTAGTGTGTTAACAAGCACATGTAAGTATAACACAGTAATCAGAAAGCAGTTAAGTAATTCAGCACAGTCATCAAGCACTTTAATTATCATTAATCAATCGTACGGATACATGAAATTTTGAGGGTTGTCACATGTCACACCAAAGGACATGTAGCTAGCTGCTGTCCTAACAAAAAGAATGAAGCACAAATTAGTGAAAAACAGAGAGGGAAATCACCTGAAAAGAAAGGTGATAATGAGGAGAAAGTTGCAAATTCTCCAAAGAAATCTGTTCCTAATCAACCAGAGAATGTTGTTGTTGGTGTAGATAAGGCTAAAAAAGGAACTCCACAAGTTCCATGTTTTCAAAGAAATCAACCAAGATTTCAGCCTAAATCTCCACCAGGCAGATATGAGAGACCTAGAAGCAGTTCACCAAGAATGAACAATCATAATACAAATAATTTCAGGAGTCAAGGTCAATATCAAAATCGATACCAAAATGATGGTGGTCGAACTTTTTATAACAATGGCTTTAGAAATTACAACAATAATGCTTCTTGGAATCAAAATTCAAGGTATCAAACTCAAAATTTTCAAAGGTCAAATAGTCCGAACACATATAGGAACCCTCAGGACAAAAGATCTAGTGGAAATCAAAATCAAATTCCATCAACAGGTCTGAGATCCAAGACCCCTGTTAGGAGTAATGGATATTGGATGGATGTTCCAGTAGTTGGTGAATTTGGACGACCCAAGACCATTAAGGCTTGGGTCCCCCAATCTAACTAATTTCTTGGTTGGTGTGTGCAGGAGCTGCTAAGGAGGATTATCAACTTATGGTATGTTGATAGTGGCTGGTCCAGGCACATAACGGGGGATGCGAGATTGTTAACTGAGTTTGAAGATTATGATGGTGGAAATGTGAATTTTGCGGGTGCTAAAGGTGGTAGAATTATAGGACGAGGAAAAGTGACCAATGGGAAGATCACACTGGACAAAGTGAACTATGTGGAGCAGCTTAAACACAATCTGATGAGCGTGTTACAAGCCTGTGACAAGGGTCACTCGGTCCATTTTACCAAGAATGAAGCATTAGTGTTGAAACCAGGTTTGGTGATTCCGGACGATTGGATAGTGATGAGAGCGCCAAGGAGAAATGACACTTATGTCATGGATATGGGTGCTAAGGATCCGACTGCTGTGGTGGCGTGTTTACTATCAAAAGCATCTGAAGTTGAATCGATGTTGTGGCACAGACGCATGGCCCATATTCACTATCGAAAAATGAATTACCTTGTTAAAAATGAGCTAGTGAAAGGGGTTCCAATGCAGAGGTTTCAACTGGAAGATAAATATCTACCCTGTCAAAAGGGAAAACAACACAAGAAACCTCATAAGTCTAAAGTAGAAAATTCCATAGATGCCCCTTATGAATTACTTCACATGGATTTATTCGGTCCAGTGAACGTGAGGAGCATAGGTGGAAAATACTATTGTCTTGTTGTCACAGATGATTACTCACGTTATTCATTGGTTTTCTTTTTAGGTACAAAAGATGAGACAACAGAGATGCTAATAGATCTTTTTACAAAATTAGAGAATGTTCATGAAGCAAGGATCAAGAGGATAAGGAGTGATAATGGCACAGAGTTCAAGAATCAGATTCTGGATCTCTATTTTCTTCGCAAGGGAATAGAACATCAATTTTCTGCTCCTTATACGCCTCAACAAAATGGAGTAGCTGAGAGGAAAAACAGGACGTTGATTGAAGCCGCTAGGACGATGCTTTCAGATTCAAAGCTACCAGTTCTTTTCTGGGGAGAAGCTGTGAATACAGCTTGCTACGTCCTAAACAAAGTTTTGAATGTTAAACGTTTTAATAAAACTTGTCATGAATTGATGTTTAACAAGAAACCAAACTTAGAAGGCTTTGAACAATCTGGATTACTCTGCACCATTGTGCGAAATAAAGATAAACAAAAATTTGGTGAGGTGGCTGACGATGGCTACTTTCTAGGTTACGTGCCTGGCACACCGAATAAAAGGGTTTTTAATCTAAAAACTGGTAAAATTGAGATTGTTTACAATGTTGAAATTACTACATACAAACCTCAACAATCAACGAGTGGTCCAGCTATATTATATGATTATGATGGTGTTTTTAAATCATTTAATATTCCTGAGTTTCCAAATGCAGATGAATCTCAGTTGATTCAAACAGTGATAAATGAAGATGATGAAGGCGAGTTCATGCCTAGATCGAACGTTGATATGACAGATGCTCCGGAAACTTCCCAAGGTGCTGCTGATACTGATTCAAGCGATAGTGAACCTGAACCCATTCAGGGGGAGGATTTCATTAATCCATTTGCAGATCAGAATATTCAGGGGGAGAAGCATAGCAGCGAATTCTTGAAGTTGATACCATTCTGGGTGATAATCTTGAAGTTGATACCGTTGCTATTACACGAGCAAATAGAGATCATCCAGTTGACATGATACTTGGAGATCCTACTGCAGGTGTTCAGACAAGGAGAAGCATAGCAGCGAATTCTGGCTTATTTGTTTCGATTGAGAAGACTGGGATTGTGAACGAGTGCTTGTATAGTTGCTTTATTTCCCAAGAGGAGCCAAAGAACATTCATATGGCTCTTAAAGACAATTCATGGGTTGAAGCTATGCAAGAGGAATTGGCACAGTTTGCAAAGTTGAAGGTTTGGGAGTTAGTTGACCTTCCTAAAGGTGAAAGAGAGATTGGCACTAAATGGGTGTTTAGGTGCAAGAAGGATGAAAGAGGAATTGTAACGCGAAACAAGGCTCGATTGGTGGTAAAAGGTTTCAATCAGCAAGAAGGGATCGATTACAATGAAGTGTTTGCACCAGTGGCAAGGTTGGAAGCAATTCGGTTGTTCCTAGCCTTCGCATCATTCAAGGGCTTTAAAGTTTATCAACTAGACGTGAAGAGTGCATTTCTTTACGGGAAAGTCCAAGAAGTGGTGTATGTCTCACAACCAGATGGGTTCGTTGATCCAGATTATCCAGATCGTGTGTACAAGCTTGATAAGGATTTGTATGGATTACATCAAGCTCCCAGGGCGTGGTATGAGACACTGTCTACACATCTGATCAAGAATGGTTTTGAAAGAGGTTAGATTGACAGTACACTTTTCATCAAGAGGAAAAAGGAAGATTTTCTGCTGGTACAGGTGTACGTGGATGACATCATCTTTGGGTCATCAGATGAAAACATGTGTAAGGAGTTCGAGCAGGTGACGAAGAGTAAGTTCGAAATGAGCGCTATGGGTGAGCTGTCTTCCTTTCTGGGATTACAAGTTGAACAGAATGAGGATGGGATGTTTATTCATCAAACAAAGTATGTGTATGACATTTTGAGTCGGTTCAAAATGAATGATTGCTCTACTTTCAACACACCCATTTGTGAAAATCACAATCTTGGCCCAGATCATGAAAGTACTGAAGACGTTGATCCAACACAATACAGGGCAATGATTGGTTCTCTAATGTACTTGACTGCTTCAAGACCCGACATTATGTTTGCCGTATGCTTGTGTGCCATATATCAGGCAAATCCAAAAGAGTCACATATGAAAGCAGTGAAGCGGATTCTTCATTACTTGAAGGGGAAACCTAAACTTGGGTTGTGGTATCCAGATGATAGTGATATGAATTTTGTTGCTTACACTGACTCAGACTTTGGAGGATGCAAGTCAAACAGAAAGTCTACAACAGGTGGTTGTCAGTTCTTAGGAGGCAGGATTGTGTCTTGGCAATGCAAGAAGCAATCTTGTGAGTCTACTTCTATGTGTGAAGCTGAATATATTGCTGCGGGTAGCTGCTGCTCTCAGGTTCTCTGGATACAACAGCAGATGCGCGATTACGGTTTGGATTTCACTCGTACTCCTATTATGATAGACAATAATGCCACGATTTCTATAACAAATAATCCTGTGAAACACAGTCGCACAAAACATATTGACATACGTCATCATTTTATACGGGATTGTGCTGAAAAGAGACTAATTGAATTACATCGAGTCGACACACTAGATAACCTAGCAGATCTTTATACTTAAGCTTTTGACAGGGCTCGCTTTGAACATTTAGTCGAACTCAACGGGATGAGGAATCCTGAATAACTAGTTTTTCATAAGAATTTTGTAAATAGTTTACTGCTTTTCTTAAAAATCAAAAATACAAAAACATTAACAATTCAAAATCATAAAAAAATAGAAAATCAAAAATGAGTTATCACTGTGTGAAAAAGGAGAAACGATAGTACATCAGCAAGTTAGACTGTCACACTGAAAATGAACTTAAATTGCTTAAGTGTGATAGCAGCTTCATCATATGATGTACCAGTAGGCAAAAGCATGAAATAATCAACTTACCAATGTGATATAAACCTAAATAAACTGAATATGAGTGGGGAACACATCAGTGGTGTATGGTTTAATGACCTTAAATCTTGCGTTGATAGATTGCCAAAATCTGAGGTTTTGGGTCGTTATACTATTATTTTATCTGGGGATATCAGGGTTGTCCTTCTGCTGCATCCAGATACATGCTGACCTAGGCACAACCAGGATATCTTAAAAGAGCAAAAAATGCCAAAACCCATAAATGAAGAAGCTCTCATAGAGAGTTATTCAAATGTGCAAAAAGCATAAATCGTACCAAAAATGGTATTTTTCATAGCCCTCGTTAAATATTTTGGTCTCTTTGTTGTACGGAAGTACTAACCTGATCACCAATTATCTAAACGTTGAAAAACAAAACGGATGAATTCAGTATACTCACCTACTACGATGAATCTTTGTGCATACCTTGATCGCGGGGGTATATCCTACCGTGGGACACACTAGTATTTCAGTATAATAATATTACCTTAACGTATCATACGGTAATGGTACTTGAAATGTTCATGCATTTTGTTTAAGTGGACAAACATACTGTTAATCGTCTTGGACTGCTTTTCACGAAAAAATAACTAAAGAATTAACTACTTGTGTGAAACAGTTTGATTGTGCTGATATGATCTTCTTACCACTGATTCTCACAAAAAATAGAGTGTTTATTGCTTTTGTTATTTACTTGCTTTCAGAAAATATAAAAAAATCCAAAAATAGTGACTTTTTCTGTTTAAAATTCTTAACGTACTGAAAACTGTTATTCTTGGAGGAATTGTTACTGATAGGGGGAGACGGTGTTGGAAAGTGAGTTCAAAATTTTAAATCATGCGGGTTATAGGGTGTGTGATTAATAAGTTTTGCGTGTTGGTGATAAATTGAAAATGCTTAATCTGTGATATAATCTCTTAAATAATAATAATTTATTCAACTGTGTTGAAAAATTCTTATGGTTTCTCGAGATGTTTATTTTATAGTATACAGATTGAAGCGGTATGTTGCTGAGAAGTTGCTGTGAAGAGGTGAGAGTTTGATTGGATGCATGGTAGAACCTCCTTTCTACATTGCAAACAAGTTGAAGAGTTTGAAGATTGCTATACATATGCTGAACTGGAGTTTACTCAAACGCTAAAGTTTTTGTAGATTTGGTGATTGGATGCATCAGCTTAGGGGGAGTCTGTTGCTGACAGAAGCTATTGAAGCTGAAGCTATCCAAAGACCAAAGATTGTGCAAGCTTACATGAAGATTGCAAGATGACTGAAGACAAAGTTATTTTATGAAGCTATTGTCAAGGGGGAGTTTGTTGGTGCATATTTGTGACAACAGCTTAGATTTGGTCTTTGGATATTTTGTAATTAGTTAAACGATAAACAGTTAGCGGGTTTAGCTTGGTATTAGTGGAATAATAGAGTTTGGGCTAAACAAAACCCACTTTGGGTCTAGGGGGACGAATTGGGCTTTGCCCATGTAGGAAACCTTAGCCCAAGTTGCAAACCTTGTGTTATT
Source organism: Helianthus tuberosus (assembly GCA_030545235.1). Classification (NCBI taxonomy): domain Eukaryota; kingdom Viridiplantae; phylum Streptophyta; class Magnoliopsida; order Asterales; family Asteraceae; genus Helianthus; species Helianthus tuberosus. The sequence continues at coordinate 152,717,546 of CM060451.1, read as the reverse complement.
TAAATAAGGTTATGCTTTAGGGTTTCGGTTAATCAGCCAAAACAGAGTTTGTGAGAATTTCGTGAGAGCATTACTAGCTTGGACGAATTTGATAGTGTTAGGGATCTTGATTGATTGTAATCAGTTTGATAGATAATCAATAAAGATCCGGTTTGAAAGTGATTTCTGTTCTTCTACTTGTTTATGTGATATTCTGATCAAGAGGATTCCGCACTCTTGATTGGATTGACAATTTTGTGAAAGATCCATACGAACAAGGGGACCTACAGTTAGGAGGTTAGATGTCACTTTCATGGTGACGTCAGCAAAGATGCTTTAGTGGTTTGTTCGGTACTATAAATAGAACAGTACCCTGTACTGTTCTATTAGCTATCTTCTTCCACAAGTCATTCTGTACGAACAAACCATCTGTCAGCTCAGGCTGAGGGGGAGATTGTATGCATGCATGCAGTAGTGTTGATTATTGTAACTAAATACAATCATGCGATTTTATGATAAACATGTTTGCTTAAAACAATTCTCTCTTGATTGTGTTGAAAGTTTATTCATATAATTCTGCTGTAATTATTTCTAGTTCATCTTCATTATAATTAAACAAACACAATCTTATCAAACTCAGATCCTAACAATTCGTATCAGAGCTTGGACAGTCAAACTTGATCTAACAATCATTTTGACGTAAAAAGTTCAGCTCAAAATCGTTGATACTTTTAATTGTTCGTTTTGTTGAAAAACAGAGTAAGGGTTAATCACGAGCAAAGTTGATTAATCAGTTCCTGTAAAACAACCAGGATGATGTCACAACCACAGGATATCAATAATAACATTGGTTCTCTCTTCAAACCACCTATGTTGAAGAGAAATGAGTACAACATCTGGGAGCAAAGGATGAATCACATCTTAGCTCAACAGAATATAGGATGTTGGAAGTCGGTTATCTTTGGACCACATGTTCCAATGGTGCCAAGTGCTGAGGATCTAAAGGTTTTTGTTCCTAAGAAAATTGAGAACTATACTGACCAAGATTTTCAGAAAATTGAACTGGATGCCAAGGCATTTAGCATCATTACATCTGCACTACCAAATGAGATTTGTGCTGGACTGTTACATTGTAACAATGCCAAGGAATTGTGGGATACACTTAAGGAACAGTTTGGGGGGACTGAAGAAGTAATTGAAAATAACAGGGAAATTCTCAACCAACAGTATGAAACCTTTTGTCACATTAAGGGTGAAACATTAACACAACAGTTTGAGCGATTTAGTTGTCTCATAAGTGAACTTAAGCTTGTTAAAACTGAACTTCCTAAATCAACTGTAAACAACAGGTTTTTAAGGTCACTTCCTGAAAAATAGGACACAATTGCTTTTGTAACCAGAAACTCTGTTGAGTTCAAAGATCTGACACTGACCCAACTTCATGGTAGACTCCTAACCTATGAAAGGGAGTTGAACCAGAAAAAGAAGTTACAAGAGTCTGTAAAAGTTGCAGATGATTATTCATTTGGCAGCACAACTCTTTTGGGTCAGGAAGAATCTGATAGTAGTAAGGATCAAAGTTATGATCATTATATTGACATAACCGCTGGTGGAGCATTTAACAAATCTGATTCTTACTCAAAAAACTATGCTTTCACAGCTACTAGTGAAAACCAGAATTCTGACAATTTGTGCTTTGAACTCAATGATCTGCAGCATTTTGATCCAACTGACATAGAAGAAATGGACATTTTGCACCAACTTGCACTGCTAAGTGTTAGAACTAGCAAGTTTTACAAAAGGACAGGGAGAAATTTTCCAGGGTTACATGAGAATTTAAAAGTAGGGCTGGATAAGTCAAAGATTAAATGCTATAAGTGTAATAGGTTAGGTCATTTTGCTAGGGAATGCAGGAGTCAAACCAATGGACCAATTATTACACATCCTAGCTCAAACCCTAGACCACAAAATAACCAAAACACTATGCATTATGCCCAATATACCCCTGCTGCTCATGTAAACACTGCTCACTATGCACACCCTGCAACCCCTGTTCCTGTCCATTATGTTCAAACCACTATTCCTCAGATACAGTATGTTCAGGCCCCTGCTCCTCAGGTTTAGGTGCAACAAGTTGCACCTCAACAAGCTGTAGCAGCAGTGGTTCAACCAGATCAGCAAAGCTTTTTCACCTAAGGCCTTGTTGACTAGAGCAGCTTACCTGAAGAGTTGGGAGATTAAAATTTTGCACTCTATGCTCAAAATAATGTTTCTAGTGATGATGTTTGTTTTGTAGCATTAGAGTCTATACAAGAAGGGCTGGAAACTGAAGAAGGACAGTCAAGTGATGAAACAGTGGATATAATTGCTGAAGCAGTGGTTACTACTGTTGCTGATGAGATACTGCTGGGAGAAATTCAGAACCCCTGTTGGAACCACTGTCTGACCCCTGATCTGAAGAAAAAGAAAAGAAGATGCAAGGTGAAAAAGAAGAGAAAGCTCAAGAAGAAAGTGATCATACTTGTGATTGTACCATGATGGCTGCAACTAAGGTATCACCCCAGGTTCTTAAAAACCTTTGTTCAGAAAAATACATCATAGCATTTGCAAACATTAAGGAGATGAATGAAAACCTTAGAGATAGGTTATTAACTGGTTTAAGTACAATTTGAAAAGCCTTTAAAAGAACTGAAAATCAAATTGTCTGAAAAAGAGAATGAAATTTGTAGCATCAAACAAGAGCATAGCATAACCAAGGACCAACTCCAGACAATGATAGAAAAATATCAAGTCTGCAAAAAGGAGTTGGAAACCACCCAAATCACTTGTGAAAAATGGGTTGAATCCTGCGAAGGTTATGAGATTATGCTTGAAAAACAGCTTGAAAGTAATGTAAAATTTGGCATAGGGTTTAGAAAAAATGACCAAGTTGAAAATATTGCTGCAAATCAAACTGGTTCTGTTGAAATCATACCAACCAACAAGAATGGCCAAGAAGTTAAAATAACTGATAAACCTGGGAACAAAATCACTGTGGATCTGTGGGGTCCTCAACTTTTGAGGAGATTGAGAAATACCAATTCAAACCCACATGGTCTGATGAGTGTGACATTCTTGAAAACTTCAAACCAATGGACTTCACAACTGTAGATGGTGTCAAAGCTCCTAAGGAAAAAGTCGTCCCTCTTAAGGACATCACAACAGTGGTTCAAAACTCTGTTGCAAATGAGTCTAAAAAGAAGAAAAGAAAAGAAAAGGTTAAAAACTTGTTTTGTGATTTCTGTGAAAAGAAAAATCATTTGACCAAAAATTGTTTTCATCTTAAAGCATATGATATTAACAAAACAAGCATAATTGTGCCTTCTGAGAGCTGCACCATCTGTGGTAAAACAAACCACCTCACTCAGGAATGTGTGTATCTCAAATCCTTTGATGTAAAAAAGAATGAGTACACTTCAAAAACATCCATGAGTTCATCAAAACCACAAGTCATGAAACAACCACTGTTTGTGCCAGTTCCTACAGCTGTTATAAAACAGCTGAACCAAACCTCTGTTAAAAGAGATGTTTAGGTAACTGATGCACCCCCTGCTAACCAATACCGAAGAGGTAAAGTGTCACACCCCATATTTCCACATATTACCTGTGGGCCCGGCGGGGAGTATCGTGACGTAGTTGATATCATCATTGTCAATATACACAATATAATAGCACAGCGGAAGGCTTGGTGAAATAAACTATTACAAACCATAGTGTCTGAGTGTTCGAATGAAAGAATATACAGACTTGGTTGTAATAAGATCCGCAGGCGGATCATAAAATAAAATACAAGAAACTGAAATAACAGACTCCAGGTATCTAGGGATTTGCAAGATCCTCTTATATGACACCTAGTAGCTCCAGCCTATTTACGAGAAGTACCTGTCAATCAGTCTTTAGAAAATACATCAGTTTACACTGGTAAATACAATTAACTGACTCATTTGAAAAGTGTTTATGAAAATTTATTTAAGTGCACAAGGCACAAATCATTTATAACTTGGGACAATTATTTAAGATAATCTTGTATACAGATTTATATGTTTGTCATACAATTGGGGCAGCGGGTCTTGATTAACCGACTCACCACTTATAGAACCCACAAAGGAGTTATCCCCAACATGTGGGTTTATATTTTAGCATTTGAATCTGTCAGGTGTATGCCTACACCCCGTGCATAGGTCGTGGCCATTTTCAAATGAAATGAGCCGAGGATATACAGGAAACGGTCGTATTAACCACCAATGCTTATGTTATCAAACAAGACAGATTAAAACGGGTTATGTAAATTTATTAATCACAATCTGATTAAATAATTTCATACCCGACTAAGTGGTATTATTATAATACCATATCCCAAGCCCGTATAAGGGAAAATAAGTTAAAAGTATTTACCTGAGCTAAAAGTGAGAAGTAACTCAGCCGTATATTCCAAAAGCTTTATGATAATACCTTCTACTGAAGCTACTCAATCTGTATGGAAGGTTTAATAACCTATTAGGATACTAACGGGTCTTTATTTAAGTCAAGGACTTAGACCGGTTAGCTTGAAAGATACTTAACGATTCTAAATGCTAGATTAAGCGGAGACCGGAATAGAATGTGATTCAGACCCAACAAGTTTGGATAATTGTATTATATGGGCAAACTATACACATTCTGGAATTTGAGTATTTAATGATAAGGTTAAACCTGTTTCGGCTATTTTATGTAAACTAGTCACATAAACCGATCCGAACGCATAGATGCGTAACGGGTGACCAAATGAATTATATACAGGTCACAAATGTTATTATGCTCTAAATATGTTAATACATCAATAGGATGTTAACATATATGCCCAAAAAGTAATTAAAACCAATTTAAGTCCCATAAGGACATTTTGCTCATTTTAATGATTATAAAAGAGATTTTATAATAAACTGAGGTTCTGGTCCTTGGTAATCAGTAAAAATATTTATTTTATCACATTACATTAGTAAGACATTGTACATATGTGAGGTTTACCATTTATGGCCAAACTATGCCCCCGAAAGGGCATTTTGGTCATTTCAAATATGCTTTTAAGGACATTTCTGGAAATCTGAGTTCATGACTTATACTTACTGTAATTATATTAAAATTTACTTGAAAGTTCAGTATGTAACAAGTCTTAGGTGTTAAATATGGTTTAAAACCATACTATGCACCTAATTAGTGTAAAACTCGCTAATTGACGATAATTAAGATGTTTATGTAAATATGAGGCTTTGATCAGTTTCAAATGCTCAAAATAATTTATTTAATGTATGAAATCAGTAGGAAAAGGTTTGGCATTCAAATCATTTTTAAATCTTATTTTATGGATAAAAAGGGTATTACCGTCATTTACCGAATTACACAAGAACTCTATGATATGATCAGATTATAATCTGACCAAAAATCCTAAAAATCCTTAAAAATAATATCTTAACAGTAGGTAATGAGTTTTGGATCAAAATCCAAGTTTAAACATGTCTTATGCAAGATATCGCAATTTAATTAATAAAAAGTTTCTATTTACGATATCGAGCATAACTTCAGTTTGAGACCAAGAACTGATTTCAAATTTTTGGGACAAGCTTATATATCAGTAGCAAAGGTTTTTGTCCTCTCACATTTCTAAAAATATCATTTATATGTTAAAAGGGCAAATATGGCATTTTATAAGCATAATAACGATCGTGAGCATATAATTCAAACTATTAAGGACCAGGTAATATAACTCCAGGGGGTTATACTACAATATAAAGTGGTCCTATTGGAAGCTTAAAACATGGGAGAATTAAGCTTAATCGGTCCAGAACTGAAAGTCAAAGCAAAAGTCAAGCTTTTGCGACTTTCGGTTATGAACCGACCTTAGACTGATAATTGTCGGGTTAGACATGTTTAAACATGTTCTAATACTATTTACCAAGTTATTAGAATGTTAAAATATAATTTATAACCTCTGTTTTATTAGTTTAAATCATTATTTTAAATTCTGTCCAGTTTGACTTTTTGACTAATTACTTTGACCCGACAATTAACTAGTCAAACGAAATAATTAGGAGGTGCTCTTTTAAGGGTTAATCACCTACCTTAATATGGTCACATAACCACTTTTATTTCGGTCAGTGGCTGGACCATTAGTGATTAAACCGAAAGTCAAAGTCTATTTACGATATCTTTGACTTTTTGGTTTTTAAGCTAATAAACTGAGCCAAACAAGGACTAAGACACTTACATAAGGTCCTATCTATCTTTTCTACACTTCTTGATCCTCTCCTACTGCTGGCTATCTCCAGAAATGAGTATTAGAGTTGTTGCAACCAAATGAGCACTTGAACACTTAGACTTAGGAGCCTTTATATACAAAATTGGCATGAAATAAGATGAAGGCAGGTGTTAAAGAGGCTTCTAGGATCACCGCAGGTGTCCTAGTGGTATTACAAGACCGACATACAACCCCTGGTAATGGTTCTGACTCGTTTTGGCGGTTTGTGTGGCAGCCAAGGCAAAATTTCGAATTGGTAAGGGTATGGCTACCCGCGACGGGAAAAGCCTTAGTCCTTCATGGGTCGCCACGGCCTCAAATAAGTTTCCAAAGTTGGCAGTTTTAGTCCTTATGTTCTAAAACTCAATATAACTTTCATTTTTGGCATATAAGGCCCTTGTAGTTAGTTTGTAGAGGTTCAAGGGAGTATAACTAAACTCCGTTAAGCCCGGTTTCGTTAATAGATCACCATAAACACAAGTTTCTTACTATTGATGTTTTTAACCCAAAGTCTTGAAAACTTGCTTAACGATCTCGAAACCACATGAAATTAATACTACTTATTCTTGAGAGTATATTTGAATATTTCGAAGACTCGGGTTCGTTAAAAGGTCACTCAGAGGTAAGAACTAACATGTTGACACGTTTAACCCCTGTAGTATATAATCTTCCGATTATTTTCATAAACGGATTCTTATATCCAATTAATCACTCGTTTAAGAATATATTATTCGTGTATGGTCATTTAAAGGCACAAGTTTGGCATGTTGACACTTTTAGTCCATGTGGTTTCATATTTTCATCGTTTGGCAACTTTAGTCTTTCAAACTCAATATTTCACATATTTAGAGTTTAGGACACGTGTCTTTACATAATTGGACACGTTTTTACGTTGTGTTACATCCTCACCCCCTTAAAAGAAATCTCGACCCTGAGATTTACTAGAATAAGTGAGGGTACTTCTGTCGCATACTGGACTCAACTTCCCACGTAAATTCAGCGCCTCTACGGGCATCCCATTTAATTTTCACTATAGGCACGTGATTTTTTCGGAGCTTTTTAACCTGACGATCCTCGATCGATGTTGGTCTTTCAACAAACCTCAGGCTTTCATCAATCTGTATGTCTTTATGAGACATAGCTAGCGATTCATCAGCTAGATATTTCTTGAGATTACAGATGTGGAACACATTATGAATTCCACTCAGCTCTTCAGGCAGTTTTAGCTTATAAGCTACACTGCCGACACATTCTATGATTTCGAATGGTCCAATATACCTAGGGCTTAGCTTGCCCTTCTTACCAAAACGCATCACACCTTTCCAGGGTGATACTTTTAGTAAGACCTTGTCGCCCACCTCAAACTTTAGAGGTTTTCGCCTCTTGTCAGCATAACTTTTCTGTCTATCCCTGGCAGCTTTCAGGCGATCACGGATTTGGACAATCTTGTCCGTTGTTTCAAGGACTATATCAGGTCTTGATAATTGAGCTTCTCCTACTTCCGCCCAACAAACAGGCGTTCTGCATTTTCTTCCATACAATGCCTCAAATGGCGCAGCCTGAATGCTAGTATGATAACTGTTATTATAGGAGAACTCGATCAAAGGTAGGTGGTCATCCCAGCTACCTCCCAAATCAATAACACATGCTCGAAGCATGTCTTCCAAAGTTTGAGAACTATACTGACCAAGATTTTCAGAAAATTGAACTGGATGCCAAGGCATTTAGCATCATTACATCTGCACTACCAAATGAGATTTGTGCTGGACTGTTACATTGTAACAATGCCAAGGAATTGTGGGATACACTTAAGGAACAGTTTGGGGGGACTGAAGAAGTAATTGAAAATAACAGGGAAATTCTCAACCAACAGTATGAAACATTTTGTCACATTAAGGGTGAAACATTAACACAACAGTTTGAGCGATTTAGTTGTCTCATAAGTGAACTTAAGCTTGTTAAAACTGAACTTCCTAAATCAACTGTAAACAACAGGTTTTTAAGGTCACTTCCTGAAAAATAGGACACAATTGCTTTTGTAACCAGAAACTCTGTTGAGTTCAAAGATCTGACACTGACCCAACTTCATGGTAGACTCCTAACCTATGAAAGGGAGTTGAACCAGAAAAAGAAGTTACAAGAGTCTGTAAAAGTTGCAGATGATTATTCATTTGGCAGCACAACTCTTTTGGGTCAGGAAGAATCTGATAGTAGTAAGGATCAAAGTTATGATCATTATATTGACATAACCGCTGGTGGAGCATTTAACAAATCTGATTCTTACTCAAAAAACTATGCTTTCACAGCTACTAGTGAAAACCAGAATTCTGACAATTTGTGCTTTGAACTCAATGATCTGCAGCATTTTGATCCAACTGACATAGAAGAAATGGACATTTTGCACCAACTTGCACTGCTAAGTGTTAGAACTAGCAAGTTTTACAAAAGGACAGGGAGAAATTTTCCAGGGTTACATGAGAATTTAAAAGTAGGGCTGGATAAGTCAAAGATTAAATGCTATAAGTGTAATAGGTTAGGTCATTTTGCTAGGGAATGCAGGAGTCAAACCAATGGACCAATTATTACACATCCTAGCTCAAACCCTAGACCACAAAATAACCAAAACACTATGCATTATGCCCAATATGCCCCTGCTGCTCATGTAAACACTGCTCACTATGCACACCCTGCAACCCCTGTTCCTGTCCATTATGTTCAAACCACTATTCCTCAGATACAGTATGTTCAGGCCCCTGCTCCTCAGGTTTAGGTGCAACAAGTTGCACCTCAACAAGCTGTAGCAGCAGTGGTTCAACCAGATCAGCAAAGCTTTTTCACCTAAGGCCTTGTTGACTAGAGCAGCTTACCTGAAGAGTTGGGAGATTAAAATTTTGCACTCTATGCTCAAAATAATGTTTCTAGTGATGATGTTTGTTTTGTAGCATTAGAGTCTATACAAGAAGGGCTGGAAACTGAAGAAGGACAGTCAAGTGATGAAACAGTGGATATAATTGCTGAAGCAGTGGTTACTACTGTTGCTGATGAGATACTGCTGGGAGAAATTCAGAACCCCTGTTGGAACCACTGTCTGACCCCTGATCTGAAGAAAAAGAAAAGAAGATGCAAGGTGAAAAAGAAGAGAAAGCTCAAGAAGAAAGTGATCATACTTGTGATTGTACCATGATGGCTGCAACTAAGGTATCACCCCAGGTTCTTAAAAACCTTTGTTCAGAAAAATACATCATAGCATTTGCAAACATTAAGGAGATGAATGAAAACCTTAGAGATAGGTTATTAACTGGTTTAAGTACAATTTGAAAAGCCTTTAAAAGAACTGAAAATCAAATTGTCTGAAAAAGAGAATGAAATTTGTAGCATCAAACAAGAGCATAGCATAACCAAGGACCAACTCCAGACAATGATAGAAAAATATCAAGTCTGCAAAAAGGAGTTGGAAACCACCCAAATCACTTGTGAAAAATGGGTTGAATCCTGCGAAGGTTATGAGATTATGCTTGAAAAACAGCTTGAAAGTAATGTAAAATTTGGCATAGGGTTTAGAAAAAATGACCAAGTTGAAAATATTGCTGCAAATCAAACTGGTTCTGTTGAAATCATACCAACCAACAAGAATGGCCAAGAAGTTAAAATAACTGATAAACCTGGGAACAAAATCACTGTGGATCTGTGGGGTCCTCAACTTTTGAGGAGATTGAGAAATACCAATTCAAACCCACATGGTCTGATGAGTGTGACATTCTTGAAAACTTCAAACCAATGGACTTCACAACTGTAGATGGTGTCAAAGCTCCTAAGGAAAAAGTCGTCCCTCTTAAGGACATCACAACAGTGGTTCAAAACTCTGTTGCAAATGAGTCTAAAAAGAAGAAAAGAAAAGAAAAGGTTAAAAACTTGTTTTGTGATTTCTGTGAAAAGAAAAATCATTTGACCAAAAATTGTTTTCATCTTAAAGCATATGATATTAACAAAACAAGCATAATTGTGCCTTCTGAGAGCTGCACCATCTGTGGTAAAACAAACCACCTCACTCAGGAATGTGTGTATCTCAAATCCTTTGATGTAAAAAAGAATGAGTACACTTCAAAAACATCCATGAGTTCATCAAAACCACAAGTCATGAAACAACCACTGTTTGTGCCAGTTCCTACAGCTGTTATAAAACAGCTGAACCAAACCTCTGTTAAAAGAGATGTTTAGGTAACTGATGCACCCCCTGCTAACCAATACCGAAGAGGTAAAGTGTCACACCCCATATTTCCACATATTACCTGTGGGCCCGGCGGGGAGTATCGTGACGTAGTTGATATCATCATTGTCAATATACACAATATAATAGCACAGCGGAAGGCTTGGTGAAATAAACTATTACAAACCATAGTGTCTGAGTGTTCGAATGAAAGAATATACAGACTTGGTTGTAATAAGATCCGCAGGCGGATCATAAAATAAAATACAAGAAACTGAAATAACAGACTCCAGGTATCTAGGGATTTGCAAGATCCTCTTATATGACACCTAGTAGCTCCAGCCTATTTACGAGAAGTACCTGTCAATCAGTCTTTAGAAAATACATCAGTTTACACTGGTAAATACAATTAACTGACTCATTTGAAAAGTGTTTATGAAAATTTATTTAAGTGCACAAGGCACAAATCATTTATAACTTGGGACAATTATTTAAGATAATCTTGTATACAGATTTATATGTTTGTCATACAATTGGGGCAGCGGGTCTTGATTAACCGACTCACCACTTATAGAACCCACAAAGGAGTTATCCCCAACATGTGGGTTTATATTTTAGCATTTGAATCTGTCAGGTGTATGCCTACACCCCGTGCATAGGTCGTGGCCATTTTCAAATGAAATGAGCCGAGGATATACAGGAAACGGTCGTATTAACCACCAATGCTTATGTTATCAAACAAGACAGATTAAAACGGGTTATGTAAATTTATTAATCACAATCTGATTAAATAATTTCATACCCGACCAAGTGGTATTATTATAATACCATATCCCAAGCCCGTATAAGGGAAAATAAGTTAAAAGTATTTACCTGAGCTAAAAGTGAGAAGTAACTCAGCCGTATATTCCAAAAGCTTTATGATAATGCCTTCTACTGAAGCTACTCAATCTGTATGGAAGGTTTAATAACCTATTAGGATACTAACGGGTCTTTATTTAAGTCAAGGACTTAGACCGGTTAGCTTGAAAGATACTTAACGATTCTAAACGCTAGATTAAGCGGAGACCGGAATAGAATGTGATTCAGACCCAACAAGTTTGGATACATGTATAATATGGGAAAACTATACACATTCTGGAATTTGAGGATTTAATGATAAGGTTAAACCCGTTTCGGCTATTTTATGTAAACTAGTCACATAAACCGATCCGAACGCATAGATGCGTAAAGGGTAACCAAATGAATTATATACAGGTCACAAATGTTATTATGCTCAAAATATGTTAATACATCAGTAGGATGTTAACATATATGTCCAAAAAGTAATTAAAACCAATTTAAGTCCCATAAGGGCATTTTAGTCATTTTAATGATTATAAAAGAGATTTTATAATAAACTGAGGTTCTGATCCTTGGTAATCAGTAAAAATATTTATTTTATCATATTACATCAGTAAGACATTGGACATATGTGAGGTTTACCATTTATGGCCAAACTATGCCTCGAAAGGGCATTTTGGTCATTTCACGTATGCTTTTAAGGACATTTTTGGAAGTCTGAGTTCATGACTTATACTTACTGTACTTATATGAAAATTTACTTGAAATTTCAGTAGGTAACAAATCTTAGGTGTTAAATATGGTTTAAAACCATACTATGCACCTAATTAGTGTAAAACTCGCTAATTGACGATAATTAAGACGTTTATGTAAATCTGAGACTTTGATCCGTTTTATATGCTCAAAATAATTTATTTAATGTATGAAATCAGTAGGAAAAGGTTTGGAATTCAAATCATTTGTAAATCTTATTTTATGCATAAAAAGGGTATTAACGTCATTTACCGAATTACACAAGAACTCTATGATATGATCAGATTATAATCTGACCAAAAATCCTAAAAATCCTTAAAAATAATATCTGAACAGTAGGTAATGAGTTTTGGATCAAAATTCAAGTTTAAACATGTCTTATGCAAGATATCGCAATTTAATTAATAAAAAGTTTCTATTTACGATATCGAGCATAAGTTCAGTTTGAGACCAAGAACTGATGTCAAATTTTCGGGACAAGCTTATATATCAGTAGCAAAGGTTTTTGTCCTCTCACATTTCTAAAAATGTCAATTATAAGTACCGGTACCGAATTTACCGAACCGGGTACTTTTTCGGTACCGACTTTTAGGATTTTCGGTACCGGTTCGGTACGGTACCGGTATTTACCCGTTTTTACCCTCAAATACCGGTACCGTACCGGTACCGAACCGTACCGAACCAGGTATATTCGGTACCGGTACCCACTTTTGAGGACTTTCGGTACCGGTTCTTTCGGTACCGGTACCGGTTCGGTACCGGACGGTACCGAGCTCATCCCTAGTGGAGAGTGCATATGGCACATACAACAAACCTCCCAAACTGATGGCGATCGAAGAATACAATAGATGGGCTAAAAGGTTTGAAGTGTGGCTAAAAGCGTTTGCATATCCAAGCTGGAAAAGCTTGAAGAATGGTTACAATATCGGAAGATCAGATTATGAAAATTTAGAAGGCATTGATAATGTAGAAAGTTTTGTTGCTGAACAAAAGTGCATTGCATTGCTTCATCAGTCTGTAAGAGACGACATAATATCGTTGATCGAGTACACAAATGCAAAAGATCTATGGGATAAACTTAGAGTGAAATGTGTGGGTAGTGCTGAGATAATTAAAAACAAAAAGAAATTGTTAAGAAAAGAATTTGATTTGTTTGGATGTTTGAAAAATGAATCTGTGTCAAAGATGATCGAAAGATTCGGGCATTTGAAGCTGGAACTTGCAAGACACGGAATCGTGTACACTCAAGAAGAATTAGTTGACAAACTGTTTGACTCGTTGCCGGATGAGAAAGACTGGCAGTACTTTGCTTTGATGTTGAAGAATACAATCAAGTCAGAGGATCTGACGGTTGATCTGTTAATCGAAAGATTGGAAAGTCATGAGCTGGAAATCAAGAAAACAAACAAAGTCAATCATTCCTCATATCAGCAGAATGTTGAGTTGTATTACCGAGGAAGTGTGATCCCGAAGAATGTGTCTCCCAAGACAGCTTTCTCAGCTGAAAGTTCTAACACGTCAAATCAAGAAAGTTCAAGCAGTGGTTATCATGGAGGTTCAACTTCAACTGCTCAAAGTCAATCAGTTCCAAAGAATCTGTTTCAATGCAACATTGCTGTGGATCTGAAGAATGCTCAAAATTTCAGTGAAGAATCCGCAAAGCACCAAATGGTGTTCTTAGCTTCTGTGTTAGAGTCTTATGAGAGTCTTGTTGCAGGCAAGATTGGAAACATTAACCTCACCAAGGAGGACTATGACCAGATTAACCCAGAGGAGATGGAGTTAATCAATATCAGGTGGTGTATGGCTAGTGCAGTCAGACGAGCTCAAAGGTTCATGGAGATTACAGGCAGACATTCTATCGGAGGACCTTCCACAAAACTTGGGTTTGATAAGTCGAAGGTCACATGCTTTAAATGTAAACAAAAAGGTCACTTTAAAAGAGAATGTCGAAATGCATATGCTGATGATACAGCAAATTCGTTCCATGAAGATTATTACAAAAGAGCTATCTACCATCAGAAAAAATCTGAACCCCCCAGAATGAAGCAGATAGAAGAAAATCCCAAAGAAAAATCCAGAGCACTTGCTGTTAGATGAAGGATATGATTGGAGTGAAGTGTTACCAGAAGAAGACGCAGTGGGCTATGCGTTTGTGACAAAGATTGTTCCTTTCAAAGACTCCAGAACAGAAGAAGTGAAATATGTCAACAGAAAGATGATAGCTCAGAACAGGATGAGTTGAATCTATCGTACATACAAAGAAGCTAAACAGGCAAAAAGATGGGATGCTGATAGAGAATGTTACCTAGATCCCAATGGAAACATTGCTGTTGATCCAAATACTGTTGATGTTGAAACTTTCATCAAACAAATTGCTGATGAAGAAGAAGCAAATCAGAGATTGTGGTAGGGAGGAGGAGAAGTTAAAGAAAAAGCTGAAGAAAAAGAAAAAGAAAAAGAGAAAGAGCCGCAGCCAAAGAAAGTTGATGATGGGATTATTGATACAACACAAGAATTCACGGCTGAGAATTTGAAGAAGATGGCTGACAAAGTGTTTGCTGCGAAAGAGCTAGAGGTAGTTTCTAGTTATGGCACTGAGTCTAAAACCAAGGTCAGTCATATTAATGCAACTAATGAGTCAGGTAAGAAAACTAAAAATGAGAGCGACTGCAAAAATTGCATGAAAGACTGCAAGGTTTGTAGTACAACGGCTTACCTTAACGGTACTAAGACCGAAGAACTGACAAGAAGAGTCTGAGATGTGGAAGATCATATCTTAAATCGTGACAAAATGTTGAAAGCTTCAAATGAACGTTTAAAATAATTAACTGAGAAAATTGAAAATGATAAAAGTGACGTAGAAAGACTTAGGAAAGAAAACGAAAAGCTAATTCATGAAAATCGTCAACTCTCAGAAAATTTTGAGAAGCTAAAACGAACGGTAAAAGATTCTGATGAGAGAAATGGTAAGACCTACAAAGAAAATGTTTAATTGTCAGGTGTTCTTAGAGTGAAAGAAGAGTTAATCAACCAGCAACTGGATGAATTTGCTAAGTTGAAGCTTCAGTTTCAAGAAGCTAAAATTGAAAATGAACGCATCCAGTTGAAATTGAACAGTTACAACTCCGCAAGTTTTGTTCTTCAACATATAGTTCCTAAACCAATTGGAAAGAACAAAGCAGGCAAAGATGTATACTTTGATGGAACCGGGGTTGGGTTTCATCAGGTTCCACCACCAGTTTTAAATAATTTTTCAAAGAAAAAATCAGGGTTGGTTAATGATGAAGTAGAAAATGAAGTTAAGCTTCCAGACACGATTGATGTCACATTTACCACATCATCTGATGAAGATAGTATCCAATCTGAAATTGTTAAAAGCATGGCTGAAAATGTTTTGAAAACTGAAAGTGACACTACTGAGGACGATGAATACTTTTTGGATAAATATATTCCGAAATCTAAATCCAAAAACAACTTAAATGAAGAACCTAATCTTGTGATGTACAAGATATCGGGATCTGATAAGTTGTATTCGGATCGTGATTTTCCTTTGGAAAATGTGAATGTGGACAAATTGAAAAATGTGTTCAAGTTGGTTGAGATTGATGTTTATGAACTTGAAGGATTGAAACATTCCAAAAGGAAATTAAACTTTGAAAAAGATAAAGCTTACTACAAAAAACATGTTGTAGCGCCGCGTTTTTCTAACAACTATCAGAACAATTGGTCGGGTGGCTATAAGAGTGGTAAGAATTATCAAAGAAAGAATTTTCAAAACAAGAAGTTTATTGAGAAAAAGGTGTTTGTAAAAAGCTCGAGTTCTCATTCCGAGCAGGAATCTGAATTTTTTTCAAAATCAAATGAAGAGTTCTTTGAGGAGAAGGCCTCACAGCCTCAGACTGAAGGCACAAGTCGGGTAGCTGATACTCGTACATGCTTTAAGTGCAACAAAGTTGGACATATTGCACGAAAGTGCACCAACTTAAAGCCTAAGTCTGAAGTTGCTAAGAGTCAGAAAAAGAAAGCTGATGCAAAAGGCAAAGCTCCAATGGTTGTTGAGAAGAAAGTTTTGAAAAATGAGAACACCAAGATCAAAACTGAACCTGTAAAGAATGTGGTAACTAAAACTGACAAGTTTTACAAACGGGTTACTTCGCCTCAACAAGCATGGAAACCAAAATCAGTTGACAAGAAGTCAAGTTCTCCAAAACCAATGGTTTCTGAGACTGCAAAATCATCATCTTCAAGTAAGAAGATGTTATGTACCTTTGGATTACTATGAGAAACTTGAACCACAAGAGGCTACTACTTCTGAAAAGAAGAATGTGCCAAAGAAAGACCAATCATCTGGTCAACCTTCTCAAAATAATTTCTTTTTATACAAAAAGGTTGAGATTGGGTCTGAGGAGAGCTTAAAGATGAATGACAAGAATTTTCCGCCACTATATACTGCAACAACTCACCTAAATGTCAAGCTACCTGAGTCAAAAGAAGCTTGGGTGGCATCAACATCTAACTAAGTGTTTGTGATATGTGCAGGAGCTTCCAAGATCCGTTTCACGTTGGATTATGGATAGTGGAGCTTCTCGGCACATGACGGGGAAGAAAACCCTACTGTACGATGTTCGTGGGTTTAATGGAGGTTATGTGGGATTTGCAGGGAATCAAGGTGGTCGAATAGTTGGTGAAGGAACTTTATCGAATGGCATTGTAACGTTTGAAAGAGTAAACTACATCGCTGAGCTTGAAAACAATCTCCTTAGCATATCTCAGATTTATGATCGTATGTATACAACGCATTTTACAGACAAAGAATGTTTGATCTTGAAACCAGGATTTGTTGTTCCCGAAGAGTGGGTTATCATGAAAGCACCCAGAGTCAATGATCTGTACGTGTTGGACATGAGTGTAGCAACTACTACCACGGGTCAGGCTCACTGTTTTATGTCAAGAGCAACGGAAAAAGAATCACAATTATGGCATCGAAAGATTGGCCATATTCATCTGCGAAAAATGAATCACCTGGTGCATAACGACTTAGTTATTGGTGTTCATGTGAAAGGTTTTCATCTTGAGGGGGAGTGTATTAGCTGTTTCAAAGGCAAGAAAAAGAAGAAATCTCACCCTGGAAAGAAAGTTAACTCAGTCTCAAGACCGTTAGAGAGACTTCATATGGATCTTTTTGGTCCAGTGAACGTCAAAAGCATAACTGGAGATTTCTACTGTCTAGTAGTAACAGATGACTACTCAAGATTTTCATGGGTATCATTTCTGAAAACAAAAGATGAGACATTTGAAAGTTTGATGACATTGTTCAGGAAAATTGAAAACTTGTACCAAACTCGAATCAGAAGAATCAGGAGTGACAACGGTACTGAGTTCAAGAATAACAAGATGGAAGAGTATTGTGATGAGAGAGGTATATTGCAAGAATTTAGTGCTCCTTACACTCCACAGCAAAATGGAGTAGCTGAAAGAAAGAACAGGACACTAATTGAAACGGCTAGGACGATGCTTGCTGATTCCAAATTACCTGTCAACTTCTGGGCAGAAGCAGTATCAGCCGCTTGCTATACACTCAACTGGGTTCTCACTGTGAAGAAATTCAACAAGACATGTTTCGAGCTAATCAACAACCGCAAACCGAACCTGAAGTATTTAGAACCGTTTGGGTCTCCCTGCACAGTTCTAGAGCCTTTTGGAAATTTTGGTGCAAAGAGCATTGAAGGAATATTTGTGGGTTACTCAAGTCCATTAAAGCAAGTCTTTGTTCCAAGCTTGAAGCGGATTATTGAAGCACATAATGTTGAGTGTCAAGGTTATACTATGCCACCGCAGAATCCAGGCGACTCATGGCGTTTTAATTACGATACTTTATGGGATTCGTTTGACATGGAAGAAGAAGAAGAAACAGATTTCTTTGACGAGTTAGATATTCTGAGATAGTATGAAGAATCACAAGAAAGGTTTCCAGCTGAGTATTCTAGATGTCAACGGCAAACTTCAAATGACGATGAAGCCGGTCCTAGTAATGCTGGAGAACATGATGATATTCAACAATCTTCAGATCATGCTCATGACAATCAGACGGCAGTCAATGATAATCAAGAATCTGATGATAGGCCTGTATTTGATCATGGTGATTCAGATTCTGAGGGGGAGCAGATCCAGATTTCAAGTCAAACAATTCCAGTCAGTGAACAAGGTGCAAATCAGAATGTTATAAATTTGGAAGGCGAGGTAGATGTTCCAGGCGAGGTGATGCCGAGAACTCTTTCATACCATCCAGAAGAGCTGATCATTGGAGAATTACAATCAAACGTTCGCACTAGATGTCAAATTGACCAAGGCCTTACTTATTTTTATTCTACAGTTGCTCTGTTACAAACTGAGTTTTCACTTAGTTGTTTTATTTCACAGATTGAACCGCGAACATATAAGGAAGCACTAACTGAAGATTCTTGGGTCAACACGATGCAAGAGGAGCTGAGTCAGTTTGAGAAGTTGGGTGTGTGGAGATTGGTAGATTTGCCTGATGGTCAAAGGAAGATAAATACCAAATGGGTGTTCAAGTGCAAGAGGGATGATCGAGGGGTTATTATTCGTAACAAAGCTCGACTCGTAGTTCAGGGCTTTAGTCAGCAGGAGGGTATAGATTTCACTGAAGTATATGCTCCAGTTGCTAGACTTGAAGCGATCAGAATCTTCCTAGCATTTGCATCTTGGAAAAATTTTAAAGTTTATCAGCTATATGTTAAATCGGTGTTTCTCTATGGGAAGGTAAAAGAGGAGGTATATGTCGGACAGCCACCGGGCTTCACCGATCCAATCCACAAAGACAAGGTTTATTTGCTGGATAAAGCGCTGTATGGTTTACACCAGGCCCCGAGAGCTTGGTACGAGACATTGTCTCAACACCTGCTAGCCAACAGCTTCATCCGTGGAAAAGTGGATGCCACTCTCTTCACCAAAGAAGTCGACAGACATCTTCTGATAGTTCAGATATACGTGGACGACATCATATTTGGGTCTACAAATGAAAATCTGTGCAAAGATTTTGAAAGAGTTATGAAGCAAAAATTTGAAATGTCATCGATGGGTGAGATGAAATTCTTCTTGGGATTTCAAGTTGATCAACTGCCTAAGGGAATTTTCATACATCAGACGAGGTATGTTCATGATATCTTAGAGAAATTTGGGATGTCAGGTTCTACTCCAGCTTCCACCCCATTAGCAACGAACCATGGGATAAACCCTGATCTCACCGTAGAGAAGGTAGATGAAACGTTGTATCGTTCCATGATTGGATCGCTGATGTACTTGACAGCTTCAAGACCCGATATCATGTATCCAACCTGCCTCGCAGCAAGATTTCAGTCTAACCCGAGAGCTTCGCATATGGTGATTGTGAAACGGATATTACGCTACCTGAAAGGAACTCCATCATTGGGGTTGTGGTATCCAAGAGAAGGCGATTTCACGCTCGAAGGGTATTCAGATTCCGATTTCAGATGCTGCAAAGTTAACGCTAAATCAACAACAGCGGGGTGCCAGTTTTTCGGATCACGATTGGTTACCTGGCAATGCAAAAAGCAGACCTCTGTGGCTTTATCCACATGTGAAGCGGAGTATGTATCTGCTAGCAGTTGCTGCTCTCAGATCTTGTGGATCCAGCAACAGATGCACGACTACGGTTTGCAATTTCTTAACACCCCTATCTTTGTTGATAATGAGGCAGCGATAAACATCACTAAAAATCCTGTTCATCATGCTAAAACTAAACACATTGAAATTCGTCATCACTTCATTCGAGATTGTTTCGAGAAGAAGTTGATACGAATTGAGAAAATCCACACTGACGAACAAAAAGCTGATTTACATACCAAAGCGTTTGATAAAACTCGTTTTCAATATTTGTTAAAATTGAACGTTATGAAGCTTTTATTGGTGTTGGAGGAGATTCTTGGCGTTTATGAAGGTACCACTGTAGATGATGTTGAGAAGCAATCTGCAATGGTTTGTCGATTTTTTACTTGTTTTGGTATTTAGGGGGAGTATAGGATAGTATAGGGTAATATTTTCAGAAAATACAAAAACAGTAAAAAATTTCAAAAATCCAAAAACATGAGATATTTTCAAAATACAAAAACAATAGAAAACCGGAAAGAGCTTGTGTAAAAAGGGAAAATGATAGTACATTGGCTTGACAGTTACAGTATGCTAAAGAAATGTAAAGTTTAAAAGAGTTAAACAGTCTCGCTGATGATGTGCCGATAGGTTTTTACACATTTAGTAGGTTTGTTCGGGATATAAACCTAAATCTTTACTTGCTTATTTCGTGGGGAACACTACTTGGATATATAGGTAACCCCTGAAATCTTGTTTGAAGGATCCCTCTTTCTGAGATACTAGGTCTTTATACTCAGTGATATCTGGGGTATTATCCCGGGACTTCTGATTTTGCGGAAGCAATGGCCTAGTCCCCGTATAATACTTTATGCTTGCTTGAAATATAGCACCCCCTCAGCACAAAAATGATGAAACATTGAAAATGCTAATCATTGTTGTTGTAAAAAAGATCCTCTAAAGGGGACCCACTTATAGTCGAAGCCGTCATCTCTCTACTGAACGGAAGTTCTGACCTGAGCTCTCACGGCCCTCGCAATTTAACCCCTTACAGATATCATCTGTGGTATACTCACCTGTAAGACTGAATATTGGGTTCGGGATACAGGAGTATATTCAAGAGGTGGGACACATGAATGAGTTTAAGTTCTTAATACACCTAATTCGTATCCTGGACAGATTGAAATCTGTGTGAGAATTTAAGTGGATCAGTATATCGACAATCTAAGTGAATTGTTTAATTCTGAGTATGAAATTAAAGCTTAACGGTACTTGTGACTTGTCGAATAGCTGATATGATTCCCTAACACGCTCACCAAAAATATGTTTGTAAATAGTTTACATTTACTGCATTTTATTTCTGTATTTCATTTCTAGTCTAGAAACTTTATTAAAAATACAAAAAGATTTTACATTTCTGCTTTATTTTCCGACAAACCAAAGTGGAAAGCTGATCTTCAGATTCACAATTTGAAGCAGATGCAGGAAGTTTCTGAGCTGGAAGATGAGTTGTGAGCTTATTATGATAAACTTGTGAAAAAATGAAAAGTCAAAACAAGTACATTAATTTGAAACTTGTAAATTCCAGAAAATTGTTTGAACTAGTTTGTACAAAATGTCAATGTGATTTGTCTCAGGTCAACCAAGGTCATTAAATTGGACTTGGTAGATAAATTAAGTACTCAGGGTCATTAATTTGGATCTGGATACTTAAGTGGATTTCTAAATTCTGACAAAACCAACAAATGAAGTTAAAGGGTAAGTTTGAGTTGAAATTGTCATAATCATAAATCTTATGTTAAGGTAGAGATTGTGCAGGTATAAAGTTTGAATTTATGAACGTAGCATAGCAAATCCCAGCTAACTGATAGGGGGAGTCTGAAGACTTAAAAGTCAGATACAGTTCCTAGATCTTCATTCAAGAGGGAGTTTGAAGGTTGTTAAAGATTCAGTTTCTGTGTTTCATGCTAGCTGTTGATAGAAGAAGAGAAGAATTGAAGGATGCTTACAGTGTCAGACAAATTGGACAGAGCAAGAAGATAGACAAAGACTAAAGACTGAAGATTTGATGCTAAAGACTTCGTCAACATCCAAGGGGGAGTCTGTTGGTGCACAAATTTCTGTTAACTTCGTCTTTATCGAGCCTTATGTCTAGATAGGATAAACTAGCACACAGCAGGTTAAATCTAGGGTTTGTGTGAAATGGGGTAATTTCGCATGAAAGTGGCATTGGCCATTTCAAGCGAAATTAAACATTCTAATTTCGTGTGAAATGGTCAGTGACCATTTCAAGCGAAATTAACACACTATATATAGCTGTGTTGCTAGTTCATTTGTAACGTTTCCGATTCAGAGCCGAGGTGATGTCAGTTTGTCAAACGATCTGTAAAAGCTTTGAAATCAATAATAAGAAGATAATTAAGGAGAATCAAGTTGTTACACATCTATTTCTCTGATTCTACCTTTGAAATAGATGCTAAACTCTTCTGATTGACTCGTTAGGGTCACACAACGATCCAACACACCACCATCATCCATCATCCACCTTAGATTGTGTGTAGTAGTCTCGGGATCCAAGATTGATCGTAAGAGTTCTTGTCAATCAAAGGCCATGTTTGGCTAAGTCTCTTACATCACTTGGTGAAGACAAGCATTTAATGTAATACTTTTGATTTTTAATCTTTTCACTCTTTTTATTTGGTTTTGTATTAATGACTTTAATAACTAGTTTCTTATGTTGAAGGTGAAACTTCTTTATCATTTGTCCGTGGTGTCTTGGCATTACTTTACTGTCTATATAAATTAAAAGATTTTCACCATTCATATCTCTACGGTCTATATAGAGATATGTTGGCTACCTGGTCGGGGGTTAAGGGAATGATTTAGTAAGGTTCTTGCCATGTTCAGTGTATAGATCCTGCAAGGACCTGGGTCAAGCTTACTAGGACCTCCTTCAATACCCACTGGTATTGGATGGCGGGGGTGCGAATGGCTTGATCCCCTCATATGTAAACTACTCTTAATACATTAAACCGGCTACTTGGGATTGTATCCCTACTGACTCAAACCACTTAGCCGAGGGTAACGTCGCCTTCAAAAGAGGGGCTTACCACTTTACGCATTAATAACTTAATTAATTATCTTCCAATATTTTGACCCTTTGGGATTGTATCCTTGCGGACTCAAACCACTAGGTTGAGGGTAACGTCACCTTTAAAAGAGGGGCCTACTACTATAACTAAGATAATCTCTTAAAAAGTGCAAAAGTGCGGAAATCATCAAAGGTTACATTAAAGGCGAGTCGGATCCAAGTGATTCATCTTGTCTATCTGTTTTTATTTTATTTTATTTTCAGCATTTTAATTTTTATTTTTCATGTTTAACACCTTTTCTAAAAATTTTGATTGATTAGACGTTGAGGATAAACCGGTACTAAAAGCTCTTGTGTCCTTGGACGACCTCGGTATCTTACCAACGCTATACTACGCTCACGATGGGTGCACTTGCCCATGTGTGTGTTTAGTGTTAGTAGAATATCGTGTTTTATAAATTTAAAACTTGAATAATGTGTAACATGGGCTTAAATTATCAATAAAAACATAATACACCCGACACACACCATACCATTATAAATTCAATGGTTCAAGCCTTTCGCTGTAGGCGGTGAGGGCATAACCTCCTTCACGAGGAAGCAGAACGCCTTGTCCCGATATACTGCATCAAGATGGTTTTGTATAGGATCAGCGACAAACTGACTAAAGACATTAACTGAGTAAGCAATGTTCGCTCTAGTGGCCTGTAGGTAGAGAAGTCTCCTCACTATACGTTTGTATTTTCTTGTGTCAACTTTGGGAGCTTCACTATCCTTGTCTAGTTTTAGGTTTTGCTCCATAGGAAAGGGGATCGGTCTGCACCCTTGAATGCCACAATCTTCCAAGATATCTAAGGTGTATTTCTTTGACTTAGAACTAGGCCTTCGGGGGTGCGTGCTACTTCAATTCCAAGGAAGTACTTCAAGCTTCCCAAATCTTTAATGTTGAATTGCTTGTTGAGGCTTTCTTTTGTATCATGGATTTTGGATGAATTGTTGCCAACTATAATTACATCATCCACATAAATGAGTGTTGTAGCAAAGATCTCATTTTGCTTGAAAATAAAAAGGAGTGGTCTGCTTTGGATTGCTTGAAACCGAGGCCAAGAAGGAAAGTTGTGAACTTGTGGTACCAATTGCGGGAGGCTTGTTTCAATCCGTAGAGCGACTTCCTCAGCCTACATACTTTTGTCTCACCATCCTTAAAGAAGCCTTGTGGGACCTTCATATACACTTCTTCATGCATGTCTCCATGAAGAAATGCGTTGTTGACATCCAGTTGGTGAATCATCCAATTCCTTTTTACGGCGACAACAAGGAGTGTCATTACCGTGACTATCTTGGCAACTGGTGCAAAGGTGTCATGATAGTCTACTCCTTCCATTTGCGTAAAGCCTTTACCAACTATGTGTGCCTTGTATCGTTCGACCTCTCCATTTGGCTTGGATTTGATTTTGTAAACCCATTTCAAGTGAATTGCACGTTTTCCCTCGGGTAGATTTTCAAGGGTCCACGTTCCATTTTCTTCGAGGGCTCGAATCTCTTTCACCATGGACTCCTTCCATTTGTCATCTTGCACATCATGGTTGAAATTTTTTGGCTCATCATTGGAACTGATGGCTGCTAAGAAGGCTTTATGTCTTTTAGAAAATTTGTTATAAGAAACAAAAATAGAGAGAGGGTGTACAGTCGAGGAGCCTTGAGGTGGTGCGGGATCAGAGTGGTCAACCGAGGGAGGGAGATTAATATCATAATCGGTCAGACGTGCTGGTTGCACCTTGTTTCGTTTCGGCCTAGTTACGATTGGATCTGGGCCTTCATTGTTTGTAGGTTCATTTTCAAGAATATCTTCATTTTGGGCCACTGTCATATTTTCGGTAGTCAAGCCATGGTCCTCTAGTGAGTATTCTAGAATTGGAATGTCACCATGGGCCCCCACTTCTTCTTCTAGCCAAATTCTATTTTCGGTCATCCCATTCTCGACTCCATCATCACAGAATGGTGGTTCAAAGGCGCCTGGTTCGTCCTTTTCTTGCTCAAGATTATTGAAAGGGAATTTTTCTTCATGGAATTTCACATCCCTAGAAACTAAAATTTTTCCCGTTTCAATATCTAGGATTTTATAACCCTTGGTTCCTTGTAAGTATCCCAAAAACACAGCAGGCTTCCCCCTCATTTCCAACTTGTCGCCTTTTGTGTCGGTGTTCCAGTAATACGTTAAACAACCAAAAACCATCATAAATTCGTAATTAGGCCTTTGATTGTTTAGTAACTCAAAAGGTGTTTTGTGATTAGTGAATTTGGACGGAAGTCGGTTAATGATGTAGGCCGCCGTTAACACACACTCGCCCCAAAATCTTTTGGGTAAGTTGGCTTCAAAACGAAGAGCTCGAGCAACTTCGAGTAGGTGTCGGTGCTTTCGTTCCACAACCCTGTTTTGCTGGGGGGTGTGTGGACAAGTGGTTTCAAGAAAGATACCATTTTCTTTGTAAAACGGTAACATGTCGTTTGAAATGAACTCTCTTCCATTGTCACATCGTATCTTCTTAATATTTTTACCAAACTGTTTTTTAACCATTTTATGGAAGAATTTTAACGAGGTACTTGCTTCATGTTTATATTTCAACAAAAATAGGAAAACACTTCTACTAAAATCGTCCACAATGGTCAAAAAATATCTTGCACCGGAAGAAGAAGGCACACCATATCTTCCCCAAATGTCGCAATGAATTAAGTCAAAACATTCACTCTTTTCTGTGGTACTAATTGGAAATGGTTTTCTAGTGAGTTTTGCCTTGGAATAAGAGTCACAAACCTTATTAAAGGAAACATTTTTAAGAAAATCGATGTCATTGAGTTTCTTATCAGAAACATGCCCCAACCTTTTGTGCCACGTACTACTAGTTGTCAACATAGCTTTTCTTCCATTATTTATCATCTCCATTCGGTATAGACCGCCTCTCCGTTTACCCGCACCAATCAAGCTCCTCGAGTGAAGTTTCTGCATGATACAAAATTGAAGGAAAAAGGTTACGGAGCATTGGAGATTCTCAGTTAAACGACCAACCGACAAAAGATTATAATTAAAATTAGGGACATAGAGAACGTCTTTTAACTCGAGGCCTTCCTTTAGAGTACAACCGACTCTCCCCTTTACGGGGATGGCAGAATAGTGACGGGTTCTTCGCCTTCACTTCCTATTTTAATTTTTAGAGTTTTGATTTCATTGGTAATGTGCTCAGTGGCTCCCGAGTCAATTATCCAATCATCATTGCGGTTGTTTTTACCTGTCATGTTGGCCGTACGTGGTGTGCTATCCATGTTGCTATTCTCATTATCAACAAAGTGTTTTAAGAGAACTTGATATTGGTCTTTAGTCAAACCTGGTATAAGACATGGATCTGTCCCGACACATGCTGCCTTCGGTTTAGCCTCCTCTCGCTTCCCTTTGTTTCCCGGCCACCAATCCGGGTAACCGATCCTTTTGAAGCACCCGTTTCTGTTGTGTCCATCCCTATCACAGAAGTCGCAGTGTTCGACCGCCTTGTTGGATATTTATGTCCGGTTCGATAAGTCAACGCTGCCGACCGGGTCTTGACCTGTAAGAGTTACACCGTGGGCAACGAACTAAAATCCACTTAACTAATTAAACTGGTAATTATGAACGATACACGGGTATTAAACTGAGAGACGAGTACATGGACCGAGTGAGACAAGAACACTCCTTTCGCCACTTGTCATGCATGCATCTATACTACGCCACTTGTCGTGCATGCACTCTTGCATCGCCACTTGTCGCGCACCAAGAATTCTGGCTAATTGCATCACATGCACTATGCATGTCCGCCACTTGGCAAACATGCACAGACCTCCATCCACTATTTATATGAGGATTTGGTCTTGCATTTGAAAGGTTGGAAGAACTTGCAAAACTCTCATAACACCCACAACCACAGCCGGCCACAACCGCCCCCATCGTCGGCTAGCCCACCGCCGCCAGCCCACCCCGGTGCCGCCACTCACCGCCGGCCGCCGCCACAACACCGCCGCTCGCTGCCGGTCACCGCCGCCACTACACGGGTTCACCCTCGCATCTCGTTGTTCATATCACTAGTACTTGTTCGTTGAAACTCTGTGTCTCAACCTAATATTTACTAACCGAAGGTATATCTAAATTCGGTGTCTCAATCGGTTATTTACTAACCGAAGGTATATCTAAACTCCCTATGGTTGATGTTTTATTTCGTGTTTGCATGTTGGTGATCTTGTTCCATTGCGTATATCCTTTGGTATAAAAGTGTTCATATTTTATATATTGCTACTTATGCTTCCGTTGCCTAAAAATGTACATATATATTTTTAATAGTTAAAGTTTATTTAACTAACATATATGTATGCATACATTTTTGTCAAAAGTGTTTTGACCAATCTTTGTAGTAAATAAATATATACATATATATGAACCGGGTTCATTCAAAACAAAAAAAAATATACCTCGGATATCCTTCAGTGGTATCAGAGCCGATGCTCACCACATGCAAATCGAAACCGGTCTTTTTCACCGAAATAATAAGTCACAAACTTTAAAAGTCTAAAGTTTTTTATATATTTATTTTGGGCTATATATATATATTCTGTCATATTTTAATTGTTAAATATTTGGTTGACCAAAATTGCCCAAACATACTTTTGGTTGTGTTAAATATGTAAATCGGGTCCGACCTTGTGGTTGTGTTTATGTTTGGTTTTGTTTTGTTTATGGTTTTGGTCCATTTTGCGGCTCAAAGTTGTAATAGACTAGTTTATGGTTTTGTCCCATTTTGCGGCTCAAATTTGTAATAGACTAGTTTATGGTTTTGGCCCATTTTGTGGTTCAAAGTTGTAATAGATACGGTTTTTGTCTTTGTTATATTTACTTGTTTAATATTGTTGATACGAAGACCCGAAGTAAACCCGGAGCAAAACTGAATGCCAAGAGGAGTCTTGGAGTTAGTGGGAGTCGCTCAAGACAACAAGATGCTCTCAAGTCCATCCTTGTGGTTGTTTTGTGTGTTGTGACCATGACCCCTTTGATCTTGCTACTTGGCTCTAGCAAGATCATAATCATGCCCATATGATTTACACATTCATTTTTGCTATTATGGTTGCCTTTAATAAATGTTATTACACTTCAACCTAATACCAAAACGCATTCTTAAAAAATGGTTTTTTTTTTTAAATGAAATCGAGTAAGAGCAAGTTCTAGCAACTTGCATATTTTATAACCACTAGAGTTTTAAAACATGTTTTTATCACATCTTTAAAACTCATAAACTTAATAGTCTTCACTATTAACTTTAATTGGTTATTTCAAGTCACGAAAAACTTAGTTTTATAGGTTATCTAAAACTGATTGTCCCGAGAGGTGAAAGGGTCTTTTTGGTTATGTCGCAAATTTAATATCTAAATTAAAACTGACTATAACGACCCTATTTGGTAAAAATTAAAATCAATGGTCTATGCCATCCTACTACTAGTAACACTTGGGGCATAATGCGAAGCATCAGTGTTGGAGCCACAGCACGACACTTGGTGTCTAGCTTATCCATCCAAGGTGCAGGGGCTTTCGTCGACACTTCCGACCCTTCCACATGTGACCGTTTTAGGACGACTATTACTTTTCTTCTCGTGTTTACGTGCCCCAGCTGTCTCGAGAACAAAAGTGGCATAGATGAGGCCAAACGTATCAATGCAAGGACAATAGGTTATCCTCGCAGCCTCATAAACCCCGGGAGTTGTGCTTTTTCACAATTGACAATCGTTGTCAGTCCGCTTGAACCTCTTGCTAATGTTGCATGCCCCAGCTGCCTTTAGAAAGAGCTTCTAACCAGATTCTCATTCCTTATCGTCTCACCTCGTGAAATAAGGAGATATACATCGAAAATACTAATTAAAATCACCTTGCTTATATAACAGATGTCTAATGAAAAAACAACTCCTACATTCTCAAGTCTATACTTAAAAGGAAAAATTGAATAACTCCAACTTTCTCGAATGGCACCGCAATTCTCAAGATGGAGGAAAAGCTATATATCTTAGATGGCCCAGTCCTTACCGAGCCTGAAAGTAACCCTACTACTGCTCGCAAAGCACTGGAAAAACATAACGAGGATGCCGTTGAGGTAGCCTGCCTTATGAAAGCCACCATGTCACCTGAACTTCAGAAGAACATGGAAGATAAGGATGCTTATGACATGATCCAGTAACTGAAACGCATGTTCCAGAAACAAGCCCGACAATAGCGATATGACACCATGAAACAGCTCATAAGCTGTAAAATGCTAGAAGGATCATGAATCAGTACTCATGTGCTTAAGATGAAAGGATACACTGACCAGATGAACAAACTTGGTTATTCCACAAAAACCAACCGAGTTCTAATGGTCAAGTCTGGTGGTGCTAAGAAGCCCAATAACAAGAAAAAAGGAATCATAAGAATAAAGGCAAGAGAAAAGTTGTTGTTGCTGCTAGAGATGCCACCAACAACAAGCATGTTGTAAAACCACACCCTCCTGAGGAGCGTCAGTGCTTTGAATGCAACCAAATGGGGCACTAGAAGGGAAACTGCCCGCAGTATCTAGCCAAGCTGAAGACGAACAAGGCCAATATCATTGGCACTTCTTCTGATATTCTCATTTATGTTGTCGAACTTTTCACTGTTTCTAGCAACAGATGGGTATTTGATATCGGATGTGGTTACCACATCGTTAATGTCTTGCAGGAGCCTGAAAAGTGGAATAAACTGAAACAAGGCCACATAGAACTCATAGTTGGTAATGAGAGTTCTAGTTCTGGCTACTAGAACATTTTTGTCTTTCATGTCCCTCGGCCTTGTAGTTACTTTAAATATCTGTTTATATGTTACTGGTTTGACTAGAAACATTATTTCAGTTTCTTCACTGTTTGAACAAGAATTCAAGTACGTTTTTATAATGGTTTTTCTATTTTAGCCTACTTGAATGATGTCTTTCATTTTGAGGCTAAACCTCGAAATGGTATTTATGAGATTGATGTTCGAACAAGTAATCACATATATCATCTTTCTAAGCGTAACAAAGCTGGTATGAATGAGACACATTTATGGCATTGCAAACTTTACCACATAAGTAAGGCACGCATAAAATGGCTCCAGTCCAAGGGGATTCTTGAATCCACTGGACATGACTCCTTTGATGATTGCGAATCTTGCTTAGCTGGCAAACTCACGAAGCACCCCTTTACCGATGTTGGTGAACGGGACCATGGTCTTCTAGGACTCATTCACACTGATGCACATGACCCTTTCAGAACCATGACTACAAACCATGACTAGAAAACCAGCTTGATAGAAAGATAAAAGTACTTCGATCAGATCGAGGTGGTGAATGCCTCAGCTTTGAGTTTCTCAATCATCTGAAAGAGTGTGGAATAGTTTCACAACCCACTCCAGCATGCACACCCTAACTTAATGGCATGTGTGAAAGGAGAAATCGAACCCTACTAAATATGATTCGATCGATGATGTGTAGAACAAATTTTCCTCACTCCTTTTAGGGTCATGCTCTTATGACCGCTGCCCGCATTATCATTTTGGCTCCAACTAAAAGGTAAACAAAAACTGACATATGAGATATGGCATGGGCGTAAACCCGATTTGGAATACCTTAGAGTATGGGGATGTGATGCATACATCACAAGTGATTCAGATGATAAGCTCGATCCTCGAGGCGAAAAGGTTGTTTTCATCGGATACTATAAAAGAAGCGGATATTATTTCTACCATCCTGATGCAAATGTGATTTCCATCAAACGGAAGGGACACTTTCTCGAGGAAGATCCTCTTAATCGAGGAACTAGAACTAATGTGGTTGATCTTGAAGAAATTCGAGAACTACAAACAACTACTAATGTAGTCGGACGGTCTAATCAACAAATAGTTGTTGCCAATGAGTCAGACATAAACACAAGCGTTCGCAGAAGTAGTAGAATTCGCAAAGAATCTGATAGATATCTCTGGTATCTAAAAGGTCCCGAATTCTTATTAGTAGCTGAGTCTAATGACGAACCTGCTAACTACAAATCTGCAATCTTAGATCCGGAATCTAAGAAATGGCAAGAAGCCATGAACATCGAGATGCAATCTATGCATGACAATCAAGTATGGGACTTGGTTCAGCTACCCCCCGAATCTCGGACAGTAGGAAGCAAATGGATTTTCAAGAGAAAAACCGATATGCATGGAAATGTACACGCCTATAAAGCACAGCTAGTTGCGAAGGGTTTCACTCAAACTCAAAGTATTGACAATGATGAGATCTTCTCGCTCGTTGCTATGATTAAATCAATCAGGATATTGCTTGCCATAGTTACGTAATATGATTACGAAATATGGCAAATGGATGTCAAAACCACCTTTCTTAATGGACATCTCTATGAAGATGTCTATATGGTTCGGCCTGAAGGTTTTGTCGATCCTAAATATCCAACTGAGGTGTGAAACTAAATAAGTCCATTTATGGACTCAAGCAAGCATCTCGTATCTGGAATCTTCATTTTGACCAGAAGATCAAAGAGTTTGGTTTTGTCAAGAATGAAGATGAGACTTGTGCTTAAAGAAAGGCTAGTGGGAGCACCATATCATTCCTCATCCTGTATATGGATGATATACTAATCATTGGAAATAACATCCATATGCTTAACAAGGTTAAACACTATTTGGGATCTTGCTTCGCAATGAAAGATCTTGGAGGAGCTGCTTACATTCTAGGAATGAAGATCAATAGGGATAGATCTAAGCGGCTTCTAGGGCTAAGTCAAAGAACATACATAGACAAAAACAATGACACGCTTCAAGATGGAAAATCCAAGAAAGGGGATGCTCCTATGACTAAAGGAGCCGTGTTGAACAAATCGCAATCTCCTTCAACGGACATTGAAATTAAGCAAATTGAAGCAGTTCCATATGCTTCAGCGATTGGTTAGATCATGTGTGCTATGCTATGTACTAGACTTAACGTCTCGTATGCTTTAAGCATGACCGGTCGTTTTCAGCATAGTCCTGGCATTGCCCATTGGACTACAGTACAGAACATTCTAAGGTACTTGAGAAGAACTAAAGATATGTTCTTGGTGTTTGGAGGAGTGGAAGAAGATCTCACTGTAAGGTGTTACACTGATGCTAGCTTCCAAAGTGACCAAGACGATTCTCGCTCACAATCAGGATTCGTATTCACTCTCAATGGAAGAGTTGTCTATTGAAAAAGCTCCAAAACAGAGTGTATTGGCAGATTCAGCCACCGAATCCGAATGTATAGCTGCATCAGATGCTGTAAAAGAATCTGCTTGGATGAAGTAGTTCATCAACGACCTCGATGTGGTTTCAAGTATTCAGAAACCAATCTAGGTGTTCTGTGATAACACAGGAATCATTGTTCAAACCAAGGAGCCCAAATCATAGAGTTAAGCACATTCTAAGAAAGTTCCACTATGTACGGAAATATTGGAATGAGGAGACATCTTAATAAGCAAAATAGTCACAGATCAAAACCTAGCAGACCCGTTCACTAAACCGGTGACTTAGGACAAGCATGACCGACATGGGAATGCTATCGGTCTTAGATTGGCTAGCCATTTGTTTTGGTTTAGTATTTGGATGTACGAACATTCAAACAGTTGTACCTTGTGAGTTCACCTTTGATTTACTGGTTAAATGCAAAGTTTGAATCTTACAGCTGTGTTCAATTTTGATACGTTTAATCCATGAATCTTGTATTCTAAATTATCCGTAGTTGGTCAGACTCGTGGGAACAACTCTGAATTAAGACTATTCTGATTTTGGACTCAAGTGGTTGACTTCCAAAATCACAGGCCTCATTGTGAATGACGCTGGATGTAACTCGCATCAAATCATCATCATGGATCTTAGTCATAAGATGTTTTGATTTAGGCATACTCATTTAGTATCATCTGACCTGAGATACATACTAGAACTTTCATTTACTAAAGACTATTCTTTGATCAGTGTCAATCGTTGTCGCTAACTGCCAGTCATAAAGGCATTGTTGGGGGTAGCTCAGAAGTTCAGTGGGAGTTGTATGTAGTCAAGATGGAATTTTGTACTCTTACATTATATGTAATAGCTAGACGTCGGGGCGCCCTCGTTGATTCAAATTGGTGAAGTGTAAGGCCTTACCGAAACTTACTGTGTGTTTGATTGGACCACTTTGATTCTATGAATGAGAACGATAATGATTGAACGCCATATGAGATTGAATCTGATCCATGTCTCATTGTTCACTTGATGTCTTTACAGAAAGGATAAATGACAACGATTTCCATAAGTCTACTGTCTTCAAGTAGTAAGCAGTTGCTAAGGGGAAGAGACCTTGGTTAGTGACTTTAAAGTGTCATGGCCAGTTGGGGGCAGCTATGTGTAGCTAGAGCACCGCTGGCTGTCTGCATTGAGATCTTATTAGAGACCGTCTAAGTGGGAGCTGTTGGATATTTATGTCCGGTTCGATAAGTCAACGCTGCCGACCGGGTCTTGACTCGCAAGAGTTACACCATGGGCAACGAACTAAAATCCATTTAACTAATTTAACTAGTAATTACGAATGACACGCGGGTATGAAACTGAGAGACGGGTACATGGACCGGGTGAGACAAGAACGCTCCTCTTGCCACTTGTCATGCATGCATCCGTACTACGCCGCTTGCCGCGCATGCACTCTTGCATCGCCACTTGTCGCGCACCAAGAATTCTGGCCAATTGCATCACATGCACTATGCATGTCCGCCACTTGGCAAACATGCATTGATCTCCATCTACGATTTATATGAGGGTTTGGTCTTGCATTTGAAAGGTTGGAAGAACTTGCAAAACTCTCATAACACCCACAACCATAACCGGCCACAACCGAGGCCACCGTCGCCTAGCCCGCCGCCGCCGGCCACCACGGCTAGCCCGCCGCCGCCGGCCCCCTGCTGCCGCCGCTCACCGCCACCACGCCACCGCTCGCCGCCGGTCACCGCCGCAGCTACACGGGTTCGCACCCACATCTCGTTGGTTCGTATCACTAGCACTTGTTCGTTGAACCTTGGTGTCTCAACCGTGTATTTACTAACCGAAGGTATATCTAAACTCGGTGTCTCAACCGGTTATTTACTATCCGAAGGTATATCTAAACTCCCTATGGTTGATGTTTTATTTCGTGTTTGCATGTTGGTGATCTTGTTCCATTGTGGATATCCCTTGGTATAAAAGTGTTCATATTTTATATATTGCAACTTATGCTTCCGTTGCCTAAAAATGTACATATATATTTTTAATAGTTAAAGTTTATTTAACTAACATATATGTATGCATACATTTTTGTCAAAATTGATTTGACCAATCTTTCTAGTAAACAAATATATACATATATATGAACTGGGTTCATTCAAAACTCTATATATATATATATATATATATATATATATATATATATATATATATATATATATATATATATATATATACCTCGGATATCCTTCACGCCTCCCCACGTTCCTTTGATCTCGATTTATCGCGCCAGTGGCCTCCATCACATCTACTAGGAACATGAGCCTTGAAAGCAACGGTTTCTGCCCTGAATCTCCTTTCTGTGGTTATGAGTCTTTGCCGCTCGTCCTCAGCTACGAGATGGTATGCACTGCCCAAGTTTGGTGTGAATTTTAAGGATAGAATTTGCGTTTTGATCTCCGAGAATTCATTATCCAGTCCCATACGGAATTGATACAATTTCTCTTTTTCGATGTGCTCATTCAGCCTCTTCCCTATCTCGCACGTGCATCCATTACAGTTTCATCATGGCGTCGATTGCACGGATGGATTTCATCCCAAAGGCTACGAAGTGTCGTGTAATAGGAAGAGACCGAAGCTTCGTCCTGTTTTTCGGAGGTAAGGGTCTGCCTCAATTCATACGCCTTTGGTGCGCTTTCCTTTCCAAATCTCTTGTGTAGATCAGACCATATTTCGGAACTGGTATGAGCGTATTTCACGATGCTTCAGATATCCTTTCCATTACGGTTGACAACCACCCTTTCACCATAGCATCTGCATGCATCCATGCCATGTAGGTGGGTGATTCTTTGTCGGGTTTCTTTATGGTGCCGTCAATGAGTCCGACTTTGTTCTTGGCGAACAGGAAGTTAAGCATTTCCTGTGACCAATCAGCATAATTGTTGTCGGTAAGGTTGTCATTGACGTGCATCTGCTTCGGATAATCGGACGGATGGATGTAGAGGGGTGAACTCACATCCACAACACCATCATTTTCCGTACTGTTTTCTGTTTCTTTATCTCCGGGCATTCTTGCTGGGGTGGCGATGATTAGGTTTAAGGGTTTTGTTATAACCGCTCTGATGCCATTATAAATTCAATGGTTCAAGCCTTTCATTGATAGTGAATATTTATGGATGATTACAAAAGGAAAAGGGACAAGAATATATATTAAAAATGCAGGGACTATTCTAGGAAGTAAATAAACAGAAGGTAGTCAAAGGGCAAAATGGAAGGAATGACTGAGAGGAGGAAATCAAGGAGGAAATCTCAATCTCAATAGGATTTGTGTTTTGAAATAAAATATTTTTTTTTTTTGTATCGTAAGCTATATCGCGTGCCAGTGTCGTGTCGTATTGTGCCGAACGAAACCATTCTAATCGAACAACATCGGTACCGGTTAGTGTGCAAACGAGCCGACTTTAAACGAAAAAAAACTCGAACGAGCCGACCTTAAACGAGCTCGAGCCTGAGCCTAAAAAAACAAGCTCATTTAATTAATGAGCCCGAGCTTCGCTTATCAAGCTCGAGACGGCTCGCAAGCCTAAACGAGCCTGTTGTTTAAATATTTTTAATTAATATATTAAATAAATATTTAAATACTAATGATTAATATTTATAAATTTATGAAAAATACTAAATTATATATAAAATAATTATAATTAATATAAATTAATTAGGACATGATAAACAAGTTGAGCTCGAGCTTGAAAAATTACCTACGAGCCAGCTCGAACTTTAGAAACAAAGCTCGAATCTAACCGAGCTCGGGCTCAAGCTTTCATAAGTGAAACGAGCCCGAGCTCGAGCGTGGTCGAGCTCGGGCTCGGCTCGTTTGCACCCCTAGTACCGGTACCGGTATTTGTATTTATTGTTTTTGTTTGATGTAAAACGAAAATTTTGTTTTTTTTGGGTTACACGAGTTTATTTTTGGTGAACTTTTGTATGATGGACCGTAACTATTCCGAGTGCTCATACCGTAACGAATCGAGTTGTGTTCAGAATAATCGATTGCCGGTACGAGAACGGTACTATATATACATTTAGATTCTTTATAACTCTTTTATTTTTTAATAATTTCATTTTTCATTGATAACCTTTATTCATTAGCTAAAAAACTGATTATGTAGTTGTGTTTTTTTTTTTCGACATCCTGGTATAACTTATGTTGAAACGGAGTTAGTTATGAAATAGAGTTTTTTTTCGTTTTATATCGTA
Organism: Helianthus tuberosus; assembly: GCA_030545235.1. Taxonomy (NCBI): domain Eukaryota; kingdom Viridiplantae; phylum Streptophyta; class Magnoliopsida; order Asterales; family Asteraceae; genus Helianthus; species Helianthus tuberosus. The sequence goes on along the minus strand of CM060451.1, from coordinate 152,681,176 downwards.
AACTATATCGCATGCTGTTGTTGTACCGTATCGTGCCGAATGCACCTGATACCGACCTAACAACATCGGTATTTGTATTTGTAGTTTTCAGTCAATGTAAAACACAACTTTTTTTTTGGGGGGGGGGGGGGGGGGGGTGGGGGGGGTACACGACTTTATATTTTGGTCAACTTTTGTATGATCCCATTGTAAGAAATTTTATAGTATAGACAATCCTAAGTAAAGGTTCCGTAATCACTGGCGGAGCTTGAAGGAAAACTCGGTGGAAGCCGGACTGTCAAAATCTAAATCGGTGGGAGCCGGACTTTTAAAATTCAATATTTTACACTACAAAAAAAATCAAAAATTCTCGGTACTAAACATTACGAGTGGAAAATCGGTGGGGGCCAGGGCATCCCGGGCCCCCATAAACCTCTGCCAGTGACCGTAATAAACCGAGTTATATTCAGAATAATAACTGGTTTCCGGTACGCTAGCGGAACTATATTTCCATTTAGGAACTTTATAAATTTCAGTATAAATTAACCCTATATTAATAGTAATTCTTAAAAAGGCAATACCATTCAAAAAAAAAACTTAAAAAGGCAATAACCTTCCATAGATTTTACTTTAAATCTCATATTACAACATAGTGCCGCGACATAATAAATATTATGATTTAAAAAGAAGCAGCAAAATGCGCGATTGAAGGACATGCTGCCATGCAATTACATCCACAGTAAAGACAGACAAACGCATTGAAACTTCATAAGCAATAATAGTTAATGTTAGATACATAAACTACTTAAACTACTGACTAGAAAAAAATATAAATTAAAATTTGGATAAAAACACCGATCGAGAATTTAATTTTGTAGACAATTAATTGTGAATTATGTTTAAGAAACCAGACAACACTCAACCTTATGGCATTCCTCCATCTCTCTTTAGTCTATTTTCTTATGAGTGTCTTTGCTAAGTTGGTTGTAGGATTATCAACACTTAGTATTACATGGGGGTTCACTACAAGAACAGGGCACCTTTAGCGGCGACAGGTGTCGCCGGTATTGACCACCTTTGTCGCCGCTATCGACTTTTAGCGGCGACATGTCGCCGGTATTGCTCGGACGCTATTGACCCGTTGTCGCCGGTAAAGACAACTGTCGCCGGTATTGATCCTTCACTTTTAGCGACGACAGATGTCGTCGCTAAAAGTGTCGCCGGTATTACTATTGGTCGCTAAAGGTTGAAAGGCAATAGCAGCGACAGATGTCGCCGCTAAAAGTCTGTTTTTTTTTAATACAGCAGCTGTATATACAGCTGCCCAGCCAGTTTTACGGCCGAAAAACAAAACCTGCCTATTTTCAAACAACGCAAGCATACGCCATGAACATAATCAACATATACTAAAGGTAATATACTTAAAAACTACGTTTAAGTCGTACATTATATCCTACAACGTTTAATTAAATCTAAATCATACATTAAAAACAAGTCACTCATCGTCATCGTTATCGTTGGGTTCATCGTCGGATTCATTATCGAATAAGTTGTCAGAATCGTAGTCTTTTGACTTTCCTTTTCCATTTCCTTGTGAAGCAAGATAGTTGTTAAGTTGGTTCAAAAATGACGGGGTTTGGAACAAGCTGTTAACAAAATCCTACAATAATAGATAGCAAAACGTATATTAGCATATTAATTAACGCTACCAACATATATTTAACAAGGAAACATGCGTTCGTTTGTCATTTTATAAATTGCGTAGTTTACCTCGGAAAAGGGTTCTTGCGTCCGAGCTTGCGAAGACGACATGTTAGACGACGAGTGCGAGGACGTGTTGGAAGAAGGTTTAGGCCCCATCCCGCGATACCATCCTTGCCGCTCTCCCAACGCTTCTTGATACGGGGCAATTGGAGGACCATCGCCGCTCCATTCATCTGTGGCCCGTTGTATGTTCCGCTGTATTTTACGAAGATGATTAAATATATATGTGTGTATATATATATATATTTGTTATAGAAAATAATACTTAAAAGAAATACTTACGTAATTTTGTTCAGCAACCGGATCAACCCAATTCCCTTGATTGTCCGTGTGGGTTTTAGCATACGTACGTACCCAATCCAAATTCTATTTAACATTACACTTAGATTAGACATTAAATAAACAAAAGCTTACACACACGCGCACATACATAAAACATTACATTTTTATAGGTGGTGCTACCGTACGAAGATGTCCCCCCACGGTATGGGAATTGTTGTTTATCGCGTACTTTTTTGTTGGCCTTGCTTTTTTTAATATAATTTTCTTGCCGGAAACCTTCGATGGTTCTCAACCAGTTTTCATAGGGCATATCCACGGGATGGTATGCCCTTGCACTCTCAAGATCATCGTAACCTCCCTTGCTATCAAATAATTGTCTAGCTTCATACTTGCGGTCATTGTATCGCTTCATAAGCACAGTCCTTATACCACCCTTCAAGTTTTTCGCGTCATAATCACGTTCCACTTCATCAAGATTGAAATTTTCCTACAAATTAAATAAAAAAGTTAAAATATCATATATAAATTAGATTTGCATGTGCTATAAATTTTTATGCATATAACTTATTTACCCGTAAGTGGTTCATGACGGCATCCTTGTAATGTGGTTCAACAGCATCCCATCCAATTTTATCAAACGGGATGGCCCGTCACATATACAAGCCGACCTCCCTTGAAAACATGTCTCTTGATTTACCAACAGGGGTAAACGTGACCTGTCGATCAAACGTAAGCGACACAGCCCCCCCCCCCCCCCCCCCGCTTTTACTAGACGCCGTAGTTTCTCGTTTTTAGCTTTCCCCCTAACCTTCTTTGGGGGAACCGCTGCAATTAAAACAAAAATAATTAGTAACAACATTTATAATATATAAAATATAAGGACTACAAAATAATTTAGTAAAAAACTTACCGTCTGTCTCGTGTGTGCCACGAATCCCACCAGGAGGAAGCGGTGGATCACCAGCGCCGTCACCCCCATGTCCCCAGGGGGCCACATGGCCATCAAATAAGCGAATATCAGTAATACCGAAAACATAATCCCTATAAAGTTACAAATGTTACAGCATGTGTATCTAATAGAAATTAAGGGAAAGTACAACAAGTGTAACTCAAATTCAAATAAATACTTCAAACAAGTGTTTATCAATTACAAATCAATATAAATTACAATAACTTTTCTTTTAGTCAGACTCCACATAATCGGGATCATCCTCATCACAATCAGCCTCGACCTCATCACAATCAGTCTCGACCTCAAACACTTCATCGACGGTAGCCGTTGGGGGATCAACTTCAATTGAAGGCTCACCCGCAGTAACATGAGAAGATCCAATTTGAAAGTATTGGGTCAAGTCAATGACAAGTGGATAGTCAGATGAAGAGTTGTTGTCGACAACGTCATTATCTTCTAAGCCTTTGTCAACATTTTGAACCTTATTGACGCGGTCATCATCACTTAATGGCCGATCCCAAATTCTTCGATGATTAACATTTTCGACTACCCACCTATGTTTGTTTTTTTGGTTTCGAGACGTTTCTTGGATGAAGAACACTTGTTTGGCTTGCGAAGCAAATATGAGTTGATCGTCTTTGTCCCATTCACGTTCAGTGCTTATACTGGTGATATTATTGTCATGGTTTACACCCCTTCGAGTATCAAACCACTTGCACCGAAATAGGACAGTGGAATAATTATTTGTATAACGCAACTCAATAATTTCTTCTAATTGGCCACAAAATTTCACACCGTTCTCTCCAACCACTTCCACCCCAGAGTTTTGCGTTGTGCATTTTGCATCACGTTCAAGTGTCTTAAACCTAACACCGTTGACTATGCAAGCAGTGTAAGTGTCTTGGTTACAAGTTGGGCATGCCATGTAGCCTTGTCCGCTCCAACCTGATAGACTACTACGGGCTGGAAAGTCATTTATGGTCCATAACAACGCCGCCTTCATTGTGAAGTATGTGTTTGTTGCTGCGTCTTTAGTACGTACACCTGTCTGCCACAATTGCTTAAGCTCATCCACTAACGGTCTAAGGAAAACGTCCATGTCTTTCCCCGGTGATTTAGGGCCAGGAATCAACAAGGTCAACATGAATGTGGACTCTCGCATGCATAGCCAGGGAGGCAGATTATATGTGGTGAGTATAACCGGCCACGTGCTATGAGTCGAGGATCCACTACCGTTGATAAAGGGATTAAAACCGTCAGCTGCAAGCCCTAAGCGAACATTTCGTGGCTCCATCGCGAAGTTTGGGTACTTTTTATCAAAGTCTTGCCATGCAGATCCATCAACTGGATGACGCATAGTCCCATCTTCCGATCGTCCGGTACTATGCCATATCATATCTTTCGCTGTGTGCCTTGAACAATACAAACGTCGTAGTCTAGGCGTCAAAGGAAAGTATCGTAACACCTTACGAGCCACCTTCGTGCCTTTTGTGTCTTTATCGACCCATCGACTCTCATTACAAACGGGACAATTTTGCAAGGACTCGTTTTCTTTCCAAAAGAGAGCACAATCATTTGTGCACACATCTATCATCTCATATGCCAAACCAATCTTCTTAAATGTCTTCTTAGCTACATAATACGAAGGGGGAATCTTGTTGCCTTCTGGCATTGACTCTCGCAACAACGAGAGGAGTCGATCTACTCCTTCATTTTGAAAATGGTACGTATCCTTTATATTCAAAAGCTTTGCTAAAAAGTCGATAGAAGAAAACTTGGTACAACCAGGATATAATTCTGTTTCAGCTTCCTTTACCAGGTCTTCAAAATCATCAACAACACCGCTACTATCTCCATTCGAGTTCTCTTGGTTAAGGTATGTATCTTCTTCCATACGCTCCCCCCTAATGTCTTCAATAACGTTTACCATACCGTCTTGTGGCGCAACATCGTTTACTTCTGCAATTGGAGTTGTGGCCCTGTGATAGGTCCACTTCGTGTATTCCATCCAAAAACTGTTAATACTCAAATGGTATTTCATTTCTGCCATAGTTTTTAAGCCGGAATTTTTACATTTGGTACACGGACATCTAACTTCATCATGGTTTTTTATCACTCTTTCACACATCTCGATAAATGACTCGAGTCCTTGCTTGTATTGAGGTGAATGACGTGGGGAATCAATCCAACTTTTATCGATAGGCATTATGCAACTGAAAGAAAATCTAATTTAGGATTAACAAGACAAGGGTAGGCTGCTAAACCCACTTTTTGAACACTTTATCTCATATGTGAATGTGTATTACATGATTGTTTGTTTAAGAAAAATTCGGCAGCATTTCCTCTTAGCTCCCAAGTATATATGTAATGATATATATACCCGAGGAGCAAAGAGAAAATGATAACCGAATCCTTCTTAAACAAACAATCATGTAATACACATTCACATCCTAAATGAGATAAAGTATTCAAAAAGCAGTCCCAAGATAAACGGGGACAACCCGAAATTAATTTCTAAATCAATTTCGGGCGGGTATTTCTAAGCTCGCTATGTTTAAAATGATTAATTCAAACACGGGCACAGTTTTTTAAGCTTGTTATGTTCTTAATGATTGTTTTAAATTTTGGGCGGAACGTTATGTTTTAAATCATGATTTCAATTTCGATTGGGTGTTTTCTCAGCTCGTTATGTTTGAAATGATGAATTCAATATCAGACACGATTTTTAAGCTCGTAATGTTCTTCATAATGGTTTATATTTCGGGCGGGTATTTTCATAGCTCCTTATGTTTTAAATGATGATTTTAATATAAAGAGGGTATTTCCTAACTAATATATATTTGTCAAATTTAAATATAAATGTTTTAAAACCTAAACACAAATATACAAATTATCAAACTTTAACATTTTTTTCAAACCTACACATTTGCATCCTTACACACACATTTGCATACTTTATACAAACATACATACTAACATACACATTTTTCACCAACATACTAACATACAACAATTATACAAACATACTAACAATTTACAATTTACATACTAACATTATACAATTTACATACTAACAATTATACAAACATACATACATTCATTCATACACTTACATACCCACATACAACTTAAACTAAAAATTATACAATTTACATACTAACAATTATACAAACATACATACTAACATACACAATTTACATACCTAAACTAAAAAATATACAATTTCTAAACTTTAAAAAAAAAAAAAAAAACTAACCATTATACAATTTACATACACATTTTTCAAATACACCTACATTATACAATTTACATACTAACAATTATACAAACATACATACATTCATTCATACACTTACATACCCACATACAACTTAAACTAAAAATTATACTATTTACATACTAAAAATTATACAAACATACATACTAACATACACAATTTACATACCTAAACTAAAAATTATACAATTTCTAAACTTAAAAAAAAAAAAAAAAAAAAAAAAAAAAACTAACCGGTTTTTCAGGTGGTGACCGTAGAAGTGAAGGTGGTGACCGGAGAAGAGAAGGTGGTGATCCGAATTTTCTTCCACAAACACAAAAATACACAAAAAAGAGCAAAAATTAAAGCCTATAACATGTATGTAACAAATGTAGAGAAGAAATGTAACATAAAACAAGTTAAACTAACCGATTGGACAAAAAATCGAGTGACTCCGGCGGTGGAAGCAAGAGTTTTGGGGGGAAAAGTGAAGAGGAGAGAGGGAAATGCGCTGATAAAGGACTTTTACGTTTTCACTTTTACCGGCGACAGCCTGTCGCCGGTATTGATTACCTGTCGCCGCTATTAGGTTAACCTGGATAAGATTTGTGTGGCTAGGATTTAATGTGGGACACAGACTTTTAGCGGAGACAGCTGTCGCCGCTAATGACCTACTTTTCGTCGCCGGTATTGCCTTTTAAGTCCCCAACCGTTAGATCAGGATTTTGATCAATGGCTGGGGTTTGGTCTCAGGGTGTGTGACACGGATCGACCAATAGCGGCGACATTAGGCCTGTCGCCGCTAATGATGTCGCCGCTAATGGCCTCCCATTCTTGTAGTGGTTGTCCTGATAAGTTGGACTAGTGGTTAGTCACTTGATTTCTCTCCTTGAGGTCCCACGTTCAACTCCTACTAGCATCACTTTGAAGAATATTGGTGGTGGCAATGAAGTTTAGAACTAGACCTCTCTTGAGGTCGCCAGTTCAAAACCGAGCCGAACCGGGTTTTACAGCAGTGGGACTTCGGCGGGCGGGTTTTCCCCGGAACTGGTGGCTGGTGGCTCGGGTATGCATCCAACTCTGACCGTTATGTAGGAGAGGATGCATTTGCTCGATTGAGGACATCACTGGATACTTATCCGGTGATTTAGTTGGCCGTTAAAAATAAAGTATTATGTGCGGGTTAATATAATTTGTTTAAATCTAATAGACAGTATACCTAGAAATCCAGTCATCTAGGAAAGTTTCGACTAGAAAGCTAATATGGTCATGATATTACGATGAACTTAACAATATTACCCTATTGTTGGACTAACCGATTAATTGGATTAAACCAAAAATATATGAAAACAGGTAGATTTAGTTTCAACGAATTTCTTTATTAATATCTTGACAAATAAAAGTGTATGCATAGCCCTTTATTTATATTAAACATATACTCATCCTAACCTCAACCCAAGCGATAAACAATAACAATAACGAAAAACAAATATGAGCATTTACTTCCTTTATATTAACAACCCATGAGGTAGTATCAAGAATTCAAAAATGATCATTTTAAATGTAAAGAAAGAAAGAAAAAAAGGGGGGGGGGGTTGGAATGATACATATACTTCTTAACCCTTCCCCACCTGCTAGCATATGTACTCCTGTTGGATATCTCTATCTATTGAACTGATACACACCATTTGTTCGTCATTTTACCAACCTAATCGTATACTTAAATCTAAACATAGATCTTGAATCATTCAGATTGAAATTCCTTCCTCAAGATATTGTTCATTTGTACATGTATAGTATATGTCACATGTGTTGTACAATAGTGAATGAGAAAGATTAGTACTTTTAAACCGCTAATGAGAAAAGGATAAAATAAATAAAAAGGATACGATAAATAATTCGGGCGTCAAATTGGGGATGGAGGGACTTGAACCCTCATGATTTTTGAAATTGAAGGATTTTCCAGTTACTATAAATTTCATTGTTGCCGGTATTGACATATAGAATGGGACACAAGCTTTATTCTCATCCGATTTAATCAGTTATTCAAAAGATCTATCAGATTATGCGTGAATGCATTGATCAATTAATATTTGATTCTTTCTTCATTATGAAATCAATTCACACCAATTCGTCTAGGTATACAGGTTTATTGATACGTGGTCTAAAACCGGTGTTTTAGTATGTTTAAGTTGATGTTTTTACACAACTTTTAGTTTCGAATAGCCTACTTTTGATTGAAATTGTATTTTGCAGGTCTAACGGGGTTTAAGGAGCTATTCGGGAGCTATACGGAGCATCGGGATGGAAAACGGGTCAACCGGGAACGAGAAATGGACAAACGGAAAACAATAAATGCAAGGGCCGTCGGCGACAGTCTCCTGGGCTGTCGACGACGCCCTCCATATAAGCTCGTCGGTCAGAAAGTGTCGTAGGCAGTGTATTAAGCCGTCGCGAGGTTTGAGCATCTACAGAGGCCGTCGGCGACGCCATCTCCTGGGTTGTGACAACTGTCAAAAATTCAGATATCCGTACAATTAATTAACCATAATTAGTGCTTAATTACTGTGCCGAATTACAATTAATGACTTGAACTGCTTTCTGATTACTGCTTTATATTCTCATGTGCATCACATATTGCTCATTGATATGTCATTAATGCATGAAAGCTTATTTGACTCAAACGATGCACGAAACACAGTTAGCACAGTTATCAGATAAATCAGGAAAGTGCTGACAGAACTCAGCACATAGACAGACAGTGTATTGAGACACAGAATGAGCCAGAAACTAAGTACCACACTAGTATAGTGTGTAGGAAAGTGAGGATCACAAAACTGCCTTTCTACTGATAGTTTAAGTGCCGGAAAGTGCCTAAAACTCACCCAAAGTGCTGAATTCAGCAAATTTCAGCATTTAAACACACTAATACTATGCAGAAATATGGTTAAATGGTCCTGAATGATTTCCTAAGTTTTGAGAATCAAAAGTGTCACAAAAAGGTACATAAAGCATACTAAACTGCAAAGTTTAGCACCTTAACGAACCGGTATCTAACCGAACAACCGGACACTACCCGAAACACCAAATTTTCACTAGAAGCACTGTTTTAACATTACCAAGCTAGTTATGATCCCCGAACATCATAACACATCCTAAATATCTAGTAACTAGAATAACTAACTAGATACTTGATTTTTAACCTAAACAAACTAACTTAGTTTAAACCTACTCTACTACCCCCCCCCCCCCACCTAGTAATCGGCCATACATGGCCCCTTACCTCAAGATTTTATTACAATTAAAAACTAGATTTTTTCTTGCTTTAAGTGGCATATTATACAAGAGATAAAATGTTGAAATGGATTTATAAATGAACCATAAGCACATAAGCTCATAACTTACACACATTGAAACACACACACCTCTTCCTTCTTCCCTTGGAGCTCTCGACCAAAACTCAACACCCACACACACACCTTCATTCACCCATTCTCATACAATCCGAGTATATACAAAGGTGTTAGAGATCATACAAAGAAGCTAGGAGCTTTCGGAAGTTCAAGGACCTCTCTCATTTGCTTTTATCCATCTCATAACTTCTCTTGATCATTCCTAGCCTTGTGCTAGTGGTAAGAACCTTGATCTTGCTATTTTACTTCCATTTTAAGTGGTTAAAAGAAGGTTCATAATCATAATCTTGAAGAACACTAAGAATCACAAGAAGTAAACTTGAACATAAGCTTGAATAATGAAGAAACTAAGTTGTTTATGTGTTGATTTGCTTGTTGATTGTTATTTGTTCATGTAGTTGATGTGGATCATCACATGATCTTGCTAGATCATGATTAAAAACATAATCTAGCAAGATGAGAGAATTAAAATGTTGTAGAATGATAGATCATCCACACAAAGATCATGAACTTGAAAGAATAAAGTTGTTTCTTGAATAATAATGATCAAAGTGAGTAGTAATACTTGTAGATCTAAAGATTTATGAATTATTTCTAAAGAAACCAAGTTAAAAATATAAGTTTTACTAAATCTTGGTTCTTACATATACAAACCTTATTTTTGGTGGTTAAACAAATGTAGAAACACTTATGTAACAATAAGATTTCATAAAGAAACATTTTTAGAATTTGTGATCATAAGTTGTAAACATCTATATTCTTTAAAAATGAAGTTTTTAAAGAATCACTCACACTTTAAAGGATAACAAGGCTTACTAATAACACTAGTAAGTTACTACAATTTTTTGTGAAATTTCAAGTTCATAAAGTAGTAGATTATACTTGTTTTTGGCAAAATTGGTAAGTAAAGGTTGCTTATTGTTGATTGTGGATTGATTGTGATGATGTTTACAAAAGAAAATGATATGCTTGAAAGCATGGAAACCTCCATTTTTAGGGGAAACTATGGCAAAATTTTCTAAAAATTTAAACACTTAGAAAAATATTTATAAACATGCACTTACAAGTGTATTTTCTATCATAAATTGTTACTTAAACTTTGCCATAATTTTTGTTACAAAAATTATAATTATTGGAGGTATAATATATTGTATACCCTAAAAGCTAAACCCAAAATCTATATTTATACTTGCCAAAAATAATATATTTTCTAAGTTGGACTTCAAAATATATTATTTTTGAAGTTTTCATAAAAATACAATTATTGTTGCCAAAGGAAAAATTATATGCTTAACCTAAAAGCTAAACCCTAAATCTAAGAAAATACACTTGTAAGTGCATATTTTTCTAAGAAAATACACTTGTAAGTGCTTAACCTAAAAGCTAAACCCTAAATCTAATAATATATTTTTCTAAGAAAATACACTTGTAAGTGCTTAACATAATAATATATTTTCTAAGTTGGACTTCAAAAATTATAATTATTGGAGGTATAATATATTGTATACCCTAAAAGCTAAACCCTAAATCTATATTTATACTTGCCAAAAAATAATATATTTTCTAAGTTGGACTTCAAAATATATTATTTTTGAAGTTTACATAAAAATACAATTATTTTTGCCAAAGGAAAAATAAGCTAAACCCTAAAATCTAAATTATATACCCTAAAAGCTAAACCCTAAATATATAATTCTAAGAAAAATATATATTTATACTTGCCAAAAATAATATATTTTCTAAGTTGGACTTCAAAATATATTATTTTTAAAGTTTACATAAAAATACAATTATTTTTGCCAAAGGAAAAATTATAAATAATTTTTCTAAGTAATATTTTTAAAATATATATTTTGGAAATATATATGGATTTTTATTAAGGATATTATTCCGGAAAAAATAATACGAAATAAAGTATAAGAATACTTAATGAATACAATAAAAATACGTATTCTTATACGTATAAATACACACCGGAATACTACCCTAACATATTGCAAAAATATACAAATACAAGAATACGAATACAAATACACCCATCCTTGGGAAAGATATACAAATATAAATACTTGGGAAGTATTAAGTTAAAATATATTGTTTTAACAATTATTCGAAGATTTAATAGATATAATTTAAGTTAAAATATTAATTATTTTAACAAATAATTATATAACTTGGAATAATATATCGTATACATGAAGAAACGTAACTCAAAGACATTAATACTAAGTCAAGGCACGACCCGCTCGTCTAATAGATCATAGTAGGTTGTAGGTAGTCGTGTTTGTCCGAGGAAGCTTGAGTTACGTGATTGAAGACGCAAGACTGTGAGTTCATGACCCCCTTTTCTTTTAACTGTTTTCAGTTTTATAACTTCGAGGGTGAAATACATGTTACAACTGTTTACAAACATTTTATGTTGTATGGTTAGCTAAAGAAGGGTACTACTTGATCATGTGAGCGGTGGGTATAACACTTAAGGCCATTAATCCTCGTCGTAGGACCGAGGGACATGAGTGATAGATCTATTTGGGTGTAGCGAGCCCACACCCATGTAGACTAGGGTGGCCCATGAGGTGACTATGTCTTATTCCCAGAGACAAATCTGCTAGGTTTGAGTTTTCCTGCATCACTTCACACATATCAATGGCCTTGCAAACCATTGGCGATCTGTTTTTCCTTGTTGCTTTCGTACCAGGGTTTTACTACATACATACATACTTTCAACGATTACAAAGGTTTATTCATACACATACACATAAACAAACACATGAACTCGCTCAACTTTTGTTGATGTTTTTCAAACTACATGTATTTCAGGGAATTAGATGTGGATCTGGAGGGCGTTCGGAAGTTCCAATTGTGGTTTAAGAATAAAAGATGTCATCCATGGTCTTAGGGCTTGGACAGTGTGTCTTATCCTGGACGATGCACGTCTTCCAAATCCTGGTTTTATTTAATGTCTTTTGTCGAGTCCTTGTGAACTCTTAAACAAGTTGCATGGTTTGTACTCGAATTAGAATTCTATGTTTTTAAAACAATGTTGTTGTTAAGTTTTTATAACTTATTTAATGGATGAACGTCTTTGGTTTTATCATATAGTTGTTGTTATGATTGAATGCAATGATATTAAGCAAGTCACACATAATCACGCTTACGCAAAAGACAGGGTGTGACAGTTTGGTATCAGAGCTTCGATTGTAGCGAACTAGAATTCCTTCTCGAGTCTAGACTACAATCATTAGGGCTCTCACGAAAACATTTTCACAACATGTTTTCATTGCATACACAAAACGCCCAGATCCAGGATAAAAAGCATTTTTACAAACGAAAAGACACAAAACAGATTTCAAGGTTTATGTTTGTGGTTTAGTCTGAGAGACTGGGTGGTACAGTCTGAGAGACTGGGAGGTTTAGTCTGAGAGACTAGGTGGTACAGTCTGAGAGACTGGGAGGTTTAGTCTGGGAGACTAGGAGGTTTAGTCTGGGAGACTAGGTGGTTTAGTCTGGGAAGACTAGGTAGTTCAGTCTAGGAGACTGGGTGGTTTAGTCTGGGAGACTAGGAAGGAGACATGATTACATGATTACATTGCCATTGATTACATGCTTAATGATAGTGGTTAATATATGTGCATATATTGTGATTGTTTGTTACAGACACTATGTCATCATCCGAGAGTGGATTGTCCGATATTGATGACCCCCATGGCTATTGGCTCCGGGGCGAGAGAGCCAGAGATCTTCACATCCAATACCGAGAGTGACCCGGAGATGATGTCCGACGACGATGACGATTTTCAGCCATTTGCGCTGCCCGATTTCGGAGATGATTTACCGATTGCTGATGGTATCCCAGACGAGGATCCGTTTGTTATTCCCATTCCTGTCCACGATCATCTTATCATCGGTCATCCCGATGGTGAGCATGTTGTGGCACCGATCCTCGCTCATGTTCCTTTAGTGGTCATTCCTCCTGAGGATTGGCCATTCGATGATCTTTTTGACGATGATTTTGATTTGTTTGTTGATGGTCCCCCTGATGATGCTCATGGCGATGGAGAGCTCGATGAGGATGTTGTTGATGTTCCACTTCTGGGGATTCCTGTTATTGAGATTTCTTCTGACTCTAGCTTACACTCTGTCTCAGATTCTTTTGAGTGTGTGTCATCTTCCGCCTTACAGGCAGTTGGTTTGCGACTATACGCCACTGATACCGACGATGATACAGCCATGTCAGCTGCACCGTCTCCTCCACATGACATTGAGCCTGGACTTGAGCTTGATTTTATCCCTGCCGATCAGCCTGTTGATGCACCCGTTGATCCTGAGCCGATACCTGCACCTGAGCCTTTGCCTGACCATGATCATATTCCATTTAGCATACCTGACATTGCACCTCTCATACCAGATCCAGTTCCTGCACCCGCTGACCCTCCTGTCATTGAGCCAGTCATTCCTTCACTTGCACCTGCACCCGCTGATGTTGCTCCTTTTCACCCAGAGACTTCACTGGGGAGGACACTTCAGGAGTCAGATGTGCACCGTGTTGACCTGCCTATTGTTTTCTTGCAGGATATACCTGCACCCCGTCCAGGGGAGGGCACTTCTAGCCAGCAGCCTAGCCATGAACCTCATGTATCAGCAGCTTTCCCTCACATGCCTCAGTCTGCACCTTCTGCTCATTTTACTTCTTCACCGCTTGATGAGCCACTTAGATGGTTCCCACCTTACACCATGCCGATTTCTGATCCCTACCATCTCTCGCATTTTACTGGTTATACACGGGATGAGTTACTTCTATCATTGCAGCTCCGGTATGAGATTATGAGTCACGGGATTTTAGAACTTGAGATGATACCGCGTCCTTTGCCATGTCCATGTCAGCCTGCATTTGTTCCTCATTCACCACCGTCCCCGTTTTCACATCCTCCTGCACTGCTTACTCCATTTCCTGAGTTTGATACTCGATTTCTTACCGTTGAGCAGCAGATCAGTTATCTGTTGCGTCATGTTTATGATCTTGAGGAGGAGCTAGCGCATGTGCCCAGCTTGCTTTTTGTTCCTCCACCTCCTCCTCCACCACCATCAGCATAGCCGGTTTTTGGTTTTATGTAGGTAGCTTGCTTTTGATGAGAGCACCGCTACTGAGCTGAGCTAGTGAAGCCTTTTGGAGATCACTTTTTTGATTGTATGACTGTTATAGACCGGTAGACATTTTGGACAAGGGTAGTGTGACCCTGTGATCCCTTTTGATACGATACATTTGTAAAACATGTAACAATATTGGTGGTCGATGATTAATGGAAGCTCAATCGTAATGTTCTCATTAAATACGTTGTTAATTGTGTTGATTACCTGATTGCTTGCTACAATAAATGCTACTACATATACATACTATATACTTCTTATATAATTAAGACCTGACCTGTCCTATCTTCTTATAGAAGATGCCTCCTCGAAGGAACACTTAGTTGCCCACAACAGAGGCAGAACTGCATGAACGGATTTCACAAGCAATCACACAACATGAGGCCTTACGCTCTGAACACAGCGGAGGTACCTTAGGAAATAACCCACCTCACGGTAATGTTTAAGTCACTTAAGACACATTACGATATGTTTGGGCATTCCATGTGCGTTTGCTAATGCCTTCTGTGAATGATGTTGCTTGTACAGGTTGTACTTACAAGCAGTTCCTTGACTGCAAGCCTCTGAACTTTGACGGCACTGGAGGTGCTGTAGCTTTCGTTAGATGGGCTGAGAAAACCGATTATGTGATGCGGATGAGCAAGTGTGCGCCAGAGCACCAGGTCACATACATTTCTGGATTGTTTCTAGACGGAGCTCTATCGTGGTGGAACCTTCTGGTTCAGACCCTAGGTGAGGATGCTGCGTATGCTATGATGTGGGATGAGATGAAAGAACTGATGCGCAAGAAGTACTGCTCGAGAGCTGAGATTCAGAAGCTGGAAACCAAGTTTTGGAATCTTAAGATGGATGGACCTAAGATCGCTGAGTACGTACAGAGATTCCATGACCTGTCTCGTGTTGTCCCCTACATGGTAGAACCGGAATTCAAGCGATTTGAATGCTTCATCTGGGGATTGGCACTCCAAATTATGAGCATGGTGACTACTTCGAAGCCTCCAACTATCACTAAAGCCATTGATTTGAGCGTGGCATTGACAGAAGAAGCGATCAGATTGAACAAGTTCTCTATTTTTGACAACAAGAAGAAGGAGACTCATGTCGAGTCGTCTAGAGAGAACAAGCGGAAGTTCTCAAACTTCAAGAAGGGTACCCAAGGAAGCAACAGTGGTAACAAGAAAAGAGATGCGAACCCACCAGCCGAGGTCAAGACTGGTGCTGCGAGTTCTGAGAACAAGGGGAAAGGATACATGGGCACCTTGCCCAGATGTGACGTATGTCAGTACCATCATGCCGGCCAGTGTAGGGTTAGGAAATGTGAATCCTGTGGAAAGAATGGTCATTCAAAAGAGACGTGCTGGGCTAGTACTGGTCGTGGAAATGGTGGTCAGAGAGGTAGTGGTAATGGAAATGGTAATCGTGGTGGAAACGCTAGTGGGAATTGGAACAACCAGGGAGGTAATGGAAACCGTGGTGGTTTTGGAAACCAAGCTGGTAGTGGAAACCGTGGAGCAACCAACAACCAGGGAGGTACTGGAAACAAGCAAGTTTGCTTTAGCTGTGGTGATGTTGGGCATTTCAAGCGAGATTGCCCGAAGAACAATCAAGCCCAAGGAAGATTCTTCAACATTGGAGCTAGGGAAGCTCGCCAGGATCCGAACGTAGTCACGGGTACGTTCCCTATCAACCAACACTTTGCATCTGTGCTATTTGATATTGGTGCCGATTATAGCTTCGTGTCCCTAGAATTTAAGTATATACTTGGGTTAGTTGCCAGTAAGTTAGATATATCGTATTCTATAGAACTAGCTAATGGAAAGCTAGTAGAAGCAAACGAAGTGATTAGAGGTTGTGTAATAGAGCTCGGAGAGCATAAGTTTACGCTCGATCTTCTACCCGTTGAGTTGGGAAGTTTTGACGTGGTAGTTGGAATGGATTGGTTGTCAAGCAACCAAGTTGAAATCGTATGTCATGAGAAGGTTATCCGCATTCCATTGGCGAATGGAGAGACGATTGTAGTGCACGGAGAGAAACACGATACTCCTCTAAGGATTATCAGCTGTTTGAAGGCCCGAAAGTTTATGCAGAAAGGATGTGTTGCCTTTTTGGCTCACATTGTTGATAAAGAAGTCGAAGCGCCGAAGATGGAAGATATCCCTGTGGTAAGGGAATATCCTGAAGTCTTCCCCGAAGACTTACCAGGATTGCCGCCGCAATGGCAAGTCGAATTCCACAATGATTTAGTTCCAGGCGCCGCACCTGTAGCCAAAGCACCTTATCGACTTGCGCCTTCAGAGATGCAAGAGTTGTCGACGCAACTTCAGGAGCTTCTGGACAGGGATTTATTAGACCAAGCTTCTCACCTTGGGGAGCTCTAGTACTATTTGTCAAGAAGAAGGACGGTAGCTTTCGCATGTGTATTGACTACCGAGAGCTGAACAAGTTAACCATCAAGAATCGGTATCCTTTGCCGAGGATTGATGATCTCTTCGATCAACTTCAAGGTTCAAGTTACTACTCCAAGATCGATCTTCGATCAGGTTATCATCAGCTGCGGATTCAAGAAGAGAGTATACCGAAGACTACCTTTAGAACTCGTTATGGACATTATGAGTTTCTAGTAATGCCGTTTGGATTGACAAACACGCCAGCAGTATTTATGGATCTGATGAACCGAGTTTGCAATCCATATCTCGATAAATTCGTGATTGTATTTATCGATGATATTTTGATCTATTCGCGAACGAAGGAAGAGCATGAGCAACACCTTAGAGTCATTTTAGAATTGCTCAAGAAGGAGAAACTGTATGCTAAGTTCTCGAAGTGCGAATTTTGGTTGCGTGAGGTACAATTCCTCGGTCATGTAGTGAATGAAGATGGAATACATGTGGATCCCACCAAGATCGAGGCGATTAAGAGTTGGGAAACTCCAAATACACCGACTGAGATCCGTCAGTTTCTAGGCTTAGCAGGGTATTATCGCCGATTCATTGAGGATTTTTCGAAAATCGCTCAACCGCTGACCTCCCTTACTAAAAAAGACAAGAAGTATGAGTGGGGAAATAAACAAGAAGAAGCTTTTCAGTTGCTCAATAATAAGCTTTGCGATGCACCTATTATATCCCTACCCGAAGGCACCGACGACTTCATGGTATACTGTGACGCCACGCGTCAAGGATTGGGATGTGTGCTGATGCAGCGACAGAAGGTTATCGTTTATGCTTCGTGCCAGTTGAAAGTTCATGAGAAGAACTACACCACACATGATTTGGAATTAGGTGCAGTGGTGTTTGCTTTGAAGATCTGGCGACATTACCTGTATGGCCCCCGATACACGATCTTTACGGATCACAAGAGCCTACAACACATATTCGATCAGAAAGAGCTTAATATGAGACAGCGGCGATAGGTAGAGCTGTTAAACGATTATGATTGCGAAATCAAATATCACCCAGGAAAGGCGAATGTGGTGGCAGACGCCTTGAGTCGAAAAGAGAGGATTAAGCCCATAAGGTTTAGGGCTTTGGAGATGATAATTCAAACATACCTCTCGTTGCGCATTCGTGCTGCACAAAGAGAAGCTCTCAAGAAGGAAAACTTGAAGGATGAATATCTCCGTGGGATGGAGAAAAAGCTGGTACCCAATGAGGAAGGAACTTTGTGTTTCATGGGACGAATTTGGGTTCCTCTTTTTGGTGGTCTTAGAGACGTTATTTTTTACGGAGCTCATAAATCGAGGTACTCGATCCACCCAGGATCGGATAAGATGTACCAAGATTTGAAGGATTTCTACTGGTGGCCGAGACTGAAAGGTGGTGTGGCTACTTATGTTGGAAAATGTTTAACTTGTGCCAAAGTGAAGGCCGAGTATCAGAAGCCTTCAGGACTTCTGCAGCAACCTGAGATACCCATGTGGAAATGGGAGCAGATCTCAATGGATTTTATAACAAAGTTGCCAAAGACTCCCAGAGGTCATGATACAATTTGGGTAATCGTAGACCATCTGACAAAATCTGCGCACTTTTTACCAATCAGAGAGAAGGATAACACAGGTAAGCTAGCTGAGCTGTACCTAAGGGAGATAGTTGCACGTCATGGAGTGCCTATCTCGATTATATCTGATAGAGATGGGAGATTTGTGTCAAGGATTTGACAATCTTTCCAAGAAGCGTTTGGTTCACAGTTGAATCTGA
Organism: Helianthus tuberosus; assembly: GCA_030545235.1. Lineage (NCBI taxonomy): Eukaryota > Viridiplantae > Streptophyta > Magnoliopsida > Asterales > Asteraceae > Helianthus > Helianthus tuberosus. The sequence continues at coordinate 152,662,189 of CM060451.1, read as the reverse complement.
GCACCGCACTTCATCCACAGACGGACGGTCAAAGTGAGAGAACGATTCAGACGCTTGAAGATATGTTATGAGCTTGCTTAATGGACTTGGGTGGCAGTTGGGACACTCACCTGCCTTTGGTTGAGTTCTCCTATAACAACAGCTACCATACAAGTATTCAAGCTGCATCGTTTGAAGCTCTCTATGGACGAAAGTGCCGATCACCGTTATGCTGGGCAGATGCAGGTGATAGACAGCTGGTTGGTCCCGAATTGGTCCAAGAGACGACAGATAAGATCATGCAGATCCGAGAGCGCATTAAGGCGGCTAGTGATCGACAAAAGTGCTATGCGGACCAAAGAAGGAAGCCTTTGGAATTCGAAGTGGGAGATATGGTTTTGTTAAAAGTCTCTCCTTGGAAAGGTGTGGCACGCTTTGGGAAGCGTGTTAAGTTAAGCCCATGATTTATCGGACCGTTCAAAATCCTAGAAAGGATTGGCCCTGTAGCATACAAGTTGGAACTACCAGCAGAACTAAATGGTGTTCATGATACATACCATGTATCTAATCTGAAGAAGAGTCCAACTCAAGAAACAGTGATCATACCTGCTGATGAAGTTCACATTGACGACACACTCCACCTTACCGAAGAACCTGTTGAGGTTACTGACTGGAAAGTTAACAAGACTCGGAGGAGTAGTGTTAAACTCATCAAGGTTCGATGGAACGCACGTCACGGCCCGGAGTTTACTTGGGAGCGTGAGGACCGCATGAAAGCAAAGTACCCGCATTTGTTCCCCAACTCCCCTGCAGCTAATAGTAAAGCTTAAAATTTCGGGACGAAATTTTCTTAAGAGGGGGAGAATGTGACAACTGTCAAAAATTCAGGTATCCGTATAATTAATTAACCATAATTAGTGCTTAATTACTGTGCTGAATTACAATTAATGACTTGAACTGCTTTCTGATTACTGCTTTATATTCTCATGTGCATCACATATTGCTCAATGATATGTCATTAATGCATGAAAGCTTATTTGACTCAAACGATGCACGAAACACAGTTAGCACAGTTATCAGATAAATCAGGAAAGTGCTGACAGAACTCAGCACATAGACAGACAGTGTATTGAGACACAGAATGAGCCAGAAACTAAGTACCACACTAGTATAGTGTGTAGGAAAGTGAGGATCATAAAACTGCCTTTCTAGTGATAGTTTAAGTGCCGGAAAGTGCCTAAAACTCACCCAAAGTGCTGAATTCAGCAAATTTCAGCATTTAAACACACTAATATATATGTAGAAATATGGTTAAATGGTCCTGAATGCTTTCCTAAGTGTTGGGAATCAAAAGTGTCACAAAAAGGTACATAAAGCACACTAAACTGCAAAAGTTTAGCACCTTAACGAACCGGTATCTAACCGAACAACCAGACACTACCCGAAACACCAAATTTTCACTAGAAGCACTATTTTAACATTACCAAGCTAGTTATGATCCCCGAACATCATAACACATCCTAAATATCTAGTAACTAGAATAACTAACTAGATACTTGATTTTTAACCGAAACAAACTAACTTAGTTTAAACCTACTCTACTACCCCCCCCCCCCACCTAGTAATCGGCCATACATGGCCCCTTACCTCAAGATTTTATTACAATTAAAAATTAGATCTTGTCTTGCTTTAAGTGGCATATTATACAAGAGATAAAATGTTGAAATGGATTTATAAATGAACCATAAGCACATAAGCTCATAACTTACAAACATTGAAACACACACACCTCTTCCTTCTTCCCTTGGAGCTCTCGGCCGAAACTCAACACCCACACACACACCTTCATTCACCCATTCTCATACAATCCGAGTATATACAAAGGTGTTAGAGATCATACAAATAAGCTAGGAGCTTTCGGAAGTTCAAGGATCTCTCTCATTTGCTTTTATCCATCTCATAACTTCTCTTGATCATCCCTAGCCTTGTACTAGTGGTAAGAACCTTGATCTTGCTATTTTACTTCCATTTTAAGTGGTTAAAAGAAGCTTCATAATCATAATCTTGAAGAACACTAAGAATCACAAGAAGTAAACTTGAACATAAGCTTGAATAATGAAGAAACTAAGTTGTTTATGTGTTGATTTGCTTGTTGATTGTTATTTGTTCATGTAGTTGATGTTGATCATCACATGATCTTGCTAGATCATGATTAAAAACATAATCTAGGAAGATGAGAGAATGAAAATGTTGTAGGATGATAGATCATCCACACAAAGATCATGAACTTGAAAGAATAAAGTTGTTTCTTGAAAAATAATGATCAAAGTGAGTAGTAATACTTGTAGATCTAAAGATTTATGGATTATTTCTAAAGAAACCAAGTTAAAAATATAAGTTTTACTAAATCTTGGTTCTTACATAAACAAACCTTATTTTTGGTGGTTAAACAAGTGTAGAAACACTTGTGTAACAAGAAGATTTCATAAAGAAACATTTTTAGAAACTGTGATGATAAGTTGTAAACATCTATATTCTTTAAAAATGAAGTTTTTAAAGAATCACTCACACTTTAAAGGATAACAAGGCTTACTAATAACACTAGTAAGTTACTACATTTTTTTGTGAAATTTCAAGTTCATAAAGTAGTAGATTATACTTGTTTTTGGCAAAATTGGTAAGTAAAGGTTGCTTATTGTTGATTGTGGATTGATTGTGATGATTTTTACAAAAGAAAATGATATGCTTGAAAGCATGGAAACCTCCATTTTTAGGGGAAACTATGGCAAAATTTTCTAAAAATTTAAACACTTAGAAAAATATTTATAAACATGCACTTACAAGTGTATTTTCTATCATAAATTGTTACATAAACTTTGCCATAATTTTTGTTACAAAAATTATAATTATTGGAGGTTGGTTTTTATAAATAAAAGTGACTAAATATGTATTTAGGAAATATATATTTAGAAGACACCATGTGTGTGATTATTTGTATACTTTGTGTATTAGTTATATTATTTTAGGATTTGAAATAATATAACTCATCAAAATACCAAGAATTACAATCCAAAATATTACCCAAATCCCAAAAGTATGAATATACAAGTTATACACAAAATATTGGTGAAACCGAGCTATGGAATAAAACTTACAAAATATTCCGGAAATTATATTCACAAGTATATTTTGGTAAATAATATTTTAGGCACCAAGATACAAAAATATGATTTTTACAATGACTGCAAGAATATATCATATTTTTAACAAGGAAAAATATATTATTTTTGGCAAGTATAAATATATATTTTTCTTAGAATTATTAGAAGATGTATTTTTTTGGGATAAAATATACACTTTTTAAACAAACATGAAATACGATATTTTGGGGTGAAAGATATATTTTCTCAAATAAATATGAGATGTATTATTTTTGGAGAAAAATAAGCATATGTATATATTTTCTAAGTTGGACTTCAAAATATATTATATTTGAAGTTTACATAAAAATACAATTATTTTTGCCAAAGGAAAAATTATAAATAATTTTTCTAAGTAATATTTTTAAAATATATATTTTGGAAATATATATGGATTTTTATTAAGGATATTATTCCGGAAAAATTAATACGAAATAAAGTATAAGAATACTTAATGAATACAATAAAAATACGTATTCTTATACGTATAAATACACACCGGAATACTACCCTAACACATGGAAAAAATATACAAATACAAGAATACGAATACAAATACACCCATCCTTGGGAAAGATATACAAGTATAAATACTTGTGAAGTATTAAGTTAAAATATATTGTTTTAACAATTATTACAAGATTTAATAGATATAATTTAAGTTAAAATATTAATTATTTTAACAAATAATTATATAACTTGGAATAATATCGTATACATGAAGAAACGTAACTCAAAGACATTAATACTAAGTCAAGGCACGACCCGCTCGTCTAATAGATCATAGTACGTTGTAGGTAGTCGAGTTTGTCCGAGGAAGCTTGAGTTACGTGATTGAAGACGCACGACTGTGAGTTCATGACCCCCTTTTCTTTTAACTGTTTTCAGTTTTATAACTTCGGGGGTGAAATACATGTTACAACTGTTTACAAACATTTTATGTGGTATGGTTAGCTAAGGAAGGGTACTACTTGATCATGTGAGTGGTGGGTATAACACTTAAGGCCATTAATCCTCGTCGTAGGACCGAGGGACATGTGTGATACATCTATTTGGGTGTAGCGAGCCCACACCCATGTGGACCAGGGTGGCCCATGAGGTGACTATGTCTTATTCCCGGAGACAAATCTGCTAGGTTTGAGTTTTCCTACATCACTTCACACATATCAATGGCCTTGCAAACCATTGGTGATCTGTTTTTCCTTGTTGCTTTCATACCAGGGTTTTACTACATACATACATACTTTCAACGATTACAAAGGTTTATTCATACACACAAACAAACACATGAACTTGCTCAACTTTTGTTGATGTTTTTCAAACTACATGTATTTCAGGGAATTAGATGTGGATCTGGCTGGTGTTCGGAAGTTCCAAGTGTGGTTTAAGAATAAAAGATGTCATCCATGGTCTTAGGGCTTGGACAATGTGTCTTATCCTGGATGATACACGTCTTCCAAATCCTGATTTTATTTGATGTCTTTTGTCGAGTCCTTGTGAACTCTTAAACAAGTTGCATGGTTTGTACTCGAATTAGAATTCTATGTTTTTAAAACAATGTTGTTGTTAAGTTTTTATAACTTATTTAATGGATGAATGTCTTTGGTTTTATCATATAGTTGTTGTTATGATTGAATGCAATGATATTAAGCAAGTCACACATAATCACGTTTCCGCAAAAGACAGGGTGTGACATGGGTCTCGATGCGAATTCTTTGTTTTTGAATGTTGGGGACGGGTATATCACGGGTTTTGAACATTTTGCAAAGGGTTACGAGTTTTTGTACATAAAAACACATCTTGGAACCATCTTTGATTATCTCCTTCACCTTTAACCTTTCTCTAACATCTCTAACCCCTAACCCATCATAAAACACATTTCAAACCCTTATCCACCATCACCATCACCATCATCACCAACCTTTCCACCATCATCCTCATCCCTCCATACTCACCATCCAAACCCTAAACCCTAACCTTCATCATTCCTCCAAGACTTAAGGTCATGGCTCGGTGTTCGTGTTCGTCATCCGGTGATCGCGTTCCTTCAACCATGAGCGGCTAGTCTTCTCGGTTTCACCCAGGTGTAGATTTTTGTAAGAATTCTAGGGTTTATACATTTGTGTTTAATTTGATTTTGTGACAAGTTGTTCAGTATTTGAAACCTTTGATAATTGTTTTGCATTTGTTTCGAATTCGTAAATTGTCGAGTGATGATAAAATTTGACTTTGCGAAATGGTTATGCGCAATTATGTCTTATCTTAGGTTAGGATTTACATGTTCTTGGTAAAGAAGTGCATTGTGGTCCGTTGTCTATGACGTTGATAGCTTTTGGCACCTAAGCCATGTGGCACTAAATCCGTTAATCACTATATGCAACTGAATCAAGTTAAAATGTGTAGGAACCCTAGGTTTTGCAATTAATTATCGAACCGGGTGTGATCCTTGTTCCCAATTCTTGTTTTCAATCAAGTAATCCAGTTTTTGCAATAATTAACGTAATCAATTCTTTTATAATTAATAGTAACTTGTCGGTTTACTCCGACACCCTTTTCAACCAACCAACCAAACAAAGAAAATTAGAAAGCTTCATAAGTATTTTGTACACTTGTTTGTAAATAGTTTAGACAATCAAACAACTAGTGTATTATTCCAACTAACAAAGTTGGGGATGAGGGTTCGGGCATAAGGATTCGTAAGGTGGTGTTGCAAGACATTAGACAATTTGTTAAGAAACGAACCCAAAGTTGTACAATATGTGTGTTGAGTCAAAGAAAGAGAGAGTGGATTTGGCATGCCAACTACCGAGCATACGTTGGAAACTCGGTAGGCAAATGTTCACTTAGACCACCATGAGAGGCAAATCAGGTATGATTGTTTTATAATTTTGTACTATTATTCGTTTTATTTTTATTTTATTCATTTTAGTAGGTAAATGAACATTGGGTGTGTGTTCCCTATGTAACCTTCACCAGACCTACTCGTCCTCCCGAGCTATCAGGAGGTTTAAAAGGGCTTGTTGCATACGCTAAATGCAACCGTGATTCCTGCGAAAGTGAGTTGGGTTTGTTGTTATTGTAAATTATTTTTCCATAAAAAATCAAATTGAAGTAACGAACGTTGGTAAATCCTTTATAAAAATGGTAGAACGGGTAACTAACAAATTTTGATGGTTGTTAGAAGCATGCTTCTACATAAGGGTTTAGATTTGTAGGTACACTATGTTCACGAGACGACCATTTTTATCGAAGAGTGAAGAGCACACGAGGAACAAGAAAAACCCAGGCGCATCCGTTTCTTTTTCTTTGATTATTAGTTAGTAATAAGTGGATTGTAATTGTGTATAGTATTGACCGGGTGAAGTTTTGGGAGGTTGCACTACTAGAAAAAACACTTTTCTTGACATGCATTGCGTGTCATAAAAGGGTCTTTATGACACGCAAATGCAAGTCGTTGATTGAGGAGTCATAAAATTAACATGACATGCATTTGTGTGTCATGTTTTTATGACACATTTAATGACACGCATTCATGACACACATTTAATGACACGCATTCATGACACTCATTTTATGACACCTTTTAATGACACACATTCATGACACTCATTTTATGACGTTTTTTAATGACACACATTCATGACAAGCATTTATGACACATACGTATGACATTCATTTACGCGTGTCATGCTTTTAATTGTATAATTTTTTTTTATAAAATTATTAATTTGCCCTGGATACATGTATAATAACAAAAACAATAAATCTTTTTCATAAAACAAATAAACATATATATATACCAAAACAATCCATTACACAATCATTTGTCAAGTATACTACAAATATTTTAACGTTAACAAAAAAAGAATTGTTTGTCAATACATCGTTAACACCTAAAATACGATTTGTCACTTAAAAATAGAGGTAACCGCATAAGTCGACCAGTTTTCGCGAATGCCATCCATATCCGCAGCCGAGTATTCCTCTACTCATTTCCCAACCTGAAACAAAAATTAAAAAAAATAAATCTTAAAAATCAGAATTTAATCCTAATATATGAATTTAAGCATTTGTTTGGATATATAAGTACATATTTCTCTAATATACAGACTAAAATATGGCTAAACTTACATTATCATTGTCAAGTACTTCAACTTCATCGTAAGCTATCTCCTTCATGAACTTCATCACATAGTAGCCACATTCAGTACCTTCTGGCTGTCATGGACACTACACAATTAAAAATATAAAGAAATGTGAAACCATTGTGATTTAAGTTTAAACGAAAGGGTTTCACTATTTACAATATCATTACAACCATAATTTAAATAAGAGATTGTGTGCTTACCCTAGTGTTAATCCAGATGAGTTTAACCCTTATGTTGGCAATATTCAAAGTAAATGAGAATTTATAATGTTAAAATGCCTAAATTTAAGTTTAACCCTTATGTTGGAAATATTCGATTTCTTTTCGCATTTCAAGCAACTGCGTTTTTCAACTTAATGGCTCTCTTTGAATGATTACATAAGCCCGATAGGAATCATCTAGGTAAATACATCCAATTCATGGCATTCCTCGTCTCGCGCATCCTGAAGTTAATAGCAATATTCAAGACAGAAAAAGATGATTGATGTTACAAAATGCAAGATTAATGACACATTACCTAATCTACTAATAAATCCGATACATACATGGAGAAAAAAATAAACAAAAATCACTTATCATGTCCCATCATTATCTATAAACTTAACACTTGTTGTAGAAAGATCTAAAGTCCCACAGGTAACTAGTAAATTATAATTAGTTTCTAGTGGTTTAAAAAATAAACACTATAATGTATGCAAGTCGGGCCCTATACATACCTGGATCTCTCTAAACTGTCAAACATTGAGCTGGAAAATATCATCTTATGCCACTGCAAACTGCAATTAATCACCACCAAAACAGATTATTAATTTCCTTCCAAGCTATTAATCATCGCCGGTTAATAACATTTTTCATTTGATCAACCATCTTAAGCCACCAAAAAGATCATTAAGTTTCCTCCCATCAGTGTCATAACCAAACTAAATAAAAGAATTGAAAAAAGAGTTGAATGCATAAGAAATAAAGGTCAGGCTACTTCATATATATAAATCAATGAATTCAAACTACAATGTTACCTCGAAAACTTTAGCTTCCAAAGCATGTAGTCCACTTATCAACAATAATTGAAAATATACTACTATATTTAAAAAATTCAAACAGAACATAAATAAAAAGTAAACATTTGTATGTTAGAATTCCTAAGTTTCCCAAGTGCAAGACCAAATCTATCAGATATAAAGAGTCCAATATCTTCGAAAGATATTATTTCTTAGACCACCCGTAGTCGCCGTGTTTCGGCGTTTTTCCCCCCAAACACGCCCGACCACGCCACCACCTCCGCCCCCGTGGGCGTGTTTTTGCTCCAAATCAGTTCCGGCATGCTATATTCCACACCCAGCCCCTTTTCTTGTGTCCAGTCACCTTCATTTTCCTTTTTATAAAACCAATCAGATTTTTTTGATGTTTTTTATTTAATTTTATTACAAACATAATGCCCCACAATGCCCACATCTCCACTACACCCATTTTAGAAAACGCCCCATAATGCCCCATTGCTGACTGGGCGGCCACATGGCGCAAAAATGACTATCAAAAAGTATAAAAAAGTTATATGGCATACATGTAATATTCAATAGCAGACCATATATTAGACTGGAAGGTATGGTGTGGGGAGGATGGGCCGCCACGTCACCGGGAGTGAGGATGGGTCTAAAGGGGGTGGGGCTAAATATATATATATATATATATATATATATATATATATATATATATATATATATATGTATGTATGTATAGGTATGTGTGTGAAGGAGGGGGCCGGCGAGGTCGTCCAAAACCAGACGTAGATGACGGGGACGGGCCAAGGGGGCGGTGTTCCGGGGCGGCGCCATGCCTAGCAGGCCCTTGGCCGTCCCCCATACCGACCAGCCTTACCAATATCACTAAAAATGACTATCAAAAAGTATAAAAAAGTCTTGAACTTAGCAGACCATATGATCTGTCAAGATTAACATGTATGCTTAGATATTTCTTAGTTAAACTAATTTAAAAACTCGATAAAATATTTGCATTGAGACATTTCATCAAACATGTAGAGTGCATGACTGAATCTTGCCAAGGAATTCAACTTATATTGGTCAGTTCAGCCACAAAGTCGCAAATACCAAACCGGACTCATGATGTGCAATCCAATTCTAAATCAAGAGTATAAAGAAATCACCTACACGCATCATAATTTCAAGAAAAGTCCAAATTTGGGTAAAGTTGATGATTGACAATGAAAATTATTACCTAAGGTTATGGATTAGCATTGTTGATTCACTCTGAATTGTCTTCAAGATCGGCACCTCAAGCATTACATGTATCTGCACATATAACAAAGCCAAAAGGCCATTTATAAGGTTCACCCGAAGGGACGTATATAAGGGCCATTTATACATGTAATTATCATTTCTAACCGGTAACTAATTCTAACCGACCAGGGTTTCGGTGAGCATCGGTAACAAATATATAAGCCTGCAAATCCATTTATTTCTAACCGATACAAATATTGACCAACACCATAACCACCAAGAAGTGGTGGTGTTGTGATGGCAGACCACGATTTCGATTAGGCTTGAGGGGATTGATGCGGTTGGGAAGGGGATGAATTTGTGGGGGGAGAGTTTTGGGGATGTGATTGTAAACAAGCGGGAATGGAAAAATGAAATTTGAGTTGAGGATGAAGAGGGAAGTTTGAGTTGAGGATAAAGAGGGAAATTTATTTTAGAAGGGAATTAAAATAGTTTATAAAAAATATTATTTAGAAAATCAAGTTAAAGGAAATCAAATATTTTTTTAAATCTATAAAATTTAATTATTTATGATTTGTCAAGGCTTTGAAATTAACATAGCTATGTTTTTTTGTTTCTAACTTTGAATACTACAAAACGTTTTAATAGGTTTAAATGTTAAAGATATTGTTAATTGTATGAATTAGCTAAGGGTCTAAATATTCACACACGAAGGGCCTATTTCTATACATTCAAGACCTTCAGTCTAGTATTGTATGCAGCGTCTAGCCTCTCAAGTATAAAAATTTTAAAAAAAGCAAAATGGCAAATTACCATTTTAGCTCTGAGACACCCCCAGTCTAAGCCTAAGTTTTATATAAATTAAAAATGTATATTACACACATATAAGTTTTATGCATTTTACCATACCGACCCATACCCGCGAATTTTTTTAAAACCAATCTCATATGACTAGATTGCAGATCAAATTATATTAATTTGGATTTACATAGGAAACGTCTAATTTAATCACATTTCAGATCAAACTTTTTAAACTGAGATCCAAATTTGTATGCAGATATGAACATTTGTCTTTTTTTTTCTTTAACATAATATTAATTATATCTCAAATATTAATTATTATCTATTTTTTAGTGATAAATGTGTGAATGAATTAGAGGCATAGAGGAACGGGGAAACTGGATTGATATTTAATTATTATCTATTTATTAATTTTTTTGCTACTTTTTTCCATTAGTTTATTTTTTTTTACCTTTTATCCATTTGTTTATTTCTTATCTAAGTGTTGCATAAATTAAATGGATTAGAGATCAACAAAACAGTTTTTTTTTACCCGGCCTTGACTTTGACGAGCCTAACTGTAACGAGCTTGAACCTAAAAGCAAGTTCGTTAAGTAAACTAGCTCGAGCTCAACCCAGCTCATGAGCCTAAACGAGACATTGTTAATATATTTTTTAATTAATATATTAGATATATATCACTTTTCATAAGTCCGTACAATTTTTTATCTTTAACAGTTTTCAAGTTTTTCTCATGATTTGCTATTAGAAATTAACAATGATGTCCATATTACATAAACAATAAGTGCTATAGGAAATAAACCCTTATGTTTATATAATGTTTTTTTTATAACGCTAAAAAGACGACACACAAAACAGTTCCATAAATTTATTAAATTTTGTACAACCATTACATTTTTTTCTTGACACGGATTTAAAATGTCATAAAATAAGCGTGTGTCATTATTCGCGTGTCAAGATAGATCTTCTTTTTTATGACACTAAAAGGATGACTCACAAAAAAGTGTGTCATAAATATATTGAATTTTGTAAAACCATGACATTTTTTTTCTTGACAAGCACTTTCGAATGTCATAAAATGAGCGTATGTCATTGTTTGTATGTCAAGATGAATCTTGTTTTTTTATGACGCTAAAAATATGACACACGAAAAAGAATGTCATAGATTTATTAAATTTTGTAAACCATGACATTTTTTTCTTGACATACGCTTTTGAATGTCATAAAATATGCGCGTGTCATTGTTCGCGTGTCAAGAGGAGTGTATTTTCTAGTAGTGTTGGTCGTGTCGCATCCCTTGTGCGTTTTAAAAGCTCCATTCTTCGTGGGGATGGGGGGAAATTTTCAAAAAAAAAATTCAAAAATGTCTTTTTTGAGCAATCTAAAAAGCACAAGTAACTACGTTAATGAGGGGTGACACAACCCATTTGGTCTTTTGTCATGGTCAAGTTCAAGTTATTAACATGACGGGTATTTAGTGGGTGGTTATTTGGGAATAATCCGCCTAAGAAACTAATACATTATGCATATCACATACCATACACTTTGTACGTCAGATTTTGAGCCACTTTTACACATCTTAAATATTGATATATTTCTTTGTTTGCGTGGACCATTAGTCGCGTATTGTAGAACTTGCAACTTTTGATACGTTTGACACCATAGACCGAATACAAGCACAAGAATGATTAAGGCATTAGGTAAACCATTTCCCTTTACACCATTTATCTATCCTTACCCAAATAAATCCCCTAGTCGCCAACTTTGAGCCTAAACCTTTCGTTTGACCAACCCATTTAGCCTATGACCGTTAAACCTTTTATTTTTAACTCGTGTGACGAATATTCGATTTTAGGATAAGTTGTTTGTGAAGTTGTGGTTTATATATATATATATAAAAATCGAAAATGCAGAAAAAGTTTTGAAAAAGAACAGAAAATCATTGAGAAAAATACAAAAATATGTGTTTATAGTTTGTTGAATAAAAGGCGAAAATTGTTGCCTTCTAGTTTGATGTATGTAGATAGTTGTGTTTAGCATAGTTATTTTTGTAATAAAAATTGAGTTTTCATCACCTTAGTCACTTTAAAAATATCCTATTCTATACCCTTAACCTAGCCCCAATACAATTAAAGACCTTTTGACTTGTGCTCTGTAGTCGTGTCCAGTGGTGGAGAATGATTGAGTTGCAAGCATATGCGGGTACGTGTTCTAATCGGTTTGAGTGATTCGCTAAAAAGTGCTAATGCATCATCTATTAGCCAATTTTAAACTGAGTGGAGAGAACATTGTGAGGGATGTACATGATATTTTAGTTTTAAGGGCGGGTTAATCTTGGGTAACCATCTTTATGAGATTAATCGTTTTATCGCTAAAAATTTCGAAAATTGTAAAAATCATGAACATGTATGACATTAGACCATAACTTATGTCTCGAGAATGGGAAGTGTGTTTTTCGTTCGACCCACGTGAAATTGAAAAACAGATTTGCTTGAGTGTAATCAAAAGACAAGTGTGGGGATGTGATACGTGGTCGAAAACCGGTGTTTTAGTACGTTTAAGTTAATGTTTTTACACAACTTTTAGTTTCGAATAGCCTACTTTTGATTTGAATTGTATTTTGCAGTTCTAACGGAGTTTAAGGAGCTATCCGGGAGCTATACGGAGCATCGGGATGGAAAACGGGTCAACCAGGATCGAGAAATGGACAAAACGGAAAACAAGAAATGCAAGGGCCGTCGACAACACCCTCTAGATAAGCCCGTCAGTCAAAAAGTGTCGTAGGCAGTGTATTAAGCTGTCGCGAGGTTTGAGCATCTACAGAGGCCGTCGGCGACGCCAGGGAGGGTCGTCGGCGACGCCCTCTCCTGGGTCCTGACGCGAATTCTTGGTTTTTGAATGTTGGGGACGGGTATATTATAACAAACCTCCAAAATATTCCGACACCCCTAATATATTTTAAAATACCCCAATATGTCCTAAAATACACCCCGTATACGAAAAAGGGCCCCGAATACCCTTATTTTTTTTTTAAATTAATTAAAAACAATTTTTAATAGTCCTTGGCAGGCCCCGAAGACCACCCCTTGGTCTTACGCGGGCCGCAACAGATGGGCCACCAAGAGAAACCGGGTGCTGCCACGTGGCAGCCACTTGTCGAACCTAGATTGTTGACCGGACAAGGCTACGCCGTAGACCACCTAGGTCGCGGGCCACATAGCCCTTGGCTATAGCCTTCGCGGGCCGCGAGGGAAGTCGAAGGGTCACTATATATAGAGGTTTTCAGTTTCAGTTTCAACTCGCTCATTTTCTCGATCTCCCTCTCAAAATTCTGCATAGCTATTATAATCTCGGGTATAATACCCCCCTAAATAACGAAGTTCTGCCCCGTTGTAAGTATTATAACCCTGGTTACGTATTAGATACACTGCCCGATTGATCCAGGGTTCCGTAACGGCTGTCGTGGTTCTGCCTGACGTAGTCGTTGGAATGCCGTCTCGGGGAGGGTATTACTAATGTAAATATTGGGTTACTATACTCACGCATGTGCATTTGTGTATTTAATAGATAATCACCAGGAAATCCTTAAGGAAAACCCTAAGACAACAATGTGAGTAATCCTTTTTTTTGTGTAAACCTTTTTGTGAGTAATCCTTCTTTTTGTGTAAACCTTTTTGTGAGTAATCTCCTTTTTGTAAACTGTTTTTACAAAACCTCATATGATTAACATTATATTATATTAAATAGTGATTGAGTATTTGTATTCTACAATTATCATCGGTATGTTGGGGTTTTGTATACAAAATTTGTTACTACATTGTGAGTAGTAACATGACCACAAGTCGGGTTGACAGTACCGTGGGTGGTAATTAAAGTAGATGGAAACAAATGTAATTGCGTGACCGCCCTCAATGCTGTAGACTGATAAAACCTGTTTTGATTAAACTGGGATTCACTCACCAGTATTTCCCACTGACAAAATGTTTTTAAACGCGTTTCAGGTAACCAAATGTGAAAGCCAAATAGAAGCCAGCTGGACAGCACTGAAGGCTTGGAAAAGTGGCCATAAAGTTACCTAAAATAAAGAGATGTTTTATTAAATAAATAGGGTTTATCCCTATGAAAATGTGTGTACTTAAAACTTGGGATTATTCCCACGTGTTTAATATTATGAAAGTGTGGTATTTTACTCTGATAAAATATTTCCTAACTACGATCCTGATGTGATTCCGCTGCCAAAATGATAAACACCTGGATACCACCAAAACTGGCCGCGGCCGCCCGTTCCCGGGTTGTTAGGGGACGGGGGTTGCGACAGAAGGTGGTATCAGAGCTAAGTCACTGATTCAGCCACAGAAATGTTCTGCTGACACCAAGATATTATATGTTAGGAAATTAATTACGGAAATATGTGCATATTTGTATTTTATTGTTATGTGTTATTTGACTATTTGTTAGTTTACAGTATGAGCGATCAAGGACCCTCCGACGCCTATCGTCAGTTGTCCGGCACACCTAGAAGCGAAGGCACCTCTTCACAGCCTGCCCTCTCAGGGTATTCAGCTGACAATGAAGACGGGATATTCGTGTTTAAGGCTCAGTCTGAAGAGCCATTCCCTCCTAAAAAGAGAGGATGGTGTAGGAAGAGAATGAAAAAGTTACAACAGCAGCGAGTTCTAGCAGCTGCTAAGAGAGAAACAGATGCTCACACCCAAGATATGCTTAACAAGAGTTTAGCAAACTTCCATATCTTAGCAACCACAGCTGCCGACCCAAACTTAGAGCAACTCATAGCCCCTCAACCATTACACTTGTTTCCCACACAGCCAATGGAGATTGAAAATAACCCAGAAAACCAAATCCCAGCACCAGCCTTTGATCCCACTGAGATACCTAGAATACCAGCACCCAATCCCTTAGACCCAGACTACGACCCGTGATTTGATGATCATAGGGATTATCAGCAACGCTACCACCTATCAGAAGAACCCATGCCAAACCTAGCAGCTTACCCAGGTCTGGACCCTCTAGATCCCTACTATGATAATGATGAATACATTAGGGAAATCCTAGAGAATCCATATCCCAAGGAAGAACCCATGCCACAGTACCCAGATCCAGTACCAGCACCTGCACCCCCAATGAGTGCATAGAATGTGCAAGAACTCCGCACCTTTGGTGAGGAGATTTTAGAAAGTAGTGAGAGGATGAGACAGGTTGGAGAACGACTCGTCTGGAAGTACGACGAGCGTAATATGGAGTTCTGGATGAACTCATATCAGTGATGGTGATAGTAATAATAATATAATATATATATATATATATATAATATGTGTGCATGAAAATATATATATATATATATATATATATATATATATAATAATAATAATAATAATAATAATAATAATAATATATCTATTGTAGTATAGACCACTTTGTGGTTAATGATGCATAATAGTATTGTAAATTTTAATTCCAGTTCTAGTTTGTATTAGATGCATAATATATAAGAAAGAGTAAGTCGCAATGCTCGACGCTTTTGACCAATATGTGTGTTGTGTGATTATTTGCCTTAAATACTATCTTGTAATATTAATAATTGGCAAATGTTTAAAATTCAGATAGACAATGAAGTGAACCAGGAAAACCAGAATAATGATAACCAGAGTAATAATAACCCGGATAACGATAACCCGAACAGCAACAATAATGGAAACCAAGTGGATAACAGTGCCATCCAACACATAATGGCACAAGGGATAATAGATGCAATGCCATATATTATCAAAATGGTTAAGGAAGCAGATAATAAAAGTAAACGTGATAGTAAACGACCCACTGAACCTGAACACAGCGTAAACAATGGACCCATACTTCAAATGCCCATTCCCAAAAGAAGAAGAACCATGTCTTATGGTTGTTCTTATAAAGAATTCTGGTCTTGTAAACCAATGGAATTCTCGGGCAATGAAGGGGCCGTTGCAGCTCTACGATGGATAGAAAAGACTGAGGCAGTCCTAAAAATAAGCAAGTGTGCGGAAGAGGATAAGATAATGTTTGTTTCCAATCTGTTTAAGAATTCAGCCTTAGAATGGTGGAACACTATCCTCCAGTCTAGGGGAAGTGATAGGTTTTACAATATAGAATGGGATGAATTTAAGAATATGGTAGAAAGAAAATTATGCCCTCCCAATGAAAAGGAACAGATAGCAAATAAGTTCTTAAACCTTAGAATGACTGGAGTAGATAGTAAGGGTTATACTACGTTATTCTTTGAATATGCTAGAATAGTACCAACCCTTGCATCACCTGAACCAGTATTAATCTCCCGTTATATATGGGGATTAATTAGTAAAATTAGGCATGTGTTCAAGGCAGATAGACCTCAAACCATAGAAGAAGCAGTAGAACTAGCAAACACCTTGACAGATGAGTTAGTGCGTACTCGAGAAGAGGCCCAAAGGAGAAACCTAGCTCAAAGGCTTACCCAAGAATTTCGCTCTGGAAATTCTAACCGTGGGAAAAATGTAGGTTCTACCTCTACACCCTACTGCAAGGCTTGCAAGAAGAAGCATTCCGGAAAAGTGCTCCACTTACTGCAATTTCTGCAAGATACCAGGGCACAAGGAGGAAGACTGTAGGAAGAAACCTAATAATGGAATGTGCTTCAACTGTGGGGAAAAAGGTCACATCAAGCCAAATTGTCCAAAACTAGCTTCATCCCCGAACACCAAGAATACTAAAAATGCTAGAGTATTTGTTCTGACTGCAGAAGAAGCAAAGATGATCCCGGATGTGATCGCCGGTACGTTTTTAGTTAATGATGTTTTTGCTAAGGTATTATTTGACTCTGGTGCAAACCAAAGTTTTTTTAATACTTCCTTTTGCAAACTTCTCAAAAAACCATTAACTAAACTCCCACAAGAATGTCTAGTAGAGATAGCAAATGGGGAAACCATTAAGATTTCTGAAATCTTGCAGGGAGCAAGAATAGAATTTTTAAATCAAGAATTTATTGCAAACCTTTACCCAATGAATCTGGCAGGATTTGATGTTGTATTAGGAATAGATTGGTTAATAGCCAATAAAGCCAGTATTTTATGTGATCAAAAGTCAATCCAAGTAAATTCACCAAAGGGTGAAAAGATCACAATTAAAGGAGATAAACCCTCTAGATCCAAAAAAAAATCATCTCTATAATGAAAACAACCAGTTATGTAAGAAAAGGATCATTAGTGTATTTAATTTCCATAATCATTAACACTAAAGGAAAAGAACTAAAAGATATTCCAGTAGTATCCCGGTTTTCAGATGTATTTCCAGAAGAATTACCAGGACAACCTCCAGACAGAGAAGTTGAATTCAGAATCCACCTGCTACCAGGAACAACACCAATTGCCAAAGCACCTTACCGTTTGGCACCCGCAGAAATGCAGGAACTGAAGAAACAGTTAGATGAATTATTGGAAAAAGGATTCATACAACCAAGCTCATCGCCATGGGGAGCACAGATTTTATTCGTTAAAAAGAAAGACGGATCAATGCGTATGTGCATTGACTACCGCGAATTGAATAAAGTCACAATTAAGAATCGGTACCCATTACCGAGAATCGATGATCTGTTTGATCAATTGCAAGGAGCTCAATTTTTCTCAAAAATCGATTTACGGTCAGGATATCATCAATTAAAGGTACAGGAAGAGGACATTCCTAAGACCGCATTCCGAACAAGGTATAGCCATTATGAATTTACTGTCATGCCATTTGGTTTGACCAATGCCCCAACTACATTTATGGACATGATGAACCGAATATGTAAGCCATATTTGGATAAATTCATAATTGTCTTTATAGATGATATTCTTATTTATTCTAAAAGTAAAGAGGAACATGCAAAGCATTTGCACGCACTTCTAAGATTATTGAGAAAAGAAAAGCTTTATGCAAAGTTTTCAAAATGCGAGTTTTGGTTAGAACAGGTATAGTTTCTTGGACATCTAGTCAATCATGAAGTAATTCATGTAGATCCCACTAAGATCGAGGCAATTACCAAATGGAAAACCCCTGAGTCACCAACCGAGGTTAGAAGTTTCTCAGGATTGGCCGGTTATTATAGAAGATTTATTCGAGATTTTTCTAGAATAGTCATTCCCTTAACTAAGTTAACCTGTAAATCCATTATGTTTGAATGGGGACCAAAACAAGAAGAAGCCTTTAGAATTCTTAAGCAAAGATTAACCCATGCACCCATACTAGCGTTACCAGAAGGAACTGAAGACTTTATAGTCTATTGTGACGCTTCTAAATTAGGTTATGGATGTGTGTTAATGCAACGTCAAAAGGTAGCCTATGCATCTAGACAACTTAAGAATCATGAAGAGAATTATTCAACCCATGATCTAGAATTAGGAGCTATAATTTTTGCCCTTAAAATTTGGAGACATTACCTTTATGGTAGTAAGTTTACCATTTTCACTGATCATAAGAGTTTAAGGTATGTTTTCGGGAAAAAGGAGTTGAATATGAGACAAAGACGCTGGATGGAGATACTTAGTGATTATGATTGTGATATCCAGTATCATGCAGGAAAGGCAAACGTAGTAGCTGATGCTTTAAGTCGAAAGTATCACAAAAATAAAAAAAGAGTACGTTCTCTTAAAATAAATCTACAAGTAGATTTAAATGAACAGATTAGAAAGGCACAAGAATCAGTAATCAAGGATGATACTGAAAAATTGAAAGGAATGATTAAGGAATTAGAACAAGGAACAGATGGAATTTGGAGATTCCATAAGAAAAGAATGTGGATACCTAAATTAGGAAACCTACGCCACCGTATATTAGAAGAAGCTCATAAGTCTAAGTATACGATGCATCCTGGAAGTGATAAGATGTATCAGGACTTAAGAAAGAATTTCTGGTGGATAGGAATGAAAAAGGATATAGCAGCTTATGTTTCTAAATGTTTAACATGTTCACAAGTCAAAGCTGAACACCAGAAACCTTCAGGTTTGTTGCAACAGTTAGAAATGCCAGTTTGGAAATGGGAATTGATAACAATGGATTTTGTTACCAAATTACCCAAAACAAGAAAAGGTAATGATACAATATGGGTGATTGTAGACAGGCTAACGAAATTTGCTCACTTCCTACCAATGAAGGAAACTTTCAGTATGGAACAATTAGCTAAATTATATGTAAATGAAATAGTTTCATTACATGGAATTCATCTATCAATTGTTTCTGACAGAGATAGTCGTTTTACCTCTCATTTTTGGACAAGTTTTCAAAAAGAAATGGGAACCAAGTTAAATCTAAGCACCGCTTATCATCCTCAAACGGACAGAAAAAGCGAAATGACAATTCAGACAATGGAAGATATGCTTAGAGCTTGTGTAATTGATTTCGGAGGTAATTGGGACGATCACTTACCATTGATAGAATTTTCTTATAATAACAGTTATCACACAAGTATCAATCAATGCTGCACCATTCGAAGCACTTTATGGACGAAAGTGCCGAACGCCAGTGTGTTGGGCAGAAATTGGAGAAAAGCAATTATCTGGACCTGAGATAGTACAAGAAACAACCGACAAAATCATTCAAGTCAAGGAACGACTGAAAGCAGCACGTGATCGACAAAAGAGTAATGCTGATAACAGACGAAAGCCATTGGAATTTCAGGTAGGAGACAAAGTGTTATTGAAAGTCTCTCCTTGGAAAGGAGTGGTAAGATTCATCAAAAGGGGAAAACTAAGCCCCAGGTATGTTGGACCTTTTGAAATTATTAGAAGAATAGGACTTGTAGCCTATCAGTTACAACTGCCAGAGGAAATGGCAGGAATACATGATGTATTTCATGTATCTAATCTCAAGAAGTGCTTAGCTGATGAATCACTGGTAGTACCTCTTAAGGATATAGAGGTAAATGAGCAGTTAGAATTTGTAGAAAGGTCTCTATAGATTGAAGACTGGAAATTCAAGAATCTCAAGCACAAGAGATTAGTTCTGGTCAAAGTGAAATGGGACTCTAAAAGAGGACCAGAATACACATGGGAGCTCGAATCGAAAATGCAGAGGAAATACCCGCACCTATTCAAGTAGACCTCGAGGACGAGCTCTAAAACAAAGTGGGGAGGATATAACAAACCTCCAAAATATTCCGACACCCCTAGTATTTTAAAATACCCCAATATGTCCTAAAATACACCCCGTATACGAAAACGGGCCCCGAATACCTTTATATTTATTAAAATTAATTAAAAAAATTTTAATAGTCCTTGGTCTTACGCGGGCCGCGACAGATGGGCCACCAAGAGAAACCAGGTGCTGCCACGTGGCAGCCACTTGTCGAACCTAGATTGTTGACCGGACAAGGCTACGCCGTAGACCCCCTAGGTCGCGGGCCACGTAGCCCTTGGCTACAGCCTTCGCGGGCCGCGAGGGAAGTCGAAGTGTCACTATATATAGAGGTTTTTAGTTTCAGTTTCAACTCGCTCATTTTCTCGATCTCCCTCTCAAAATTCTGCATAGTTATTATAATCTCGGGTATAATACCCCCCTAAATAACGAAGTTCTGCCCCATTGTAAGTATTATAACCCCGGTTACGTATTAGATACGCTGCCCGATTGATCTAGGGTTCCGTAACGGCTGTCGTTGTTCTGCCCGACGTAGTCGTTGGAATGACGTCTCGGGGAGGGTATTACTAATGTAAATATTGGGTTATTATACTAACGCGTGTGCATTTGTGTATTTAATAGATAATCACCAGGAAATCCTTAAGGAAAACCCTAAGACAACAATGTGAGTAATCCTTCTTTTTGTGTAAACCTTTTTGTGAGTAATCCTTCTTTTTGCGTAAACCTTTTTGTGAGTAATCCTTCTTTTTGTGTAAACCTTTTTGTGAGTAATCTCCTTTTTGTAAACTGTTTTTACAAAACCTCATATGATTAACATTATATTAAACAGTGATTGAGTATTTGTATTCTACAATTATCGTCGGTATGTTGGGGTTTTGTATACAAAATTTGTTACTACATTGTGAGTAGTAACATGACCACAAGTCGGGTTGACAGTACCGTGGGTGGTAATTACAGTAGATGGAAACAAATGTAATTGCGCGACCGCCCTCAACGTTGTAAACTGGTAAAACATGTTTTGATTAAACTGGGATTCACTCACCAGTATTTCCCACTGACAAAATGTTTTTAAACGCGTTTCAGGTAACCAAATGTGAAAGCCAAATAGAAGCCAGCTGGACCGCACTGAAGGCTTGGAAAAGTGGCTATAAAGTTACCTAAAATAAAGAGATGTTTTATTAAATAAATATGGTTTATCCCTATGAAAATGTGTGTACTTAAAACTTGGGATTATTCCCACGTGTTTATTATTATGAAAGTGTGGTATTTTACTCTGATAAAATATTTCCTAACTACGATCCTGATGTGATTCCGCTGCCAAAATGATAAACACCTGGATACCACCAAAACTGGTTGCGGCCGCCCGTTCCCGGGTTGTTAGGGGACGGGGGTTGCGACATATATCACGGTTTTGACCATTTTGCAAAGGGTTACGAGTTTTTGAACATAAAAACACATCTTGGAACCATCTTTGATTATCTCCTCCACCTCTAACCTTTCTCTAACATCTCTAACCCCTAACCAATCATAAAACACATTCCTAACCCCTAATCCACCATCACCATCACCATCATCACCAACCTTTCCACCATCATCCTCATCCCTCCACACTCACCATCCAAACCCTAAACCCTAACCTTCATCATTCTTCTAAGACTTAAGGTCATGGCTCGGTGTTCGTGTTCGTCATCTGGTGATCGCGTTCCTTTAACCATGAGTGGCTAGTCTCCTCGATTTCACTCAGGTGTAGATTTTTGTAAGAATTCTAGGGTTTATACATTTGTGTTTAGTTTGATTTTGTGACAAGTTTTTTAGTATTTAAAACCTTTGATAATTGTTTTGCATTTGTTTCGAATTCGTAAATTGCCGAGTGATGATAAAATTTGACTTTGCGAAATGGTTATGTGCAATTATGACTTATCTTAGGTTAGGATTTACATGTTCTTGGTAAAGAAGTTCATTTCGGTCCGTTGTCTATGATGTTGATAGCTTTTGGCACCTAAGCCACGTGACATTAAATTCGCGAATCACTATATGCAAATGAATCAAGTTAAAACGTGTAGGAACCCTAGGTTTTGCAATTATCGAACCGCGTGTGATCCTTGTTCCCAATTCTTGTTTTCAATCAAGTAATCCAGTTTTTGCAATAATTAACGTAATCAATTCTTCTATAGTTAATAGTAACTTGTCGGTTTACTCTGACACCTTTTTCAACCAACCAACCAAACAAAGAAAATTAGCAATCTTCATAAGTATTTTGTACACTTGTTTGTAAATAGTTTAGACAATCGAACAACTAGTGTGATACTGACCACATGCTCTTCATGGATACGATACTCGACTTACCCTAGCTACCTAGGTTAATTGGGTTTTTGACTGATCGGGACGACACGGTTTGTCATTTATTCTTCCTCTTTTCTGAAGTTTCGATAGAAGGATTCCTCTACCAATGTAAGATAATCAACTCCATTCGTTAGAACAGCTTCCATCGAGTCTCTGCACCTATCCTTTTTTATTTTTGTTTTCTGAACCTTTGTTTCTTTTTGAAAAACGTGATTTGGCTCATAATTGCCAATTTTTATTAATTCTAGGGTTTCTCTAAATTTGAAAGTTATCACTTTTTCTCTAATTGGATCCGGGTTTTCTAATTTGATCTTCGACTGAGAAAACCACAATATTGGCGGGAAAAACCAATTGAGAACATACCATATAAGGCCACGTGTCCCCAACTACGTTTCTTTTATATATATATATAATTTTTAAAGAATTATACATATATTAAAAAGTGTACCTACTCCCAAATATGACATGATTAAAAAGGAAACATGTTTAATTAATAATATATATATATATATATATATATATATATATATATTATTAATTAAACATGTTTCCTTTTTAATCATGTCATATTTGGGAGTAGGTACACTTTTTAATATATGTATAATTCTTTAAAAATTATCATTTTTTATAATCAACGTCATGTAGAAACATGAATGGAAGGCTACACCATTCCCTTGCATGATTCACCATAGTTTGTATGGATTAAACCATGGCAACCATGGTCCTCCTTTCCATTTTTCAAAAAATCATTTCTTTTTTTATTTAGACAAAGATAAATTAAAATAAATAAGGGGATATATATATATAAGGATATGTGAAAATAAAAACCACCTTCAGGTGCGAGAACCGTATGAACCACTTTTCCACCATTGATCTTTTGTGTTTGATGGTTGAGATTAAAAGGATATATAACACATGTTTAATTTTTTTTGTCTTATTTGGTTATCAATATTTTGTTGTCATAAGGGTACTTTGGTCAAATTGCTATTTTTGTCTTATTTTATTCTTTTACTTTTTGTCTTAATTACTTTTTTTATTAAGGTTTACAAATCAGATTTTTTTATAAAAAAAACATATTTTTATAGATTTTTACGAAGCATATTTTTATAGATTTTTTTACAAAGCAGATTTTTACTCGGTTATAAACTCTTTTTTACACCAGGTTGTAAATTTTACGCCTCGGTTATAAAAAATTTTTTAACCCCCACCCCCGGTTGAAATTTTTTTACGCTTCGATTTTAAACTTTTTTACGACCTGGTTTTAAATTTTTTTTACGACACGGTTTTAAACTTTTTTTACGATTCGGTTTTAATTTTTTATGACCCGGTTTTAAACTTTTTTTACGACCCGATTTTAAATTTTTTTACGACCCAGTTTTAAACTTTTTTACACCCGGTTGTAAAATTTCTTTTTTTTTTTAACCACACCCCCAGTTGAAAATGTTTTTATGCCACGGTTTTAAAAAAATTACATTACGCCTATGTTAAAAAAAATTAAACTTTTTTTTGCCCATGTTAAAAAAATTTAAACTTTTTTTACGCCCCGGTTATAAAATCTTTTTACACCCGCTTATAAAGTCTTTTTACACCTCGCTTATAAACTCTTTTTACGCATCGGTTATACACTAGTTTTACACCCCGGTTATAAACTTTTTTTACCTTCCAATTGTAAATTTCACACCAAACATAAATTTTATACCAAACTCTTTTTACACCCCGGTTTTAAATTTAATACAAAAAATATACTTAAAAAGTAACTATTTAAGTACACTAATCTACTGCGTATAAAACCATTTCGATTAGTGGGATAGTTTTTGTCGAATGTGAATGTTTTTTTTTTAAATGCTGAATATAAAATCTCACGAAAAATGTTTTTTTTTTTTTTGAAAATGCCGGCCCCATCCCTTTCTGTCATTTTTTGAAAATGTTTTTTTTTTTTATGTTTATTTGCTTTTTGTAAAATGAAAAAATTAGAGAAAAATAAATATGAGAAGAGAGTAATATTTTAATATAAAAGAAAAAGAGAGATAAAGAAAAAAAGAAAATGGATTTGACTTTTAAAAAGAAAAGAGAGAGAAATGTGACGTAAATAGTAAAAGACTACATTGCCCCTTTGATTTAATTTGAATGTAGGTGATGTGTTAAAATCCTATTAGATGATAGAAGTTCTCACGGTTCTCGGAACTGAGGATGGTTTTCATTTGAACTGATATATATATATATATATATGGGGAGATTCATTTGAGAAGAATATTCTTAAAAGAAGAAAATATGAATTAATCTAGACCTTATATTTTTTTGATCAATGGTTGTGAATCAAGGTATTATTTTTGTCCACTTTTAATTAATGCTTTAATTACTAAGGGTAATATAGTCATTTCGATGTAGAATATTAATAAATATTTTAAAGAGTTACACAATTCTTATTAATACAACCATAAATTCCTCCTTCACCACCACTAATGTATTGGCTCCTACACAAATTTTATTAGAAGTGACAAAATTATTTAAAACTTTTGTGTCCTATACATATTTTATTATGAGTCGTAAAATTATTTAAAAGTGTTTGAGTCCTACACATTCTATATCCTACACCAAAATATTGTTTTAATGGTGTAGGAAACGTTGAAAATGTAAGATCATGTGCAAGATTGTTTTTATTGCGTAAGGTGCACAACTATTTTATAAGATAGGGTCATTAAATGATTAGAGTTCATTAATTTGAATAGCAAAAATAAATAATAGACTCATTAAATAATTTATTCAAATTACCTTTGTATCCTTTATTCTTTTTATTCTTAACTTTTAATTCTTCTCATTTGAACTCTCCACTATATATATATATATATATATATAGGGGAAGGTTCATTTGAGAAGAAATTTAATGTGAGAAGAAAAAGAAGAAATGGCATAATGGTAAAACATTAAATAGTTTATAACTCCTCTCATTAATTATGTTATCTCTCATTAATAAAGCAAAAAAAAAAGAAAATCCTACACATTTAAAAAATTATCCTACATATATCTTACATTTACCGGAATTAACCCTACGAATATCTAAATTTATCATACACATTTCAAAATTTATCCTACACATACTGAAATTTATCCTACACATGTCGAAAGTTGTCCTCCACCATAAATTATTTTATCTTGAAAATAGTATAACTAAAAGTTATTTACAAGTTTAATTAGTTAGCTAATTAACTACAATTATAAATTTACTCATATGTCATTTTCAATAACATTAAATACACATATTAAATGAAGTAATGGAGCATTTCTATTGGTTTAAAACTTGTTCTTTTTATTCTTAAAAAAAATTCTTCTCATTTGAACCCTCCACTATATATATATATATATATATATATCATTAAGTTATACTAATATTTTAGATATTAGATATGTTAATCATTCCTCAAAAAATTCTTTCTTTTTTCAAATATATCTTTTAATTTATAATTAATGATAATAATGATATTTTTGAATTAAATCTTACCAAAAATAGATTTTTATGAGTTTTTTATTAGATTTATAATGATACGTAAAACTTTATTGTTCTTTAATGACACGTAAAACTTTATAATTGATGCAAATATGCAATAAAACAATTTTTTGATGTATTTGATGAAAATTATTTCATTACTTAACTGGCTAGTGATGTAAAAAAAAAAAGAAACTTTCTAAGTAATTGGTGACTCCAACGAGAGCTCTTAAACACTTTAGAACCTGGTTCGGTGTTGATTAATATGAGCAACATATTAAAAACTTGTAATATGATTATCGGGTTTAACTATTTGTCTTATTGTGTATTGTGTTATGAAAACACATAATATTAATTATTTAGCTTGTCTAAAATACCGGAGTGTAAGATAGTTTTTTTTTTTTTGAACGGAGTGTAAGATAGTACATCTTATATGTATAGGACATAGAAAAACAAGTAGTTACATGCATTGAAAGTTAATATTCTATCTCTGAAACCTGTAAAATTTTGGTTAAAAAGAATAAAAAAAGGGTCATGCTTAGCTAAGTTGAAGTAAAAACCGATGAAGCTGCATGTGTTCAGTATTCACTACAAGCACGTTTGCATTAAGTGAAATCTGTTGCCCGTATATCTTGCAAACAATAAATACATTTATTATAACCATGTGCAATGTCAAAAACTTGTAATTCCATACCAATATAGTAAAATACAAACATTCAACTCAAAATAAGGAATGAAAAAGCAATAATATACGTAGAGTTATCCACACTAATACTTCGAAAATCACAAAAAAAGAAAAAAAAAAAAAAATTGGCCCTGCTCGAGATAAAAGATTTGGGCCCTATTCGCAAATCTTCATATAATATAAACTCATCAATTATTCAATCAAATATATAAATACTAAAAACCCATAATACTACAATAATTGTTATGAAATAGATAAAACAAATTAATAAAAATAGTATAGCAAAATTGATCAAATTATCGAACCTACTTGTTAAGCGAACAGTGTGATTCTTCTGGCGTTTTTTGAAGCAAAGCTCTCGATCAACTCCTTGTAATCCATAGTATCTAATATTTCACTTTCAATAGAAATTGTTGCCAACCCGTTTAGCCTTTCTTGTGACATTGAACGTAAATAGGTCTTCAACAACTTCAACTTTGAGAAACTTCTTTCTGCCGATGCTACGGTTTCCGGAATTCTCAACAATACTTTATATGCATTTATAGCATTAGGATAAGTAGTACTGTGTTGGAAGATATAGTCTAAAACATCAAAAGGATTGTCAATGTGTCTCGATAAAAATGTATTAATCAACTTCAACTTCGTATACAGGCCCTTATTTTTGTTTAGACTAGTCACTTGGGCTTGTTAATTGGGCCATTTTTTAAACTTTTAAACAAGCCCTTATTTAAAAAACTTTGGGTCTTTTAGCAGGCCCTTATTTATACAAACACCCAGAATTTTTTCTAAATATATACACATATATATATATAGGGTCGGGATTTGGAGAAAAGGCTCAAAAGTGTGAGAACGGTGAGAACGCTTAACGATCGTCCGATCAAAACAATCTAGGACTAGATTGGCGCGGTGGCGTTTTCGTAAATAACATCAATTTTATTATGTGGACGCGCTTCATTAAGGGTAAAATGGTCTTTTGACTACTCCAAACAAAACGTCATCTCATGAAAATAAAACGCCAAAACAAAAATCACACAGCATTCTGCTAAAACGCCATTAGATATAAAACGCCAAACTAAATTATAGTAAAATCCCGCCTAAAAAAACCGCCAAAAAATCCTACATATACAACAACTCAGACATTCAATTAAAAAACACAAACAAAAACCCCAAATGCCATATTTAATATATACCATTCGACTAATAAACGCCAGAAACCCCAAACATCAAATATATTGCTGTCAATAAAGTGTAGTTGTATGGTGTGGACAACATTGTCAGTTATATTTCTTAACTGAGGATTAACAATGTTATCCAATACCATACAGCAACACTTTATTGATTTTAACATGATCAAATTTACAGTTTTAAGATGGTTTATTTTGTGGTGTTCTTTTGGTCGGTAAAACACCAAAAAAGATAACATTTTAGCTGAAAGAGTGTAAAATCAATAACATTTTTGCTGCATGAGATGGACAAAAATTATAGAAAAAGAGGCTGATTTCACACGAAAGTCGAAACAGCCAGTGAAGATGCTTCAAAAGAAGAAAGCGACTGGTGACAGTGAAGATTTGAAGATCAATATTTATTTTGTTTAATTTTCTTTTTCAGTTGATTGTTATTTAATAAACAATGCCATATCTAATAAAAACGCCAAAAAAGGCAAATGTCTTACACCTTTGGCGTTTATCAAACCATCATAAAATAACTTTGGACAAGTATTATAAAAAAACTTTTTTTATGTATTCTTTTTTTTTTCCTTTTCAGTTGATTGTTGTATATAATAAAACGCCATATATAATAAAAACGCCAAAACAGTCAAAATGCTTGTTTAAACGATATCATCCAGTTAACCCCCCCCCCCCCCCCCGAAAACTCCCAAACTATAATAAAATTAGATTAAAAAAGTATTATAAAAAACACAAAAAAATAAAAAACAAACTTGAAAATGTAACTAGAAACAGTAACTTCAAATCAGAAAAACTGAAGATAGGGAAAATTTATTATTTTAGAATCTAAAACGCCAAACTTGAAAGATGGGACGTATTACAGACTTCAGAGATAAAGCTTGTCAAAAACAATAATTACAAACAGTAACTGAAAAGACGAGTACTTTATTATAATAACGCACTGCCTAACTTATGCGCCAAAAAGAGATCCTTTAAAATGATACATCTCAGCAACTTCCATTTGATCAAAAAAAAAAAAAAAAAAAAACGCTAATACTACTAAAATACCACTCACTGTAAAACGCCAAAACAATCAAGATGGCTAATATGCTTTCTTGGATATTTAGTATTGTTATTCGTCAAGTTTCACTGAATGAATTGTTTGGGAGGCAAGTAACTCAGTAAGATTTTTCTGCATGAGATGGACAAAAATTCAAGAAAAAGATACTAATGTCAGTCATTTGGCATTTTGTATTTTTTGTTCTTGAAGAAGGCTTGGATGAGGAGAAGAGATCAATGACACTGAAAAGTGGGATGATGATCAAGATGAAGATCAACATGAAGAAAAAGCGAAAAACCCATCCACACGTCATAGATCTATGTCTCCAAACATCCACAAAAAAGGCACTACAACAGACGAGCAGGCAAAATAATCAAACCGATGGGTTTGTTAAGTTTTACATAAAACGCTATATTTTGGTGTCAGTTCTTGTACTATTAAAGAACAGAGAGACTGATGACAGTGAATTATGTGAAGAGAGACCCGATTAGCATTTTTAATTTATTTTCTTCGCTTGTATTTTTTTTACTGTGGCTGAAATATAATCCAACAATTGTAAAATGCCAAGATAACCCAAACGCCAAAATGTTTATAAAAAATAATAGAACAATGAGCCATCTTGTTTAAAACCCCTTCAAAAACACCATTCAAATAGATTCCATGCCCCCCTGGGCTCCAATGGCATACGTTGTGAATAAACGTCATAAACGCCAAAATGTTGATACAATTGAACCATTAAAACGCCATTAATTATTGAATTTGGTTAACGCCAAAAATCTCAAAAACCAAAAATTAAAACAACATTGGGAAAAAGCGGAACAGGAAAAACAGAAGATGAAAGGACAAAAAAGCCCCCCCGCCCTTTTCTAAGCGGCGTTACACGTGTTGGGCCAGGAAGCGTTCTCACATTTTTATCGTTTTCTCCCGATCCCGTTTCTATATATATATATATATATATATATATATATATAATTTCTAAAAAAAATTCGAGCCCTATATTGATTTGGGCCCTGATTGGAGCCACCTCCTGCACCCTTGATTGATGGCCCTGCTAATATAAATAGGTCCTGAACCCAAGATTAATCTAAAGGTAACTATAGAAGCCATGCATGCATTAAGCCCGTCAAACCTACTTAATTTTGAAATTATGAAATAATGGATAATATAAATCATTTATTTAGACATTGCGGGACAGGGTTTCAAGGCTATTTATTTATCGAGATACAATGAAGGAACCTATGTAGTATATGTAGGTTAATCTTGATGGGTATGGGTCAACACGAACTATAACTAAACTATAGTCACATGTTTCAGGCTTTGTGTTATTAGGGGTGTGAATTGTTTACACGATTTGAAAACATGACACGAACCTAATAAGAAATTCATTGGTTTGGGTTTAGTCTAAACGAGTTCAGGTCAGTTTTAGAATGAACGCGCGAACCTGTTTAGCTAAATGGGTCGGATTTGTGTCAACTCAGTCTGGTTGGCGGGTTGACCTATTTAACCAGTTTATGTATATATATATATTTTTACCATATGTATTATGTCATAAATTAAAGAGTTAATTGTCATTTTAGTCCCTGTGGTTTGGGCCATTTTGTCAGTTTAGTCAAAAGGTTTCATTTTTAACATCTGAATCCAAAAAGGTTTCATCGTTGCCATTTTGGTCCAACTGACTTAACTCCATCCATATCTGTTAAGTCTGCCAAGGGCATTTTTGTCATTTCATTTAAAAGAAAAAGCAATAAAGAAAAAAGGGTTAATAAAAAGAAAAATGAAATGACAAAAATGCCCTTAGAAGACTTAACAGATATGGATGGAGTTAAGTCAGTTGGATCAAAATGGCAACGATGAAACCTTTTTGGATCCAGATGTTAAAAATAAAACATTTGGACTAAACTGGCAAAATGGCCCAAACCACAGGGACTAAAATGGCAATTAACTCTAAATTAAAATTGGTTGGTATTTTATGTCATAATTATTACTGAAAATGAGAAAATAATATAAGATTTTTTAACTAAAGTATAAGTGTATTAAATACATTTGTGAATTTTGTAGGAAAATTTTAAGCTTAATATATTAACTAGTACTTAGACCTGCACGGCTGCACGCATTGTAGCGTGAATACATTGCAAACATCGAACGGATTAGTCCAGGCGTTATGTGATACGTACACCATATGAAAACGTACGCTTTGGCGTATCTGATTCAACTCAATAGCACTACGGCTGGATCAAAATGTAAAGTTATCAAATTTCTACACTACAATCATAACATATTTATATGTGACCCGACTCATACTTAGGAAACGTACAAAAAACATAAAACGTGTATAAAGGGAAAACTAACACATGTACTCAGAAGACATACTCACACCAAGGGTTGAAATTTTACCCCTAGCGCGTTACGGAAGAGTCGAAATGTAGAGTAACTCAAATTTATACAGTCAAATGAGAATGTATTATATTTGACCTCATTCGATTCAAAAATAAATTTACAGCGGAATGTAGACCAAGTGCAAAAAGTACATAAAATAAGCACGAAAACGTATTATATTTGACCTAACTTGCTTAAAAAAAAGTTTACGTTGAAACGTATACCAACTCCAAGGAGAACTCGGCCTTCCCGTGCGAGTTTTTCCCCCATTTTTTTTCACACCTCTAGATTAAAATGTTTAGAAAGACTGCAGTAAAAAAAATTTCGAAGTTGTGTTTTTCGGCCCCTTACAACAGTTGTAAAAAGCTGATGATATAAGCATGACATTATGACATCATCTTTTTACAACATTTACGGCTATCGTAAATGAAAAAAAAAACAAGTTTTTCTTTTTGGAAAAGTTGATTTTTTAAAGATTTTTGGTAAAAAAAATTGAAAAAACCTTTCGTAAGGCCGAGTTTTCTAAGTTTCCACAACTCGTATAAATTTGCATTTTACCCCATATTTAGTATATGTATCCATTTATTATGCAAAATGTGTTGGTGGTGGAGTGGAAAAAAACCATCTCAAGATAATGTTGAGGTCCAAGTCCAAGTGTTGGCTCCACCACCAAGGTTTTATTTTTTTTAATCCATTTCCCATTAACCATAATTTAGGGCTCAATTCTTTTTGTCGCCCGAGACCTAAATTGTTTTGGGAGTTCTTGGGTAAGCCTATGATCCTAAAACGAAAATTTAATACTATTGTATACAAGCGAAAAGAAAAAAGTTTTTGACTATAGATTATTTGTGACATAAAAAGGAAACTCGGCCAAAAAATTGGTTTTGTTCAGGGTGTTCCAACAAAGTGAAAAAGGAAACCATGAATTTGGCCCATGAATTTTATTTATATATATATTAACTTGCTTATTCCTCGTGAATTTCACGAAGTTGGACAATTTAAATTATGTATACAACAAATGTTAAATAAAAAGACTATCATAACTTTCCGGGCAACAAAAATTAATTTATATTAATCTAATTATGTCGTTAAATAAAATAAAAAGAAATATTTTTAAACGTTATTGTATAATAATTGTTTTGAATTAACACTTGTATTTCAGATAAATTTTAACTTAATTGACAAAAATTGTAAAAACACATGTATTAAACAATGTTTACTGACATATTAAACGATTCCATAAAAATACTTAAAGAAAAATATGTAGCATAAACAAACAAATTTTATTATAAAAAAAATTATAAATGGTTGTGTTCTCCTCAATCAATATGTAAAAAAATGTTTTGAAGTTCATTATATATTAAGTAATACATTTTAAGAAATAGATTAATTATTGTTATTATATTAGGTATAATTTGATGAAAAATATATGTGTTCTCCAGAAATGAAATCTTGATTAAATTTGGAAATCATTGGTAAATATGTAATATTTTTAAAGTTGTAATTTCATTCAGAAGCAATTTTTTTTTTTTGGAAATTCATTATTGTTTAACTGATTATTTATTCCTTATTTTAAACAAAATTAAGTCATATCTATTTCTTACAAACACGACACATTATAAATGTTAGGTTTGACAACATAAATCTATTTACATATTTATATAAATAATAACTTGATTGGTTTTAAAATTGCTAAATTAGGATGTTAATAAATGATAATTACAAATTAAAGAATGATTGAAATTGATTTAGAAATCTGTCATAAATAAACACATTTCAATTTAAAAAAATACACATAACTGAATATTTAAGAAAAACGAGTTTCATATAATATAACATGTTTCATTCAAAAATAAAAGTTAGTAAAATAATAACTTGATTAATCTTAATTTGCTCCATAATTATATTACCACAATAATAAAATCTTTAAAATGATTGATAATTACAAATTAAAGAATGATTGAAATTGATTTAGATATCTATCATTAATAAACATATTTCAAATTCAAAATTTAAAAAATATAAATAACTGAATATTCAATAAAAAGTAGCTTCATATTATATAACATCTATGCTTTAAAATAAAATTTCAGTAAAATACTATCTTGATTGGTCTTAATTTGCTCTATAAATACATTATCACCATAAGGCCATGGGGTGTACCTTAACATCTAGGGTGTTAACGATGACATGGCATGTTAAACGAAATCGCAAACCACTCCCTTCTTATGTTAAGGGGTGTTAAAGGGATTATATGTTAACATGATGTTAAGAGATTGTCTTAATTTGTTTTCCTTTTTTACACCCAAACTATTAAAAGTTTTTACACTCAAACCATTAAAAGAATAAAGTTGAGGGTATTAAACCATTTCCTTGATGTGAGTTAAAGTGAAATGAAGAAAAGTAAGTGATGTGGCACCTAGGTGGTGTTAAAAAGAGTTAAATTATACCCCAAGGCCTAACAAAATCTTTTATATTGGACAATAAACAATTAA
The DNA here is from genome assembly GCA_030545235.1 of Helianthus tuberosus. Classification (NCBI taxonomy): domain Eukaryota; kingdom Viridiplantae; phylum Streptophyta; class Magnoliopsida; order Asterales; family Asteraceae; genus Helianthus; species Helianthus tuberosus. The sequence goes on along the minus strand of CM060451.1, from coordinate 152,628,079 downwards.
ATAAAATAACTTTAAGTTATAAGGTTGTTAAATTAGAAAGTTAATAAATGATAATTATAAATTAAAGAATGAATGAAATTGATTTAGAAATTTGCCATAAATAAACATATTTCAAATTTCAAAATTTAAAAATATACATAACTGAATATGGTAATTTTTAGATAATTCATTAAATATAGTGAAACAAAAATTATTATCAGTTATTCAATATAAGTCATTAAACATGTAGAACTAAAAAAATTGATTTATAAAATTTCAAATATTTTTAGATCTATTTAAACATGTAGAACTAACAATGCATTAAATTGCATTTAGTGTAGAATATCAAATTGAAACTATTTTCATACTTTAAAAAAGTCAATATTTAAAATCCAAAAACATTTTAATATAACTGCATATCATTTAGCAAAAATAGCCATACATTTATTGCTTTCAAAACATATATTTAAAAATCTAATAAAACTAAAAAAAGAAAAATTGCAGAATTGTAAATTTTGTAGGATCGAAGAATCGACCTAATGAGTCGATCAGAAGAGTTCTAATCCAAACCAGAGGCGGAATTCAATGATTCGGACATGATTGCAGCTTGTTTAACACTAAGAATCACTTTAACTGTCGTTTGTATTGATTTGAAAGCTTTTACAGATCGTACGACACTTCGTCAGCACCTCGTCTCCGGAATCAGAATGTTACAAATGAAGAACTGAACACTCCTATTTATAGTAATTGCCAGTCCGCACGAACTTAGACTTGCCAGGTCGTGCGACCTGGTCAGTTCGTACGACCTGGTCAGTTCGTACGAACTGGATTTTCCAGTTCGTGCGACCTGGACAATAAACCATATACTTCTATTTTCTAGGCTACCGAGCTCCAGTCTATCCTATCTAGTTACATGACTCGATACAAGACGACGTCAACAGACATATGCACCAACAGACTCCCCCTTGGATGTTGACAAGTCTTCAGTGTATTGAGTCTTCAGTCTTGATCGGTCTTCTCGCTCTTTCCAAAGTATCTGTCTCTGTAAGCATCCTTCAATCTCTATCTTCTTCTATCAGAATCTCAATCTGGCTCTATCCTCTCTCTTGATCAGATCTCTTGATTCCTTAAGATCATCAGCATCAGCGGCTTTTATCTCAAACATTATTCCAAGATCTTAATCTGGCTCTTACGAACTTCAAACTCCCCTTTGCTAACAGACTCCCCCTTAAATTGTACCGGGATAGCAATCTGACATAGCACTCGTTCTAAGATCGTGTCCTGGCTCAAACCCTGCTCAGGTTTAGACACGGGGTTCTGCAAATCTCTACCCAAAAATAATTTTTTTTTATTTATAACAATTTTAATCTCTGATTAACCACTTGTTGTCATTCAATTGTGAAATTTACTTTTGTAGAAATCATTCAACATCAACAATAGTTATATCAAGTTCAAATTAATGACCTTGATTAACTAACACTAAAATCAGCTTTAAAAATTCTCGAATTATCTCAAACATCATTTTTCATTTCACACAAACTCTCCCAACCCACTGTTATTCATCATGTTTAGCACTTAGAATTTTGAAAATCAGTTTTTCAACATCAGTTGTCGAAAATAAGATGAAATAAAATCTTTTTGAATTTTCAAATTTTATACTAAAACACACTAATGAAAAGCAGTAAAGAAATATTTACAAACAATGTTTTTGTGAGTTTGTGTAAGAGGATCATATCAGTTTATGACAAATCACTAGTACCGTTGAACTTTAAACACTTTAAGATCTAAACGATTCACTTAGATTGTCAGTATACTGATCCACTTAAATTTTCACACAAAGTTCAATTGATTCGAGATACGAGTTAGTGTTTTAAGCACTTAACTTATTCGCGTGTCCCACCTCAGAATATACTCCCGTATCCAGACTCCTATATTCAGTCTTACAGGTGAATCTACACTAATGATATCTGTAAGGGGTAAATGCGAGGCCATGAGAGCTCAGGCTATTGCTTCCGCAAAATCAGAGAGATGATGGCTCGACTTTAGGTGTGTTCCCTTTAGAGAATATTTTCTTCAACAACACATGATTAACATTTTTCAATGTTTCATCATTTTTTATGCTGAGAGTGGGCTTTATGATTAAAGCAGTGCAAAGTATTATACGAGGACTAGGCTATTGCTCCCGCAAAATCAGAAGTCCCGGTATAATACCCCAGATATCATCACGCACAAAGACCTAGTATATCAGAAATAGAAAGCCTTTCAAACAAGATTTCAGGGGTTACCTATATATCCGAGAGATGTTCCCCACTAGATAAGTAAGTATGATATTTAGGTTTATATCTCGAAAACAATCTACTAAGCGTGTAAAAACCTACTGGCATATCATCAGTGAGACCGTTTATCACATTTTAACTTTCCAATTCTTTAGCGTACTGTGATTGTCTACTGATGTACTATCATTTCCTCTTTTTCACAACAAAACTCATTTTGATTTTTCGTTGTTTTTGGATTTTTCAAATTTTCAAAATTTCTAAAATTTTTTACTCCCCCTAAAATCAAAAATATGTTTCAATTTTTGATTTTCCGGGAAAATTTGAAAGTAAAAGCAATAAACTGTACAAAATATAATGACAAACTGATGTGAACTGCTTCAATTCGCCATCCACTTGGCGTAAACAATCAGAACTCCCCCTGACAACAAACTATTTTCCCATTATGATTTCAAAACACTTAAGTTTGTTTTAATCAAAATGGTTTTTCCGAAAAATAAGTTTTGTTGATTTCACTTGTAGGATCGGGGTTTAATTCATCATTTTGTTCTTTTAACAGCTTATGAATGAATCCCTCTTTTTTAACCACTTGTAAAATCTAACACTTGTAGGTTTTTTCACAAAAACATTTTTCAAGAAAGATGCCGATTCATGCTCCACGATTACCAACTTGGGAGCTCCGGCAAGTCAGGATTTTACTTTTTAAAGAATCCCACCCATGCCTGATCAATCATGGGTGAACCATCCTCATTTGGTTTAACAACTTTCGATTCATAAAATTCTTTCACTCCCTTCACCTTCCTATCAGCCATCTTACCAAAAATATGTAACATTTTTCCATTAAATGCTTTTTCAGCATCAAATTCTTTCTTATCAGAGAAGAATTGATCTGAAATCTCAATCTTATCAACTTTTGATTTCAAGTTTCCGTTTGACAATGGTGGAAAGTTTTCATCATCCATTGTTGGAACGGAATTCTCAGCATTTAGCACAACAGATGGCTCCTCTGACTTTGACGAATCAGATTCATTGCCAGAAACAACCTCTGTTTTCTTAACCACCCATTTTTGGTTGTTAAGATTTGCTCTTCTTTTGTAAAAATGTTTCGAACTTTCACCAACTTCGAAATTCGAATTTTTGAACTCTTTAAATTTTTCTGTTGGTTGTTCCTTTTTATCAACATATTTTTCTTTCAATTTTGAATTAGAAGAAACTCCCTGTTTTGTGTTGTTGGATTTTGGGCAATTCCAAGCAATGTGTCCAACTTCATGACATTTGAAACAGGTTCTTCTTTCAACTCTCGATTCAGATTCTTTCAACATATTCTTTTCCCTTTCAGCGAGAAACTCCTTGTTTGACTGTCTCCAGAATGGTTTCTCCTTTTCTTCTTCAATACTTACACCTGAAACAAATTTTGTTTTTGGTTTATAAATTTTCTCATTTTTATGATTTTCAGGTGGAATAAAACCTAATCCTTTCTTTTTGAAATTACTATTATGGTTTGGTTTCTTTCGATAACCCGAACCAGAACTGTAACCTTTTTTCTTGTTCAATCTCAGTTGAACTCTTGAAGTGTATTTTTTAGGTTTTTCAGTAAGATTTACATCTTTTATTTTAGAAATATTAATTTCTGTTAATTTGAAAACCTTGTTAATCATTTCAGTTTTAACACCTCTTATTGAAAATTCTTTATCAGAATATAATTTGTCAGAATCATTCAATGTATATGCTACTTTGAATGTTTCGTCATTCAAATTATTTTGTGACATCAGAAAATCTTTATTGTAAACCCTTTTGACCGGTGAACTCGAATTTCTGTCTGATGAACTCGAATTTTCAGATTTAGACTCTGACTTTGACTCTTCATCTTTTTCCAACACCTGATCGACCACTTTCTTAATTAACTCGGACTCATGATCAGTATCAGACGCTGTGAAGGTGACATCAATATCATCTGGCAATCCATCGATAGACTCGGATTTCAGATTCAGATTGAGTGCTTCGGCCACCTTTTCAAAGTCTCGGGGGGTATAGCCATCCCACATTGGATTTGGTACTCTGTTATCTTACCGGAATTTCCTTCATCATCTGCAAACTTATGAGCTACAACGGCAGGATAGATGCGATCAATAACATACTCTGAACTTTGATAACTTCGAAGTAAATTGTTCACTCTTTCGGTTTCAATCTTCATTGCTGCCAATTCTTGTTTCAGCTCAGCATTCATCTCAATATATCCGTTGATTGCAGTTTGCTTTTAAAGAACTGTTGCTTTCAGAAGATTTTTCATCTGAATATCCTCATCACAAGCTCCTTTGTACAAGTTCACTTTGCTGCTTCGGAGATCATATGACTCCTTTATGCTTCTCACATTGTGCAGTAAGTTCTCTTTGAGCTTTTCCAATTCAGCCAACTTTGTATGTTTCTCAGCACAATCTTTGCAAGGTTCTAAACACTTATCACAAGATTTTTCAACCTCTACAATCTTTTCCACTTCAAAAATTTTTCAACTTCGACGATTTTTTCAACTATTTTCTCCACCACCTTTTCAATCACAATTGATTCTTTCTCAACTTCCATCTTCACTTCATTCTCTTCAACCTCGACCTTCTGTGTCGGTTTTTCTTCAACTTTTGCCTTATCAGCTTCTATCTGAACTTTAGTCTGTTCTTCAGCAACCCTTCTTGCTTCCATTTCTCTCTTCAGTCTAGCAGCCCTTTTCTCTTTCAACATCTCGATTTTATCTGCAAAAAAACAAATTAAAACTATAAGAATCCAATTGTCTTCTAGCTTTATTAATATACTCTTCCTCATCATCAGTGTCTGCATCACTTCCTAATGACTTAAAAATCGGTTGTCTTCTAGGACGGTTCTTAGATTTGACTGATTCTTCTTTCGAGGATGAGTCTTCAAAGATTCAAGCAACAAATGCTTTAGAATTTGAAGGTCTGTTAGGATCATAATCATCCCAGTTGAAATCTTTAGGAATCTTTTCATCTTCTTGATGTATTAGACCATAACAAGCTCTCTTCTTTCCATCTTCAATCGGAATAGTATTTGAGTGTGAAGATTGTTGTTGATATGGTTGTTGGGAAACCTGATGATAAATTGCTTTTCGATGATAATCGTTGTTTCCAAAAGGATATTGTCTTCCTGTTGCTTCTCTGTTTGTACACTCTCGTTTAAAATGTCCTTTTTCTCGGCAACGAAAACAAGTAACCTTTGATTTGTCAAAACCTAGCTGAGATGTAGCAGCTTCATCTCTTTTGGTGATTTGTTTGAATTTTTCTGCTCTTCTCAAAACACTAGCTAAACACCACTTGATGTCCATCAACTCACGTTTCTTAGAATCAATCTGGTCATAATCCTCTTTAGTGAGCATCTGATTGCCGATTCGTCCAGCAACTAAGCTTTCATACGACTCTAACATAGTGACAAGAGATGCCATGTGTTGCTTTGCAATATCTGGAGAGAAATTTTGACCATTTTGAATATTCAATGTAACATTACATTGCAATACTTGACCGGTACCATTTGTTGAACTTTGTTGTTGAGAACTTGATGTTGAGAAATTTGGTTCAAAACTTGTATACGACGAAGAATATCCACTGCTCTGATTTGTATTGTTTGTATTTGTTCCGGAAGTACCATCAGCACTGAACGCAGTCTGAATCTTCGGACTCGGAGTAGTCTCAACTTTGCTTCCTCGATAGTATAGACTAACAACTTGTTGAGCACTCGGACTTCTCATTGTAGCAGTTTTTCGCATTGCTAGCTCATGTTCTTCCAACTTTTGGATAAACTTACACAAATTCATATCTTTAAATTGTCGGTTATGCTTTAAAATCAACAGATATGTTCCCCATTCATTCTGTGGAAGCGCATCGGCTAGCTTATCAACCCATTCTTCATCTTCCTTCTTGATGTCCAATCTTTTCATTTCCATGACAAGATGACAATATCTCTCAATAATCGTTCTTGTTGTTTCACCTTCAAAAGCTGTGAACATATCAAATGATTTTTTAATAATGCACGTTTATTTTTTATCATATCAGCACTTCCCTTAAACCTTTTAATCAACGCTAACCAAATTGATCTAGCAGTTCCCTCATGTTGAAGCAAAACGAAAATATCTTCTTTTACCGCTTGTTGGAGAATGCTAATCATCATTTTTCACTGGTGTATCTTAATTTTTCTTCTGGTGTAAATTGACTTAATGGTTTTTCATTTTCAAGATCATCTTTCGGTTTAGTGTAATCTTTCTCTAACGAAACCCATGCATCAAACTTATTTGCTTGCACCCAGTTTTCAAAACGATCTTGCCATCCCTTAAAGTCCTCAATGTACATAAGCTTTGGAGGCTTTTGGAAAGTTCCCGTTTCATTTTCAATACCAACAGTTTCGGCAACTGTAACTGGAGCAGCTGGAGCAGTAGCAAAGGCGTTGTAAAACTTGTTTTCCATATTTCGGTAAAAAAATTTCCAAAATCACAATGTTCAAGTAGGCTGGAGTTTCAAACGAACTGGTACTTCACACGAGTTGAGTTTCGTGCGATCTGATGAACTTCAAACGAACTGATCACAATTCACCTCGTGCGAACTGAAGCTACAAACTCAAATGATTTGACCTGGTGCGATCTGGGTCAAACCGTGCGATGTGGTACAATTTTCAAGCGAACTGAATACTTCCAAACGATCTGAATCTGTTCAAACGACCTGCACTACTTTCAGACAACCCGTACGAACTGAACTGGTGCGAAATAACTCAACCGTACGACCTGGGAGTATTTTCAAACGACCTGATGACTTTCACACGACCTGGAATATCAGTTCATGCGACTTGAGGAATTTTCACACGATCTGAAAGTATCTCGAACGATCTGACCAGTTTTCACACGATTTGGTCAATTTTATCAAGATTTAGGTTGATTTTAGGTCTGATTTGTTCAAGGATTGATTAAAACTCAGTTTTACGTGTTATATCACAAAATCAGGTCATTTTAACTGTGAAAACGTTCTGATTTTGATGAAATGTGTAGAAGAATGAGTAGAAATGAGAAGAATTCAGTTTTTATCAATGAAAACAAGCTGAAATGGTAAGAACTCTTCCTCCTGAGCTCTGATACCACTTGTAGGATCGAAGAATCGACCTAATGAGTCGATCAGAAGAGTTCTAATCCAAACCAGAGGCGGAATTCAATGATTCGGACATGATTGCAGCTTGTTTAACACTAAGAATCACTTTAACTGTCGTTTGTATTGATTTGAAAGCTTTTACAGATCGTACGACACTTCGGCAGCACCTCGTCTCCGGAATCAGAATGTTACAAATGAAGAACTGAACACTCCTATTTATAGTAATTGCCAGTCCGCACGAACTTAGACTTTCCAGGTCGTGCGACCTGGTCAGTTCGTACGAACTGGATTTTCCAGTTCGTGCGACCTGGACAATAAACCATATACTTCTATTTTCTAGGCTACCGAGCTCCAGTCTATCCTATCTAGTTACATGACTCGACACAAGACGACGTCAACAGACATATGCACCAACAAATTTAATTAAAATTTAAACTAATCTTTAACAACCATGGATGCAAATTTGAAAAATCTAAAACATAAATATTGTAATTATTCTAAAAATACCTGAAAGCAACCATGAATGAAAAATTTGAATATAGATAAAATATATAGAAACATTGAGTCAAAAGATAAACTGAAGAAAACCGATACTTAAAAACCTACAAACAAATATAGGATTTGCAACACAAAGAAAAATTAAACTAATAGAACATAACAAACTTTAACAACTTTGAACAAACCTATTTTTCGATTGAAGAATAGACGTAAGATTGTGACATCCGATTTAGGGTTTCAACATAAACAATAAAAACAAAGACATTAGTATCTTCGATTAAAGAAGAACACATAAAATCAAACATAAACAACAAAACTATGATTATGATTGCACAAGGAAGAAGATGATGAACGATTCGATAATACTGATTTAAATAACAAAAGAAAACAAAAATCAAACATCAATAACTTCAAATCTATATAACATATAAACAACACGAATCTATAACTGTCACACCCCAACCGATGACGGAAACATCGGGGCGCGGCACTGAGCGAAACAGATTGTCCAGGAGAAATCCATAACAACTAATTTACCAGATATTAATAACAACTAATTTACCAGATATTTAAATATTATGTCCCATACCATACCATAACATACCAAAGTAAATAATTATTACAGACCAAATATCTCAAAGACAATTAACATGTTCCGACAACTCAGATTTAAATTGTTTGTTTCTAGACTCTCATTCCTACTTGATTCTACAAAAGCAGGTAAGGCACATCATCCTAGGCACCTGTCACATACGTTAAAATAAAGTCAATACACATAGTGTAAAGGTGAGCACACAAGTTTAATAATAATAGAGTTCTAAAGCGTTTATGCATAACCAGCATGTAACATGTATAATGTGAAGCTAGTAGGTTATCGACAATGAAATATGCACAGACAAGACTGCGAGTTGTAGAATGCGCAACACATATCACCACTGTGACACGTGAAGAGGTAACCTTAACAACCCCTGTCCACGACAGGTGCTGAGTCCAAACTATCCTACTATCGTTGCTAAGGCGTCAGGAAACAATCACTGTGTTAACATAACATACAAGCATTCATCGAGTAACACGTAACATGCAATAACGGTCAGCGTATAAATAGTGTTTGCGTTGTGTACTCGATGTGATTTAGAATAAGTAACGTATGTAACACCCAAAAGTGCGTAAAGCAAAAAGGGATCGAGTATACTCACAGCGATGGAAGTTAATGGATTGAAGGGTGCGCTAGAGTGATTAGCCTGAACAGTTAATGATAGCATAAGCGAAGAACGAAGCGATAAGTGGTGCGAAGTGAACAAGTATCGGATGGCAATCCGGTCGGATGGTCATTCGATCGGATGTCTATCCGTTCGGATGGTCATCCGATCGGATGGCCATTCGGTCGGATTGACATTCGTTTGGAAAGGATGTGTTTGTGTATGATGGCTTTGAAGTTTTCATTGTAGCATTTTGAAAACATAGAAGTATCTCTACCTTTCAGGTCGTTCGATCGAACGGTCGTTCAATCGGATAGCGATTCGATTGGCAGGACACTTAGTGAGAACAAGTTCACAGCAGGATGGTCACTCGATCGGATAGCAATCCGATCGGATGGCAATCCGTTAGAACTGATTGTCACACCCCTAAAATACCACCTAGGGAGTATCCCTGCTAGACATGTGACGTACCAACAACGAGCCACTAATTACATTGAACCCATACAAGTTTATAAATGAAATCCTCAATGATTAATGAAAAATACCATCAACGAGTTTAAATAAGAATCAACACGTTCAGCGGAAGCATATAGTAAACCAAAGTTAAACTGTTCAAAACCAATGTTAATATCAATAATCAATCACGTGATTCCCTCCTGTCGACCCATGACCACTCCAGCTACTCTAGACAGCAAGTTCCAAATCCAAGACATCTAACGACCTGCGAGCATGTAACAAGTGTATCAGACAAAGCTGGCGAGTTCACAGTTTTAGAAAACGTTTGTTACCAGTTGTATGTAAAATAGTTCACTGACAAATGCAAGTAATATTGTTAATATCTCAATTCCGAACAAGACGGCTCCTGATGTACATGACTGCCCTTTCCCACGTACTCCTATCCAGTACTGGGCCCGACTGGGTCATTAGTTCACATCCGTCCTCTCTAGGAGCGGTGTGAGGGTGCCAAACCTAAGTAGCGCTACCAACTAATACCCGTTACCCTCCAGGTAACAATATAAGGGACTTACAAGAATGATAGGTGAGAATATTAACCAATATACCCGTTTTTACCCAAAAGGCTTATCCCTCCACGGGATACCCACTGACTGTCCCCAACCACTGGGACGCATGCTCGAATGTAGTGAACTCACCTTTGTTTTGCTCGGTAAGATTATTTATTCGGTTAACAGTTTGATCAATCCCGCCCTAAAAGGGTTATCGACATAATCAGTTTCAGCTAATGTGCATGTTTAAGATTTACATCAAAATACTTACGTATACACATATATATAACACACGAACACACAAGTGCAAAACCGAATCACAACAGTTCTATTCATCCACATGAAGCACCAATCAGTTGTCTAACATGTAACCATTCAGTATGCCCTTTTCATAACAAGTTCAAGATTGCGGCCCACTATCCAAATTACTAAATCATGCGGTCCAATAAAACATGTAAGGTCCACTAATAAATAACCTCTAAGATTTATAATGCAAACATACAATTCACTGTCATGTTTCATGCAATTAGTAAGTTGTTTGATCATGGGTGATGATCATTATCACATTGGCCGGATTACTTATACGACTGAAACTTTCTCTAATATTCATTCCCTATTTCCATAACCAATTAATTACTACAAGAATACGAGCCTTATAAGGGTTCCCCATCAATGACTAGAACAAGACACCCTAAATTATGAGCAATCAATGACTGTTACACGTAATCCGATCAGGTAGCATTATGACCTTTTGACCTCAACAATGAATTGTAATTTTCCATATGATATCACATGCAAACTGACAACTATCCTTTGATTTTTGTTAAAATCTAATATTCTCAATTAAGATGGCCGACAAGAGGATTTAAAATTCAATTTTATGTAAACAATGTCAGTAGACTTGAATATGATTGGACCTTCAAAATAGCATCAATGTTAAGACAAACCACAATACCTCATATATATTCCAGGACAATCAAATCAGTTACATATCTACCACCACCTATCATATTTCCTAGCTAGTACTCTATGGCATTTATTGTCACCATCCAACAGTTTCATCATATATTAATTTATACCAACAATTCCTTTTCTAACCAGATCATGATTTGTATACATATTCTAAATCCTCACAAGTAATCATAATCATATAATTCATTCACATACAGTACTACCTAGTTCATGAACAATTGTTTTCCAACTTATAAATCACACGATAACATTCATTATAATTAATATACTTGTAATACATGATTCTAACATAGTCCTAGTTTATACAAAACTCATGATCAATTTGCATATACACGAGGACAATGAATCAAGAAGTAAAACCAACATGTTATTCGCATAGCATAGCATAATCATCACCATAAAACATTCATATACACTTCAGTAAATCGAAATCACACAAGCAAACAATCAACATAGCATGGAATTTACTAACCAACGGTTGGTTCGAACAATATGATATCCTCGATGATGGGGGGGTCTGCTACAGCCGCTCGTAATCTTGAGAGATGGGTAGGGGTTCATTTTGTTAGCTTATCAAGTTATACGTAATCCTATATGTATTGCGGACCAGATATAAACATGGGCCGAAGCCAACATAAACCGGACTAAAAATGTGTGCCCATGTATAGTGGGCCAAACCCACTTGAATTGTGTTCTCAGGCTACGTGACTACATGTGTGTATAAATGCTAGAATTGCTAGCCGGCCCAAATACCATGCTCCACTTGGGCTCTACCAGGCCCAACATGATTTCGGTGTACATATGTGCTCAAGTTGGGCTTCGGGTGTATGTTAAACATACTTGTGATGTAGGCGGCCCAAACACATGGACTACCAATCCGTTATTATACCTAACAAGTTTATAATAGCACAGAGCTTGAAAGTTCGGGTTGTCACACTGATGGTCTTTGAAAATTATGAAATTGATTAAGTGTCGAAGTTCCAAATGTCAACTGATCGGATGGTCGTTCGATCGGATAGCAATCCGATTGGACGACAATCCGTTCGACGTTCAGATCTTTTGAAAACTAGAAAATTGTTGAGTGTGGAACCAAGTGCAATCTGATCGGATTGCAGTTCGATCGGACGGCAATCCGATCGGACAGCAATCCATCCTAACGAATCTGATCGTCTTGACTTGGTTATTTTGAAAGTTTTTCGGTTTGTTCGAGACGGTATGATAACATACTAATCAACGGAACCTCCTCAAGTCCCAAGTCGCCCTGATCGAACAGGAATCACCCTAACCCGATCAGTTTACTTGTTCGTGATGGTTGTCCATGTTCAATCCGAAATCGGTTGTCTCTTTGATAGAAACCAGATCTCAGACTGATGCTTCACTAAAAAATGAGTAGAAGATCTGAATGAGCTCCGATTCTATCGGTTTTGAGTGCATTGAGTGTAAAAGAGTTGAAAGAAAGTTGGAAAGGTATCTTTCAATCCTTTTACCTCCGAAAATGTTTAGATCTATGCAAAATCGTTGTGAAATCATGTGGAAATCCTTCAAATCTGAGTTGTTCTTGGTGGAATGAAGCCAAATCTTGAAATTCATAAGAACTCCATGATGACATCACCCTAGAACACCTCAAATCCGTTGATTTCACGGTTAAAAGTTAAGATTCAAAGGTAAAAATGATGAAGAGGTGCGTGTAGATTATAGAAGTACAAGATTTGAGTTGAAAACTTACAAGAATCGCGAGAAATCGAGAGAAAGAAGGCCTTGAGCGTGCTGGTCGAGTGAGAGAGAGCTGTCACATCACAAGTGATGTGACAGGGGGTATTTATAGGTTGCCAAAAAGGGAAAGTGGGGTGCAAGTGTCGGATAGCTCACCGATCGGATGACACTTCGATCGGATGGCAATCCGATCGGATGGCCATCCGATCGAATGGTCATTCGACCGAGTGGCTCCGACGGGTTGCGTTTTGAGGTTTCGTTTCACGTGTTGAGCGTTGCGATGCGTTTCGAGTGAGCGATGCGATAGTATTATCCATTAGTTACACAAATAACCTAATTGCTATATCTAACATACAATCATTATAAATAACTTGCGTTTAGCGTTTGCGATTAGATTGCGTTGCGATAGAATTGCGATTAAACACCTCAACATAAACATAACATGCACAAGTAACACTTAATAGCACACACACGTAAAACAATATCCAGAACACATAATTCGAGTTGCGAATGCGATAGCGATGCGATTAGCGATAAGTCGATTAGCGATAAACATCGATTAAATCTCGATTATTAATAAGTACTCCACATAATACAACTAAAGCGATTTAAAATAGAATATCGATTACAAGTCAAGAAGCACAATTTAGTAGTTAAGCAAGGAGTGACAGGTCGCAATTAGCAATCTTTTCTTCCTTTGACTTTGACTTTGACTTGTACTTTGACTTTCCAAAAAGCGGGTTGTTACATAACACACTTGTAATTGTAGTGCTTGAACCTAAGAAGATTGAATAATGATGATGTTAATATGATGAAAATCAATGTTTGATAAAGGCTACATAATAAAAAAACATTCAAATATAATATAATGGATCGACAAACTTACTTCAATTTCGTGAGATTGTTCGAGTAGATCAAGAAGAACAGGAAGAACTAAGTTAGGTTTGAGAGAGAGAGAGAGGCAGAGTTGTGTCGATGAAAAATTGAGATTATGATCTCAATAATTGAGATCTTGCAATTTATATTAGATTCGATTACAAAAGGTGGGTATCCAGATTCGATAAATCCGACCCAAATAACATTCATATCTCGCCTTTAAATAGCTTAATATAATTTCCCGCCCAAATCACATTGAGCTTATACCACAACATGCCAAGTGTTCCAAATCATTTTCATTTATTATATTATATAGATATAGATATAGATATAGAATATAGATATATAGATTTGTTATTTTCATGTGGTGCCCAAATTCAGTTTTTTTAGTTTACGAGAATGGGGCCTTGTTCTTTTATTTTTTCTACTCGACGACAATCATCATTTTCATCACTCATCCAGTTATCACTAATTCTACTATTCATCTCAATGGAAGTTATGCGATGATCCTTTTCTTAAATTTGATGAACACACTCGATTAAGGCATATGCTGCTTGTGAGAACAAAAACCTGCGATGATTCCTTCATCTTTGACATTAAATCATGAGAAATCATCTTGTATATAATTCATTTTCTCTCAGTCTGATTGTTAATTAGTAATATTGGCTAGAATCATCTTTTCCAATAAATCATGAGAAATCATCTAGTATATAATTTAATTTCTCTCAATCTCATGAGAAATCATCTTGTATATAAAACGAGTTAACGCTAACCCGCGTGTTATGGCGGAATGTTGATTATGAATGTCTTTAGTATCAGTATATATATAGTAGGTGCAAAGCCTTCTTTTCATTATGACACCAAGCATGAAACGCTTTAAAGATTGTCCAAGTATGATTTTAGAGTTCACATTGCAAAATTACATTTTTTTTATCATTGTCACACAAAAATATAAAATGATACAGTAAGAAATGTTGTTTTTCCTAGATATTGGTCATGGTAATGGAAATGTATCGGAGCGGTAAATTAAAACATGGACTATAATGAAACATGTTGAAACTCCATTATACTTATAATGTTTAAAATATTTTAAACCATTTAATCAAAATATGTTTTGATATGTTACTCATCTATTCATTTTGGCCTATGCAGTTTTCATATTGAACAGTCTCAGTGCATTTAGAGTGTATCACATTGTTAAAAACATGTTTATGCATCAACAATACACTATTTTTGTTAAAGTAAGAGATTTGGAAAATATTTGGTGTCCATTTTTTGGTATGAAAAATGATATGTGTAATCTGGATGGGCTTGTGATTTGGCGTTCCATGAGATTCACAAATCATGTATTTGGTTTATTGTTTGTATAAATTTTGTAAAAGAAATATATTTATAACATATATTTGTATATAGGATAAAAGAAAGAAAGAGGATTTATAATGCAAAACAACTCAAGTGTATTTGTTTTCCCCATTTGATTTTTCTGATTATGCATGCCATTTATATTAAAATGGCGTGAGTGGAATATGGTTTAAGTTTTAATTAAATTCATGAATCAACACATCCTTTCCCTTGTTTATTCCAACGGAGATTCCATTTTTGTTTTATATAACTGATGGGAAACGATGCATCACTTCTACGCATAATATTTGAACCGACATGATATGGTTTGAAGAGGCACCACATTAGTTTCACAACAATTTGAAGAGGCACCATCCAAATATGATTTCAACCGACGTGACTTTTGTTTAAAAGGATCATAACGGTCGGCTAGGAAATTGTGTATATATAACTATGGAAATGAAGGGTTGAGAGTTTTTTAAGGGATGCGATATACCTAAACATAGTTTGATGGGTTGTGACTTTTTTAAGGGTGTGATATATATAAAAGTCGTGACTTTTTGTAAGGAGTAATATATTTAAAATTAGTTTGAATTGTTGTGACTTTTTGAAGGGGTGTGATATTTGAAAACCCTTCATCCAAACCGTTGTGTCTTTATCCAAATCATTGTGTTTTACTTCTAAAATGAAAGGGTGTGAGTAAAATGAACTAAAGAGTGTGAATTTTAAACAAATGAGACATAACCCAAGTTGTTAATTGTATAAGAGTATAATTTATTTTCTCTCAATCTGATTGCTAATAGGTAAGATTGGATATCGTCACCCCCTAATGGCGTGATGGTCAGGGAGTTAGATTTAGGATTTAGAATTAGGTGAGGTCTCGGATTCGATCCATACAGGTGTGTAAATTTGGCCATTCAAAAAAAAGTAAGATTAGATTTTTGGATGTTTATGTAACTAAATTTTATTCAAACCAATGGTGTAGTGCATGTTGAAGGTGGTCAATACATATTAGCCTCAAGCAATCACGCTAATTGCTTCACCTGGATGTCGCAGAAAATAATGAGAGTGGGAATCGAACCTGAATCACAAGGAACACCAATTCTTTTCCCAACCACTCTACCACTATCTTATTGGCGAGTAATAAAGCTTCTACTTCTAACTAATTTTAAAATTAAGTTTTATAGCGTAGAGATATGCTATATAGCTAAGTTTTATAACTAATTTTAAAAGGCTGGAGATATTTGGACACCCTCTGCGCCTATTTCCACACTTTTTGTGCCCTAGACGCCTCGTATAGGCCTATACGAGGCGTCTAAGCACTGAATTCAAGGGGGACTCAGAGGGTGTCAGGCACAATGTTTAAGGAACCCTATACGAAGGGTACAGACCTATACGAGGCGTCTAGTCTTGGGTTTTTTTTTTGCTGAAATGAGGGGTGTTTTAGTGGGTTTTGGTATGGTTTTTTTGATAGTTTTTGAAGATGTGTTTTGTGGTTGAAAATTTTTTTGGTTTTAAAAAATGTTTTGTTTTTTAAAAATCAACTATTTTAAAAATCGGCTCTTTAAATATATTATATCGATTAAATATTATAATATTTTTAACATTTTACTTTTTTAAATATTATTCTTCCGATTAAAATTTTATTTCGTTCAAATATTGTTTCCGTATTATATTCAGGGGATATATTGTTTCCGTATTATATTCAAAACATATTTTGTTTCCGTATTATCTCAATTTAAGACAACAATCATTAGGTAACCGAATAACTGAAAACAAACATAAATATGACATATATAAGAGAACTTTGTACATCCATAACAAAAATATATAAGATAAGTTTGTACATCCACAATAAAAATAAAAACAACAACAGGTCTATGCATCCAAATCTGAATCCGAATCTGGATGTGGCTGCTGCGGCTGCTGCTGCTGATGTGGTGCTCGAGCCGGTGGAAGCGGTATCGGGGGCCATCCCTCTCTCTCTCTTCTATCCTGCTCGCACCGTACCAGCCAACCTACCAAATCGTTGAGCCTGTCAAGCTCGGCTCGTACATCCGGATGTAGCGCAGCTCCTGGGGCATGACCTGGAATAGCGTGACGTGGAAACTGAGGCGCCCCGGCAGGTGGCGGTGGCTGTGGCACCGCTGCACCGTCTACATCCTCCGGAGGCTCCTCCACAGGCACTACATCAGCAGGATCTGCAGGAGGATAAACGGGCTCGAACGGCATGCGCGATAATAAACAATTTATTGGTAGGCGTCATACCAACAATCTGGATAAAGGGCATATTGTATATGTTTGTCTTGTACGTCGCATCGATCAGCATGACGTGGGGGAATGCACGCCACATGCTTCTCAAGTCCCGATGAAGAAAGAAGATCTCTGTTACGATCTCTGTTTCGGGTTCCTCCCGTGTCTCGTAAATAAAGTCGTTGTTTATCAGTATGTTTTCTAGTGACTGCATGGGAGTCAATCCTTGTCTTTGTTCGGCTCTAATCTTCGCCACAACGTTTTGAACGTCTTTCTGAACATGAAACCTGTCGGGGTCCTGCTTCCTTATCATTTGAAATATTCTGCAGGAGGATAAACGGGCTCGAACGGCATGCGCGATAATAAACGATTTGTTGGTAGGCGTCATACCAACAATCTGGATAAAGGGCATATTGTATATGTTTGTCTTGTACGTCGCATCGATCAGCATGACGTGGGGGAATGCACGCCACATGCATCTCGAGTCCCGATGAAGAAAGAAGATCTCTGTTACGATCTCTGTTCCGGGTTCCTCCCGTGTCTCGTAAATAAAGTCGTTGTTTATCAGTATGTTTTCTAGTGACTGCATGGGAGTCAATCCTTGTCTTTGTTCGGCTCTAATCTTCGCCACAACGTTTTGAACGTCTTTCTGAACATGAAACCTGTCGGGGTCCTGCTTCCTTATCGTTTGAAATATTTTGCGCGACTCCATGTTTTGAGCTATCAGCTGCTCGATCAGTTTCATTTCGCTTGGAGTAAACCTTCGCACAAACGCGTTGGCCGACAGGTCCTCACAAAGTTCGTGGTTATGTTCAATTTTTCCGTCTTTAATCTCCCAGGTTTCATACGGGTGGTTTCGCACAGCTAGCAGGTAAAACGGGCAACCGATTTTTTTGCTTCCGGCTTTTCTAAGTGTTGCTGTAGTCTGGTGCTCACCACCACGATCACATTCAAGCCATACCCTCCCGGTTCTTCCCCCGGTTTTCTTTGATCAACGGGTGACAATAACGAAACCATCCGCGTTTGCTATTTCTTGTATCTGATTCTTTAGTTCATCTAAAGAGTTGAAAACCTGTAACATCGACAATAATAAGAAATAATTTTAATAAATAAATAAATAATAAATAATAATAATAATATTAATAATAATAATAAATAATAATAATAATAATAATTAAATAATAAATAATAATAATAATATTAATATTAATAATAATAACAATAATAATACTAATAATATTAATAATAATAATAATAATAATAATAATAATAATAATAAATAATAAATAATAAATAATAAATAATAAATAATAAATAATAAAAAAAATTAAATAATAATAAAAAAATAGTAATTAATACCTGCGTTTTTAAATACGGACTGTCCTGGATGGGAGGTGTCTCACCACCATATCTACCATATCCACCATATCCTCCGTATCCACTGTATCCACCGTCTCCTCCGTATCCACCGTCTCCTCCGTATCCACCGTATCCACCGTCTCCTCCGTATCCACCGTTTCCTCCGTATCCACCGTCTCCTCCGTAAGAATATTCACACCCGTATCTATAATCCGGATACCCTTGTTGCGTCGGATAACTTGGTTGACCAGCATGGTTTGAGTCATCTATAGGGGTTGTTTCATCAACAGGGGGATGCTTGTTCAAATCTAGAAACGGTATATTTTGTTCTCCTTGTATACTAGACACAACCTCCTCTTGCTCATTAGAATCGGGAACGCAAGACTCCTCCAAAATAAAGAACCGTATCATCATTAGTAAATAATAAACTAAAACAACAACTAATTAAAACATTTAAGCTAATAACTGTTACCGGATCGCTTTCGGGCACCCAGTTGTCGCTAGAATACTGCCCGAAGACATAGTTGCCGTCCCAGTATGATGACATTTCAACACTTCGGGATGATAAGAACACAAATGCAAAGCAGAATGAAAGAAGAAGAAGAAGAAGAAGAAGAAGCAGAATGAAATGTTGAATGCTCGGGGGTGGACAAAGAATACACTGTATGTTGCACTTTATGTGAGAAATAGACGCCTCGTATAGCTCTAGACTCCCCGTATAGCTTTAAGTCACATGTCAGTCATGTAGTCAAATCAGTCTCTAAGACGCCTCGTATAGGCCTATACGAGGCGTCTTATGCCCCTCGTATCCCTTCCTCGTACAGGCCTAGACTCCCCGTCTGAGGTGACTGATGTGACTGATGTAACTGGTGCAGAAGCTGGTCGGAAAAGTAAACCTATACGCCTCATATAGCTCTATACGAGGCGTCTTGGAGTGTGTGGAAATAGGCAATGAGGTGTGTAAATATGTAGACCCTTTTAAAAAGTCTGTTGTGTCTATAAAGCCTAGGGGTGCTTCCCTCGTGGGAGTAGTAGGGAGTAATTATTTTTTTTATTTCTAAAAGCTATGTATTAATAATTAAAACATATTTTAAACAAACTAAAATTACATTAAATTAAACTAAATAAAATTATGAGTTAAATGCTTGGTTGGTCCCCGTGGTTTTCAAAAATTGCAGACTTGGTCCCAGCGGTTTACTAATTACACGCGTGGTCCCAAAACTTGTCAAAAATGCACTCGGTTGATCCCCAGCCCTAACATCAGTTAAATTTCTCAGTTAAGTCCATGTTAAATGACCAAAATACCTTGCTTATTAACTCTCTTTATAATTTTTGTTTAGTTTTACTTTTGACTTGGTTAAACCCATCATCATCTTCATCAGTAGGACCAAGTCATTTTCATCACCATCATCTTCATCACCATCATCATCTTCATCACAAACCCACACCCCATCTCTGTCTCTCGTTCTTTTCTGGCGACGGACATCAGAAGCGAAGAGAGAGGAGAGAGACGACAAGAGAGAGAAGAGATCGGAGAAGATGGTGGAACGGCGGTAGCGCCGTCGCTCACGGCGGCGGCGGTGGTGACTCCATTATCAACCAACCACCACTTCCGATTATCCCCACCATTGACCTTCACCTTCGAGTGACACCCACCATATCTGATTAACATAGACGCCGACTGTCGGCCGACCATCGATTGGCCTACGATTAACCTTCGTTGACCTCTGATCAACTATCATTCAGCGCTGATTAAAGAACAAAGTTGCATAATTTCTCTGATTTCAGTTCAGGTGAATCCAGGTATGAAAGATCATTATTTTTTTCTATGGTTATGAAAAACCTTTATGATGTGTTCATGAATTTTTGAAATTAATTAGTGGGATTGTTATGTGGGTGTTGAATTTGTTTATTGAAAAAGATGTGTCAAGTAAAGAAGCTGCAGTGAGCATGTCGAGTTAGGCTGAATTTAGATTCGAGTTATGATAAATGTAGGGTTGAAATTGAGTGTCGCCGGAAAAGAACGAGAGACAGAGATGGGGCGTGGGTTTGTGATGAAGATGATGATGGTGAAGATGATGATGATGGTGATGAAGATGATGGTGATGAAGATGACTTGGTCCTACTAATGAAGATGATGATGGAAGTAAAACTAAACAAAAAATATAAAGAGGGTTAATAAGCAAGGGTATTTTGGTCATTTAACATGGACTTAACTGAGAAATTTAACTGATGTTAGGGCTGGGGACCAACCGAGTGCATTTTTGACAAGTTTTGGGACCACGCATGTAATTAGTAAACCACTGGAACCAAGTCTGCAATTTTTGAAAACCACAGGGACCAACCAAGCATTTAACTATAAAATTATACTAAATTAGAGAAACACAATACATTAATTTAAAACTAGAAAAATAAAAACATAAACCGTAAAACTAAAAATTAGAAATGAATGGCTTTTTTTTTTGTGATCTAGCGTTTTGGGGCTAGAGTGAATGGCAACATCTCCGGTGGAACATTGTCGTGTGGCTTAGCAAACGTCTCCATATCCCGATCATACATAAGTTGTCTCACCGCCTCACGTTTCTCCACAATTAACGCTATAGTGTCTTCCTCTCGTTTCTTTTTTATTTCCACAAATTTCAACGCTTTTACTTGTTTTGCTTCTTTCATGTGGGTGTATTGTTAGAGCTTCTCTGACAACTCATTTGAGATTTCGGAAGTTGTTGTGGCTCTCTTATCTTTCCTTTGTGGTCTTCTTGGTGACGGATCTTTGTTTATGTCGGGTATAGAACTATCGAACTCAGTTGTGACAACTGTGCTCTGTAATCGATGTACAATGCAAAACAATGTTAATTATTAATAAAACAATGTGTTTTGTTGCTATTATGTGTGTATTTGTGTTTGATGATTTTACGATTCGATTCGATCCCGATTTCAAGCTTTAAATCGTTTTCTGGAAAGTTATACGCAAACTGGTGCATAAACGCAGTCATTTTAATGCGAAAAACACTCTGGAATAGTGACATAGGCTTAACATACCTAAAATAACCTTTACATAACTTAGAAATAAGTTTTGAATGGTTTGGTGTGTCGAAAACAAGTTTGTTCGATCGCAGGGACTATTTGTGTCAAACTGCGAAACTATACCGATTTGTATAGTAACGAACACTCCGGAACTTGATCATAAGTTAAACATACCCTAAATATCCTTTACATAGCTTAGAAATAGGCTTTGAGGGGTTCGGTATGCTAAAATAAACTTATTTGATCAATAGGGACTAAAAGCGTCAAAAAGTGCACAAGTTTGCATTTTCGCGCATATCTTACGTTCTGAATATATCCGGACATCCAAAAATTTATGTAATCATTAAAATATTATATTTTAGTGATTGGCATTATAAAATACCGTTCGTCGCTCAATTTGGATCGTTTTCGCGTCCGTTTGAGTTTCGTCGTAATTAACCGAACAACGCAATCGTACGACCAAACGAACCGACATCCGAGATATTTTTGAGCATTTTTTGAGTTCTCAATACTTTAACTTCATTTTAGAGCCTTGAAATGATGTTAACGGGGCTTAAACATGCCAAAAATGAGCCGAAATGCATGTTTTACAAGTTCAGGGACCTGTTTTGACAATATGCCAAAGATGGCCCAGGCGGGGCGCGTAAGCCCAATCCATATCTTACGCGGGGCGCGTGGGCATGCCAAACAGAAACATTGAATCTGGTCATTTAGCTCGATTTTGATGGTTTTGATCAATGGTTTTCAATGCTATGGGCTGGTTTGTGTGGAGAACAAGTCCCCCAATCATTCTCTAACATTTGTATGGCCAAGATCATTCCCTCTTCTCCAAGAAATGATCCTAACGGTTTGCGAAAAACTATATAAGGCCATGTCCCTCATTCATTTTCCTCACATTTGATCTGAGATTTTCTCTAAGTGGTTGTGATTATTCACTACCTACCTGAGTAAAACTTGGAATCAAATCTATTTGGACCCTTTGTAAGTCCTCTTTCATTCTTTTATTGCTTTCTTAGCTTAAAAGTCAAACAGTGTTTGACTTTCAGCTTTGACCACGAGTTGGTCAACGAGAAGTTCGTTTGAACTTCGCAACGTGAGCGTAATCACGATGGTTATAGTCCCTAGTGACTATACCTATTGATTACCACGTTGACTAGGCGTAGTGACGAGTCGTAGTTTCGGTCAAAATACGCATTTAAGCGTATTTTGCAACCAAACTACTCTTGGTATCAAAACACTTTGTTTTGATATCAAAACCTGTTTTCTAACTTAGTTAAGCATGTTCTAACATTGCTTAGATCGTCACTCTTAGTTTAGTGCTTGTTTAGAGTTGTAAGTCAAGCGGTCTAAACCACCGCTTAGACTTTCGAACTCGACCCGTTTGGTTGATCATTAGGATCCGACCAAGCCTGTTTAGTGACCATAGTTGTATAGGGAATAACCTTCCGAGGTTATACCTTATGGTCACCTAGTTTAAGTAGTTGTATGATAGGTAGATTATATGCCTTAGGTAAAAGACCAAAATGCCCTTTTCTTGTATAATTGGATTTAAGCATATGTAACCTAAACATTTGTCACTTAACTGATTATGCAACCTATTTAAACATGTTTAGGCATATAATACTTGTCATAGGACTAGTTAGACGTCTCGAACGCGTTTTACGCGAACGACGCGTTAAAGTAGCGTAAGCTACCTTAATGGGTCGTAACTAGGGCTGGCAATTGGGTACCTGTTAAGACACGATTAGACCTGTTTGACTGAAAAATGCACCCTTTGACTTTTTTAATTTTTAAAATAATTAAAATTAAAATGTTAG
This sequence comes from Helianthus tuberosus, assembly GCA_030545235.1. Classification (NCBI taxonomy): domain Eukaryota; kingdom Viridiplantae; phylum Streptophyta; class Magnoliopsida; order Asterales; family Asteraceae; genus Helianthus; species Helianthus tuberosus. Next base: position 152,604,636 of record CM060451.1, on the reverse strand, counting down.
GATCTATCATTTATTTATCTTTGTACATAAAACATAAAACTGTTTTATAAACATGAGATAGAAAGTAGTTAAACGAGTCCTAATCATGTTTGAAACTTATGTTGTGCGCGCCGTCAGAAACCTGTTAAACCTGTAAAACACGATTTGCCAGCCTTAGTCGTAACGGGTCGAAAGCACTTAGGTTATGTTCCGATTTAGAATGTAGGCTTTGTTAAACCATATCACATAAGTTCCTACACTCATTTGGTTTACAAGACCTCATTCTGTCTGATCTTCCGATTTAGGGTCGATTTATTTACTAGTGATCCGATTACTAGGTACTACTTGAATTTCCTTGGTTTGTCTGAGCTTCGCTAAGTTCTTTTGATCAAGGATACCCTTTCATTCAATGTGAGTACATAGTTCCCCTATTTTACTGTTTTCAATTGTTTTGGGGTGATTCATATGTATTAAAACGATTTCGATATTTAAACGATGGTTTCAAAAACGATAAAGATGGTTTATATTAAACTAATAACGATTTCGATAATATGAACGAACTTGTTGGTTGTAGTTACATAACGAATGACATTCATTAATTTTGGCCAAACCGACCAGTATTAGGTTATGGTACCATAGGATCTGACAAATCCCGTTATCAGACTACACCCATGGTTATGTGTGGGGGTTATGTAGGTAACGACCGAATCTGATGATTGTTAACTTACCCTTTGGTGGTTTGTTAATGCGATAGGCGAGGTAGTCGAGTCACGAAGGTTTGAATGTTATTAGCGAGACGACCATAAGTATTTTCACAATTAAAACGAAAACGATTTTGGGACGAATTAAACGATTTGGAACGACTTAAACGAGATAAAACGATTTGAACGAACGATTGGTTTGGGTTGTGATTAGGTAATGGGATGGATGTAACATGATAAAAGCATGGTAGATACGCCGCTGGTACATCTTATATATAAGTGCTTTTATCATATTACATTTCATGTCATTATTTAGTTCACTTGGGAAACGATTTGAAACGATGTCACACAACGAGGTTTTCAAAATGATATAAACCATACGAGTTTTGTTAACAAGTTTTAACGAGATGTTTTACGAATTGGTTTACTAAAACAAATGTTGTGGGGTTAAGAATCATGGCTACGAGATTTTATATACTATAACCATCTTGATTTGAGTTGGTTAAATTATGTTGCAATACACTTTTCAAAACAAGGTTTGTACTTTTGCCTCTTGGAGTCTAATGAGGTACTGCAACATACAAACGAGCCATGAATCCGATACTCTCAGAAAACCTATGTGCTCACCAGCATTTCTTTGCTGACTTTGTTTTTACATATGTTTCAGGTGATGTTGCATGATGTTGACTGCTAGGAAGCATGTTCACTTAGGATCTGGACAAGGCCTTAGTGACATAAAAACGATAGTAGACGATGTTTAATTTGTTTGTTTGGTTTTAAGACAATGTAAATTACTTAATGAATCAATAAAACGAAACTTTTAATTACCATGGTTGTTGAAACGATGATTCTGTTACAACACTCCCCGACGTTTCCACCACGGTTTGTTGTTTTAACGTGGTCGGGGTGTGACATCGGTTCTAGGTGTACCCGTGTTGTAGTAACCTGAATCCCATGACTTTCTTTTCTGGCTCGAACTACAACTTTCTTCACCCAACAATGGTACTGGGACCCTGTTCTCATGTTTTCTAACCACCACTCACGCCTCAACATGATGAAAACCACTCAGATAATTTGATTGGTAATTTTTAAAGCCGTTTTCATGACTTCAACATCGTCACACCCGCTACCACGTACACGATCCTACATATTATAACAAATATAAACTTAAAGATATAAACAAAAATAATGTTATAGAATAGATAAAGTTAAAGATATAAACAAATATATTAAGTTAAAAAATAAAAATTATACCGCTTGTTGCCAAAGACAGTTAAAGTAGTTCAACTTAGTCAACATAGGTCCCCATTTTGAAGTACCTGATGAACGGTTTGGGTACTTCCGCCAACCGTCGCGTTGTAATGCTTGAACATTTTTCTTCAAAAACGGTCTGATTTTTGTTGATTGCCTTTTCTCTTGTATAAATAACAATGAACATATGCCTTGGCTAAGGGCTCTCTTGTTTTTTAGTCCAATTTTGGCTCTCCATCTTTCCTCCCTTGCCTTTCGGTTCACTTGCTTCACCAGCATCTTCGTCTTCATCTTCATTTTCATATTCTTCTTTGCCAAGATCTTCATCTTCATCCAAATTTTGCGTTTCGGGGACAACATCTTCGTCTTCATTGCCATCGTAAATCGGAAGCGAGCGTTCGACATTCTCTCTTGGTGATTGAGTAGGTGGGTTCCTATATGCAAACGGGTCAAATGCATTTTGCGCTTCCATTGAATATTCGTATCGGTCGGGTACCATTGTTGGACCGTATGGGTGTGAATATAATTGTGGTGGAAAATTAGGTTGGGGTTGGGTGTTGTAAAAAGTCGGTTGTGAAGCTTGGGAGTAAAAAAATTGAGGTTGAGAGTGTGTTGAATACCCGAGTGGGGTTGAAATGGTGCATTCGGACCGCTTGAACTGCCTCGAATTGTTTGCGAGATGTGTCCCCTCGGGTTCGAACCCGATCCTCGACCAGCCGAACCTTTTTTCTTGGCATCACCCATGTTTTGTTTATCTATGGTGTGTGTGGTTTGTAATTTGGTTGTGATTGTTTTTGAGTTGTCAGAAAATGAAATGTGAAAGTGGTATTTAAATAAAGAAAACAAATTAATTTTTTTATTATAAATAACAGCTATATAGCCGTTGGATTCACAACCGATGTCGGCTCAAAATAATTGTGTCATGAACCGCCTTTCATCGGGGCCATGAATTGGTGTCGAATCAAAATAATCTTTCATCAAACGCTCGTTTGCGGCTTCACGGTCTCGCAAAATATAAGTGCGCCTCAAAATGGGGCATGGAGGAGAACGGCGGGCACGTGCACTCGTAACCGCTTCTTCCTCCTCCTTCACGATTTCTTCGGATGAAAAAAATCTTCGTTAAAGATCGGTGAATGAATCTTTCGATGAAGACGATCCCATTATAGAAGTATTATTTTTGTTAGAATGTGGGATTAGAGGCTGTTTATGAGATTTGGTTGAGTGTCAAATGTTAAAGTTTTAAGTGGATACATGTAGAGATTTAGGAAAAAAAATATTGAATATGACCGTTGAACGGTAAGATTTTTTGAACAAATCAATTCCTCCAACGCTATAATCTTCACGGGGGCTGGATTTTGAAAACCCATAGCGCCGGCCGTAATGGTGTTGCGCGGCGCTATGGGGCTCCATGGCCCATTTGACCGCGACATTGACAAGAACACGGATTTTATGCTTAGCTACCATCTTATGTTATATTCATACTGTATAATGAAAAAAACCTAGATAATGGATTGATTGAATAAAAAAAGCCTATTATATTTGTAGTTAAAATACAAATTAATTTAGTAAATATATTTTTCAAGTAACGACATGTTAATTTTGTACTAAAAATACAAATTAATTTAGTAAATATTTTTAAAGTAACATGTTAATAAATATTTTTTTTTACATCAATACCCTTTTGGGAAAATGGCTCTTTACCAGGATAATGCGGAAAAGGACTTTATGAATGATATCAAATTTATATATGGAATGTCCTTCATTTTCGCCTTATTGATACTTTTTTGGACGGCTAGAGCGACTGGTTTTGAAGACATCAGTCTACACACGAACCCCTTTCGATCCGTAACGGACCAAAAAGAGGCAACCGCTTGCTAGGAGTTATCCAACGGCCAGGAGTCGAACACGGGACCAACCCGGGCAAGAACCCCACAAAGTGGGTAAACCTTCCCACCTCCTATTGATACTTAATTGTTGTTTTCTGAGTTCTCAAGGATTCAATTCCATATTTCCATTTGCAAAAACCTCTCCTCATTTAAGTAGAGATATGTTGTCGCGACGAAGAAGTAGAATGATCATCAAAAGGAGGTGAAGGGCTTCCATAGACGATTATACCTTTTACGCAAGTTTAAAACCGCTTCATATTTACACAATTTTCTTTGAATAGATCTTAGTAATAGAACGGCGAAATCTCTCCTGACGAGGTATGACCCGGATTGACTAAACTGACCCGGTCATTACCTATTATTTTATTATAAATAATTACTTATAAACATTTATTCTAGAATGTTCTATTCTGCATGGATAAATCACGTCACTAAATCCCTATTCTTTTGGGAAGATCATGCAAATCCCTAACTTGTCGAAGTCCATCCTAAGTTAGAAAAACCCTAATGGTCAACTATAAATAGAGGTAAACATCAAATGTATGATCATCTTGCTCTCACTTATTCTCTCTTCTTCTATCCACTTATAACTTTCTCCCAAAACCGAGATTTATTCTCACGCCGGAGGGTGGTTACAAGAATAACCCCATTCCTGTAACGAGTTCTAACGGTGTTCTGTTTTGCAGCTAGCAGTTCGGATCGCCAAGAGTTGAAGTCCTAGTTGGATACTACCGTAAAGGTTAGTGTTTCTTCATTGGCGCCATCCGTGGGACCTTTTCAGTAACAATTAGACTGAACCCCATGGAAAGCGATCAGAATGTACCAGTAACACCAAGCCAAGCGATGGTAGATAACAATCCATCGCTAGAAACAGGCCCTATTACCACCATGCCGGCCTCACCGGCTGTAACCAGGTCGCTCGACTTGTTGTTCGAAGCAGAAGGACCCCCGTCGGGCTTTGTAACACCTGTGCCTCCACGGCCATCAAAAAAATACCGAACCAATGAAATATTATATTTCATCCTTGGGATTTGTAAAAATATGTGTATCATTTGCACATATCAATTTTTGTTCAATTCCAAACTCTAAATCGCTTTCTGGAAGGTTATACGCGCACCGATACGTAAATATAACCAGTTTAATGCAAAAAACACTCCGGAATAGTGACATAGGCTTAACATACCTTAAATAACCTTTACATAACTTAGAAATAAGTTTTGAAGGCTTTGGTATGGCAAAAACAAGTTAATTCGCTTACAGGGACCAAACTTGACAAACTACGAAAGTATGCCAATTTGAACTGTAACGAACATTCCGGAACATGGCCATAAGTTAAACACACCTTAAATATCCTTTACATAGCTTAGAAATAGGCTTTAAGGGGTTCGGTGTGCTAAAATAAACTTTTGGGTCGTTCAGGGACTAAAAGTGTCAAAAAGTGCACAAGTTTGCACTTTCGCGCATAACTCACGTCCTGAATACATCCGGACATCCAAAAATTTATGTAAGCACTATAACATTTTATTTTAGTGTTTGGCATGAGAAAAATCCATTCGTCACGCATTTTGGATCGTTTTTCGCGCTTGTGCGCATCCCGTCGTAATTAAGCGAACATCGCGTTCGTACGACCAAACGAACCAACATCCGACATATTTTTTAGCATGTTTCATGTCCACAATGTTTATGCATCATTTTAGGGCCTTAAATTTGGCTTTACGGGCCTTAGAAGTGTCGGAAATGGCCTTAAACACGTGCAGGGGCTGAAACTGTAATTTATGGAAACTTAATTCTGATCAGAGAAGGCCAGGCGGCCCGCCTGAGCTTTGTCTGATCCTGAAACGGGCCGCACCAGCCCTTCAGATCAGCAAAGGTCAAGTAACAGCTGATAACAGCCTTTTAAACACTCTCCAAAGGTCAAGTGCCACATGTTAATCTCCTATGGTGGCCAAAATTAGTTACCACAACATTTTGACAAGTGTACGGGCTAGATCATTCCCTCTTTTCCAAGAAACGATCCTAACGGTGGACCGAAAACTATAAATACCCAACCCATTTCACTTCTTTTCTCACTAGAATCTGATCAATTGTGCTCTAAGTTGAAACCTTTGTTTCATACCTGATCTATTTTGATCTAGATTAGCATTCGGGGACCCTTCGTAAGTGTTCCTTCGTTCTTTTATTGCTTTTCGAGTCCGAAAGTCAAACTTTGTTTGACTTTCAGCATTGACCAGTTTATGGTCGATGCGAAGTTCGTTTGAACTTCATAACGTGAGCGTGATCACGATGGTTGTAGTCCCTAGTGACTATACCTACTGATTACCACGTTATCTAGGCTCAGTGACGAGTCGTAGTTTCGGTCAGAATACGTATTCTTGCGTATTTTGTAACCAAACTACTTATGGGTATCAAAACCGTTTGTTTTGATACCAAACCTGTTTTCTAAACTTAGTTAAGCATGTTTTAGCATGCTTAGCTCGTCACTTTTAGTTTAGTGCTTATATAGGGTCGTAAGGTAAGCGATCTAAACAATCGCTTATACTTTCGAACCTGGCCCGTTTGGTCGATCGTTAGGATCCGACCAAACACTTTAGGTGACCATAGTTTATAGGGAATAACCTTACGAGGTTATACCTTATGGTCGCATTGTTTGAGTAGTTGTATGATAGGTAGTATATATGCCTTAGGTAAATTACCAAAATGCCCTTTTAACGCCAAAATGTATTTTAAGCATATGTAACATAACTTTTGGTATCTAAACTGATTTAGTAACAATATTAGACATGTTAAGGCATATTTTACTTGTCATAGGACTAGTTAGGCGTTCCGAACGCGTTTTACGCGAACGACGCGTTAAAGTAACATAAGCTACCTAAACGGGTCGTAATGGGTCGTAAGCACTTAGGTTGGGTCTCATTTAGTATGTAGGCTTTGTTAAACCATACTACATGAGTTCACATACTCATTTTGGTTTACGAGCCTCATTCTATCCGATCTTCCGATTTAGGTCCGGTTTATTAATGTAGTTACCTATATTAGGTGCCGTTTGATATTCCGTGATCTCTAGCATTGTTTGGTTGTTACTCAAGGACTACTAAGCAATCTCAAGTGAGTACATAGACCCCTCTTTTACCGTTTTCAAACTGTTTTGGGGTGAAACACATGTGCCTACTTGTTACCTTCATGCTTTCCATGTTTTCACATCATATACTTGCTATGTTCATTAGTACATTTATAGTACATGATTTACATTACATTTCATGCTATGTATGTCCATTGTGTGCATACTTAGTACATTGTTTTACATTACATTTCATGCTATGTATGTCCATTTAGTTCATACTTAGTACATCGTTTCACATCACATCACATGCTATGTATGTCCATTTAGTTCATACTTAGTACATCGTTTCACATCACATCACATGCTATGTATGTCCATTTAGTTCATACTTAGTACATCGTTTCACATCACATCACATACTATGTATGTCCATTTAGTTCATACTAAGTACATCGTTTCACATCACATCACATGCTATGTATGTTCATTTGTTGCATACTTAGTACAGTTGTTTTCATCACATGCTTACATTTTGATATGATATTTGGATTGTTTTGATGGATCAATATACATTCATTAACACCGATCACGCCGTTCGTTAGTAGGTAGTGGTACCATAGGAATTGACAACTCCCGTTCCGGACATCCTGGATAGGTGGGGATGAAAGGAATGACCGAATTCGATATACATAAGCACAAATAATCCTTTAATTTGTTTAAGGGTTTATCGCCACAGTCTCAAGGCTTGGATGTATGCATTCTCACAATACCGCATAGATATTTGTATCAGTATAGATGCATTTCCACAAAACATAGCTTTGATTTAAACCGTGTTTTACTTCAATACTTTGTTTTTGTGCATATGGTTTAGTTGATACATTTCACTAGCCATACATATCATTTTGATTACACATTACATGATTTACATTAGACACATAAACATTATTGACATTGGTTAAACATTACATGATTTACATCTGGCACATAAACACTATTGACATTGGTTACACATTACATGGTTTACATTTGACACATAAACATTTTTGACATTGGTTACACATTACATGATTTACATTTGACACATAAACATTTTGACATATTATTCAATACGTTTGGCAATTGGTTTAAACATAGACATCTTACATTGGTGGTTTGTTTGGGTAAGTGATTTGAGTAACGAGGCGTGTGTAATATGATACAAGCATGGTGGATACGCCGCTGGTACTTCCTATATATAAGTGATTGTATGGTATTACATATCTTAGCGTTATTTGAATCATTTCCATTTGGACATATAACATTTTATACAAATAACATACTTTTCACAATACATTGTTTTACAAACAACTTAAATTATACAAACTCATTTTTATATGGTTATTCATTTAACCATACCTTATTCTCTTATTTATACATATCATCTGATCTTATCGTTTTTCAAAAGATTTACAAGACAAATCAAATTACAAGGTTCATGACTAAACATTTTCTTAAACAATAAGTCATGAATCCTATTTTCATAAACCTATGTATCTCACAGGCATTTTTATGCTGACGTACCTATTTTCACATGTGTTTCAGGATATGATGCATAGGATTTATCAAGACACACTTAGGCGGACTTGTGCCTTAGCGACAATAAAAGATGCAAGACTAGTTATTTATGTTATGTTTCTTTGATTGTCAAGACATTGTAACTACTTTAATCAATAAAACAATATTTCAATTTCCATGTGTTATGAAACAATGATTCTGTTACAACACTCCCCGACGTTTTTCGCCACATTTTGTTGTTCTACGTGGTCGGGGTGTGACAGAAAAGTTGGTATCAGAGCTCATGGTTATAGGGAATTAGGTTATTAGTAATACTTTGACCTAGTCTATAACCTTTCTAGGACCCTAACACGAGTTTACTTGCGTTTAGTCATAAAACAATACTGTCACCTATCCTTAGGCGACAACCACAACAAGAACATAAAATTCAAAACCGCTTTGAAAACTAATCATCTGTTCTAGGATGATTGATTACTAGGTTTTGAACCCTCTATTGTAAGGTTTTGAACTCTCTATTATATGGTTTTGAACCCCTTTGAGTTTTCAAAACCTCGTCAAGGTTTTGGGTTTTAAATAATTTGAACACGTGCAAACTGGAAGGGTGAATGCCTGTATTCTGGGTTTTCTGTCTAGGCAAGCACTTCGTATACATCTCATCAGACGCGAGACCAGTTGTGCTTACCTGGGAATTCTTGGGATGAGTGTTCACTTATAGGCGAGCATATCTTCGCGATACATTATTTTTGACCCATTTACTTTGATTTGTCACCATCTCATTTATTTGCCTTAGGTAACAAACAAATGATCACAATTTTCATTCGTTACCATTCTGAATTGATTATCCAATAAACTTTCACTTGTTTCTTCCTATGTCTTTCATTTTCTTCTAGAATGTCTATTCCTCTCAGCACTGGTCAAATGTCCGAGCGAACAGCCAAATTTGCCCAGCAAATAGGCGAAGTGATTCAGAAGACTGTGGATTTAGGCATTGCCATGGCTCGTCTCAACAATGAAGCCTCTCGTCTCGACAATGAAGCCACTCAAGAGCCACCAAAGGAAGCAGAAGTCAAGCCAGCACCAAAATCAAGGAAGCGTAAGGCTTCAAGGAAACCCGCAGCGGTTACACCTAATCAAGCGGGACCTAGCCATGTGGCAAGGCCACCAGCTAGGAAGCCATACATAGGAACTGCCCCTTTGTGCAAACGATGCAACCGTCATCATTCAAACCTCATACCCTGCTCCAAATGTACCTACTGTGGACGGAGGGGACATTTGGTCAACACATGCCGCTTTGCTATCCAAAACAAAGCTGCTATAAACCTTGCTGCTACCCAACTCCAAGTCAACCCTACTCAAGCTCGCTTTCCGCCTGGAACGTGCTACAACTGTGGCGAGACAAGCCATTTCAGGAACAAATGCCCAAAGCTTGTTGATGCAAATCCAACCCTTGGATGAGCATTCGGCTGAACAAAGGATGATGCTGTCTTATGCCTTTGTTTCTTTTGTTTTCGTGTATTGTGAAACAATATGTCTCGTTCATAAATAAAAGTTGTTGTTCGCAATTCTGATATACAAGTATAATTACATGTGTTTATGGCATTTCCCTATAATACCTGTATTAAGGAACTATGTTCCTTACAAACTACTCTTGTGATTCTCTCTTTCAAATGATCGCTCATGATTACCTTGAAAATTTTAAGTACTCGTTTCACTCTAAGAAACAAAGTACAGAAAATAAAGTGACATTATGAGTAATCATGCTTCTGCACATCTGTACCTTTGAATCCTTGGTTAGATAACTAAGGGTATTTTCAAATCTCATACCCATTACGTTTTGATTTTTCAACATACACAGTACAAGTATTTCAAAAACAATCTTCATGATCTCAAAACATTTCATATAGTTTGAAAACAAATTTTTTTCAAATTCAATGTCTATGTTATTTCAAAAACATTGGTTATGTTTTCAAAAACAACTTTCATAATTTCAAAATGTTTCATATAGTCTGAAATCAATATTAACACAGTACATTTTCTTATCAAGTGCATGATTTCGAAAAGCATCATTCATGTCTTTCAAAAACCTTATACATAATTTCAAAATTCATCTCGCATGATTTTAAAACATTTTTATAAATATACTTACCTAGTACACCTACTTTATAATTTCAAATGTATTATATATAAGGTTTCAAAAACATTGAACACATTTTTTTTAGAACCTCATGCATAGTTTTCAAAAATATTTTCTTCATACATTGACTTAGCCTTCAAATTCCGCTTCATATGTCGCCTTGACATAGCTAGCATCTCAACTTCATAAGCATTTTACTTCATGTTTTGAATTAAGCACGTCCAATGCAAGGTTTCAAAACATCTTCAACTTCTAAAATCCATATGGGATCTTTTTATCTTCACATTTAGACCCTTATGGATGATTATCTTTCAAACCAGAGTCCTTGATTGGATTCCTTACGTACCTAAATTCGAACATTTCGGTTCCTTATAATCGAAATCGAATTTTTCTTTTAAAAATCTTTCTATCTTTATAGTTAGATTCTTGATAATGTTTAAAGTACCAAATGAAATCCACGAGATGGATTCCTAGTGTGCTTTAAATACATGCGCTCTGTAGCAAAACAAATTAACAAATTAAAGATCTAGATAAACAATCCTTGTGGTTATATGACTATGTGTTTATGCATCTTGTGTTTTCTTTTATACATTTTGTGTTTTTATACTCTGGGTATTAGTTATCCAAATCCTCGTAGAATCTTTCATATCTTTATATGAGGGATTCGTAATAGGATATTCAAAAAGGTACTACCTTAAATCCTGAATGGGCTTCTATGTAATAGTTAAGACCCTTGGATTATATAGTAATATTCCATGATTCATAAGAGACCCTTAAGTGGTCTAGTCAAAAAGATTGATTCACAATTTGGTTAAAGAATGGCATCTAGTGATATAGCTGAACAGACTCCTTGATAGTCTATTTAGATCATTTATTGATTTAATTAAAAGTACTCTATGGCGGTCTAGTCACACTCATCACAGGATTGTTCATTTGGTTTTACCCTACATATTATAAAATAGACTGTGTGAACTGTGCAAGGAATTGTCTAATTATGGAAGCGTACATAATTATGAGATTCAGTGCACGGTAACCACAGTAAGATTTATTATGTGTAAGAACCGATAGTGACAACAATAACGAAATGAGAACGATGTAATGGAAGTACGGTGGACGCACCAATGACGCTTCATATACTTGTATATAAGTATCCCTCTTACATTGCAAGCATGATGTTATTAAAGTTACTAGAAGTTCAGAACCCTAACCAATGTTGTTCGATCTTTTCAACTTCATGTTTTCAAACTCACACAAGTTTCCTCTAGATAAAATTTCGGGACGAAATTTCCTAAAGTAGGGGAGACTGTAACACCTGTGCCTCCACAGCCATCAAACAAATACCGAACCAATGAAATATTATATTTCATACTTGGGATTTGTAAAAATATGTGTATCATTTGCACATATCAATTTTTGTTCAATTCCAAACTCTAAATCGCTTTCTGGAAGGTTATACGCGCACCGATGCGTAAATATAACCAGTTTAATGCAACAAACACTCTGGAATAGTGACATAGGCTTAACATACCTTAAATAACCTTTACATAACTTAGAAATAAGTTTTGAAGGCTTTGGTATGGCAAAAACAAGTTAATTCGCTTACAGGGACCAAACTTGACAAACTACGAAAGTATGCCAATTTGAACTGTAACGAACATTCCGGAACATGGCCATAAGTTAAACACACCTTAAATATCATTTACATAGCTTAGAAATAGGCTTTAAGGGGTTCGGTGTGCTAAAATAAACTTTTGGGTCGTTCAGGGACTAAAAGTGTCAAAAAGTGCACAAGTTTGCACTTTCGCGCATAACTCACGTCCTGAATACATCCGGACATCCAAAAATTTATGTAAGCACTATAATATTTTATTTTAGTGTTTGGCATGAGAAAAATCCATTCATCACGCATTTTGGATCGTTTTTCGCGCTTGTGCGCATCCCGTCGTAATTAAGCGAACATCGCGTTCGTACGACCAAACGAACCAACATCCGACATATTTTTGAGCATGTTTCATGTCCACAATGTTTATGCATCATTTTAGGGCCTTAAAGTTGGCTTTACGGGCCTTAGAAGTGTCGGAAATGGCCTTAAACACGTGCAAGGGCTGAAACTGTAATTTATGGAAACTTAATTCTGATCAGAGAAGGCCAGGCGGCCCGCCTGAGCTTTGTCTGATCCTGAAGCGGGCCGCATCAGCCCTTCAGATCAGCAAAGGTCAAGTAACAGCTGATAACAGCCTTTTAAACACTCTCCAAAGGTCAAGTGCCACATGTTAATCTCCTATGGTGGCCAAAATTAGTTACCACAACATTTTGACAAGTGTACGGGCTAGATCATTCCCTCTTTTCCAAGAAACGATCCTAACGGTGGACCGAAAACTATAAATACCCAACCCATTTCACTTCTTTTCTCACTAGAATCTGATCAACTGTGCTCTAAGTTGAAACCTTTGTTTCATACCTGATCTATTTTGATCTAGATTAACATTCGGGGACCCTTCGTAAGTGTTCCTTCGTTCTTTTATTGCTTTTCGAGTCCGAAAGTCAAACTTTGTTTGACTTTCAGCATTGACCAGTTTATGGTCGATGCGACGTTCGTTTGAACTTCATAACGTGAGCGTGATCACGATGGTTGTAGTCCCTAGTGACTATACCTACTGATTACCACGTTATCTAGGCTCAGTGACGAGCCGTAGTTTCGGTCAGAATACGTATTCTTGCGTATTTTGTAACCAAACTACTTATGGGTATCAAAACCGTTTGTTTTGATACCAAACCTGTTTTCTAAACTTAGTTAAGCATGTTTTAGCATGCTTAGCTCGTCACTTTTAGTTTAGTGCTTATATAGGGTCGTAAGGTAAGCGATCTAAACAATCGCTTATACTTTCGAACCCGACCCGTTTGGTCGATCATTAGGATCCGACCAAACACTTTAGGTGACCATAGTTAATAGGGAATAACCTTACGAGGTTATACCTTATGGTCGCATCGTTTGAGTAGTTGTATGATAGGTAGTATATATGCCTTAGGTAAATTACCAAAATGCCCTTTTAACGCCAAAATGTATTTTAAGCATATGTAACATAACTTTTGGTATCTAAACTGATTTAGTAACAATATTAGACATGTTAAGGCATATTTTACTTGTCATAGGACTAGTTAGGCGTTCCGAACGCGTTTTACGCGAACGACGCGTTAAAGTAACATAAGCTACCTAAACGGGTCGTAATGGGTCGTAAGCACTTAGGTTAGGTCTCATTTAGTATGTAGGCTTTGTTAAACCATACTACATGAGTTCACATACTCATTTTGGTTTACGAGCCTCATTCTATCCGATCTTCCGATTTAGGTCCGGTTTATTAATGTAGTTACCTATATCAGGTGTCGTTTGATATTTCGTGATCTCTAGCATTGTTTGGTTGTTACTCAAGGACTATTAAGCAATCTCAAGTGAGTACATAGACCCCTCTTTTACCGTTTTCAAACTGTTTTGGGGTGAAACACATGTGCCTACTTGTTACCTTCATGCTTTCCATGTTTTCACATCATATACTTGCTATGTTCATTAGTACATTTATAGTACATGATTTACATTACATTTCATGCTATGTATGTCCATTGTGTGCATACTTAGTACATTGTTTTACATTACATTTCATGCTATGTATGTCCATTTAGTTCATACTTAGTACATCGTTTCACATCACATCACATGCTATGTATGTCCATTTAGTTCATACTTAGTACATCGTTTCACATCACATCACATGCTATGTATGTCCATTTAGTTCATACTTAGTACATCGTTTCACATCACATCACATACTATGTATGTCCATTTAGTTCATACTTAGTACATCGTTTCACATCACATCACATGCTATGTATTTTCATTTGTTGAATACTTAGTACAGTTGTTTTCATCACATGCTTACATTTTGATATGATATTTGGATTGTTTTGATGGATCAATATACATTCATTAACACCGATCACGCCGTTCGTTAGTAGGTAGTGGTACCATAGGAATTGACAACTCCCGTTCCGGACATCCTGGATAGGTGGGGATGAAAGGAATGACCGAATTCGATATACATAAGCACAGATAATCCTTTAATTTGTTTAAGGGTTTATCGCCATAGTCTCAAGGCTTGGATGTATGCATTCTCACAATACCGCATAGATATTTGTATCAGTATAGCATGCATTTCCACAAAACATATCTTTGATTTAAACCGTGTTTTACTTCAATACTTTGTTTTTATGCATATGGTTTAGTTGATACATTTCACTAGCCATACATATCATTTTGATTACACATTACATGATTTAAATTAGACACATAAACATTATTGACATTGGTTAAACATTACATGATTTACATCAGACACATAAACACTATTGACATTGGTTACACATTACATGGTTTACATTTGACACATAAACATTTTTGACATTGGTTACACATTACATGATTTACATTTGACACATAAACATTTTGACATATTATTCAATACGTTTGGCAATTGGTTTAAACATAGACATCTTACATTGGTGGTTTGTTTGGGTAAGTGATTTGAGTAACGAGTCGTGTGTAATATGATACAAGCATGGTGGATACGCCGCTGGTATTTCCTATATATAAGTGATTGTATGGTATTACATATCGTAGCGTTATTTGAATCATTTCCATTTGGACATATAACATTTTATACAAATAACATACTTTTCACAATACATTGTTTTACAAACAACTTAAATTATACAAACTCATTTTTATATGGTTATTCATTTAACCATACCTTATTCTCTTATTTATACATATCATCTGATCTTATCGTTTTTCAAAAGATTTACAAGACAAATCAAATTACAAGGTTCATGACTAAACATTTTCTTAAACAATAAGTCATGAGTCCTATTTTCATAAACCTATGTATCTCACAGGAATTTTTATGCTGACGTACCTATTTTCACATGTGTTTCAGGATATGATGCATAGGATTTATCAAGACACACTTAGGCGGACTTGGGCCTTAGCGACAATAAAAGATGCAAGACTAGTTATTTATGTTATGTTTCTTTGATTGTCAAGACATTTTAACTACTTTAATCAATAAAACAATATTTCAATTTCCATGTGTTATGAAACAATGATTCTGTTACAACACTCCCCAACGTTTTCCGCCACGTTTTGTTGTTCTACGTGGTCGGGGTGTGACAGGCTTTGCAATAACCACCGCCGTCTCTTCTGGGACAACGGCGGCAGACCTGTTTTCCTACACCTCCCTGCAGTTCCAATCAGTCGAACCAATTGCAATAGGCGTTAACGTTTTCACCCCAGCAATAACCACCAGTGCACAGACTATATGTCGTAGCACTATGCCAGTTATTACATCGGCAAGCCCAAGCACTGTTATACCACAGGTGACCATGCCTCAATATTATCAACCTTCGGTCACCTATGCCATGCCACCCTTGTATTCGGCAGCATTAACGGCGGCGTTATCCACGCCGCCCCATCAACCAGTGGTCATGCCAGCGGGAGTCATGAACGCCCCAGTTACACCAGGAAATCAAGCTTACTTCCCTGGGTACTATTACGCACCCCCGTACGGGTACTTACCCCCGTATAACGCTTCAATGTACACTCCCCAAGGAGCAACACAAGGCCATGCTCAGCAATCGCCATATGCGGCTTACATGCCACCCTGGTGGGCTTTCCCAACATCACAACCAGTTTACGGTCAGACCCCGCCAATAGCGGAACCTGCTTATGATAGAGGAAACGCGTCTAGGCCTCAATTTTCTCCAGGTGGAGGCCCTAGCTCCACACCGAACATCACCACAGCTCAACCTCCTGTCGTCCAGGGTACTAGCCAGGGTGGGATCACTCCTCCGATACAACCCATAAATGTAGAGGAGGACGAACTTACCAGACCTTACAAACCGGTGGACGCAACTTTCAAATCCAAGTTCACTAGAAGAATAGCGGAAGCTCCTATCAAGGAAAAGCCCAAGATGCCTCAAACTATAGGCAAATACGATGGTCTCGGTGACCCCGATGACCATCTCAATTTATTCAAAAGTGCAGGGGAGGTAGCCTGTTGGCCTATGCCCCTATGGTGCAAAATGTTTGTCCAAACGCTGGTGGGCGCGGCTCGGGTCTGGTGGGATAGTTTTCCCACTGGGAAGACTGACAGCTTTGAAGACCTAGAGGCCAAGTTCATCTTGCAATTCAGCCAACAGCGCAGGCACACTAAAGATCGAAACGAGCTCCTCCATATCCGCCGGCGAGACAATGAAACGGTAGAAAGTTTCATCGTTAGATTCAATAAAGAAATCCTGGCAATCCCGGGCGTCACAAACGATCTAACGTGTGGAGCTTTCCTACAAGGAGTAAATGATGATGAGCTATTAAGAACACTTCACGGAAGAGATGGTGTGCCCCCCACCATCGACGAAATCTTGAGGATAGCTAAGGTGTACGTTATACAAGAAAAGGCTGTAGCCGCCATTCACGCGGCCAATAGAAAAAAGGAGGCTCGGAAAAGCCAAGAGGATAGAGAACAGCGAGGTTCTAAAAATAAAGGTAGAGGAGACCGATACCAAAGAGGCGATAGAACGGACTCGTGGTATGATAGGTCTAGAAATACCTATTCAAGGAATGAATCCTCTAAGCCGCGATCCGACTACCCTAACATGAGCAAAACGCCAGCGGAAATCCTAGCCTCTGAGAACCTCAAGTTTAACCCTCCAAAGCCGCTAAAAGACAATCCCAACAAAGATACCACCAAGTATTGTGAATACCACAAAGGGAGCGGCCACGATACTAATGACTGTTTTCAGCTAAAAAAGCAGATTGAATACTTCGTGAAAGCGGGTAAATTGGCACACCTGGTGAGAGACATCAAACAGGGCCCGCCGCCCGTTAAAGAAGAAAACGACAAGGCGGCGGGTAAAAGGCCGCGAGAGCTAAACTTGGTGCACGTGGATAAGGGAAAAGGGGACAAGCGGAGTTTCTCCACGCTCGAACCCTGGATGTTGGCGACTATGACAATCGAGCCTCGCGTGGAAAATTTGCACCTTACTACGGATGCCTTAATCATATCTGTTGCGGTGGGTGATTATCACATGAGGAGGATCCTAGTAGATACCGGGAGTTCAGAGGACATTATCTATGAGCATTGCTTCAATAGAATGCAACCAGAAGATAGAAGACCGCTTGAGTCAGTGCACGCCCCCATAAAAGGGTTCACAGGGGAAAAGGTGGACCCCATTGGCCAAATTACTTTCCCAGTCACATTCGGACAAGCCCCCTGGGAAAGAACCATACTCCTTACATTCCTTGTGGTACGTGCGGAGTCTTACCACAACGTAATTATCGGAAGGTTCACCCTGGGGAAATTGGATGCCATCGTATCTACGGCGCGAGGGTTCATGAAGTTTCCCACCCCGCGGGGCATTGCTACAGTATTTCGAGATAAGGTAGGGGAGGTATTGGATACCAAAAGATGCCGGCAGGGGCCCACCGGCGCTATCGGCCCGGAAAGGTAGGTATTAAGCACACGCCATCCAGATCAGACAGTGACAATAGGGGACAGCCTCTCCCCGGAGGTAAAAAAACAACCTGAAACAGCTGCTGAGAAGAAACGCCGATATCTTCGCTTTTGAGCATTCTGACATGACTGGGATACCCCGGGAAGGGGCAGAGCACAGGTTAGCGACACTCCCGGGCATTAAACCCGTTGCACAGGGCAAACGCAGTATGGCTCCAGATCGAAGAGCGGCGGTAGTCAAAGAAGTACGAAAGCTGGTTGAAGCTGGAATACTTAGAGAAACAATGTACCACACATGGGTATCAAACCCCATGATGGTCAAGAAGCCAGATGGCACGTGGCAGATGTGCATAGACTTTAAAGATCTGAATAAAGCATGCCCCAAATATGCTTACCCGCTACCGGAGATGGATTTCAAAGTGGATTCTCTAGTCCCATATAGGTACAAGTGCTTCTTAGACGCCTATAAGGGTTACCACCAAATCAAAATGTCCAAAGACGATGAAGAGAAAACGGCGTTTCATACTGATGTGGGTATCTTTTGTTATACCAAAATGCCTTTTGGCCTGCGAAACGCCGGAGCTACCTATCAGCGGCTTATGGATAAAGCTTTCGAAAAATAAATCGGCAGAAACTTAGAAGTATATGTTGACGATTTAGTAATCAAGAGCAGGGAAGAAAAACAAATGCTTATAGACATTGAAGAAACTTTCCAAACGCTCAGAGAATATAATATCAAGCTAAACCCCAAGAAGTATTCCTTTGGGGTAGAAGAAGGCAAGTTCTTGGGGGTAGTCGTCACCCGGGACGGCTTTAAAGCTAACCCGGAAAAGGTAGCCGCCATAACGCGGATGCCCTCCCCCAGGACTTTGAAAGAAGCACAAGCATTAAACGGGCGTTTAGTGGCTATAAACAGATTCTTGGCAAGACACGCCGAGAGGTCTTTGCCATCTATAAAGACGTTAAAAGACTGCCTTAACAAGAAAAATTTCAAATGGCCCAGCGAAGCGGAAGAAGCCCTACAAGACATGAAACGTTTCATCGAGAAACTACCTATGCTAACAGTACCATACCCAGAAGAAGTACTTAAAATGTATTTGGTAGCGGCCCACAACGCGGTAAGCGCAGTACTTATGGTGGAAAGAGACGGGAAGAAAACGCCCATATACTACATCAGCCGAGTTCTGGCGGGACCGGAAACGCGGTATCCAACACTCGAAAAGTTGGTCCTAGCACTAATCCACGCTACTCGGCGACTCAGAAGATACTTTCAGGGGCATCGCGTGCAGGTCTTAACAAATTACCCGCTGCAGCAAATTTTACACAAACCAGAGATCTCTGGAAGATTAGCCAAATGGGCGATTGAACTAGGAGCCCTGGATATCGAGTATCGAAAGCGGACAGCAATCAAGGGGCAGGTGATCGCCGACTTCTTGGCTGAAATTCCTGAAGGAGAATTATACAGGACCCTGCAATCCAGGACATCCCAGAGTCCAGTACAGCGAGACAAACTTGGAAGCTCTATACAGATGGATCGTCCAGCGGGAAAGGTTCTGGGGCAGGTCTCATGCTGATAAGCCCAGACGAAATTCGGTTGATGTACGCCCTACGTTTCGATTTCGAATGTTCCAATAACGAAGCAGAATATGAGGCGCTACTCGCGGGCCTGAGGATGGCCCAATCTATGGGAGCCACAAGAGTTGACGCGTATGTCGACTCCTTGCTGGTAAATAATCAAGTAAATGAAACTTATGAGGCTAAGGATGAGTCAATGGCAAAGTATTTGGCTAAAACAAAGGAGCTTATAGCTTCATTCGACAATGTCATGCTCAATCACGTCCACAGAGGAGAGAACCAAATAGCAGATGCCTTGAGTAAACTCGCCACCTCAGGCATGGAAAGAGAAGTAAAGGTAGAAACGTTGCAAATGCCCTCTATCCAACCTCGGGAGGTTTCCATCCTCACAGCTGAAGAACCCTGTTGGTACACCCCAATACTAAAGTTTCTCACAAAGGGTGAATTACCCCCCGCCAGGGATGACGCCACAAAATCCAAAACAAGGCACTGCAATACGAAGTCAACAACGGCATCCTCTACAGAAAATCATACCTGGGTCCGCTGATGCGATGTGCATATCCAGCGGAAGCAAAATATCTAATCCAAGAAATACACGCGGGTATATGCGGCATTCACGCTGGACCCCGGGCAGTTTTGGCTAAAATCCATAACGCCGGGTATTATTGGCCTGGGATGCACGAAGACGCAGTAGAAGAACTCAGAAGGTGCCGTAGCTGTCAAAAATTTGCTGCTCAAACACTCCGGCCCAAGAACAACTTAATCCCGGTCACAGCGGCCTGGCCTTTTCAAAAGTGGGCGGTGGACATTGTGGGACCATTCCCGCTGGCCCCTAGAAAGCTAAATACCTTATCGTGGCGATTGACTACTTCACCAAATGGGTCGAAGCAAAACCTCTGGCTAAAATAACCGCTGAAAACGCAAAAAAGATCTTTTGGGAGCACATTGTGTGTCGGTTCGGACTGCCGCTGTATTTGGTAAGTGACAAGGGAACGCAGTTCACGGATAGGGTCTTTCAAGATTGGTGTGCAGAACTCCAGATTCAACAAATCTTCACATCTGTAGCACACCCACAAGGAAACGACTAGGTAGAGCGGGCAAATCGAAGTTTGTTGGATGGTATAAAAAGAAGGCTGGGTTACGAAGGAAGCTCCTGGGTGGAAAAACTGCCAAATGTACTCTGGGCACATCGAACAATGCCTAAGACAAGTAACAACGAAACTCCCTTCAGCCTAACCTATGGCACGGAAGCAATGATACCCGCGGAAGTTGGTTTGCCCTCGCTAAGGCGTCTTACTACTAATGATGATAACGACAGGCTCCTAAGGGAAGGCCTGGATATGCTCGAAGAAAGGCGTGAAGCAGCCGCCATCAGCGAGGCAAAATATAAGAAGACTTTGGAAAAATACTATAATTAGCGCGTGGCTCATCACACTTTCAAGGAGGGCGAGTATGTCATGCGCGATAATGAGGCCAGTAGAGCGGAACCCACATGCAAGTTGGGACCCAACTGGGAAGGTCCCTACGTCATACAAGAAGACCTAGGCAAGGGAGCTTACCGCTTAGCAAGGCTAGATGGTACCGCGGTTCCACGTAGCTGGAACGCGGCTCAATTGAAAAAAGTGTTATATGTAATACTTCACCCCTAACGGCGGGTATGAATGTTTTCCTGTCTTTTTGCAAACAAGTATAATTCATCTATAGCGATGTCTCTTTCCTTTTTTAAGTTTTGGATTAATAAAAGTCATTTCTTTTTTTGTTTCCTCATTACTTATACAATAAAATTTATCATCGCATTTATACTGCACTATACTGTACAAACAATTATCATCGCATCTTAACTGCACATAACGGTAAAAAAGTATCCTTGACACGAAATATTTTCATATATATGAGTCAAAGGGTCAAAATATACAGCGCTAAGAGCGGGTATCTTGGTAATAGATACGTTAACCGCTACAAAAAGATAGGTATTTTAGTAATAAATACATGCAAAACCAAGTACTTGTCCTTGTTGTTAAAAACCAACATATGGGAACCAAAAACGAACATGTTCTAATACCTACTTCTTGGAAAGAGTTGTCATCACCTCTGCAGGGGTATGCAACACTTTACCATAATACTCCAACGGATGAGGATCAACGACCAAATCATTGACATCTCTCTTATTCACCGGAGCAGCCATCACCTCCTGTTCCTCAACCGGTTTCTTGCTGGAACGGCCACCACGACGTCTTTCATACACTAATCCATAGCGTTGAATACGGTCGAATGTAACAGTTTTCATCAAAGTATCAGCAGACAAAGCAGCGGCACTTGCCTCAGTATGGGAAGGCTCCTCATATATGATGCTCTTACAGGATCGGCTAACCCAGGGTAAGACATCATCAGGAGGCACCCCTTCTCCTCCGATCATATCTTCCGTCACCAAAGTTTGGAGACAAACTAAACCATCGGCGGCATCGAAGCGCCGGAAAATATCGGAAAGCCTCTGTTTATAACTTCTCCGACTCATCTTTTTACCAAATTTGGAAAAAGAAGTTCAATTTATAGAGGGATAAGCAGTTTTGACAGTGATGACGACAGCACTATTAATGAAAAACAATCATCACACGTCAAATCACCACACTTCAAAGGAACGGCGGCGTTATCAATCATGACATTAGCATTAAATGTCTGACAAACCAATAAGATATTTGCGCAAAAACCGAGTAAAACAGTGTTTATACAAAACGTCTTGAGAAAATAGCATACATGATAAACAAAATAAAAGTACTTATTCCTCTTCTGACTCCTCCGCAGGGTCCAACATCAGGCGTAAGGAATCTATGCCATCCTCGTTCACCTTGTCCATCAAATCTGCATACGCGGGCAACGGTTCATTGTATGCTGCTTCAAGCGCATCCGCCATGTCACCTTGGAACTTGCCCCTCGTCGTATGAAAATCGGGGGTAATCTTCTCCGATTGCTGGCACTCAAAGTAGCCCTTGTAGACACCATCATGGTGACCAGACTGATACGCGGCGGCAGAAAGGCGATCTATCAACGCTGTAAAAGGCCCTGATTGATGAAGATACTCAAACGCCCCAACCAGGCCATTAGTTATCAGCCAATTCCTATCGCCCCGCAAAGCAGCCAGTTGGCTAGTTAAGCTGTCCACCTCAGCGTTTGATTGCTCCAGGGCACTTTCCACTTCTTTTAGGCGCGCAGCAGAAGATTGAGCAAGCATATTCTTTTCAGAGATAAGGGAATCGCAATGGTGCTGGAGTTTCCTAAGATGCTCTTCCCGCTCCTCCAACTCCGCTTGTATAGCCCGGGCTTTAGTATTAGATGCTTATACTTCAACAGTTAAAGCCTGGTATCGCTCCTGCACCTGAGACACAAAGTCAGTGTCAATTTGGAATTTTTCCACCTGAGCGGACATTTCAGATCTCACCTTTTGGGCTTCAGTAATAGCTTTGCGCTCCAACTCCTCCTTCACACTCTTAGCATGAGCAAGGACCCGGTCCTTCTCCGCTATGTCACGAGCCCATATAATCCGATCCTCAGCAAGGTGGGCGGTCACTCTTTTCAAGTCATCCTCAGCCTTGTTTTACTCTGACAAAAACTTGCTCTCCCTCAACCCAGCGGCTTGGAGCTGACTCTCTAAGCGATACTTGTCATCCTTCAGCTCCTGGAGAGCAGCCCACGCTTGGTGGAGCTCATTGTTGTCATGCATCCACCTACGCCGGATCTCTGCAAGCCTCCGGGGTTGACTAACGGAGTCCACCATAGTGGAATTCATCAAATTCTCATTGTTCAATCCTTTAACATATGCCGACTCAGCCAGGGGGTAAGCCCGCTCAACCTAGTGCTGAATAACGGGGGGGAAAATCAGTCTTGAAGACTCAGTAATTTTCCACCGGGGCTGGTAGCGTTTATCTTGCATATTGGAATCCTAGTTAATGGTAAGTAAATAGAGATCATCACCCAAGCGGGTCCCATCATCAGCAATTCCACTGCTGGATCCTCCAGCATCGCTAGCAGCGGTACCTCCGGCACTAGTCGCCTCATGAGCAGCGGACACGGTAGGCATTTTTTTCTCGGTGACAGAGAATATGCTGAAAGGAGAGTCGAACAGGGAGGAGGGGGTGACACTTGAAGGTAGCGGTGAGGATACTGGACTAGTTGTCACAGTCACTGCAGCTGTAGGCAGGGGCGGCGGAATAGTACATCTTATAGCGGCGGTAACACTCGCCTGAAATATCAGCTCGGAAAGGCTGGTCTCGCCAGCAGCGGAAGGCATAGATCCCACAGATGTCAATGGGGCAGGGGTCACATTCTCAACCTGCACCCCAGCGGTAGTACCTGCATTAAATCAGACATTCAGCAATGTGGTCCACAGTAACATCTACAGACAAAATTACTTACCAATTGGCAGGGCATAAGCGGCTTGCATAGCCTCGAAAGCAGTCAGAGCAGGAACAATTACAGTCTTGCGTTTTTTCGACACATGAATCGGACTCGTCAGCTCAGCAACACTCCTAGCGGGTGGGGTCATGCTCACCGAGGAAGCACTCGCCCCCATAGCGATGTATTTCCTCCCGGTAATTTTCAGCTTGACCGGTTTCTTCTCTATGGTAACGACATTACCTCCTCCGCTGGGGGGGGAGGTACTGTAACATAAGCAGTTGGGTCCGCCGACACAGCTGGCAGCAAAAACTGCTCCAAATGGATTTTCAGGACATTTGGCTCCTGTTCACCGAGCACGCGGTCTGCAGCCTTTAAGGCAGCATGCCGTGGAGGATCAACAAAATCAAACAAACTCCATTCCCCTGCAACATGTACACATGTTATTTTAGAAATAGTCAATAAATGTGTACGCAAGGGCAACGAACTATGTACCTTCATCATCCCTCCGGAACGAAGGGTACAACTTGATATCATGCCATAACAGGCTCATCCCCGCCATCACCAAGGCTCCATCAAGGATCACCGTGCAAACAAACGGGCGTCCGCATAGCCTTGTGTACAGAGTGTTGGCTACATACGCGTCTTTCGGAGGGGCTTCATCTTGAAACTTGTCCTTTGGTCCTATCTCCCTCCACTGCATCTCTCCGGGAATGACAGCAACATCGATATAGAAGAACTTTTTCTTCCAGTCCTTATCCCTGGAACTGGTCGGAAGGTCTCTCAGGCAAGATACATCGGTGTCTCGTCTGTCGAAGGTAAAAAAGGGGGATTTCCATACAAGGACGAAAAAAGCCCTAAAAACCAGGAGTTCAGGAATGTGCCCTAAGGCAATACAAGCAAACTCAAATTGCCAGAGTTTCACCAACCCTAACGGATGCAATTGAGAAATGTGGATAGAATAATGATCCAAAACCAACTTGCAGAAATTGGTGATAGGCAATCGAAAGTTACAAAACTTGAAAAAATCACTAAATAGAGTGATTTTACCTTTCTTCAATGGAAACGCCGTATCTGTCTTCGACGGCAGTACCGGATTCCATTCGGCCCTAATACCATAATCATGGATGAGATTATTGTACGACACAAGCCCCCACTTGCAATAAGGGGCATCGGCACTGGTTGGGGCCGAAGAAGATGATTCGCCGGTCTTAGAGGCCATTTTTCGTTTCAAGAAAGTGAGGAAAGTGTTTCGTGCACAAAGAAGAAAATGAAAGATGAAACCCTCAACAGTAGTTCTATTTATACGGAAATGACAACTTTTCGAATTTGAAAAGACAAATGGACGGGAACACGAGTTAGAGCAGGGTGGTAACAGTTGTCATCTTAATGATGATCTAACTGTCACATCTCTTCCCATCGCCGCCATTTTTTCAAATAGCATAACGGTACCCCACTTGAGAAACTTACACAAAAAGGGGGGCAACTTTGACTTTTCCTTTTTTTAGTCCGATTTCATGAATTTCATTTCATAACTTCGGACTGGGGGGACATGACGAGGTATGACCCGGATTGACTAAACCGACCCGGTCATTACCTATTATTTTATTATAAATAATTACTTATAAACATTTATTCTAGAATGTTCTATTCTGCATGGATAAATCACGTAACTAAATCCCCATTCTTTTGAGAAGATCATGCAAATCCCTAACTTGTCGAAGCCCATCCTAAGTTAGGAAAAACCCTAATGGTCAACTATAAATAGAGGTAAACATCAAAGGTATGATCATCTTGCTCTCACTTATTCTCTCTTCTTCTATCCACTTATAACTTTCTTCCAAAACCGAGACTTATTCTCACGCCGGATGGTGGTTACAGGAATAACCCCATTTCTGTAACGAGTCCTAACGGTGTTCTGTTTTGCAGCTAGCAGTTCGGATCGCCAAGAGTTGAAGTCCTAGTTGGATACTACAGTAAAGGTTAGTGTTTCTTCATCTCCAAACGCCTTTTAGGCTAAAATCATTTTGTACAGGAACTGCCCAAGTCCCCCAAACCTCACTACATGTACTCAATAGTCACTGATACCTGTTATTCGAGTTATTGTTAGCTAACATACATATTGTTCCAGATATTCCAATAAGCTAATTAGATAAAAATTCTTAGGGGAGGGGGACCAAAACACTAGACCACAAAGTTATGTTAATGTCAATGATCTACGGGTATTCAAGCAGTGTCCTTAATTGTTTTATAAGATATAGTTGTCCGGTTCGTATCAAAAAACGATTTCATTTTAGTTAAGAATAAAAATTTCCAATCTTTAAATTCTAATTTGAAAGAAAAAAATAAAATATTCAACTGTTACAGTTTTTATATTCGAGTTAGAGAAGTGGGACAAACGTTCATTAATATCATTTAGTATCCACAGTAAATTCATAGATAAATATTGTTGTTTGTCTCCAAAGACTAACGTAAGCACGTTCCAATGTTCTACAATTTTTAATAAACACAATGAGAAAGTATTAATGCATCAAACACGTGAGGTTGTTAACCTTTAGATGTCATCGACCAGTAAAACTAGTATATATATATATATATATATATATATATATATATAGTGTGAGGTTCATTGGGGAACACTAAAAAAGTGGGGAACAGTGGGGAACTGACTCAAACGAACTCCGATTGGACTCATTCCAGCGGCGTTGGAACCGTCTAGTTGAACCCTAACTAGGATCTCTTAACCCTAAACCCTAAATCATAACCCTTAAACCCTAAATATATTAGGGTTTGGCTTTTAGGGTTTAGCTTTAGGGTTTAGCCGTAGGGTTTAGCTTTAGGGTTTAGCTTTAGGGTTTAGGGTTTAGCTTTAGGGTTTAGCTATATGGTTTAGCTTTAGGTTTAGCCTTTAGGGTTTAGCTTTTAGTGTTTATAGTTTAGATTTTATGGTTTACCTTACGTTTTAGCCTTATTTTTTAGCTTTAGGGTTTAGAGTTTAGGAGTTAGGATTTAAGGTTTAGGGTTAAGAGATCTTAGTTAGGATTCGAAGAGCCGGTTCCAACGCCGCTGGAATGAGTCCAATCGGAGTTCGTTTGAGCCGGTTCCCCGTTGTTCTCCACTTTTTTAGTGTTCCCCAATGAACCTTCTCCTATATATATATATATATATATATATGTATGTATATATATACATATATATATATATCATATATATACATATATATACATATATATATGAATTACGTTGTGTTTAAGTTTTATAATTACACCTTAGACCACCCATAGTGGGAGTTTTGGGCGTGGATTGTGCCAAAAACGCCCCAAAACTCTCGGCACACCGCCCCCATGAGTGCTTGATTTCATTTTTTGCTTGGGCGTAGCCATTAAAACGTCGGATGAAAAATTGCATGTTGTACGACAGGTAATTACGCATGTTCATTTTAAAATCAAGCACGTTATAACTCAAAAATCCAAAATTACGCATGTTGAAACACAATAATTACGCATATTGAAAACATTAATCACGCATGTTATAGAACAAATCACGCACGTTGTTGTACGTGAAGTATGTTAAGCCGTAATGTACGTTATACTTTTTCTATATATATATATATATATATATATATATATATATATATGTAGGGTGGGGTTCTAGTGTGAACACTAGTGTATTTGCGAACTGAGTGAACAAATCCTGGCCATTGATCTACACACGTGTGTGGCCAGGATCTCATCATCAAATCGTAAAATATACTAGTGTATTTCAACATCAAATCCTGGCCATTGATCTACACACGTGTATGGCCAGGATTAGTTCACTCAGTTCGCAAGCTACACTAGTGTTCATGCGAGAATCACCCTTATTGATAGAACCCCGAGAACCAATGTGAACACAAAATAAAATCTAAAAAAAAATCAAAAAAGCACTCAATTTTTTTTTTTTTTTTTTTAAATCGCTATATTTCGTTACAAAAAAAAAAAAAAAAAAAAAAAAAAAAAAAAAAAAAAAAAACCTTTTTTCGAGTAACAGTTATCCATGCACATGTGCATATGTATCATTACTTCGACAAATTCGGAAATACGTTATCAGGAATAGACAATTACACTTTAATTTACAATACCATTAGTAATACACTACTTTTTACATTACCAATATTCAAAATGTCATATGCATCATTAGGTATAACCATGATATAACGTGTTTTGGTACAAAAAAGTTTGTGATTTTGAATGGAGAAGTAGGCCCGTATACATGTTTTTTGGTTAGTTATATCTAGTGGTTGATGGTTTGGTTATAGTTGTCAATTTATGATGTAATATGTTGATTGGATGGTATAAATGGTGTTTACATACATGTAATAAAGTGAAAATACTGTTAATGGTATTGTATTATGGATGGAATGAGGTAACGGTATTGTACTATGGATGGTAGGAGGTAATGGTAGTGTATTATGGATGGTATGATAGATGAAATGGAAAGTGTATTCAAAGTAGTGTACCAAAACACCTTATTTCATGTTGATACATATAAATGCACATGTGCATTTCTAATATTGGTAATGTAAAAAGTAGTGTATTACATATGATAGTGTAAATAAAAGTGCAATTGTCTAATATGTCTAATGAATTACGGAATTTGGCAAAAAAAAAAATGACAAAAATGCACATGTGCATGCTTGTGTATTATGGATGGAATGATAGATGAAAGAGAAAGTAGTATACCAAAACACCTGATTTCATGTTGATATATATAGATGCACATGTGCATTTCTAATATTGTTAACGTAAAAAGTAGTGTATTACACGTGGTAGTGTAAATGAAAGTGCAATTGACTATTATTTGTAATGAATTACGGAATTTGACAAAGAAATGATACATATGCATATGTGCATTGATAACTGTTACTCGAATTTTTTTTTTTTTTGAAAATTTTTTTTATTAACAAAATATAGCGATTTTTCCAAAAAAAAATAGTAAAAAAATAAAAAAAAAATTGGGTGTTTTTTAGATTGTTTTAGGAATTACTGTTTGTGTTCATATTGGTTCTCGCGGTTCTCGCAATAAATGGTGGTTCCTAACGGATCTTTGTCCTATATATATATATGAGAAGGATACGTAAGGAACCACCATTTATTGCGAGAACCAATGTGAACACAACCAAAAATACCTAAAAATCTAAAAAACACACAAAAAATTTTTGAAATATTTTTTAATAAAAATCGCTACTTTTCGCCAATAATTTTTTTTGGATACTAAAACTAGTGATTTTTATTAAAAAAAATATTAAAAAAATTGTGTGTTTTATAGATTTTTATAGGTTTTTTGGGGTTTAGCTTTATGGTTTAGTTTTTAGCATTTAGCTTGGGGGGGGTTAGGTTTTTGGGGGGTTTAGATTTATGGTTTAGGTTTTAGCATTTAGCCTCGGGGGGGGGGGGGGGGTTAGGTCTTTTTAAGGTTTTGGGTGGTATAGTGGGTTTATTTTGTTGTCTTCACATTAGTTCTCACGGTTCTCGCATGAACCCTACCCTATATATATATATAGGCCGGTTAACGTACAATACCACTTATCCTACATTACGTACGCGATATTCTCAGCAGTAGGATCTTCAATCCATCAAACTAATTTAAATCATTAAAATAATCATATTAATGTATTCAAATCTTATAAAAAAGGTTAAAATCGTCATAAATATATCTTAATCTTTGTAGCTGACGGAGATTGAAATCTTATATTCAAAAATCGAACTCTTAATCAAATACAACAACGTAAGATTCTTATTCACAAACCTCCTTCACAGTATATCACATATCGGGCATTCGTTTCTCAAACAAGTTTACACCCCACGTGCCGGTCACATAACAACCCAAGAATAAGTAGGTTTTATACTCACACAATTCAAACTAGATTACTCATTCTTATTAACATGCAATAACACTGTTTCATAAGCACAACATCTATCATCCTAAGCATCATACACCGTATACACTGTTCTTGTTGGTTTGCTCACTGACTCGACGAAAGATTCCACTCAACAGAGAACCTCTTTGCGACGAAATATCTAGGTGACGAAACACCTATTTTTCGTCGGGTTAAAGGTGACGAATTACACCTTCTTCGTCGTGACCAATAGTGATGAAATATCTATATTTCGTCAAGATCATCTTTCGTCGGGTGATGAACTTTCGTCGGAGTGCATCACATATAAGCCACCGCCTAACCCTACTTGCCGTCATACGTCTCATCACAACAACCACAACAGTTTCATCGATTCACATAATTTTAATCATACACAAATCATGCAATCCTCGAACTAACCCATCAGTGATCATTAAGCCGAATACAATCGTTATCATAAACACATCATGCAGTCACAGTTCATCGATCATGTTACCCTATTGCCCTACCAAGTCTACCCAGTTGTTAACACAAGGAAACCACCGAAGATTCTGTTCGTCATACATTCTAATTCATTAATCAGTATTTACACAACACAGTCGATTCAATATCATTGCAACTTAAACCTCATGATCACTTGATTATACAATCAATCATATTTACAGGACTCTAACAAACCCTAGATCTATAACAAAACTCATAACCATCAATACTAATCGACTCATAACAAGCAATGAATGAATAACAGATCAATTATTGTTTACATACTAACCGAGAGATGAAGAGGGAGGTACTCAAAACGAGAGAGAGCTTCGAAGAGGGTTTACCGTCGAACTTGAGGGAGGAAGATAATTCTAGGGTTTTTAGTTTCCAACTGACGGTTATAAGGTTATACAATCCTATATTTATAACAGTTGGGCCGTGAACTGTTCTGGGCCGAAGGCCATCTTCGACGAAAGACATATAGTTCGTCGTGAACTATGGCCGACGAAAAACATATATTTCATCGCGGACTGTTGCTGACGAAAGATATAGTTCGTCGCGAACTATTAAAGACAATAATAAGTCGACGAAGGATCTTATTTGAGAGGTTACCAATCATAATTAATTCTTACATTACTCATTAACAACTCTACATCATATTAGTTCAACTATTCATCAAATATGCAGGTTACAACATCAAATCTGCAAGTTACAACACAAACAATTATGAAAGAATTAGTGCGAAACAAGTAACGTGTTAAGGAAAGACCTTAAAAACTCAGGTTGTCACATCATCCCCAACTTGAAAGAAATTTCGTCCCGAAATTTGACAAGTAATCCAAAACGACAAGATGTTAACTCAGGATGACTGTGGATTTTCTGCGGGTGCCACAAGTATCCATACCGTTCAGCTCAATCAATACAACACGCGTGAAAATTCTGTATCTAGAGTCCGACGTGCTCACGAAGTACAGCTAAAAAGACAAACATATCATACAACCATAATATACATAAATATAAGAAGTACAAATACACACAACCACCCAACCGGTTACCCGTACAATTTCCCCCCGAATATAGGTATCACTAAAGACCAGACAATCAAAACAAAAAAAAAGGAAAAAGTACAAAAGTAACCCAAAAATCCAGCTCTGAGAAGTCTACTGTTGTTCCTGTGATGGCGGCTGATGCATCTAATGCTGTAAGTGAAAAGTGACACCAAGAGTGTTACCATGAGTGTCACCATGGGTGTCACCTAACTCGCGTTGGGGTTTAATGTCACAGTGTCGCCGGGCATCAACCAGAGTGTCGTTGGGCTACACTCAAAGTGAAGAGCCTTGCCCTCCCCTCTCCACACACTCATACCATATAGTCTAAATCAAAAGGTATCAAATTATGATCTTCTTTTTTCATTGACACTGGAATAATTTAAATTTTCTTCCAAAAGAATTTTACCCCACTTTTAATCCATGTGAATTAGTTTTTATCCTTCATTGAAAGATGGAAAGGTAAATAAATTGCCCTCGAGTCAATCCAAGAAGATCCCATATTATAACTTTGCCTGAAATAACCCGAACTTGCAATAAATCCACCACCATCACCACTTTCCCACTCCAACCTCTACATGCCTTCTTCGTGGCTTTCAATTGCCCCCTATTTATTCTTGCCTGCAACACCAACCTTTTTGACTTATAATATGTCCCATATAAAATTCTCTCTTTTCATCAACTTATCATAACTCTATGCTTTGGGGTATAACCTCTCTCTCGTTTTGTTTTTTTTTTTTTCATCCTTGTTATGTTTTAACGACAATTTTAAGTAAAATAAAAATGATTGGGTTGATGCTACAGATTTGATTTTACTAACTACATATTTTATTTATGTATTAGTAGTTTGTGTGTTTGCATGCTGTTAGATAAATTATGGCTAATAAACTCCAAATTTATCTTATACTCGTGTGTGTATATAAATATGGGCCGGTACAAAAATCATTTAAAAAATGGTAAGAAGCCATACTAAGATGACACAAGAATTCTTCTATAGTGTTATATAAATGATGAAAAGCCTCCATGAAAATTTGACCCCCCACCCCCAAGAAAACAAGAAACTAAGAGAGGGTTCTCTCTTGATCGTTCATCTAAACAATCTTCGTCAGTATTTATTATATTCATATCTATTGACGTACTTTTCTTATTATTTATTTAATTTTGTTTTATAGGTTTTTTTCATATGAAACCGCTCGACTAGAATGAAAAGACAATTGACCCCCAAAAAATTTCGACACGCATGAAAAATGTTCCGTGGTCCGCCACTACATGTGTGTGGTTTTATGGGAATGGGTATATACGTCAATTTATGTACAAGCAAACATATCCACACGATATATATTGGGGGTAAATGCACCATGTAACGCACAATCAAAACCCATCACATGTATTAACACACAACACACCGTGTAAATGTCTTAGACGCATTTATTTAAAGTGTAAAATTGGATAAACATGCCATGTAAATGGATTAATAGCATCATGTAAATTGCTTGCCGCGTCGTATATCATACAATCATTACAACTTTTTTTTTTAAATCTTGTTTTTAAACAGACATTACAACTTTTTAAACAAACGTGTTGTTTTTTATATATATATATATATATATATATACTAGTCTAAGATCCCGCGAGTTTCGCGGGTGGCTTAACACAAACATATAATATCTACCGGCATTGAAACCCATGTAGATCATCATTTTTTTTCTAGGCCTTTCCAAACTTAGGCTTCACGTCTAAAGGTTAAAACAGGTCCCAAACAGACAATATACGACCCTAACCCATACAAACACAAAACCGAACAGAGTGATCACTTCCCTCTCCAAAAACTTGTTACATACCAGCGAACCTTTAATAGATCAACGAAAGGTTACTGTTTTCATCTTTTGATTGACATCAAGTTTATATAAACTTCAATATCTAAATTCTTATTTAAAGTCATATAGTCTAAGATCCCGCGAGTTTCACTGGTGGCTTAACACAAACGTATAATATCTACTAATATTGAGATGAACTTTGTAATGAAAAAACTTTTCAATATAAATATATTGATTTAATAAATTAAACATAAACATAAATTTATTGATTTACTCCATCTTCAATAATTTCTTCTCCATTCTCATTCAGCTCCTCATTTTCCGTTCACAGTCTTCCAACTCAAAATATAGTGGCATTGACGTAGTACCTGTAGCATGAGATGTAGATGGCATAATAACTGTATAAAAAATTAATACCTATGAGTAAACAGTAAAATAATTTATACTTAAATTTGATAGCTTGTTAATATTTATAAGAATAAGGGGATAGATATTAGAATAGGTTCTAAACTTCAAGTTAGCTGTTGTTTTCAATTTGAGAATTATGAAGAATGAGCTTTATAGTGTCCTGTAGAAGCCAATGATACTTATATTTTATCTTATCAATATATAAGCCAGTTAGTTTAGTTGTAAAATCAAATAGCCACTATGTGAGAAAGAAAGCAAGTATAATAGTTTTATTATGGTACTCCATGTAAGAAACAAAGTGCATCATATAAGGATAAAAGACAAATATATTACCTTGTTAGCACACAGTCCCCGCACCAGCTAGCATGGAAATACTCCATCCTGACCCTAGACAAAAAGAAGTCAAGTATATGAAGAGAGTTACATACATTGGTAGCTCAACAATAAGTTTTGTAGAGATTATGGTAACTAAAAAAAGAAAAGAACACCTCAGGAGCCAAATTAGTTGACTTTGGGGGTAGCCATCTTGTTCCAGCAGTACTTGAGAATGAACCGGCTGAGCTGGCGAAGCGGGAGAATCCTCCCCAGCCGCAGCCTCCTTTAGACTCTCCTCCGATGCAGGCATTACTATCAATATCATCACTCCTACCGTGATCAACCTCCAACGATGAACCATCCATATCCGTTATTCACCGATTCTAAACCGCTATTCCCTAGATCAGTAAAATAAAGCAAAGTAATTATAACATGAACACACCTTTGAAAGGGGAATTGAAAACCCTAAGATTAAACAAAGAATCGACTGGGAGTTCTCAATGAGTATGTGCAACGTCCCTTTTTAGGGCTTCCAAGATGGATGAGGGAATGAGATGGAAAACCCGATGACCTTATCATTTATGCACTCCCAAAGTTTTATAATTAACCAAACACTTATAAAACCAAGCTTTTATATAATTCTCCAACTTTTATTTACTTGCAAATCTCATAACAGTTTCAAGAGCTTAAATATTTACTTGGAAATCTCATAACATTTTTGAGAGCTTAAGGAAGGTTTTTTTTTTCTTTTTTTAATCCAAGTATAGATTAAATTTACCTTATTCAATCCCAGGCTTTTACAAAATGCACCACAAATTCCAGAGATTTTGAAAATGAGAACTACCAGGTAAATCATGCGCTTCGGTACTCTCGTCAATGCCATCCCCTGTATACATGTTTATCAAAATAGAAAGAAACAAAGTAATAATCAGTCATAAAAATTACATTTATAAAGATGAGCTCAACCTTCTTAGAGTCTAAAGATCACTTGTTATGAGGGAAATAATCAAAACGGAATATATCGTAGTCAAGCCTTACAAACTTAGAAGCGCTAATAATTTTCTGGGACACTAAATTTGCATAAGTTTTAAATTTGGAAAGCAAAACTTTGACCCGTCTTTTTTATCCAATAATACTTTATAATAGAAAAACAACGCGTTCATTATGATAACACACACAATGTCAGCCCTTATAGCAGCTCTTTGACCCATCTTTTTTATCCACTAAATTTGTATTAAGGACAGCTTGAACCACCCGACACAATCAATGAACTTGCTACGTAGCAGAGGTTGATGTTTTGAATGATACTCTAGGCTGATCGTCACACTCATGTTCAAGTTTTTTGAGCGTTCACATCCCACCCTCTATACATAATTACATATTTTATCTCAAAATTTTAGAGAATAATATAAAGAAACGATATAGCATTTTCGATGCCAGCCACCACAGTCATTAACGACCACAAACCTTTGTTAACCACCTTCTTCAACAATAACCACCATCACACTTCATTGCCACCTACCACAACCCCTCTGCACATCCATCTTTCATCACATCATAGTATCATACCAATCCATGAGCCCCCACCTCCACTCATTATCTCCCTTCAAAGGTTGAAGCAGAAATCAAAATTTGATTCAAAGTTTGAAAAAGGAAGTCAAAGCTAGTAGATTAGGTTTGTTTTCTAACTTGTTCCATATCGTACTCAAGAAGACAAATGATAAGAGGAATCAATGTGATAATTGAAAAAAAGGCTACTACCATGGAAAACCAATGCTAACTAAGTTGTATCTGAACTTATTAACACTTAAGAAGAAATACACAAAGTAAGATAAAAGAATCAACAAAATTCAAATGAAACTTTACCTTTCTTTTAATGGAAACATACGTGCTAAGAACAGGTTTGAAAAATGATTCTAATCTGTCTGAGAGAGTGACACATCAAAATTTAGAAATTCAGAGAAATAATTAATTGAATAAATGATTTAGTTGCTTTCTTACCAGTTCTGTGCAAACTTGTTATTGGAAGCTTTTATTCTCTACTTCCTAAATTTAGAATCCATAACCAGTTTATATACATAAACTACTTTTATCAGCTTTTTCCATCCAAGAAAATAAAACAAATCCTCCATTCGGAGAATGCAACCGCATAGCATATTAATATGTTATATAATTTTTATAAAATATGATTTAGATGAATTTAAAATACACTTTCGATGACTTTCGTCCAGATCGACTCGTTTACATTTTTGGCTAATTTATAGTTTATTTTACCAGCTTGACCCGCTAGAAGTGCTAGAAGTATAACATAACAACACATTCATAAGTGAGTGGGTCAACATAGCTACCTATAAAGATAACTTATAAGTTAAATGTATTAACAACTTTAGATGTAAAAGGTAACATCTGTTCAAGGTTTTTTTGATCATGCATCTACATAGATTGATGATAGCTTACTCTTTTTTATTCCAGCTTAAAACTAAGTACGAAATATCAACCATTCGACTACTTTACGTTTTTTGTGAAGTTAGTGAAAGGTCAAATTCCAATCTCTACCCCTAATAAAAATTAATCAAAAGGTAATAAAATAAGTAAACTTAGTAGGTTACAAACTAAGAATAACATACCAGTGGCCTGTGAAATTTTTTGTTAGTTGTTTTTACAAATGGCGTGGATTGAGGTTTTGTGGGTGAGATTGTAGCAGTAGGAGCTAGCACAACAGTGTTGAGTATAATAGATGTACCCTAGCAAGAAGGTAGAACATTTTGAGTTTTCCTCGTGCGGACCGTAACGATGTTGGTAATACGACTGGGTAAGTGAAATCTAACTGTAGTATTTCAATTAGATGAAATTAAAAGGAAACAAAAGACACTTACCAGAATTAAGTAAAAAAGAGTCGTTTGATCCATGCTCCACTTCCACAAACTCTGAATCAGAAGCTTTTAGATCCTCACCAGTTACCTTCCCCCGTTTTCATCGATTCCACGTGCTTTTTACAGTACTCAATAACCTTTGACAGGATCTTGCTGGTGACATGTTGACTCCCTATAGTTGACATCTTTTTGAATACATTAGTCGAACAAAATTTGTAAATTCATATCATGGCTATTTAGACATGTTTACTTATAAACGGGCTGGTTCATGTTATGTTTTCTCTCTCGAACGGATCAAAGTTGTGTTGTGTCAATATTTTATGCAAAAAACTTCTTACACCATTTTATATAAACAATTTATATGATTTTATTCTTGTAATCATATTTGGCACACAAATATTTATTAAACATTGGACAAAACTTTCAGAGTTTCCATGTTACCCCAGCCTATTTTTCTCATATCTAAGTTTTTGTTTCACTTGCTTTTAAGTCTATCATTAAAAGAATTTTTTTTTTTAATTTTCCACACGGGTCAAAAGTATACCTGTGATGATGGAAATATCTAATAGCAAATCCTTCCTTCTCTTACCAACTTTGTCAATAGCATTGTGGTTCCAAAGATATAATCATTTCGAGCAAAGATTGACGCATGGGCTGAAAACAAATTCAAGAATTTGATCAATTGATGAGAAAATGTATGGTAAAACTTGTGATTAAAGAAGTCCTGCTACCTTTAATATCTTCACGGCCTTTCACGTGTCATGCCTTTTTTCTCCAACTCCTCAATTAGACTCGCTGCTGTTTTGTCAATACCTTTCTTCAACGACACTGGGTAGTACCAGAGGTGACACTCAGGAGACCAAGTTTAATAATCTCACAGAAAGAACCGATGGTGTGGTTGTACCATCACCAGCTGATTCGTTGGTTCTGCCTTCCAGATGTACACATGAGTTCAGTAACTCGTTATTAATTGACTGATTACAGTTTCAATAATTGTTTTGTGTCATTACATAATCAAGAAATATGTTCTTGTAGACAACTAGGCGCGTACAATTGTTCGAAATAGGTTAACCCAATGATCAAGGCAGCTACTATTCAGCCCCGTTTTCACACTCAGAAACATTTCATAAGCCATAACATTAACATCATACGTAAATTACTTCCATTTCTTGTAGCCCGAGTGCTTGCCCTTGTGCTTACCAAACTTCCCATGCTTACCAAAAGTGCCATGCTTGAACTTACCATGATCATAATGTCCCATTAGACCCATCATGTTATGAGTTCCATAAGACAAATTGTGGCCTATAACATCGTAAAAATTAATTAAAAGAATATTTTTTTTAAATTAGCCACACGGGTCAAAAGTCTACCTGTGACGATGGCAATATCTAATAGCAAAGCCTTCCTTCTCTTACCAACTTTGTCAATAGCATTGTGGTTCCAAAGATATAATCATTTCCAGCAAAGATTGACGCATGGGCTGAAAATAAATTCAAGAATTTCATCAATTGATGAGAAAATGTATGGTAAAACTTGTGATTAAAGAAGTCCTGCTACCTTTAATATCTTCACGGCCTTTCACATGTCATGCCTTTTTCTCCAACTCCTCAATTAGACTCGCTGCTGTTTTATCATATAGCAGCCAGCCACTCAGTCAAGGCCGTTCTATCATATTATATTGATGATATAATCTCATAAGTTAACATATGCTACTGACAAAATGATACAGTGAAACCTTTCCGGCATTACCTCACCTACCCTCACTATCTTTCTTCACTTTCCTCATATCCCCAATAGCAGAACCCTGCAACAGCTGCAAAAACCGCCAATCATCCGTATAAATTCTTGTAGGGTGTTCTTCAATGGGCTTCATACTGAACTATTGCAGCAGATGACCAATGAATTAATAATTGCAGCAGAGCCCTGCAACTGATGCAAAAAACTCCAACACCTGCTCTAGACAAAAACCGGATTTCTAAACATGATCAGTATTACCAGACCAAATTTTAAAGTTGGTTTAACAAACCACAATCATAAACAAAAAGGAAAAATATAGAAGTTTCAAAGAGAGAACTACTTGATCGAGTTGATCAAGCATCTCAGGTTACGCAACAGAGACAACCGTTTCCGGCGATATTTCTGAACCAGATTCACATGCCCACAAACCCTAAAATTGAGACTTGGTAGCGGCTAAATGGTGATTGAACGACAAAATCAAAAACGATTCCACAAATCTATACATATATCAACAATTAAAATATTAAACAATGATTAAAGCTAAAGAATCAAAGGATTATCATATTACATCATCAAACATCGAAGAAAACAACATACCTTGATGATAGTTTGATGCATACTCGATGAAGAAATTAAAATTTCAAAATACAATTGCATCTGAAATCAAGAACATTACAATATATGAAATCGAGTAACGTTGTGTCCAAAGAAGAAAAAATAGAAGTTTAAGAAAGCAAAAAAGAAACGAAAGTTTAATATCATGCCTGAAATACCGAAGAAGGTGTGCTTCGAGGGGGTGAGAGATCGCTGAGTGAAAACAACAGCGGTGCAGGTTGATTTGATTCTCTGTAGGGTTTGAGAGGAATGGAGAAGAATTGGGGTTTATAATCGAGTAATGGTGGAAGAAGCTTTAGGAACAAAGAGAATGCGTAACATCTGAGATTTAAAGAGAAATCAATTTTCCTTCCATTGATTGAGAGAATTAATTAGGTTACCAAAATTGAAGAAGCGTAGGTAGGAAGAAGGAGAATGGCGCCCAAATTCACAATTATCTGGCCAAAGAAAGCAGCCACCTCAAAGTCAAAAAGTCAACCTTTATTTTGCTTTAGTATAATAGATAGATATATATATATATAAGGAGAAGATCATGCGAGAACCACCTCTTATTGCGAGAACCGCGAGAACCAATGTGAACACAACCAAAAATGCCTAAAAATAGCTAAAAATCACACAATTTTTTTTTTAATATTCTTTATATAAAAATCGCTACTTTTCGAAGCAAAAAAAAATTAATTTTTTTTCCACTAAAAGTAGCGATTTGAGCATAAAAAATATTAAAAAAAAATTTAGATTTTTTTTAGATTTTTTTAGGTTTTTTGGGGGTTTAGTTTTTAGCATTTTAGCTTGGGGGGTGGGGAGGGGGGTTTAGGTTTTTTTTTTTTTGGGGGGGGGGGGGTAGGTTTTTTTTAGGTTTTTTGGGGATTTTAGTTTTTAGCATTTAGCTTGGGGGGTTAGGTTTTTTTTAGATTTTTTTAGCTATTTTAGGTTGTGTTCACATTGGTTCTCGCGGTTCTCGCAATAAATGGAGTTCTCGCATGAGCCCCTCCCTATATATATATATATATGTGTGTGTGTGTGTTACTAATATTAAAGATAATGAAATTCTCAACTTTTAAAGAAAATTAATGGAGTATAAAAGTTAATTGAATTTAAGAAATGTTTGTTAGAACTAGTTTTAATAATAAATAAAGTCAATAAAAAGGGTGGATTGCCTCTTTTATACTCCTAGATATAAGCTAATTTTCAGCTAATTATGAAATTATAATCTTGGTATATTACCCATTAAATTCATCATCTTCATCATACTCAGTAAATATCACCAATAGCAAAGCTGAGGTAGGGTCTGAGGAGGGTAAGATATAGACAGTCATACCTCTATCCCGTAGGAATAGGGAGCCTGCTTCCAGTGAGACCCCCGACTCGATTGTAGTTTTGCATCAAGCCTTAGACATAAGGCACATAACACTCAGCAATTAAGACAAATGTCGATTAGTGCATGTACCCCTTGTCTTTCGGCTATCAACACCACATGATGCATGATTAACCATCCGCCTCTTTTAACGTTATTTTCACGAAATTAGTAAAATAACGTTAGAATTAGTGCACTTCCACTTTTGCCACCCGAGCACCCACACATATATTCATTATATGCGTATACCGCAAGCGTGGCTAATATTACCCATTAAATTAATTTAATCAAATTATCTTGAATCCTTTCTATGTTCTTTTTAGAAAGAAAAAAGAAAGAAAGAATTTAAGCTTTATATTATATGTAACTGAACTTAAATGCAGGGGTAGGTGACACGTCCATGGACTTTGGCTATAAAAAGGGAAGTTATATTTGTCTAGACTTTTCATTGTTTTTAAGTAAACCAAAAAAAACAAGCAAAACACAAAGAGGGTATATAGAAGCAGATAACTTTTTTGTCTCTGACTTCAACTGTGAAAAAAGTTCATTTCATCATCAATCATCTCACACATTCATATCTAGCAATTTAAGATGGCTTCATCAAATAGGCACTGGCCAAGTATGTTCAAATCCAAATCCACTTACACCACTCCTCAAGATCAACAATGGCAGTCACATGGTTCCAACCACAGATCATCTCCTTACACCTCTGGTAAGTTATTAATAACTTAAACAGAAAATTTAAAGACTTAACTATATCAATAACCATGAGGTAGTGATCATCCATTGCTCTATTTCTTCATCTATATGTTACATGTTTGATGTTCATTCTATCAATGTTTTTAACATTTTACCTTTTTTTGGTGTAAAAATGTGTGTTTTCTTTTTGGGAAAGTTTAGAAATTAATTCCTGATAGTCTTGAAATGCTGATGAAATATGTAAGTTACTGTTTCCAATTTGTTATGCACATATCCGGAAAATAAGTTAGTGATGTTGCATACGTTACACTGTTAAAAAAATTTTAACATATAATCAGGAACACTAATTAGGTGTAAAACAATGGCAGGATGTGATGAAAGAAACCCTGAACCAAAGCCAAGATGGAATCCGAGACCCGAGCAAATCGGGATACTGGAATCAATTTTCAACTCCGGATTAGTGAATCCTCCAAGGGATGAAATCAGAAGAATCCGAGCTCGATTACAAGAGTATGGACAAGTCGGTGACGCCAACGTCTTCTACTGGTTCCAGAACCGGAAGTCTAGGAGCAAATACAAGAACCGCCAACTCCAAAAATCACAAAACCACCAATCCTCGCCGCTTTATGGGGGTGCCATGGCGGCCGCAACCACCTCCTCTTCGTCCTCCTCTGGAAAGTCGTCGTCCAAGTCAATTGAGTTCTTTTTGAACTCCCCTACTGCTTCGGTTAACCAACAACCGCAAGCCTGTTTAGGTGAAGGTGGGGGGAATTCCCTCCACCAGCACCGCGGGGAGTTCTTTCAAGATTCATTCTTTTTCCCCGTGGTGCAACAAAAGCCTGTAGCACCTAGTGCGGCCAGTTTTGCACAAGGGTTTTGCTTTCCCGAGCCTGGCACTATGATTGATCAAGTAAATCACCATATGAATGATGACCATACTGTTGTGAGTAGATGTGGGATGCTGCCAACTGATTTGATGATGAATCATCAATATGGAATCCAATCTAAGAATTTTAGAGGCAAGGATGTTGAAGAAGAGAATATTATAAAAATGTTGAGTCACAATACAACAATAACAACAACAACAACAACGCCACCTCTTTCGACTCTAGCTGTTCCTACTCTAATTGTCCCTCCTGCTCCTACAACTATTGTTCCATCAACTCTCAATGATCACCAAGGTGCGCGCCTTTTCATCTTCGTTCTTTTTCTTCTTTAAATCTTTTGCGTACGATATATTAGTTTGGATTCTCAGTGTAGCAACCTTTACGGTCTCCTGAGATAGATGAAAGGTTTGCCATCATCCCATCCTCCCAAACATTGGGTTTTTTTACTGAGTATTTGTTACGTGTCTCTGTATTTTTATTTAAAAACTTTTGCATACAAATGCAGGTGTGGAGGAAGCTGGAAGGCGAAAATCGATAGTGTTTGTTAATGATGTCCCGTATGAGGTTGATGTTGGACCCTTTAATATCAAAGAGGCCTTTGGAGATGATGTTGTGCTCATAGATTCATCTGGGCAGACTTTGGTGACCAACGAGTGGGGGCTCACACTACAGTCTCTCCAGCATGGTGCGTTTTATAACTTGGTGCGCTCGTCCACATATGATCATGCTGGAACCGTCGATATGGTACATTCCATCTCTTTGACATCATTAATTTAATAAGTGCTGGCATAAATTTCAAGATCAATGATCACAACAATATAAACGGTAGCAACACTACAAAAAGAATGTGATTTCAATGAAAACAGTTGGGAGACATGTCTTAATCAAAATGCATCTAATCAAACCTTCTCATTTAAAATGTATACAATAGTATAAAGAAAAAAAGTTCACAAATATGTGGCTCCTTTAAATATGCAACATTAGCTACATGTTGGAAGTTTCTAATTCACACTTAAGTTTAAAAGTTTTCCTATCTTTATTCATTAATTATATAAATCTAATGATGAGAGCCTTTTATTTTATTTAACCTTTTTTTTGAACAGCAAATTCTTTTAATCCTTATCGTGTGTGTGACTTGTGTTTAAAAGCTTTGCCTTTGGCAAAGGACCACCACCCCACTGGTTTTTATTTTAATTAACTACTTACGTTTGTATGTGTAAAAATTTATCATTTTCACAATTATTGAAAGTTAAATTGTTGAATTTAATGTATTAACTAGTCTTTTTATATTATCTTGCAGTTCTAGAGGTAAAGGATGCACCAGGACCGGAAAAGCTACATGTTAATCCTTCTATATATTTGGATAATATCCCTTTTTTATTTTGTTAATCTCTCATAAGTTAAAGTTAAAGTAGAGTGTGATATGAGTTTCTGGAACTTTTGCTAAGAACATGTAAGAACTTGTTATATATATATTTTCTGCATTTAGCTATCAAACCTGTGATTTTTCCTTGGTGTTTAATAATTTTCTCAATGGACAAGGTAGTTGCATCTTTTGCTCAAGTAATGGTATGCCGTGAGGTAACCCACATGAGAAATTCAAATATATGTGTGATATCATCGATCACATATATATTACGCATGTATGGACGTATGGTATAGACAATATAACGTGTGAAGATATATCACAGCTGGTCTGGATGATGTCATTTTCCTCCTAATTTCTGCTTGTTCTTAGGGTTTATGTTTCTGTTCAAAGACCAAACTATTTTTACCAATAAAGAGTAACCATTGTTCTAGTCTAACCTTTTAGAACGTATGATGAGTTTTAACTGTATGAGTATCATGACATTGAGGGGGTATTCGTCGGAAATCGGTCGGTCATGTGTTGTGAATATAGTCATGATTGATCTCATTAGATTACCGACAGAATTATTATTGACAGATTACGAACGGATACCTTAGATTTTAGCAATGGGAATTCACTATGTAATCTATCAGTAATTCTAATTTATTTCAAAAAAATAACATTAAATTAATGTGTTTAAATTGA
The DNA here is from genome assembly GCA_030545235.1 of Helianthus tuberosus. Taxonomy (NCBI): domain Eukaryota; kingdom Viridiplantae; phylum Streptophyta; class Magnoliopsida; order Asterales; family Asteraceae; genus Helianthus; species Helianthus tuberosus. The sequence goes on along the minus strand of CM060451.1, from coordinate 152,560,364 downwards.
ATAAATTATTAATTCTGAAAATTAAAATTACACAACAAAATCTATATCTATAATCTATATCTATCTATACTTTCTGTAGGTCCCTCGGAGGTTGAGGTTTAACCTATTCCTTGTTATGTCTAACACACTAGCAAGTGCGGAATCCAAGCTAGCATGCAAACCGAGATAGAACAAGCACAAACACAACACACAAACTTCACCGATTAACACCACTTGTATTAATACGTATGAAAGGTTCAGTTACAATGCAATGTTTACAAATCAGTTTTGCAAACTCTCTCAGTGTGTGTGTTCTCTCTGAATGTCTCTCTTCTGTCTATCAATGTCTAACTTTTTCACTAACTTTCGAACTCTCTCAAGTGAACACACAACATGGGTATATATACCCGAACACAGCATGTCTGGTCGAAGGATCAGATAGATTGATCGAAAGATCATCTATCGATCTGAAACAGCTCGAAGGATCCACATGTACCTCGAAGGATGACATCCTTCGTGGTCCATCTATCGAATGCTTATCTTTCGAGCTCATCGAACGATCTAAACTATCCTTCGATGACACATCCTTCGACCCAAACATCTTTCAACCATTGTCTAACTGTTTGGCCAAGTCAAACCGGAGGATGGTTGACTTGGTCAAACCTACATCAATCTTACATCAAAGACATCGTTTTGTATCAAGACAAAATACAGACAAAGTACAGACACAAGTGCACCATCTCCATCTCCTCTTTATCGATCTGCTGATAGTCTTCTTGTGTCAGATTAATGTTACCAATCTGACCTTCCACTAATCCACAGTATGCGCTCACCAAAGTGTTTAGCAGCTCCATGTGTTCCTTTGCTACTTCCACACTGACTTTAGAAAAGCTTGAGGTGTCGAGCCGTACTGTATTTGGCTTTGATTGTTGACCAGCAGATGATGTGCTTCCATAACACGCTTGCTGTTGAGGAGGAAGTGGATTCCCATACATGTCTGTTGGTACGGTAGATTGAGGAGGAAGTGGATTCCCATACATGTCTGTTGTTCCGGGAGATCGAACAGGCAATGGATTTCCGAACATATCAGTTGGTCTGAGAGGTCGTTGTGGTGCTGATTGAGGGACTGGTTCAAGCGGATTTCCATACATGTCTGTCTTTGGAGGGACCGGAACTTGGATAGTATTGCCATACATGTCAGTGCTAGACACAAACGCTGTTTGAATTGGAGCATGTGAAGAAGGTTTTGTAGAAGTGCTAGAAGTTCCATAATACATTTCAGGATTTTGTTGCACTGGAACTCTTTTTGCTTTGAGAGTTTCTTCCTGATTCTTGTTTTCCAGGATTTGAACAAAGTCATTGAAGCTTGTTGTAGCTAAGGTGCCATTGTACTTCATGATTTCCAAGAAAGTATTCCATTGAGGTGGCAACGCATCTGCAAACTTTTTCACAATCTCTGCTGGAGTTGTAACAATCTCAAAATTTGACAATTCAGTCAGCAGATGATTAAATCGACTTGTCAAATCTCCTAAAGATTCATTCTCCATACAAGTAAAACCATCAAACTATTTCTTTAGCAGTTCTTTTCTCAATTGACGTGTCGCTTCATTTCCTACGCCCCTTGTCTTCAACGCGTCCCACAACCTTTTTGTCGTCTTGTAACTGACAAATTGATGATAAATATCTTTACTCAACGCCTGAGTAAGAATGGCATATGCCTTCTTTTCCAGATCATAGACCTTCTTCTGATCTTCCGTAAGATCTGCAAACGTAGCAGCAGATGATGCGGCAACCTCTATTGTTTGATCGAAATCTGTAATGAACCGCAACCACAATTCTGTATTTTGACCAAGAACGTATGTATGAAATCTGTCAATCCATCCTGGATATTCGTATAAGTGCATCAACTTTGGAGGCCGATTCAAACTTCCGGTTTCGCTCTCGCTTAAGAGAATGCTTTGAATACTTGGAGTTTGATTTGATACGAATGCCCATTGACCGGTAGAAGTTGCATTAGAAGATACCGGTGCGGGAGACGGAGTACCAAAATACATGTCTGTATTTACCGGAGTATTCCATCTTGGATTCATTTTTGATCAAAAATAATAAAACCTGAAAATCACAAATTTGTTAAACAAAAACAGACTAAGTTCGAAAGATCAACACTTGTTCGAAGGATCAACAGTGTTCGAAAGATTACTGTTGAGTTTCGAACAATGATTTCGAAAGACTCCCCAATCGAAGGATCCTTGTCTTTCGAATAAGAGCAGTAAAACGAAAGATGTATCTTTCGAAAATATTCCCTGGATCGAAGGATAAGTCACAGACTTCGAAGGATGTTCGAAGGATGATTATCTATCGAACCTCCTTTGATCGAAAGATGATCTTTCGACTTCGAAGGATATCTTTCGAACTGCCCTGACACAGTTGACAAATGTGACAGGTTGGTGAAAAAGTTGATGGGTTGGTAGAAACTTTCGGCAGAAGGTATGTTCAGACCATACTTTCTGCCAAAGCAGATTTTGAACCAATAAAATATTACCGAAAATCGAAGCAACAACCCAGAAACCGGTCACCGGAGTAGCCGGAATTTTGGCCGGAAATTGCCAAACACCTCAAAAACAAGTTTTTAAGTTACCCAACCCGTCAAGCAACACACCCGGTTAGTTTAGAACACGTTTTAACGTAAAGATAAGCGAGAAAAACAGTAAAAACGGCTGCAAAAACCAAGTGAGTTTTGTCCAAACACTCCAAAGACTTGTATAAAACCCGGTTTTTAACAAGGAAAAGAGCCACGGCTCTGATACCACTTGTAGGTCCCTCGGAGGTTGAGGTTTAACCTATTCCTTGTTATGTCTAACACACTAGCAAGTGCGGAATCCAAGCTAGCATGCAAACCGAGATAGAACAAGCACAAACACAACACACAAACTTCACCGATTAACACCACTTGTATTAATACGTATGAAAGGTTCAGTTACAATGCAATGTTTACAAATCAGTTTTGCAAACTCTCTCAGTGTGTGTGTTCTCTCTGAATGTATCTCTTCTGTCTATCAATGTCTAACTTTTTCACTAACTTTCGAACTCTCTCAAGTGAACACACAACATGGGTATATATACCCGAACACAGCATGTCTGGTCGAAGGATCAGATAGATTGATCGAAAGATCATCTATCGATCTGAAACAGCTCGAAGGATCCACATGTACCTCGAAGGATGACATCCTTCGTGGTCCATCTATCGAATGCTTATCTTTCGAGCTCATCGAACGATCTAAACTATCCTTCGATGACACATCCTTTGACCCAAACATCTTTCAACCATTGTCTAACTGTTTGGCCAAGTCAAACCGGAGGATGGTTGACTTGGTCAAACCTACATCAATCTTACATCAAAGACATCGTTTTGTATCAAGACAAAATACAGACAAAGTACAGACACAAGTGCACCAACACTTTCTATAAAAGGAGAAATCCAAGTGACATAAGAAAAGCTGATGTATCAGCAGGAGAGCATGTCCAACAAGGCTTTTCTTATGTCATTATTACATCATAATTCCTAATATTAAAAGACTTTAAAATTCAAAGTTGGCCCACATTTAAGATGCAAAGGTCTGCTGAGGAAAGGTCTGCCTATGTTAAGCCTAATATAAAATAACATTTAAACTTTTGTTTAAACATCTGCCCTCAACATTTTATAATCAAACATCAGTTCCCAATAAACATCTGTCGAGATTCAAAATTCTGGCTCCACATTCAAAATTCAAACCATATATTCTAATCCTATAAATAAGGGTTAATAATCTGGCTCCACATTCAAATCTCTCCCGCTCACATCTGTGAGCGTATCTCTCCCTCTCAAATGTATCTTTCTCGTGATTCAGCCGCTAATCTCCGATTACACTTCTTTGTTCGAATGTTTGTTAATTATGTTTACATGTTATCGTTCCAGTATCATTGTTCCAACATCGTCGTTTCAATGAAGTTTCCCATCACACATCAACCTTTCAATATCGATGTTGTAGTATCATTGTTGCAACATCGTGAAAAGTTGCATGTGCTATCTTCTTTGATGGGAGAGTTGCATTGTTGGATTTTCGGTAAAACGAAAGTCAGGTTTTCTTGCGTCAGTAAGATTTTCTCCTTTTATAGAAACTATAGATTCGTGCAATATCGTGAAAAGTCAAATGTGCTACAACAGTTGAGAAGAGAACTTTGCATGTTAGGTTTGTTTCTTATTTTGATTAACTGTTGATGATGTTGAGTGTTTTTATAGACACTGACATTTTAGAATATGTTAAGATGCATGTTTATATTATTAAAATGAACTACTACATAGAAAAATACAAATTTAAAGAAATTTGTATAAAGTATTACATGCTAGAGTTAACACTTGCTAAGATTTCGTAGACTCTGGCCTTTCTCCATGTGATTTCATGTTCTCTTTTGATTTTCAGGTCAGTTAGCATGTTGCAGATTTTCTGATCCTGTTTTAGAAGTTGTGTCAGAAACTCTTCTGCATTCTTCTGGAACTCTAATGGAGGAGAGTGGAGGACTTCATCGAGCAATGCTATGCTGTTCCAGGTTTTGTTGTAATTAGTGTCATTTATTATGTCGACTTTCCTGTTTAGTTCTTCGTCTGTTCTTTGTTCTTTGAGTGACCACATGGAGAACTGTGTTTTAACATTGCTGGTGTCTGACCAGTGGTAGAAGCTGAAGTTTGCCATGTAGATTTTTTGTTGGTTTTCTGATTTGGAACAATTTTTGACAGAAAGTGATTTGTAGGACAATTTGTTGATGTTTTGAATCAAAAGTAATCATCGGTCTTTTATAGAGTTTAAAAATGCGTCTACATGGTAAATCAAGAGGTTAATTGTAATTGTGATAATCTGCTTTTGTTCTATGAAGTTCGAAATTTTGTCCCTTGGGTTTCTTGGTATTTAATTTTACAGTTTTCCAATAAAAGTTGGGGTTTGAAAAGCTTTTTGCATTAAAAGATTGTTGTTTTGAAATATACATTAATATGTTTATATTAAATGTACACGTTTTCATAATACCAAATTTCAGTATATAAACTCATACTCACTTCACCTGTTTTTCATCACGTTTTCCTACGAAGATATCATACTTTCAGAAAAGTCGAGTAATATAGTTTATTCAAATGGCGTCATTCACAAATGCAAAATCATATGATTTAAAGCAGCGTTTTGTCAGGCAAATCGAGGAACAGGTGTATGAAGATAAGGCTACTCTTCAAGAGTTGAAGAGATGTTTTGATGGATTGCAAGTTGGCCTGTTCACTAGAGAGCAGGTTTCCAGAGATCTTATGCGGATGCCTTCAACCTCCGTTCGTGAGCTTTGTGTTGTCAGTAATATAGAGTGCGGTGATAGAGACGTGGAGTTCATGGCGATGTTGAAGAACATACATCGAGAGGTTCAGCAATCGATGGAGTTGAAGCTAAAGTTTCTTAATTCTTGCTATTATTGTTAGATTTGACCTTTAATGTTGTTCAGTATGTGATGTAATTATTGGAGTTTTAGTTTTAATGTCATGAATAAATTTTAATTTTAAGAATCTATGTTGTGTTTTGTTTTTACTTATTTAGTGTTTGAGTAAGATTTAGATTATGTTGATGTTGAATTGTGTTTGAACATCTGTTTGGTAAGTCAACAGAGGTTTAATAGTATCAAGGGTTGGTTTGATGGTGAACAGATGAGTGCAAAGATAAAACAAATGTTTAGAATTTGATCATTGATAGCAGTTTTTTGAATAATCTATGCTCCTGCAAATAACAGAGAGTCAATACTTCGAGTTGTAAAAGGTCTATTGTAGTTAAAGTTTGGCAAAAGAGAACATCTGCTGATGATGAAACAACTGTGTATTCTAACGACTGTTGATACTAACAGTGGTTGGGCTAATGATGAATAAGTATTATTATATAACGTCTGCTATAAGTATTATTCTATAATTTTGTTTATCGATAAGAGTTTTTTGGAAGAATTTACGGTATATTTTGGTGTTATAAAATGTGTGTTGTAGCTAAAGTCTGACAAAAGAGAGCATCTGCTGATCAATAAATGTCTAAAGATGCAAAGGTCTGCTATGGGTCAACAGATGTTAACGAACAACAGATGATATTCAATCTTAAAATACTTAACAGAGGATTTGATACTAACAGTGGTTGGGCTAATGATGAATAAGTATTATTATATAACATCTGCTATAAGTATTATTATATAATTTTGTTTATCAACAACAGTTTTTTGGAAGGATTTACGGTATATTTTTGTGTTATAAAAGGTGTGTTGTAGCTAAAGTCTGACAAAAGAGAGCATCTGCTGATGAATAAATGTCTGAAGATGCAAATGTCTGCTATGGGTCAACAGATGTTAACGAACAACAGATGATATTCAATCTTAAAATGCTTAACAGAGGATTTGATACTAACAGTAGTTGGGCTAATGATGAATAAGTATTATTATATAACGTCTGGTATAAGTATTATTATATAATTTTGTTTATCAACAACAGTTTTTTGGAAGAATTTACGGTATATTTTTGTGTTATAAAAGGTGTGTTGTAGCTAAAGTCTGACAAAAGAGAGCATCTGCTGATGAATAAATGTTTGAAGATGCAAAGGTCTGCTATGGGTCAACAGATGTTAACGAACAACAGATGATATAAAATCTTAAAATGCATAACAGAGGATTTGATACTAACAGTGGTTGGGCTAATGATGAATAAGTATTATTATATAGCGTCTGGTATAAGTATTATTATATAATTTTGTTTATCAACAACAGTTTTTTGGAAGAATTTACGGTATATTTTGTGTTATAAAAGGTATGTTGTAGCTAAAGTCTGACAAAAGAGAGCATCTGCTGATGAATAAATGTCTGAAGATGCGAAGGTCTGCTATGGGTCAACAGATGTTAACGAACAACAGATGATATTCAATCTTAAAATGCTTAACAGATGATTTGATACTAACAGTGGTTGGGCTAATGATGAATAAGTATTATTATATAGCGTCTGCTATAAGTATTATTATATAATTTTGTTTATCAACAACAGTTTTTTGGAAGAATTTACGGTATATTTTGTGTTATAAAAGGTGTGTTGTAGCTAAAGTCTGACAAAAGAGAGCATCTGCTGATGAATAAATGTCTGAAGATGCAAAGGTCTGCTATGGGTCAACAGATGTTAACGAACAACAGATGATATTCAATCTTAAAATACTTAACAGAGGATTTGATACTAACAGTGGTTGGGCTAATAACAGATGTTAGACTTACGACTGTTGAGTTACACCGATTGAAAAAAAAAAACTGTTTTTGAAACTTCTGCTTGCCTAAAAATACATCCACTATTAAAGGTTACCGTCTGTTGTCATAATTTCTGTTTATCATAATGATTGTTGATTTACTAAACTGCTGACTGTCATCCATTATGACAATAGAGGTTCTGACGTGGACAGATGTTAGCTAAAAATAAAACAACTGCTAAAAGTTATCATTTGTTCTCATAACTTCTGTTTATCTAACGACTGTTTGACTCACACTGTTCCCAACGACCAACAGAGGTTTCCAAACAACTGTCATCGGTTGTCGCAAGAGAGGTTCTGACGTGGACAGATCTTAGCCATCAAATATTTGTAACTACTGCCACGTCAGCATTCACTTCTTCTCTCTATATAAAAGCTGTTTTATCCCTAAATCGAGGTTCTACCACTGCTGTCTCGAATTCAAAATTCTCAAAAACAGTTTCCAACATATTAAAAACCCTCCAATTTAAACTCTGTTTTATCTCCAAATCACCTTCTTTTCCGATCATGTCTCTGAACATCAAAAACCCTCACAACTACCTCCCCATCTTCGAGAAAAGCAGCAAAAATACTAGCTATCACTCAATAATTGACCTTTTAACGTCATCGAAATACAAATCAATTCTTACTGTCGATGCTCCGGTTCATAAAGAAACACTCCGACAATTTTGGTTTAATGCTGAAATAGAGGCTGAAGATAATAATCCAGTTGCCATCACATCTAAGGTCGGGGAAAGTGTGGTACGAATTTCTCCCTTTACAATTTCCACTACATTTGCATTGGATGACTTGGGAGGTAAGAACAACTTTGAAAAACTTGAACTTCATACATAGTTCATTGAAAGAGGGTATGATGCACAATAAAAGGAAGTTACTATCTACAAGCGAAACTTCCCTCCGCCAATGAAATTTTTGTTTCATACTCTTTTAATTTGTCTCTCAGCCAAGACCACCGCATTTAATGAGATACCTTTGAACATTCAGTATTTCGGTTATGCTATTTAACAAAATCTTATTACAATTTATTACAAGCATTGTTTTCTGATTTGTTGAATAATGTGAAAAATGTGAAAAATTTGAAAAAAAGGTGTTCGTAGTAATGCTTTTCTGTTGTATCCAAGACTTCTAAGCTACTAACTACGAAAACAAGTGTCATAAACAGATTCTGAACAAGGTGTAGCTTTTCAAATAAATAGTCTTACAAGTAAAACTTTTACTAAACTTATGGATAAAGAGTCAAAAGTTTCAACAACTGAAACAAAGGGAGATGAGCCTGTTTTAGATGCGTCCGCATCAGTTGCTCAAACTTCGGTTGTTGAGCGAACTGCTCCTGGTGATCATGACACCACAACCGGCGTTGTGAAACACACACCAGGAAAACGCAAAAAGTAGTTAAGGGTAGAACCTATGTTTATTTTATTAAACTAAAGTAGTTAAGGGTAGAACTGTAATCTCTGCTTCAATGGGAAGTCCCCAGAACGAAGAAAAAAGGGGCATCTGTTTCTGATGATATGGAGACTTCTCCTATTATTAAAAAAAATACAACCACTACAGGTGGGAATTCAGATGATCCTATTAAAGTAGGTGATGAATTAAGTTATAAGGATTTGACGGTTAGATTGTCTACCATTGAAACAGATGTTGCTGAAATGAAAGAATTGATTAAGCAGATGATAGAGCTTTTTAAAAGTCAACCTACCAGACAGGAAATTGCCAATGAGCTTTGGAATTCTATGCAACCCATCCTTCAAGCTCAGAGGAATTTAGCTGAAAGTAACCGCAATTTCAGTTTGGAATTTATCAGAAATTTGGTTGATGCCAGGTATAAAGACACACAAGCAGACATTATGAACATTAAGGAACATCTGTTGGAACTTACTGGCTCCACCTCTACATCAATATTTGAGAAAGATGATGATGATGATGATAATGATGCCAAAAAGGGGGAGAAAGATTCATTGAGAAAGTTGCCACCAGATTCAAAAGCTAATCCTACAGAAATTGTATCGCCTGCTCAACCTAAATCCCAACCTTCTCCAAAAAAAACCACTACAAAAGAAGGAGAAAATACCTTCCACACCATCATCACCCATTTTGTCAATAGATGTTGGGAACACAAAAGTATCAGCAGATGTTTACCAAACAGCTGCTGAGACACCAGTTGTTTCAGCAAAAGTTTCTCAAACATCTGCCATGATCATTTTCACTACACCAACCACAATCCAACCATCTCCAACGTCACAAAGATTTCCCATACATTCATCTTCACTACCAAAACATTCTCCTTCACCAGAAATCATCTCCACACGTAAGAGAAAAACTCATATCGATAGAATCACGAAAATGAACAATGATCCTCTGGTAAAGCCAACTCAACCAACTTGGAAGAAAGTCAAAACAGTGGATTTAAATGAGGTATTGAAGCTTGTACGTTAATCAGATCCACACCTAATTGCTTAGAATTCAATCACAGATCAAGAGGGGTTTAATGGGTAGGTAAGGGCTAAAGGTAGGTTTATTTATTGGGTAAAATGGCTGAAATAAAAACTAAACGATAAACTGGATATGCGGTAAACATAAACAAAGCTGTAACGCCCCAAAAATCTGAATGTTAATATTTGTTGTATGTTATTATGTGACACGTCAGGAAATAAATAACTAGGCTATTTAACCTAGTTAAGGGTATGGTCAAAAGTCTTAAATGATTAAGATAGTGTCGGTTATGTTTTAAAAAGGCAAACCCGAGGGGTTAAAGTGGAACAAGATGGAAGTTGTGTTATTAAAAGAAACTAACAACACACACAAACACACCTTCGTGTGTGTTCTAGATCGATCAGGAGACTCCCATGGAGTCTCAAACCCTAAACATGAAAGATCATCCAATTGGAAGGCTAAATGATGCTTAAATTCATAACCGAGCATGGATTAATGATCACCAACATGAGGGGATCATAAGGTATGTCTTAAATCTAAGATTGGTGATCATGGGTGAAGTGGGTTATGTTCTAATCCGTAAGTTAATATGAAATTGATCATGTACGAGGGTTAGAATCCTCGTGTAGAACATGGGTTATGAATGGTTTGCGTTAATTTGATGTTTAGAGGTGACACCCGTTAGTTAGGGTGAAGATTATGACTAGTAATCACCTCCTATGTTCAATTCTTGTTGAAAGATTGATGTATTATGTGGGTATGATGAATTATTGTTAGATGAAAGTATAGTAATATGATGATGTTATGTTTGATGTTTATTTGGGAATGATCCATGATGGTTAGTAGTAGGTTTTGATGGGTTATGTAAGAGTTTAGAAGATTTATGCATGAATGAGTTGTACGTTATGCTTAAAAGGTAGTACATACATCAAGTGAAGGATAAAATGTATATAGTGTCGTCCGTATGGTCGATTATGATGTTACGGGTATATGTTGATAAGTCGATAGTTACATATGGTTAATAGTTGACTTTTGGAAAGTCAACTAAGTATAAGAAACATGATTTGACTCGTTGTCGTAAATGTAGGTTGATGGGAAGTCGTATGGTACATGTTATAGCAATCCGTGTTAAATGTAATGACATGATGAGTTACATGAGTTTAACGTATACGGATATGACTATATGAAGTTGATTATGTATTTTAATGCTTGTTAGAAATGACTAAGGAAAGTTAAGGATGAATTATGCGAGTGATATGATTGTTACGTGTACAAAGGTGTATACTAATAAGAGCGTGATTTCGATGAAATGAAAGTATAGGAATCACGACGAGACGGACTCAAGCATAAGGTGTTAATGGGTCAAGAAGAGGCAAGGAATCGGATACGAGCACGGACGCATAAGGTAAGTGATTTCCGTAATCACTTCTTAGTACGCGTAAGTAATAAAGTATTGTAATGAATTAAACATGATGTTTGAGGTCAAATACGTGTTAAAGTCTTTCGTCGTAAAGGATGGGTTTAAAGTTAACCAAAATGCCCTTGATGGGTATTTTGGGGTAGACGATCTTAAAAGTAGTTTAGAAGTAAGTTATTCGATTAGTGTAATGTTTTGGACAAGTATGAAAGTGGGGATGATGGTTTGGTTAGTCATAGACCAATTAATGTGCGAATACCCTTAACGGGTCGAAATGAACATATGAATGATAATGTGTTAAGAGGATGCAAGACATCCAAGAATTTGGTAATTTATGATAGACGTCATTGATATCAATATGTTTATAAGAGGTTATGGTAAAACGAACAAGTTACGTTGATGAATGCATGAACGGGTCAAAGTTGGGAAAAAGGGTAATAAGCCGAAGGGTTAAAAGTCTGAAATTTTATTAAGTCGAATGTTGGATTTTAATTCCATTAGATGGAGAATTAAATTACGGACGCGTAGGAAAAAGAATCGGGTAAAACGGACCAAAAACGAGTGAGTTATGCTCGTTTCCGTGAATCGGGATCGCGCTGAAAATATGCAGCACAGCAGCAGCAACCGTTTGATGTTTTAGGGGTGTCGCGTAGCGCGACGGCCCGTAGCGTCGCGCGACGGGTCTTATTTCTTCGAAAATTATTTTCGAGCCTCGTTTTGCCATGGGAACTCGTTTAAACGCGTTTCAAGTTGCGTATGATTAGTTTAACTCACGTTTTATGACCTTTATGGTAAGCATATGTGTGGATAGGTATGTGATGTGTTCAAAATGTAACATATAAATTTCATCAATCGAGGCATAAAACTAACCCTTCTTTAGTACTAATGTTGGAAAAAGTGTGCTTTTGCCTTCCTTTTGTATTTTCAGGATTAAATGAGCTCAAATTAACAAAAGAAGCAAAAAGACATCAAAATCTAACATAAATACAAGAAAAGGAACAAGACGTGACATGCCCGACCCCTCGACAGCATCTCCCAAAGCAAAAACAAGAAGAAAGCTGAGCATGGGGCTGTGCCCAGCTCGACACGGGGCGTGCCCAGCTCGACACGGGGCGTGTCCAGCTCAACACGGGGTCGTGCTTAGCGAGCACGGGGCAGTGTCCAGGATGGTCACCCCTGTCACTAAAGACAAACCTGTAGAAGCTTCTATTGCCCACCACGGGGCCGTGTCCAGTGAACACGGGGGCGTGGCGAAAGTACAGCAGGCGCATTAATTGTAATTGCGAATTACAATTAAAGAAGAGAGAGAGTGTCAGACGAGCACGGGGCCGTGCCCAGCGGACACGGGGGCGTGTGGAGCTAAGAAAGACAAACTGTATTAATGAAGAAAGAGAAAAGGGTGGACACGGGGCCGTGTCCAGGCTTCTGTACAGGCTATAAATAGGAGTGCTTGGCTCAAGCTCAAACCATCCCTTGGCACACCACCTCTCTCACACTTCATCCACCACCCACCACCATCACAACACCATCATCCACCACCATCATCCATTGTCCATCGTAGAGTGTGTGAGTCATCTCGGGATCCAAGATTGATCGTAAGAGTTCTTGACAATCAAGGCCATGTTTGCCTAAGTCTCTTACATCACTTGGTGAAGACAAAGTGTCTAGTATAATACTTTTTATTTCTAATCTTTTGCACTTTTTATTTGGTTTTGTATTAATGACTTTAATAACTAGTTACTTATGTTGAAGGTGATCTTTCCTTATCGTTTGTCCGTGGTGTCTTGGCATTATTTTACTGTCTATATAAAATAAAGGATTTTCACCATTCATATCTCCACGGTCTATATGGAGGTATGTTGGCTACCTGGTCGGGGGTTAAGGGAACGGTTTGGTAAAGGTCTTGCCATTGTTCAGCGTTTAGAGGTCCTGCAATGGACCTGGGTCAAATTTAGTAGGACCTCCTTCAATGCTTCACGGTATTGGATGGCGGGGGTCCAAACTCTTTGATCCCCTCATAAGTTAACTACTATTAATACTATAACCCGGCTATTTAGGACTGTATCCCTGCTGACTCAGACTACTTAGCCGAGGGTAACGTCACCGCCAAAAGCGGGGCCTACCACAATATTGCATTGTGTTCTAGGGGTGAATTAAGCATGCAATTAAAAGGGTGTTTGGGGTTGAGTTTTGAAAATAGGGGTATCTTCCAATAATCCACCCTTTTAGGATTGTATCCTTGCTGACTCAAACTACTGGGGTGAGGGTAACGTCACCTTCAAAAGAGGGGCCTACTACAATAACTAAGATAATCTCTTAATTATGTGCAAAAGTGCGGAAATAATCAAAGGTTATACTAGATACGAGTCGGAACCAAGTGATTCATCTTGTCTATCTGTTTTTTCTTTTATTTTTATTTTTCAGCATTTTAGTTAGTTTTTATTTTTCTTAGTTTAAAACCTTTTTCTAAACTTTTTATTTTGATTAGACGTTGAGGATAAACCGGTACTAAAAGCTCTTGTGTCCTTGGACGACCTCGGTATCTTACCAACACTATACTACGCTCAACGATGGGTGCACTTGCCCATATGTGTGTTTAGTGTTAGTGAAATATCGTGTTTTATAAATTTAAAACTTGGCTAAAATAAGTGTTAAAAAGGGCTTAAAATATACACCTAATATATATAACACTTCGCACGCATCAAGTTTTTGGCGCCGTTGCCGCGGACACAAGGATTTTAGGAAAGCTTAAAATCGACGGCCTAATCAGTTTTTCAAAACCTTTTCAAAACGGGCCCACATTTTTCTGCATTTTAGTTTAGTTTTGCATTTACAGTAGGTTGAACACGGGCCGTGCTCGCTGAACACGGGGCCGTGCTGCATATTTTTCATAAAACACCCAGTAACAGAAGCTTGAACACGGGCCGTGCTCACTGAACACGCCCAGTGCTCAACGAAACCAGTAAATTTAATTAAAACGCCCAGATACAGATTCTGAACACGGGGCCGTGTCCACTGAACACGAGGCCGTGCCCAGCCTCTGTTTCCGTTTTTATTTTTGTTTTCTGATCTCGAGACTCGGTTGTGGTCTGCTGAGTGATTCTTATGGATCAATACTCAGGAGGTTACAACTACACCTATGAGGAGGATGATTATAGGGGTAATTATTACACTAATTGTCGTAACTCACGCTCGGTTCAATACAATCACTCATATCAACCATCCAATTCATACACCTACTATGAGGAGCCCAGGTACGAGCCATCAACTTCATACACATCCTATGAAGACCAAAGGTATGAACCTCCTCCCTCATACTCATATTTTGATGAACCAAGGTATGAGCCTTCATACTCATACTTTGAGGAACCAAGATATGAGCCACCACCTTCATATGCTTATTATGAGGAACCATGGCGTGAACAACCCACCTCATATGAGTATTATGAAGAACAAAATTATGAACCTTATCCATCATATGCTTACAATGAAGGACAATGGTGTGAACCATCTACTTCACATGGGTATTATGAGGAACAAAGGGTCGAACAACCGGATTCAAGCTTAGAAAATCCCGATTCTTTTTCTATAACCGAAGTGACCGATAGGATATTAGAACACATTAGAGTTATCGATCGATGTATAAAAGAAGCTCGCGCAAGGGAAGAGGAGTCCCGCGCAAGAGAAGAATTAAAAAATGAAAAGATAACTGAAAGTGTAAAAATGGAAGAACAAATAAGTGAAAAACAGACACATGAGTTAAACAACGAAAAAGGTGAGTCCGACAACGTTAAAATTCAAGAAGAGTCTAATTTTGAAGAAATTAATCTCTTGTCACCTTCTTTTGAAAATCATTGTTTAGTACCCACTCATGCTAAGTTTTTAAAAGAGTTAAACACTAACACTAAAATTGACGAAACAGTAAGTGTTAAGTTAACTGATGATCAAACCTCACTAATAAAAGAAGACCCATTTGAAATTAACATTACACCGGTTCCATGTTTCTTTCAAAATTCGTTTATTAGTAATGTCACAATCGATAAAGATCTTTGTGTTAACATAATGCCTAACTACATTTTCGAAAAATTAAGTATTAGTGATTTTTCTCCACTTCAAATACCCATTTTTCTATCCAATCGGAAAGTAATAAAATCAATCGGTATAGTTGAGGATGTATTGCTTTAAACAAATCAAATGGTAATCCCGACCGATTTTGTCATCCTCGATGACGCTCCTCTAGTGTTGGGACGACCATTTGTAAAAACTCACGAAGCTTTGAAAAACCGGAAGTTCAACAATCAACCTCTTCAATTAGGGGCATTTAAAAGAAGTGTCGATCTTGAGCGGTCAATGAAATATCCATTCGGCAATGACGACCCCCTAATTGAAGATGAGCCAGAACCACCTGATAAGGTGGGTCTAGCCAAGGACCCTTATAAACGTGGCGCACCACGGAGGCATTCCGCGGAACTATCCGTAGTTTTAGTTTAGATTAACTTTTACGTTTTCTAGTTTAGTTTTTTTTTTCTCAGGAATAAAACACACTCGGGATGGTGAAGGATGATAAGGGAAGCTTGAACCAACACCCCATGCACAAAAACAGAGCCTCCCGACAATTTTTCTTCATTACAGCAAGTTCAGCACGGGGCCGTGCTCACCCCAACACGCCCCGTGCCCAAGGTTCTGTAGAAAATGCCCAGTTCAGGTACCTGGACACGGGGCCGTGCTCACTGGACACGCCCCTGTGCCCAGCCTTCTGTTTACTTTTGGTAGTGGCAGTCTGGACACTGGGCCGTGCTCAGCCAACACCACCCCGTGTTCAGCTACCCAGTACCATAAAATCTTGTTTTTAACCCATTTTTACACATTTAATCAGCCTAAAAACTTATTTTTGGGACACATTGAGAACAATGTGTAATTTAAGTGTGGGGGGGATGCTAAAACCTTGAATCTTGCAAGTCCTAAATACAAGCCTTACACAAAACTCTATTGGAACCGCTAATCACCCCAAATTTTTTCAAAAATTTTCATTTTTTTTACTTGTCTAGGTTTAACTCGGGAAATTCAAGTTCTTAAAAAGGTTATATTTTTACAAATTTACAACCGATAGCGTCGTGATAAAAAGAACCAACATAAGAAAATTATGAAAAGGCATGACAAGCTTAGTTAAAATTTAATTATATATACTTGATCACATAAAAACCCATTCCCACAAAAGTGAGTTTTGAGCCTTTATTGAGCATACAATTACATATCATTAGAGTAAATGCTCATTTTTCGTTTCTTGTGTGAATAGCCGCTTGGTTCTTACGACTCTAGAACTTGCCATGACGATACATTCCCGGTCCTTACCAACTTAAACCCGAGTAAGTAAATGATGGAGGCATTAGGACTAACCCTTTTTATTTCTACACTATTATTTTTCTTTTTTCTCACCACCTACCCAAAATCCCCCTAGTTAACCCCTTTGAGCCTAAACCTTTTTCATTTCTTAACCCAAACCAAACACCTTTTCACCCACCTAAACCCTTTTTATTTTTCACCCTTTGTTTTAGTAACAAGCTCGGTTTTTCGTATGACTTTTCAAAAAAAAAAAAAGTGTTGATGATGAAGCAAAATAAATAAACAAGCAAGTTCATCAAAAATAACTTTGTTTGAATACTGGCTTCATCAAGATAAAAAAAATTGCAAAAATAAAAAGTCTTTCGAAAACCGACGCTTGTTACGCTTTTTCGCCCTTTCTACTAACCACTAACCACTAACCCAACCACCTACCTTTAACCCAAGCCTAACCCTTCACCCAAAAAGTCCTCTTGATGTTTACAAAGGTATATAGTTAAAAAGGAGGAGGATTGATTGCTTGGCAAGTCTATGGTA
This sequence comes from Helianthus tuberosus, assembly GCA_030545235.1. Classification (NCBI taxonomy): domain Eukaryota; kingdom Viridiplantae; phylum Streptophyta; class Magnoliopsida; order Asterales; family Asteraceae; genus Helianthus; species Helianthus tuberosus. The sequence continues at coordinate 152,543,330 of CM060451.1, read as the reverse complement.
GGAGTAAGTTCCATGCCGCTCTCGAGTGATTCACTAAAATACATCTTCGGCCGAGTGTTGAGTGATCCCCGTGAGGTATGTGAACTCGTATATAAATAGAATTTTAAAGAGGCATGTTATGCCCTAATAAGTAATTTATCTTATGAAAAGTTTTAAATAAATCATGACGAATAGGATTGTAAATAAATAAAAATAAAACTAAATAAAGAATCTTGGAAATCCCGACACTCTATGACAAGCCCAAAACCTTCTTTTCTACCAATTCCATTTGGGAGTGTAAATAGCCACATATTAAAGAGTTTTGCTTGAGGACAAGCAAAGATTCAAGTGTGGGGGTATTTGATGTGTTCAAAATGTAACATATAAATTTCATCAATAACCCTTTTTTAGTACTAATGTTGGAAAAAGTGTGCTTTTGCCTTCCTTTTGTATTTTCAGGATTAAATGAGCTCAAATTAACAAAAGAAGCAAAAAGACATCAAAATCTAACATAAATACAAGAAAAGGAACAAGACGTGACATGCCCGACCCCTCGACAGCATCTCCCAAAGCAAAAACAAGAAGAAAGCTGAGCATGGGGCTGTGCCCAGCTGAGCATGGGGCTGTGCCCAGCTCGACACGGGGCGTGCCCAGCTCGACACGGGGCGTGTCCAGCTCAACACGGGGCCGTGCTCAGCGAGCACGGGGCAGTGTCCAGGATGGTCAGCCCTGTCACTAAAGACAAACCTGTAGAAGCTTCTATTGCCCACCACGGGGCCGTGTCCAGTGAACACGGGGGCGTGGCGAAAGTACAGCAGGCGCATTATTTGTAATTGCGAATTACAATTAAAGAAGAGAGAGAGTGTCAGACGAGCACGGGGCCGTGCCCAGCGGACACGGGGGCGTGTGGAGCTAAGAAAGACAAACTGTATTAATGAAGAAAGAGAAAAGGGTGGACACGGGGCCGTGTCCAGCGGGCACGGGGCCGTGTCCAGGCTTCTGTACAGGCTATAAATAGGAGTGCTTGGCTCAAGCTCAAACCATCCCTTGGCACACCACCTCTCTCACACTTCATCCACCACCCACCACCATCACAACACCATCATCCACCACCATCATCCATTGTCCATCGTAGAGTGTGTGAGTCGTCTCGGGATCCAAGATTGATCGTAAGAGTTCTTGACAATCAAGGCCATGTTTGCCTAAGTCTCTTACATCACTTGGTGAAGACAAAGTGTCTAGTATAATACTTTTTATTTCTAATCTTTTGCACTTTTTATTTGGTTTTGTATTAATGACTTTAATAACTAGTTACTTATGTTGAAGGTGATCTTTCCTTATCGTTTGTCTGTGGTGTCTTGGCATTATTTTATTGTCTATATAAAATAAAGGATTTTCACCATTCATATCTCCACGGTCTATATGGAGGTATGTTGGCTACCTGGTCGGGGGTTAAGGGAACGGTTTGGTAAAGGTCTTGCCATTGTTCAGCGTTTAGAGGTCCTGCAATGGACCTGGGTCAAATTTAGTAGGACCTCCTTCAATGCTTCACGGTATTGGATGGCGGGGGTCCAAACTCTTTGATCCCCTCATAAGTTAACTACTATTAATACTATAACCCGGCTATTTAGGACTGTATCCCTGCTGACTCAGACTACTTAGCCGAGGGTAACGTCACCGCCAAAAGCGGGGCCTACCACAATATTGCATTAATAACTTAATTCATTATCTTCCAATAATCCACCCTTTTAGGATTGTATCCTTGCTGACTCAAACTACTGGGGTGAGGGTAACGTCACCTTCAAAAGAGGGGCCTACTACAATAACTAAGATAATCTCTTAATTATGTGCAAAAGTGCGGAAATAATCAAAGGTTATACTAGATACGAGTCGGAACCAAGTGATTCATCTTGTCTATATGTTTTTTCTTTTATTTTTATTTTTCAGCATTTTAGTTAGTTTTTATTTTTCTTAGTTTAAAACCTTTTTCTAAACTTTTTATTTTGATTAGACGTTGAGGATAAACCGGTACTAAAAGCTCTTGTGTCCTTGGACGACCTCGGTATCTTACCAACACTATACTACGCTCAACGATGGGTGCACTTGCCCATATGTGTGTTTAGTGTTAGTGAAATATTGTGTTTTATAAATTTAAAACTTGGCTAAAATAAGTGTTAAAAAGGGCTTAAAATATACACCTAATATATATAACACTTCGCACGCATCAGTATGTATGGATGTTGTGTATCTCTTTACACGTATGTAGAAGGTATGTAAGCGTGTATGCGTGAATGTATGTAAGATTATAGTGTGTAAGCGAGTACATAAGGATATTTATATATATGCAGACGTATATGAGTAGGCAAGTATAAGTCGGGTATATTGCAATGGATGATTGAAGATATAAATGTGGGTATGTATGTAGGTATATACGTATGTATGTTGTATAAGTATAAGTGTTTGTATGTAAGGATGTATACAGATGGTATGTATATGTAGTCAAGTGAGGATGTACGAAGGTATGTACGTATGTAAGTTGTGAGAAGGTATGGAATAAGTATGTACGTATGTATGTAAGTATGTATGTATGTTTGTATGTAAGTATGTATGTAGGTTTGTATGTATGTATGTAGGTAGGTATGTATGTTGCTATGTGTGATAGTAAGTGTACGTATAGGTCGTATGAAAGTATGTACGCATGCATTCAATGAAATTGAGTACTAACGATAATAACATCGTGCCTGGTGATGAAGTGTAACGCAGGATACCAAGGAAGTCTCACTACGGATCGTAAGATCAGAAAGAAAGCCGGAATGTAAAGAGTTAATGGAATGAAAAGTAAACGTGCACAAATCTTGTATGCTTATGATACGTACTAACGTTATGAATTTTATGTGGTGAGCGCAGGTAGTACAAGACATGAGGGTTACCAAGGAGTAGAGATCGAAGGTCGAGTCATAAGACAGATTGTACGGGAATGTTTAAATATGTAATTTAGTGTCGATAAGTTATGTTCTTATATTGTAATATGAAGTTTTAGAATGTCAATATGTATGTCATGAAAGAAATTTTCAGACTCAAAATTCCGCTGCGTCGTTTAAAGGTTAAATGACTTAGGGTCTTACAAGTTGGTATCAGAGCCCTGGTTTGAGAGAATCAAGTACGAGAAGGTAAGTACTTGAACTCAAACTGGTGTGCTCTTGAGATAAGAAGTCCGTACAATCTAAGACTCGATCAAGATCCAAAGGTAAAGGCTAATGAAAGTATGTACTTATGTATACGTATAAAGAAACTGACGGTTTGTATGTGTAAGGTAAGCATAAGTGTTGGAAGAGGATGAACCGTGAATGCGGTCTAGGATGAATGCTAAGGCAGGCAAAGAGGTAATAGGATAAATAGGCAAATGAGCCCAGGTACGTAAATGTAATATGTGGATGTATGTAATGGAAAAGTTCATTCAGGGAAGGAAAAATTTTAAGATGAAAGACAATGATAGTATAGTAATGAAGTATGGGAAGCAATACACGCGCCGAAGCCTAAGTCTACGAACATAAGGTGACAATTACATGAAGGCACGAAACTACTATGTGGATTGTGTACCTGGCCAGTACACGAGAAACGTATGACGTTCGTGAGGTCATGATAATCGTTACAGGTATGTCCGGTAGAGTTGGGTAGCAGGCGGGCGTGTGGGTGAAATGGGAAGTAAGACTCTCGGGAAATTGAGAGTACTATGTAAGAACGAAAAACTTGCCTGATAAGAATGAAGAATGTTGAATCCGTGATTAAGTGCGGATCAACGAGATATGAATAATATGTTTGAATCCGTAAGAAGGATTCAGGGAATGAAAGGTATGAATGCAATGTTTGAATCCGTGATATGGATTCAAGGATGAAAGGCATGAATGATATGTTTGAATCCGTGATATGGATTCAAGGATGAAAGGCATGAATGGTATGTTTGAATCCGTGATATGGATTCAAGGATGAAAGGCATGAACGATATGTTTGAATCCGTGAGACGGATTCAAGGATGAAAGGTAAGAATGAATGTTTGAATCCGCGAGACGGATTCAAGGAGGAAAAGTAAGAATGTAATGATTGAATCCGCGAGACGGATTCAAGGAGGAAAGGTATGAATGTAATGTCTGAATCCGCGAGGCGGGTTCAAGGATAAGAGGCATGAATGTAATGTTTGAATCCGTAAGGCGGATTCAATGAATGAAAAAGCATGAATGATGCGTTTGAATCCGTGAGACGGATTCAAAAATATAAGAAGATGAAATTAATCCGCCTAAGAAGATATCGACAGTTTGACCATGATTGAGTCGAACGGGTCATAGAAATAAGTATAAAGTAAAAAGTGATAGTATAATAAACCAAGTTTGTATAAGTTACGTGTTAGATGTGTTAGTAATTGACTCTTAGAAGCCGGAATGATGACGGGCTGTGACCCGGACAATAACTTGAGTATGGGCGGAAATGGTAAGCTCGGTAAGAAATATTGAAACGATGTAATAAGGTCTTTGTAAGTAAGTACGAATGGAAGGAAGTACGAGCGTGTACTTCCGTTGGCAAAATGATTAATTGAATGAAAAGATTGCATGTAAGAAATAGAATGTGCGGTATGTTATAGCAGGTACGTAGGAAATTGTAGAAAAGTTATAGGTGGGTAATCACCTAGTTTAATGAATGTTTAAATGATATATGCTAACCGCTGATGATGTTGATGATAATGTTAGGATTATTGATGTGATGAAACCAATCGTATTGGGGAAATGATGTGCACGAGTGGAAACTCATGACACGGATGAATGAAATCTGGCCTATTATGGCTAGTACTCGAGGAAAAGATGAATCGATCTGGGTTGCAGATCGTGGGTTGGGAAATGAAAAAGAGGTTAGTAAGAATATTTAACTCATGATTGGGTAGATATGAACTAGTATGACACCTGTATATGTGTAAATTAAGTAATGTATGAAGTGAAAGCACTAGTAATGTGTAATGAACGAAATGATTTAAAGATAAAATAAAGGTATGCAAGGTATACGTAGCTGTAGAAAATGTAGAATGAGGTTAACGTTAGAATTAAGCACGTAGGCGTGATTATGTAATAATAGTTTTGTTGTGATAACAAAACAAAAGTTAAATGTTATACAGAGTATGTAGAGAATGTAAATTTTAAAGGTAAGATGGAGATATTAGATCCATTACGAAAGGATCATATTAAAGGACGGAAGAGTATGTGTATTGACCAGTTATTGACAGGTCAAGTAAATGAAAATGAAAATGATATAGGAAAAAAAATGATCAGGAAAGTATGGGCTAGTGGTCGTATGGATGGACTGGAAGAAAAGATGATATGTGTTCGATGAAAGTGAGAAAGGTTTCGGGGACGAAACCTTATTTAAGGGTGGTAGACTTGTAACGCCCCAAAAATCTGAATGTTAATATTTGTTGTATGTTATTATGTGACACGTCAGGAAATAAATAACTAGGCTATTTAACCTAGTTAAGGGTATGGTCAAAAGTCTTAAATGATTAAGATAGTGTCGGTTATGTTTTAAAAAGGCAAACCCGAGGGGTTAAAGTGGAACAAGATGGAAGTTGTGTTATTAAAAGAAACTAACAACACACACAAACACACCTTCGTGTGTGTTCTAGATCGATCAGGAGACTCCCATGGAGTCTCAAACCCTAAACATGAAAGATCATCCAATTGGAAGGCTAAATGATGCTTAAATTCATAACCGAGCATGGATTAATGATCACCAACATGAGGGGATCATAAGGTATGTCTTAAATCTAAGATTGGTGATCATGGGTGAAGTGGGTTATGTTCTAATCCGTAAGTTAATATGAAATTGATCATGTACGAGGGTTAGAATCCTCGTGTAGAACATGGGTTATGAATGGTTTGCGTTAATTTGATGTTTAGAGGTGACACCCGTTAGTTAGGGTGAAGATTATGACTAGTAATCACCTCCTATGTTCAATTCTTGTTGAAAGATTGATGTATTATGTGGGTATGATGAATTATTGTTAGATGAAAGTATAGTAATATGATGATGTTATGTTTGATGTTTATTTGGGAATGATCCATGATGGTTAGTAGTAGGTTTTGATGGGTTATGTAAGAGTTTAGAAGATTTATGCATGAATGAGTTGTACGTTATGCTTAAAAGGTAGTACATACATCAAGTGAAGGATAAAATGTATATAGTGTCGTCCGTATGGTCGATTATGATGTTACGGGTATATGTTGATAAGTCGATAGTTACATATGGTTAATAGTTGACTTTTGGAAAGTCAACTAAGTATAAGAAACATGATTTGACTCGTTGTCGTAAATGTAGGTTGATGGGAAGTCGTATGGTACATGTTATAGCAATCCGTGTTAAATGTAATGACATGATGAGTTACATGAGTTTAACGTATACGGATATGACTATATGAAGTTGATTATGTATTTTAATGCTTGTTAGAAATGACTAAGGAAAGTTAAGGATGAATTATGCGAGTGATATGATTGTTACGTGTACAAAGGTGCATACTAATAAGAGCGTGATTTCGATGAAATGAAAGTATAGGAATCACGACGAGACGGACTCAAGCATAAGGTGTTAATTGGTCAAGAAGAGGCAAGGAATCGGATACGAGCACGGACGCATAAGGTAAGTGATTTCCGTAATCACTTCTTAGTACGCGTAAGTAATAAAGTATTGTAATGAATTAAACATGATGTTTGAGGTCAAATACGTGTTAAAGTCTTTCGTCGTAAAGGATGGGTTTAAAGTTGACCAAAATGCCCTTGATGGGTATTTTGGGGTAGACGATCTTAAAAGTAGTTTAGAAGTAAGTTATTCGATTAGTGTAATGTTTTGGACAAGTATGAAAGTGGGGATGATGGTTTGGTTAGTCATAGACCAATTAATGTGCGAATACCCTTAACGGGTCGAAATGAACATATGAATGATAATGTGTTAAGAGGATGCAAGACATCCAAGAATTTGGTAATTTATGATAGACGTCATTGATATCAATATGTTTATAAGAGGTTATGGTAAAACGAACAAGTTACGTTGATGAATGCATGAACGGGTCAAAGTTGGGAAAAAGGGTAATAAGCCGAAGGGTTAAAAGTCTGAAATTTTATTAATTCGAATGTTGGATTTTAATTCCATTAGATGGAGAATTAAATTACGGACGCGTAGGAAAAAGAATCGGGTAAAACGGACCAAAAACGAGTGAGTTATGCTCGTTTCCGTGAATCGGGATCGCGCTGAAAATATGCAGCACAGCAGCAGCAACCGTCTGATGTTTTAGGGGTGTCGCGTAGTGCGACGGCCCGTAGCGTCGCGCGACGGGTCTTATTTCTTTGAAAATTATTTTCGAGCCTCGTTTTGCCATGGGAACTCGTTTAAACGCGTTTCAAGTTGCGTATGATTAGTTTAACTCACGTTTTATGACCTTTATGGTAAGCATATGTGTGGATAGGTATGTATGGATGTTGTGTATCTCTTTACACGTATGTAGAAGGTATGTAAGCGTGTATGCGCGAATGTATGTAAGATTATAGTGTGTAAGCGAGTACATAAGGATATTTATATATATGCAGACGTATATGAGTAGGCAAGTATAAGTCGGGTATATTGCAATGGATGATTGAAGATATAAATGTGGGTATGTATGTAGGTATATACGTATGTATGTTGTATAAGTATAAGTGTTTGTATGTAAGGATGTATACAGATGGTATGTATATGTAGTCAAGTGAGGATGTACGAAGGTATGTACGTATGTAAGTTGTGAGAAGGTATGGAATAAGTATGTACGTATGTATGTAAGTATGTATGTATGTTTGTATGTAAGTATGTATGTAGGTTTGTATGTATGTATGTAGGTAGGTATGTATGTTGCTATGTGTGATAGTAAGTGTACGTATAGGTCGTATGAAAGTATGTACGCATGCATTCAATGAAATTGAGTACTAACGATAATAACATCGTGCCTGGTGATGAAGTGTAACGCAGGATACCAAGGAAGTCTCACTACGGATCGTAAGATCAGAAAGAAAGCCGGAATGTAAAGAGTTAATGGAATGAAAAGTAAACATGCACAAATCTTGTATGCTTATGATACGTACTAACGTTATGAATTTTATGTGGTGAGCGCAGGTAGTACAAGACATGAGGGTTACCAAGGAGTAGAGATCGAAGGTCGAGTCATAAGACAGATTGTACGGGAATGTTTAAATATGTAATTTAGTGTCGATAAGTTATGTTCTTATATTGTAATATGAAGTTTTAGAATGTCAAGATGTATGTCATGAAAGAAATTTTCAGACTCAAAATTCCGCTGCGTCGTTTAAAGGTTAAATGACTTAGGGTCTTACAAAAGCGCTTTGGTCATTTCGACCCACAACTTTTATTCTATTTTCTTTTCTTTGTCTCTTCTTTTCATTTTTTAACTCAAACAAATACACAAGATACTATTACTGTCATACGATCCGACTATCAAAAACAAAAAATGGGTAACAAATGAGAGGTTTTAGGCTCAAAATGGTGTCTAAGGGTAATGGTGAAACGGGTCAAACACTACGAATAAACGAAAAGGCTAACAAACATGGGTAATCTTAATGCCTCTATCATATCTGTGTCGAGTCATAGCCTAAGGTCTCAAACTGTATCAAAACACATAAGTTCTAAAGTAATACAATAAGTCGGTAGACACACATGAAACAAAACATTGTATATATATGTGTGTGTGTGAAACATTCAAAGGCTCAAAAACTCACTATCATGTGGAAAATGGGTTACCGATGCTAACAGTACTTCACAATGAATCTCTAGCTCGATCCACTATCCTAGGCATCCCAAAATTTTACTTCCCAAAAACCGATTAGTCAAGCCTAATATCCCGCAACTTAAAGAAACATGTGCCATTGACTTGTAAACCCGACAACCGACCCATTTTTAACCGACGCCTTGAAAAGGTTTTTTGTTTTCTATGTGCCAACGGATCGGGACTCACAAAACCAACAATTTTTTTCAAAATTTTCAATTTTACAATATTTTATTTTTTTTATGAATTTTATAAATTCCCTGATCCCTACACTTGAAAGACACATTGTCCTCAATGTGAACGAAAGGAAATACACAAAAAGAAAAATACAACAAAAGGGAAGAAGAAACTCAAACTCCCCTGATATGCCAGCTATACTGCTCCTGTAAGTATACAAACATTCAGCTCAATCAATCCAACACGCGTGAAAATTATGTATCTAGAGTCTGACGTGCTCACGAAGTACAGCTAATTAAAAGACAAACATATCAAACACAACCATAATATACATAAATATAAGAAGTACAAATACACACAACCACCCAACTAGTTACCCGTACAATTTTCCCCCGAATATAAGTATCACTAAAGACCAGATAATCAAAACAAAAAAAAAGGAAAAAGTACAAAAGTAACCCAAAAATCCAACTTTGAGAAGTCTACTGTTGTTTCTGTGGTGGCGGCTGCTGCATCAAATACTGTAAGTGAAAAGTGACACCAAGAGTGTTACCATGAGTGTCACCTAACTCGCGTTAGGGTTTAATGTCACAGTGTCACCGGGCATCAACCAGAGTGTCGTTGGGCTACACTCAAAGTGAAGAGCCTTGCCCTCCCCTCTCCACACACTCATACCATATAGTCTAAACCAAAAGGTATCAAATTATGATCTTCTTTTTTCATGACACTGGAATAATTTAAATTTTCTTCCAAAAGAATTTTACCCCACTTTTAATCCTTGTGAATTAGTTTTTATCCTTCATTGAAAGATGGAAAAGTAAATACATTGCCCTCGAGTCAATCCAAGAAGATCCCGTATTATAACTTTGCCTGAAATAACCCGAACTTGCAATAAATCCACCACCACCACCACCACCACTTTCCCACTCCAACCTCTACATGCCTTCTTCGTGGCTTTCAATTGCCCCCTATTTATTCTTGCCTGCAACACCAACCTTTTTGCCTTATAAATTATAATATGTTCTATATAAAATTCTCTCTTTTTATCAACTTATCATAACTCTATGCTTTGGAGTATAACCTCTCTCTGTCGTTTTGTTTTTTTCATCGTTGTTATGTTTTAACGCCAATTTTAAGTAAAAGAAAAATGACTGGGTTGATGCTACAGATTTGATTTTACTAACTATATATTTTATTTATGTATTAGTAGTTTGTGTGTTTGCATGCTTGCTGTTAGATAAATTATGGCTAATAAACTCCAAATTTATCTTATACTCATGTGTGTATATAAATATGGGCCGGTACAAAAATCATTTAAAAAATGGTAAGAAGCCATACTAAGATGACACAAGAATTCTTCTATAGTGTTATATAAATGATGAAAAGCCTCCATGAAAATTTGCACTACTAGAAAACAGCCAGATTTACGACAAGCATATTTGTAGCAAATATGTGGAAAATTGCCCTTAACTACATATTTGCGACAAAACAGGTTCGTGTGAAAAATACTTGTCGGAAAACTAAATAACTAACTTCATTTTGTGGGAAAACGGTAGGAAACTGGCTCAATTTGCTACAAATTTCCTACAAATTCATGTTGTGTGGCAAAAACTTTAGGAAAGTTGTAGTAAAATTTTAGTTGTAGAAAATTTGTGGGAAAGTTTTGTAGTAAAAAATGAAGATTTCTAGTAATGTTGACCCCCCCCCCCCCCCCCCCAAGAAAACAAGAAACTAAGAGAGGGTTTTCTGATCATTCATTTAAACAATCTTCGTCAGTATGAAACCGCTCGACTAGAATGAAAAGACAATTGACCCCCAAAAAATTTCGACACCCATGAAAAATGTTCCGGGGTCCGCCACTACATGTATGTGGTTTTATGGGAATGGGTATATACGTCAATTTATGTACAAGCAAACATATCCACACGATATATATTGGGGGTAAATGCACCATGTAACGCACAATCAATACCCATCACATGTATTTACACACAACACACCGTGTAAATGTCTTAGACGCATTCATTTACGGTGTAAAATTGGATAAACATGCCATGTAAATGGATTAATAGCATCATGTAAATTGCTTACCGCGTGGTTTATCATACAGTCATTACAACTTTTTAAAAAAAAGGTGTTGTTTTTAATATATATATATATATAGTTGTTGGTGCATACGTCTGTCGACTTCGCCTTGAATCGAGTCTTGTATTAGAATTGTTAGATCAGAGCACATTGTATGAGAAACTAGGGTTTGTGTTAAAGTGGGTAATTTCGCTTGAAACTGCCACTTTCAAGGGAAATTAACATTGTAATTCCGCTTGAAATGGTCAGTGTCACTTTCAAGGGAAATTAACATTTCGAATTCCGCTTGAAAGTGTCAGTGCCACTTTCAAGCGGAATCACCTCCACTATATATAGGCTTCATGTCTAGTCATTTGTAACGGAATTAGATTGATATACCGAGGTGATGCCGGTCTGTCTAGTGTTTGTAAACAGTGTTAAATCAATATACAAGACGTTTAAAGTGTGAATCAAGCTGTTTCCAAGTCTATACGTCTGTTTCCGCCTTTCGTATAGATAAGAACTCTTTTGAACGACTCGTTTGGGGCACAAAATGATCCTACAAGTGGTATCAGAGCTCAGGAAGAAGAGTTCTTGCCAAAACAACCATATTTTCTGACTTCTACACCTTCTTTTCAAAATTGAACAAGTTTATACGGTTAAAATGGACTGATCTTTTGATATTACGTGTAAAATACAGTTTTAACAAACCCTTGAAAGAATCAGACCTAAATTCGGACTAAATCTGATAAAAATGGGCCAAAAAGGTAATTCCGTTTGAACGAGACATCTAATTCCGCTTGAAAAATCATCTGATTCCGCTTGAAATCGCTATTCCGCTTGAAAAATCATCTGATTCCGCTTGAAATTGTAATTCCATTTGAAAAGTACACCTAATTCCGCTTGAAATTGGTATTCCGCTTGAAAAGTGATTCCGCTTGAAATAACCACTGCCACTTTCAAGGGAAATTAGCAAATTTTCTGTATTTCGTGTGAAACTTGAACTTTTGAGAAACAATTTTTTGAAACATGGAAGAGGAATTCTACAATGCATTTGCGACACCGATTGCTCCTGTTACAGCTGCCGAAACTTTGTACAATGAGAATGAGACGGGAACTCACCAAAAACCGCCAAAGCTTATGTACATTGAAGATTTTCAAGGATGGAAAAATCGATTTGAGAACTGGGTGCAAGCTTACAAATTTGATGCATGGTGTTCATTGGAGAAAGATTACGAAAAACCAAAAAATGAACGTGGGCTTGAAAAGGGTTTCAGTGACTTTTCAGAGATTGATAAATTAAAGTATACAAGTGAGAAAATGATGATCAGTATTCTTCAACAAGCGATTAAAGAAGATATCTTTGTTTTGCTCCAACATGATAATACAGCCAGTTCAATTTGGAATGCATTGATTAAGAAGTTCAAAGGAAGCGCATATATGATTAAAAACAAAAAGGCGTTATTGAAGAAATTGTTTGATATGTTTACAGCTTTCGACCATGAAACAACAAAGCAGACCATTGATAGATATTGTCATTTGGTATTGGAAATGGGAAGATTGGACATTAAGAAAGATGATGATGAATGGGTTGATAAACTTGCTGATGCATTACCACAGCAAAAATGGGGAACTTATCTGTTGATTGTGAAACACATGAGAAAATCAGAAAATATGAATCTGGCACAGTTTATTCAAAAGATTGAAGAGCACGAGTTGGATATTCAGAAAACAGCAATCATGAAGAATCCGAATGCTCAACAAGATGTCGGTTTGTATTACAGAGGGAACAAGTTTGAGGCTACCCTCAGCCCTAGCCCAAAGATCCAAACTGGTTTTAGTGCTGATAGTTCGTCTGGAACAAAAGGTAGTAATGTGACACAGAGTGGTGGATCTTCATCTTCATATTCAAGCTTTGATCCGAATCACACAACATCAAGTCCTCAACGACAGAATTCAACAAATCTTCAATGCAACGTCACTTTGAACATTCAAAATGGTCAGAATTTGTCTCCAGAAATAACCAAGCAACACATGGCATCACTCGTTGCTATGTTGGAATCTTATGAAAGTTTGATTGCTGGCAAGATTGGAAATCCGATGCTTACAAAAGAAGATTATGACCAAATTGATGCAGAAGAACTTGCGTTGATGGATGTGAAGTGGTGTTTAGCTAGTGCTTGGAGGAGGGCAGAAAAGTTTCAACAAATTACTGGTAGAGATGAGTTTCGAGGAATGGCTACTTCTCCGTTATGTTTTGACAAATCAAAAGTTACATGTTTCCGGTGTAAAGGAAAGGGTCATTTTAAGAGAGAATGTACAAATAAAGAAGCAACCGGGAATCAAGAAAAGAACAATTATTATCAGAAATCAATTTTTCATCAGATTGATAAACAATATCAACAAAAGGATTCAAAAACTGCTCATGGTAAAATGATCAAAGATGCAAATAAGAAAGCTTATTTTGGTATCATTGATCAAGATGATGAATTTGTTGCTGAAGGATTTAGCTGGGATAAATACATTCCACCAGGTTCAGGTTTTGTTGCTAGAATTCTGGGTGAAGATGAGGCTAATCAGAAAAGAATCCCGATTTTTCCAGATCTAGGAAGTGATATTGATACCGATGATGAGGAAGAATATCTTAACAAAGCTAGAAAAGGCATAGATCCTGACAGTTTTAATTTCTTTTTTGCAGATAAAATGGAGATGCTGAATCAGAAAAAGATTGCCAGATTGAGGAGAGAGTTGGAAGCAGCAAGAATGTTAGTTGATGAAAAGGCAAAGACAGAAGCTGGAGAAGCTAATATTGAACCAGCAACAGAGAAAGTAGTAGAGAAAATTGTTGAAGTGGAGAAAGTGATAGAGAAAATAGTTGAAGTCGAAAAAATAGTCGAAGTTGAGAAACTTGTCGAAGTAGAGAAAATCGTTAAAGTAGAAAAAATCGTTGAAGTAGAAAAAATTGTTGAAGTTGAGAAACTCGTTGAAGTTGAGAAGATTGTCGAGGTTGAAAAGATAGTTGAAGTTACTAGACCTTGTGAGAAATGTTCAGAATCTTGCAAGAACTGTGATGAGAAAGATAAGAAGATTGCTGAATTAGAGAAGATTAAAGAAGATTTACTGTCTGATGTGAAGGAGTCCTATGATGTTTTGAACAGGACGGTTGATGGTTTGAACAAGACAAACTTAGAGGCTGATAAAGCAATGACAATGATGAGTTCAACATTGATGACAAAGCAGAAAGTCATTAATGAATATATTGAAGATTGTGCTAAACTGAAGCAAGAGTTAGAACTTGAGAAGATTGAGAGTGAAAGGATTAAACGATTACTGTTGAGCTATACAACTTGTGATTATTTGATTGATCGTGTGTATCCTACTGTTGCAGGTCTTGAAGCTTTCCAAGAGAAAGAGACATAAGATACTGATACTGGTAAGAAACACAGTGTCAAGTATAACAAGTGTCCGCCTCCGATCTATGAAAGTTATGCTCCCAGAAAGCCAAATGAGGAACGTCAAAATAAGGCTCTCAACATCAAGTTAAAGTCTGAAATCATTGATGAATTACCAGACAATATTGATGTCACATTCACAGCGTCTGACACTGATCATGAGTCTGAGTTATTAAAGAAAGTGGTTGATCAGGTGTTGGATATGGATGAAGAGTCAAAACCGGAGTCTAAATCTGAAAGTCCGAGTTCGTCAGAAAAGAGTCCGAGTTCACCGGTTAAACGGGTTTACAATAAAGAATTCCTGTTATCAAAATCTAATTTGAATGATGGACCAATCAAAGTAGCATATACTTTGAATGATTCAGACAAATTATATTCTGATGAGGAATTTTCAATAAGAAGTGTAAAAACTGAAATAATCAAACAGGTTTTCAAATTAACAGAAATTAATATTTCTGAAATAAAAGATTTAAATCTTGCTGAAAAACCTAAAAGGTACACTTCAAGAGTTCAACAGAGATTGAACAAGAAAAAGGGTTACAGTTCTGGTTTAGGTTATCGAAAGAAACCAAACCATAACAGTAATTTCAAAAAGAAAGGTCTTGGTTTTAGTTCTTCAGAAAATTATAAAAATGAGAAAAATTATAAACCAAAAACAACATTTGTTGCAGGAGGAAGTTCTGAAGATGAGCAGAAGAAACCATTCTGGAAACAGTCAAATCAAGAGTTTCTTGCTGAAGTAAAGAGAAACGTGAAGAAGTTTGCTCCAAGAGTTGATAGAAGAACCTGTTTCAAATGTCACAAGATGGGACACATTGCTTGGAATTGCCAACAGTTCAACAACACGAAACAGGAAGTTTATTCTAACTCTGAAAAGAGAAGGGAATGTGTTGATAAATCGATTTTCGAAACTGGTGATATTTCTAAACGTTTTTACAAAAGAAAAGTCGATTTAAACAAACAAAAATGGGTTGTAAAATCTGAGAGTAGTTCTGACAATGAATCTGATTCCATAAAATTAGAGGAGTCATTTGTTGAGAAAAAGGTTGAGAATTCCGTTCCAGAGGTGAACGATGAAAATTTTCCTAAATTGTCAAAGGAAAATTTGAAGTTAAAAGTAGGTAAAACTGAGATTTCGAGTCAATTCTTTGCTGGTAACAAAGAATTTGATACTGAAAAGGCGTTTAGAAGAAAAGTTAAACATATTTTTGGGAAGATGGTTGATGGGAAAGTAAAAGGTGCAAAAGAATTTTACAAATCAAAATGTTGGTGGGATAGATGTGTACCAGAATCTCCCAAGGCTGGTCAGGCTTGGGGGAAAGTTTTTCCTAACTGAAATCCTGACTTGCCGGAGCTCCTAGGTTGGTAAGTGTGGAGCAGGAATCGGCATCATTCTTGAATATGTTTGGTTGGTAAATCTACAGGTGATATCTTTATATTGTTATATTTTGATTTACAAGTGATTTTGGTTGATTAAGTGAACCTACTAGTGGTTGAAGAAGGTTTTCACTTACAAGTGGTAAATCAAGGACATTAAATTCTACTTGTTTTTCCTACAAATGATTGAGAAACAATGTGATGAACCCCAAATTTTACAAGTGGTAAAATCAACGAAACTTATTTTCCGGAAAAACCATTTGATTAAAACAAACTTAAGTGTTTTGAAATCACAATGGGAAAATAGTTTGTTGAAAGGGGGAGTTCTGATTGTTTATGCCAAGTGGATGACGATCTGAAGTGATTTGATATCAGTTGTCGCTTTGTCTATATAGTTTGTTTTCAAATTTCCTTTAAATGGTTTTGCATTTTAGAGGTAGTAAGAATTTCAGAAAATCCAAAAACATTTGAAAATTTGAAAAAGTCAAAAAAACATGATAAAATTCAAAATGAGATTTGTTGTCAAAAAGAGGAGATGATAGTACATCAGTGGACTATCACAGCATGCTAAAGAATTGGAAAGAAAAATGTGATAAACGGTCTCACTGATGATATGCCAGTAGGTTTTTGCACATTTAGTAGATTGTGACGAGATATAAACCTAAATTCAAACTTGCTTATATTGTGGGTAACATCTCTTGGATATATGGGTAACCCCCGAAATCTTGTTTGAAGGACCCCTCTTTCTGAGATACTAGGTCTTTATGCTTAGTGATATCTGGGGTATTATCCCGGGACTTCTGATTTTGCGGAAGCAATGGCCTAGTCCCCGGAGAATACTTTACGCTTGCTTGAAATATAGCCCGCCCTCAGCATAAAAAATGATAAAACATTGCAAAATGCAAATCATGTGCTGTTGTAAAAAAATATCCTCTAAAGGGGACCCACCAAAAGTCGAAGCCGTCATCTCTCTGCTGAACGGAAGTTATGACCTGAGCTCTCACGGACTTCGCATTTAACCCCTTACAGATATCATCTAGGTATACTCACCTGTAAGACTGAATATTGGGATCTGGATACGGGAGTATATTCTGAGGTGGGACACGAGAATAAGTTTAAGTCTCTAAAACATTAATTTCGTATCTCGAAACAATTGAACTTTGTGTGAGAATTTAAGTGGATCAGTATACTGACAATCTAAGTGAATCATTTAGAACGTAAAATGTTTATAGCTTAACGGTGTTGGTGATTTGTCTCAAAAACTGATATGATCCTCTTACACAAACTCACAAAAATATTTGTTTATAAATATTTCTTTACTGCATTCCTTTAATGTCAAAAATCCAAAAAGATTTTCGGTGTGTTTTAGCTTAAATTTTGAAAAATTCAAAAAGATTTTAGACATCTGATGTTGAAAAGCTGATTTTCAAAATTCTGAGTGCTAAACATGAAGAACGGGTTTGGGAATGTGTGATTTGAAAAGATTTTCTTACAAGTGGTTCATCAGAGATTAATATGTTAAATCATTTTGTACGAGATGTGTTAAGTTTGTATCTACAAGTGGTTAGCAGAGTTTAAATTTGTCAAATTGTTAAATTGTGAAATTTATTGTGAGGTAGAGTTTGTGCAGGTAGGCCAGGTTGCGATACTGGAACTGCTGATGCTGATGAACTAAAGGAATCAAGAGATCTGATCAACATCTGAGGGGGAGATAAGTTGATAAAAGAGAGTAGAGGATAAAGACTGAGGATGCTTACACTGTCAGATATTTTGGAAGAGCCCGAAGACTGATAAAGACTGAAGACGTTGAAGACTCGACACTGAAGACTCGTCAACATCCGAGGGGGAGTCTGTTGGTGCATACGTCTGTCGACTTCGTCTTGTATCGAGTCTTGTATTAGAATTGTTAGATCAGGGCACATTGTATGAGAAACTAGGGTTTGTGTTAAACTGGGTAATTTCGCTTGAAACTGCCACTTTCAAGGGAAATTAACATTGTAATTCCGCTTGAAATGGTCAGTGCCACTTTCAAGGGAAATTAACATTGTAATTCCGCTTGAAATGGTCAGTGTCACTTTCAAGGGAAATTAACATTTCTAATTCCGCTTGAAATGGTCAGTGCCACTTTCAAGCGGAATCACCTCCACTATATATAGGCTTCATGTCTAGTCATTTGTAACGGAATTAGATTGATATACCGAGGTGCTGCCGGTCTGTCTAGTGTTTGTAAACAGTGTTAAATCAATATACAAGACGTTTAAAGTGTGAATCAAGCTGTTTCCAAGTCTATACGTCTGTTTCCGCCTTTCGTATAGATAAGAACTCTTCTGAACGACTCGTTTGGGTCACAAAACGATCCTACAATAGTGGAGACTTCAAATGAGAAAAAATATTTTGTAAGAAGAAAAAAGAAGAAATATCAACCAATAAGAATGTTTTATTTTACTTCATTTAATATAAGTATTTAATTTTACTAGAAGTGTACATTGGTAAATCTACATAGATCATTAATTTGTAGTCTTTCTTTTTAATAGCTAACTACATTAAATTTTTTGTAACTTATCTTCAACATATATATTTTTTTTTCAAAAAAATAAAATAAAATAATTTAAAGTGTAGGATAAATTACGAGGTGTATAAAATAAATTAAGTTGTGTAGGATAGTGGCAGCATAGTGGCATCTTAGGGGTGGGATAAGGCTTTGGAACCAATAGGTTCTGAGTTCGATTCCCACAAGGGGGTTTTTACCATAATTATTGGGTTTCCTCCTGAATTGGTGTGTAGGCACTATGCCTAGTGGAGATGGATATGATCGGGTGGTTACGCTGGTGGCACGATGATACTCCAGTAATCCGTCAGTGATCCAAATTTGCCGTTCAAAAAAAAGTTGTGTAGGATAAATTTCAACGTGTAGGATAAATTTCGAAATATGTAGGATAACTTTTGATGTGTGTAAGCAAAAAAAGTTAGTGTGGAGGATGATAGTCTTTATGACTAACTAATTAGTCAAAGATGACAATAAGTGAAATAAGTGAAAAAACTATTTAATATTTTACAAAATTACCCTTTGTTGTTTTTCTTCTCAGTTAAATTTTCTTCTCAAATGAACATTCCCCTATATATATAGATTAAGCACTGTGTATGTCTTTGGCATTGCATATTTAATTCAGCTGCAAGTTTCCCATTCGAAGACCAAAACAGAAGCCAAAATTTTACAATGTATTGTGTATACGGCTATGTGGTCGATATGGAACGAGAGGAATGATAGAATTTTCAATAATAAGTCACGGAGAGCGGTGGAGTTGATGGAGCATATTAAAATAGTGACGTTTTTTTTGGATCAAGCATAGATCTAGATTTAAAGGTTTAGATTGGAACAAATGGTGTAAATATCCGTTGGATTTGTTGTAACCTCGTTTGTGCTCAAGGGTCTTTGATTTGAGGACGTTTGTGGCTTTGGTTGGTTGAATGAAATTTATCTTTCAAAAAAAAATTTGAATTTAAAAAATGTTTGTTAGAACTAGTTTTAATAATAAATAAAGTCAATAAAAAGGGTGGATTGCCTCTTTTACATTCCTAGACTAGATATAAGTTAATTTTCAGCTAATTATGAAATTGTAATCTTGGTATATTACCCATTAAATTGATTTAATCAAATTATCTTGAATCCTTTCTATGTTCTTTTTAGAAAGAAAAAAAGAAAGAATTTAAGCTTTATATTATATGTAACTGAACTTAAATGCAGGAGTAGGTGACAAGTCCATGGACTTTGGCTATAAAAAGGGAAGTTATATTTGTCTAGACTTTTCATTGTTTTTAAGTAAACCAAAAAAAACAAGCAAAACACAAAGAGGGTATATAGAAGCAGATAACTTTTTTGTCTCTGACTTCAACTGTGAAAAAAGTTCATTTCATCATCAATCATCTCACACATTCATATCTAGCAATTTAAGATGGCTTCATCAAATAGGCACTGGCCAAGTATGTTCAAATCCAAATCCACTTACACCACTCCTCAAGATCAACAATGGCAGTCACATGGTTCCAACCACAGATCATCTCCTTACACCTCTGGTAAGTTATTAATAACTTAAACAGAAAATTTAAAGACTTAACTATATCAATAACCATGAGGTAGTGATCATCCATTGCTCTATTTCTTCATCTATATGTTACATGTTTGATGTTCATTCTATCAATGTTTTTAACATTTTACCTTTTTTTGGTGTAAAAATGTGTGTTTTCTTTTTGGGAAAGTTTAGAAATTAATTCCTGATAGTCTTGAAATGCTGATGAAATATGTAAGTTACTGTTTCCAATTTGTTATGCACATATCCGGAAAATAAGTTAGTGATGTTGCATACGTTACACTGTTAAAAAAAATTTAACATATAATCAGGAACACTAATTAGGTGTAAAACAATGGCAGGATGTGATGAAAGAAACCCTGAACCAAAGCCAAGATGGAATCCGAGACCCGAGCAAATCGGGATACTGGAATCAATTTTCAACTCCGGATTAGTGAATCCTCCAAGGGATGAAATCAGAAGAATCCGAGCTCGATTACAAGAGTATGGACAAGTCGGTGACGCCAACGTCTTCTACTGGTTCCAGAACCGGAAGTCTAGGAGCAAATACAAGAACCGCCAACTCCAAAAATCACAAAACCACCAATCCTCGCCGCTTTATGGGGGTGCCATGGCGGCCGCAACCACCTCCTCTTCGTCCTCCTCTGGAAAGTCGTCGTCCAAGTCAATTGAGTTCTTTTTGAACTCCCCTACTGCTTCGGTTAACCAACAACCGCAAGCCTGTTTAGGTGAAGGTGGGGGGAATTCCCTCCACCAGCACCACGGGGAGTTCTTTCAAGATTCATTCTTTTTCCCCGTGGTGCAACAAAAGCCTGTAGCACCTAGTGCGGCAAGTTTTGCACAAGGATTTTGCTTTCCTGAGCCTGGCACTATGATTGATCAAGTAAATCACCATATGAATGATGACCATACTGTTGTGAGTAGATGTGGGATGCTGCCAACTGATTTGATGATGAATCATCAATATGGAATCCAATCTAAGAATTCTAGAGGCAAGGATGTTGAAGAAGAGAATATTATAAAAATGTTGAGTCACAATACAACAATAACAACAACAACAACGCCACCTCTTTCGCCTCTAGCTGTTCCTACTCTAATTGTCCCTCCTGCTCCTACAACTATTGTTCCATCAACTCTCAATGATCACCAAGGTGCGCGCCTTTTCATCTTCGTTCTTTTTCTTCTTTAAATCTTTTGTGTACAATATATTAGTTGGGATTCTCAGTGTAGCAACCTTTACGGTCTCCTGAGATAGAGGAAAGGTTTGTCATCATCCCATCCTCCCAAACATTGGGTTTTTTACTGAGTATTTGTTACGCGTCTCTGTATATTTTTTTTTAAACTTTGCATACAAATGCAGTTGTGGAGGAAGCTGGAAGGCGAAAATCGATAGTGTTTGTTAATGATGTCCCGTATGAGGTTGATGTTGGACCCTTTAATATCAAAGAGGCCTTTGGAGATGATGTTGTGCTCATAGATTCATCTGGGCAGACTGTGGTGACCGACGAGTGGGGGGTCACACTACAGTCTCTCCAGCACGGTGCGTTTTATAACCTGGTGCGCTCGTCCACATATGATCATGCTGGCACCGTCGATATGGTACATTCCATCCCTTCGACATCATTAATTTAATAAGTGCTGGCATAAATTTCAAGATCAATAATCACAACAATATAAACGGTAGCAACACTACAAAAAGAATGTGATTTCAATGAAATATACACACTTTTCAGAATCATAAAACAGTTGGGAGACATGTCTTAATCAAAATGCATCTAATTAAACCTTCTCATTTAAAATGTAGACAATAGTATAAAGCAGAAAAAAAAAAAGTTCACAAATATGTGGCTCCTTTAAATATGTAACATTAGCTACATGTTGGAAGTTTCTAATTCACACCTAAGATCATGCGTAGTGGGCAATATTCACCCTTGGGCGTTTTTCGCCATGTGCCAGCCCAGTCAGCAATGGGGCATTATGGGGCGTTTTCTAAAATGGGTGTTGTGGGGATGTGGGGATTGTGGGGCATTATGTTTTGTAATAAAATAAAATAAAAAAAACATTTAAAAATTCTTATTGGCCACCAAATGGAAGCTCAAATGTGATTGGCCAAGAAATCCCCCCTTTGGCGTGATTTATAAAACGCCTCAACAAAAAAGTCGCCAATCACGCCCATGCGTAGTGGGAGAGGGGCGATATTGGGCTTGATCTTGGAAAAAAACGCCAAACACGCCCATGACCACGGGTGTTCTAAGTTTAAAAGTTTTCCTATCTTTATTCATTAATTATATAAATCTAATGATGAGAGCCTTTTATTTTATTTAACCTTTTTTTTAACGGCAAATTCTTTCAATCCTTGTCGTCTGTGTGACTTGTGTTTAAAGGCTTTGCTTTTGCCAAAGGACCACCATTCCACTAGTTTTTATTTTTACTTACGTTTGTATGTGTAAAATTTTTATCATTTTCACAATTATTGAAAGTTAAACTGTTGAATTTAATGTATTAACTAGTCTTTTTATATTATCTTGCAGTTTTAGAGGTAAAGGATGCACCAGGACCGGACAAGCTACATGTTAATCCTTCTATATATTTGGATAATATCCCTTTTTTATTTTGTTAATCTCTCATATGTTAAAGTAGAGTGTGATATGAGTTTCTGGAACTTTTGCTTAGAACATGTAAGAACTTGTTATATATATTTTCTGCATTTAGCGACGGCTCTCACTATCTGCACACTGAGTTTGCCTATCTGCACACTTAGGGTTTAAATACGCTGCGTATTGGTCAATACGCAGCGTATAGGGTAACCCTAATACGCTGCGTATTGACCAATACGCAGCGTAGATAGACCATAGATCTCAGCGCCTGATAACCAATCATTGCACAGAAAACAAGGTATATATACGCTGCGTATTGATCAATACGCACCGTATTGGTCAAGGACCATTCTTGTCATCTTTTAAAACTTCAGGGACCGTTTATGTAAAATTTCGAAACATCAGGGACCATTTGTGTAAACTTACGAAACATCAGGGACCATTTGTGTAAACTTACGAAACACCAGGGACCATTTTTTTGTAAAAATTGAAACGTTTAGGGACCAAAGTGTAAATATATCAAAAATATGTAAAAAAGGGGGTCTTCTTTAAAGAACCGGCCCTTCCATGATTCGAACTCGTGACCTATCGTTTAGAACCGCAACGCCTTAACCAGTTTATCCTCTGTCCAGAGCTGTTAGATAATGAAACTTAATTCTTATATACACGAGTTAGCTTATACGCTGCGTATTGACCTATACGTATCGTATTTGAACACTTCGTATACGCTGCGTATAGGTCAATACGCAGCGTATGTTTAAACTTCATATACGCAGCGTATAGGTCAATACGCAGCGTATGTATGTCGGGCTGATTTGACTCTGATGAGATGTTGTCAGGCACGGGAATCAAGTATACACTATAATTGAAGGTCTATTTAGCAGTGCGATGTTGTCATCTTCCATTCATTTATCAGTACTTTCTTCACTCGCTTCTTTCATTCGCATTTCTTTTGTTCTTCAGTAAACAGTTTACATTCCAAACCAAAATTATTTCTTTTGCTCAATCTTGTTAAAATGTCATCATTTTGGACCGATAATTATTTCGGTAATCGCTATTCTAACGACACAAGGGGAGCAAATGATGCCAATGAGGAGGAGGAGGTTGTGTCTAGAGTCCCTGTTGATAAAAAAACACAGTTGCCAAACTTGAACAAGACTCTCACTCCACCTGTTGATGAACCAAATTACCCAGCGTATCAAGTGTATCTGGATTACGGATACGGGTATGAATCTCCGTACGTGCAACAAAGTGGATACGGTGCTGAGAATGCACCTGTTGATGAACCATATTACCCGACGCAGCAATCGTATCCGGGTTACGGGGTATACGGGGGTGAAGATGGATACGAATGTTACAGTGGATACGGGGGTGAAGGTGGATACGAGGGTGAAGGTGGATACAGTGGATACGGGGGTGAAGGTAGATACAGTGGATACGATAGATATGGGGGTGAAGGTGGTTACAGTGGATACGAAGAACATGGTGGATATGGTTATGAGCCCCGTAACACATCACTTTATGAACCATCTACCCCGGGCAATCCGTTTCAAATAAATGAGGTATCACATTAAAATAATCATTATTATTATTAAAAATATTATAATTATAATTATTATTATTATTATTATTGTTATTATTGGTAAAATACTATAATTATAATTGTTATTAATATTATTATTATTATTGTTATTATTGGTAAAATACTATAATTATAATTGTTATTAATATTATTATTATTAATGTTAAATACTATATTAACCCTTGTATTTATTATTATTATTATTATTATTATTATTATTATTATTATTATTATTATTATTATTAACGTAACTTTTTTTTAGCGTTTCATGTCTCAAACTGATTTGAAGAATTGGGTACAAGAAACGGGAAAGGCGTATGGTTACGTAATTGTTACCCGCCGATCGAAAAATATTGGCGGTACTACTGGGATGGTATGGCTTGTGTGCGACCGTAGTGGTGAGCACCGTAGTAAAGCAACAGTTAGGAAAGCTGGTAGCAAAAAAATCGGTTGCCCCTTTTCATTACTCGCCATCCGGGACGTGACGAATGACACGTGGGAGTTAAAAGTGGAAGACGCGAACCATAACCACGAACCTACGACGAGTCTGTTGGGCCATGCTTTTGTGCGAAGATTTACTGAAGCCGAATACA
Organism: Helianthus tuberosus; assembly: GCA_030545235.1. Taxonomy (NCBI): domain Eukaryota; kingdom Viridiplantae; phylum Streptophyta; class Magnoliopsida; order Asterales; family Asteraceae; genus Helianthus; species Helianthus tuberosus. The sequence continues at coordinate 152,518,576 of CM060451.1, read as the reverse complement.
AGCTAGTGGAGCAGCTAACTGCTCAAAACATGGAGCCACGTATCATATTTCAAACCCTAAGAAAGCAGTTCCCCGACAGCCTGCATGTTCAGAAAGACGTGCAAAATGCGGTACAAAAAATTAGAGCGACCATAGTGGACAGAAAGAATCCTATTCAGGCACTGGAAAGCCTGCTGCATGACCACCGATTCGTTTACGAAACCCGACAGGAACCCAAAACAGATGTCGTAACAGAGATTTTCTTTGTTCATCCTTATTCAATCACTATGTGGCGTGCATTCCCACACGTGATGTTGATCGACGCGACCTACAAAACAAACCTCTACAACATGCCATTTGTCCAAGTTGTGGGTATGACGTCGACTGGGAAGTCTTTTTGTATCGCACATGCCGTTATTTGTAAAGAACGAAAGGGTAACTACGTGTGGGTGCTTGAGCGGATCAAGTCAATATTGCATGAATGTATGATGCCGCGTGTGATAGTCACGGATAGGGAGCTTGCCCTAATTAACGCGTGTTCTAAAGTATTCCCGAACGCAACCAGGCTTCTATGCCACTTTCACATCCAACAAAATATAGTGCAAAATTGCAAGGAAGGGTTCGATAAAGAAGATTGGTGGAAATTTATGTCGTACTGGCGGAGATTGTGCGAATCTTCTTCAGAGCCCATGTACAAGTACAACTTGGAGAAAATGTATAAGCGACTCGTGGTTGCCAACCGAGAAAGTAAGTGTTCCTTCAACAAACGACTCACCCAATCTATTATATTTTACACACGCTTTTACATTTCATTATTTTATTTTTGCAGGTGTCTATGATTACGTCTACGAAAACTGGCTCAAAAACTATAAAGAAATGTTCGTTTATGCATGGACCGATAAGTGTCGCAACTTTGGTCAGCGCACCACCAACAGAGTTGAGAGCCAGCACGCAAATTTAAAAAGATACATTACGCGCGGGAGTTCATTGGAGCGAATAGAAAGATGCGTCATTGATATAGTTGAAACTCAGTACGATGAAATACAAAAAAGTTTCACTGAGAGCATCGAAAAAATGATGAACCACCACAGACACCGAGTGTTGGACAACCTACGTGGAAAGGTTTCCCATAAAGCACTTGATTTGCTGGCAAAAGAGCTGACCCGGAAGATGGAGGTGTTGCGGAAACTTAACGCATCATGTGGTTGCCATATGTGGCTTAGCTGTGGATTGCCGTGTGCTTGTAGGCTGGAAAACTACAAAAGTACAGGTAAAAAATATTAAAACCATAAACCTTTTGTTATCTTGTACGATTTAGCTGTTTCTCACACCGTATTAACTTAACTGTACAGGGCGTATGATACAACTCGACGACATAGATGTATTCTGGCGTAAGCTTGACTTGCGCCCGTGTAAACTGGTAGACGAGGAAGTCGATGTTGTAGAAGAGCTAAATAATGTGCGGCAACATTTAGAGGCGCAGTCCCCCGTTCAGCAAAAGAGTTTGCTTTCAAAGATAAAAGCGGTCTTCACCCCGAAATCGTCAACCAAGAAACCACCGATCGTCCAGCAAAATACTCGCGGTCGGCCTACATCAAAGAAAGTACAAGAAAGGCTAGATGAAGCTGCCAGGTTAGACGAAGCTGCGAGACACAGCTCCTATGGCGAGGACAGCAACGTATATACCGCATCCCCCAAACATAGGTACGATTTACCCCGACACAGCTCATACGTACCGTCAGAGGGCTCTCGTAGAACTGGTTCGGTTGTAAAGTCTGAAAAACCTAAAATGCGACGAAACAGTTCAACAAGTTCTAAAAAGAAGGAGACGCGGGATGATAAGGGTTTTCCATTAATGACGGGGGACGAGCACTTGTTAAGCATTAGGAGGTTTAAGAATCAAATTCCATCAAAGTTTCACTCTTACATATCGCGTATACAAGATGTGACCCCAGACGGTCATTGTGGGTACAGGTCTGTGGCTGTCGGGTTAGGTTTTACGGAACACGCATGGACCAATATTCGAAGAGATTTACTACTGGAGATTGACCATAACAAGCCACGTTGGAAGCATATATTCGAAACATATAACGAAGGAGACTTTGAACGAATACGTAACAGCATCAAATGGCATTCAGTGTCAGGGTGCGGTCCAAGCCACTGGATGGAAATGCCCCAGGTAGGGCTTCTCGTAGCGCAAAGGTATAATATTGTCCTCCACGTGCTAAGCATCGAATGGAGCACTACCATCTTCCCATTAACGGATGCCCCACTAGATCCACGACCTCAAGCGATAACGCTCGTACATGTTGACGGGGGACACTACATACATGCTAAGTTGGAAGGAGACTACCCCATGCCTTTAGCGACCCCGTTGTGGTCGACACATCGATCAATAGCTGCGGAACGGTGGGAAGAAATGTATAGACCGCGGTTACAGCACTACTTCAAGTTAATCAATCCTCAAGCAGGCTCAGACAAAGACAGAGAACCGAGTTTAAATGTTATCGAAGATTAAGCGGAAACTTGTATTTTTGTAAATTGTAGAAATTTTTTAATTTATAAAGTCTGTATCATTTTTTATTTTTATAATTCTAAATTATATTTGTTTGTATTATGTATCAAATAAAGGAAAAAAAACAAAAAAAAATAATAAAAAATGTAGCTTTATCTACGCTGCGTAGGGATCCCTACGCATCGTATTACAAGCAAATGACAATAAAGCCCCTGTTTTTGGCTTCCTTTAGCCTCAGAACAAGGGAAAAAAGGTAAAATTGAAAACAAATAGGGAGCGTATTGATCCATACGCATCGTATGTAAAAGGCGGACAATTTTCCCCCCAAATCAAAGTTTAAAAATATAAATATGTTAAATTACTTTTTGCCCTTATTTTAGGGCTATACGGGGCTAACTATAAGGGCAAAAAGGTCATTTTGCGACCTTTATATACGCTCCGTATGGCTCTCTACGCCGTGTATATAAAGGTCAAGTTAATGACCTTTATACCCTTCTATCGATGCTTCGTATAGGCTCAACAGAAGGGTATATAGGTCATTCTCCTGACCCTTAGATACGCGTCGTAGAGATCCCTACGGATCGTAGAAAGAGGTAAGAAAATGACCTTTTTGCCCTTGTAGTCAGCCCTGTATAGCCCAAAAAGAAGGGCAAAAACGTAATTTCATAAGTCAAACACCTTTTTTTACTTTTAATACGCTTCGTAGTGACCTCTACGATGCGTATAGGTTCTGATTTAAATCAGGAAAACCCCTACGCATCTCTGTTCTTCCCCAAATTACACACACAAAACATACGAAGGCGACTACGTATTTACGACCGTATACACGCGAATTCGAAGTATAAACGAGGTATATTCTCAACCTATTTAACTAATTTTGATTTTTTTTAGTATTTTATCCGTAAATTAGGGGTGTATCTTAGGTAAATTAGGGTTTACAGTGAATTAGGGGTGTTGTTTTGATTTGTTTGATTGTTGTGTCTAGTTGCTTTACATGTCTACGGTTTAGAAAATGCGACAGTAGATTTGCTAGGGTTTGGTGTGCCAATAGGCACTTTAGTGTGCCAATAGGCACACTCAGTAAGAAATTAAGATGGAGTTTGGTTTGTGAAAGATGATGAAATTAAGTACAGTTTTTTTAAATAAGAATATAATTAAAACTAGTGTATGAATATTATTCTAAAATTAAGATCGAAGGAAGTGGAGAGTGTAGATAACATATTATCCATCAGAGGTTGTAATTTTGACTTTGAGCTTCTATGTCTGCCCTTTGGGTTGACATATATAGAATGTAGATCAATTAAATCAATCCTCCAATTTGAACGCATTATATGACTTGCAATATAGATTAAAGCAAATAACATACAAATCTATGATACAACTTCAGTGTTCGTGATAAACAACTGATAAGTCTATATTATTCAATAATTTCTCAAAAAGATTAAACAAGATCTAATTTACATATGTTATAACAATTTAATCTGGTTAGATTGAAAAAGTAGTAACACATGATTAAAAACTGTATTCAATATAATCAGAAAGAAAAAACTAAAGATTAAACAGTAAGTATAAGATTACCCAGTCTTGATCTCTGAAATTGGGAATGAACGTTCTAAGTTTTGATCTCTGGAAGACGCGTTTGGTTTTTCTTTTTTAGGGTAATTACCCATCCTGACCCACCAATAGTTTGATCAACCTGCTGTGTTTTTCTTTCTGTTATTATTTGATCAATTCATTGCTGTTTGTGTGGTATTTGATCAATTCACTGCTGTTTTTCTTTCTGTTAAAATATATATTTTTTTAAACTTAAATTGTTTTTTTTTAAACAGAAAAATGGAGGAAATGAATTTGATCGAAGAAAATATTCCGGAGCAGCCGCAGCGGAAGCGGCGGGCGCGTCCACCGCCGGATCCTCTCGAGAATCACCCGTATTTGGAGTTTCCTCCGGAGTCCGACGCTGCTCTCCGTTGCGAGAAGCTTCGGACTATGCATATTGGTGAACATTTTGCGGTTTCTTGGAAAACCCTCCGGAAGCTCGAGGTTGAAGATTGGGCGCGGGGGTTTGTTCCCCTTGAATCACCGTGGGATCGTCTGTTTGAGCTATCGTTTACGCCGACCTACAGGGAGATACTGGTCGAGTTTCTGTCGTCGTTCGAGTTTCATCCTCGTCGGCAAGATCAGGTTGAGGACCCCGCGCAGCCCCCTCCCCCGCCCGAGGTTTCTTTTCGCATGGCTGGCCAGGATCGTTCTATGTCACTTGCACAGTTTGCGGTGTATAGCGGTTTGTATACGGAGGCTGAGATCGCTACGGATCTTTATACGAAGGTACGTTTAACACAAATTTTGTATTGTTATTATTATTATTTTAATATATAACATTTAAGATTTAATATTAATTTAACGTTTAATAAACATTCGTGTAAACAGGGGCTAGTATTGGTTGATAAACCCACGCTATTAGGGTTTTGGGCTGAGATCGCGGACATCACTCATTGGGACCACAAACAATCCAAGGGGAGGGTTACGCTGATTAAGGATCCGCTCTTCAGGTACGTTAGTTATTAAACACTCATTCGAACCGTAACCGGCGTTTAAACCAGCAGCCGTTTGGGGCTGCGTTTGCAGCCGTAAACCGGCGTTTAAACGGCTGCAAACACAGCCCCAAAGGGCAGCGATTTCGCAGCCGTTTGCGGCTGCGTTTGCAGCCGTTTAAACGCGCGTCTACGGCTGCAAACGCCGCCGCAGACGGCAGCGAAATCGTTGCCGTTTGCGGCTGCGTTTGCAGCCGTTTAAACGCCGGTTAGGGACCTACGCGACTTACGGTTCGACATGGACTAAATAATAAAAAAAATAATATAATTTAACGACGATCTTAGTTTTGACGCTCGTAAGGCGCGTACGGTCCTAACGAGCGTCGAAACTAAGTTCTTCGTTAAAATACATATTTTTTTATTATTTAGTCGAAGTCGAACCGTAAGGCGCGTAGGTCTCTAACGAGCGTCGAAACTAAGTTCGTCGTTTTATATTTTAACGACGAACTTAGTTTCGACGCTCGTTAGGGACCTACGCGCCTTACGGTTCGACTTCGACTAAATAAAAAAATATATATATATTTTAACGACGAACTTAGTTTCGACGATCGTTAGGACCGTACGCGCTTTACGGTTCGACTTCGACTAAATAAGAAAAAAATATATATTATTTTTTTATATTTTCGACGAACTTAGTTTCGACACTCGTTAGGGACCGTTTGTGTCAATTTTTGAAACATCAGGGACCATTTTTGTAAAAATTGAAACTTCAGGGACCAAAGTGTAAATATATCAAAAAAGGGACCATTTGTGTTAATTTTTGAAACTCCAAGGACCATTTAAACCCAATTTCTTTTTAAACAGAATTTTTTTTTAAACATATTTTTTTTAATTATTTAGTCGAAGTCGAACCGTAACCGGCGTTTGAACGACGTTTAAACCGGCAGCCGTTTGGGGCTGCGTTTGCAGCCGTAAACCGGCGTTTAAACGGCTGCAAACACAGCCCCAAAGGGCAGCGATTTCGCAGCCGTTTGCGGCTGCGTTTGCAGCCGTTTAAACGCCCGTCTACGGCTGCAAACGCCGCCGCAGACGGCAGCGAAAACGCAGCCGTTTGCGGCTGCGTTTGCAGCCGTTTAAACGTCCGTTTACGACTGCAAACGCAGCCGCAAACGGCAGCGAAATCGCAGCCGTTTGCGGCTGCGTTTGCAGCCGTTTAAACGCCCGTTTGGAGCCTACGCGACTTACGGTTCGACTTCGACTAAATAATAAAAAAAATATAATTTAACGACGACGATCTTAGTTTCGACGCTCGTAAGGCGCGTACGGTCCTAAGGAGCGTCGAAACTAAGATCGTCGTTAAATTATATTTTTTTTATTATTTAGTCGAAGTCGAACCGTAAGGCGCGTAGGTCCCTAACGAGCGTCGAAACTAAGTTCGTCGTTTTATATTTTAACGACGAACTTAGTTTCGACGCTCGTTAGGGACCTACGCGCCTTACGGTTCGACTTCGACTAAATAATAAAAAAAATTATAATTTAACGACGATCTTAGTTTCGACGCTCGTTAGGACCGTACGGTCCTAACGAGCGTCGAAACTAAGTTCGTCGTTAAAATATATATTTTATTATTATTTAGTCGAAGTCGAACCATAAGGCGCGTAGGTCCCTAACGAGCGTCGAAACTAAGTTTGTCGTTTTAAATTTTAACGACGAACTTATTACGACGCTCGTTAGGGACCATTTGTGTCAATTTTTGAAACATCAGGGACCATTTTTGTAAAAAATTGAAACTTCAGGGACCAAAGTGTAAATATATCAAAAAAGGGACCATTTGTGTTAATTTTTTAAACTCCAAGGACCATTTAAACCCAATTTCTTTTTAAACAGAATTTTTTTTTAAACATATTTTTTTTTAATTATTTAGTCGAAGTCGAACCGTAACCGGCGTTTGAACGACGTTTAAACCGGCAGCCGTTTGGGGCTGCGTTTGCAGCCGTAAACCGGCGTTTAAACGGCTGCAAACACAGCCCCAAAGGGCAGCGATTTCGCAGCCGTTTGCGGCTGCGTTTGCAGCCGTTTAATCGCCCGTCTACGGCTGCAAACGCCGCCGCAGACGGCAGCGAAAACGCAGCCGTTTGCGGCTGCGTTTGCAGCCGTTTAAACGCCCGTTTGGAGCCTACGCGACTTACGGTTCGACTTCGACTAAATAATAAAAAAAATATAATTTAACGACGACGATCTTAGTTTCGACGCTCGTAAGGCGCGTACGGTCCTAACGAGCGTCGAAACTAAGATCGTCGTTAAATTATATTTTTTTTATTATTTAGTCGAAGTCGAACCGTAAGGCGCGTAGGTCCCTAACGAGCGTCGAAACTAAGTTCGTCGTTTTATATTTTAACGACGAACTTAGTTTCGACGCTCGTTAGGGACCTACGCGCCTTACGGTTCGACTTCGACTAAATAATAAAAAAAATATACTTTAACGACGATCTTAGTTTCGATGCTCGTTAGGACCGTACGGTCCTAACGAGCGTCGAAACTAAGTTCGTCGTTAAAATATATATTTTATTATTATTTAGTCGAAGTCGAACCGTAAGGCGCGTAGGTCCCTAACGAGCGTCGAAACTAAGTTTGTCGTTTTAAATTTTAACGACGAACTTATTACGACGCTCGTTAGGGACCATTTGTGTCAATTTTTGAAACATCAGGGACCATTTTTGTAAAAAATTGAAACTTCAGGGACCAAAGTGTAAATATATCAAAAAAGGGACCATTTGTGTTAATTTTTTAAACTCCAAGGACCATTTAAACCCAATTTCTTTTTAAACAGAATTTTTTTTTAAACATATTTTTTTTTAATTATTTAGTCGAAGTCGAACCGTAACCGGCGTTTGAACGACGTTTAAACCGGCAGCCGTTTGGGGCTGCGTTTGCAGCCGTAAACCGGCGTTTAAACGGCTGCAAACACAGCCCCAAAGGGCAGCGATTTCGCAGCCGTTTGCGGCTGCGTTTGCAGCCGTTTAAACGCCCGTCTACGGCTGCAAACGCCGCCGCAGACGGCAGCGAAAACGCAGCCGTTTGCGGCTGCGTTTGCAGCCGTTTAAACGTCCGTTTACGACTGCAAACGCAGCCGCAAACGGCAGCGAAATCGCAGCCGTTTGCAGCTGCGTTTGCAGCCGTTTAAACGCCCGTTTGGAGCCTACGCGACTTACGGTTCGACTTCGACTAAATAATAAAAAAAATATAATTTAACGACGACGATCTTAGTTTCGACGCTCGTAAGGCGCGTACGGTCCTAACGAGCGTCGAAACTAAGATCGTCGTTAAATTATATTTTTTTTATTATTTAGTCGAAGTCGAACCGTAAGGCGCGTAGGTCCCTAACGAGCGTCGAAACTAAGTTCGTCGTTTTATATTTTAACGACGAACTTAGTTTCGACGCTCGTTAGGGACCTACGCGCCTTACGGTTCGACTTCGACTAAATAATAAAAAAAATTATAATTTAACGACGATCTTAGTTTCGACGCTCGTTAGGACCGTACGGTCCTAACGAGCGTCGAAACTAAGTTCGTCGTTAAAATATATATTTTATTATTATTTAGTCGAAGTCGAACCATAAGGCGCGTAGGTCCCTAACGAGCGTCGAAACTAAGTTTGTCGTTTTAAATTTTAACGACGAACTTATTACGACGCTCGTTAGGGACCATTTGTGTCAATTTTTGAAACATCAGGGACCATTTTTGTAAAAAATTGAAACTTCAGGGACCAAAGTGTAAATATATCAAAAAAGGGACCATTTGTGTTAATTTTTTAAACTCCAAGGACCATTTAAACCCAATTTCTTTTTAAACAGAATTTTTTTTAAACATATTTTTTTTTAATTATTTAGTCGAAGTCGAACCGTAACCGGCGTTTGAACGACGTTTAAACCGGCAGCCGTTTGGGGCTGCGTTTGCAGCCGTAAACCGGCGTTTAAACGGCTGCAAACACAGCCCCAAAGGGCAGCGATTTCGCAGCCGTTTGCGGCTGCGTTTGCAGCCGTTTAAACGCCCGTCTACGGCGGCAAACGCCGCCGCAGACGGCAGCGAAAACGCAGCCGTTTGCGGCTGCGTTTGCAGCCGTTTAAACGCCCGTCTACGGCTGCAAACGCCGCCGCAGATGGCAGCGAAATCGCAGCCGTTTGCGGCTGCGTTTGCAGCCGTTTAAACGCCCGTTTGGAGCCTACGCGACTTACGGTTCGACTTCGACTAAATAATAAAAAAAATATAATTTAACGACGACGATCTTAGTTTCGACGCTCGTAAGGCGCGTACGGTCCTAACGAGCGTCGAAACTAAGATCGTCGTTAAATTATATTTTTTTTATTATTTAGTCGAAGTCGAACCGTAAGGCGCGTAGGTCCCTAACGAGCGTCGAAACTAAGTTCGTCGTTTTATATTTTAACGACGAACTTATTACGACGCTCGTTAGGGACCATTTGTGTCAATTTTTGAAACATCAGGGACCATTTTTGTAAAAAATTGAAACTTCAGGGACCAAAGTGTAAATATATCAAAAAAGGGAACATTTGTTTTAATTTTTGAAACTCCAAGGACCATTTAAACCCAATTTCTTTTTAAACAGAAATTTTTTTTAAACATATTTTTTTTTAATTATTTACTCGAAGTCGAACCGTAACCGGCGTTTGAACGACGTTTAAACCGGCAGCCGTTTGGGGCTGCGTTTGCAGCCGTAAACCGGCGTTTAAACGGCTGCAAACACAGCCCCAAAGGGCAGCGATTTCGCAGCCGTTTGCGGCTGCGTTTGCAGCCGTTTAAACGCCCGTGTACGGCTGCAAACGCCGCCGGAGACGGCAGCGAAAACGCAGCCGTTTGCGGCTGCGTTTGCAGCCGTTTAAACGCCCGTTTACGACTGCAAACGCAGCCGCAAACGGCAGCGAAATCGAAGCCGTTTGCGGCTGCGTTTGCAGCCGTTTAAACGCCCGTTTGGAGCCTACGCGACTTACGGTTCGACTTCGACTAAATAATAAAAAAATTATAATTTAACGACGACGATCTTAGTTTCGACGCTCGTAAGGCGCGTACGGTCCTAACGAGCGTCGAAACTAAGATCGTCGTTAAATTATATTTTTTTTATTATTTAGTCGAAGTCGAACCGTAAGGCGCGTAGGTCCCTAACGAGCGTCGAAACTAAGTTCGTCGTTTTATATTTTAACGACGAACTTAGTTTCGACTCTCGTTAGGGACCTACGCGCCTTACGGTTCGACTTCGACTAAATAATAAAAAAAATATAATTTAACGACGATCTTAGTTTCGACGCTCGTTAGGACCGTACGGTCCTAACGAGCGTCGAAACTAAGTTCGTCGTTAAAATATATATTTTATTATTATTTAGTCGAAGTCGAACAATAAGGCGCGTAGGTCCCTAACGAGCGTCGAAACTAAGTTTTTCGTTTTAAATTTTAACGACGAACTTATTACGACGCTCGTTAGGGACCATTTGTGTCAATTTTTGAAACATCAGGGACCATTTTTGTAAAAAATTGAAACTTCAGGGACCAAAGTGTAAATATATCAAAAAAGGGACCATTTGTGTTAATTTTTTAAACTCCAAGGACCATTTAAACCCAATTTCTTTTTAAACAGAATTTTTTTTTAAACATATTTTTTTTTAATTATTTAGTCGAAGTCGAACCGTAACCGGCGTTTGAACGACGTTTAAACCGGCAGTCGTTTGGGGCTGCGTTTGCAGCCGTAAACCGGCGTTTAAACGGCTGCAAACACAGCCCCAAAGGGCAGCGATTTCGCAGCCGTTTGCGGCTGCGTTTGCAGCCGTTTAAACGCCCGTCTAGGGCTGCAAACGCCGCCGCAGACGGCAGCGAAAACGCAGCCGTTTGCGGCTGCATTTGCAGCCGTTTAAACGCCCGTTTACGACTGCAAACGCAGCCGCAAATGGCAGCGAAATCGCAGCCGTATGCGGCTGCGTTTGCAGCCGTTTAAACGCCCGTTTGGAGCCTACGTGACTTACGGTTCGACTTCGACTAAATAATAAAAAAAATATAATTTAACGAAGACGATCTTAGTTTCGACGCTCGTAAGGCGCGTACGGTCCTAACGAGCGTCGAAACTAAGATCGTCGTTAAATTATATTTTTTTATTATTTAGTCGAAGTCGAACCGTAAGGCGCGTAGGTCCCTAACGAGCGTCGAAACTAAGTTCGTCGTTTTATATTTTAACGACGAACTTAGTTTCGACGCTCGTTAGGGACCTACGCGCCTTACGGTTCGACTTCGACTAAATAATAAAAAAAATATAATTTAACGACGATCTTAGTTTCGACGTTCGTTAGGACCGTACGGTCCTAACGAGCGTCGAAACTAAGTTCGTCGTTAAAATATATATTTTATTATTATTTAGTCGAAGTCGAACCATAAGGCGCGTAGGTCCCTAACCAGCGTCGAAACTAAGTTCATCGTTTTATATTTTAACGACGAACTTATTACGACGCTCGTTAGGGACCATTTGTGTCAATTTTTGAAACATCAGGGACCATTTTTGTAAAAAATTGAAACTTCAGGGACCAAAGTGTAAATATATCAAAAAAGGGACCATTTGTGTTAATTTTTGAAACTCCAAGGACCATTTAAACCCAATTTCTTTTTAAACAGAATTTTTTTTTAAACATATTTTTTTTTAATTGTTTACTCGAAGTCGAACCGTAACCGGCGTTTGAACGACGTTTAAACCGGCAGCCGTTTGGGGCTGCGTTTGCAGCCGTAAACCGGCGTTTAAACGGCTGCAAACACAGCCCCAAAGGGCAGCGATTTCGCAGTCGTTTGCGGCTGCGTTTGCAGCCGTTTAAACGCCCGTCTATGGCTGCAAACGCAGCCGTTTGCGGCTGCGTTTGCAGCCGTTTAAACGCCCGTTTACGACTGCAAACGCAGCCGCAAACGGCAGCGAAATCGCAGCCGTTTGCGGCTGCGTTTGCAGCCATTTAAACGCCCGTTTAGAGCCTACGCGACTTACGGTTCGACTTCGACTAAATAATAAAAAAAATATAATTTAACGACGACGATCTTAGTTTCGACGCTCGTAAGGCGAGTACGGTCCTAACGAGCGTCGAAACTAAGATCGTCGTTAAATTATATTTTTTTTATTATTTAGTCGAAGTCGAACCGTAAGGCGCGTAGGTCCCTAACGAGCGTCGAAACTAAGTTCGTCGTTTTATATTTTAACGACGAACTTAGTTTCGACGCTCGTTAGGGACCTACGCGCCTTACGGTTCGACTTCGACTAAATAATAATAAAAAATATATATTTTAACGACGAACTTAGTTTCGACGCTCGTTAGGACCGTACGCGCCTTACGAACGTCGAAACTAAGATCGTCGTCGTTAAATTATATTTTTTTTATTATTTAGTCGAAGTCGAACCGTAAGGCGCGTAGGTCCCTAACGAGCGTCGAAACTAAGTTCGTCGTTTTATATTTTAACGACGAACTTATTACGACGCTCGTTAGGGACCATTTGTGTCAATTTTTGAAACATCAGGGACCATTTTTGTAAAAAATTGAAACTTCAGGGACCAAAGTGTAAATATATCAAAAAAGGGACCATTTGTGTTAATTTTTGAAACTCCAAGGACCATTTAAACCCAATTTCTTTTTAAACAGAATTTTTTTTTAAACATATTTTTTTTAATTATTTAGTCGAAGTCGAACCGTAACCGGCGTTTGAACGACGTTTAAACCGGCAGCCATTTGGGGCTGCGTTTGCAGCCGTAAACCGGCGTTTAAACGGCTGCAAACACAGCCGCTAAGGATAATTGATCCAGGCAACACCTCAGAATATTGGATCCATAGTTATAAAAATATATTCCCTAACAATTACCCCCAATATGGCAGTTGTGATAGTGATCACAGCTGTGATATTTCCGTTCAAATCGAATTAGCCATTAGCCTGACCAACTAGCCGTTAGTCTGATCAATTAGCCGTTAGAATACGTCAGGCTAGCCTATACTCATTGCGATAAATAGGGATAGAGATAACTCCCTTCTTTTAAAGATCAGAAAATCTTTTCATATATCCTCACTTCCGGCGTTAAGATTCAGGTATCTCTCTCATCCCTTCACTTTATCTTTCATTTTCTCGTGAATCCATGGCCAAGATGAACACCTGATCTTCTCCTGCTAAAAGCCCCATTGAGGATGAAGGTCTTAGGTCACATAACCTATTAAAAGATCCTTCATCGGAGATCTGTAAGTTTACCGACCCTGAAATTCTGAACCTTGTATCCTGTTTTCCCCCTGGAATAGTCTTCAGACCCTTCGATCCTTCTGCTTGCAGCGATGCGACTTCGAAGACCTGGTTTTGCTTCCTGGCACTCCCGTTTCTCCTTGGGTATTCTTATCCCTACCCTGATCTCACCCAACGCTTCTTTACCTTAACCGTCATGAGCTATAGTCAAGCTATGCCAATGTTATGGAGAACTCGTTTCACCATTGAAGAGATTTTGGAGAAGGAGAGATTGGAGTTTGGTCTCTTGGATCTTACCTACCTGTACTCACTTGTTACCTATGGTTCCAACCGTTTCTTGTTCAAATACAAGCCTCACCAGCCGATCCCCATCCACAAACCCACACAGAATTATTCTACTTGGAAAAATCAGTTTTTCTTCGTGCGAAGAGACTCAATTCCTGACGGGGATACCATGCCCCTGAGGTGGATTCCGAAGGGTAGGATATAGGATCCTTAGATGATTAGTGTAGGGATTATTATTGTTTCTGTCTCATCTTTTTCTTTTGTTTGCATGCAGTAGCCAACTTTACACGACTTGCTAAGCTCCCTGGTACTTCTGAAAGAGCTGAGGTGTTCCTAGCCCTTGACCCAATTGTGAGTGTTAGTGCATTTATGTCTATCGCCTCCGTCATCTCAAATCGTAGCTGAAACTGTTTAATTCTAGTCTTATATTGTAATATCTAGTTAAGAAAGGCAAGGTGGCAATATTGTAATTAATGAGTTTTCTCATTAAAAGCCTTGGCCTATAAATAGATGTATTAGGGTTAGACTTTTGCAACTTTTGGTCATTTGCACTTTGGAGAGCTCTAGTGTTAGAGAGAGAAGCTAGAGAGAGAAAGTGTTGTGTACGTGATTCAAGGTGCTGTACATTATCAGATCTTCTATAGAATCACATTTATATTACGTCTCGTGTGTTTCTGTCTCATTCGTGCACGGATTCCGCACGTCGCACGGTAGGTTCGCAATCGAAACGGAGTCAAAACCGGTCCTAACAGTGAGAACCTTCAAGATCAGGATCTAGGAATCAATAGGAGAAGAAGAAGAGGAAGAAGAAGAAGCTCAAACCTTATCCTCCTACATCATGTCAAGTAAGTTGTTATAACATTTGTAGTTTGAATATTTAAAGTATAAGAATGAAAAACTTATCTTATTTTTTGTTGGTTGTCCAGGAGCTCAAAAATCCACAACCAGTTCTGCCACCAAATTTGGTCTCGATGATATTGATAGCTTCATCCCCCCCCCCCCCCGGACCGCCAAGAAGGAGTCTAAGAGCCTAAGCTGTAAGTTAAAACAAAAAACAAAAAAAAAACAAGTTTCATTTGGAAAAAAAATCTTTTTGGACGAAAATGTAAGATAATATATATTATTATTTTAATATTTAATCTTGTAACCATATAATCATTTATATTATATAGATCAAACTATATTAAAACATATTATATAATTAGTTGGTAATTGTTGATGGACCATATTACCCTTATTAACTAATTAGGTTTCCTCTTGGGTGTATATATAAGGAGATAACTAGAGAGCTAAAGGGTTAGACAATTATCATTAGATCATAATCATCAAAATCATCCCTACCATCTCTCTCTCCACAACCGAATTCAAATCCTAGAGTTCGGTTCTCACCATCATAATCATACACCCTAAGGACGAACCAGATCATCCTAACAAGTATGTCAAACTCAATGGCTGCATCTCTAACTGGATTCTCTGCTGGCCTGTCTTCTGTCACATGTATTTATTTATGTTTTCCATCATGATCAAACAGAACGAATCAACATGTGGTATCAGAGCATATGTTGATAAATCAGTTTGTTATGTATCCATAAATCTGGAAAACAGAATTTTGAAAACCTAATCAATTCGGATTAGTGTTCCGAAATCATAAGACTTGTGAATTAAAATTCGTATTTTTCTTATTGGGTAAATCATTGTTCCGAATTTCAATACGTTAAATATTGTTCCGAAATCTACATAATGTGTAAAAGTTTCAGTTTTCGGATTCCATATGGTATTTTAATTTTTAGGATTCATCATTGTGTTCTTATAAGAAATTCGAAAATTCCTATATTTTGGAATGAAATTTGGATTATTGGGTGTTTTTCCTGGTTTTGATCTATTTTTATCTTATAAAATTTTTGAAATCTGTTTTATTAATAATGGTTATAATTTTCAAAATAATTAGATAAATCTAATCAACATTAAAGGAGTAAACGTAATCCCATAATCCCTAAAAATTCGGCTTTCCAAACTTATCACAACTAACAGCTATTAAGAAGATTTCGAGCCTTAGAGAACAAGTTTTCGAGATCCATAAGAGATTTCGAGATAAACATAGAACTCGAAATCTCATTAAAACTCGAAATCTTATTATTTTCGAAACAAAGATTCCGACTGAGATTTCTACTCGAAATCTCAAGTGAACTCAATATTTCATAATTAAGTCGAGATCTCACTCGAAATCTCAAGTGAACTCGAGATTCCATAACAAAGTCTAAATCTCTCAAAATCTAACATGTTCTCGAAGTCTCATTACTCACCGCGGAGTTCGATCCGCACTAACAGGTGGTTTGCTATTAAATACTTGGTTTTGTAAATACTTAATTAATCAGAATCAGATAATTTTTCACAAAACCAAAAATAGCTTAGCTTGAATGAGCTTCTGATGGATCACTTCAGCCCAAAGGTGATTTGATACATCTATTTATTGTTCAAGTATTATAAAAGCTATGTTAATTATGCATTACAAACGTGAATGTCTTATTTCTGGCCAAAGCTGATTTTATTCATTCATGTCTAGCATACTTAAAAAGTGCATAACTAAGGTGATTGTCTCATTTCTGGCCAAAGCTGATTTATCACAATTACTTTGCACACATACTTAAATGATTACACTTCTGCCCAAAGGTGATTTGTCTTCATTTAAGTAGAATTTTAACTTAGTATATTATTTTGATGTTAGTAATAGACAATATCACAACTTCATAATTAAAATGGTCATTATTTATGCATGCCTTAGTATAACATGCCCTTAGATCACATTAAGAGTTCTTTCTTAGTATCGTAATTCGCTCATCTTACTTCCACTCTCAGCACCCAATTGCGGGATTCCACCATTGATTGGTGATAAGTTTGCTGCATGGAAGGACTCTCTCATGCTTACTCTTGCTTTGCTGGACTTTGATTATGCTATAAGGGAGAATAAGCCAGCAGACCTTACTCCTCAAAGTACTGTTGCTGAGCAGATGACTCATGAAAAATGGACTAGGTGTAACCACATGCCTCTCATGTTTATGAAGCAGTCCATAAGCAATGCGATTAGAGGAGCCATTCCAGATTCTAATGATGCTAAAACCTACTTGGCTTCTGTGGAGGAACAATTCAAGGGAACGTCTAAAGCACATGCTAGTACTTTAATCCTCAAGCTGGTGACTACTAAGTATGATGGGAGGAGCAGTATTCGTGAACACATCATGATAATGAACGATATGGCCCATAGGATGAAGGGATTAGACATGGAGATCAGTGATGGTTTTTTGTTCACTTCATCATAACTTCACTTCCTTCATCCTATGAAGCATTCAAGATCAATTACAACACTCAAAAGGACAAATGGACGATGAGTGACCTAATCGCTATGTGCGTGCAGGAGGAAGAGCGTATGAAGATGGATCGCACTACTGATGTTGCAAACTTCACCACCTCCAACTCTAAGAAAAGGAAGAACAATTATCCAAGAAGGGATGCTTCCAAGGTCCAAAGGCCCAATCCAAATACAAGTGCGCCTTCCAGCTCTAAGAACTCCTTAGGCAAACCCTACTGATAGTCCTGTAAAAAGACTATTAGGATCTGAGTCTCTTTAGATTGTGTTTGTTTGAGTTAATTGATGTCAAATGGTAGAACAGAGATGTAGTAATTGCAGCGGAAATAATAATCAAACTTTATAAACACAATCACGGAAGAAAAGCTTTAAGCAAACATGTTTTCCATTGAGTCGAATGATTGTATCAAATTACAATAATCAAAACAATTGCATGCATGCAACTAATCTCCCCCTCAGCCTGAGCTCACTAGTTAGTTCGTATAGAATGAATGTGTGCAAAAGAGCTAATAGAACAATACAGATACTGTTCTATTTATAGTACAAATCTAACCACTGAACATCTTTGCTGGCGTCACCTAGACAGTGACATCTAACAACCTAACAACCTCTAAACACTGATATATTACAAACACTGATTACAAATAGACACTGATACATAAACACTGATGATCCTTCCACTGTTGTTTGGCTAAGCACTGATGTTGCTCATCGGTGCTTTCTTCATAGGTTGATCAGGCCTTGAGAAGAGTAGTGCTTTGCCTTCATTAGTACTTTGATAAGCAGCAGTTGTTGGGTCTTCAGTCCTTAGGATCAGCAGTTGTAGAACAGTTGTTGAGTGGATCAGCACCTAGTGTTATCAGCTGATAGAAGGACTGCCATTGAAGGGAAACTAGACCATGCGCTGCTTATTGGTGATCAGTTGTTAGAGAACCAGTTTTGGCTTTTCCTATCATCTGTTCTTCTGGGCTTGAAAGCATGGACCAACAATCTCCCCCTAGAACAGATGATGCCAAAACACTTCATTATTCATGATCTTTATTGTCTCATCAACATTTCCCTAACTTGCCCCTTGAATTGAAGTTCAAAGTTAAGGGAATCTTCATCATCCTCATCCCTGCAAAGTTGAAGTTCTAAGAGATCTTGGAGGTCAGCTACACTCAGACCTAGTGCATCCTCCCTTGATATGTGTTCAACCACTCCACTGGACTTGAGCAAGGTCAATACATGGGTCTTTTGATCAGACTTCCACTTTAGTATTTTTGAGTTCAGTGGGTTTCTTGGGAGAGTTTTTATTTTTGATGAGTTTGGTGATGGAGGCCTGCTCATGAATCTTTTGGCTATTTCTTGTAACTTTGCTGAGACAGGATTCTCTTGAATCATCTGCTTGATGGCCACTTTCATGATGTCAGCTTCTCTTTGTGCATCTTCTTCTTTATCAATCTGCTTTTGCCTTTTTCTTTGATTTAAGGCAATGATGGAGGTGTCAGATGATGTGAACAAATTTTTTAAAGAGAGGGTCTGCTGCTGTGAGTCATCAGCCTTTTTGTTCTTGTATGCTGGTTTCTTTGGTGCTGCAGGATCTGTCTCTCTTAGTTTTTCAAGCTTCTCATACACCATGTCAGTGTACTGCCTAGACCACTTTGATATGGTCTTTGCTGAACCATACTTGGCTACAACCAACTCAGCCTTCTTTCTTTTGTATTCCAGGGTAAGTTCTGCAATAGTCTTTTTGTACTTATTCTAATCTGGTGCAGACCTTTTCATACTGGGATCATTTCTTACCCTTTCAATTCGGTTTACTTCAGCTTTGAGTGCAATGAGTGGCCAGTCTTTAAATTGTTTAGCTTTGGCAGGATAGAACTTGTCTCTCATGATAAGCTCTAAGAGATCTTTCCTCGTCTCCTTTTGCAGATCAGCATTTGGTGGTAGATTAGACATCTCTTTGCTTAAGTCTCTTGCATAGTCTTCCAATTTCTTTACTTTACTAAGACAAATCTGCATTCGACTTGAGATTCTACTATCACTTTCCCCTTGACCTCATACTTGGCATGTAATTCAGCTTGCTTGGCTTTAAGTTTCAGATATTCTTCCATGTTCTTGGGAGGTCTGAAACCATGAAGGGAAGGAAATTTTCTTTTTCCAGGATCATCCACTGTATAGAATTGCCTCATTTAATTTTTAACTGCATGCAATTCCAGAGGATAGTCTGCTGCTAATGGAAAAACTCTTGAAGGATCATGTCCTTCAAGTGTTTTTGGGTCAGTGATTGGGTTTGATAATAATGGAGGAATGAATGGTTGAGGTTTGATTTGATTGAAAGGTGTAGATGATATAGGAATAGGTGCTGGTATATCATATCATTATGCACCTGAAACTTCCTTTTTCTGGTGTAAACCTTTGTAGGAGAAGGGATTTTTGTTTGGGATTTTGAGACAGGAATGATTATAGCTTGGGAAGGAATGTTGGAAGTGGTGGATAGCTGACTAACAGCTGTTGAGACAACTGGTGTCTCAACCACTATTGTCATAACAACTGTTGATGTGTCAATAGTTGTCTTCTGCTTTTTGGCAGGTGGTTTTTGTGGTGAAGGTGTAGTTTTGGGTGTGTCAGTGGTTGGTTTTTTTGAACCACCAGTGGTTTTGAGACCAGCAGTGGTTGGCTTTTTGGGTGTTTGTTTATGTGGTTGTGGTTTTGAGAATTTAGCAAGTGGTGGTTTGTTGTGTTTAAAGGATTTCTTCCTGGTGGAAGTGCCAACATTCTGAGTTTTCATTTCCCATTCTTTTCTAGCATCCTGTTCTTTCTTCCACTCCCTTTCCTTGGTCTCTTTTTGATTCTGAGTAGTCTTTTTGTTTGTCTCCACTTCATCTGCTATAATATTAAGGGTTTCATCAACTCCCTTTTTCTTTTCTTTAACATGTGTTTCAGCAGTGGTTTCAGAAGACTTCTTTTCAGTTTCTGGCTTTTGATTTGGCTTTTGCTTTGGAGTAGGTCTGCCAAACTTCTTCATGTCATGTTTCTCCCCCTTTTTGGCACTATCATCTTGATCATCAACATCTTTGTAGATGGATGCAAGGGTAGTGCCAGTAATATTAACCAAGGCCTCTTTGATGGCTTTGATTTTAGCCTGAGTATCCTTGTATCTTGCATCAACCATATTTCTAAGGAGTGCCATTTGATGATTGTGCTGAGTTTCTGCCAATTCCCTTTGAGCTGTAAATTGGCTAAACTGCATTCCGTAGCTCTTGGGAATATTGTTGTGGAGTCGGTTGACTTTTGGAAACTTCTACCAACTGTTTGACCATCTGTTGCATATTGGTAACAGTGACTTCAATTGTATTAAGTCTCTCCATCAATTCTTGATATCTTAAACCATCACCCAAGTTAATGGGATCATCTGATTTCCCACCAGCAGTGGTTGTATCAGCAGTTGGACCAGGAGAAGTCTCCAATGGTTCATCAACTGATGCCTCTTTTTCTTGGTACTAGGGACTTCTTTCTTCAGCAGTGGATACCTTAGTAATCTCACCAATGGTTAACTTGAACACACTAGTGGATACCTTGGTTCCCAAAGAAGAAATTGCCTTCAAGGGAGTCTGACTTATGAAACTATTGTCCAGGTGTAGATCGGTGGATCCAACACCTGTAGTAGCTGCTCCACTTGAACTATCAACAGGAATTTCATGAAACTCCTGTGATGTAACCTCCTCAACTGTTTGTGACATAACCAATTGAGGTATTTCAGACACAGCCAATGTAGTGGTTGTACTCTCATTAATGAGTTGGTGAGAGGGGCTGTTTTGTGTCTGAAGCTCAATGGCATCAAACAGAGGTATGATGGATGGTGGTAATTGTGATGAGGGGATAGGAGTTGAAAGAGAATTTGCCCAGGGAGAAGGGCTATTAAACATATCCTCAAGTGAGGTATATGCTTCATTTTGTGGTGTCCCTGAACTTACAACCTGTTCCTTTTGTGAGGAAGCAGGAGGAATTAACGCTTTGGGTGGAGATCTTTCCAACTGTTGTGAGGAAGTAGCAACAGTGATTTTTTTGTTGTCACTGGATTAACTTCTGAGATCTCATCTTCCAGAAGGTCCTTCTTAGAGGGTTTGGTGGGCTTTTTGGATATTTTCTTTTTGGTCTTTTTAGGAAGTGTTGGTAGGGGTTGCACAGCAGTGGTTGTGCTGCTGTGGTCACCATGAGCAGTGGGCTCAACAGCAGAAACCTGAGGAGCAGATGTGGACTCATCCAAATTTTGCTCAGACTCCTGTGTTTGTGTTTTTGAAGGTTTTGACTCTGAAAATCTTGTAAATGTTTCAGCAAAAAGACTGTTTATTTGAATAGAAGCACCTTGGACAAGCACTTGTGCACTGTCTTTTGGTACTTTCTGCTGTAAGTAGTAGCTCAAAAACCTTGGAAACAACAAAAATGGTTTCTTCTTTTCTTTGATATTATTTACATTTTTAACCAAATCATTGAAAATCTCTTGGGAGTAATTGGAATCAACTTCTGCCATTGTAGCATATCCTAAGTATTGAATTTTCAATGGAATTTCATTGAAAGTTGTTGTTTTGTTTGAAACACAGATGAGCAGGGTATGAAATAAAAAAGTCATAGGAGGTGGAAAATCTCCCTTTTGCAAAGTTGCTTTTGTCATTTGTCCCACATACCCTCTTTCGATCAAATCTGTTTGATACTCATCTTTAGGAAAAGAATTTTTACCTGTGAGATCGTTCATCTCAAAAACTTCTGATATGGATTGGGTGTGATTAAAACCAGAATTTCTCCTACTTTAGAAGTAATAGCCCAAGGCTTTTTGTCTTGAACTTCCAATTTTGCATTTTTTCCAGAAATCTCGTAGGGTTTCTTGGTAGATGGGTGCGTTGCAGGTCAACAAAGTTTTATACTTTGAAGATGAGAGAGCATCAATGATTGAGTGGAAATCTTTGTTTTTACTTGCTTTCTTAAGAGTGCAAAGATAGTTGTGTGGGTTTTTGAGAGCGAGTGCCATGGTGATTTTGAGAAATTTGCGAATGGAAGAAGATAAATGAATGAGAGGTGGAAACCGCTTTTGAAGGAATTTTGAATTCGATACGGCAGTGAAACCTCTGATTGGGGTTTTAATCAAGGTTTTATAAAAGTGAAAAGTGAATGTTGACGTGGCAGCGGTTACAAAGATCGGACGGCTAAGAACTGTCCACGTGGCAACCTCTGATGGAAGGTCGGAGACAGTTGTTTAGGAAACCACTGATGGACAATATCAGTGGTTACAGAAAGACTGTTTAACTATCAGTGGATAGCCATCAGTGATTAAAACACTGATGTTTGATCAACAGTGATTATCAAGGAAAATGAAGGAACAAAAGTTATCTTTCAGCAGTGGAAGATTTTTTTAACAATCAGATGTGGTTATGACAGACTTTTAAGGATTAATGAAAACTTTCATTTTAACTATTTTTAAGAATGGATTTTTGATTTTCTGAAAACATTTTGATGCTTTATTTATAGAAAAACGGAATTTTGCCTGTTAATGCCAATTCTAGAGATCAAGCTTTCAAAGGTGGATGTGTCTAATGCTTTTGTTAGCACATCTGCCAGCTGATCCTTAGTTGGAACATGATGTAGAGAAATCAAACATTTTTCATAGCAATCCCTCACAAAGTGATATCTGATGTTAATGTACTTGGTGGTTGAATGTGAAACTGGAATTTTGATGATATTTTCTGCTGCTTGACTATCCAACATGAGGGGTGTCTTTAAAGCAGTGATACCAAAATCCAGCAGTTAATTTTGAAGCCATAACAGTTGGGCTATGCAACTTGCAGCAGCAATATATTCTACCTCAGCAGTGGATGTTGAAACAGCTGCTTGCTTTTTGCTTTGCCAAGATACTAAGCAATCACCTAGAAATTGGCACCCTCCTGATGCGGACTTCCTTGTTGTGTTACATCCAGCAAAGTCACCATCTGAAAAACATGAAAGCTTAACATTCCCATTAGCAGGGTACCAGATACCAAGTGTGGGAGCACTTTTTATGTATCTGGGTATCCTTTTCACAGCTATGAGGTTAGACTTCCTATGGGCTGATTGGGATCTTGCACAAACACATGTTGCAAACATGATGTCTGGCCTAGATGCAGTTAGGTACAATAAAGACCCAATCATGCTTCTATATAAGGTTTGATCAACCAAATCATCCTTTTCATCAGTCATGACTAGCTTGGTGGTTGCCATGGGTGTACTACATGGTTTTCAGTCATTCATCTCAAATTTGTTTAAAAGTTCTTTAGCATACTTTATTTGATGAATGAAAGTACCATTTTGCAGTTGCTTTACTTGGAGACCAAGAAAGCACTGTAGTTCACCCATTGCACTCATCTCAAACTCAGTTGTCATGAGTTTTCTGAACTCTTCACACATTTTGTTACATGTGCTTCCAAAAATGATGTCATCCACATAAATCTTGACAATCATCAGTTCTTTCCCTCTCCATTTTAAAAATAGTGTTTTGTCAATTTTGCCTCCTATGAAGCCAATAGAGAGTAGAAAGGTGGAAAGAGTTTCATACCCGGCTCTAGGTGCTTGTTTCAGGCCATACAAAGCTTTATTTAGCTTGTAGACATGATTTGGATTAAATGGATCCTCAAAACCAGGAGGTTGACAAACATATACCTCTTCTTGAATCTTACCATAGAGGAAAGCATATTTGATATCTATTTGAAACACCTTTATGTTGTGGTTGACAGCAAAGGCCAAAAACAGTCTAATAGCTTCCAATCTTGCTACAGGGGCAAAAGTTTCATCATAGTCAATGCCCTCTTCCTGTCTGAAACCTTGAACCACAAGCCTAGCTTTATTCTTGACAACAATGCCCCTTTCATCAGTTTTGTTTTTGAAGACCCACTTTGTGCCAATAGGACTCACACCCTTTGGCAGTGGTACAAGTTCCCATACTTGTTGTCTTTTAAACTGTTGGAGCTCTTCTTGCATAGCTTCTACCCAACTGTTGTCTTTCAGTGCCTCTTGGTACTTGACTGGTTGATGGAGTGATAGAAAGCCAGCAAAAAGACAGATGTTTTGGGATTGACTTCTAGTGAGAACCCCTTCATTGATGTTGCCAATGATTTGATCTGGTGGATGGGACTTCAGGAAGATTAAATATCCCTTGTATGGAACAATGGCATTAAAGGGTGAAGGCTGCAGATGTGAATCATCTGAGCTAACAACTGTTGGTGACTTTGATGATCCAACAACTGTTTGAAATGGAGGTGGAGGAATAGGAGGAATTGGTGTGACACCATGTATATTTTTATCCATTGTTGGTAGATTTTTATCAACAGTGGTTGAGGATGTGGAGGCAGAGGTTGAAGGGCTACTTTGGTCAACAACTGTTGATGTAGCAGTGGCTGAGCTCTGATAGCTGTTTTGAACATCTGCTGCTCTGGTGGTGGATGTGATTTTATATTCTGGAATCACAATCTCATATCCATTATCTTGTGGAGGAGGTTGAGGTGTACCTGCACTGTTAGTCTTGACAGAAACATTTTCAAAGGTGAATTTATCAAGATCAAATAACTCAGCAGGGTTTGCAGGGATTTTCAGTGAAGAAAGTTCATTGAACTTTACATTCAAAGTCTCTTCCACACACCTAGTCCTAGTGTTAAACACTTTATAGGCCTTGGCAGTGGTTGAGTATCCCAAATGATAACCACAATCTAATTTGGCTGCAAATTTTGAAATTGAATCTTTTAGGTTTAAAATGAAACAATGGCAGCCAAATACTTTAAAGTATGAGATCCGTGGTTTGATTTTATACAGAATTTCATAGGCAGTCTTTTGATGCCTGGGGTTGATCAAAACTCTGTTCTGGACATAGTATGCAGTGTTTACAGCCTCTGCCTAGAAAGTTAATGGCAAACCTGAATCTGCAAGCATAGTTCTGGCAGCTTCAATCAGAGTTCTATTTTTCCTTTCAACCACCCCATTTTACTTTGTTGTTCTTGGGATGTTGTACTACCTTACAATACCCTTTGACACACAAAACTCATCCAACTCCCTATTTCTGAATTCTGTGCCATTGTCACTCCTAAAGATTTTTACTGGCAAGTCAAATTGCTTTTCAACCTGTTTGACAAAGTCTTGCAAAATACCTGCAGTCTCATCTTTAGAATGTAAGAAATAAGTCCATGTAAACCTAGAAAAATCATCTATAATAACCAAACAGTATCTTTTCTTTTTAACGCTCATGATTTTTACTGGGCCAAACAAATCCATGTGCAGCATTTGTAAACACTTGGTTGTTTTGGACTCTTCAATGGACTTGAATGAGCTTTTATGTTGTTTTCCTTTTAAATAGGAGACACAATGCTCAGGACAGGTGAACAATTTTTATAAGGCCTTGTTTTGACAAAGCAGTGATTGTCTTGAGATTTGTGTACCCCAATCTTTTGTGCCATAACTCTGTCTCTTTGTTAGAGGCAGCTGAGAACAGACAGGCATCAGTCATAGGGCTCTCTTTTGACAAATCAACTACATAAACATTGCCACTTCTTTGAGCAACAAGTTGAGTTTTTCCAGTTTTTATTATTTCTTCAATCTTTTTTACCATTTCTGGTCCAACAATCTTGCAACTCTCCTTAGTAAAGAATGACCCATTACCTTTGTCACTCATTTGTGAGACACTAAGGAGGTTGAATTTTAGATTGTCAATGAGATTAACATTTTCAAACTTGACTTTTCCATACTGAACTGTTCCAGACTCCAACACCTTTCCCTTACTATTATTACCTCAAGATATATCACCCCCTCCATGTGTTTTGAATTCTTTGAGTAGGGCTCTACATCCAGTCATGTGCCTGGAGCCTCCACTATCTACATACCAAAGACTATCTAAGCATGCAGAAGCTCCCTGCACATCAAGTAAATAATTAGTTCAAGAGGGTCTCCAAAGCCAATAAGGCTTTGGATGGGGTCACAACAGTGTCAGAGTCAAGTCCAGTAACATGGACAGTGGTTAGCTCAGGGGTTTGAACAGTTTTTGAAGCATTTCTCTCTAACCACTGTTGTGGGCCATTTTCTATCAGATGTTGATATCCAAAGGGATGCCTGTTCACTTTTGGTTTATAAGGCTTTTTGTAAACCTCATAAACATGTGGGACCCTTTGGTATGGAGATTGACCTTTTCCTCTTTGGAATTGGTTGGCAGGTGGTGCATCTGTTACTTGCACATCTCTTGGAACAGTGTTTTTGTTAAGCTATTTTGTAACAGCTGTTTGGACATACACAAATGGTTGTTGTTTTATGACAGATTGTTTTGATGAGCTTCTTTTCTTTTAACCTCAAAGGTTTTGAGGTACACACACTCATGAGTGAGATGGTTTGATTTTCCACAGATGGTGGAGCTTTTTAAAGGCTCAATGATGTTTGTTGTGTTAATTTCATAGGCTTTTAAGTGAAAACAATCTTTTGTTGAATGATTTTTCTTTTCACAAAAGTCACAAAACAAATTTTTAGCTTTTTCTCTCTTTTTCCTCTTTTCAGACTCCTTTGCAACAGAGTTTTGAACCACTGTTGGGATATCCTAAAGAGGAATTACATTGGCCTTTGGTGCTTTCACACCATCCACTATGGAAAAATCCATGGGTTTAAAGTTCTCAAGGATGTCACACTCATCTGACCAAGTGGGTTTGAATTGGTATTTTTCAATCTCCTCAAAGGTTGAGGACCCCTCTGGTCTTTCAACAGTGATTTTGTTACCATTTTTATCAGTTATTTTTATTTCTTGACCATCCTTGTTTGTTGGTATTATCTCAATAGTGTTTTCAACAGATTCATTTACAGCAGTGTTTTCAACTTGGTCATTCTTCCTGAAACCTATGCCAAATTTTACATTGCTTTTGATCTGTTTCTCTAACATAACTTCATAACCTTTACAGGATTCCACCCATTTTTCACATATGATTTGGGTGGATTCCAACTCCTTTTTACAGGTTTGATATTTTTCTATCATGGCCTGAAGTTGGTCCTTGGTTATGCTATGCTCATGCTTGAGGCTGCAAATTTCATTATCTTTTTCTGACAATTTGATTTTCAATTCTTTTAAAGATTTCTCAAATTGTACTTCATCTCTCAAAATTTTATCTCTAAGGTTTTCATTCACCTCTTAAACATTAGCAAATGCTATGATGCATTTGTCTGAACATAGGTTTTTGAGGACCTGAGGTGATACCTTAGCTGCAGCCATCATGACACAGTCACAGACACTCTCACATTCTTTGGGCTTCTTCTCTTCTTCTTCAACAGACCATGGGTCAGACAGTGGCTCCATCAGTGGTTCAGGTTTGTCTTCCAACAGTTATTCACCAACAACAGCAGTAACCACTACTTCAGCAATTGCATCCACTGTTTCTGCACTGGATTCCCCTTCTTCAGTTTCCAGCCCTTCTGGGATAGACTCTAATGATGCAAAACAGAATTCATCACTAGAAACATCATTCTTAGCATATAGAGCAAAGTTTTCATCAGCTAAATCTTTAGGCAAGCTACTCCAATCAACAAAGCCTTGGGTAAAGAAGCTTTGTTGATCTGCTTGAGCAGATGTTTGGGTAGCTTGTTAAGGTGCAGCTTGTTGCACCTGAACCTGAGGAGCTGGGGCCTGGACATACTGTATCTATGGAACAGGGGATTGAACATAGTACACAGGAACAGGTGTTACAGGGTGTGCATAATGAGCAGTGTTTAGATGAGCAGCAGGGGCATATTGGGAATAATGCACAGTGTTTTGGGTATTTTGAGGTCTAGGGCTGGGATGTGTGATGATTGGTCCATTATTTTGACTCCTACACTCTCTAGCAAAATGACCTAACCTATTACACTTGTAGCATTTTATCTTTGATTTATCCAACCCCACTTTCAAGTTCCCATGTAACCCTGGAAATTTTCTTCCTGTTCTCTCATAAAACTTGCTGGTTCTAACACTCAGCAGTGCAAGTTGGTGCAAAATATCCATTTCCTCCAGTTCAGTTGGATCAAAGTGCTGGAGATCATTGAGTTCAAAGGACATATTATCAGAATTCTGGTTTTCTCCATTAGCTGTAAAAGCATAATTGGATGAGTAAGAATCAGAGTTGTTAAAAGCTCCACCAGCTGTTATGTCAATATAATGATCATAACCCTGATCCTTACTACCACCAGATTCTTCCTGACCCAGAAGAGCTGTGTTACCGAAAGTGTAATCATCAGCTACCTTCCCAGACTCTTGTAACTTCTTTTTCTGGTTCAACTCTCTCTCATAGGTGAGGAGTCGACCATGAAGTTAAGTCAATCTAAGTTCTTTGAACCCAACAGTGTTTCTGGTTACAAAAGCAATTGTGTCCCATTTTTCAGGAAGTGATCTTAGAAACCTACTATTTAGAGTTGATTTAGCAAATTCAACATTAACAAGTTTCAATTCACTTATGAGACAACTAAAACGTTCAAATTGTTGTGTTAATGATTCACCCTTGACATGACAAAAGGTTTCATACTGCTGATTCAAAACCTCCCTATTATTTTCAATTACTTCTTCAGTACCACCAAATTGTTCCTTAAGTGCATCCCACAATTCCTTGGCACTATTACAATGTAACAGCCCAGCATAGATATCATTGGGGAGTGCTGAAGCTACTATGCTAAATGCCTTTGCATCTAATTCAATTTTTTGATAATCCTGTTCGGAATAATTTTCGATGCTTTTGGGCACAAAGCCTTTTAGATCAAATTTGACTGTCGAAAAGCATCGAAAAATTTTCAATTTTCAATGTATCAATGAATTCGAGCTGAACTTTTACGTCAAAACAATTGTTAGATCAAATTTGACTGTCCAAAGCTCTCATACCAATTGTTAGGATCTGAGTCTCTTTAGATTGTGTTTATTTGAGTTAATTAATGTCAAATGGTAGAATAGAGATGTTGTAATTGCAACGGAAATAATAATCAAACTTTATAAACACAATCACGGAAGAAAAGCTTTAAGTAAACATGTTCTCCATTGAGTCGAATGATTGTATCAAATTACAATAATCAAAACAATTGCATGCATGCAACTAATCTCCCCCTCAGCCTGAGCTCACTAGTTAGTTCGTACAGAATGAGTGTGTGCAAAAGAGCTAATAGAACAGTATAGGTACTGTTCTATTTATAGTACAAATCTAACCACTAAGCATCTTTGCTAACGTCACCTAGACAGTGACATCTAACAACCTAACAACCTCTAAACACTGATCTATTACAAACACTGATTACAAATAGACACTGATACATAAACACTGATGATCCTTCCATTGTTGTTTGCCTAAGCACTGATGTTGCTCATCAGTGCTTTCTTCATAGGTTGATCAGGCCTTGAGAAAAGCAGTGCTTTGTCTTCATCAGTACTTTGATAAGCAGCAGTTGTTGGGTCTTCAGTCCTTAGGATCAGCGGTTGTAGAACAGTTGTTGAATGGATCAGCACTTAGTGTTATCAGCTGATAGAAGGACTGCCATTGAAGGGAAACTAGAACATGCACTGCTTATTGGTGATCAGTTGTTAGAGAACCAGTTTTGGCTTTTCCTATCATCTGTTCTTCCGGGCTTGAAAGCATGGACCAACAAAGACATGACATAAGCAAAAGGAATGCCCTGACTTTAAGGAGTGACTGGCTAAGAAAGGTAACGATTTTTTCAAGATACTTGAGTCCTGTAATTTAAATGTTCCTGCTAATTCTTGGTGGTTTGATTCTGGTTCTATGGTTCATGTAACAAATTCTACTCAGGGATTCTTTTCAATCCGGAGGCTGCGAAGAAACCAAAGAACACTTAAAGTTGGGGATGATCGGGAATTAGAAGTGAAGGCCATAGGAACATTACAATTATTTATGAAAATTGGTTTATGCATTAAACTTTATGATACCTTATATGTTCCTGAGGTAACTCGGAACCTTGTATCAGGACCAAAGTTAGACATAGACAGTTTTGTTGTTTACCATGGTTATCGCAAACTCTCTATTCTCTATGATTCCGTTGTTTATGGTACTGGCATTTTGGATGGTGGTCTCTATAGATTAGAACTAGATGATGATTTTTCCAAATCTTTGTTGTCATATAATATTAATGACTCACTCACAAAGATGAAATAGAAATGAGACTTAGAGACTTCATCCATGTTATGGCATCAACGTTTAGGCCACATCTCAAGAGAACGATTAAATCGTCTCGTAAAGGATGAAGTCTTACCTCCTCTCGATTTCACTGATTTTGGAACATGTGTTAAATGTCTTAAAGGTAACATGACATTAGTGAATAAGAAAGGTGCCACTAGGAGCTCTAATTTATTAGAACTCATTCACATTGACATTAGTGGTCCCTACCAAATCGTTGGCATCACTGGACATACTTCATTTATCACTTTCATTGATGATTATTCTCGTTACATGTACTTGTATCTCATTAAGGAAAAATATGAACCTCTTACAACTTTTAAGATTATAAAGCTGAAGTTGAAAAACAACTCGAACGTCAAATTAAAGTTGTGAGATCAGATAGAGGTGGTGAATATTATGGAAGACATACTGATGTCGGTCAAGCTCCTGGTCGATTTTATGAGTTTTGTAAGGGCCAGGGGATTGTAAACCTATATACCATGCCTGGTACACCTCAGCAGAACGGTGTCACTGAATGAAGAAACTGTGCCCTTATGAACATGGTGCGTAGTATGTTAGCCAACACTAATTTACCGTTATTCCCCTTGACTGAAGCGTTAAAAGCAGTTGTTCATATACTCAATAGAGTTCCTTATAAGTCTGTCCCTAAAACTCCTTATGAACTTTGGACAAGAAGGAAACCGAGTCTTAAATATATGAAAGTATGGGGCCGCATTAATGAAGAAAAACTTTATAATCCTTTCCTAAGGAAACTTGACCCTAAAACAGTTACCTGTTTCTTTATCGGGTATCATGATCACTCAAAGGGTTATCGTTTCTATTGTCCTTCCCATGTCACCTGTATTGTTGATACCAAGTGTGATGCGTTCCTGGAGGATTTCAAGGTCAGTAGGAGCAGTACCAACCCTTACGAAGAATTGCAAGAAATACAAGACGCGGGGGGAGACTCGTCGCTTACCATTACTCCGTTTACTCCTCTTGTACCCAATGCAACAACTGCACCCGAAGCTACTACACCAACTACAAATCTACCTCCACAATCAGAACCCATTATATCTCATAATGAAGCTACATCAAACGCTCAAAACCAAAACAAGGTTGAACCCGATAATCAACTCAGGAGGTCATCTAGGCCAAGAAGGCCTACTAATTGGGATGATTATGTTACCTACCTGACTTAAGTGGATACCGGAAAGATCAAAATCTCTATCTCTTATAATGAAGCCATTAGCAATGATCAGTCTTCTGAATGGAATAAAGCAATGATTGATGAGCTTGAATCTATGAAGAAAAATGGCGTTTGGGATTTGGTAGAATTACCCAATGCTTTCAAACCCCTAGGATGTAAATGGGTATTCAAAACAAAATTAAATTCAGATGGGAACGTTGAACGCTACAAAGCAAGATTGGTTGCAAAGGGCTACACTCAGAAAGAGGGAATTGATTATCAAGAGACGTTTTCCCTATCTCTCGTAAAGATTCATTAAGGATCGTTATGGCCCTAGTAGCTCATTTTGATTTAGAGTTGCATCAAATGGACATTAAAACTGCTTTCCTTAATGGAGAATTAGACAAAAATGTTTACATGAAACAAACTGAAGGCTTTAAACCTGAAGGTCAGGAGCATCTAGTCTGTAAGTTGATGAAATCCATTTACGGGTTAAAACAAGCATATCATGTCAATGGTATCTCAAGTTTTATGAAGTCATGAAGAAACAAGGTTTTGTAAAGAATCAAGTGGATCAATGCACCTACCTCAAGATGAGTGGGAGCAACTTTACTATACTTGTTCTTTATGTAGATATTCTATTGGCAAGTAATAGTTTAGACATGTTGCATGAGTCGAAGCGGGTACTCTCGCATAACTTCGAGATGAAGGATCCCGGAGATGCTTCTTAAGTCATTGGCATTGAAATTCACCGAGATAGACACAAATGGATCTTGGGATTGTCTCAAAAGGCTTACATAGATCGTGTCCTTACACGTTACAACATGCAACAGTTCAAACCCTTAGTGTAACAACTCTCATTAAAAAGTCCTAATTATTATTTTAATTGTCCAATAGGAAATCCTAATTGAGACACCCAAGTGATTCTGTACAAACCCTAAAATTTTCAGAACAATCGGAATCAGGATCAGGGCCCCTAAAACTCAGGGGGGGTAAACCCTAGTCGGTAATATCTAAACAGTTTTACGTATAAGAGGAATTTTAACGTGAAACCAACTCAGCTGAGCTATGCAGACACGAAGCAACCCTAGGGTAGAATAGGGCCTCTCGCGCCACGCGACGCGCACAAGGAGATCCTTCGCGTGGCGCGAGGGAGGCAAATTTTGGGTATAAATAGTAGAGTCTGGGACTTGATTCCTGGCCTCAGTTCGACGTAAAAATTCGAATTGTACGTTGAGTTATAGTAAAAACAGTTCAAAACACACACACGATTCACGAAGTGCTGCCGCAATACACGGTAATAACTCGATCGCTGATACGATTCAATGTCCGATCGATTAAACTATCCAATGGATGTTTAAGTGTTGCCCACATTAGGGTTTATGCTTTGTCATTCGTTGTTAATTCAATGGATGTTTAAGTATCGCACTTTGTCATTCGTTGTGAAGGTTTTAATCTCGTGAGTTATCGTAAATGTTGTATTAAGTTACTAACCGAGTTATGTGCATGTTATTAATTTAGGTTAAAAGGCTAATCAGTAGGCTAGGCTTTGCTCAATTAAATCTGCAATGTGAGTCATTCTCTTTTTATCAAATTACTTTCAAAATCATGTTTATTTTCAAAGTTATAATTACAGGGATTAAGTCTTTGTAGTCACCATATTACAGCCGGTATGTGGGGTTTTGTATACATTACTTGATAATCTTCACCATTGGGGCAGCCAAGGGGTGATATGACCATAATCACAGACACCATTGGACAACGGGAGGGCCAATGGGTCGAGTGACAAAATACCGTGGGTAGTTGGTTTGATATCAGAAACATTGTAATCGCTCTTAATACTGTAAATTATAACAAACGAGTCATTTTAGCAAAATGAATGATTCACCAGTATTTCCCGCTGACAAAACCTTTTTCAAACATGTTTCAGGTGATCTGTTGTAATCCAGGAAAAGTGTCGTGAAGCACTACAAGCTTAAGGAAGTGGCTCAATATAAAATAAAGAAACATGTTTTGTAAAATAAAGATTTCTCAGAGAAATCATATGATTGTAAATTACCGGGTTTTATCCCGAATTGTGAAATAAAATAATCGGGAAATATTTCAATTTTAAAAAGATCCTGAAGAAAACTTCCGCTGTTAATTAAATACCACGGGATTTCTGTCCCGCGGCTCCTGAAACGGGTCAAACCGGGTCGTGGGCCGTGACAGAAAAAGGTGGTATCAGAGCCATTGATTTAAGCCAATTAAGTATTTAGGAAATACTTAATTTTTACTGATTGCCAATTATGTGATTATGTGTTTTATTAATTGAATATTTGTGTACAGTATGGGTAAGCAAAAGTTGTCAAACATCTATCTTAAATTAGATAGGTCATCCAACGAGAAGAGAAGTTCATCCCAAACCAAATCCTCAAACCACTTTGAAATTCCTGAAGGAGGAATATTTGTGAAAGGCACAATATGAGGAACCACTTTCTCCTAATAAAAGAAGTTTGATTTTTAAGAAAAGTCAAGAGAAAATAAAGAAATTCCGAGAAAAGAAGATTAAACAGGAAACCCAGGAATTAACCAGTAAATCACCTTGGGAAGACAAGTTAGATGCAAAATGGGCAGATCTTTATATGCTAGCTACTGTAGCAGTAAATGCAAATCTTTAAATATTTTAACTCAAGTTTTAGCAACCTTATTATTTACAAGCCAAAAACCTTATCCAGTAAATAAATAAATTTATAATAAATCCTAGTGTGTTTTCAAATTTCAGTTGTTTTGTAGTTACCCAATATGAAATAATATTTAAAGGCTTTCTATGAAATTTTGTTATAAAAATTTTAACTTAGTATTTGTGTGTATTTTGCATAACAGCATGAGTGACTTGTCTGACGCCCTTCAGAATTTAAATCTCTATCCGGTAAAAATAGAGGTTTCCATAGATTTCAATAGGTATATACCAGATATAGAAGAACCTATGGAATTCAATGCTCCACCTCCAGAGAAACCCAAGCCCAAGAAAAGGAGAAGATTCGTGGGATGGAGGCGTGTGCGTAGGAGGAAACCTGCCACTAGAAAGATTCCCAAAATAGAAAATCCCTTAGATAAAGGGAAGGGAATTGAAGTCAGGGAAGAATCTAGGCAAATGGGAATACAGTTTGAAGAATATTCTAAGCAAATAGAAATGGAGATTGGAGGAGGTTCTAAACAAACCCAGATAGAAATTGGAGAAAGCTCTAAACAAACCCAGGAAATGACATTACAGGAGGAGCTAGATTTTATATTGGCAAGCTGTGATACTATTAAGCCTGTCAATGAAAATGTTTTTACTCGTCCTATTGAAACTCAAATCCCTATAAACTTAGAACCAGCAATCCCAGAACCTATAATCCACACCCGACCTCTAGGAATGGACGAATGGTGGACGAATGATTGGCAGTTCCAAAACCTGCTCAACAGTCCTTATTCCTTTCTTCCTCAATTTGACCCAGAACCTATACCCAATCCACCTATGAGCAATGAGAATTTAGCTGAACTCCGCCACTTTGGCGAAGAACTGGTGGATGCAGGAAATAGGATCAGGGAAGTAGGAGAACAGATCTCCTGGAAGTACGATGAGAGGGAACGCCATTACTGAAATAACAAATGATGAAGGATAGTAGGTTGTGAAACTATGGTTGTAAATAAACAAGTAAAATATAGCTTGTGAAATAACCTAAAATAAAACTTGTGTAAGATAATGATGTGTATTGATGCATACTGTAAAATATATAAAATGGGAATCGAGAAATCGATAGTTTTGGCTATATGTGCTTTGTGAAATTTATATGATTGTTTTGTGTATAATTGTTATTTATTCGACACTAATAAAATTATATATATTAATTATCAGATGGAAAACGCTAATAACGAACCAGTTAATGAGGTTAATCAATCTGAGCAACACCCGGAAGATCAATTTTTAAATAGACAAGATATAGAAAATATCGTTGCTCAAGGGATAGCCAACGCTATTCCAGCAATAGTTGCTGCTGTTAGAAATCCAATTGAACCTCAACAAATCATTCCTAGCAAACGTATTTCTGAAGATAACTTCAGTAATAGCGTAAATGGAGGCGGTAATCATACTAATCACGATAATAATCCACGGCAGGCTCCGATCCCTAAGAAAATGAAAGCTGCAACACCTGGTTGCACTTACAAAAAATTTCTTGCTTGCAAACCTACTGAATTTGCAGGCAATGAAGGAGCGACTGCGGAACTGCGTTGGTTAGAGAAAACGGAGCCCGTAATTACAATAAGTAAATGTGCCAAAGACGATCAGGTCATGTACGCGTCAAATCTTTTTAAGGAAGGGGCGCTAGAATGGTGGAACACGGTGTTACAAGCAAAAGGAAGGATGATGGCGTATGCTATGAATTGGGAAGAATTTAAGGGTCTTGTAGAAAGAAAATTATGTCCCGAATATGAAAAAGATCAAATGGCGAATAAGTTCTTAAACCATCGAATGATGGGGGTAGATTGTCGCGGTTATACTTCGACATTCTTTGAATATGCTAGAGTGGTACCAACACTGGCTTCGCCAGAACCGGTACTCATTTCTCGCTATATTTGGGGATTAATTGGTGAAATCCGCAATATCGTTAAAGCTGCGAGACCTCGTACTATTGACGATGCAGTGGAATTAGCCAATACCCTAACTGATGAACTGGTGCGCACAAGAGATGATAATAGGAAAAAGGAACTGGCTTAGAAAATTACCCAAGGATTTCATACGGGTAATAATAGTAGCTTCAGGAAAAGAGGAACAGGACAATCTTCCAATCCGCCTTACTGCAGGAATTGCAAAAGGAAACATTTTGGAAAATGTAATATAACCTGCAATTTTTGCAAAGTTGTAGGACATCGTGAAGAAAATTGCAGGAAGAAATCCATAATTTGTTACAATTGTGGAGAAGCAGGACATTTCAAAACATAATGTCCTAAAGTGGTTAAACCAGCAGACAACAAAGTCAAGACAGCCGACGGAGCTACTAAGAAGAATGTTCGAGCCTTTCAGTTAACTACTCAGGAAGCTGAGATGATTCCTGACGTGATAGCTGGTACGTTCCTAGTTCACAATGTGTATGCAAAAGTATTATTTGACTCTGGTGCAAACCAAAGTTTTATAAATACTTCATTCTGCCAAGCTCTTAATTTACCCTTAACCAACCTTAGGCAGATTTTTACAGTCGAAACGGCAGACGGAAATTCTGTTAGTATAGATAAAGTTTTGCAAAAGGAAAATATAGAACTCTCAGGTCATAAATTCTTTGCAAACCTATTACCTATGAAATTAGCCGAATTTGATGTTGTGTTAGGAATGGATTGGTTAGTAGCCAACCATGCTCGAATTCTTTGTGATAAGAATTCCATAGAAATTCAGGCACCCACCGGAGAAGTAATTATGATTACAGGAGATAAACCAAGTAAGCCCATGAAGTTCATATCAGTAATGAAAGTTGCTAGTTATGAACGAAAACAAGGAATAGTATACATGATTTCAGTAATCATTAGTACTAAGGGTAAAGAACTTAAGGAGATTCCTGTAGTCTCAGAATACCCAGAAGTATTCCCAGAAGAATTACCAGGATTACCACCAAATAGGGAGGTAGAATTTAGAATTCATTTAATTCCAGGAACTATACCGATAGCCAAGGCACCTTATCGGTTAGCACCCACAGAAATGTTAGAACTGAAGAAGCAATTAGATGAATTCCTACGTAAAGGTTTCATACAACCTAGTTCATCCCCGTGGGGAGCACCAATGTTGTTTGTAAAGAAAAAGGATGGTTCAATGAGAATGTGTATTGATTATAGAGAATTGAATAAAGTTACAATTAAGAATCGATACCCATTACCTAGGATTGATGATCTTTTCGATCAACTTCAAGGAGCTAGATATTTTTCTAAGATTGACTTACGCTCCGGATACCATCAGTTGAAGGTACAAGAAGAAGACATACCTAAGACTGCTTTCAGAACTAGGTATGGTCATTACGAGTTTACAGTCATGCCCTTTGGATTAACGAATGCACCTGCAGCTTTCATGGACATGATGAATCGGATTTGTAAACCGTACTTGGATAAATTTGTAATTGTCTTCATCGACGATATACTTATTTATTCAAAAAGTCAGGACGAACATTGTCAGCACTTGCATGCACTCTTAACTTTGTTAAGAAAAGAAAATTTGTATGCCAAATTCTCGAAGTGTGAATTTTGGTTGCAAGAAGTGCAATTTCTAGGTCATATGGTGAATCACGAAGGTATTCATTTAGATCCTGCTAAGATAGAGGCAATTACCAAATGGAAGGTTCCGCAATCAGCAATGGAAACTAGAAGTTTTATAGGTTTAGCTGGCTACTATAGACGGTTTATTAAGGATTTTTCCAAGATAGCTGTACCATTAACTAAGCTAACCTGTAAAGCAGTTAAGTTTGAATGGGGACCTAAACAAGAAGAAGCCTTTAGGATCTTGAAGCAAAAGTTAACAAATGCTCCAATCCTAGCCTTACCAGAAGGAACTGAAGATTTTGAAGTTTACTGTGATGCTTCAAAACTAGGATTTGGATGTGTGCTAATGCAACGCAAAAAGGTAATTGCGTATGCTTCAAGACAATTGAAAAAGCACGAAAAAACTATACGACTCATGACTTAGAATTAGGAGCCGTAATTTTTGCCCTTAAAATATGGAGACATTATCTGTACGGAAGTAAGTTTACTGTCTATACAGATCATAAAAGTTTAAGATATATATTTGGGCAAAAAGAGTTAAATATGAGGCAAACAAGATGGATGGAAATCCTAAGTGACTACGACTGTGATATTCAATATCATGAAGGAAAGGCAAATGTAGTTGCAGATGCCTTAAGTCGTAAGTACCATGAGAAACAACGACGAATTCGTGCTCTTAGGTTAAATCTACAATTAGATTTAATGGAACAATTGAAGAATATTCAAGAAACAGCAATCAAGGATGATACTGAAGGAATGAAGGGACGAATAAAAGAATTAGAGCAAGGAGCTTATGGAATTTGGAGATTCCACAAAAGCAGAATATGGGTACCTAAGTAGGGAGAATTAAGAAATAAGATTTTAGAAGAAGCTCATAAATCTAGGTATACCATACACCCTGGAAACAATAAGATGTACAAAGATTTAAGAAATAACTTTTGGTGGATAGGAATGAAAAAGGACATAGCTCAATATGTTTCTAAATGTCTTACTTGTTCACAAGTTAAGGCAGAACACCAAAAACCTTCAGGTCTACTACAACAACTAGAAATGCCTGTATGGAAATGGGAACTCATAAGAATGGATTTTTTTACTAAGTTACCCAAAACCAGAAAAGGTAATGACGCGATTTGGGTAATTGTGGATCGATTAACCAAATCTGCTCACTTTCTACCAATGAAAGAAACCTTTAGCATGGAAAGATTGGCAAAGTTGTATATAGATGAAGTCGTATCCTTACATGGAGTTCCACTCTCCATTGTATCAGATAGAGATAGTCGTTTCACTTCTCATTTTTGGACAAGTTTCCAAGAAGCAATGGGAACTCGACTAAATCTGAGTACTGCATATCATCCACAAACAGACGGGCAAAGTGAAAGGACGATACAAACTCTAGAAGACATGCTCAGAGCATGTGTGATAGATTTTGGTGGAAATTGGGACGATCACTTATCATTAATTGAATTCTCCTATAACAATAGTTATCATTCAAGTATTGAAACTGCCCCATTCGAGGCACTATATGGAAGAAAGTGCAGAACTCCAGTTTGTTGGGCAGAAATAGGAGAAAGTCAATTGTCAGGTCCTGAAATAGTACAAGAAACAACCGACAAAATTACTCAAATCAAGGAAAGATTGAAGACAGCTCGAGATCGCCAGAAGAGTTATGCCGACAATCGATGCAAGCCATTAGAATTTCAAGTAGGAGACAAAGTACTATTGAAAGTTTCTCCTTGGAAAGGAGTAGTTCGATTCGGTAAGAAAGGAAAACTAAGTCCACGATACGTAGGACCATTTCCAATAATCCAACATATAGGACCAGTTGCTTATCGTTTAAAACTACCAGAGGAGTTAGCTGGAGTACATGATGTATTTCATGTATCCAACCTTAAGAAATGTCTATCAGATGAATCACTGGTAGTACCTCTACAAGACATAGAGGTAAATGAAAAGCTGAAATTCGTAGAGAAACCGCATCAAATAGAAGATCGAAAGATCAAGTTTCTCAAACATAAACGACTAGTATTGGTCAAAGTCAAGTGGGATTCAAGGAGAGGGCCTGAATACACTTGGGAGCTGGAATCAGAGATGAAGGGAAAGTATCCTCAATTATTCCCGTAAATCTCAGGGACGAGATTTTATTAAGGTGGGGAGAATGTAACAACTCTCATTAAAAATTCCTAATTATTATTTTAATTGTCCAATAGGAAATCCTAATTAAGACACCCAAGTGATTCTGTACAAACCCTAAAATTTTCAGAACAATCGGAATCAGGATCAGGGCCCCTAAAACTCAGGGGGGTAAACCCTAGTCGGTAATATCTAAACAGTTTTACGTATAAGAGGAATTTTAACGCGAAACCAACTCAGCTGAGCTATGCAGACACGAAGCAACCCTAGGGTAGAATAGGGCCTCTCGCGCCACGCGACGCGCACAAGGAGATCCTTCGCGTGGCGCGAGGGAGGCAAATTTTGGGTATAAATAGTAGAGTCTGGGACTTGATTCCTGGCCTCAGTTCGACGTAAAAATTCGAATTGTACGTTGAGTTATAGTAAAAACAGTTCAAAACACACACACGATTCACGAAGTGCTGCCGCAATACAGGGTAATAACTCGATCACTGATACGATTCAATGTCCGATCGATTAAACTATCCAATGGATGT
Organism: Helianthus tuberosus; assembly: GCA_030545235.1. Taxonomy (NCBI): domain Eukaryota; kingdom Viridiplantae; phylum Streptophyta; class Magnoliopsida; order Asterales; family Asteraceae; genus Helianthus; species Helianthus tuberosus. The sequence goes on along the minus strand of CM060451.1, from coordinate 152,478,367 downwards.
TTAAGTGCTGCCCACATTAGGGTTTATGCTTTATCATTCGTTGTTAATTCAATGGATGTTTAAGTATCGCACTTTGTCATTCGTTGTGAAGGTTTTAATCTCGTGAGTTATCGTAAATGATGTATTAAGTTACTAACCGAGTTGTGTGCATATTATTAATTTAGGTTAAAAGGCTAATCAGTAGGCTAGGCTCTGCTCAATTAAATCTGCAATGTGAGTCATTCTCTTTTTATCAAATTACTTTCAAAATCATGTTTATTTTCAAAGTTATAATTACAGGGATTAAGTCTTTGTAGTCACCATATTACAGCCGGTATGTGGGGTTTTGTATACATTACTTGATAATCTTCACCATTGGGGCAGCCAAGGGGTGATATGACCATAATCACAGACACCATTGGACAACGGGAGGGCCAATGGGTCGAGTGACAAAATACCGTGGGTAGTTGGTTTGATATCAGAAACATTGTAATCGCTTTTAATACTGTAAATTATAACAAACGAGTCGTTTTAGCAAAATGAATGATTCACCAGTATTTCCCGTTGACAAAACCTTTTTCAAACATGTTTCAGGTGATCTGTTGTAATCCAGGAAAAGTGTCGTGAAGCACTACAAGCTTAAGGAAGTGGCTCAATATAAAATAAAGAAACATGTTTTGTAAAATAAAGATTTCTCAGAGAAATCATATGATTGTAAATTACCGGGTTTTATCCCGAATTGTGAAATAAAATAATCGGGAAATATTTCAGTTTTAAAAAGATCCTGAAGAAAACTTCCGCTGTTAATTAAATACCACGGGATTTCTGTCGCGCGGCTCCTGAAACGGGTCAAACCGGGTCGTGGGCCGTGACACTTAGTCACTCCAGTAGTTAAGGGAGATGTTTTCGGTTCATTCCAGTGTCCGACAACAGAGGTTGAAAAGCAGCAAATGAGCCAGATACCTTACGCGTCAGTAGTCGGGAGCCTGATGTATGCTCAAGTCTGTACTCGCCTAGATATCGCTTATATTGCTGGAATGCTAGGCCGTTATCAGACTAATCCTGGCCTAGATCACTGGAAAGTAGCTAAGAAGGTACTTCGATATCTGCAAGGGACGAAAGACTATAAACTGATTTATAAAAGAAGTGATCATTTAAAAGTGGTAGGCTATTCTGATTCTGACTTTGCCAAATGAAAAGATGACAAGAAATCCACTTCGGGTTATATCTTTATGTTAGCAAGCAGACCCATTTCACGGAAGAGTCATAAACAACAGTTGACCACAACTTCCACAATGATGGCAGAATACATTGTTGTTTAATGCGCAACCTGTCATAGAATGTTGCTTAGGAATCTAATCAATGGACTCAAAATCGTTAATTTCATTTCTAGACCATTGAAGCTATACTGTGATAATTCAGCTACTGTTAGTTTCTCAAACAGTAACAGTTCGAATAGAGCTGGTTTATATCTCGATACAAAGTATTTGTTCGTACGTGAATGAGTTGAGGAAAATAATTTTTGTATTGAATATATTAGTACTAAAGATATGCTTACGGATCCGATGACTAAAGGTCTCCCACCTAAAGTTTTCGAAGAACATGTTTCGAATATGGGATTTACTAAAGACCTTATTTAATAGCATATTATACTAGCTTATGTCTTAATTTATAAAATTTCCTCAGTTTGATTTTGTATGTCTCTAACATATGTTCTGTCGGTATAATGACATATAGACAAATATAAATACAAAGTGAACGCTAAAGGGCTTATGCATATTTTGATCATAACTGTTTGGTTTTAAATTGAGGTTGTAGTATGACTAATGGGGGTCCTGAGTCGCATAATGATTCAACGACTGTATTTCTATACTACGGTTCTTGGTTTAAGGCTAAAATGAGTGTTAACTCCTGATCAGACTTATCTAATACTCATGATAAATGATTAATCGGCTAAATGGAGAATGTAGATTAAATATATTATTGTTTTAATATTTAATCTTGTAGCCATATAATCATTTACCATTTATATTATATAGATCAAATTATATTAAAACCTAGAGTAAACTGCAATTTTACCCCCTGGGGGTAGAGCCCATTGGCACTCTGACCCCCTACCAGGAAAATTTCGCTGTCTGACCCCCCAACTAATGAAAAACTCTGCAATATTACCCCCTGTTGTCAAATAACTTAACAGTTCTGTTAAATGGTATATAAAATGACTATGTTACCTTTTCATATTACCCCTTATGGTTTGTTGTTAGCAAAGGTATTACCCCCATATGTTAAATGACTATATTATCCTTTCTTATTACCCCCTATGTGTAAAGACCCTTACTAATGTTTAACGATTTCTGTGTAAATAACGAGAATTAAATGTGTAATTTCGACTACACATACTTACTAAAATACGGGTTTATTAAAATATTTTACAATTTAAAAAAAAATACTTCATAATATGATTAAGTACAACGTTTAGAAATAACGACAAAACAAATTGCGGAAGCTTTTAACTTGATAGTGTTCGGTTCTACGTTGAGCTTGATCGTCATCCGGCTTCCAAAGTTGGACGTGCATTTCAAAACCATGAAATAGTTATTCATACGAGCTTATGATCGTGTTTAAATCAAGTCCGGATACGAAATCGAACAAGAAACAACAAATTTCCAATTATGTAGTCTGTCGCGGGCCGCGACAGACTTGGTTTAATCCTTCGCGGGCCGCCACAACCCATGGCGGGGCGCGACAACCTTCATCTTCTCCGTCGTGGGGCGCGACGGACTCATTTCGACAGAAAGTTTCTTGGTTTGAGCTGCAGATTCCCAGCTCTATATAATCAATCTTATTATGCACAAAAACGTGCATAACTTTCATTTTATAATACCGTTTTACACGATTCTTTTTCCTACATGATCATAATTTGATTCTCCATCATGTGGAGCTAAAATCCGACACTCGGATAACCAATTTTCCAGATTATAAACCCTCGGCTTATATTTAATTCTTAAGCTTTTAAACAAGCTTTTGACCCGTTTCATACTTTCATCAAACCAACTAGTTTGATACACCTAAATTACCATGGACATCATATATTAAATGACTCATTTCTATCACACAAAGTTCAAACCACGGGTTATTATACAATTATTAACCCGTTTGTGTTTATGTGCTTATTTTGACCCGTTAAGGGTATTTAAGCGTTTTAAACTATGAATTGCGCTCATGCATTTCTAACATCATATTTTCACATTGCTTATCAAGTGGTCTTTCACCAAAACTATCATTGTGGTGGATTTTATGTGTATCAATTACTTAATCCGAATTTACCCCTTTCGGAATTGTTAATTTACGACAAGGAGTCATTTTAAGGCATTTGATCCGAAAAGGGTTTATGCCTATAATTTAACACTTAACTAAGCCTACTCGTTTCTAATCGACTCTTAAGGACCGTATACCCTATTAAACATTCTTGGGCATTTCGGACAACCTTAGTCTCTTCTTTTACAAAGAAGGACTATCAACAATATATATATATTTAACCGAAATCACACCTTTTGCCAAAATCCTACTTATACGTACCTGGCTCGGGTCATAGAATTGACCCGTTTAAATACATTTTTGCTTTTAAACTTTCTAGTTAAAAGCAACGCAAGCCATAAGTTATTTCCTGTTATCACAAAACTCAACAAGCGGTCATCAGTTATTATTGTCAAATGGTATTAACACACCATCTGACCCGTTTAGTCGAAATGGTCAATTATCAACATATGATGGTATTTTAATACCATTACGCCCCTTGAACCTATCCCGGTTTACACCGTAAATTCTTATTACTTAAATAACCTTTCTTAAATTATTTGACCCGTTATAGTTCACCCCATAACGAAATATTCAAAATTCCTTATTTGTTAGTCTACACCCGACTAGTTTTCCGTTTTACCATTTTTACCATAATTTATGGTTTCTTACCATTTTACTTATTCCGACTTGCAAAGTATCATGACGGAACATCATATATCAAAACTTAACATAATTCCTAATCAATACTCACAAGTAAGTGTATTGTAATTAAAGGGGTGTAAGCTTAACTTACCTCGTATCCAAGCTACGCTTTTCTTTTCCTTCTTGATTCGTTTGACCCGCTTCTTTCCAAGCCTCCGCCTTGCTCGTTAAGCGTCAAACTATCGTCATCATTCACAAGGTGGTTAGATTAGTCATTAACAACCACGACTATTCCACCTTACGTATTTTCTATGTCGAACTACCATTCGACTTCGTCATTGATTAGTTTAATTTTCCGAAAGTTAACTACCTTTGATCACATGATATACACAATTAAGTCTAAATCAACATTATGTTTAGAACCCTTATTGCTTCTTATTTCGCCTAATTTGCCATATTATCCAAATATGCGTTTCACTCGAAATTTCAACATTTTAGCTTTCATTTAGGCATTTTAACAAACACCTAATGGGCATAATTTTTACACTAATTTAATGAGTTTCTATTGCATATATTTGACATATTTTTACTCCATACAAGTCAATATGACTAGTATGTTCAAGCTACATTTTCAAATTCACTATGCTAACAACAATCATATTAATTTCAACATCACAATTCATGGATTCAACCCATTTATTAAAACCCACCCACATAACCATGGCTTCAATAATCAAACACCCCCCAAACCCTAGTGTTCGACCACCATTCTTTATCAAGGTTTGTTCTAAACCGTATACACTATTCACATATCACTTTGATTCCAACAATTATGTAGAAATTGAAATTTCAAGAATTCTATACATCTTCATATCATCATCAAATCTTAAATTTCAACATACCTTGTGTTAGTCAAGTGTGGATGATCAATTTCCTTAGTTCATGCACCAAGAACAACCCCAATTGCCCCTTCAATTTGATCAATTTATGAAAGAAGAGTTGGGGTTTTTCCCCTAGCCTTGGTCACGCACACACACACGCATACGTCTGTGTGTGTTGTGTTTTTGTTTTGACCAGGCAAAGTTAAAGGCTGCAGAAACTAAATGTAACATATTGCAATTGATGTGATCCACTGCAGAAAACAAAACCAATCCCGCCTAAAATATTTGATCCTTTTTATTAACTGTGATTCACAAACCTGTTGCACATCAAACTGCTTTTTTTATAACTGTGATCATCTAACATGCTGCACATAATTTAAATGGTCATTTTTGACCTTATAAACAACTCAAACCTGCTGCAAATGGATCATATGGTCATTTTGACCTTATAAACAAGTCAATCCTGCTGCAAATGACCAAAATGGTCATTTTGACCTTATAAACAAATCCTAACTGCTGCAAATGACAAAAATGGTCATTTTGACCTTATAATTAAGTCAATCCTGCTGCAAATGACCAAAATGGTCATTTTGACCTTATAATTAAGTCAATCCTGCTGCAAATGACCAAAATGGTCATTTTGACCTTATAAATAAGCCTAATTGTTGCAAATTGTCAAAATGGTCATTTTGACCATATAAACAAGTCCTAACTGTTGCAAATGACAAAAATGGTCATTTGGACCTTATAATTAAGTCCTAACTACTGCAAATGACCAAAATGGTCATTTTGACCTTAAATTAAGCCTAACAGCTGCAAATGGATCATATGGTCATTTTGACCTTATAAACAAGTCAAACCTGCTGCAAATGAATTATATGGTCATTTTGACCTTATAATTAAGTCAATCCTGCTACAAATGACCAAAATGGTCATTTTGACCTTATACATGCTGCAAATGGATTAAACAGACCTGCTGCAAATGATACATGCTGCAAATTGATATAAACACACATGTTGCAAATGGAATAAACAGGCCTGCTGCAAATGAAAAAAAAAATGTCATTTTGACCATCATAATTAAGAAATGCTATAAATTAATACTGAAATGCTATAAATTTTGACCATCAACATACAAAATTAACATCTACTTTAAGTTATCCTACTTCAAAATGTACTAGTAACATCATACTTAAGTTAACCTACAAAATACACATTACTAATCCTACATAACTACTAACTTAACGTCAGCTCAACTATCCGGTGGATAATGGAAGTTGATGACAGGACGACCAAACAAGGAGACCAAGTGGACCACCAGCGATGAGCTTGATAGTAGGGATGGCAATGGGTCAGGTTCGGGTCGGGTATTGGTAATCCCATAGCCGTACCCGGTTATAAAATCACGTCCCATACCCGACCCAATACCCGTCGGGTATTTGTCGGGTAATTACCCGTCGGGTATCGGGTATACCCGCGGGTATCGGGTTTACCACTAGTTTGTTAAAAGATATACGTTGTGATTTCTAAACACATTTTTTTACTATTGTAATTATTATATTATTTTATTTATACAACAACTATTATAAATTAAAAATATACATTACATACACATAAGTTTTATCAAATTATACATTACATACATATAAGTTTTATTATAAATTAATAATAACTTTATAATACTTATACACTCACATGCATATACTTCACAACATACAAAATATAAATACTACATATACTAAAAGAAAAATTATTTTTTTACATTATGAACATACTAAAATAAATCACTAATAGACAAAGGTTAATAGAAAATAAAAGTATAAATTAAAAAAATCAGGTATATGATCGGGTATATAGTTCAGGTAAACGGGTATGTGGTTTCGGGTAATCGGGTCGGGTATCACCTAATCCCATACCCGACCCATACCCGCGAAAATTTTTAAAACTAATCCCATACCCGACCCAATACCCGTCGGGTATCGGGTATACCCGGCCCATTTGTGTCGGGTTTCGGGTATACCTGTCGGGCTCGGGTATTTTTGCCATCCCTACTTGATAGGCTCATCGTTAGGTCAACTGTAAAAAAAAACACCAAACAACACAAATTAATATAGAAATCCGACTATTTTTTAATACCCTGTTTATAACATCAAACAAATCCGACCCTAATCAAACCCTCCATTTACATCATACAAATCTGACCCTAATGGGGTTCATACGTGACATCTGGAACCTGATTAACTAAGAATGACATACATATCAAACTATAATATACCCAATCTGTGATCTCTAATGTGGAACCCTGATTTAACTAAGAATGACATACAATGGAACTACGATTATACCTGAGGTGTGGCGAATCAGGTATCAGATCACCCAACAGAGTAGCGGCATTTGATCGGAGATGAGAATGATCGCAGTTGATGTCGCCGGAGACGAAACGGAGGAGAGCTTAATAGGTGGGGGGTAAGATTGCGTCGAGGGTGATATATGTAGGGTGTTGTGTTGAGTAAGATATATTACTAAAGTGGAAAAGACGATTATACCCTTTGACCGTTAATAACTTATGATACTTTAAACAGAATTTGACAGCAGGGGGTAATATTGCAGAGTTTTTCATTAGTTGGGGGGTCAGACAGCGAAATTTTCCTAGTAGGGGGTCAGAGTGCCAATGGGCTCTAACCCCAGGGGTAAAATTGCAGTTTACTCTAAAACTTATTATATATTTATTTGGTAATTGTTGATATACCATATTACCCTTATTAACTAATTAGGTTTCCTCTTGGGTGTATATATAAGGAGATAACTAGAGAGCTAAATGGTTAGACAATTATCATAACATCATAATCATCAAAATCGTCCCTACCATCTCTCTCTCCACAACCGAATTCAAACCCTAGAGTTCGGTTCTCACCATCATAATCATACACCTAAGGAGGAACCAGATCATGCTGACAGGTATGTCAAACTTAATGGCTGCATCTCTAACTAGATTCTCTGTTGGCATGTCTGCTGTCACACGTATTTATTTATGTTTTTCATCATGATTAAACAGAACTGGTCAACAGAAAATACAAGTTTACTAAAAAACGCCTAGTTTCGTTTTTGACAGTATTACAGTTAACCAAAAAATTTTCGTTTAAGACACGGTAAATAAAAATTTATGGATCCGTCAGGTTAAAGAAAATTGTATGCTATATGGGGATAAATCTTGGAAAGCAAAATACTTGAAATATTTGCTATTTTTATTTTGCCTAATATATGTATATTATTAACATAGAAGTTAGAACCAATATTTGCTTATACATACATACATACATACATACGTGTACAGAAACATTCAAAATCTTAGCAAAATTATAGGAATGTTGACCGAAAATTCATGTATGGGAAGTATTAGAAACCAACAATTACCTTTATTTTAGCTTGGTCCTATCTGGGTCGGGTCGGGTTACGTAGTTACATGAAACTTTGAATTAAAAGACATGACACCATTTACCCTCTATTTTCCTACATCTCAATCTCTCTCTTTCTAATATATACACATATAAAAGGCTGTAACTATCATTAAAATTGTGATCAATCAAAATAATTTAAATTTCTCATCATTTGGATCTCCATTTTCCTGCATGTCCTCCATCATCTCCATGAACCAAGTTGGAATCTATATGTAACACTAGGAGAGAGAGATATGGGGGGCTATGGCAGAGACGATGACTATGATTACTTGTTCAAGGTGGTATTGATCGGGGACTCAGGCGTCGGTAAAACCAATCTTTTGTCGCGGTTCTCAAAAAACGAATTCAGCCTCGAATCTAAATCCACCATTGGGGTCGAATTCGCCACCCGTAGCATCAATGTTGATGACAAGATCATCAAAGCCCAAATTTGGGACACCGCGGGTCAAGAAAGGTATAATAAATAAATAAATAAAATATTTAATAAAATTGTAAGATTAGAAAAAGGAATATCATCGACGGAAAATTAGTAATAAATATGACCGTCTGTGATACTCATTTATTTTGTAGTGTTTTTCTATCAACTTTTTAACAATGTGACATGCATGAAATGTGACAGGTATCGCGCTATAACTAGTGCATACTATCGTGGAGCCGTAGGTGCATTGATCGTATATGATATCACACGTAACGTAACGTTTGAAAACGTTGAAAGATGGCTAAAAGAGCTTCGAGATCACACGGATCAAAACATCGTGATCATGCTTGTGGGGAACAAAGCCGATCTACGGCACTTACGAGCGGTTCAAGTTGAGGATGCAAAGACATTTGCCGAGAGAGAGAACAACTTCTTCATGGAAACATCGGCTCTCGAATCGTTAAACGTCGAGAACGCTTTCACAGAAGTATTGACTCAGATTTATCACGTCGTAAGCAAGAAGTCGCTCGATATCGGAAATGATCCGATGGTTCCACTTAGAGGACAAACCATTAATGTTGGAGGTAAAGATGAAGTATCAGAAGTTAAGAAATCAGGGTGTTGCTCTAGCTAAAGTTTTAAGTTGAAAAATATAGATAGATAAATGTTTTGTGTTAACTATTTCTTGGTGAAGAATATGTAAGGTATTCAAGGCTTAATTCCTTTTATGATTTTTTTTCATACATGCTTTCTCTGATTCTTGTTTACATCTTCATTTCTCATCATATGTCCTAAAATGGCCAATATAATGTCTAGTAGAGATAGGCGAAAGGCTTGGTAAAAGAAGCCGATTAGGTAATTGCTTGTGTCGACTGGTATATTAACAAATGCATGGTCACACACGTATATATAGGCCTGAAGCTACAATGGATCTTCCGGACTAGGATATCCCACAGCTCTCTATGACCAAGCTCGGGTGTGAGAGTATTACAGTATTTCTTTTTTTTTCTTTTTTTTGTGATTAATGCCCCGTGAGTGGATCGTGTTAGCTTAAGATCATTAAATAGTAAGGTGGCGCTAGGGGGCGGTTGTCACATCCAAGTTAGGGTTAGCCGAGAATCCAATGGTCAAAGCCTTTATCCTTTGGCCGACCTTGCTATAGTTCCCATGCATTGACTTGACGGTCACTTAATGCATGTCGATTCACTAGACTGCAATATATTGTCATAGCCTAAATTGTGCCCGGACTCTGCCTTTGTCTGGGCTTGGATTTTTCCTTAGCCCGGACTTTTGTAGCTCAGCTTGGCATGACCCGATCGGCCATGTTGATGGTTTTCTTTTTCTAAGCAGCTGCCAGTCTTGTTGCGTCCCCTCATGAAACCGGTATGGTTATTAAGCGTGACACATGGTGCGATCCTAAGTTAGTTCTGATGTTTTTTTGTCTTATAACTAACTTTTTATGTGGCTTGTTTGCTATGCAGATACATATACAGATACAGACACAGATACAGATCTTGACGATGCCTTGAAAGAAAAAGACCATGCTGACTCGACGTTTGTTGAAGTTCCCTTACAGGTCGAGGAGAAAGCGACGTCTGAATCGATGGTTGCCGTTACTCCTAATCCGACCCTCGAGACAAGTCCACCTAAAAGGAAAAACACAGATGTCGAAAACCTGAAGAAACCTGTTCATAACCCTCCTACTCATGACTTCTTTGACATTGATCCATTTACCAAGGCTATTGCTGACTCGTCCTCCAATATATCGGGCAATGTTTCTACAAACTTTGATTTTGCAAATTTCGACTTTCTAATTCAAAGAGAACCAAACTCTCATAAAGCCGAGATTGATGGTCCTAATACGCGATGTCCTGGGAAAGAAGTTTTGTCAACTACGCCTTGTACCAATGAATTTTGCTCTACTGGTCTTGGTTCCGAACATGCAGCCCAAAACTTTACGCCCACATGGGCGTTAAAGAATGGTACATTGCTTAAAACCGGAGCTGTTTGCCAGGAGTTCCTGTATCAATCTGTTCCACCCGCAGAGATGTTTGCCAATCGACGCTTGTCTGGAACACAATTCTCGGATTCGTACACCACTAACTTAGTTGGAGCAATGTCTAAAGGGGCGGAGATGCATCATCGTTGGGTTCACACCCGTGCTAGGAAAGATTATTATAAACATCGCCTTCGCGAGATGGAGTCATCCTTTGTGTCACTAGCTTCGGCTAAACTTAACCTGGAGCGTGAACTTTGCGAGCTTCGGGAAAAAAAGGTGCCAGTCTGTGAAAAGGAGAAAGTCTGCGAAAAGGTGCAAGTAGGTTCATATGAGCAGCTTGTTGCAAAGGTGAAAGTGCTGGAGACCGAGCTTGAAAGGTCCAGGACTTACCATGAGAAAGCGCTCGCTGAATGCGAACAGTCGAAGACTAGAGATATCAAGTTAATGAATGACCAGTTAACGCGCACGCGCGTTGAGTTAAGAGCTTTAAGCCGTCGCTTGGAGGGTCATGAGATAGAGAGGAGTTGGTTGATAACTAACGGTTTTCGTTTGTTGTTCGACAAAGTGAAGAAGAGTGATGAGTTTCTTTCTTTAATTTCAAATGTGAGTCGGGCTTCGGCTTGTCTTGGTTTTCAGAAAGGGCTTGAAGCCGGATATGTGCAAGCGGCTGCAGGCGCCAAGATTGAAGGTGTTCCAGGGTATGACAATGATGCGGCCACACGCATGAAGATAGCGGCTCACAAGCTTCGAGATGCACAACATTCCCTGATTACTATCATCTCCAGTAACCCAAATCGTAGTTTTGATGAATTGAAAAGTATGCTCCTTCCCTCTTCGGGTGAAACTTCTGGTGCTACTAGCTCTGCTCCATCTACTCGTTAAAATTGCTTTGTATTGAATTTGTTGGTATGTAACCTTAAAACAATTTCTTTTACTGTTGGACATGTTGCATCAAAACGCATGTGTCTGCTTCACGTGTTCCATGTTTTGGTTTTCTATTGAGAATATTACGTTGATTGTCGTATACTCAATGGCAGATCCATAATGTATTTCTATGGGGTCAGTACTATATTTTGGTGCATTGAGCAAAGAAAGCATATATAAAGTTGTATAGTAGACCTCTACTAGACTTAAAAAAAAATACAGGCATGCAACAAATTGGTATTCAAATGTATGTGCTATATCTAAATTATCCACTTATTGCTTAAGAAAACTAGAGCCCACCTCTGCAAGTGAAATCACAGGAAAACAAATTCAACATTAAGATTTAAGACGTCTTGTTTTACCTTGTCATTGCTACAAATGTGCAGTGTGCTATAGTATAAAGAGCGCCTTGTCCCTGCAGCAATATACAAGTTATCAAGAGACGGTAGCTGTAACAAATTAAATTCTATGAAACTTTATAAGTTGAGTACAAACTACAAAGTACGATTTAAACAAAATCTTAAATAGATGTTAAGAACTAAACAAAGTAGCGTGTGTTACTCGTGTTACTATTTAGCAGTACATTGTTACCATAAGCTGTAAACACCCTTAGTTGACAAGCATTCTTAACAACTAATCATTAGCTGAACGGCAAACACGTATAATCTTTTCAAGCACAATATCATCATAAAAATAATATTTAGATTTGAGATATTTCAGGGATTTCTGGAAACATGAAAACAAGTTCCAAATTATTATTGCAAATCTTAACTAGAGCAATAATGGGAAGCTTGGTCATATATAAATGTTCAAAAACAGTAAGACATCCATAGCTATTCATTTTGAATGAAGCGTCATTTTCGGGTAGAAAAGGCAATTAAGATTTAGCTGTAATTTGAAAAGGCAGTCAGCTAGAATAAAAGGAGCATAAATGGTAACAAATTCGCCATAAGTGGGGATCAAACCTGAGCTTAGTGAACGATAGGGATGGCAAAAAAAAACCCAACCCACACCTGAAACCGAAACATGCAGGATTGGTATGATCAGCAAGATCCAAGCAACAAAACTGGCATCCCGAATCGGAGCCTACTTGATCATGCACTTTGTGATCTTGTCTTAGTTTAAGAGATAAGCAATCATTGGTACTTTTCTGGTCTAGCCAGCGAGATGGTGGTTCTTTTGTTCCCTTGAAGAGAGGATGATTCGACCAGGGAATGAAGTTAGTCAACTTTGCGTCTTCTGCCAAAAACTTGTTCTCAGATCAAGTCTAAAACTGTAAATCCTTAAGAAAATCGTTTGAATACAAGTGTTGTTCGACAACTTGAGTAGGCAAGTACTTCGAATAGTAACATCAATCAAATGATCACCATATATGGTTGCTAAAAAGCTTTTTTATTTGCGGTTCATAGGCATAAGTTATGTTTCACAGATTCAAAGCCATAAACGACAACTTAAAAGTGAAAAAATTTATATACAGCATACAAACATTTAGGATGAGTTTGGTTTTCAAAACCAACGGAATTGAAGTGTAGATTCCATTTTATCATGTTTTAGTTCACAGAATTCTTAGTTATGTTTGACAGATTCAAAGCCATAAACGACAACTTAAAAGGGAGATTTTAAACACGATATACAAACATTTTGGGTGCGTTTGGTTTTCAAAAACAACGGAATTGAAGTGTAGATTCCATTTTATCATGTTTTAGTTCACAGAATTTGTTAGAACTAGAATCTGAATTCTAAGGATGGCATGTATGTTTGTAGATGGAATTGAAATTGGAATTGGGATAGAATCACCCAAATTCGATCACATTCCAAATTGAAAAGATATTCAACAAAAGAATTTGAATCTCTTGACTCTCACGTCGTCATCGCTAACGCCACCATCAGCGCTACCCTCGTCTCATCACGCCTTGCCACTCTAACCCTCCCACGACAACGGGTTGAAACAACTGCCACCATTGTTTCCACCACCATCACCCCACCGCTGTTAGGCGGTGTCAGAACATGAGGGACTGGCTATACATGTGGCGCTGACGATGTCATTGACGGTACAATGATGACCTATAGGTGGCAGCATCCACAATGATCGTGACAGTGGTGCGATGGGTAGTGGGGTTGGTGGCAGCAACCATTTATCCGATACGTGGCGGCAGAAACGTTGGTGTAAATAGTGGTGGTGCAAACCAGCAGGCGGTGACGATGATAGTTAAATATTTTGATTCTTTCTTGATTGTCTTGTTATTCATGATCAAATATATTTTTATTTTAGGTTTTGATTCAAGAATTCACTTGCTTCAACGGTTTTACCACTTCAACGTCAATGTTTTACTTGATCCGATTGCCAAAAAGAAACGTTATTTTTTGTTTAGGTAAACACTATAAAGATACAACCAGGCTAGGTTGTTAAGCATCACGATATGACAATAATAATTCAAAGAGTTAAATGTCATTTTAGTCCATGTGGTTTGAGCCATTTTGTCAGTTTAGTCCAAATGTTTGAAACGTTGTCATTTTAGTCCAAATAGTTTTAAACGTTACCATTTTAGTCCACTGGGTTACTCCATCCCTATATTTTGTTAACTAGATGGGCATTTCAATCATTTTATATGTAATTCTGTTAACTAGAAGGGCAATTCGACCATGATCGAATTACCCTTCTAGCTAACATAAAAAAATGGACGAGGTTAACCCAGTGGACTAAAATGGCAACTCTTGAAACTATTTGGACTAAACTGGCAAAATGACCCAAACCACATGGACTAAAATGGCATTTAACTCTAATTCAAATATTTTGTAATGTACTAGGACAACTTTTAACTATTTGACTTGTTTTACTTTTAAGAAAGTTATTATTTGTTCAAAAATAACTACTTTATATTTTCAAATAGTTATTAACAATCTTATTTTAAGGTAAAACAAGTCAACTTAGACCGATTAACTAGTAGATTGGTTGAAATTGACCCATTAACAAGTAGCTTGGTCGAAATTGACCAATTTCAAGCATATAGCAGAGTGCAATTCATCAAGAAACTTGAGCCAATCCCATCAAAATTGCCTAGTGCTAAGTATCAAAATGACCTTAAAATAAGATTGTTGAAATGGTGAAAGAAAGATCCCCTAACACCATATATGACCTTAAAATAAGATTGTTGAAATGGTGAAAGAAAGATCCCCTCAATCACCATATATAAATGTTTGACTTAAAACCAACTAAACCAAACATATGCAAAACTACCATTTTCAGACTATTACTTCCCGGTTGCCAAACGGGCTCACTTCCGTGCTTCAGCCTTCTTTTGGTCTTTGGCTGAAAACACAAGAGCAAGTATAAGAGACATGCATATTTATCGTGTTTTCAGGTTCATATGAACAGTATACTTTATCCATAAGAACTCAAATGGGTAAGATCATAATAGCAAAAAAAAATAATAAACTAACCCGGCCCATTTTGACCTAAACAAATACAAATTTGACGAGAAAACGAGAAGATTTAGAACATTACCAGCCTTCTCTTCTTCACGTTTCTTAGCAGCTTCTGCCCTTTGTTGTCTTATAAGAGCCAAGCGCTCTGCAATGCACAAATGAAAGTTCGGGTTCAAAAGTATATATGAAGGAAAAAAGACAGCAAAAAGACAAATTGAAAAAAAGAGAACAGAACGTGTGCTGCTTGTACATATTGTAGAAACTAAATCAGGATGCTCACCTAAATCCTTCCTTGCTTGTTCCGTTTTCCCCTGCTCTTGCAACTTCATATACCTTTCATGAGCCCTCTGTTTCTCAATTTCTTCTCTGCAATGAGAACAAAAAAAACACATAATTAAATATTTAAAATACATAATGTGTGCATCCTCGTCTTGCAGGAACATCATGGTGATATTAGATGATTTGACAAACCTTTCGCGTCTTGAAAGTTCAGTAGTTTTCTCCATCTGAACAGCAAGAGCAATTAACAGTCGATTAAAATAATTACAAACACACACACACATATATATATATAACTTACATCAACATCTCTTGCTTTCAAGGTCTTGGGCCTAGCCATATTAGGGTTCTCAATTTCAATAACGCCTTGGGTTCCTTTCTTCCTCTGTGCACAGCAAAAGTGAAATGAAATAAGCATACATAACACTGTATCCATAAAAAATAGTCAAAGTTGACTGACATCAGATTCTTCCTCGGATGACTCTTCAGATTCTTCCTCAGATCTGTCCTCCTCAACTTCAGCTTCTTCCTAGTATATTAAAAAATAAAATACTAATTAGCACTACCTAGTTATTCTATTTCTCATAAAACAGCCCGTGATTTTCTTACTAATTAAAATAGATCGACTGCGCA
Organism: Helianthus tuberosus; assembly: GCA_030545235.1. Taxonomy (NCBI): domain Eukaryota; kingdom Viridiplantae; phylum Streptophyta; class Magnoliopsida; order Asterales; family Asteraceae; genus Helianthus; species Helianthus tuberosus. Next base: position 152,462,428 of record CM060451.1, on the reverse strand, counting down.
TGGCTATGATGCATGGGCCTTTATCGATTATTTTTGGTCCAACTCATTTTCAGCCAAACTCATTTATTTTCACGTGTCACCTAACCCATCTGACCAGTGAGCCCATTTTGCCACCTCTACTCTATATCAATAACAACTCATCAATAAAAATGGCCGGTTACCTACCATCTGGATACAACATAATAAGGGCATGTTTGGAAGCTTTTTAAAATAACTTATTGACTTATTGGCTTTTTGGAAAAGTCGGTATGGAGTAACTTATTGAGTTATTGGCTTTTCCCCCTCACATACACCCTCATTGCCAAACATCATTTTGGAGCTTATGACTTTTCAAAAAGCCAATAAGTCAATAATTTGTTTCAAAAAGGGGCTGTTTGGGAACATCTGAATGGTTAAGTGCTGAACCAGTAAGAGTCTGAAACATTAAGTGCTGAACCAGTAAGAGGTCTGAACCATTAAGAGCCTGTATAATGCTTAACCGTTCAGAGGCAAATGTCTGACCAATTCAGATTAGAGGTCTTAACCATTCAGACTCTGTATAAATCTTAACCATTCAGAGGCAAATGTCTGAACCATTCAGACATCTGCTCGTGAAACAAACAGTCTGAACCATTAAGTGCTGAACCAGTAAGAGGTCTGAACCATTAAGAGCCTATTAAGAGGTTAACAAACAGCCCCTTAGCCAAACATGCCCTAAGGGCATCAAGAAACTTTCCAAATAACTAATATACGTACAACAATAAGTGTTGAAAAGTATAAGAAAAACTGATCCAACTAGGAAAACAATAAGATTTTATACATCAATATTGAACTCAATTACTTTTATCAGGAAGATGACATATTAACATGTAGAAATACCTTTTTGAACGTACGTGGACGAGACGAAGTACCAGCAACTGCAATCATCACAAAGAAACAAAATCATATCAACTAATGTGTTATTATCCACCTTCAAAATAAGCTACAATAATCATAAGTTAATCAAACCCTAGAAACTAATTGTCACAATAATCATAAGATAATCAAGTTAAAAACACAGAATCCACTCTGAAAACATTACACCTATGAACCAAGCATCATGCAATTAACATCAACATCAAATTCAAACCCTATACTGATCCTTTAAACTCTAACTAATCAAACAAGCAGATTCAAATAGGCAAATTCAAACCCTAGAAACTAATTGTAACAATACTAATCAGATGTTCAAGTTAAAAACATTGAATCCACTCCGAATTACAAAAACGTTACACATACGAGTCAAACAACATGCAATTAACATTAATCTCAAACTCAAAACCCTAATTAATCAAACAAAAGGATTTAGATTCGCCAATTCAAACCCTAGAAACTAATCGTCACAATAATCATCAAATAATCGAAGTTATAAACGACTAATTCACAAAAACGTTACACATATGAATCAAACAACATGCAATTAACATTTACATCAAATTCAAAACCCTAATTAATGAAATAAGCATATTCAGATTCACCATTTTGAACCCTAGAAACTAATCGTAACAGTTATCAAGTAAAAAACGCTGAATACAGTCCGAATTACAAAAACGTTACATATATGAATCAAACAACATGCAAATAATATTAATTAATTATAATAATAAAAATGGGAGTGAATGAACATACGCATCTCTTCGGGAGTAGAGAATTGACGACGACCAGTTGGCTTGCCCTTGAACTTTCCTCTCCCCATATCTGATTAACTGGAGCAAATTCAGTTGATTATGATTCTATTAAGAGGAAGAACAAAGCAAAATGGTGTGTAATTTGAAGATGATTCAGTTGCGTGTTGCGCAAAAAAGAAAATGGGCAAATGGTAGCAAAATGGTGTGTAATACGAAGTGATGTGCATCAAAATGGACACTTGGTTCCGTGGAACTTAAAACCAAACTCTGAAGTCTGTGGTCCGGTTAAGACAACATAGATTGATCGGAGTGAAGTAACAAGGCTCTTCAATTTAAGGAGTGCGATGACCTGACACAAGAAATTCGTCGTTAAAAAAAACTATTTGTCACACAAATTTACATAAACAATGTATTATTAACATTTAATCAACATGATAAATTGGGAGCAATTTTTTTTATTTCAGTTGTCGATAGATCAATGCATTTTCAAGATAGAATTGTCATTACAGACTCACAGCTATAAACTCGTTTTAAAAGTCGTGATACATGGTTAAACAATTGAACCAAGAAGCACTGGTGTTTTATTAGTTTGATTACAAGTTAATGGACTCGACACAAATGAAATAATCAATTTTGATTGAGTTATACAAAATTGATCAAACATCGGTCTTATCTTCAAACTTTACCATCAAACGGTTGTTTTTCTTAACGGGTACACATAAATTAGTAATATTGGTTTATTTTATTTATGAACTCCTTATAGGAGTGAACTTTGTTGGGATGATAATGAGAAGGCTTTTAAACCTTAATTGAGATGGAGTTGATGACTGGAAATGGTGGTGATGGATATATCTAATTCGAATATAATATTTTAATCATATAATATTATCTCTTTCAATTAATTAACATTATTATTAATTAATTAAATTTTGTATGAATTAATAGATTTAATAGATAAATTCATTACAAAACTATTTAGTTGAAATAATGACTTCACTTCCCTATTTCTAATATATAAACTCAAATCTCAGTGTTATTATTTTATAAATTTTTTTGTGGTGTTGATTTGAAATATTAATACATATAACTAAAAAATAACATTTTTAATAGTATAACACCATGTTTCTTAGAGAATAGCAATATTTTTTTCAATGGTAAACATATCATTTAATTATATTTATACGTGATTTATGCAAAACAAATAAAATAAATGGTGTTAATATTAACACATGGTAAAGTCTTGTTTTAAAATGGTGTATACGGACCGTATAAGGTTATACGGCCCGTATAGAATAAAATGAACTGACAAAGTCTATGGGCGCAGACTTTGTCAGTTTATCTTATTCTATACGGGTCGTATAACCTTCTATGGCTCGTATACACCATGTTAAAACAAACATTGGTCGTATACAACGTATACGATATCTTTATACCGACCGTATAGTTGTATACAACCCATATAGATAGGATTTTTTTTATGAGTTAATATCAACACATTTAGGTTTCGATCTGGCAGTCTACATAGTGTTCAGAACCATCAAATCGAACCGGCTTCTGCTATCAAGGAAAACGGGTTTCAATTTTCTTTTTACTTGGAAACAAATCTCATTTCATTAAAGAGAAGGAAAACGCAGACAAACGACCATTTGATAAACATAAAGCAAGAATGGAAGACTCTTAACTATCAAGGCAAACGGGTTTCAGTTTTCTTTTTACTTTGAAATAAATCCCATTTCACACATTCGTATTCGTCAATTGGACATCAATTGATGTTGATGTCCTAGTTTGGTGGTTTGTTTGAGCTTCCTATTCTCAAGTTCACAATGATTATCAAGAGTCTACGTCAACAACTTTTGAGTATATCTTGCAGGTGCTTAATGTTTATTAATTGGTCGTTTGTCTGCGTCAATAACGACCATTCGATCTGGCGGTCTATGTAGTGTTCAGAACTATCAAATCAAACGGCTTCTGCTATCAAGGAAAATTGATTTCAGTTTTCTTTTTTACTTTCAAATAAATCACATTTCACACATTCGTGTTCGTCACTGTTTATATAGCACGGCTAAGCCTACACGAATTGGGCTTTGCCCATATTACAATTATTACATAATTTGGGTCTAATAGACTTAAAACAAACTTGGACTGATTGGGCTCTTGCAGACTCGATTTTCCTTTAAGTTTTCATGATCTAGTCCTGTTAATATCCAAAGACCAAGCCAAAGTTGTTGTCGCATAACATGCACCAACAAAGCAAATACACAACGGTTCTCCAATTCTAGATCAGTAATGTAAGGAGAAACGTTGAGACAATGGACATCCATCAAGCTCAAAAAGACAACTTGTGTTCAGAACCATCAAATCGAATGGCTTCTGCAATCAAGGAAAACTGGTTTCAGTTTTCTTTTTAATTTTAAATAAATCCCATTTTCACACATTCGTGTTCGTCAATTGGACATTAATTGATGTTGATGTCCTAGTTTGGTGGTTTGTTTGAGTTTGGTGGTATGTTGATGACCATACGCGACAAAGTGGTGGTTTTAGAGGGAAGAGATTCACAGTTACGAGATTTGAGTTGGGTTACAAATGGGCTATATCGGTTATTCGGATCTCTATTCGGTCATCTTTCCAAAATGCAACACACGAATATGTGGTTCCCAATTTGTAACATATCATCACAAAGTCCCTGTGTTTACATGCAGTGTACAGTGTTCTAATATCACCATATTGCTGCTATCAAGTTTAAGGATGCTTTCCATGGTAAACGATGGGCCTGATATTATGGGAATTATAACTATACCCTAATGAAATCTAGGGGATAATGGATATGGTAACAACTACCAAGGGGATATGGATATGTTGCAAGTTAAATCCACAATCAATGTATGTTGGTTAATTGTAAGTATTGCATTTGCATTAATGAGATGTTAAATGTTTTACTTGCAAATATAAATGTTTTACTTCAAATTTTCAACCTCAGTTTCCAAATACAGATCATTAATGTAAGGAGAAGCGTTGAAATAATGGACATCCATCAAGCTCAAAAAGAAAACTTGTGTTCAAGGTTTCTTGTTATGTAAAATGTGAGCTTTTACAGCAACTATATCGATATTCTAGTTCTCCTTTTTCTTCAATTTCCAGAACATTCTCCCCAAACCATAACAAAGTCATTTTCCTTTCAATTATCAGAACCTTCATTGTGAACTTGAAAACAGGAAGCTCAACAATGGTGGTTATTAACTAACTCAAACAAACCCTAACTTTCACATGGACAGTTGTTAGGAATTGTCTGAGAATAATTTGAAGGCTCACAAATTTCAATATCGGATCTGTATTCGCTCATCTTTTCAAATTGCAACACACGAATATGCAGTTCCCATCACAAAGCCACTATGTTTACATGCAGTGTACATTGTTCTAATCTAACTACTATAATAAAAGAAACCAACTTTTGGATACGTGTCATTCATTCAAGTATCCTCAAATTTATATTTATCTAAATAAATAAATAATAAATTAATATTAAATCTTATCATCTTTAATAAAATATTATCCTCAAATCTAAATTGTTAATTTAATATATTTTTAAAACAAATACCTCTCTTATCTACTTATCTTATATTAAATATATAAATAATAAATTAATATTAAATTTTATCCTAATTTATTAAAAATATAACTTTTTTTTTATTTTTTTGGTATACAAAATTATGTTTATTCAACTCGTATGAAACGCAGGGTTTTTAAGGATATAATTTTTTTTATTATTTGGTAGATTTTTCAACCCGACTATACACGGGTTTTTTAAAAATACGACGTTTTTAGCATTTAATATACCAAATTACATTTATTTAGGATATATTTTTTTTTATTATTTGGTAGATTTTTCAACCCGACTATACACGGGTTTTTATAGATACGATGTTTTTAGTATTTAATATACAAAATTACATTTATTTAATCTGTGTAATACACATGGTTTTTAAAGATATGACTCTTTTTTAGATCTATCCAACACGTGTAATATACGGGGTTTTTAAAGATATAATTTTTTTATTATTTGGTAGATTTATTTAACCCGATTATACACGGGTATTTTTAAAGATACGATGTTTTTAGTATTTAGTATACAAAATTACATTTATTTAATATATGTAATACACATGGTTTTTAAAGATATAACTTTTTTATTATTTGATATATAAAATTACATTTATTTAACTCGTACAATATACATGGTTCATAAAGATATAACTTTTTATTATTTAATATATAAAATTACATTTATTCAACCAGTGTATTACACGGGGTTCTAACCTAGTATCATAATAGTCAAGCATTCTGAACCCTAGCTACAAACAACCCAACAAACCGTTATTTGCTCCATGTAGTGAATAGTTGATATGATTAGACCACGAAAGTACTCCATCCGGTAGTTAACAAACGATCATTGGCAGGGTTCTGGCGACAACCCACATGGACAGTTGTTAGGGTTCAGAAGACGATAACTCGTTATATGTATTTTTATGTATCAACCTGCGATTTCTTTTGGAGGGTTCACCTATGGAAGTGTTTTTTTCTTTTTTAATATCATCATATTCAAGCATTCTGAACCCTAGCTACGAACAACCCAACAAACTCCGGATACTGAAAACGCTATCTAAAGAATTACTAAAATTTATTAAACAACAACAGGCCCGCAAAGCCCATCAACGATTGCGTGTTGTGGGCATTGAGACAGCAACAGATAATGAATGAATTGTTGGACTTCTTGTTCCAAATGCATCTGTTGGTTGATCGAGAATAAGGTTATAAAAGACTAACGACCCTTCTGGACATTGATCAGCGGTCCTCTCCCCCGAAGCCTCGGCCCCAAGGGAAGGATTAATACCATGATCCACACAGAACTTATCAATCTCCTATTGGGTAAGTTTCGAAAATTAGATGAGCATATCTGTCTCACCCCAAAATACCACATGCGGAAACACCGCGGGATGTGTGACGTACCAGGATCTAGCCACTAATCACATTGAGCTACAACAATATATTAAATAAAAGATTCTATTCATTTCATTATATAGTTTCAAATCATAACTTAAACCAAAACGTTCAGCGGAAGCATAATGTAATTTGTTATTCAACTGTTTCAAACAAGTGTACGAAACCAAAGAACATGTATTCAAGAGTTACGACCCATGACCATTCCAGCACTCCTAGATAGCAAGTTACAACCATGAATCTAACGACCTGCAAGCATGCAGACAAGTGTATCAGACAACGCTGGTGAGTTCAAAGGTTTGTTAACACGTTAGTTACCAGATATGAGTTTAAAACATTTCAGAGATTCGATGTTGTTAATAACTCGATTACCGCAGATAGCTCCAGTTTATTTGCCCTTCCTCAATGCTCTATCAAACATTGGTCGAGTGGTTAAGGTAATTAGTTCACGCCCGTCCTTCCCGGTATGGTGTGAGGGTGCCAAACCTAATAGCGCTGTCAACTAATAACCCCGTTGCCTCCCCGACAACTAATTTGGTATATGATGGGACTTAAATGATAGATATGAGTGTATTAACCAACATCTCAGGTTTAACATTCCAGTTAAACCCATTTACCCGACATTCCTCCCCGGAACGTATACCAGATGTCCCTCCCCGGGACGCATGCTTGAAAAAGAGCAGTGAACTCACCTTAGATTTGCTTGGTGTATTAAGTTACTCTTTCCAGTTAGTCAACCAAACCCTACCATGGTTACCAATGAAATCAGTTTCGTAATTAATTAAGTCACGCATTTTCACAGTTTACATTCATCACATAGTTCACCGTTTAACACATAGCAATTTCTCAAACCCATACAAATCCTCATCTCATGTGCATGACATGTATTACATTTAACAGGTGAGTTTGCCACTCACACAATCAAATCGGGTTTCTCATTTCCTAAACAACATTATCATGTACTCAGATAATATGCATAAACACCATATCCATTATCATATTCAACATGCAGAGTGGGATACCTACCCAACGAAGAACCTTCATGACGAAGGTCCATACTTCGTCAAGAAATAATTGTGACGAAGATCAGATGGTTCGTCAAAAGACTTTTCGATGAAGAATAAGATCCTTCGTCGACCTGAACCTTCGTCGACCTGAATCTTCGTCGACCTGAACCTTCGTCGACCTAGGGTTCGTCGCCTGACCTTAATAGTTGTAAGGTTTCCTTAATTTCAGTAGACAGTTGCTATAGTCCCGAAATGGATCAAACCATCTAATTCAGTTAATTATCATACATGTTCATACCACCCCTATTCATCAATTCATCAGAACTGTGTGTATGAAATACGGCTCAATAGATCAAAACACGAACATCGTACACCCTAATCATCGTTCAAATCATTATGACTATTTCTAATCAGCCGATTATCACAGAAACTTACCAAATCCTTATGATCATTCTAATATTGATTTATCAGATTATCATACATGCTTTCAACGAATTCATACATGTTGCCTAACGATCCTTAGAAACCACACTATTCATGTAATACATCGATTATCATAAACACAGCCATATCAGTACATTCAAACACAATTAATACACTAACCGGAATACGATGTAGGGGCGAAGATGCTTAGATTCAAGAGAGAGAGAGAGAGAGATAGAGCTCCCGAGAAAAGGTTGCCGTCGGTTAATTGAGGGGATTAGGGTTTCGCCAATTCTTGTGTTTACCATTATGTTATGAGGGATTTATTCGATATTTAATAGTAGTCCGGCCCACTCTGGGCCTCAAACTATCTTGGGCCAAAGTCCCTGTTCGGCGAAGTATCCTTTGGCGAAGGACCCATCCTTCATCGAAAAGTGTTGTGACGAAGACTCCATTCTTCGTCGACCTGGGTTGTGACGAAGACTTAATCTTCGTCAACTTGAAATTGGGCAAAGAACCTTAATCTTCGTCGACTTGAGTTTCCATTACACAATATATATTAATCATCACATAAAGAATTATCAGAATACTTTAATCACTTAAACATTACACATGAGATCACACAGAACAAATACAAGACATAACATAAAACAAAATGTTGAAACAGGATTACAAAACAAGTGATACGTAGAGGAAAGAACTTGAAATCTCGGGTTGCCACAATATCATTCCTATTAGAACCCATTTGAAAAGTAAAGAATGCAAGAGACAACTTACCAAGTTTATAAAGAGGAATCACTGGAAAAACTATCGGATTGAAGAGGGAATCCAACGAAAAAGAAAAGTAAATGAAAGAATGAAGGAGACGAGCGGTAAGAAGGTTACAAAATTCAAACTTTCAAATTCGTAACAAAAAGGGCACAGGTGGAAGGTGGGGATGTAACTGCCAACTGAAAGAGCTCCCCTGCAGCGCTGTCAAATCAATCACCTCCGGGCCGCTTGAACATGTAAGTGGGTAAGTGGGCCTAAAATGAAAAAGCAACACATGTTGAAATCATAAAACCTTATAATAAAGGGCCAATGGTAGATTGATAGCTTCCGACAGGGAAGCCCATAGCCACAAAAGAGATACTTGATGCTTCTAGTTCCCCTATTTGATGATTTGAAACTTTGTCTTTTTTAGAAAAAAAAAACTTACAAATATTAAACACCACAAAAAAGACGCATGAGAAAGGCATCTAATGATTTTCAACAAAAGCAAGGGAAGAGGATAAAAACCCCTAGACTTGGAGTCATAAGCACCGATATTTGCAACATCGACACTCATGACTGGGGGGCTGATGACGTGGGTACTTGGAAATCCCATTCAACAAAACCAAGAATAATAACAATCGCAAATAAGCAACAAAAAATAATAAATATAAACTGAAAATAAGAAGCTGAAAGTCGTAAGCTGGAAGTTCCCGACAAGAAACTGATACACTAATAACGGGTGATAGGGAGCTAAAGTTACTGTACAACATTGGAACTTGAACTCAGCAGGTCAAAGTGATTAGACTTCTCCCTAAAACACATAAAGGTGTCCTCGAGACACACAAACCCGAATTTTACCCAAAGAGGCAAGACTAACCCTACAAGCAATGTCAAGGGATGATAAGCTTACCAAGACAAGAATGTATAAGTTGGCACAAGGCTCCCTTGGATAGGGCAATTTGTTTATAAAAGGGGAGTCTTGTTCAGCCTAAAGTGTAACAACTCTTATTAAAAGTGTTAATTCTTATTTTATTATGTCCAATAGGAAACCCTAATTGAGACCCCCAAATAATATTGCATAACCCCTAAAATTTTCAGAACAATTGGAACTAGGATCAGGGCCCCTAAAACTCAGGGGGGGGTATCCCCTACCTGACGATTATCCTCATAACTCGTTGTAGAAAACGAATTTTATCGAACTGTTGACTCACCCAAACTAATTGGAGACGTGGCTACCCTACCCTAAAAAGGGCGCCGTCGCGCCACGCGACAGCCTGTCGCGCCACGTGACAGGGACTATTTTTCAGCATATAAATCAGGGCTTTGGCACTTGCATGGAGGTCTTGTTACGACGGAAAAACTCATTTCATACATTGAGATATCCTCTGTTTAGTTCAAAACACACACTAGCACGAAGCACTGCTACGACAACAGGGTATTAACTCGATCACTGCTACGATACAATGTCCGATCGATTGAACCCGATCCGATGGATGTTTAAGTGCTGCCTGTATTTGGGCTATACTTTGTCATTCGTCGTGAGGGTTTTGATCTCGTGAGCTTATCGTAAATGTTGTATTAAGTTACTGACCTAGTTTCGTGTGCATTGCTGTTTAAATTAGGTTATCAGGCTTATCAGTAGGCTAAACTCTGCCCGTCTAAACTTGCAATGTGAGTCATTCTCTTTTTATCAACAATGTTTTACAATACTCAAATTATTTTCAAAAGTTATAATTACAGGGATTAAGTCGTGGTTATCTTAAATCACTGGCAAGTGGGGTATTGTGCACATTACTAATTTCTCACGGTTAGGTTCATTGACCTAACAGTGATAATCATCACTACTTGGGTGAAAGGAGCCAATAGTGGTATGACCATCGTCACCAGGGTGTGACACGGCGCCAGATAAAAATAAGATAGTAGCCATTGTAATCGCTTTTCCTCGTGAAATTCCTCTATTGTAAATTACGGGGTTTGTCCCAAATTATAATAATAAAATAATTGGGCATTTTTGTCACACCCCAAAATTATCAGAGCTGGCGTGACTGGACTGGTATCTTCATTGCACAGCGGAAGCAAAATAAGCTAAGTATTTTAGAGAATGAACGCCACTAAGTACTCGTATCTCCAATGGTTCTCCTATTCCAACCGTGCCTTGTCTTAGAACTGTAACCTGAGAAAGAAACATGCGAAAAAGTCAACATAAAGTTGAGCGAGTTCATAGTTTGTTTGTAAAAGATTTGAAATAAATCTTTTGAGTTGTGAAAGGTTTGAAATAAATCTTTTGAGTTGTGAAAGATTTGAAATAAATCTTTGGAAAAACCGGTTTTTGAAATAGTATTGAGAAAATGAATTTAAAAATCATTTTCTTGCCAAGTTATATGGAAACGTTGTGTTTGTAACACGTTATGTTCATAAAACCATGTATTTGTAAAGCCTTGTATTTGTAATGTTCATATAACCGTCAATGCCCACCCTGACTTTGACTCCTTACCCGCATAATCATGTGCTTTGAATTTTGTATAAAACATGGTATTTTAATTTGTATGAACAAGTAGTTTCGTAAATATATATGTCCCTGGTATGTAGCAAATAAGGAAAAAGAGATCACCAATGGTTTGCAAGGCCATTGATATGTGTGAAGTGCAAGTAGGAAGACTCAAACCTAGCAAATTTATGCGTTGGGTACAAAGTCACCCCGAGGTCCGTTCTGGTTGGGCCTGGGGCTGGGCTCGCTACACCCAGATAGATCTACCGCTCCTGTCCCTCGGTCCTATAATGAGGATTAATGATCCCAAGTTGCGCCTACCCACTCACATGATCTGTACGTTCTAACCCTCCTTACGCTAACCATACCATGTATAAAAATGTCTGTAAAAATTGTATCATGTATTTTACCCCAGCCTCTAAGGCTGAATCTCCCCAGCCACTAAGGCTGATCCTCCCCAGCCACTAAGGCTGGCCTCCCCAGCCACTAAGGCTGGCTCCTCATTCTCTATATATCATTACCAAACGATCCATCCCTAGTCATGAAAATCATTTATTTCGATAATACACCTTCGTTTTGTAAAAACCGGTATGTTTAGTATAAACCTTTCGTAAATCATTTGAGTTCCTTGAAATCCCTTCGTAATATGATTTGGAAATACTAGTGTTGCGTTTGTTAAAAACATTGTTTGTTTTTGCAAAACGTGCATGTCTTTCCACCCCGAAAACATTTACAAAACTGTAAAACAGTAAAAAGTGGGGTTATGAACTCACCTGAATATTCCCTGTGCAAAGCTAGCTAATTACGACTTCGATGATGTCGTTTCCAAGACTTGACTTGCTAGCGTGCATTCTACAATATTCCTAACACGGAATACCTAATAAGTTTCTAAATAAACGCAGTATCTAAACTACGTGTCATCGAGCTCTACCGAATCGTTAATCGAACGATTCAACGGTAAATTGTTAACTTAATAAAAATGATTAAGTTAAACTTGTTAAGTTCCGAGAAGTCGTTTGTGTATATAGGAATATTCGTACGAAAGTAATATATAATAAACTTGTATTATATATAGCGTCTTGTATATATTTGTCATAATATAAGTATATGCCGTTTCGGCGTTTGTAATAAATATAAAAAGTTATATTTATTTTGCGAAAGTATTATCGAGTTTGTTTGAAGTTTGAAATAAATAGATAACTATATCTATTTTATAAAAGAATTCGTGTCGTTTATTACTTCAAATAAATATATAAACTATATTTATTTTAGCAAAACAATCGTCGTGTCGTTTGATATTTGAAATAAATATAAACTATATTTATTTTGATGAAACGAATTCGTGCTACGCGATGCTTGAAATAAATATATATACTATATTTATTTATAAAAAGAATTCGAGTTCGTTTGAAATAAATATAATAACTATATTTATTTTGTTATCGAAATATTTTTCGTATCGTGGTTCTCGTAAGTTGTAAGTTGTTGTCGAAGGAAACTTTATATTTGTATCTCGTAAAAGTCGCTTTATAACAATAGTTGTCGTTTTACAAGAAAAGCACATTTTTATAATAAAACTCGTTTTATTTTACGGGTTTTCTCGAAAAACGGGCAGAGTTTCCTCTGTTTTTGGACGGCCCTGACAACTAAGTGTCGTTATTTTATCAAAATTCAATCAATCGTTCAATTATCAATATATAATTTTTGTAAGAACGACAAAGGTAAAAACTAAACACTAATCCGAAACGGTTCGAGCTCGTTCACGACATTAATAAAACGATATAAAAACAATGTATTTGCCGTTAAAAATTTACCAAAACTCTCGCGTCAGAACGTGGACTGGGTTGACCGAGTTAACCGAGTTGACTCGCTGAGTCAACTCGCTGAGTTGACCGAATCAGCTTGCTGAGTTGACCTGAACCGCCTGACCCGAAACCGAACCCGCTGAGACGAGACTGAACCTGAAAACCCGAACATATATGGAGCCGCCCTTGACCAGTGTTGACCCGGACCCGGTCCGAGACGCGGAACCGGGTCACAGATCGCCGACCACCATCCAAGCTGAACCGAGCCGAGTTTGATTCGACACTGAACCACGCTATAAATCGAAACAGAACCACCACCGGAACCGGGGCTCATCGGATAACAACGTCATGGGCCGCCGGACTTTAACATCGACCGCCGGTCCGAGTCTTTGACTGGATTTTGAAACCCTCCGGGTAATAAGGCGGTAAGGCCGACCACCGGGTAAATGAGCCGACCGTCGGATAATTTAGCTGACCGCCGGTTCTTCTCTCTCTCTCCTTCAGTCTCTCTTTCTCTTTCTCTTCTGATAAGTCGCCGCCGCACCACCACCTCACGGTGGTGGTGGTGGTGTTCCGTATGTAGATCGAAGAAGGGGGGGTGTCGGCTTATGTAACATGGAGGAAAGGGAGTGGCTACACTTGTGAGATGTTGGATTTGTCTGTGGTTGAATATGTATTAGAGAGAGAGAGAGGTAAACAATAAAGATGTGGTGTGTGTTTGAATACTGTGCTGAGTTTTATTTATGAAGACCAGAACTTCTTTGTGTTTGCAAAATGAAATCGAGAGTGAGGGAGAGATCTTTATCTTTGTGTGTGTGTAGATTGATATGCAGACAAAGGAGGGTGTGGGCTTTTATACTAATTTAGGTGGGTATTAACTAATGTGATACCCTTATGTCCAGTATATTAAGATCCATAGAGATTTTTGGCAGATCTTTTAAGATTTCTTGTATCCAACTTTGTGAGACAAAAATCTACAAGAGATGTTGTAGAGATTTTGGGGATATCTTGTACAGATTTTAAATAGATTTTGTAAAGATCTCATTAGATCTTGAAATGATATAATTATTATATGTAGATTTAGGCTTGTGGGTTTTGGGCTTGGGCCCAGGGCCCACAAGCCCATCTCATGTGTGAGTGGCCCGTAATTCCTACGAGACCCGTTGTCAAATCCTGAACTCCGTTTAACGTCAAAAATTAAGATACACAAAAATACGGTCGGTAGTCGTTGTTCGTCGCGTTTAGTCGTCGGTTGCGTAAAAAGCGCGTAAATGCCTCGTTTGCCGTTTCTAATCCGTTTTTCGATCCGGTTTCGACTGTAGTCACTAAAATTTAATTGCGAAGCTAAAATATATCGTAAAAATTTAATATTTGTCGGCGTTGTCAGTATTCTGTTCGGTTTAAATCCGTTGTCGCTTATCATTCAGCAGATTTCTCTGTAAACCACCGTTCGCGCACTGTAAAGTTGGATAAACGTTCCCAGGCACTCCAAAGGCCTAATTAAGTTAATTCGCGCTGTAAACACTATTTATTATTGCGTTAATTACTTGTTAATCACGTAATTAGGTGCCGTAAATCACGGGTTGTCACATTCTCCCCCTGTTACAGAAATTTCGTCCTCGAAATTTAGACTATGTTATCCCCTCAAAATTGTGTTGTTCGCAGGTAAGTCCGAATAATAACAAACTAAATGACCGTGTAATCGAAACAAGACTTATTCGAATCAGGTGAATTTAATAACATTCCTCCACAATAGGAATCCCAACGGTTTAAAAGAAATGTGTCTCAGTAATTGATGTCAAAGGAAACGAGACGTAATGATACAGTCACCAGTGCGACTAAATTAACAAGGATCCAACAATGAAGAGGAACTTCGACCAATCGAATTTCATATGAACGTTCACAATGAGTTCTAGAAGCAATATCATCCACTGGATGAGCTTAGAAGCAACAATCTCAAATGTACTAGTATGCACGAAACGCTCGATCGTGATCAGCACAAGCTGCAAGTTATACCGACGCCACAAGGTGTCGTAATGAATGAAACAATTTAATAATAGAGGTGATCGAACAAGTATCACCTGTGTTTTGCATAAAATGCTCAATCATAATTAGCCCAAGCTACAAGTTTGTACTGACACCACAAGGTGTCGTAGTGATTTAAATAATTCAATAATAGCGGTGATCAAACAAATCCACCGTGTTTGAAGTCAAATGAAAGCGTAATAAGGTGAATCCGAAAGTTTGTTTCAAATGACATCATAGAATTTTCAATTGAAATTTGAACATCAACGAAATAATGTTTTCGATCGAAGGTGAAGAAGCAATGAATGTCGCAAAGCATTCGATCGATGTTGAAAGAACCGTTATGAGGTACACCGGAATATGAAATGAATTTGTGTTCCATTGTCCTAACACACGATTGTGTTAAGACTGCTTTAATATGATAAAGTCAAAACGGATTTAAAACAAATCAATAAAGAAATAATTAAATCCGTGCATGAGACGCGTAAACGAGTTTAGCGCAAGCTTCAAGTTAATGAATACACCACCACAAGGTGTCGAAATCAACAAATGACTTATTGGGGTCGTAGACCAAACAAGTCTACTACGACTCGGAACAAATGAAACTCTTGTTAAAACGAATTTGAATATGATGTCTTCAATACATCATATGGTATCTTGAATCGAGTATGTGTAATGCAGAAGTTCAAATAATCGAACTTGGTTTTAGCGCAATCCGAAAATATAGGTATTGACAAGAAAAATTTAGGCATGGTTACAACGAAAAACCATGTATGTAACTTGTAAAGAAATGATCGTGATACAATGACCATTAAGAGGAGTAGAGATACGAAAATCTACTCAGTAAGTGTGAAATTCGAAATTTCAATAAAAGAAATTTGAGGACTTTACCTGGGGTTTCGTGTGACGACCAATTGTTAGGTGACATTACCATGGAATGTCGAACATAGCGTACTCGTCATTAGTTAGGTAGGGGGGGGAATGCGGAGACAATCGTCTTCTCCCTGTCGTGATTTGTGTTGTTGCAGGATCGCGTGACAAGTTATCGTTTCCTGATCGTTAGTTCTCCTGCTGACAGGGATCTAGCATCGTCGTTAGATTTGTGTCTTCGTTCCTTCTCAAAGGCCTCGCCTCGATAGTCGTATGTGTCGCACTTCAACCTCCGTTGATATATAGCTTAAGTTTCACGTATACCTGTGCACTAGCGTTACATTCTGCGTAGAATGTGATGTACTTCGACATCCGTTGACGTAAAGTTTGAGTTTCATGTACTCTCGTGTGCTAGCGTTTCGTTATGCGTAGGCTGCCTGCTCGGGAAGTTAAATATTATAGACAATATGGATAATAATATGTGCCCGAGTTAATATTCGCGGTTCCTACGTGATGACCTTTAATAAACACACACATGCGCAAATAATCAATCATATAATCAAATAAACATCTTAGTCACCAATAAGCAATCAAGTAATTCCCCTAGTCCCACCAGTCTATCCTCCCAGCCTCTCATACTGAACTTCCTAGTCCCACTAGACTATCCTCCCAGCCTCTAAACTTCCTAGTCCCACTAGACTATCCCCCCAGCCTCTCAGACTGAACTCCTAGTCTCTCAGACTGACTCCCTGTTCCGAAGGTCTTAAATGCATGTTTCCTAAACTCTCATATTTTTGTGTACTGTATGTAATCGTTTCGTGTACAGTGTATAAAACATCACAATAACGTATGTTTGAAAACAAAATTTTGACTGTTTGTTTTTTGGCAACGGTTGGAGACCATATTCGAGTACTAGGCGTTCTGTATGTATTCAACGTCTTAATAGTCTACGTCCCAGAGAAAAGTGAGGTTAGAGCCTAGGTATCACAACAGAAACCTAATTCGCTGTAACCTATAGCTCTGATACCAATCTGTCACACCCCAAAATTATCAGAGCTGGCGTGACTGGACTGGTATCTTCATTGCACAGCGGAAGCAAAATAAGCTAAGTATTTTAGAGAATGAACGCCACTAAGTACTCGTATCTCCAATGGTTCTCCTATTCCAACCGTGCCTTGTCTTAGAACTGTAACCTGAGAAAGAAACATGCGAAAAAGTCAACATAAAGTTGAGCGAGTTCATAGTTTGTTTGTAAAAGATTTGAAATAAATCTTTTGAGTTGTGAAAGGTTTGAAATAAATCTTTTGAGTTGTGAAAGATTTGAAATAAATCTTTGGAAAAACCGGTTTTTGAAATAGTATTGAGAAAATGAATTTAAAAATCATTTTCTTGCCAAGTTATATGGAAACGTTGTGTTTGTAACACGTTATGTTCATAAAACCATGTATTTGTAAAGCCTTGTATTTGTAATGTTCATATAACCGTCAATGCCCACCCTGACTTTGACTCCTTACCCGCATAATCATGTGCTTTGAATTTTGTATAAAACATGGTATTTTAATTTGTATGAACAAGTAGTTTCGTAAATATATATGTCCCTGGTATGTAGCAAATAAGGAAAAAGAGATCACCAATGGTTTGCAAGGCCATTGATATGTGTGAAGTGCAAGTAGGAAGACTCAAACCTAGCAAATTTATGCGTTGGGTACAAAGTCACCCCGAGGTCCGTTCTGGTTGGGCCTGGGGCTGGGCTCGCTACACCCAGATAGATCTACCGCTCCTGTCCCTCGGTCCTATAATGAGGATTAATGATCCCAAGTTGCGCCTACCCACTCACATGATCTGTACGTTCTAACCCTCCTTACGCTAACCATACCATGTATAAAAATGTCTGTAAAAATTGTATCATGTATTTTACCCCAGCCTCTAAGGCTGAATCTCCCCAGCCACTAAGGCTGATCCTCCCCAGCCACTAAGGCTGGCCTCCCCAGCCACTAAGGCTGGCTCCTCATTCTCTATATATCATTACCAAACGATCCATCCCTAGTCATGAAAATCATTTATTTCGATAATACACCTTCGTTTTGTAAAAACCGGTATGTTTAGTATAAACCTTTCGTAAATCATTTGAGTTCCTTGAAATCCCTTCGTAATATGATTTGGAAATACTAGTGTTGCGTTTGTTAAAAACATTGTTTGTTTTTGCAAAACGTGCATGTCTCTCCACCCCGAAAACATTTACAAAACTGTAAAACAGTAAAAAGTGGGGTTATGAACTCACCTGAATATTCCCTGTGCAAAGCTAGCTAATTACGACTTCGATGATGTCGTTTCCAAGACTTAACTTGCTAGCGTGCATTCTACAATATTCCTAACACGGAATACCTAATAAGTTTCTAAATAAACGCAGTATCTAAACTACGTGTCATCGAGCTCTACCGAATCGTTAATCGAACGATTCAACGGTAAATTGTTAACTTAATAAAAATGATTAAGTTAAACTTGTTAAGTTCCGAGAAGTCGTTTGTGTATATAGGAATATTCGTACGAAAGTAATATATAATAAACTTGTATTATATATAGCGTCTTGTATATATTTGTCATAATATACGTATATGCCGTTTCGGCGTTTGTAATAAATATAAAAAGTTATATTTATTTTGCGAAAGTATTATCGAGTTTGTTTGAAGTTTGAAATAAATAGATAACTATATCTATTTTATAAAAGAATTCGTGTCGTTTATTACTTCAAATAAATATATAAACTATATTTATTTTAGCAAAAATAATCGTCGTGTCGTTTGACATTTGAAATAAATATAAACTATATTTATTTTGATGAAACGAATTCGTGCTACGCGATGCTTGAAATAAATATATATACTATATTTATTTATAAAAAGAATTCGAGTTCGTTTGAAATAAATATAATAACTATATTTATTTTGTTATCGAAATATTTTTCGTATCGTGGTTCTCTTAAGTTGTAAGTTGTTGTCGAAAGAAACTTTATATTTGTATCTCGTAAAAGTCGCTTTATAACAATAGTTGTCGTTTTACAAGAAAAGCACGTTTTTATAATAAAACTCGTTTTATTTTACGGGTTTTCTCGAAAAACGGGCAGAGTTTCCTCTGTTTTTGGACGGCCCTGACAACTAAGTGTCGTTATTTTATCAAAATTCAATCAATCGTTCAATTATCAATATATAATTTTTGTAAGAACGACAAAGGTAAAACTAAACACTAATCCGAAACGGTTCGAGCTCGTTCACGACATTAATAAAACGATATAAAAACAATGTATTTGCCGTTAAAAATTTACCAAAACTCTCGCGTCAGAACGTGGACTGGGTTGACCGAGTTAACCGAGTTGACTCGCTGAGTTGACTGAGTCAACTCGCTGAGTTGACCGAATCAGCTTGCTGAGTTGACCTGAACCGCCTGACCCGAAACCGAACCCGCTGAGACGAGACTGAACCTGAAAACCCGAACATATATGGAGCCGCCCTTGACCAGTGTTGACCCGGACCCGGTCCGAGACGCGGAACCGAGTCACAGATCGCCGACCACCATCCAAGCTGAACCGAGCCGAGTTTGATTCGACACTGAACCACGCTATAAATCGAAACAGAACCACCACCGGAACCGGAGCTCATCGGATAACAACGTCATGGGCCGCCGGACTTTAACATCGACCGCCGGTCCGAGTCTTTGACCGGATTTTGAAACCCTCCGGGTAATAAGGCGGTAAGGCCGACCACCGGGTAAATGAGCCGACCGTCGGATAATTTAGCTGACCGCCGGTTCTTCTCTCTCTCTCTCCTTCAGATTATGTACACACTAATCATCAACAACAATTGTTGCTTGTTTGTTAAGGTATAATATTTACAAAGCCTTTCCAAACAACAGATTATGTACACACTAATCATCAACAACAATAAAAACAACTTTTTTCCATTAAAGATGATGTGGAACCTCTTGCATTTCTATCCCACTTATAAATCCATTTTCAATGAAGAATGGTAACCAATTTCTAAATCAATGAAGAGTCAAACTGTACTTCATATTTTGTGGATGCGACAATTTTAACTCATTTATATATAATACAAGGGTTCACGTGGTTATCTCAAATGGATTAAATAGTATTTTCAAAAAGTATACCTAAAATGTGTTATTTATATACTTATAAATTAATACACATGCTGTCAAAATCAATTCCAAAAGCATATTTGAATAGTGAATCCAACCTGCTATCATTAATTAATCCTCTGTTATATCATGAATACGAATAATCAAAACCAGGTTGTTATATGATAATGGGTGGTCCAATGTTGTAGACTGAAAGGAACTTATGCTTATGCCATTGACAATTTGATTATAATTGCTGATCCAGTCATTATATGCCTGAGATTTACACCATTTTCCTGAAGATTACACTGTCAAAATCTCTCATTCATAGATTGAGACTTTTCTCTGTTCTCTCATATGTCTCGGTCAACTGTGAATGTTCGTCCTTTACAATTTCATGGTTAGAGGGTCCTGCAAAACATAGTTGTATTATATAAGATATTTGATTTGATTATTCCACTAAATTAAGACTTCTGATCTAAGATAATTGGGGAAAACCTTGAGTTCAAAATTGGAGCTCTAGATGTCGAAATTAGGTGCCGGTGGTGGTGGAAGGTCGCCTGAGTCTGCTCGCCGGTGGTGGTGGAAGGTCGCCTGAGTCTGATCGCCGGTGGTGGTGGACGATCGCCTGAGTCTGATCGCCGGTTGTCACACCCCGATTTCCACGTGTCACCGGTGGGCCCGGTGGGGGAGTATCGTGACGTGGTTGGCAACATAATAGTCAAACAACACAATATTTAATAATGCACAGCGGAAACAATTGAAAATATAATACAACCGAATTTATTATTGTAATATCAAATGTCACAATATTCGGAAGTTTATCCACAGAAGGATCGAACAAAAAATGGAAACAATAGTTCAACAGACTTTAGCCATCTTAAGCTTGCGAGACTTCTATTGATGCTAAGGAGAATATACCCAGCCAATTGCGTATAGTACCTGCATTTAGCCTTTTCGGAAAATATGTCAGTTTACACTGGTAAGTACAATTAACTGACTCATTTTGAAAATGGTTTAAGAAAATTGATTTGGATGCACGTGGCATAAAATATCTTTTATAATTTGATTAAAATGCACAGAGGCAAAATTAATCTTTTTAACTTGGGAGAATTATTTAATATTATAATCTTGTGAATGAATTACATGTTACTTGTGCGTTCAGTAGCCCGGATCTTGTCCGGGTTAAAGATCAATAGACACACCACATCATAGAGTTATACACTGACAGGTGTACGCCTACACCCCGTGCTCAGGTCGTGGCCATCTCGTAAGATGATGCCAAGGATATCCGGGACATGGTCATTAACCCCCCAAAGGCTTTAAGTAAACAAGACTGTTTAAACGAGCCGATCAAATTATTCAACTACCCACTCAACTGTGGAGATTTGATGCTCGATCAAGCGGTATGCTATATACCGTAACCCAAGCCCGTATAGGGAAAATAAGTTAAAAGTATTTACCTGAGCAAAGTATAAATCACAATTAGCAAAATGCACGTAGCTTTTACTGGTCCTCCTAATCTGGAACGAAGGTTTTATAATAACCTATTAGAATCCTAACAGGTCTTTAATTAAGCTTAAGCTTAGACCGGCTAGTTCCAAAGATACGGTTCGTACGCACGATTAAGCGAAGACCGGATAGAATGTGATTTAGACCCGACAAGTTTGAAGACTTGTTTAATATGGGTTTATTATTCACATTCTGGATTTTGAGATAAAACCGTTAAGGTTTGACCCGTTTCGGCTAATTTATGTAAACTTGTTACATAAACCGAACCGTACGCGTAATAAGCGTGACGGGTATTCATGAGAGATATATACAGGTTTCCTAAGTTAATTATGCCTCAAATATGTTGTGACATCAGTAAGATGTCTTTCATTATGCCCGAAACGTGTTTAAACACAAACTAGGCCCCGTAGGGGTAGTTTGGTCATTTAAAAGTTTATAAAAGAGTTTAAGTAACAACCTGAGTTACAGGTCTGGTGTAATCAGAAGATATACTCAATTTGCTAAGTTATATCAGTAGGTTAAAGCATATATGTGGAATTTATCATTTTTAACCAAACTACGCCCCGTAGGGGTATTTGGGTAATTTCACATAAGCCGAAAAGCTCAAAACTGGAGTCTGAGTTTATCAACCTTTGCTTACTGTTAAAATATTATAATTTGCCTCTTATATCAGTAGGTATCAACCCGGGTATGTCCAATATAATTTTGATACATACTTTGCGTTAAAAACGCTTAATAAGGCGATTAAAGGCCATTTCCGGGTTCGATACTTAAATCTGATATTTTTATATTTCCAGAAGGCTTTAAATAATTTATTTATCATGTGTGATCAGTAGCAAAAGGTTTAGAGTCATTTAGATATGTAAA
This sequence comes from Helianthus tuberosus, assembly GCA_030545235.1. Taxonomy (NCBI): domain Eukaryota; kingdom Viridiplantae; phylum Streptophyta; class Magnoliopsida; order Asterales; family Asteraceae; genus Helianthus; species Helianthus tuberosus. The sequence goes on along the minus strand of CM060451.1, from coordinate 152,439,909 downwards.
ACTCATTTTATGGCCCGTAAGGGCAAAACCGACAATTACCGGATTAAGCCTACGACTATGAGTTATGCTCAGCCTAAAATTAATTAAAAATCTTTAAAAATCCCAAAATAATATATTACATCAGTGGTAAAAGATTTGATATCAAAAAGTATGTTTAAGTAGGCTATACGCTAATTACGCCATTTTATAAACATAAAGCATTCATTTTGCGATAATGAGCATAACTCTTAATCTACAATTCAAATTGATCTCAAATTTTGCATACAAGTTTATATATCAGTATGTAAGGTTTCTACTCTTTTACATTTCCAAAAATTACGTTTTAAGGTAATAAGGGCATAACGGTCAACATATGAGCAATTAACGGAAATATGCATATTAATTGGATAACTAGTGAACCAAGGTGTGTAATTACAGAGGGTTGTACTAACATGTACCCTAGTCCAATTAAAGCTCTGGGGAATTTCTAAAACACGCCTAAACGGGTCAGAACTGAAAGTCAAAGTGAAAGTCAAACTATGTGACCTTCGGTTCCGAACCGGGTCTAAACAGGAAATTGTCGGGTTGAACATGTTTAGACATGTTCTTACACTTATTACCAAGTTATAACAATGATCCAACAGGTTGTATATGATCTACAATGTTAATTATGCATAAATAGCATTTTAGGCTTCCTGTTGACTTTTTAAATACACGTTTGACCCGACTTTTGACCTGGTTAGAGTGGTAATCAGGGGGAACCCTTTTGAGGGTTTATTACCCACATAATTACCAACTTATAACTACTCTCACTTTGACTAATCACTGGACCATTAGTGATTAATCTTAAAGTCAACCGTTAATTACGACAGTTTGACTTTTAAGCTAAAACTAAGCTAAAACTTAATTAAGAAAGGATTAGAACACTTACTGAAGTCCTAAGCTTGATTAGGAAGGACTTGGGTCTGCTTTGAAGCTCCAGAAGGCTCCTCAATTGCAGAATGAATGGTATGATCAATTGTTGCAACTCATGGCCTTATATAGTGAATTCAATCACCATAAATCTTTGACACACAAGTCTACCAACTGACCACAACCTTCCAACATGTGTCCCTAGTGTTTAGGGGTCGTTTAGGGGCCTCTTGGAAGGGTTTAGGTGCATCACAAGTCGTTTAGAGGGCTGAACAGGCAACCAGCACATTTTTCTGCATCTGGGCGTCCCAGGCGGCCCGCCTCAGATCTTGTTAAATGCCACGCGGGCCGCGTGGGCCTTGAATCCAGGTTTTACATTTTCTATTTGTTGCATATTCGACTCTTGGCCCTTCCGAAAGGTCAACTAACCTTTATATTGCAATTTGAACCCACTAATTTGATACATAAGGGCTTCAAGATATATACCCATTTTGTTTAGTCCTCGGTTAACTTTATTGTCACCCGAAAAGTCCAAACTTTCAACGTTGACGCTTTAACCCCTTGTACACGAATTTGATCATAACTTTCTCATACGATAACGAAACTTTACGAAATTTATATCATGCATTCTAGTGAGCATATTCAACAGTTACAAAGCTTTGGGTTAGTCAAAAGGTCACTCAGAGGTATATCTTTAAACATGTTGACACGTTTAACCCCTGTAGTTTGTAATCTCTCACTTTTAGCTTCGTATGATCCATGATTTATTCGTTTGATGTCATAAACATCATGTAGGGTTATTATGAAGTATATTTATTCACTGTTGACATTTAGAACCCGTATAATCACATACTTTCCATGTTTGTCAACTTTAGTCCTTTTATAACTTTCTTTCACACGTTCAAATTTTATGACACGTGTCAACACATTATAGGACGTGAATTTTCGAGGTGTTACACCGGTTGTGGTGAAAGGTGTGGGGAATGGTGGGAATGCTTAGCTTAGGGGGTAAGATGACTATTAAGTTATTATATAGGGTGTTTTATTGAGTAAGCCATGAAAACCAAGTGGAAATGACAATAATACCCTTTGACTGTTTATAAGTTAGGTTGACTTTATACAATTTTTAACAGCAGGGGATAATATTGCAAGGTTTCTCATTAGTTGGGGGTCAGAGTGCGAAATTTTCCTAGGAGGGGGTCAGAGTACCATTTGGCTCTAACCCAAGGAGGTAAAATTGCAGTTTACTCTTTTAAATATAATAATAAAATTTCAAATTTTAAATGAAAATTACTCTTTTCAATATAATAATAAAACTAGTTTTTTTACCTGCCGCTCGTTGCGGCGGCGTTGTACGCAAAATGATAACATATAGACTACAATCCACCAAATTTGGTTTCGAACTAAATTTACGTAGAAACGTATAATAACTCAAATTTATATCGTCGAATCAAAACATATTAAATTTACGTCAAAAAAGCGTCCACTTAAAACGTACGTAAAAGAAAACATTTTTATCATTGACCCGACTCATCTTCAAACAAAAACTACGTTAAAGCGTATACGAACTCGAATTTACACAGACACATCCATAAAAAAAACGTAACAAATGAGTATCATGGTAAAACTTTAGAAACGTGAAGGGGTGAGAAAGTGACATTTACAAAGTTAGAGGGTTACCTTTTACATAATAGCAAAGTTTGAGTGTAGAATGGGTTGCATGACAAAAGTATAAGTGTTAAAGAGAAGTTAGAAAATGTAGAGGCTTTTTTTGTGAAGTTAGAAAGTAGGAGGTCATATTGTCAATTGTTAATTAAATTTTGTCTGCATAGCACATAGAATAGTTAAGAGGGTTTTTTTGACAAATAAGAGTCATGGTCACCGACCATGCTCTTTAATATATACTAGATTTTACCCATGTCGCGTGTTGCGGCGACAACGCTACGTTTGTGACTTCATTACACACGCTACGATGATGACATTCACGTGTGGTGTGCACGCATGACGTAACACATTTTTGAGTTTGTTACACACGTTACATTAGTAACACTAACGTGGTTAGACATTAGATGAAAAGAATATAATGTCTCGCACGTAGCGGTGAAATTCGTTAAGTAATTTAAACCAGCACATTTTTCTGCATCTGGGCGTCCCAGGCGGCCCGCCTCAGATCTTGTTAAATGCCACGCGGGGCGCGTGGGCCTTGAATCCAGGTTTTACATTTTCTATTTGTTGCATATTCGACTCTTGGCCCTTCCGAAAGGTCAACTAACCTTTATATTGCAATTTGAACCCTCTAATTTGATACATAAGGGCTTCAAGATATATACCCATTTTGTTTAGTCCTCGGTTAACTTTATTGTCACCTGAAAAGTCCAAACTTTCAACGTTGGCGCTTTAACCCCTTGTACACGAATTTGATCATAACTTTCTCATACGATAACGAAACTTTACGAAATTTATATCGTGCATTCTAGTGAGCATATTCAACAGTTACAAAGCTTCGGGTTAGTCAAAAGGTCACTCAGAGGTATATCTTTAAACATGTTGACACGTTTAACCCCTGTAGTTTGTAATCTCTCACTTTTAGCTTCGTATGATCCATGATTTATTCGTTTGATGTCATAAACATCATGTAGGGTTATTATGAAGTATATTTATTCACTGTTGACATTTAGAACCCGTATAATCACATACTTTCCATGTTTGTCAACTTTAGTCCTTTTATAACTTTCTTTCACACGTTCAAATTTTATGACACGTGTCAACACATTATAGGACGTGAATTTTCGAGGTGTTACATCCTCACCCCCTTAAAATAAATCTCGACCCGAGATTTACTGAAATAAGTAAGGGTACTTTTCTTTCATCATGGATTCAACCTCCCACGTGAATTTGGGACCTCTACGGCATCCCCTTTGACCTTCACAATAGGTACATGCTTCCTTCGAAGCTTCTTTACCTATCGATCTTCAATAGACAAAGGTTTTTCAACAAATTTCAAGCTCTCGTCTATATGCACATCTGTATGTGGTATAACCAGTGATTCATCAGCGAAGCACTTCTTCAGATTGTAGATGTGGAACACATTGTGAATTCCACTGAGCTCTTCCGGTAAGTTTAACTTATAGGCAACTGACCCGACACGTTCGATAACCCCGAAAGGTCCTATGTATCTCGGGCTTAGCTTGCCTTTCTTACCAAACCGCATCACTCCTTCCCAGGGTGACACTTTAAGTAGGACTTTGTCACCTACTTCGAAGTGAAAATCCTTACGCTTAGGGTCAGCGTAACTTTTCTGCCTATCCCGGGCAGCTTTGAGACGGTCACGAATCTGGACAATCTTGTCCGTCGTTTCGAACACGATCTCTGGTCCTGATAACTGGACATCTCCAACTTCCGCCCAACAAATCGGCGATCTACACTTTCTACCGTATAATGCCTCAAAAGGCGCAGCCTTTATGCTGGTATAGTAGCTATTGTTGTAGGAGAATTCGATTATTGGTAGGTTCTTGTCCCAACTACCACCCAAATCGATCGCACATGCTCGTAGCATGTCTTCCATCGTTTGAATAGTACGCTCACTCTGACCGTCAGTCTGAGGATGATAAGCCGTACTAAAATTCAAACGTGTGCCCAAAGATTGTTGGAAACTCTTCCAAAAATGCGACGTGTACCTAGTATATCTATCAGAGATAATAGCCACATGTATGCCGTGTAAGGCTACAATCTTGTCAACGTATAACTGGGCTAACATATCGGAGCTATAAGTCTCCTTGATGGGTAAGAAATGAGCTGACTTAGTCAGTCTGTCAACTATAAACCATATTGTATCATTTCCTTTCCTTGTTTTGGGGAACTTGGTGATAAAATCCATAGTTACCATTTCCCACTTCCACGTAGGAAGTTCAGGCTGTTGTAGCAAGCCTGACGGCTTTTGATGCTCGGCTTTGACTTGCGCACATGTCAAGCATTTAGCTACATAAGTGGCTACAGACTTTTTCAAGCCTATCCACCAATAATTTGCCCTCAGATCCTGGTAATTGAACTTACCAATCTATTGCCCCTACAATAGATGTTTATCATTTTGTCTTTACCAGGTCTCCAAGGGAGCAGCCTTGATGCTTGCATATCAACTATTATAGAAATGCTTATCTTAAGGTGAGATGGTTATTCCAACCACTACTTAACAAATTTTTAATGGTTAGCTGATCCTTGTAGTTAGTCGAACAAGTCGACGATTCAGGGCAGCTGTTGGCAATTCTTAATCATTGCCTAATTAGGGTTGCGGTAAATAATGCATAAGCAAAATGAACCGTCTTTCTTATTTAACAATATTAAACTATCGAAGTATCGAGCTAGGCTATGCGAACCCTCTATTTTAAAACTTAGTTATTAGGGTTTCGATTCTTCCAATGACGGTACTAGCCGTCTTGGAGATTTCATAATAATACAGCCTTAAATGAGATATAAATCTTAATCCTACCTGCCCCTCAGGGGTAAACAGGGTAATCTTAGGAGAAGATAGTTAAGATACAAGGAGGTTACAGAGATTTTCCATATCTCAGGCTCCAGTTCATCCATCATTGCTCGTGTCAAATAAGTGACACCTTTAGGTTACTAGTTCACGAATTCCTTAATCGGGAACATTTACTCGGAAAATTCCATTCTGGATATCTTCTTTGAATACCACTAGTCGACTTTAGTACCATATGATCATTGGGATATCTTAGGGGTTCCATGTATTAAACCTCCATACTGATCAGGCATGGAAGTAATCTATGGGACACCCTATGATACGCCAATCCTCATATGGCACTTTTATCAAACATAATTTGGCATTCACAGGCGATAGAAAACAATGAGGAAAAATAATTAAAATAACATATGTTGTCGTACTCTATGCAAAGAAAGAGTACTCTTAGATTTTTCGGAAGGATTCCTTGCCGATACGAGAAGAATCGGATACTATGGTTTCCTTGGTAATTTATACCTTGCGGATAATATAAAAGTTTACTAAGCTTATGGTTTATGAAGATTTATTATTGCCTGTATTTAGTCAGGACGCTTAGCAGAAATTATAATTGGTAAATGATAAGGGATGTACTTGATGACATCGTGAACTGCCCCTTGGCGTTCATTAGGTGAGTTCAGGCATTTCTTCCTTTAGCCTTTCCAGTGTTTAGTCAACATAAGCAAGCCAAGAGTAACTAAAACATAGAGGTAAAATCTTGGATTCAAATACTTAGTCAACATAAGGAGGATAAGTAGGTGACTTATAGTAAGAAGTAAGGAAGTTATTGTACATGTGCTTATATTCAACCAAATATGGAAATTTCACAAACTAGGCACCTAGCTCGGTTGGCTAGGCGCGCGAAAGGGTGCGGCCTAGACCCAGGTTCGATTCCGGGGACGGCCAATTCCACCATTTTTTTTTTGCTTTTTATTAAGCCTGTCCTTGCTTTTTTTTCTTAGATTTCTGGGAGTTATCTTTCTCCTTTGGTTCATCCTTCGTATACGAAGTGTGAACAAAACTCTTCTCATGAGAAATTGAACATGGTTTTTAATGAAATTCAGAGCGAGAAGCATTCGGCTCTTTGGGATTGTTTCATGACCTTTTCCCCTTGGCCTTTCAAACTGCTGCATTAGCCACCGCTTGGAGATTAACTCCATTAATATTGAGGTTTACGTTTGTAGTTTTATTAACTTTCGTCGCATTAATAGTATTGCGACTGTCGTCTACCTCCTCCGAGTTTTCCATACTCGAAACTTGGTACTAATCACCAAGATTTAACAATTTTTAGTCATCATCCTGATGACCTGACTTAATTTAACCACGGCATTCATGAACCGTATGGGCTATTCCGTTCTGAACATTCTTAATGAATGCTTTTTTTTTTGAATGTATATCTGTTACATTTAGCTTAGGTCACAAAAGGACTATCAATGGCACTTAAGGTTTGGAGCGAGTCCAATACCTGCTTGACAGGGGACCATAATGTCACAACTGTCTTTGTCACAAGGACGATTATAAATAGCTCAAAGGCTAGTCTTACAAGACTTTTATTATATATATATATATATACATATATGGCATAGAAGCCTGTCTTGATGGACGTAGAAAGATATAGCATAAAGCCCAGTCATGAAGGACATAAATGATTATACGGCACGAAGGCCTTGTCGCAAAGGTCATTTAGATATGGCACAAACGGCCTTGTCATAAGGACATTTATCAAGTCTGGCACAAAGGCATGTCACCAGGAATGTTAACATTTAATATGTTAGCGTGTCACGAATGACAAATTATAGCACATAGGCTTGTCATGAATGACTTTAAAACATAACTCGATGGTCTTTCATCAAGGTCCTTAATTTATTAGCCGCAATCTTATTAGATTAGGGCTTCAAGGTTTGAACGTGGTTCTTCACCTTTGGACAGGGAGTCATAGACTACTACTGTCATCGTCTTGAAAGACGATTCATTTGGCAGAAAAATAAGCCAATCAACATCACTAATGGATGTTTATATATAACCATCGTATCTAATGATATTAGTCATGATCACATCGATCATATTGACTATTAGGTTTGGGTATGATCACCCATTTTGAACAGGGGATCATAATGATCACCACTATCTTTGTCTTACCGACATTAGAATAAAGTATAGCCCGTAGGCATTTCATCACGAGGGATGTTAATATTATGATCATCATACCGATGATACTAGTCAGGATCGCAATGATAGTATAGACTACGGGATTTGAGTATAGCTCACCCCATTGGGCAAAGAATCACGAAAGATTACAACTGCCTTGTCTCAATTGGATAATATAATATAGCCCTCAGGCAAAACATCATTAAGGATGTTAAAATTTTTAATCATCGTATTGATGATTTTCGTCATGATGGCATTGATCATATAGACTATTAGGCTTGAGCATAGCTCACTACCTTGGACAGGGAATCGCAAAGGTCACAATGTTTTTGTCACACATGGACGATATAATATGGCCCATAGGCGAAACATCTCTAATGGATGTTTATAATAGGTTCATCCTATTAGATGATATAAGTCATGATTGCATTAATCATATTGACTATTTTGGCTTGAGCATAGCTCACCACCTCAGACAAGGAATCATACGGATAACAATGTCAATGTCTCAATTGGACAATATATTATAGCCCGTAAGCAAAACATCACTAAGGGATGTTAAATAATACTATCATCGCATTAGATGATATTAGTCATGATCGCATTGATCATATAGACTATTGTGTTTGGACATAGTCCAATATTTTAGACAGGAGGTCAAAGACCATCACTGTCGTTGTCTTATTGGACAACAAGTTTAGTCCCGTAGGCACTTTATCATTAACGGATGTTTATAATATGATCGTGTTATGGGATGATATAAGCCATGATCCCTAAATCACTAGGTTAGATAAGGGAATTGGAAGAATCCAATATAAGGATGACTGTTGTGATTTTCTCAAATCACATTTGTCAAGAGTGCTAACACGTTCTTAGGTGTTAACAGGGATCTGAATCCCTTGGGTAGGTTTCACCATCTTGGCCGCGTGGGCTAGGTTTCACCTTTAAGATTCTTTTTAAAATGCATACTGACAGGGAAGGAAGGATATTTATTTTTATTCAGGATTTTTATCATAAATCCTAATTTATAAGTTAATAATAGTACAAATGGCCTAGTCGCGTAGACAAGTTAAATTTATAAGCCATGATTTCAGAGAATCGCGGCATTAAGGTTTGAATCAAAGTTCATTACCTTCTCCTGATAGGGAGCTGTAGGCTGCCACTGTCTTTAGTCTCAGAGGACAATAACTATAGCCCGTAGGCACTTCCCTTATAAGGGATGTTTATTACGGAATTGCCCCTTAGGGAAATTCATTAACCATGGTAAACAGAGACCATATTTGGTTAATTTATTAATCATATATATTTAGGATTTCTATTGTAATTTATCCTAATTATAAAACATTAACAGTTTTATTAGTGGCACCCAATGGCTTGGTCACATGGACATTTATAATTTATAAGCTTATGATTTCAGAGAATCAAAGCAACAATAACAGTTTTATTTAATAGCACAAAAGGCCTAGTCACAAGGACAATTTTTATTTTTTTTTTAAATTATAAGCCATGATTTCAGAGAATCAAGGCCTTTAAGTATATTAGCACAACAGGCTTAGTCGCAAGGACATATATAAATTATAAGCTATGATTTCAGAGAATCAAGCATGAAGGTATTCTGGCACAATAGGCCTAGTCATAATGACATTTATAAATTTTAAGCTATGATTTCAGAGAATCAAAGCATGAAAGTATATCGGCTCAATAGGCCTAGTCATAAGGACAATTATAATTTATATGCTAGGATTTCAGAGAATCCAAGCATTTGAGGTTTGAACCTAGTTCATTACCTTTATCTGACAGGGAGTCATCGCTACCACTGTCTTTTGGCTCATATGGATATGAGCAGGGCCCGTAGGCATTATGTTACCACGTATGGTTAAAATATGATCATCTTAATTAATGATGTAAACCCAGGATTCAGAGATCATTAAACTGGGTTAGGGATCTTTTGAAGAATCCTTAATAACGTGTGTGATTTCCAACGAATCACATCTGCCGGGATTGTTAACATGTTTTCAGATGTTAACTGGGATACGAATCTTTTAAACAGGTCTTACCATCTTGGCCAGGTCTTTATAATGACACTCAGGCTAGGTTTCACTCTTAAGATTCTTTTAATATTTATCGCAGAACAATTTATAAATTGAAATGTTAATAAGGATCTGAATCTAAGTTGAGGAACTGCCATCTTGGCCGGTCTTAATATGACCCGAAGCTAGGTCTTGTCCTTTTTAGATTTTGCCATTTTATTATAATGGTAGATCTTGCAAAAGGAAATGTTATTTTCCATTTATTTAATATTTCTTGTTTAGAATGAAAGTTTAAACTTAATCATTCCACTATATAAAAATAAAAGTATAAAGTTGCCCTGAGCGGGACTTGAAAGGAATAATGTTGTCCTCGTAGGGACTGAAAGATAATTGTGTCCTTATAAGGACTTATTAAGGAAACGATCTTCAGCAAGAGGAGTTTCTTTTTTATTTTATTTCTGAGTGTCCTCTCCTTGGATGCTCGTTTCATTCTAGCCGCGGTACGAAGCTCAGCATTTCAAGGCTCCAGATGTGGAGAATTCCCATTACAGCTTCTTCGCTTGCCGACGTATCCAAAAAATTTGGAAGTAAAGTTTCCAGGTTAGGAATGAGAATTTTCCTATGTTAAGTCTAGACCCAGAAGGTCAAGAATGTGCTACTGTGTCATTGAGATTAAACACAAAAGGGTAGTGTTTAATTCACTCAACGTTGGCTCTGATACCAACCTGTCACACCCCGATTTCCACGTGTCACCGGTGGGCCCGGTGGGGGAGTATCGTGACGTGGTTGGCAACATAATAGTCAAACAACACAATATTTAATAATGCACAGCGGAAGCAATTGAAAATATAATACAACCGAATTTATTATTGTAATATCAAATGTCACAATATTCGGAAGTTTATCCACAGAAGGATCGAACAAAAAATGGAAACAATAGTTCAACAGACTTTAGCCATCTTAAGCTTGCGAGACTTCTATTGATGCTAAGGAGAATATACCCAGCCAATTGCGTATAGTACCTGCATTTAGCCTTTTTGGAAAATACGTCAGTTTACACTGGTAAGTACAATTAACTGACTCATTTTGAAAATGGTTTAAGAAAATTGATTTGGATGCACGTGGCATAAAATATCTTTTATAATTTGATTAAAATGCACAGAGGCAAAATTAATCTTTTTAACTTGGGAGAATTATTTAATATTATAATCTTGTGAACGAATTACATGTTACTTGTGCGTTCAGTAGCCCGGATCTTGTCCGGGTTAAAGATCAATAGACACACCACATCATAGAGTTATACACTGACAGGTGTACGCCTACACCCCGTGCTCAGGTCGTGGCCATCTCGTAAGATGATGCCAAGGATATCCGGGACATGGTCATTAACCCCCCAAAGGCTTTAAGTAAACAAGACTGTTTAAACAAGCCGATCAAATTATTCAACTACCCACTCAACTGTGGAGATTTGATGCTCGATCAAGCGGTATGCTATATACCGTAACCCAAGCCCGTATAGGGAAAATAAGTTAAAAGTATTTACCTGAGCAAAGTATAATTCACAATTAGCAAAATGCACGTAGCTTTTACTGGTCCTCCTAATCTGGAACGAAGGTTTTATAATAACCTATTAGAATCCTAACGGGTCTTTAATTAAGCTTAAGCTTAGACCGGCTAGTTCCAAAGATACGGTTCGTACGCACGATTAAGCGAAGACCGGATAGAATGTGATTTAGACCCGACAAGTTTGAAGACTTGTTTAATATGGGTTTATTATTCACATTCTGGATTTTGAGATAAAACCGTTAAGGTTTGACCCGTTTCGGCTAATTTATGTAAACTTGTTACATAAACCGAACCGTACGCGTAATAAGCGTGACGGGTATTCATGAGAGATATATACAGGTTTCCTAAGTTAATTATGCCTCAAATATGTTGTGACATCAGTAAGATGTCTTTCATTATGCCCGAAACGTGTTTAAACACAAACTAGGCCCCGTAGGGGTAGTTTGGTCATTTAAAAGTTTATAAAAGAGTTTAAGTAACAACCTGAGTTACAGGTCTGGTGTAATCAGAAGATATACTCAATTTGCTAAGTTATATCAGTAGGTTAAAGCATATATGTGGAATTTATCATTTTTAACCAAACTACGCCCCGTAGGGGTATTTTGGTAATTTCACATAAGCCGAAAAGCTCAAAACTGGAGTCTGAGTTTATCAACCTTTGCTTACTGTTAAAATATTATAATTTGCCTCTTATATCAGTAGGTATCAACCCGGGTATGTCCAATATAATTTTGATACATACTTTGCGTTAAAAACGCTTAATAAGGCGATTAAAGGCCATTTCCGGGTTCGATACTTAAATCTGATATTTTTATATTTCCAGAAGGCTTTAAATAATTTATTTATCATGTGTGATCAGTAGCAAAAGGTTTAGAGTCATTTAGATATGTAAAACTCATTTTATGGCCCGTAAGGGCAAAACCGACAATTACCGGATTAAGCCTACGACTATGAGTTATGCTCAGCCTAAAATTAATTAAAAATCTTTAAAAATCCCAAAATAATATATTACATCAGTGGTAAAAGATTTGATATCAAAAAGTATGTTTAAGTAGGCTATACGCTAATTACGCCATTTTATAAACATAAAGCATTCATTTTGCGATAATGAGCATAACTCTTAATCTACAATTCAAATTGATCTCAAATTTTGCATACAAGTTTATATATCAGTATGTAAGGTTTCTACTCTTTTACATTTCCAAAAATTACGTTTTAAGGTAATAAGGGCATAACGGTCAACATATGAGCAATTAACGGAAATATGCATATTAATTGGATAACTAGTGAACCAAGGTGTGTAATTACAGAGGGTTGTACTAACATGTACCCTAGTCCAATTAAAGCTCTGGGGAATTTCTAAAACACGCCTAAACGGGTCAGAACTGAAAGTCAAAGTGAAAGTCAAACTATGTGACCTTCGGTTCCGAACCGGGTCTAAACAGGAAATTGTCGGGTTGAACATGTTTAGACATGTTCTTACACTTATTACCAAGTTATAACAATGATCCAACAGGTTGTATATGATCTACAATGTTAATTATGCATAAATAGCATTTTAGGCTTCCTGTTGACTTTTTAAATACACGTTTGACCCGACTTTTGACCTGGTTAGAGTGGTAATCAGGGGGAACCCTTTTGAGGGTTTATTACCCACATAATTACCAACTTATAACTACTCTCACTTTGACTAATCACTGGACCATTAGTGATTAATCTTAAAGTCAACCGTTAATTACGACAGTTTGACTTTTAAGCTAAAACTAAGCTAAAACTTAATTAAGAAAGGATTAGAACACTTACTGAAGTCCTAAGCTTGATTAGGAAGGACTTGGGTCAGCTTTGAAGCTCCAGAAGGCTCCTCAATTGCAGAATGAATGGTATGATCAATTGTTGCAACTCATGGCCTTATATAGTGAATTCAATCACCATAAATCTTTGACACACAAGTCTACCAACTGACCACAACCTTCCAACATGTGTCCCTAGTGTTTAGGGGTCGTTTAGGGGCCTCTTGGAAGGGTTTAGGTGCGTCACAAGTCGTTTAGAGGGCTGAACAGGCAACCAGCACATTTTTCTGCATCTGGGCGTCCCAGGCGGCCCGCCTCAGATCTTGTTAAATGCCACGCGGGCCGCGTGGGCCTTGAATCCAGGTTTTACATTTTCTATTTGTTGCATATTCGACTCTTGGCCCTTCCGAAAGGTCAACTAACCTTTATATTGCAATTTGAACCCTCTAATTTGATACATAAGGGCTTCAAGATATATACCCATTTTGTTTATTCCTCGGTTAACTTTATTGTCACCCGAAAAGTCCAAACTTTCAACGTTGACGCTTTAACCCCTTGTACACGAATTTGATCATAACTTTCTCATACGATAACGAAACTTTACGAAATTTATATCATGCATTCTAGTGAGCATATTCAACAGTTACAAAGCTTTGGGTTAGTCAAAAGGTCACTCAGAGGTATATCTTTAAACATGTTGACACGTTTAACCCCTGTAGTTTGTAATCTCTCACTTTTAGCTTCGTATGATCCATGATTTATTCGTTTGATGTCATAAACATCATGTAGGGTTATTATGAAGTATATTTATTCACTGTTGACATTTAGAACCCGTATAATCACATACTTTCCATGTTTGTCAACTTTAGTCCTTTTATAACTTTCTTTCACACGTTCAAATTTTATGACACGTGTCAACACATTATAGGACGTGAATTTTCGAGGTGTTACACCGGTTGTGGTGAAAGGTGTGGGGAATGGTGGGAATGCTTAGCTTAGGGGGTAAGATGACTATTAAGTTATTATATAGGGTGTTTTATTGAGTAAGCCATGAAAACCAAGTGGAAATGACAATAATACCCTTTGACTGTTTATAAGTTAGGTTGACTTTATACAATTTTTAACAGCAGGGGATAATATTGCAAGGTTTCTCATTAGTTGGGGGGTCAGAGTGCGAAATTTTCCTAGGAGGGGGTCAGAGTACCATTTGGCTCTAACCCAAGGAGGTAAAATTGCAGTTTACTCTTTTAAATATAATAATAAAATTTCAAATTTTAAATGAAAATTACTCTTTTCAATATAATAATAAAACTAGTTTTTTTACCTGCGGCGGCGTTGTACGCAAAATGATAACATATAGACTACAATCCACTAAATTTGGTTTCGAACTAAATTTACGTAGAAACGTATAATAACTCAAATTTATATCGTCGAATCAAAACATATTAAATTTACGTCAAAAAAGCGTCCACTTAAAACATACGTAAAAGAAAACATTTTTATCATTGACCCGACTCATCTTCAAACAAAAACTACGTTAAAGCGTATACGAACTCGAATTTACACAGACACATCCATAAAAAAAACGTAACAAATGAGTATCATGGTAAAACTTTAGAAACGTGAAGGGGTGAGAAAGTGACATTTACAAAGTTAGAGGGTTACCTTTTACATAATAGCAAAGTTTGAGTGTAGAATGGGTTGCATGACAAAAGTATAAGTGTTAAAGAGAAGTTAGAAAATGTAGAGGCTTTTTTTGTGAAGTTAGAAAGTAGGAGGTCATATTGTCAATTGTTAATTAAATTTTGTCTGCATAGCACATAGAATAGTTAAGAGGGTTTTTTTGACAAATAAGAGTCATGGTCACCGACCATGCTCTTTAATATATACTAGATTTTACCCATGTCGCGTGTTGCGGCGACAACGCTACGTTTGTGACTTCATTACACACGCTACGATGATGACATTCACGTGTGGTGTGCACGCATGACGTAACACATTTTTGAGTTTGTTACACACGTTACATTAGTAACACTAACGTGGTTAGACATTAGATGAAAAGAATATAATGTCTCGCACGTAATGGTGAAATTCGTTAAGTAATTTAAACAAAAGATTTAAAGTGTAGTTATTTCTTGGTCCTTTGCCGGAGTTAGGGATTAATGTGTGACTTACCAAAAGATCGGTGTTGAATATGTAAGGCCTATAAACTCGAGGGTCAAAAAAGAAAACTTAAGACCATGGTTCACCGACCATGGTTTTTAATTTTCTAATAGTAATTTAACACGCGTGTTGCAGCAGGGGTTCGGTGAGAACTTAATCGATATTGACTCGGTTTGTTACGGGACTGGTACGATACCACTAAACACTTTAGCAACCGAACCAACACGTGTTTGGTTCGTTAGTTTTTTAAATTTGATGTTTCTTCGTATTGAGAAACATTATATTCATCAATTACAAAGTTATTAAGTTAAATAGTTTAAAAACACCCATGATCTAGTGGTCTAGTGGTATGGTATTCAGCTGATAATAAAAGTAATGTAAGTTCAAATACTTGCAAGCGTAAAGTAAGGTGGGAAATTGTTGACAAAAAATATTAGATAAGTAATAAAAAGATAAAATAAATAACCTAAATATATAATAAAATTTCAAGTTAAATAATAATAAAATTAGTATGTTAAATCTTAAATGAAATAATGTGTAATAGATATGAGTCGAACCCCTGACCTGCTTCTCAAGTAAATTACAAACAACCACCAGAGCGACTTAGCATTTTGTTTTCACTATTGTCAAACTAATTTATGTATAAAAGTAGGTGGCGGCTATGATGTGAGAAAGGCCACCGACCTTTTCTTTTAATGTAGAGTAAACTGTAATTTTACCCCCTGAGGTTAGGGGTCATTGGCACTCTTACCCCCCCCCCCTAAGGAAATAATTGCAATTTTACCCCCCACTGTTCACTGTTATGTCGCAACCTTACCCCCTAACCACAGTCAACGGTAGTTTGACCCTTATATGTAAGGGTATTTTGGTAATCTTACCCTATATTTATTTTTATTATTATTTTTATTATATATAGAGTAAACTGCAATTATTATAGTTATATCTAGATCTGAACCTCCATCATCATCATCATCATCATCTTCAACCATCACTGTCGCCATCTAAACCGCCACAACCCCCACTGCCGCCACAACCATCTCCGTCACCATCATTACCACCCCCGCCACAACCAGTCTTGTCTTCTTCGTTATTGATAAGTCTAGATCTGAACCTCCATCATCATCATCTTCAACCATCACCGTCGCCATCATCACCACCCCCGCCACAACCACCACTGCCGCCATCATCACCACCCTAATTTTAAAAATACAGCCGCCACCACAATCTTAAGAACGATGATGATGAAGACAAGAGATCGGAGAACGGTGAAGATGATCGGAGATCGATGTGGTTGTTTGGTGGTGGTGATGGAATGGTGACGGTGCACGGAGGTGATGACCAGAGATTTGATGATGATGTGTGTTGATGCAACAAATACAAGACCAACGGTAGTAGCTGGGCTGGTTAGGCAAAAATGGTTGAAGGGTTCAATTTTTCCTAACGCTGGTCGTGGGGTCCCCCCACGTTTGCAAGACGTGGAAGGAGGTTCACTAGTTGGTTTTTGTTATTTGCTATGGATCCTCCTCTGAATTGTGTTCAGATTCGGATGAAGGAGCAAATAGAATGTGTGTGTTGGATGTGAAAGGGAGTGACTTGCATGAAACAAGTACTCAATACGAATGACCAGAGACTAGAGAATCAGAGCTGGCCAGGAGATGTTTTCTGAGGTAAATGAAGTGTCAATTTATAAGAGAAGACATCTCTCGAAGTAGAATACATTTGACTAGTGACCTTGCTTGCAGTGAGGGGCTTACCCGTTTGGGGGTTAAAGCCTTTTGACCCCTGGATAATAGCATGTGCTCTGCAGACCTGCGCTGCTTTTGCGGCTGGTGGGTTGGTGGAGCTGTTCGGAGATGTGACTTGTTTACTGTTCTCGTATTGCTTTACTCCATCTCCTCAGCTTTTCAACCATTGAACCTTTTAACCTTTTGGACGTTCATATATTTAGTCTTGGGCTACCCCCGTCATCAGCCCCCCAAGTCAGGGGTTTTTGAGGAAGGAGCTCAAAGACTTCTGACTTTTATACATGTTTTTTATTACCTAAAGGCTTCGAAGGTTCAAGGGTCGGAAGGTTGGAACGGTTTTTGAATTTCGGAATTTGACAAGACAGTTGACAAGACTTGTGGCAGTTTGTCAGGCGGCGGTTTTTAAATTCTTTGTCTCTTCATGATTATCCCTAATCTCATTTATTTTCTCATTTTCTTTTTGAATAACATAACTTGTTCTTTTATTTCTCTCAAGTTTCCCCTTTTCATTCAAAATCAGGTCAGTTCCATTTCTCTCATTTTCTCTTTAATTGTTCATAGTCATGGGTGCTCGGAAGGATATGGCAAAATCCTTCTCTCGACTGACCCAAGAGGAAGTCGATGTATTTTGTGTAGAATGGGGAATAGGGACAAAGTATAAACCGGTTGCACCGGCTTGCGATAAATCCATCAATGCCTGTCCTTCTGGTATGATTGCCTTGTATTGCCGTCATTTTGAGTTTTCAAACCTTCGTTATCCGTTTTCAAACTTTGTCTTGAATGTATTGGAATATTATCAGGTATCTTTTGGTCAAGTTCATCCTTTAGGTATGGATAGGGTTTTGCATTTTGAGATTCTGTGTCGGGCTTGTGGGTATGATCCATCTTTGTTGTCCTTCTGGTATGATTGCCTTGTATTGCCGTCATTTTGAGTTTTCAAACCTTCGTTATCCGTTTTCAAACTTTGTCTTGAATGTATTGGAATATTATCGGGTATCTTTTGGTCAAGTTCATCCTTTAGGTATGGCTAGGGTTTTGCATTTTGAGATTCTGTGTCGGGCTTGTGGGTATGATCCATCTTTGTTGTCCTTCCGTCGCTTTTTCCGGCTTGCTAAGAATGGTGATTGGTTCACCTTTGAAACCAGTCAAGTTGACACTTGCTTAATCTCGTCCATGGTTTCTACACTTGGGGTGTGGAAAGATCAATTTTTCTGGGTGTCGGAGGAAATTCTCCCTTTTAAACCTGTTTGGAGACACCCAGATGCTGTTCTGAACGAGCCAGAGCCCTCTGATTCCGAGATAAACACTCGCTTCTTAGAAACTCTTAGGGAGTGTCCTTCTAGGCTTCGCCCTTTCCCTGAGCATTTGTTGGTGTTGTTGGGTTTATGTAAGTTGTGGGAAAATGCTAACCGGGATCCGGTGCTTATTAGAGATGGGAAGGGTATGCCTTTATTCCTTTCTTGTTTTTTCATTCCTTTTTCTTTGTCCGTTTATGTGTTTTTATATTTTGTATTGCAGTTATGTCTGCCTTGGATTTTATTAAGAGCGATGATACCTCTGACGTTGTTTTTGATGATGCTGCTGCTACCCCTGGTGAGAATGCGGTTGTTAAGGGTGCCGATTATAGGTTTCAGGGTTCTGGTTATGTCAATGTTCCAAATGTCAAAGGCTTCACCAAGGTTACTGCGTCCAAAGGTTCCACTCGTCGTTCTCAACGTCATCTGAAGGGTGTTGATCAGCCCTCTGGCTCAGAGCCTATTAACGTTAGTGATGATATCGAGGCATCAGAGGATCAAGCTGTGGATGTTGGTAAAGGCAAAGAAAAGGAGTTAATTGTTTCGAGCAAGAAGAAAAAATTGGTTAAGAGGGGTACTATTTCTGCTATTGAAGGTTCGTCGGCCAAAAGTGTTGAAAGCTTCGAGGGTTCAGAGGACATTTATGTGCCCAATTGGAAGGTTAAGGTTGGTGACAATTTTAAGGATCCTGCTATGTGTGCTGAAGCCTTGGCTCATTTTGCTCCTCCCGGTGTTCGAGATGCCATATCTGAGATGGAGGGTGATCATCTTATTTCTAGGATGATGCTCAGTTCATGCAACCTTTCTGCCTTTTTGGCTGAAGGTGTCACTCGTTTTGCTAAGGGGATGCGGGAATATGAGGAGGCCTCCAAGAAGAAGGAGAAAATGAAGGCTTCAATTGCTGCTATGAAGAAGGAAATCGAGATTTTTTCTGAGAAAGAGTTGGCTTGGAACAAGAAGATTGAGGAGTTAACTAAGAGGCACGATGTTGAGATGGGTGATCTTAGGAAGAGCTTTGAAGCTAACTTATTGAAACTGAAGGCTGACCGGGAGACCTTGGCTGTGCAAAAGAAAGCTTTTGATAAGGAGAAGGATGGTTTGAAAACTTTGGTTGCCCAAGCTACCGGAGATAACCAATGGCTCATTGAGCATGGTTTTCATCAGGTGGTTACCTATCTCTTGCACTCTAAGGAATTTAACTCCGCTCTTGGTGATGTCTACACTAAACTGCTCAATCTGGGAAAACACCAAGGTCTTATTGCGGGTTATAAGCTTCACGAGTCTGGCAATCCTTTGGAGAAATCTCCTCTGTACCGTCTCGAGGCCTCTGACGTCTTTAAGAGTTCCGTGGAGCAAATGGAGAGGTTATCATACCCGCATGTAAGTCAAATTGCCTCTTGTTATGGTAAGCCTCTCTCTGCTTTACAGGAACTGAAGCCGGATGGTTTGAATGAAAAGTTATGCGCTGAACTGCTTGGCTCCCCTTCGAGGAAACGTTCCTTTTTGGGAGATAGTGAAGATACTTTTTCTGGGGAGGCCGATGTTCCGAAGGATGTCAGTTTGGAAGTTTCAGCTGTTGATGATCAAGGTCCGAAGGCTAAGAAGGTTAAGAAGACTAAGAAGGCCAAAGGTAGCATTTCTGGGGCTACTAAGCCTTCTGTTGATGCCTAAAATTCGTAGCTTTCTTAGCACTTTGTTAAAACAATTCATGGTTTGTAACCTTTAAACAATATTAGGTTTTCAGGGACCCTTAAGGTTCCTTTTGGTTGTGTTGAAGGCCTGTATGGCCATTTGAACAATAGTTGAATTTGCAAGTTGCTAGGACTTGCCTTAACTTGTATTTGAAAGTCTTTTAGGGCTTTCTTTGATATGGTATGGTACTTAACTATTTTCTGTGTGTTATATTTTTATATTTGTGCCTATTTCGTTAAGGCAGTCTATTTGGCTTTTAACCTTCCAAGCTTTTTTGGATGTCTGTTAGTAGGTTGAAGCCTTTAAGGTTTCGAGATATTACCCGGGTGGCTTGAAGCCTTGAAGGCTTCTTAGTTTTGTGACCTGACTTGGTTTGTATCTTTGTGATTTTTGTCCAAGTGATTTTCTTTATCTTTTTGTAACTTTGTCTTTGTCGAGTTTGTGCTGCCCTTATGTTTTTTATACCTTAAAGGGTTCAGTGCTGCAGACACTTAGCCTTGGTATTTTTAACAAGAAGGTATAGCACCTATCCTTTTTATCATATCATTGTTTTTCTCTTGACTTTATAAGCCTGTTTGTGTATAATATTTTAAATCTTAGGGAACATTTGGTGTAGGCTGTTCACACCCGTCTATGAGACAATTTTTTAACAACTCTCATCAAAAGTCCTAATTATTATATTATTTTATCAAATTAAGAAACCCAATTGATTCTGAACAAAACCTAAAATTTTCAGAACATTTGGAATTAGGATTAGGGCCCCTAAAACTCAAGGGGGGTAAAACCCTAATTGATAATTATCTCTAAAAATGTGTTGTAAAAACTGAGAATTCACGAAAAGTTGAGTCAGCAAAGCTAGTCCCAACCGTGGCTACCCTATAACCTATTTTCAACCCTTACGCACCGTAACAAATTAAGTCTTACGGTCCGTAAGCACCCTTACGCACCGTAACAAATTTAGGCTTACGGTCCGTAAGCAAAGTGAAATTTTGACTATAAATAGCAGACATTGGCAATCGAAATTGGGAGTTCAAACGACGTAAAAACTCTTTACGTACACTGAGAAACATTCTGTTTACCAAAATTAACACACACGGTGCACTAATCGACGCCGCAATCAGGGTAATAACTCGATCGCTGATACGATTTAATGTCCGATCGATTAAACTATCCAATGGATGTTTAAGTGCTGCCCACATTAGGGTTTATGCTTTGTCATTCGTCGTTAAATCGATGGATGTTTAAGTATCGCACTTTGTCATTCGTTGTGAAGGTTTTAATCTCGTGAGTTGTCGTAAATGTTGTATTAAGTTACTAACCAAATTGTGTGCCTGTTATTAAACTAGGTTATCAAGGCTAATCAGTAGAATAAGCTCTGTTAAATCTGTAATGTGAGTCATTCTCTTTTTATCAAATCTGTTTACAAAAAGTATGTTTATTTTCAAAGATTATAATTACAGTGATTAAGTATATGTAGTCACCAATTTACAGCCGGTATGTGGGGTATTGTGCACATTACTGTTTTTATCAATTTAGGTGGGCGTACCTAATTAATGATACTCGTTACTATTGGGTGAACGGACTCAATAGTAATATGACCACAGTCACCGAAACGAGTCGATGACAAATACTGTGGGTAGTTGGTTGAAATAAACATTGTAATCTCTCTTAATACTGTGAATTATAACAAACGAGTCGTTTTAGTAAAACTGAATGATTCACTCAGTATTTCCCGCTGACAAAACCTTTTTCAAACATGTTTCAGGTGATCTGTTGTGATTCAGGAAAAGTGCCGTGAAGCACTATCAGCTTAAGAAGTGGCTCAGTATTAAAATAATGAAACATGTTTTGTAAAATAAAAGATTTCCTGGCGAAATCTAAAGATTGTAAATTATCGGGTTTTATCCCGAATTGTGAAATAAAATAATCGGGAAATATTTCAGTTTTTAAATTAATCCTGAAGAAACTTCCGCTGTTAAACTCACTTAAATTAAATACCACGGGATTTCTGTCCCGCGGCTCCTGAAACGGGTCAAACCGGGTCGGGGGCCGTGACAGAAATAAGGTGGTATCAGAGCCACTGATCTAAGCCTATTAAGTATTTAGAAATACTTAATTTTGCTTATTGCCAATTTTGTGATTATGTGTTTTATTAACTGATTATTTGTTAATTACAGTATGGGTAAACAAAAGCTGTCAAACATCTATCTTAAACTAGATAGGTCAACCAATGAGAAGGGAAGTACATCCCAAACAAAACCTTATGAAATTCCTGAAGAAGGAATATTTGTCCGTAAGGCAAATTACGAGGAACCACTTTCTCCTAATAAAAGAAGTTTGATTATTAGGAAAAGTCAGGAGGAAATAAGGAAAAACCGAGAGAAGAAAGTTAAACAAGAAACCCAGGATTTAATCAATAAATCACCTTGGGAGGACAAATTAGATGAGAAATGGGCAAATCTTTATATGCTAGCCACAGTAGCAGAAAATGCAAATCTCTAAATACTTAAAAGTTTTAACACTTTTATTTCTCAGAAACCTTATTTAGTAAATAAATAAGTTACAGTAAATCGTAGTATAATTTACTTGTCAGTTGTTTCATGTATGCAATAATATTTATGGGTTATCTATAAAATTTTATTATTTTAACATTTGGTATGTATTTTTGCATATATGCTAAACAGCATGAATGAGATATCTGAAGGTTTAGAAAATCTTAACCTCTATCCCGTTAAGATAGAAGTTTCCAAGGAATTCACCGGTTACTTCGCTGATAAAGAAGAACCCCTGGAATTTCAATCCAAACCACTGGCAAAACCTAAACCCAAGAAAAGAAGCAGATTTGTGGGCTGGAGGCGTGTACGAAGGAAAAAGCCAGCAACAAGAAAGGTTACCAAAACTGAAGAACCAAAAGACAAAGGAAAGGGGGTAGAAATTGAGGAAAATGTTAATCAAGTAGAGATAGAAGCTGAGAAAAATTTTAAGCAAACAGAAATAGAGGTTGGAGAGAGTTCTAGGCAGAAACAGAAAATGACTCCCTGGGAAGTTTTAGATTATCAATTAGTAATGAGTGACCTCATCGGACCTGCCGATGGAAACCTTGAAGCAGCTAATCCAAACCTCATCTTTACGGAAGAAGATCTTTTTAGCTACCCATTAGAAGCTCCAATCCCAATCAATCTGGAACCTGCTATTCCAGATCCTATTGTCCAACCTCAACCATTACCAGTAGAATTAGATGAATGGTGGACAACTGATTGGCAATACCAAAATCTTTTAAACAACCCTGATACATTTTTCCCACAAGTTGACCCAGAACCTCCACTATACCCAACTATGAGCCTGGAGAATCTGACTGAACTTCGTCTTTGGGGCGAAGAGTTAATTGATACAGGAAATAGGATTAGGGATATTGGAGAAAGAGTTACTTGGAAGTATGACGAAAGGGAGCGTCGTTTTTAAGAAATTAGTTGATCAGATAATGAGAGTTCGCAGGAATATATGTGAATAAATAATTATAATAACCAGTATGTGTAATAACTTAACAATAAAACGTTGTATGATAATCGTGTGTACGAGGCATAATATAATATATAAAAATGAAACTTGTGAAATCAATAATTTTAATTATACATGTTAATATGATTATGTGCAAACTGTTTTATTATATTTATATTTATACTAATTATTTACATAAAATTTATTATCAGATGTCAAACATTGGTAATGAATCAGTAAATGAGGTTAATCAATCTGAGCAACATCCAGGAGATCAATATATGACTCGGCAAGATATTGAAAACATTGTTGCTCAAGGGATAGCCAATGCTATTCCAGCATTCGTTGCTGCTATAAAGAATCCAATCGAACCGCAACAAATTGTCCCTAGTAAACGTATTACTGAAGATAACTTCAGTAATAGTGTAAACGGAGGCAATAATAATGTTAATCATAATGGGGAACCACATCAAGCTCCATTACCCAAGAAAATGAAAAATGCAACGCCTGGTTGCACTTTCAAAGAATTCCTTGCTTGTAAACCCACTGAATTTGCAGGCAATGAAGGAGCAACTGCATCACTGCGTTGGTTAGAGAAAACCGAAGCAGTCATTGCAATAAGTAAATGTGCTAAAGATGATCAGGTCATGTACGCATCAAATCTTTTCAAGGAAGGAGCACTCGAATGGTGGAACACTGTGTTGCAATCAAAAGGAAGAATAATAGCTTATGCTATGACTTGGGAAGAATTTAAGGGTTTAGTAGAAAGAAAATTCTGTCCTGAGTATGAAAAAGATCAAATGGCAAATAAGTTTTTAAACCATCGGATGATGAGTGTAGATTGTCGTGGTTATACTTCGACATTCTTTGAATATGCTAGAGTGGTACCAACACTGGCTTCGCCAGAACCGGTACTCATTTCTCGCTACATTTGGGGATTGATTAGTGAAATCCGCAATATTGTTAAAGCTGCGAGACCTCGCACTATTGACGATGCTGTGGAATTAGCTAATACCCTAACCGATGAACTGGTGCGCACAAGAGATGAAGACAGAAAGAAAGAATTGGCTCAGAAAATTACCCAGGGATTTCGTACGGGTAATAATAACAACTTCAACAGAAGAGGAACGGGAAAATCCTCAACTATGCCATTCTGCAGGAATTGCAAAAAGAAACATTATGGAAGATGTAATATAATCTGCAATTTTTGCAAAGTTGTAGGACATCGGGAAGAGAACTGCAGGAAGAAATCCACAATTTGTTACAATTGTGGAGAAATAGGACATTTCAAAACAGAATGTCCTAAATTAATCAAACCAGCAGACAACAAAAACAAGGCGACCGACGGAAATATTAAGAAGAATGCTAGGGCATTCCAGCTGACCACTCAAGAAGCAGAACTCATTCCAGATGTGATAGCGGGTACGTTCTTAGTTCACAACATTTACGCCAAAGTATTATTTGACTCTGGTGCAAACCAAAGTTTTATAAATACTTCATTCTGCCAAGCTCTTAATTTACCTTTAACCAATATTAGGCAGATTTTTACGGTTGAAACGGCAGATGGAAATTCGGTTAAAATAGATAAAGTTTTGCAAGAAGAAAACATAGAACTTTTAGGACATAAATTCTCTGCAAAACTATTGCCGATGAATTTAGCTGAATTTGATGTTGTATTAGGAATGGATTGGTTAATAGCCAACCATGCTAAAATCCTTTGTGATCAGAATTCCATAGAAATTCAATCACCCACCGGAGAAGTGATTAGGATTACAGGAGATAAACCACGTAAGCCTATGAAGTTCATATCAGTAATGAAAGTTGCTAATTATGAACGAAAACAAGGAATAGTGTATATGATTTCGGTAATCATTAGCACTAAGGGTAAAGATCTTAAGGAAATACCAGTAGTCTCCGAATATCCTGATGTATTCCCAGAAGATTTACCAGGATTACCTCCGGATAGGGAAGTAGAATTTAGGATTCATCTAATTCCAGGAACTACACCGATAGCCAAGGCACCTTATCGGTTAGCACCCACAGAAATGTTAGAACTGAAAAAGCAATTAGATGAATTACTAAGTAAAGGATTCATACAACCTAGCTCATCCCCTTGGGGAGCGCCAGTGTTGTTTGTGAAGAAAAAGGATGGTTCAATGAGAATGTGTATCGGTTATAGAGAATTGAATAAGGTTACAATTAAGAATCGATATCCATTACCTAGGATTGATGATCTTTTCGATCAACTTCAGGGGGCAAGATATTTTTCTAAGATAGATTTACGCTCCGGATATCATCAATTGAAGGTACAATAAGAAGACATGCCTAAGACTGCTTTCAGAACTAGGTATGGTCATTATGAGTTTACAGTCATGCCCTTTGGGTTAACGAATGCACCTACTGCATTCATGGACATGATGAATAGGATCTGTAAACCATATTTGGATAAATTTGTAATTGTTTTTATAGACGATATACTTATTTATTCCAAAAGTCAGACAGAGCATTGTGAACACCTTCATGCACTCTTAACTATGTTAAGAAAAGAAAAGCTTTATGCCAAATTCTCGAAGTGTGAATTTTGGTTACAAGAAGTGCAATTTTTAGGACACATGGTGAATCACGAAGGTATTCACGTAGATCCTGCTAAGATAGAGGCTATTACCAAATGGAAGGTTCCACAAACAGCAATGGAAATAAGAAGTTTTATAGGTTTAGCTGGGTACTATAGACGGTTTATTAAGGATTTTTCCAAGATAGCCGTACCATTAACTAAGTTAACCTGTAAAGCCATTAAGTTTGAATGGGGACCTAAGCAAGAAGAAGCCTTTAGAATATTGAAGCAGAAATTAACAAATGCACCAATCTTAGCCTTACCAGAAGGAACTGAAGATTTTGAAGTATATTGTGATGCTTCAAAACTAGGATATGGATGTGTGCTTATGCAACGCAAAAAGGTGATTGCATATGCTTCTAGGCAATTGAAAACGCACGAAGAAAACTATACGACTCATGATTTAGAATTAGGAGCCGTAATTTTTGCCCTTAAGATTTGGAGACATTATCTTTACGGAAGTAAATTTACTGTCTACACAGACCACAAAAGTTTAAAATATATATTTGGGCAAAAAGAGTTAAACATGAGGCAAATGAGATGGATGGAAATCTTAAGTGATTACGACTGTGATATTCAATATCACGAAGGAAAGGAAAATGTAGTTGCAGATGCCTTAAGTCGTAAGTATTATGAGAAACAACGACGGGTTCATTCTCTCAGATTAAATCTACAAATAGATTTAATGGAACAATTGAAGAATGTTCAAACTACAGCAATCAATGATGATGCTGAAGGAATGAAAGGACGAATCAAGGAATTAGAACAAGGAGCAGATGGAATTTGGAGATTCCACAAAAGTAAAATTTGGGTACCTAAGCAGGGAGATTTAAGACCTAAGATTTTAGAAGAAGCTCATAAATCTAGGTATACTATGCACCCAGGAAACAATAAGATGTACCAAGATTTAAGAAAGAACTTTTGGTGGATAGGAATGAAAAAGGATATAGCACGATATGTTTCTAAATGTCTTACTTGTTCACAAGTTAAGGCAGAACATCAGAAACCTTCAGGGTTATTACAACAATTAGAAATGCCAGTATGGAAATGGGAACTTATAACAATGGATTTTGTTACTAAGTTACCCAAAACCAGAAAAGGTAATGATGCGATTTGGGTAATTGTGGATCGATTAACCAAATCAGCTCACTTTTTACCTATGAAAGAAACCTTTAGTATGGAAAGGTTGGCAAAATTGTATGTAGACGAAGTTGTATCCTTACATGGAGGTCCACTCTCCATTGTTTCGGATAGAGATAGTCGTTTTACTTCTCATTTCTGGAAAAGTTTTCAGCAAGCTATGGGAACTCGACTAAATCTGAGTACTGCATATCATGCCCAAACAGACGGACAAAGTGAAAGGACACTCCAAACTCTAGAAGACATGCTCCGAGCATGTGTAATAGATTTTGGTGGAAATTGGGATGATCATTTACCATTAATTGAATTCTCCTATAACAATAGTTATCATTCAAGTATTGAAACTGCTCCATTTGAAGCACTGTATGGAAGAAAGTGCAGAACTCCAGTTTGTTGGGCAGAAATAGGAGAAAATCAATTGTCAGGTCCTGAAATAGTGCAAGAGACGACTGATAAGATTACTCAAATCAAGGAAAGGCTAAAGACGGCACGAGATCGCCAAAAGAGTTATGCAGACAATAGATGCAAGCCATTAGAATTCCAAGTAGGAGACAAAGTACTATTGAAAGTTTCTCCTTGGAAAGGAGTAGTTAGATTCGGAAAGAAAGGAAAGCTAAGTCCAAGGTACGTAGGACCATTTTCAGTGATCCAACGTATAGGACCAGTAGCTTATCGTTTACGACTACCAGAAGAATTATCTGGAGTACATGATGTATTTCATGTATCCAATCTTAAGAAATGTTTATCAGATGAATCACTGGTAGTACCTCTTAGAGATATAAAGGTAAACGAAAAACTAAAATTTGTTGAGAAACCTCTTCAAATTGAGGATCGAAAGATCAAGTTTCTCAAACATAAACGACTAGTTTTAGTCAAAGTCAGATGGGATTCAAAGAGGGGAGCTGAATACACTTGGGAGCTGGAATCAGAAATGAAGCGAAAGTATCCTCACTTATTCCAGTAAATCTCGAGGACGAGATTTTTATTAAGGTGGGGAGAATGTAACAACTCTCATCAAAAGTCCTAATTATTATATTATTTTATCTAATTAAGAAACCCAAGTGATTCTGAACAAAACCTAAAATTTTCAGAACATTTGGAATTAGGATTAGGGCCCCTAAAACTCAAGGGGGGTAAAACCCTAATTGATAATTATCTCTAAAAATGCGTTGTAAAAACTGAGAATTCACGAAAAGTTGAGTCAGCAAAGCTAGTCCCAACCGTGGCTACCCTATAACCTATTTTCAACCCTTACGCACCATAACAAATTAAGTCTTACGGTCCGTAAGCACCCTTATGCACCGTAACAAATTTAGGCTTACGGTCCGTAAGCAAAGTGAAATTTTGACTATAAATAGCAGACATTGGCAATCGAAATTGGGAGTTCAAACGACGTAAAAACTCTTTACGTACACTGAGAAACATTCTGTTTACCAAAATTAACACACACGGTGCACTAATCGACGCCGCAATCAGGGTAATAACTCGATCGCTGATACGATTTAATGTCCGATCGATTAAACTATCCAATGGATGTTTAAGTGCTGCCCACATTAGGGTTTATGCTTTGTCATTCGTCGTTAAATCGATGGATGTTTAAGTATCGCACTTTGTCATTCGTTGTGAAGGTTTTAATCTCGTGAGTTGTCGTAAATGCTGTATTAAGTTACTAACCAAATTGTGTGACTGTTATTAAACTAGGTTATCAAGGCTAATCAGTAGAATAAGCTCTGTTAAATCTGCAATGTGAGTCATTCTCTTTTTATCAAATCTGTTTACAAAAAGTATGTTTATTTTCAAAGATTATAATTACAGTGATTAAGTATATGTAGTCACCAATTTACAGCCGGTATGTGGGGTATTGTGCACATTACTGTTTTTATCAATTTAGGTGGGCGTACCTAATTAATGATACTCGTTACTATTGGGTGAACGGACTCAATAGTAATATGACCACAGTCATCGAAACGAGTCGATGACAAATACTGTGGGTAGTTGGTTGAAATAAACATTGTAATCTCTCTTAATACTGTGAATTATAACAAACGAGTCGTTTTAGTAAAACTGAATGATTCACTCAGTATTTCCCGCTGACAAAACCTTTTTCAAACATGTTTCAGGTGATGTGTTGTGATTCAAGAAAAGTGCCGTGAAGCACTATCAGCTTAAGGAAGTGGCTCAGTATTAAAATAATGAAACATGTTTTGTAAAATAAAAGATTTCCTGGTGAAATCTCAAGATTGTAAATTATCGGGTTTTATCCCGAATTGTGAAATAAAATAATCGGGAAATATTTCAGTTTTTAAATTGATCCTGAAGAAACTTCCGCTGTTAAACTCACTTAAATTAAATACCACGGGATTTCTGTCCCGCGGCTCCTGAAACGGGTCAAACCGGGTCGGGGGCCGTGACAAATTTTATTTTTCTTAACAAGTCTCATGGAGTTGTATTGACTTAGGAACTCACCCCTTATATAGGTTCATTTAACCGTTGAACCTGTTGAGCGATGTGGCCTGGGAGCTCATCCCCTTTCATTGCCCTTGCCATGGAGTTTTTTGCTAGGTTCTCAACCTGATCTTAGGATAGAAAGACAAGTTTGATAAAACAACTTCATTCATTCAAGCAATACTTGCTTTTTACAAAAGGTATTCATAGTGTTGTTCAAAATACATTTTGATACAAACCAAACTTTTTTAAACATGGAACCTTTTTAGGGTTTTGCCGTTCCAATGCCTTGGAAGCCTTTTGCCTTCTGAATCTGCCAACTTGTAGGATCCACCCTTGTGTGCTTCAAGGATGGTGTATGGACCCTCCCATTTTGGGCCAAGCTTTCCTTGATTTTCTTTCTTGCTGGCTTCGTTGTTTCTGAGGACCAGGTCCCCTGGCTTGAAACGTTCACTCTTGACTTTTTTGTTGTAGTAAGCTTCCATCTGTTGCTTGTATTTGGCCTCTTGAATTGCGGCTTGATCTCTTGCTTCCTCTAGGAGTTGTAAATTCAACATGGTCTCTTTTTGGTTTGCTTCGGGATCCATGTTGACAATTCTTTGGGTTACAACTCCTATTTTGGCAGGGATCACAGCTTCGGATCCAAATACCAAGCTATAAGGTGTTTTCTTATGGCTTGTTTTTTTGGTTGTTCTAATTGCCCATAGGACACTAGGCAATTCTTCAAGCCAGTTGCTCTCGTATCTTCCCAATCTTGTCTTGATGCCTTCTACTATGCTTCTATTTGTTCTTTCAACCTGACCGTTTGATTGCGGATAAGCCACTGAGCTAAAAACCTGATCGATTTTGTATTCCTTGCACCAAACGCTAAAAGGCTTTTCAGCAAATTGCCTTCCGTTATCAGTGACAAGTACTCCCAGCAATCCATAACGGCAAATGATGTTCTCCCAAACAAAGTCAATGACTTGCTTTCCCGTGATCTTAGCAAGTGGTTTGACCTCGGGCCACTTGGTGAAGTAATCTACTGCTACCAGTAAGAATTTTACCCCTCCTTTGCTAGGGGGGAATGGGCCAACAATGTCCATTCCCCATTTATGGAATGGACATACCGAGGTTATTGGGACTAAGTCGTGCTTGGGACTTCTTGGAATTGGTGCATGAATCTGACAAGCATCACATTTCTTCAATTCTTCGGTTGTATCGCGATGCATTGAGGGCCAAAAATATCCAAGGTTCATGAGCTTTGCAACTACCGACCTAGCTCCAAAGTGAGCCCCACATACACCTTCATGAATTTCTTTGATCAAATATTTACTTTGCTCGGGGCCGACACATCTTAGCAGAGGAGCAAGGTAACCCTTTTTGTAAAGGGTTTCTCCTTGTAGTATGTATTGCCTTGCTTTGATTTCAACCCTTTTAGCTTCCACTTGATCGTTGGGTAATTCACCATTCTTAAGGAACTTTTTTATGGGGGTCATCCAGTTTGGACCTTCTTCGGTAACCACGTCTTGAACTTCCAATTCATCGATTGATGGAGCTTTCAACACTTCTACCAGCACTTTCTTGGTAAGGTGGGAAAAAGTGAGAGACGCAAGTTTACTTAGGGCATCCGCCTTTTTGTTTTGAGATCTGGGGATCTGCTTGATGTTGTATGCTTGGAAGGTACTCATCAGTTCCTTAGATTTTTCTCTGTATTTCTTCATGTTGGGCTCCTTAGCTATGTAGCTATCATTCACTTGGCTCGAGACCAGTAGCGAATCCGTGAACACTTCAAGCTTTTCAACCTTCATTTCTTTAGCCAGCCTTAGGCCAGCTATTAGTGCCTCGTATTCAGCCTCGTTATTGGTGGTCTGAAAATCAAAACGGAGAGCATACGTTAATTCCAACCCTTATGGGTTGATCAAAACTAGCCCTGCCCCTGACCCTTCAACACTTGAAGCCCCATCGGTAAAAAGCTTCCAGGCTTCAGGGTTGGAAGGTTCAGTTGTGGTAGTGTTTACTTCAGTGATTGTTTGGTTCGGAATTTCCACGATGAAATCGGCCAAGACTTGGGCTTTGATGGCTTTTCGTGGGACGTAGGTGATGTTATGTTCACCTAGTTCAACTGCCCATTTTGCCATCCTTCCCGAATTTTCTGGTTTTTCAAGCACATTCTTAATGGGTTGGTCAGTGACCACTTGTATAGGATGTGCTTGGAAATACCTTCGAAGCCTTCTAGCTGTTTGAACTAGGGCTAAGGCAAGCTTTTCAAGAGGGGGGTATTTGGTTTCAGCCAATTTTAGAGTTTTACTGAAGAAATAGACGGGTACCTGGGCTTTTTCCCGTTCGATGATGAGGACTGCACTTATGGCTTCTTCAGCAACTGATAAATAGACTGAAATTGGTTCCCCCCGTTTAAGGAGCTGCGATGTCTGGTAGGGAAGCAAGATGCTGTTTCATCTGGTTGAAGGCTTCCTCAGCCTCGTCAGTCCATCTGAAGTTCTTCTTATCAGAACAACTCTTGAGCGTTTTGTAGAAGGGTAGGGATCTTTCAACCAGCTTGGAGGTAAAACGCTTCAAGGCTGCAAGCTTCCCGTTCAGACTTTCAACTTCTTTCCTGGTTTTTGGTGGTTTGGTTTCGAGGACAGCTTTCACTTTGTTTGGGTTGGCTTTGAGGCTTTGTTTTCCAACAATGTGACCCAAGAATTTTCCCTCCTCGAATCCAAATGAGCATTTTTCCGGATTAAGCTTCATGTTGACCTTTCTGAGGTTCTTGAAAGTTTCTTGAATATCGTCGAGCATTTGATATTCCGTCTTGATTTTAATCACCAAGTCGTCGACGTATGCTTCCATGTTTTTGCCAATTTGGCCTTCGAAGGCTTTGTCAACGAGCTGTTGGTAGGTTGCTCCGGCATTTTTGAGGCCGAAAGGCATCTTTTGTTAACAAAAGATCCCTTTGTCCGTGTGAAAGGCTGTTTTTGCTTCATCCTCTTCCTTCATGAGGATTTGGTGATAACCTTTGTATGCATCAAGAAAGCATTTAAACGAGTAACCTGTGAGGGAGTCAACTTTGAGGTCAATTTCCGGTAGTGGATAGCAATCCTTAGGACAAGCCTTGTTAATATCTTTGAAATCTATGCACATCCTCCAAGGGTTGTCGGGTTTTTTGACCATTACCGGGTTTGCAACCCATGATTGGTACTTGACTTCTCGGAGAATGCCAGCCGATACAAGCTTTTCAACCTCTTGGCAGGCTGCCAGACTTCTCTCAGGTGCCAGGCTTCTTTTCTTTTGGACCACCGGCTTGACATCCGGTGGTAATCTTAACTCATGCTCGGCAATGTTCCGAGGGATCCCGGTCATATCTTCTGGACACCAAGCGAATACGTCGCTGTAATGTGTTAGCAACTTTTCAAGGTATGAAAGGGTCTCTTGAGAAAGGTTTGGATTGACCCTTATTCGTTGTTCAGGGTACTTAGGGTTTATGACCAACCTTTGCTTGTCTTCTTCGCTGTTTGAGCTTTCACCCTCAACCATGTAAGCTTCTTGAGAAGGTTGAAGGGTTTCTATGCCCCTCTCGGTAGGAAATTTGACCGTTCCATGACCAATAGACACGGCCATGTAGAATGCACATTGCCCTGGTCTTCCAATGATTACATCATAGCTTGAGGGGATGTTGATAACCACAAAGGTGAGTGGTTGGGTTCTTTCTTTCAAACCTTCGCTGAAACGAACATTAAGTGTTAGTTGCCCTAAAGGCTTGAGGGGTATATCGGCGATGCCTTTTATGGAGGTTCCAGAGGGTTGAAGCCTTGAACGTTCTTCATTACTCAAACGATTGAAAAAATTTTCGAACATGATTTCAGTAGCTGCCCCAGTGTCTATGTAGGCCCTGCATGTTTGCAATGTCCCCACGGTAGCTTCTACCACAAGAGGGCTAGAGAGAGGGTCTTTTTCTGTTGGGGGGAAACAGACACACTGAAGCTCCCAAGCTTCCAACCGTTGTCTTTTATGAGGAACCTTTCCGTCAAAATCCACCATATTGACTTCCTTGCCCTTCACTTCAGCCATTTTATCCCGGACTCCCTTTACCAAATGAGCGAGTTCTCCGGATTTAACAGCTTCTTCAATTCTTTTCTTGAGTTGGAAGCAATCATTGGTGTGGTGACCTTTTTCTTCATGAAACTCACAGTATTGTGTGGAGTTCTCATTTTTTCTGCTTTTGGGGAGAGGCCTAGGAGGCCGAAAGTTTTGCTTAACTTCTTCCGTTGCAAGGATTTCTTGAGGGGTCTTTGTGAGGGGAGTGAAACTTATGCCTTTATCATGGTTTGAAGGGTTCCGGCCTTCAGACCTTCGAGGGTCTGAACTCTTTGGCCGCCTGTTATAGGAGTTGAAGTTTCCCCTTTTTCTAGCTGGACTATTGCTTCTCCAGCCGGACCCTCTTTTTCTTTGTTCCTTAATGTCTACTGCCTCCTCTCCCCGGATGTGGGCTTCAGCCCTTTCGAGAGCTTCTTCCAAGGTCTTGGGTAGGGATTTGTTGAAATCTATTGTGAGGTACTTAGAGATGATGGCATTCATGAAACCGGCCACTCTCATTTTCTCATCTGCCCCTACATAAGTCAGACCTTCCTTCTTGTATCGCTCAATGAAAGCACGAAGGCTTTCATCATCACGTTGCTTTATTTGAAAGATCACTGTTGCGTCTTTGACATAACGTCTTTGTTGAGAGAAATTGGCCAGAAAACCCTTGCTAAGGTCGTCAAAACTTCGAATGCTTTGAGCAGGTAGGTCGTTGAACCAGATTCTAGCGGATCCAACAAGAGTTTGCATGAACATTAGGCAACATTCAGCGTTTGACCATTTCTCTATTCTTGCCGCACCGGTGAAGATCTGAAGATGGTCCTCAGGGTCTTCAGTGCCATCATACGTCCTGATGTGGGACGGCATTTTAATCTTTGACTGGAAATCGTAATCGGCTATTTGTCTTGAAAAGCATGAAAGGTTACTGGGCTTGTATGGTTTAGCCAAGTCTTCTTCAGCCCTTGCATCCACATTATTGCCATTGCCGTTATTTCCCTGAGTGGCTAGCACCTGATTAATAAAGTGTTGCCATGGGAAGTTGGCCATCATCTGGGTCATCATGTTTGGCATATGGTTGAAGCCTTGAAGGCTTCCAGGTGCAACTGAGCAGCTTATTCCAAGGGGAGTGCTCATAACAGCACTTCGTGCCAAAGGGAGCACGGACAGAGCTTGCTCCTAAGTGGTTGTTGTAGATGCTGGAAAGCTTGATACCGGGGACTGCAGGAGCTGGTCAAGGGTTAGCTCATGTCCCAAAGGAGCACCACTAGCAATCGGTTGAGAAGAGAAGATGGGATGTACTGTGGGATTTGTCATTGTGGACAGATATGGGTGAGGGTTTGAAGTATTACTGGGACCAGCCTCATTTCTGGTTGTAAAAGGAAGGGGAGGCGGTCCAGGAGACAACGTTGGTTCAGGCTCATCATAATCTAGGCGGATTCTCACCCCCTTTTCTCTTTCTCTACTCACATGTTGGTTGAGGAGAGACCTCAATTCCAGGAAATTGTTTGCAACCCCCTCGGGGGTAAGTTCAACACGTGCCGGGGCGTCAGAGACACCAACATTGGGAGAAGGAACTCCGGATCTGGACGGAGTGGGTGTGTTGAAGGTGAGGAACTCGGGTGTGCTCCCCGGAGTTGAGAAAGAAGTAGGTATAGCCACGTGAGCTTGGCTACTACCCGGGGTTGAGGTGTTTGGAATCTGGTTTACTTCACCCGGTGATCCACTTTCAGACATGGTGATTTTAAGTGAAGAGAGCTACACTACTAGGTCTTTTTGAGAAGAAATAGCGGCGTAGCCCCACGGTGGGCGCCAACTTGTTGATGCAACAAATACAAGACCAACGGTAGTAGCTGGGCTGGTTAGGCAAAAGGGTTGAAGGGTTCAATTTTTCCTAACGCAGGTCGTGGGGTCCCCCCACGTTTGGAAGACGTGGAAGGAGGTTCACTAGTTGGTTTTTGTTATTTGCTATGGATCCTCCTCTGAATTGTGTTCAGATTCGGATGAAGGAGCAAATAGAATATGTGTGTTGGATGTGAAAGGGAGTGACTTGCATGAAACAAGTACTCAATACGAATGACCAGAGACTAGAGAATCAGAGCTGGCCAGGAGATGTTTTCTGAGGTAAATGAAGTGTCAATTTATAAGAGAAGACATCTCTCGAAGTAGAATACATTTGACTAGTGACCTTGCTTGCAGTGAGGGGCTTACCCATTTGGGGGTTAAAGCCTTTTGACCCCTGGATAATAGCATGTGCTCTGCAGACCTGCGCTGCTTTTGCGGCTGGTGGGTTGGTGGAGCTGTTCGGAGATGTGACTTATTTACTGTTCTCGTATTGCTTTACTCCATCTCCTCAGCTTTTCAACCATTGAACCTTTTAACCTTTTGGACGTTCATATATTTAGTCATTTTATTTAGTCTTGGGCTACCCCCGTCATCAATGTGTTAGATATAGTTTGTAATAAGAAGGGTTAGATTGTAATAATGTGATACTTTTGTGGAGTTTGTTGCTCCAGCTGAATACATGGTCCGGCCACCAATGCCACCTTTATACTTTTTCCTAATCGATGTATCAATAAATTCTGTTAGAAGTGGAATGCTTGAGGTGATTGCACAAACTATCAAATCTTGTTTGGATAACCTGCAACCAGTGATTCATCTCAATTTCTGGTAGAAATTACAAAATTAGATTTATTTCATTTAAAATTCAAGTTGGCTAATTTGATTTGATGGTTTAATTCATAGATCTGGTGATTTAAATTAAATTTTTTTGCACAAATTTAAAGAAAGCAAGAGGTCTTTTTATTTTGGTGCAAATCGTCAATGTGATTCTGAATCAGATTGGTGTTTGCAGAGATGGATGTTGTTGCAGCGGAGGTGGTTGTTGTCTTACAGTGGTGATTATGAATGGTTTGGTTGTATGTATATGTATGATTGGGGGCTGGGGTGTGGAGATGACGGTGGTGATTGTTGAAGATGAAGGCGGGTGGTGGGTTTTTTAGAGAGAGAGAGAGAG
Source organism: Helianthus tuberosus (assembly GCA_030545235.1). NCBI lineage: Eukaryota > Viridiplantae > Streptophyta > Magnoliopsida > Asterales > Asteraceae > Helianthus > Helianthus tuberosus. Next base: position 152,403,307 of record CM060451.1, on the reverse strand, counting down.
AGGGGGAGGAAGAAGATGGCAGTGGTGGTTGTGGTGGTGAATGGCGATGGCAGTGGTGGTTGAGGGTGGTGGCTGGAGGTGGCAGTGGTGGTTGAGGGTGGTGGCTGGAGGTGGCAGTGGTGGTTGCGGTGGTGAATGGCGGTGGCAGTGGTGGTAGGGGGTAATATTACAGAGTAAACAAAACACAGGGGGTAAAATAAAAGGGTAAAATAGTCATTTCACCACCAAGTCAACAGATCAGTCAACAAAATTGTGGTTAGGGGGTAAGGTTGCGACATAACAGTGAACAGTGGGGGGTAAAATTGCAATTATTTCCTTAGGGGGGGTAAGAGTGCCAATGACCCCTAACCTCAGGGGGTAAAATTGCAGTTTACTCTTTAATGTATGTTGATGCAACAAATAATAGACCAAGGCCTGTAGCGATATCTCCGGGTAAAAGGGTTCAGGGGTTCGATTAGCCTAACGCAGGTCGTGGGGTCCCCCCACGTTTGCAAGACGTGGAGAGAGGTTCATTAGTGTTTTTGTTGTTCTTCTTGAATTCTAGACTGATATGAAACCAGCCCAGAACGTAATCATTGGAGAAGATGAATTATTTGGTGTGAAGAAGAGAAGCATAAAGCTAGTTCTCATGGGAGAAGAAGAAGAAGAGAAGCAAGCATGAAGCTTGTTCTTGAGAGGAGAAGGAGAATCAGAGAGTTAAGATAGTTTTCAGCTGATTCTGGAGTGTCTCATATGTTTGGCATGGGCTGCAATTTATAGGGGAAGAGGTTTCTCAAAGGAGAAACCTTTAACTAATGAACATGGCTTGCAGTGAGGGACTTACCCTTTTAGGGGTTGAACGGTTTGGACCTGCGGACAAAAGGGTGTTCTCTGTGCACATGTTCTGTCTGTGCAGAAATGGTTCACACGTTAAGTGTTGATGTGACCGGATACTGTGCTTGTCTTTTTACTGTTCACCCGAGTTTGCGCATTTTGAACCTCTCAACCTTTTAACCTTTTAAGCGGTCATGTATATTAATCATTTTATTGAGATTTGGGCTACCCCCGTCATCAGCCCCCCAAGTCAGAGGTGTTTGGGATGTAAGCTCAAATGCTTCTGACTTTTACACATTATTTTTTATTGCTTAAAGGCTTCAGGGCTTTAAGGCGTTTGAGTTTTGAGATTTGAATTTCGGAATGATAGTAGGCTTCAAGGTTTCAAGGCTTGAAGGCTTAAAGGCTTCAACTGTCTCACTCAAGAGGTAGTTGAGGATCGACCTAAAGTTTAATCCGGTGGCTCTGGGTTTTGGCAAATCGATCGGTTAGTGTCCCGTTGGTTCGATTGCTCTTTATTGCTTAGTTTTCCAACTTGCGTCATCCGTTTTCGGTCTTTATTCTGAATGTTTTAGAGTATTGTCGTATGTCGTTTGGTCAGTTACACCCTTAAGGTCTTGCTAGGGTTTTACACTTTGATGTTTTGTGTCCAGCGATAGGGGATGACCCATCGTTGTTGTTGTTCCGCCGTTTCTTCCAGTTAGCAAAGAAATGCGATTGTTTTACCTTTGAAACATCTCAGGTTGATGTGTGTTTAATTTCGTCTATGGTTACTACCCTTGGTTCTTGGAAGGACCGATTTTCCTGGATTTCTGAGTCCATTGTTCCTTTCAGGCTTGTTTGGAGGCACCCTTATGCTGTTTTGAATGAGCTTGAACCTTTCAAACACGAGATAGATGGTTGTTGAAGTTTATTAGGAGGTGTCCTTCTAGGCTTTGTCCCTTTCCCGAACATCTTTTAGTGCTGATGGATGTTAGCAGGTTGTGGGACAAGCCGGATCGTGACCCTGTGCTCGTGAGAGATGATCAAGGTATGATATTTTGTATTTTCTGCTTATGTTATATTTTATTTGTTGCAGTTATGTTTGCCTTAGACTTTATCAAGAGCGATGACACATCTGATGTTGTGTTTGGATATGCCGAGGCTACATCCGGCGAAGATGTTGTTGTTAGGGGCACTGAACATAGGTTCGAGGGTTCAGGCTATGTGAACGTTCCCAATGTCAAGGGTTTCACGAAAGTTGTTGCTTCCAAAGTCTCTCGTCGCTCGAGCTGTTGTTTGATAAAGACTACTGACCCACCATCGGCTTCTGAGCCAGTGGAACTAAGTAATGACATAGAGGCTTCAGATGATTTAGAAGTTGGGGTTGGGGAAAATCAAAAAAGGACAAGGGACGGCCCTTGGTGGTTTGGCGGGTAAAAAGGTTGTGAGCTTGAAGGGTTCCGGGAAGGGTGTTGAAGGTTCCACCAATGTTAATCCAGGGGAGGTTTATGTGCCGGATTGGAAGGTCACAGTTGATGAAAGCTTCAAGCCTTCATCCGTTTTGTGAGGATGTTCTTACCCACTTTGATTCTCCTGTTGTTCGAGGTTCTTGCTCATCTATGGGTGATGACCTGATGATTTCGAAAAATGGTAATGGGTGCTTGTAACCTTGTTGCCTTGCTTCCAGAGGGTGTATCCCGATTTCGCAAGAGGATGCGAGAATATGATGTCTTCTAGAAGAAGAGGGATGAGATGAAGGCTTTACTAGCTACTCTAAAGAAGGAGGCAGAGGGTTATGCTGGGAGGGAGAAAAGCTGATGTTGAGTATTGATGAGCTTTCTTCCCAGCACAAGACTGAGGTGGTTGGATTGGAAAAATGCTTGGAAGCTGACAGGGTTTAAATCAGGATCGATAAGGCTGCCTTGGAGGTTCAGAAAAAGGCCTTATTAGAGGAGAAAGAAGGGTTAAAGGCTTCACTTGCCCAGGCAACTAGTGATAATAAATGGCTCATTGAGTATGGATTCCAGCAAGTAGTTAAGTATCTTCTCCATTCATCGGAGTTCAAAAAGGTCTTGGGTGATGTGTACACCGAGCTTCTTGCTCATGAGAGACACCAAGGTTTGTTTGCTGGTTACAAAGCTTTGTGAGCCTGGGGAGCCTCAGGAAAAGTCTTCTCTTTTTCAACCCAAAGCCTTCGAAGCCTTCAAGGAAACTGTTTTGAAGGTAGGGCATATTATTTACCCTTATGTAGGTGAAGTCTCCAAGTGTTTTGGTAAACCTTTGCCTGTCTTGCAGGAGCTAAAACCCAAGGGCCTTAATGAGGCTGTTTGTAACGAAGTGTTGAAGTCCCTCTCGAAGAAACGTCCTTGCTCCGGAGATAGCGAGGAAACGTGTTCTGAAGGTGGTGAGGGCTCAAAGGGTTCAAGCCTTGAAGCCTCCGAGACAACGGGTGTCGTAGGGAGGAAAAAGAGGATGGCTAAAAACACCCAAGATGATGGGGTTTCGAATAAGGATGATGCAGCAAAGTCTACCATCTCTGATGCTGACAAGTGAAGAAGAAACTTTGATTTGTAGTATTCTTAGCATGTCGAACAATGTTATGGATTGTTTGTTTGAACATCCTTTTATTTTAAGGGAACCGTTTAGGTCCCTTGGTGGTTAAAGCCTGGCAGGCTTGTGGACAATGTTTTATGTTTGATGGCCAGTATGGCCCTTGCTATCTTTAACTTATCTTGTTATGTCTATTGTGTTGTTCTGTTTACTCCCTTATGTTTTTATTGGTTTTGTATGCTGTCTTTGTTTTGGGCGGTGCATCTTATGTTACTTATACCTTAAAGGGTTCAGTGCTGCAGTCACTTAGCCTTAGGATATTTTTAACAAGAAGATACAACCTCTATCCTATGTATGACATTCACTTAGAGTCTTTTTGGTTCGTAAGCCAATGTTGGGGCTTAAGGAACATTTGGTGTAGGCTGTTCAAACCCGTCTATGAGACATGTTTTTCAAGATTTCTATGAGTCTCATGGAGTTGTATTGATTTAGGAACTCACCCCTTATATAGGTCCATTCAACCCTTGAACCTATTGAGCGATGTGGCCTGGGAGCTCATCCCCTTACATGGCCCTTGCCATGGAGTTTCTTGCTAGGTTCTCAACCTGATTATAGGATAGAAAGACAAATTTTGATTCATCGTTCATTCATTTCAAAGTATTTTGATTACTAGGGGAATAGAACAACTTTTGGGAACTATTTGTAATACGTTTTGGTTAAACATGGAACCTTTTAAGGTTTTTGCCATTCCAATGGAAGCTTTTTGCCTTGCGGACCTGCCAGCTTGTATGATCCCCCTTTGTGGGCTTTAAGGATAGTGTATGGCCCTTCCTACTTAGGGCCGAGCTTTCCTTGGCTTTTCTTTCTTGCAGGCCTCATTATTTCGAAGCACAAGGTCCCCAGGCTTGAAGTGTTCATACTTCACCCGTGTATTGTAATGAAATTACATGTTTTGCTTGTGCCTTGCTTTTTGTATGGCTGCTTAATCACGAGCCTATTCAAGTTGTTCCAAATTCAACATCGTCTCTTTCTTATTTGGCTCGAGGTCGATGTTAAATGTTCTTTGTGTTGTTACTCCGATTTTAGCTAGGATTACAGCCTCTGATCCAAACACTAGGCTATAGGGTGTTTTCTTGTGGCTCGTTTTCTTGGTTGTTCGAATTTCCAATAGCACATTGGGAAGCTATTCGAGCCAGTTGTTGTCGTATCTTTCCAATCGATATTTAATCCTTTCAACAATGTTGTTGTTTATCCTATTAACTTGGCCGTTGGATTGTGAGTGAGCTACCGAGCTGAATACTTGGGTTATTCTGAACTCCTTACACCGGGAGCTAGAAGGCTTCTCGGCAAACTACTTCCCGTTATCCGTGACTAGTACCCCTGGAGCCCAAAACGACAGATTATGTTTTCGTAAACGAAATCAATGACCTGTTTCCCTGAGATTTTTGCCAATAGTTTTACTTTTGGCTACTTGGTGAAGTAGTTCACGGCTGCCAATAAGAGCTTGACTCCTCATTTGGCTAGTGGGGATGGACCAACGATGTTTATTCCCTACTTGTGAAATAGCCAAGCCGAGGAGATGGGAACGGGGTCATGTTTGAGGCTTTTGGGTACCGGAGCATGTAACTGACAAGCTTCATACTTTCGCAGTTGTTCGGAGGTATCTCGATGCATGGAAGGCCAAAAGTGTTCGAGGTTCATCAACTTTGACACTACCGATTTTGGGCCACAATGAGCTCCACATATCCCTTCGTGAACCTCTTTGATCAGATGTTGGCTTTGTTCTGGGCCAACGCATTGAAGTAGTGGTGCAAGGTATCCTTTTTGTAAAGGATATCTCCTTGCAACACATATTGCCTTGACTTGATACGAACCCTTTTAGCCTCAGTCTGGTCATTAGGTAATTTACCATTTTGAGGAACCTTTCAATGGGAGTCATCCAATTTGGCCCTTTTTTAGTGATCACATCTTGAACCTCAAGTCTTTGGATGGATGAGGTTTTTAACACCTCAATTAGTACCTTCTTGGTGAGGTGGGCAAAACGTAGGAGATACAAGTTTGCTTAGTGCATTAGTTCTCTTGTTTTGAGATGTTGGAACTTTTTTGATGGAAAATGTTTGAAATGTGTTCATCAATTCCTTTGATTTCTCTCGGTACTAATACATGTTGGGTTCTTTTGCTATGTAGCTGTTATTGTCTTAGCTTGAGAGAGTCTGTGAGGACTTGAAGCTTTTGAACCTCCATTTCTTTGGCTGTGTAGTTATCACTTATTTGGTTTGAAACAAGCAATGAGTCTGTGAAGACTTGAAGCCTTTTGACACCCATATTTTTGCAAGCTTGAGCCCAGCAATCAATGCTTCATACTCAGCTTTGTTGTTTGTAGTCTGAAATTCAAGACGAAGGGCATACGTGAATTCCAATTCATTAGGATCAATTAGAACTAGCCCTGCTCCTGACCCTTCAATGGTTGAAGCTTCGTCGGTAAAGAGCTTCGAGGTATGGGGGTCAGAGGGTTCAGTGGAGGTTGTATTGACTTCCGTTGTGACTTTTTTAGGGACTTCTATGATGAAGTCAGCTGAGACTTGGTCTTTGACAGCTTTTTTCGGGACATAGGTGATTTTTTAAGCACATTCTTAATAGGTTAGTCAGTGACCACTTGTATCGGGTGTGACTGAAAGTACCTTCGAAGCCTTCTAGCCGTTTGGACTAGAGCAAGTTTTTTCGAAGAAGAATATTTGATTTCTGCTAATTTTGAAGTTTTGGAAAAGTCAATGGGTATCTGAACTTTATTTCGTTCAATGATTAGAGTCGTACTTATGGTTTTTTCAACAATCGAAAGGTGGACAGAGATCGTTCCTCCTGTTTCCGGAGCTGAAATGGTTGGGAGTGAAGCCAAGTGTTGCTTCATTTGGTTGAAGGCTTCCTTTTGAGGTAAAACGCTTCAAAGGTGTAAGCTTTCCATCGAAAGCCTTTCTTGTTAGCATATCCCTTGAGGGTTAGCTTTTATGCTTTGTTTCCCAATAATATGCCCTACGAACGAGCACTTGATTGGATTAAGCCTCATGTTGATCTTTCTCGAGTTTTGGAAGGTTTCTTGTATGTTATCGAGCATTTGGTATTCCGTTTTGCTCTTGATCACCAAATCGTCAAAATGAGCTTTAATGTTTTTGCCGATTTGTCTGGCAAACGCTTTGTCAACCAGACGTTGATAATTGGCACATGCATTTATTAAACCAAAAGATATTTTTTGATAGCAAGATATACCTTCATCAGTGTTAAATGTGGTTTTTTCTTCATCTTTTTTTTCATTATTAGGATCTGATGGTAACCCTTTTAGGAGTCAAGAAAACACTTGAATGGGAAGCCTGTGAGCGAGTTATCCTTGAGGTCTATCTCGGGTAGCGGGTAGCAATCCTTTGGGCGTGCTTTGTTCAAGTCTTTAAAATCGATACACATTCTCCCAGACTTGTTGGGTTTTTGAACAATTACCGGATTGGCTACCCATGATTGATACTTGACCTCTCGAAGGATTCCGGCTAGAACAAGCTTTTCCATCTCTTGGTGTTATACAAGGCTTCTGTTAGGGGCTTGACTCCGTTTCTTTTGTATAATGGGCTTAACATCAGGTGGGATCCATAACTTCATGTTTCGACAATGCTACGAGGGATGCCGGTCATATCTTCCGGGCCCCAAGCAAAGACATAGTGCAAGAGCAGCTTTTTAAGGTATGAGATGGTTTCTTTGGAAAGGTTAGTGTTTACCCTTATCCCCTGTTGAGGATATTTTGGGTTTATGTCCAACCCTTGTTTATCGTCTTCATCCTTTCTTGAGCTTTCCCCTTCAACCACAAAAGCTTCTTGGGTAGGTTGAAGGGTTGCTATCCCTTTTTCAGTGGGAAACATCACAGTGCCTTGACCAACTGAAACTGCCATTCCGAACACACTTTGGCCTGGCCTTCCTGTGATGATATCATAGTTGGAAGGGATATTGATCACCGCAAAAGTGAGTTGTTCGGTTCGTCCCTTTGTTCTCTCGTTGAACAAACATTATGGGTTATTTGGCCTAAAGGCTTGATAGGTATGTCTGCGATACCTTCGATGGAGGATTCAGACTGTTGAAACTTTGAACGTTCATCGTTGCTGAGAGGGTTAAAGCATTTCTCAAACATGATTATGGTGGTTGCACCGGTGTCAATATAAGCCTTTTGTGTCTTGATGGTTCCTATGTTGGATTCCATCACCAGAGGGTTTGAAAGCAACTCTCCTTATGTTGATGTTCCCATGCCTCGAAATGATGGCGTTTGTGGGAAGCTTTGTTTTCAAGGTCGACCATGTTCACTATTATTATTATTATTTTTTTTAAACCATCTTGTCCTTGACCCCTTTAACCAAGTGAGCCAGTTCGGACTTGACGGCTTCTTCGATCCTATTTTTGGGTTGGAAGAAATCATTGGTATGTTGACCTTTCTATTCGTGAAACTCACTATATTGGCTTGATTTTTTTGATCTTTTGTTTTTTGGCAAAGGTTGAGGAGGGTGGAAGCTGTGTTTTACCTCTTCGGTTGCCAAGATCTCTTGCGGAGTATTGGTTAAGGCTGTAAAGTTTATGGTTTTTTCTCGGCTTGGAGGGTTCCGGCCTTCAGGCCTTCTGGAATCCGATCCTTTGAACCGTTTGTCATAAGAGCCATACTGGAAGCTCCGGTTAAGAGTTTATTTTATTTTTTTTATTTTTTTTATTTTTGTTCTTTGATGTCTACAGCTTATTCTCCTCGAATGTGGGCCTCAGCCCTTTTGAGTGTTTCTTCAAGGGCTTTGGACAGGCATTTATTAAAGTCTCTTGTGAGACATTTGAAATTTATAGCATTCATGAACCCTGTAACCCTAATCTTTTCATTGGCGTAAGTTAAACCTTCCTTCTGGTACCTTTCGGTGAAGTCTCTGAGACTTTCATCGTCATATTGTTATGGGAAACCTTTGCTAAAATCCTCAAAGGTCTGAATGCTTTGTTCAGGAAGGTCATTAAACCATATGCGTGGAGACCCTTCAAGGGTTCGTATGAACATGAGACAACATCCGGGGTTGGGCCATTTTTCAATTCTTGTTGCCCCGACAAAGATTTGGAGGTGGTTTTCAGCACCGTAATAGTATCTTTATCTGGGTTTGAAACTCGTACTCAACAATTTGTTTGGGAGAAGCAAGACAAGTTGTTGGGCTTGTAAGGTTTTGAGAGGTATTTTACTAGCCTTGAAGCTGGGTTACCGCTTGAGGTACCCTGGTGAGTGGTTGGCACTTGGTTGATGAAATTAAGGTTAAAGCCTTGAAGGCTTTCTGTGTCATCAACCAACTTTCACGTGCTGCAAAGGAAATTGTGCCATCATTTGTGTCATCAGCTAGGGCATAAGGTTAAATCCTTAAAGGCTTTCTGATGGTACTAATAAAAGATGCCATTATCTGTGTCATAAGGTTAAAGCCTTAAAGGCTTACTGTATAAGGCATTCCCATGGATGTGCTCATGACCGCACCTCGAGCCAAAGGCGGGGTGACCATGGCTTGTTTTCACGAAGTAGTAATGGGAGGGGGAACACTTGAAGCTGGTGACTGCCAAAAATGATCAAGAGTGATTTTATACCCCATAGGTGCACCGGTTGTAACGGGTTGGGAGGTAAATAAGGGAAAACAGTTGGACTTGGCCTCCCTAAAAGCTAAAGGGCTTGAGTGGTTGGTCTGTCACACTAGGACCAGCTTCAAGGTAAGATATGGCTGAACGTGAGCTGCTAAAAGGAAGAGATGGAGGGCCATGTGATAATGAGGGTTCAGACTCCTCATAATTTAGTCTTATTCTCACCCTTTTTTCCCTTTCTAAGCTCACATGCTAGTTGAGAAGAAATCTTAGTTGTAAGAAATTTCTAGCTAGTCACTTGGGTGTTAGATCTATGCGTTCCGGTGTATGCATTACATTGATTTGAGTAGGTGCAACCCCTGACCGAGATGGGTTTGTGTTTGAAAAGAAGTGAACTCCGGGAACATATCCCAGTGGAGTACTTCCGGGAGTAGAAAGAGGTGTAGATAAGACCGGTGAGATCCAACCCGAATTTGGTGTTAAATCGGTGTTGTTAGGCACCTGATTTACCTGACCGAGAGACTCGCTTTCAGACATGATGTAAAGAGAAAATGGAGCTACACAACTGGTCTTTAAGATAAAGTAAGCGGCGTAGCCCCACGGTGGGCGCCAACTTGTTGATGCAACAAATAATAGACCAAGGCCTGTAGCGATATCTTCGGGTAAAAGGGTTCAGGGGTTCGATTAGCCTAACGCAGGTCGTGGGGTCCCCCCACGTTTGCAAGACGTGGAGAGAGGTTCATTAGTGTTTTTGTTGTTCTTCTTGAATTCTAGACTGATATGAAACCAGCTCAGAACGTAATCATTGGAGAAGATGAATTATTTGGTGTGAAGAAGAGAAGCATAAAGCTAGTTCTCATGGGAGAAGAAGAAGAGAAGCAAGCATGAAGCTTGTTCTTGAGAGGAGAAGGAGAATCAGAGAGTTAAGATAGTTTTCAGCTGATTCTGGAGTGTCTCATATGTTTGGCATGGGCTGCAATTTATAGGGGAAGAGGTTTCTCAAAGGAGAAACCTTTAACTAATGAACCTGGCTTGCAGTGAGGGACTTACCCTTTTAGGGGTTGAACGGTTTGGACCTGCGGACAAAAGGGTGTTCTCTGTGCACATGTTCTGTCTGTGCAGAAATGGTTCACACGTTAAGTGTTGATGTGACCGGACACTGTGCTTGTCTTTTTACTGTTCACCTGAGTTTGCGCGTTTTGAACCTCTCAACCTTTTAACCTTTTAAGCTGTTATGTATATTAATCATTTTATTGAGATTTGGGCTACCCCCGTCATCAATGTATTATAAATGTAATGTAATTTCAAATTTTAAATGAAAATAAGGAATGGAATTTTCACCCATCAATAATATCATATGGGTGGGTCTATTCGCACACGCTCTTTGTCTTTTTGCACACTCAAAGCGCCCCGCTTTGGCCATAGCGGGGCGCTTTGAGTGTGCAAAAAGACAAAGAGCGTGGGCAGGAGTTTGTGTTGTTTTTTTTTTTTGAAATAGGTGGGATGTGGGTTAGTTTGGTAGTGTTTTTTGGAGGAAAAAATTGTATTTGAGTTTTATTATTAAAACCTATATAAGTTTGCAAACTTTTTGTGCATTATTAGTTGTAAGTTGTGCTTTATGAGTTTTTCAAAAAAAAAAACTTGATTTTTTAGTTTTAACCCAAAGGTTTGTACCTTTTCCAATTTTAACCCTACATAATTGTTTTTTTAACTTTAACCCAAAACTTTTCATTATTTGCAATTTAACTTCACAACTTTTGTCACTTATACTTTTCATCTTTCGCAAATTTTCGTTTTACGTATAGTTCTAAATTTTTCGAGTTAATACGACGCAACGTGCATGTGTGGTTCAACATTTTTACCTCTATTTTTCCATGTTTGACAGGTTCGTCGCAATACGCATATTATAGGTCAAGTCAGTGTTGGTTGTCGATGACGGTTGTGTGACATTAGTACTATTTGACACCGTTTTACGCCCCGCCGCAACGCGGGGTGTGCTTTGGGGGTTTTCAAAGAAAAAATTGTTATGCATATTGTTGTCGTAACGTTGGCTTTGGGGGGTTTCAAAAAAAATGTTTTTTTTTTTACTTTTCACCCAAAAGTATTTCATAAATTACTTTTAACCCAAAACTATTTGTTTTTTTACTTTTAACCCAAAAGTTTTTATATTTTGCAATCTATCCTCATAACTTTTTTTACTTTCAACTTTGGTCATTTATAGTTTCCATTTTTCGCAAATTTTTCGCTATATGCTTGGTTCTAAATTTTGTGACTTAACACATCACAGCTGTGTCTTTGGCTTAACGTTTTTACGTTTCGTTCTAAATTTTGCGAGTTAACACGACGCAACGTGTGTGTGTGGGTGAACGTTTTTACATCGTCTATTTTTACCCCGTTTGACAGGTTTAACATAACGTGTGGGTCGTAGATCGACTTAGTTATAAATAAAGATTCCCCGCCGCAAATGCGGCGGGTCGTAATCCTAGTTATTATAAAATATTAGTTACATATAATTCATAGTTGTTTTATAATTACGTTTTTTTACGTCATTATTTTTATAGAACGTATATAATATAAGTGCGTCTTTATAAACTGTTAACCTAGTTTATTTTGTTAAATTAAACGAACACGTTAAATAAAATGTACAGAAAGCCATAAGAATTAAACGTAAACAATCCAAAACCAACGTGATGTAAATAGAAGATTAACTGCAATATATATATTTATATATATCAGTTTGTACATACAAAACAAAAAGGTACAACTGAGTACATAATACATAACAAAACACTATACAAACAAACTAATGTACTAATCCTCGTGCGGTGGGGACGGTGGGAGGGGAAGTGGAGGCAACCCAGTGAGCTCTCGTAGAGCAACGAGCGTCTCGACGATCCAGTCAATGCGTGCGCCCTGGCGTCTGAGGCGCCGGTCGAAGTCCCGAGCCACCTCACGCGCTACCGGAGGCAGGTCAGCGTAAACGTGTTGCGGGTACTGTAGCGGCTCAGGAGCTGGCTGAACTGGTGGTACCAGGATCTCCTCGACATGCTCCTCCTGAGCCGGATCCTCGAATACAGGCTGAGCCTGAGCCTGAGCCTGAGGCTGATCCTGAGCCTGAGGCTGAGCCTGAGCCTGAGGCTGGCCCGGGTACTGATCGAGGCCCAGAGCCTGTAGCTGAGCCTGCCGAGCGGCCTCCTGAACATCAGGAGGGGCTAACACTCCAGCCCTCAACTCAATAACAACCGGGATGACCACCGGCATCACCTCCAGATGCCAAATCAGCCCGTCACGCCCCTTAAACCTCAGACCAACATCAAAGGTACGGGTGATCTGCATGGAAGATACTGACGCGCGGCCCAACCTGGTAGACGGGACCGGATCGGACAGCTCCGGATCATGCTCGGGCACGAGCCCTAGCGAGCGTGCAATGGCGGTGATGTATGAGCCAGTGTGCACGTACCCGCGGAGCTGCCGGTGGTATGCTGTGGCAAAGTAATCTGCCAGACAGGCTGCTAGATCGCAGGGCTGGCGGCGCAGTAGGCAGTTTAGAAAGAAAAGGTCACTGAGGTTGACCTTCTCCCTGCTGGTACCCCGTGGCACGATAGTTGCCGCGATAACATGGTGCAGGTATCGGTACAAGGGGTCTCTAATGGTGGTGGCCTTTTGCCAGGATTTCCCAAAGGGAACCCTGGAAATGGCCCTCCAGAAACTGATAAGCGTCTGCCTGTCCATCGTCGTAACCGCCTGCGTATATAAATCAGTATCAAGCTCGGGCTCTGTGTACAAACCTTTATGGACAGCAAACTGCCACACACTCATCTGAAAGTGCTGACCGGCGAGACGGAATGTAACCTCGTGGACTGGAAAATCCGGGTCCTCCACGTAATCCGCCGGATGCGGCGCGTATGTAAACGTGGAAAGAAACTCGACCGTAAGCTCAGGGTACGAGTCCTCCATCGCTATCTGAAATAGGCGCGACCAAGGAGTATCTAGTCCAACTATATCACGCGCCCGCGCGGCCTCTCCCACGGTCTCCAGCAGGTCCCAGTCTATACCTACGTGCCCCCCAATCTCTATGGTGCGCAACCTAGCGCATCTCCCCCTCGCCCGTGACCCCTGCGGAAACTGCAGGTACGGACATGCCGGCTCTCCCTCCTCTCCCACATCTCCCACCTCTCCCTCAGCCTCCATATGCTCAATCTCGTCATCGGAGGAATCCATCCCTGCACGTTGAAAAGATAATAAATAAATAATATTATTTAAACAATTTAAATAATAAACAAATAATATTAAATATAAAATAATAAATAAATAATATTATTTAAACAATTTAAATAATAAACAAATAATATTAAATATAAAATAATAAACAAATAATATTATTTAAACAATTTAAATAATAAACAAATAATATTAAATATAAAATAATAAATAAATAATATTATTTAAACAATTTAAATAATAAACAAATAATATTAAATATAAAATAATAAACAAATAATATTATTTAAACAATTTAAATAATAAACAAATAATATTAAACAAATAATAAATAAAAAAAAATAAACATGAACCAAAGCGCCCCGCTTTGGCCTCGGCGCGGCGCTTTGGTTCTTCATTCTAAAGAACAGAACCCAGCAACTCGATCACAACCGCCCAAATCAAATCAAAATCAAACATATAACTTGAACCAAAACAATAAATGAAGTTCGATCGTACCTAATAGCGTTTGAAATCCGGAAAAAGACGAACTTCGCCCTAGTGTGTGTAATCGCACCGTAGTGTGTGTGTTTTGTTTGATGGTGAAATGGGAGAGAAGGCTGCCCCACTTCAGGTATAACGAGGGGCCAAAGCGCTGCGCTATGGCCTAAGCGGGGCGCTTTGGGCCTTTTTTAAATTTTTTAAAATTGTTTTTAATTCACAAACGCGTCGATAATAGTCTAAATTTTACGTTTTTTCCACTATACATCATTTTTTATTATATATGGACTATACTGCAAGTTCCGGATCAAATCGGTTACGTGTGATGTCTTATTCCGTTATATCGTATCATTTTGGTTTGAAAGCACAAGTACTCCTGTGAGAGGTGTTATGTGTATCAGCCGCCTACCGTACATGAACATGACGTATTTTTTCATTAATTGTAGTATTATGATGTATATTGTCATTTTGGGTCGTATAAGTGCATATTGAATCTGATTGGGTCGTGTCGGTGACATTCGGTTTTTAACGTGATGTAACGCATATATTGAACAAACACAAACGTGATTATTATTAAACACATTTAACATACATCGTGAACATATGGGGTTACATTAAGGTCAGGGGCACGATACGTAAGCATTTCGTACGCGTTGATCTGATCCCTGTATAATGTATGCCAGGCTGCTGCGCGCTCTGTTCTGTTCGCTGTCCAGAGTAGGTTTGGGGGAGGCATTGGATAACAACCTCCAAGCTCTACATGTATGAAATGCCCATGGTCGACGAACACAACCGCAACCACCAGGTGAGGTTCCTCAGCTTCGTTTGGCCCGCCCAGCAGAGGGAAAATTGTATCGCTCCCACGCATGTCGAAGGTGTGAACAATCACACCGTATCGTTGGGCAATAAGAAACCCCGTCTCAGGCATCGTCATGTAATTTTCGATATCTGCTCGTCCCACCCCCTTGAAATCGATCCGTCTAACCAGCGCATCATAATGTCCTATGTTTTCCGGATCGAAAACCTGCCTCCAAAGCGATTCGTTCGTACGTAACTCCTTTATAAGTTGTTTCCGGATCATCAAATATGAATTTTGTTTCACTCCTAACCCAACAGCCACCGATCGAAACCCACAATGACCATCTGGTTTCACGTCCTTTATTCTAACGATGTATGGATGGATCACTTCGGGAATCTGAGATGCGTAGTTGCGGATCGCTATATCCGTCTTAGGACCGAGCTTGATCATCGGGAAATCAGGGTGTAGGTTGATCGGTTTGGTATTCTTTTGTCTTCTAGAATCTTCGGGTGATATGTACGAGCTGTGACGGGGAAGATCGTCTGAGGCCTCGACCCAAGTTTCTTCCGACGGAATGTACGAGCTTTTTCTAGCGGCTTCAACCTTTCTTTCTTCCTGCGTTTTCAATGTTGGGCGACCACGAGTTTTCTTCAGAACAGCAGGAGGTTTTTTGTTATTGTTCCCTGGATTGAGGATTTGCTGAAACTTTTCAAAGAAGCTCCTTTTCACTTGAGGGGGTGTTGGATCGATCTGTTGTTTCAATTTTTCAAATTCCGCGTCTACATCGATATCCTCTATGTTTTTCTTTGCAGGATTGAAGTCAAGCTTCTTCCAGAACACGTCTATGTGTGTGATCCGGAGTTGCTGACCTGTGGATGAAAACAAATTAGGTGGCAAAATCATAACGAGAAAGGTCAAAGATATTAATTACCGTTATTTTCCAACTTTTCCAAACGACAGGCACATGGCAAACCACAGCTGGTAAAAAGTTGGCAACCACAGCTTGCACCGTAGGCTCTCAACCCGTCTTCCTTACGTTTTAGTTCCCTACTCAAAAGCTCAATCGCATATATTGAAACCTTTCTGAGAATATATGCAAGCATGGGCTGATTCTTGTGGTGCGTCATCACTTTTCGGAGGCTTGTTTCAAAGCTACTACTAATCTCGGCGTATTGTCTATCAACAACATGATCAACATACAGTACAAGTTTATCCAGTGTGTTGCGATGACTTGGAAAGTGACTTTTTAGTGTTGCATGCATGCCCTCAACCCTGTTGGTCGTAGTTTGGTGAAAGTTGATAGTTTTGTTAATCCAGCAAGATACAAACTTTTCACGGTACGGATCCAACCAGGATTTCTTCAAATAATCAAAAACCTCTAAAATTAAAAAACGTAAATAGTCAGTTTTTGTTATTATATAAAATTTGAACATAATTATGTAAGAAATACCCACGTTCACGGTCATCTTCTTTCAGCTGTGCTTCAAGGTTTTCCAAGTTATACCTGTATATTTCCTCGATCGTAGACTCGCACAATAACCAAAATCTACGTACGAATTCTTTCCAATCCTTGTCAGAGAATTTCTTCTTGCTGTTCTTATTAATATTTTGTTGAATATGGAACCGACAAAGATACTTATGCGCTTTTGGAAAAACTTGTTCACACGCGTTCATTAGCGCAAAATCTCTGTCTGTTAAAATCACGCGCGGTTCCATACATCCTACCAGCATAGACTTGATCCTCTGCAACACCCATAGGTAGTTCTCTGACTTCTCAGCGGAAATTACCGCACAAGCAGCCGTAAACGATTTGTTTGTCGACGTCATGCCTACGACCTGAACAAATGGCAGGTTGTACATGTTCGTTTTGTAGGTGGCGTCAATCATTAGCACATGCGGGAAGGCACACCACATAGTGAATGATTTTTCGTGAACAAAGAAGACATCTTCAACTTCGTTCGATATCTCATTCGTGCGCATGTAATAAGTGTACTTTTTTTCGAGAAGAATGTTTTCAAGTTTTTGCATCGGAGACTTACCGACATTTTTTTCGGCGTTGATCTTCTGAACAGCGTTGTGTATATCTTTCGGAATAAGCTTTCTAGCCGGATTGTTTTTTGTCAGCGTTCGCCAGATACTTTGGTTGGGAATATCTTGCTCTGCCAGCTCCTTAACCAGTTTTTTATCCTCCGAAAAAAGCCTTCTCGCATACGCGTGACCCTCTAAGTTTTCAATAGGAGTGTGGTTATGCTTCGCCTTCGTCACCTCGATCCTCCAAACACTTCCGGATGATTCCGAAAACCCGATCATCTCGAACGGGCAGCCTATTTTCTTGCTACCCGTTTTCCTCTGTGTAGCTATACTCTTATGCTCCCCACCAAAAGTACATTGAAACCAAATCTTGTAATTCTCTCCTCTTTTATTTGACCTCTTAATCACAATGAGGTAACCGTTGTCTTTTGCCGTGTCTTGTACCCAACGCACCAACTCTTTACGTGACGAAAAGGTCTGCGTTGTATCAAACGAAAATGTAACCGGGTAACAGCCTTCCTCGTCAACAGACACATCCCCCGGCTCACCATCGTCACCGAGGTCCGAATATACTTGATGTTCAAAGCTGTGCTCGCCACCGTAACCGAAATTCGAATAACCTTGTAAGCTCTGTTGACAACCGTAACTGTCGTTTGGATAACACTCCTGCTGTACAAAGCTGTACTCGCCACCGTAACCGAAATTCGAATAACCTTGTTGTGCGTAAGGGTCTTCCACAGGGGTATTCAAATCCAGCGTCACCGTGTTATCACGATAACGAATGCCAGATACAATCTCTGCCTCCCTCAAGTTGGACGAGACCGGTTTCTCATACGAGTCAGAAATAGCGGTCCCCTCGTAAGAATCAGGAACAACTGACTCGTCAGAATATTGACCGAAAAGATAGTTGCTTAACCACGACATCGTTTTTTCAACACACGTAACTAATACAGCAAAGAAATCAACAAACAACAAAACACTCGAATACCCTCGAATGCTAAATGTTCTGTCTATGCAGGTTTAAATAATGAAAATTTGGGGTCGAAGCGCCGCGCTATGGCCAAAGCGCGGCGCTTAGGGTTCACGGGACACTGCAACCTCGTATCACCTTTATGTCTCTGCAACATCGTATCACTTTATGTCAGTCAAATCAACTTTTGTCAAGCAAAGCGCCGCGCTTTGGCTATAGCGCGGCGCTTTGGGATGTGAAAATAACTTTCTCCGTACGTGTGTGATTAGCATGACCCTATCATATACGCTAGCCGACATATAATAGTATATATACGATTTCCCGTCCAATGATATCATAAATTTCGCGTTTCTAGGGCAAAATCGCAGCTCTCTAGTTGATTCAATCAGGTAGGTATAAATTACATTCGATAATCGCTATCTATTCATGATTCCTCTAAACCTCACGCTTAATTTGTCTTTCTAATCATTGATTTTGCTTTATTCTTGCAGATTGAAGATTCCTTGATCTGTGTTAGTAAGTTCAGTTCTTTCATTTATTCTTCTATTAGCTTCCTCCTACAAATCTTCTTATTTGATTGTTAAAACATAATAATTCTTCATTCGAAATATGTATAGAGTAATTTAGGTTTCCATCTTTGTTGTTCAAATGTTCTTGAGGTTCGGTACTGGTAATTTGTTCGATAATTTCATTGACTGTCTTCTGAAACGATTTTCTGTAATCACTGGTGATAATAATTGCTTATGTTTGGGTACTGGATCAAATAAAAAATAAAAATAAATTCATTAACAAGATGTATGATTGTGGACAACGGATTAGGGCATGAAGTTAGAGTTTGGTTGCGCGTCTATTTTTAGTCGCGAAACGTTATATGTTTTTCGTTCTGTATGCTAATAATAGAACATACATGAATTGTTGGGATTTGTGGAGGTTTCAACCTTGGGCCTTTGTAATTTCTTGAGCATTTGAGTAAGAATTATAATCACTAGTTGCAATCCGTAGGTCACACCGATCGAACCATGTAAATCTTGTGTTTTGTTTCTTTGTTTGATTTCTTTTTTGTTCGTGTGACTGTTTGGTGGTGATTTGCGATCCAAAGATACCTAACACGAATCTATATACAATATTACTAATACACATGCGTTTTCGCTTATCATAATTATTGATGAGAAAAAGTATGATAAGCGAGTAAAAGTCTTAAAACCAAATGAGGGATTTGTTTCTGACATGACTATAGAGGTATAACACACCTAAGAAAATGGTTATTTTTGTGATTTCTTCGTTATTGAATGGTGTTAGGTTGTTAGCCCCAACTTACAAAGTATATGAGTTATGAGGATTATGACCCATTTATAGAATAATAAATCTTCCCTAACCTTATGTTTTGTCGAATAGCTGCAATTCTTATTTGGTGACATGGTTTTGGTTTCAGGGAAGTTACTTGCGCTATGGGTAAGAGGAAATCAAGAGCAAAGCCGGCTCCTAGGAAGCGGATGGACAAACTCGACACTGTATTCAGTTGCCCCTTTTGCAACCATGGAACCAGCGTTGAATGTCGCATGTAAGTATCTGTTTGTTGTCTGGTTCCTTTTGGGTGCTGATCTCTTATGATTAGCCAAGCGTAATACAGTGTTTAGACGTGCGTTTTGAAAGTCATCATTTGAAGTAATAATCAGATAATTGGAAGTAGAATTCATTTATTTTTGCCTTTTTGGTACTTGTTTGATTTTAGTGATATGAAGAACTTGATTGGTGAGGCATCTTGCCGAATTTGCCAGGAAAACTTCAGCACTACTGTCACAGGTACTACTGTGTTCTCTGAATCTTGGTACATAAAAGCTTATTGTTATGATCTGTGATAGCCACGAGTCATGACTAGGAGTGTTCATAAAACGTTGAAATCAACAGAATCGTCCAAACAAAAACAAGTATTCCAGTTAGGCCGGTTAGAGATTTATGCGGTTCGGTTTTGATGTTTTGGCGGTTTAACGGTCCAACCAACTTTTTGGCAGTGTGAACCTAAACGGCCCTGTTTAGCCTTTTTATTCATTTATTTATTTTTAAGTTATTTTTGGAAAAGAATAACCGTTGTTTCTAACTGTTTTTTTCTTATTTCGGCTTGCAGCTTTGACTGAGCCAATAGACATGTAAGTGCAATGTCTACACCCTTCTCTTCCCCTCTCTCTATATACATATCACACACACACTCATGGTGGAACGTTAATAACACGCAGATATAGTGAATGGATCGATGAATGTGAACGTGTTAACACCGTTGATGATGACGGGGTCCCTGTTGAAGATGATGAAGTTGATGTTGATTACAGAGCGCGTTAAACCCGTTCTGAATGCTTGGAGAAATCTGCTTCACATAGCTGTGTGTCATGTATGGTTTTGTATTTCATGAACTTGTTTAGAGACCTATGTAAGTCCCAACTTATATTGGGAGCTTGTTAATGACCTAATGTTATAAATATGAAAAGTGAAACTTTGTAAACGTTCGGTCTCTTTATGGTAGTGTGTTTGGTTTTGAGTCTAATTCGACTGGAAAAAGATTATTGTTCCTGCAGACTTGTATGAGATAGGTACTGGTACTATCAGTTTTATACCTGACTGTGAAAGTTGTGTTCTACCATGGATGTTCATCGGTCTGGTTTGAAAGAATTTTGGCCGAAGTCAAAACCAAACAGAGTCGAACCCTGGAAGTTTAAAACCGAACTGAAAATAGAATTGGGAATTTGGTATATTTTTTGACGGAGTTCGCTGAATTATATATTTTTTAATTTATAAAAACTTATAAAAGTTTTTTACCATTATTTGTTTTGGATTGAGTTGAGCTAAATAAGATTCGGCTGAAGTTATAGACTTATAGTGGATTGGTTTACTAGACTTAGAGGGTGTTTGGGATTACGTTTTGAAGTGATTATTTGATTATTGCTTTTGTAAAACATAAATAATCTAAAAAAGTGTTTCGATGAAAAAGTGATTATCTGCCTCCAAAACGCAGTTTTGGATAAGCATGTACCTACATGCTTTTTCAAAACACAGTTTTGAAAACGCAAAATCTATTTTGAAAACGCATAATCTATTTTAAAAACGCAACACCAAACACCCTCTTATTCATTTTAAAATCGAATTTAGATATTTGAAACTGAAAACCAAATAAATGGGTTTGACTTTATACTGTTTTAGTTTGGTTCCGTTCTCTCTGATAGAGGCATAATCGTGTATGATCTTTTGAAATTAAGAAGAAAAAAAAAATTTGTTAAGATTCTCATTACCCGAATTTTTTTATCACAAAGTCACCTAAAACCGACTTAAAATATCAATTAGTCGATTATAGTTTTAACAACTCTGTATTTGACTGAATTCACGTTTTTAATAACTTTTAAGACTAAATTACACGGATTGTTTTAGTGTTATGTAAACTTTTTAGATTTAGTCTTATAAATTGTCATATCGTCCGTATTGACCAAAAAACATTCTACCGTTTGAAGAAAGCACGAGTGAAACAGACAATTTATCTCATGTGACAATGTCGATACTTGGTAACAAAATGCGAATCTAAATACATAGACACAACCAGTTTGATGTACTCTTAACTTCATACTCACTGCAGTACCCAAATAGCTGTCTCGAGTGTTTCACTCTCGTTAGGTTACGACTTCTCAGCCATCCCTAGGTAGAACACTAGAACTATTTGTTGTCATTTGCATGGCCGGCCCTGGGGGTGGGCGGGGAGGACCACCGGCCAGGGCCCGATATTTCGAGGGGCACGTTTTTTTATGAAAAAACCCGATATGTATATGTAAAATATTTTTTTAATAGGGTACACTCATACAAACACCAACAAAGGCCCCCTTAGACCATGTGTAGTGGTAATGTGTTATAATGCCCCCACCATGGGGCATTATCCGACACGTGGCGTCCTAGTCAGCGATGGGGCATTATAGCAAAAGTGGTGTAGTGGGCATAATGCCTTATAATGCCCCCTTCCAATTATTAAAAAAAAAAAAAAAAAAAAAGGAAAGTAGTTGCTGCAATCAAAGTCCTCCTCATTGGCTAGTCAAAGTCCTCCTCACACTCCATTGGCCACATCCATTTTCCTTCCAACCCATTTAGCGTTATAATTAAAACGCTGGCTTGCAAATTTAAAAAAAAAAACGCCTCATAACGCCTAGTGTAGTGGGGGAGGGGGCGTTTTGGGGCGTTTTTTTCAATTTAAAAAAAAAAAAAAACGCCCCACTACGGGCGGACTTACAAAACTATTCTTATGGTTTAGATTAGTTATTAACCCCTTTGGCATTAGGTTTAGACATTTAGTGAGCCAAATACCCAATTTCGTTAAGGCCTAAGGGCACATTTTTTCGAGCTCGAACAGGGTACACAAATTCTCAGGGACGGCCTCATTTGCCATGCACAAAACAGTAAGTAAACATAGTAAACATAAAATCGCCGGTTAGTAAGGCAGGTTTGGTTTAAAGCCATTCATATTCGGTTAATGAACCACAATCAACCCATGTAAAGTCTTAGATGAAAATGTGAGTTGTTCCAGAAAGGATTTGAAGGAAGTACCATTAACTAATAAGTTGGAACCTCAAAAAACCAGCAATTCATATATACCAACTGACCACACGTTACATAAGAGCTGCTAATTCGGGCACGAAGAACATGCTTTATAGTTGATTAGCATCAAAATCAGATATTTATAACTCGGTATAATCATATAACCTAGATATGGCAACAACCGACACAATATTAATGTTGTTTACCATCATCATAAGACGAAAAGATGGTCCAGGAAAACAAAAAGTAAGCACCACCACCACCATGGGCGGCAGCTGTCTTCACTTTTCATAACCATCTCCAACAGTTAGATTTGTGCTTCGCCTAAAAACCAAGCACATTTTACAACCCGAGTGAACAATTGACTTTGACTTTAAGTAACAAAACATGATACTAGAGTAACTTGGTCTACCTAGGTCAAGTAGTAGCTGCCAAGATCTTCTACAAGATAGTCAAACGATGCATTTGACCCATTATGAAGACCACCATCTGGCGCAGTCGGGTTCGAACCGGGATAGACGGTTGCACCTCCATTGTTGCCTTTCAAATTCGCTTTTCCCCTTCCTTTAACAGACCGTTTATTATTGTTGCTATTTTCCAATTGAAACTCAGCGGTAAGTCTTCCCATTTGCTTTTGAAGATCAGCAACCGAATCGTTTGCGATCTTTCCTTTTGGTGTTTTCTTACCGTCAACGAGCTTGAGTTCAAGTCTATACAAAGCACATGCGTCGTATTTGCTGATTTCATACTCGTAGAGGTGCCACTCGAGGAACTTCATGGGCTGCGGGTCCATGTAATAGGACCGTTTTAGCCACCCGGATTCGTTAATTACTTGCTTTCTTGATTCGTGCCAACCGCGCCCATTGTAATCCGGAAGAGATCTCTGTTTCCGGTTTCCACTCTCGAATGCCCTTCGTGGCTTATCGAAAAATAACCACTCTCGTAGTGTTTCACCCTCAAAAACCGAGAGATCAAAGAGCTCTGAAAAACAAGAAAACAGAAAGAAGGCGTGAATCATACAGCATGGTAAAGCTGGCAATTTCAACCCATTTCCTTGTGAATGGGTCGACTTGGGTTGTATTTTCTCTCAAACGAATCAAATTAAAACGTATTTTAAGGAGGGATAGGTCAAATGGGCCAATAGTAGTCCACATGACTATATTTTTGATGCATACCTCTTAAATCGTTTTATTAAAAAAACCAACTATTACTATAACAATATCAAATTCATAACTATAACTAACGAATAAGTATAATTATATAAAGAGTAAAATGTCGTTTTCGTCCCTAAGGTTTGGCCACTTTTGCGACTTTTGTCCAAAGGTTTGTTTTTCCGCATCTGGATCCAAAAGGTTTGAAATCTTGCCAGTTTCATCCAACTCGTTAACTCCATCCATTTTTTAACGTTAAGTCAGGGGTATTTTCGTCTTTTAAGACTTTTTTTAGATGCGGAAAATGGCAAGATTTCAAACCTTTTGGATCTAGATGCGGAAAAACAAACCTTTGGACGATAGTCGCAAAAGTAGCCAAACCTTAGGGACGAAAATGACCTTTTAAAAAATAAACGACAAATGTTTCGTTCTGACCCATCAACCCGCCCATCTTCCCACTTGACCAAACAAAAAAAGGAAGCAAACTAACCAGGCGCATTCCATGGAGATTTAGCGGTAGCAGCCCCTTCACATTCTGGAACACCGACATCCTTCCCCTGCGATTTGGCACTAAGAGCATCAAACAGCAAAGAATCCTTCAGCTCAATACCTTTAGGCCGTAAAACAGGCGCCATCCCGAATTGACCTTCATTTTGAGCAGTTACAGCATGCAAGCCACTGCAATAGTCAGGAAACCACCCTTGCACGGGCCTATCAGAACACCATCCCTGTGCGGGCCTGGGACAATCCCACAGAGCACATTTTGGGCCCAAGAAAGCAGACGGTGGTGGGCTGATTGTGGGCAAAAAGGCAGTCATCTGTTGCTGAGGTAAACCGTTTTCTCGACCCGTGACATCCAACCCACCAGTAAAAAGACTGTGCTCAAACTCTTGAGCTAAATCGAATGAAAAATAATCGAATTGATTAGCAGCAATGCCCATATTATTGTTGTTGTTAACGCCTGAAGGAGAGCCTTTGCATTGATCAACCAATTGGAAACCTTGTTCCTGAGACGTTTGAGTAACAGCAAAATCCTGCAAGCCCGCGTTACACGTTTCGTTAGTTTGTACTATTTAGGCTACAAAACGTATACTCACCTCGTGCACGCTTTTTAAAACCAAGCAATCAAAACGTATACTCACCTCATGAAAAACTGCATTCTCACTGGCTTTAAGGCCATCAGGATCCGGTTTTGGGGCGGCTAATCCACTAGTTGCATCATCTTCCTCATCACAAAGCTGCAAAAGCCTACTTATATCCGGAGAAAACGGATCCATACTTCCACCCTGCTCAAAAGAAATCGAACAAATATTAATCATAATTCATTTCCACATCATCATTATCATGAAAACATCATACAATCTTCTTTAATAAATGCCTGAAACCTGTTGCAAAGAAGAAGCCGGTGAAGGCTGATTAAGCTCATTCTTCCATTCTTTAAGCATCTGATTAAGCTGTTCTTCATACACAGCCACATCAGCGCTGCGGCTCTCCTTCCTGGCACACTGCAGGTCCGTAAAGAGCACCTGCAGATCCTCCACACGGCTCTTCGCCCTATCTTTAAACATCCGGTGCGATCCAGACTTGCATTTTGTACCTTTCCCCATTCAAAACAACACAACTCAATACAACCTAATCCTCAACAATCTCCTGCCAAAATCAACACAAGAAACCCTAAATTCACAATATTATAGCTCAGTATCATGATCGCAAACCCTAGCTATGAATAACTGAATCATAATCACCAAAAAAAGGTATAAAAAACAGAAATAATTGATAGAACTAAACAGGAACAGCGTAACAGGGAAGAGATAGGAAGAAATTATGCAATTGAATGGTGCAAAACGGTTATTAGATGGATGATTGAAGATACATACATGATGAAATTGGTGAAAAGAATACCTGAAGATGAAGAAATAGTGGAGAATTGTTGTTGGTGGTGGTGACAGGCAGCAAATTCTGGGGTTTCTAGATTTGCTTTAACCTCCAAAGAGAAGAGAAGAGAAGAGGGGAGAAAAGTGCCTTCTATACTACTATACCCACGCGGCAAAATTCTCTCTCTATTAACCTCATTCTCATATGACAACTTGTTTTTATATAATAACTAGTAGGGTCAAGTTATTCTACAAACGCTTCTAATTGTAAGAAGTGTAAAAAGAATTTATAGAGTGACAAGTGTCCAATAACCTAAAACTAAACCCGCTACATCACCACCAAAAACCTAAACCCCCACCACCACCCAAAAACCTACCCCCCCCCCCACCCCCCCACCTCCACCCCCCAAAAACCTAACCCCCCCCCCCCCCCCCAAAAAAAAAAAAACCTAAAAAAACCAAACACCCCCCCCCCCCCCCCCCAAAAAAAAAACCTAAAAAAAATATAAAAAAAAACTAAACACCCACCCCCACCACCACCCAAAAACCTAAACCCCACCCCCTCGGCAAAAAAAAAAAAAAAAAAATTGGGGGGGGGGGGGGGTGGGGGTTTTTGGTGGTGGTGGATGTTTAAGTTTTTTTTTTAGTGGGTTTTTTTGTGTAGTGGGTTTTTTTAGGTTATTGGACACTTGTCACTCTATAAATCCTTCTTACACTTCTTACAATTAGGATCCTTTGTATTTGATCCTAATCCATAACGAGTAAATGCCCCGCCCGCGTTGCGGGGCGAGGGCCGAATAATTCTCAACCAATTAAAAAAAGACTACTATAATTTTCCTAGGGAAAAAAAAAACAAAAACGATGATAAGACCGTAGTAAACCAATTAAAACAAAAAAAACCTTTATAGTTTTGGTAAAAAAAAAAACTAAAACGATGGAAAAAACGTAATTTTTAACTGAGGAGCAAATCATAAATTTAATTCGGGGATAAACTGTAAACTAAATGGACCAACGGGGGAGTGCCAGGAAGTTGCCGGCACGACTGTAATTTTACACTGGGGGCAAAATTGTAATGTCACCAGGAAAACAAACTAAAACGATGGGGAAAATGTAAAGTTAAGTTGAGGGTAAAATCGTAACTTGGCTGTGAGGAAAAAAAAACTAATGGCAAAACTATAAATTTATACGGGGCAAAATCGTAAATTTGAACCGAGGGCAAAATTGAAATTTTTAGCCAGGAGCAAAAGCGTAATTTTTTTTAAGTGGGGGGTAAAAACATAATTTTGAACTGATGGAAAAATCGTTTTTTTAAGGGGAAAAAAACTAATGGCAAAACTGTAAATTAAAACGGGGCAAAATCGTAATTTTTTAACCGGGGGTAAAATTGAAATATTTAGCTGGGAGCAAAAACGTAAATTTATTTTTAAGCGGGGACAAAAACATAAATTTGAACTGATGGCAAATTCGTAATTTTAAATCAGGATAAAATTGTAAGTTTATTGGGCCAATAGAGGAGTACCAGGCAGGTGCCTGACACTATTACATCTGCCGCCCTTTTCGCCCAATTGGAGGGAGGCACTATTGCCTGCTGATGTCATGTTGATGCAGATTTTGTGTCCGATGCTTGTCGAATAGATTAGATTTATTATTTTACGCTGAATTTGTAATAGTTAGTGAAACGGTCTATCGAACGTGTATAGACCCGCTCGTTTGAAGTGGTCAAACGAGAGGGTTATTCGGTTGACCGTGTGTGTTTGAAAGACAAAGGGGTGTAGCTATAAATAGCAACCCTTTGCCATTTCAAACACTTGTAGATTTTAGGAGGTTCAAGTCCTCACCAGGGAGAGATCACCACTTGATCTCTCCCCGGAACCAAACGGCTCTGGTAAAGGTTCGATTATCTTGTTAATCGGGCCGGCTTGCTTTGTTATGTTATCAAATCTATACAAGTAAGTATTTCATCCGTCTATGATCTTCCCTTCGATGAACATAATCATGATAATCACGGTTTCGGTCTCGAAAACGGTCCTACATGTCACCATCTTGTATTTGTAGTAGTTTAAAAATACACAAGAAATTGTTTTGTTTTATATAAATAACTAGCGACGCGAGCACATCGCAAATGTTAAACAAATTAGTTCGAGCGTCATGTCCGAGTTTTTTAAACCTTTCTTTAGGTTAAGTGGCGTGTAATGTAAAGTAAATCTTATACCGTATAATGATAACGTATTATATGCGACCCGACTAATTTAAATTTATATTGTCAAGTCAAAATGTATTATATGCAACCCCATTCATACGTAGGAAATGTACAAAATAAAGCACGAAATCGTGCATCAAAACGTAGACAAACTCGGATATATACAAAAAAGTATACCAAGACAGTCAAATATTGTACTGACAATGCGACACGATTATGTATGACTTATTATCGACCATTTACGTTAACATAGACCAACTTGAATTTTTTACCCGACTTGTTTTCAAACAAAAATTTACGCCGAAATTTACATAAAAAGCAAGCATGAAAAAGTATTACAAATGAAAACAAACTTTACGTCGAAACGTACATAAAAAGTAAGCCTGGAATTATTAGGATATGAGTTTGATTGTTGTGACAGTTAACATGAAAATAATGAAAGAAGATAAAACAGAGATGAAACATGCAGCGGAATAATTAACTTCTCAATCACAACAGTGAAGATATTGCTTTCATCCATATGCTTTTATAAATTTGCAATTACAAGTTTACGTATGCATGAAGAATTACAACTCCCCCTCAACTTGATCACTCTTTGTTTGTTCGTACAAAAATGTCAAGGTGAAAGTGATGAATAGAACAGTACAGACATTGTTCTATTTATAGTACAAACAAAACATCTGAAGCATCTAAGCTGACATCACCTAGACAGCGACATCTAACAGCCTAACAAACTCCTAACATCTGCTAGAGCCTAAGCACTATTACATTAATAATAAAGTTAAACTCTGTTGAAGATCCTCTATTGGACTTCATCATCTGTTGATCCATAACAGACCTTAGTTTCATCAGACTTTGTCTTCATCAGCAGAGGATGATCAGACCTTTGCTTCAACAGACTTTGTCTTCATTAGCAGAGGTTCTCTTTAGCAGACCTTTGGCTTCAGCAGATTTTAGAGTAGCAGATGTTGAGTCTTTGCCTTTGGGAGGAGCAGATCTTCAAAGCACTGTTATTTGTGATCAGAGGTTGTAGACTATTTTGGCTTTCCAGTCATATGTTCTTTTGTGGGGTCCACTAGATCCAACAATCACCCCTAGAACAGATGATGCCAAAACTGTTCTTTATTTCTCATCAGCATATCCCTGATTTGGCCTTTGAATTGTAATTCAAAGTTCATGGAAACCATGTCTTCAGAATCCATTTCTAGTTCAAGGTTCAACAGATCTTGGAGGTCAACTGTATCCAGACCATATGCATCCTCCATTTTTATCCTTTGAACATCACCATCTGATCTGAGCAAAGTCAATTCGTAGGTGTCTGAGGATGACTTCCACTTTAGAATTTTTTAATCAGATGATTTTCTTGGGTGAAGAATTATTTTTGATGAGTTTGGTGATTGTGGCCTGCTCACAAGATTTGCAAGTGTTTTACGCAGTTTGTCACTAGCAGGATCTGTGTGATATAACAGTTGGTTTTCCAGTCCCTCTTTCTTGTAGTAGTCATACATCTTTTCATCAGCCACAGACATATGCTTCTGCCTTTTTGCTTGATTTAAGGCAGTTATGGACAAGCCAAATACTGAGGAATGCTTTTTAAGTGTAAGGGCCTGTTAAGGACAACCACTGTTGGATATACTGGCTTCTTTGGAACAGTAGGATCCTTTTCTCTCAGCTGTTCCAGTCTCTTGTATGTTTCAACAATTTTGGAATCTGACCATCAGGCAACAGACCTTGCATTACCATACTTTGCAGCAACTAGCTCTTCTCTAGTTCTCTTCAGCTTCAATGCCTTGTTATGATAAACTTGTTTATATTTCTTCCAGTCTGGTAGAGTTGTCTCATGTGAAGGGTCATTGAGCATCTTTTGAATTCTTTCTATTTCTTCTTTGAGAGCATCTGTTGACCAATCTTTGAACTGTGCTCTGTTTGCTTTGTATGGTTTATGTTGCATGATGTGATCAAGGTAATCATGTATTAGTTCCTTATCAAGCTTAGCATTTATTGGCTTCTCAGACATGGACTTGCTCAGATCCTTAGCATAATCTTCTATCTTACTTACCTTGCTAAGTTCTAGTGACAAGATTCCCTAAGCAATCCTGTCATCCATCCCTTTGCACTTCTCCCTTCCAATTATCTCAGCCTGTCTTGCTTTCAACTTCAAATATTCATCTATGAAGAAACACGGAACTAATTTTAGAGTTAATTAGTTTGGTTTATGTTCCTTTCATAGTGGTTAATCTTCTTAAACTTTCCTGAGCTCCTTAATGATCCGATAATCCTGCAAAACAGAACACCGTTAGCTCGTTAAGAGGGGAATATGGGGGTTTCCCTCTTAACCAGACTCCGGCGTGAGAATAAGTAACTGTTTTGAGGAGATAATTGTGTGAAGAGTGAAAATAGAGAGAATAGAATGAATTAACCTGTGAATGAAGGTCCTATTTATAGCCGGAGAGGTGTAAGAGGAGATTGGCTGATGGGCCTTGGGCCGAAAGGCGACAACTTAAAGGATATGCTCTTTGTCTCGCTGGTGTCGACCGTTAGTGCCTTCTAGAAGATCTCCGGTGCTGACGTACCATGATTGGAGCCACGTGTCCCTGTTGTCGGCCTTGTTGTCCCTCTGCCATCAGCAGGTAAGTGGAGATCGTGGGACAGGTGTCGCCGCCCCTTGATTGGTGCCACATAGGCGTCCTTGTGTAGTTATTGTCTCCTGCACGTCAGACGATCGTGGAGCACGATAGAGCACAGCCTGCTGGACGCTGATTGGCTCTTTTCTTCTGCCATTTGTACCTTGTGTACCTTCTGAAGTGGCCCTGCGCCCTAGCCCTGCTCGACCCTTGCTGAGCACGTAACTAGCCCGCGCAGGGTTATAGGTGGCTGAAGGCCCTTATTCAGAATGCTAAGTATAAAACTGATGTTCTTTCTTATCTGGACCTCGCGCGAGGTCAGTCTTTGTTGAACTAACCCGCGCGAGACTAAGATTAATCAGCTTGCTGAATAAGGAGTATGGTCTCGCGCGCGACCTGAAAGAAGGTCTGCGCGGCTTTTTGGGACCATACCCCTTCAAGTCCCCCCAGTCCAGTGCTGCATCATGCGCGAAGCAAGTGGTTGGAACTCTGGACTTAGAAAAAAGAAAGTACTAGTGAAAAATGCTTGTTTGATCTTGGTAGGTTGCGCGCGTGTAAGTGTTTGTAAGTTACTACGGCGCGACTACCAGACTTGGCTGTTGATAATTCTCTGCTTTTAAGTGTAAGCGCGCAGATTCATTGGATAATTATGAAGTTTGTAGTAATTTTGGGCGGGAAAAGCCTCGAATTTTGAATTCTGACAGGTTGGTGCAAATGTCATTGAGAACGACGTTTGAGTTGACTTCTGACACGGTTATGATGATGCTGTTCCTGACGGTTCGGCTTTCCGTCAGGCGAGTGAGGCCCACGCGCCCGTGGTAACCGTCACTCCGGGAATCTCGCCTTACGTGGCGGCTCTTGATAGGCTACGCGCGCGGTGAATCTGGCACGTTTACCCATCGCATTAAATGCGATGGGTATATATACTTGACGAAGGGAGAGAGGAAATCACAACCTTTGCTTCTGTTGCTCTATTTTCTCTCCATATCTTCTTTGAATCTTCAAATCTTCAAGTTTTCAGTAGCAGATCTTCAAGTTTCTTCAGAAGTTCGAAGATCTTCAACTTTTTCAGCAAATATTCAAAGCTTCTTCTTGAATATCCATGGCTGAAGAAAATCCCCAAGAAGAGAACCCAGGTGACGAAGGTCCCCTTCGTGTCCTGAAATGGGACCTGGGTTTATTTGAGCAGATTACAAAAGGGTTCTAGTTTCCACCGGAATGGGATGCCCGATACCCCGGTCAGAATCAGATGACCGTCGATGCACCGTCGTGGTATATCACCCTTTTTGAAGACTTCTTCTTGCAGGGTAACTTCCGGTTGCCGGCGACTCAGTTTATGGCCCATATTCTTCAGTATTATGGGTTTCATATCTCACAG
The DNA here is from genome assembly GCA_030545235.1 of Helianthus tuberosus. Lineage (NCBI taxonomy): Eukaryota > Viridiplantae > Streptophyta > Magnoliopsida > Asterales > Asteraceae > Helianthus > Helianthus tuberosus. Next base: position 152,372,049 of record CM060451.1, on the reverse strand, counting down.
CTGAGTCCACCCGGCATGGTGAGGGTGAGGCACTTTGAATTTTTATGTCAGGCCCATGATATAGAGCCCACAGTGGATAAATTCCGGGTATTCTATCAGTTAATTAGAAACATGGGTTTCTACTCCTTCGGCAATCGGGGAGCTGCCAAGAAGATCCTTCTGAATCCACCCAAGAGTTTCCATGACTGGAAACAGAAGTTCTTCTTCATTAGGGAGGAGGTGATGCCGATTGCAATGATCTTCCGTGCGCCAGACACGATTGAGAAGGAGGAACTGGCGATTCCGAAGAAAGAAAACTGGTATGTGAAGCTCACTGCCACGCCCAATCGCGTTTTTGGTGAAAACGTTCTGGTGGCGGCGCAGATGAGTGATCGATGGCTGGAAGATAGCACTGAAGTGCCTGTGCTGAAGTTTCAAGATAGAGGTTTGTTACTTTTTTGTCCTTTTCGCTTTTTGTAATTTTTCTGTGCTTAATTTAGTGATTTCGATTGTAGAAGCGCGTCTTTATCAAGCTGCTTTCCCCACCTTCAGTGGGTCCATGAGCTCGCGCCCACTGGAATAAGGGAAGTCATTTTGGTACGAACAGATTGTCACACCCTGGCTTTGCGGAAGCGTGGTTAATTTGGTGTGACTTCTTAATACCATAGCTTAATCATAACAAAGCTATATGAAATAAAAACATGCAAGATCATCCATTAAGTTTTGAAAACCAAATACAGTACCATTGTTTTAACGGAAACATACCCTAACAACCATAACCTTGTTCAACAGACATTACAAACTTAAAACATAACATAAACATGGTTTAAGGATTGTGTCTTGTCCAGGAAAGAGACACATCCCCTAAACCCCGGATGACCTCGGAAACTAGTGCAGCGGAAAACATGCCATACCGTGCCAGATCTCGTTAATTTCCTGAAATACATATGAGTTGAAAAATCAACAATAATGTTGAGCGAGTTCATGTGTAAGTGAGTAAGTAAACCTTTGTGAGTATAAAAATAGTCGTGGTATGTAGCCAATAAGGGGACTTGTGATCACCAATGGTTTGCAAGGCCACTGATATATGTGAAGTGCAAATAGGGAGACTCAAACCTAGCAGATTTCGCCACGGCATTTGTATGTGGACAAAGTCACCCCAAGGTCCGTTTCTAGTTTGGCCTGGGGCTGGGCTCGCTACACCCAGATAGATCTACCGCTCCTGTCCCTCGGTCCTGACATGAGGACTAATGGCCTCATATTGCTCCTACCCACTCACATGATCTGAGTAATAAACCTCCTTACGCTAACCATACCGTGTATAAAGTACTCGTAATCATAGTAACATGTATTTCACCCCCGCAGTTAAGAAAACTGAAAACAGTTAGAGAAAAGGGGGACATGAACTCACAGTGAAGCGTCTCTACCAAGTATCTCCTGCTCACGCAGCTGTGTGACGACCTACAGGTGCTAATTTCTATTAGACGGACGGCCGTGCCTTAGCTTTATAGTTAAATCTTTGGGAAATAGTTAGACAACTATTTCGTGTTTACGTTCTGTATATACTTGGTAGTTAATCTCCTTCCCAAGGATGGGGGATTCAAATACATGTGCGTTCATAAATATTTCCGTAAGTGCGTAAGTTACGTTTAACAAACGAGTGGTAATATACTTACCGGTGTAACTTATATATTTATGGTGAAAGCGTTCGTATTATTTTGGAATCGTTAACGTTCGTAAATATTATTTTTACTCTAAAAATAATATTTATGTATTTTCACAAAATAATCATGGACAGTGTGTGAAAAAAATATACATTTATCACGTTAAATTTTGTGAAAATCCCACCTCCGAATATTCAGTAAATAAAGTCATGGCGAAATTTATATTTCGAAAACATGTCAAAAATAATTCTAACACTTGTAGTGTAAATAGTTCTAAGTGTTAGGTTTTTAGAGAAATTTCGCCAGAGTTCCCTCTGTAACTGGAGGTGGCCACGCATTCAAGCGTATCATTTTCTTTTATGAATTCAATCAACAATTTTCTAAACAATGTTACACTAGTCCAGTGTAAAAACAATGCATTTTTCATGACAACATAAACTTGGCGTTTCATGAAAACGCGTAGTAATTTAGCGGTGCTTTTAGTGGGTTTAGTTACCCTCCAAAAATTATGACTTTTCAAAAAGACCCGTCTTTTAACTTGGTGTGTCTTAGAAAAATCATTTGTAGATGTCGGGTCCATAAGACTATCCACTCACTTAGTTTATTTATTTTTCAAGAACTCATTTTTGTTACCAAGTTTATGTGAAACATGGAGGTGATTCTTTTATGTAAACATTAGTCATCTCCTAACTTGTTAACATAAGTTTTTAATCTTATTTTAACAAGTTAAATTTTGATGTCCAACAACATCTTACTAGTAAGCATCAAAATAAATAATAACTACATCAAAACAATTTTATTTTAACAAGATTTCATCTTATTTCATCTTCACTAACTTTATGTTCAAGTTTGCATTTATGATCTTCTAGTGTTCTTTTACTTATATCACAACATAGTTATTAACCACACAAAAAAATATAAAATAAAAGATAATCCAAGAGGCTTACAACTAGCTCGAGGCTAGGGAAGAAACACGAGAGAAAAGTGAGTGGTTAAAGACAAACGGGGGAGGTCCTTGACAAACCGCGAGCTCCACACTCCGTGATTCGCCTTGTTACACCTTGTAGTGAGCTTTGAATACTTGAACAAAAATTGAAAATAGGAGGGGTGTTGATAAGGGTTTCGGCAGTAGCTTTACTTAGTGGAAAAAAAATGGAATTACTTTTGGTGTTAATTGAAGATGATGATAGGTGGTGTTTATAATCTACTTTTCCTTTTAACCAACGGTAATTATGTCAACAATAGTACATACACATTCACATCATAATCTCACTAGAGATTGCATGGGGAAAGTGCAAAGTTCACATAAAATATCTAGTGGGGGTTAAGTTCTGCCGAAAGTTCAGCCATGTGGGGGGTTTAGTGCAATATTTTTGGTAAATAGATAAGTAGTTAGGGGGTGTGAAGTGTAATTGCTAGTTCACTCAATATCTTCTTACATTCAAAAGTCAACTAGTATGGGAAATTGATGGATCCTTGGTGGCTTAAGGGGGAAATCGAAATATGAGGAGAAGGGGGGGGGGGGGGGCCTCTAGTGCCGTCAATATCATATGGGGAAAAGTTTAGTTCGATATAAATCACTAGTTAGGTGACTTAATTAGTTTATTAGGGACTTAAATAAGGTATTAGTGTGTTGTATTTTTATAACGGGTGTTAGGGTATTCGGGGACCCTAACTGGCTCAGAAAAAGAAAAACAATGTAAATGACAATATTTTTATGTCCCGGGTTAAGTCCGGTTGTACGGTTGGATACTGATCCGTTAAAGCGCTAAATAATTATTTAAAGTGTCGTTAATATTATTCTTAGTGACACGACTCATTCCTGACACTTTGGAAAGTGTCTAGCAATATTTTTCTCATGTTTTGGCACTTTACTAGTCAACTAGAAGCTGGATTATTTATTAAAGTGCTGTGTTTTGTACTTAAAGTACGTTTTAGGCACATCCAGTCACTGTGACTTATCCCTAGAGACGCAGTTCCACAACCCTTGTATCCCTACACTCACTGCTAGTGTAGCAAAATATCTCAGGCTCTTATAGGCCTTGGAGGCAGTGTTTGCCTGATGCTGGCTTTATCAGCATGTTCAATAGGTTATCCGTGTATTGTGCTACTGTGCTCTTTGTGCATCATGTTTGTCACTAAGGTGCCGTATGTAAATAATGTAGTGACGATAAGTAAAGTATGATGCAAGCAAGTACATGTATCAGATATCAAGTAGCAGTTCAACAGCTAGTTCAAACAAGCACAGTAATTAAGCAGTAATTAATCATTAATTAAGTCGTACGGATACCTGGTTTAGTGCGGGTTGTCACATTCTCCCCCCGTTAGATAAATTTCGTCCCGAAATTTAAGTTCTGCTTGTAGAAGCAGGGTTCTTAGGAAAAAGGTGGGGGTATTTTTCTTTCATCCGGTCCTCACGCTCCCAGGTGTACTCAGGACCGTGTCTGGCATTCCAACGAACTTTGACGAGCTTGACACTGCTCCGGCGGGTCTTGTTAACTTTCCAATCCGTGACCTCAACAGGTTCTTCAACGAAGTGGAGCGTGTCGTCAACATGAATCTCATCGGTGGGAATGGCAACGTCAACTTGAGTTGGACTTTTCTTCAGGTTGGATACATGAAATGTATCGTGAACACCATTCAGTTCAGCAGGTAGGTCCAACTTGTATGCTACTAGTCCTATTCTTTCCAGAATTCTGAAAGGACCAATGTAGCGCGGATTTAACTTCCCACGCTTTCCGAAGCGTGCCACACCCTTCCAGGGTGAAACCTTCAATAACACCATTTCTCCAACTTGGAAATCCACATGTTTTCGGTTTGGATCCGCATAGGCCTTTTGTCTGTGGCGAGCTGCTTCGATGCGTTTAAGAATCTGCGCGATCTTGTCTGTCGTCTCTTGGACGATTTCGGGACCTGCAAGTTGTCTATCTCCGGCGTCAGCCCAACATAGGGGTGATCGGCACTTGCGTCCGTAAAGGGCTTCGAATGGCGCGACACCAATACTGGTGTGGTAGCTGTTGTTGTATGAAAATTCGACCAAAGGTAAATGTTTATCCCAGCTACCGCCCAAATCCATAACACACGCCCTCAGCATGTCTTCCAAAGTCTGTATCGTTCGCTCGCTCTGGCCGTCAGTTTGCGGATGAAACGCAGTGCTCAGATTCAATTGGGATCCAAACGCTTCTTGGAAGGATTGTCATATCCTTGATACAAACCTTCCGTCTCTATCAGAGATGATCGAGAGAGGTACTCCATGGCGTGCGACGATCTCTCTCATATAAATTTCCGCAAGTTTACTAGTACTGTCTTTCTCTTTGATTGGCAGAAAGTGTGCGGACTTTGTTAGGCGGTCAACTATCACCCAAATCATATCATGGCCTCTTGGCGTTTTTGGCAATTTCGTAATAAAATCCATGGAGATTTGTTCCCATTTCCACTTGGGAATCTCAGGTTGTTGCAGAAGTCCTGAAGGCTTCTGGTATTCGGCTTTAACCTTAGCGCACGTTAAACATTTACTCACGTAAATAGCGACATCGCCTTTCATCCTAGGCCACCAATAGTAATCCTTGAGATCCTGGTACATCTTATCCGCTCCAGGATGGATAGAGTACCGTGATTTGTGAGCTTCATCAAAAATAACTTTCCTTAAACCACCAAACAGAGGAACCCAAATCCTTTTCTCAAAACATAACGTTCCTTCCTCGTTTGGTACCAATAGCTTCTCCATCCTACGGAGATATTCTTCTTCAAGGTTTCCTTCCTTGAGAGCTTCCTTTTGCGCGGCACGAATGTGCAAGGAAAGATCGGTTCGTATGATCATTTCTAAAGCTCTAACCCTTATGGGTTTGATCCTTTCTTTACGACTTAGGGCATCGGCGACCACGTTCGCCTTCCCTGGATGGTACTTTATCTCGCAGTCGTAGTCGTTCAACAATTCAACCCAACGTCTTTGCCTCATGTTCAACTCCTTCTGGTTGAATATATGTTGTAGGCTCTTGTGATCTGTAAAGATTGTACACTTTGTACCATAAAGGTAGTGTCTCCAGATCTTTAAAGCAAAAACCACTGCGCCGAGCTCCAAATCGTGTGTGGTATAGTTCTTTTCGTGCACTTTCAACTGACGCGATGCGTAAGCAATAACCTTTTGGCGTTGCATCAACACACAACCCAGTCCTTGACGCGACGTGTCGCAGTATACCACGAAATCATCTGTACCTTCCGGTAGTGCTAAGATTGGCGCGTTACAAAGCTTACTCTTCAATATCTGGAACGCTTCTTCCTGTTTGATTCCCCAATCAAACTTCTTATCCTTCTGCGTGAGGAGCGTCAATGGTTGAGCGATTTTTGAAAAATCCTCAATGAACCTTCGATAGTAGCCAGCCAAACCCAAGAATTGTCGAATCTCGGTTGGCGTCTTTGGCGTTTCCCAATCCTTGATCGCCTCGATCTTGGTTGGATCCACGTGGATTCCATCTCCATTTACCACGTGCCCAAGGAATTGGACTTCACGTAGCCAAAATTCGCACTTGGAGAATTTGGCATACAACTGTTCCTTCTTCAGTAGCTCTAGAATGGCTCTAAGATGCTGCTCGTGTTCAGCCTTCGTCTTTGAATAAATTAAAATGTCATCGATGAATACAATCACGAACTTGTCCAAGTACGGCTTGCAAACTCTATTCATCAAATCCATAAAGACTGCAGGTGCGTTTGTCAAACCAAACGGCATAACTAGGAACTCGTAGTGCCCATAACGAGTTCTGAAGGCTGTCCTTGGGATACTTTCCTCTTGTATCCTTAACTGATGGTATCCAGATCGAAGATCAATCTTCGAATAAAAGCTTGAACCTTGAAGTTGGTCGAACAGATCATCAATTCTTGGCAGAGGATACCTATTCTTGATCGTTAGCTTGTTCAGCTCCCGGTAGTCGATGCACATACGAAAACTACCGTCCTTCTTTTTGACAAACAGGACCGGAGCTCCCCAAGGCGAGAAGCTTGGTCGGATAAAACCCTTGTCTAACAACTCTTGAAGTTGTGTCGACAATTCTTGCATCTCAGACGGAGCAAGTCTGTACGGTGCCTTAGCCACAGGCGCGGCGCCTGGAACTAAATCAATGTGGAACTCTACTTGCCTCTGAGGTGGCAGTCCAGGAAAGTCTTCTGGGAAGACTTCTGGATACTCCCTCACGACAGGGATGTCTTCGATTCTTGGCTCAGCAGCCTTCTTATCCACAATGTGTGCCAGAAAAGCAGCACATCCTTTCTACAAACACTTTCTTGCTTTCAAGCAGCTGATAATCCTTGGCGGCGTGTCACGCTTCTCTCCGTGAACCACAATTGTCTCGCCATCTTCGGTTGGGATACGAACAATCTTTTCATGGCAAACTATCTCTGCCTTGTTGTCTGATAACCAATCCATTCCTACCACCACGTCGAAGCTTCCCAACTGGACTGGTAGTAGATCTAAAGCAAACTCACGCTCTCCTAATTCAATCACACAGCCTCTGATAACTTCATTGGCTTCTACTAACTTCCCATTAGCTAATTCGATCGAGTAGGGTATATCTAACTTATTAGCGGCTAGACCAAGCATATTCTTAAATTCTAACGATACGAAGCTATAATCGGCACCAGTATCAAATAAAACAGATGCATAGCGTTGATTCACAGGGAACGTACCAGTAACGACATTGGGGTCCTGGCGCGCTTCCCTTGCTTCGAGTTGGAACACTCTTCCACGGGCTTGGTTTAACTCTGGGCAGTTCTTCTTAAAATGCCCGATATCACCGCAGTTATAACATCCAAGTCTTTGCCCGTTTCCACCAGCTTGATCATTCCTCTGATTACGATTCACACCGCCCGCTTGGTTAGCATTGTTGCCTCGATTCTTGTTACCTCCATAGTTTCCTTGATTTCCATTTCCACCACGGTTATTATTCCTATTCCCAAATCCTCCCTGGCCTCCTCGGCCAGCACTAGCCCAACAAGACTCCTTCAAGTGGCCCGACTTTCCACATGATTCGCATACTTTCACACTACAATGGCCAGTATGATGGCGTTGACAGATATTACACTTGGGCTGGGTGCCCTGATATCCTTTTCCTTTCTTTCCACTGCTAGCTGATCCTCCTTTCTTAACCGCCACACTGGCGCCCTGCTTGAAGTTTGAGAACTTCCGTTTGTTACCTCCTGATGACTCGACGTGAGTCTCTTTCTTCTTATGCTCAGCATCATCAAACTTGTTCAGGCGAATGGCCTCCTCTGTGAGAGCCACGCTCAAATCAATCGCCTCAGTAATGGTCGCAGGCTTGGATGAGGTTACCATGCTTATGATTTGAGGAGCTAATCCCCAAATGAAGCGTTCAATTCTCTTGAACTCGGGAGTGACCATGTAGGGTACCACATGCGATAAGTCATGGAACCTTTGGACGTATTCTGCTATCTTTGGACCGTCCATTTTCAAGTGCCAAAACTCGGTCTCCAATCTCTGGATTTCTGCGCGGGAACAGTACTTTTTGCGCATAAGTTCCTTTAGTTCGGTCCTGGTCAGCGCGTAGGCAGCAGCTTCGCCTAGTGTCTGTACTTGTAAATTCCACCAGGATAGGGCTCCATCTAGAAACAGCCCTGAGATATAGGTGACTTGCTGATCCAGTGCGCACTTGCTCATGCGTAGAACAGATTCGGTTTTCTCAGCCCAACGTACAAAGGCGACAGCACCTCCAGTGCCATCAAAGTTTACGGGCTTGCAGTCTAAGAACTGCTTGTAGGTGCATCCATGAGGTGGATTATTGTTGTTGCCAGTGTTGCCAGAGTTGCTTCCACTAGTCCCTCCTTGAGAGGCGGCGTATTGTGCAATGGCAGCAGCGATAATTTGCTGGAGTTCTGCCTCATTAGTAGGCATGCGTGTCTCACGTCTTGGCGGCATCTTCTAAAAGATGGTTTAAGTTGGTCAGGTCATAATAAGTAGAGTGTACGTAAGTATACAACAACACATAACATCTCATGTTATCAATCACATAACATCTCATGTTATAAATAGATCACCCATATTGATATCTTCTGCAATGGTTGAGGGCTTTGAGGTAGTAACCATACCCCTGATCTGGGGTGCAAGTGTCCAAATGAATCGTTCAATCCTTTTGAACTCCGGTTTGACTAAGTAGGGGGGCGACCCTAGATAAGTCGTGCGATCGCTGGACAAGTTCAGGAATTTCTGGTTCGTCCATTTTCAAATTCCTGAACTCCACCTCAAGCTTCTAAATTCCAGTGCTAAAACAACATTTCTTCTCAATCGTTTCCTTGAGCTCGTCCCAGCTCAGTGCATAAGCAGCGTCTGTGCCAAGGGTCTGAACCTGGAGGTTCCATTAAGAGAGTGTGCCATCTAGAAATATCCCCGAGATATAGGTAATACTCTGTTGGGGCGAACAGTTACTCATTCTTAGAATGTAGTTGGTCTTTTCGGACCAACGAACAAATGCAACGACGCCTCCTGTTCCGTCAAAGTTTAAAGGCTTGCAGTTCAGGAACCGTTTATAGGTGCAGCCAGTTGGAGGGTTATTTCCAGTAATGCCATCGTTGTACTTAGAGCGGAGGGCTTCATGTCGTGCATTTATCTGTGAGATGCGTTCTTGCAGCTCGGCTTCTGTTCTTGGCAACGTACTGGTGTTTGTGTCACGTCTGGGTGACATTCCCTTTTGTCGAAGTGGTGTGAAGCGGGTTAGACAACGTTTCAATTGTCTATGAGGTGTATATAGCAACATAAGCCATCATGTAATCACCCAATTTCACACGCAAATATACTCACTGTATGAGTGGGGAAGTAAATTTCTGAGCCTTCACATAGGCTTGCCAATTTGGCTTGTTGCTCGTAATAGAATGAACTCGAGGCCACATCGCCTTGGTCATTCGTGTTTAAGCTATTTCCTACTGCATTGGTTATCATTAGCTTGACCCGCAGAGTCCACCAGGATTCCTGTGCACTACAAATCGTTATTACGTGGGCCCCCGTAATAATAAATTGTCTTGCACAGTTACCCCAAATTTTCTCTCGTCCAAGCAGATGATCAATCAAGGAGCAACAGTAGGTGCATTGGCATGAACAGGGTCATGCTCCAATGCGGGGTCAGGAGTAGCGCCTGGCTCAGGGGCCACGGCCGGCTCCGGATCAAAAACTCCATCTCAAGATCAGCTGGATCAACAACCACAGGGGTTACAGGATCCTCCAAAGGTTGGTCTAAGTGCATGGACTCAATGTCATGGTCTGGATCAAAACCAGGTGGAAAAAACAGAATCGTCCTCAATATCGCGATCAAACTCAAATCTGTGTGCGGGAACTGGGGCAGCTGATGACGCCATATCAGGGTCGGCGTCGTGTGAGTGGTGCTGCACTCCCTGTATGTGCAAAGATGCGGATGTCAGAAACTCAAATGAGTCTGGGATAGGGGAATTGGCATGAGTTTCCCCTTCAGAAGCGTCCGCATGCAGTAGTCTAATACCAGCAGCAATAGGGTCCTGCCCTCGAATGGGTCCTCCTCTAGTAGGTCGTTATCGTCGTTAGAGGCCACGTTGGGGGGCATATCATCAACAGGATAAGCGGCAAGGGGGCACAGGAGCAGGGATCACCGCGAGTGGCAAACTCCCAACAAGATGGCCATCAGTAGGCTCTGCTACGACTTCAGGCAGCGCACAAAGGGCTGAAAGTCGTCATTGTCTGTGCCGGTAGTATCGGAAATGTACACCTCGTGCTTCGATGAAACTATGTCGTCTGATACTATGGCCATGGGATTCGTAGTGTCCATCTTTCTAGTACTTGATGAAAGCATGACATTTGTAACACAAACACATATACGTATAATAATCAATCATATAATCATATAAACATGATAGTCAATCAAATAATTCTCCTAGTCTCACTAGCCAGTCTTTAAGACTGCTCTATCCTCCACCTCGACCTCTTTAGATCGAGCCTCGGTCCCCTTGACCGAGCCTCAGCCTTCATGACTGAGCCTACTCTTCCTAGCCTTGCTAGCCCACTACCTCGGTCACCTAGACCGAGCCTCGATCCTCCAGACCGAGCCTCAGCCCTCCAGGCTGAGCCTATAATAAATCAACGTGTTCAACTACCTCGGTCACCTAGACCGAGCCTCGATCCTCCAGACCGAGCCTCAGCCCTCCAAGCTGAGCCTATAAATAATAAAATGTGCTCAACATTTGTTTGTAAAAAGTTTTGGATCTGGACTTAAGTGGTATGCAGAAAAATGTTTTCGTGAGAGCCCTAGTGATCATAGTCTAGACTCGAGAAAGAATCCTAGTTCGCTATGATCAGAGCTCTGATACCAAGCTGTCACACCCTGGCTTTGCGGAAGCGTGGTTAATTTGGTGTGACTTCTTAATACCATAGCTTAATCATAACAAAGCTATATGAAATAAAAACATGCAAGATCATCCATTAAGTTTTGAAAACCAAATACAGTACCATTGTTTTAACGGAAACATACCCTAACAACCATAACCTTGTTCAACAGACATTACAAACTTAAAACATAACATAAACATGGTTTAAGGATTGTGTCTTGTCCAGGAAAGAGACACATCCCCTAAACCCCGGATGACCTCGGAAACTAGTGCAGCGGAAAACATGCCATACCGTGCCAGATCTCGTTAATTTCCTGAAATACATGTGAGTTGAAAAATCAACAATAATGTTGAGCGAGTTCATGTGTAAGTGAGTAAGTAAACCTTTGTGAGTATAAAAATAGTCGTGGTATGTAGCCAATAAGGGGACTTGTGATCACCAATGGTTTGCAAGGCCACTGATATATGTGAAGTGCAAATAGGGAGACTCAAACCTAGCAGATTTCGCCACGGCATTTGTATGTGGACAAAGTCACCCCAAGGTCCGTTTCTAGTTTGGCCTGGGGCTGGGCTCGCTACACCCAGATAGATCTACCGCTCCTGTCCCTCGGTCCCGACATGAGGACTAATGGCCTCATATTGCTCCTACCCACTCACATGATCTGAGTAATAAACCTCCTTACGCTAACCATACCGTGTATAAAGTACTCGTAATCATAGTAACATGTATTTCACCCCCGCAGTTAAGAAAACTGAAAACAGTTAGAGAAAAGGGGGACATGAACTCACAGTGAAGCGTCTCTACCAAGTATCTCCTGCTCACGCAGCTGTGCGACGACCTACAGGTGCTAATTTCTATTAGACGGACGGCCGTGCCTTAGCTTTATAGTTAAATCTTTGGGAAATAGTTAGACAACTATTTCGTGTTTACGTTCTGTATATACTTGGTAGTTAATCTCCTTCCCAAGGATGGGGGATTCAAATACATGTGCGTTCATAAATATTTCCGTAAGTGCGTAAGTTACGTTTAACAAACGAGTGGTAATATACTTACCGGTGTAACTTATATATTTATGGTGAAAGCGTTCGTATTATTTTGGAATCGTTAACGTTCGTAAATATTATTTTTACTCTAAAAATAATATTTATGTATTTTCACAAAATAATCATGGACAGTGTGTGAAAAAAATATACATTTATCACGTTAAATTTTGTGAAAATCCCACCTCCGAATATTCAGTAAATAAAGTCATGGCGAAATTTATATTTCGAAAACATGTCAAAAATAATTCTAACACTTGTAGTGTAAATAGTTCTAAGTGTTAGGTTTTTAGAGAAATTTCGCCAGAGTTCCCTCTGTAACTGGAGGTGGCCACGCTTTTAAGCGTATCATTTTCTTTTATGAATTCAATCAACAATTTTCTAAACAATGTTACACTAGTCCAGTGTAAAAACAATGCATTTTTCATGACAACATAAACTTGGCGTTTCATGAAAACGCGTAGTAATTTAGCGGTGCTTTTAGTGGGTTTAGTTACCCTCCAAAAATTATGACTTTTCAAAAAGACCCGTCTTTTAACTTGGTGTGTCTTAGAAAAATCATTTGTAGATGTCGGGTCCATAAGACTATCCACTCACTTAGTTTATTTATTTTTCAAGAACTCGTTTTTGTTACCAAGTTTATGTGAAACATGGAGGTGATTCTTTTATGTAAACATTAGTCATCTCCTAACTTGTTAACATAAGTTTTTAATCTTATTTTAACAAGTTAAATTTTGATGTCCAACAACATCTTACTAGTAAGCATCAAAATAAATAATAACTACATCAAAACAATTTTATTTTAACAAGATTTCATCTTATTTCATCTTCACTAACTTTATGTTCAAGTTTGCATTTATGATCTTCTAGTGTTCTTTTACTTATATCACAACATAGTTATTAACCACAAAAAAAATATAAAATAAAAGATGATCCAAGAGGCTTACAACTAGCTCGAGGCTAGGGAAGAAACACGAGAGAAAAGTGAGTGGTTAAAGACAAACGAGGGAGGTCCTTGACAAACCGCGAGCTCCACACTCCGTGATTCGCCTTGTTACACCTTGTAGTGAGCTTTGAATACTTGAACAAAAATTGAAAATAGGAGGGGTGTTGATAAGGGTTTCGGCAGTAGCTTTACTTAGTGGAAAAAAAATGGAATTGCTTTTGGTGTTAATTGAAGATGATGATAGGTGGTGTTTATAATCTACTTTTCCTTTTAACCAACGGTAATTATGTCAACAATAGTACATACACATTCACATCATAATCTCACTAGAGATTGCATGGGAAAGTGCAAAGTTCACATAAAATATCTAGTGGGGGTTAAGTTCTGCCGAAAGTTCAGCCATGTGGGGGGTTTAGTGCAATATTTTTGGTAAATAGATAAGTAGTTAGGGGGTGTGAAGTGTAATTGCTAGTTCACTCAATATCTTCTTACATTCAAAAGTCAACTAGTATGGGAAATTGATGGATCCTTGGTGGCTCAAGGGGGAAATCGAAATATGAGGAGAAGGGGGGGGGGGGGGCCTCTAGTGCCGTCAATATCATATGGGGAAAAGTTTAGTTGGATATAAATCACTAGTTAGGTGACTTAATTAGTTTATTAGGGACTTAAATAAGGTATTAGTGTGTTGTATTTTTATAACGGGTGTTAGGGTATTCGGGGACCCTAACTGGCTCAGAAAAAGAAAAACAATGTAAATGACAATATTTTTATGTCCCGGGTTAAGTCCGGTTGGATACTGATCCGTTAAAGCGCTAAATAATTATTTAAAGTGTCGTTAATATTATTCTTAGTGACACGACTCATTCCTGACACTTTGGAAAGTGTCTAGCAATATTTTTCTCATGTTTTGGCACTTTACTAGTCAGCTAGAAGCTGGATTATTTATTAAAGTGCTGTGTTTTGTACTTAAAGTACGTTTTAGGCACATCCAGTCACTGTGACTTATCCCTAGAGACGCAGTTCCACAACCCTTGTATCCCTATACTCACTGCTAGTGTAGCAAAATATCTCAGGCTCTTATAGGCCTTGGAGGCAGTGTTTGCCTGATGCTGGCTTTATCAGCATGTTCAATAGGTTATCCGTGTATTGTGCTACTGTGCTCTTTGTGCATCATGTTTGTCACTAAGGTGCCGTATGTAAATAATGTAGTGACGATAAGTAAAGTATGATGCAAGCAAGTACATGTTTCAGATATCAAGTAGCAGTTCAACAGCTAGTTCAAACAAGCACAATAATTAAACAGTAATTAATCATTAATTAAGTCGTACGGATACCTGGTTTAGTGCGGGTTGTCACACAGATCAAGGGAAATTTCTTGTATCCTCCTGCTGGATCTTTTGCCGATCCACCGACCGCAACCGAAGGTGCGCATATACCTAACCCCAGGCCCTTGCGAGCTGTGACTTCTGCTGGGAAAGAGATTCTTTATCTTTCCAGCGAGGAGTTTGTAGGGTCTTCTAATGGGGAGCTAAGTTCCTGGTCTAACATCTTTGCAGGTGTGTTGCGCGACCTTGGGATTGACCCCGAGGAGAAGAAGAAAAAACCAAGTAAGAAGAAGAAAATCATTACCATCGATGCTGAGGTGACCAGCAAGAAAGGTGGGAGTAGCCGCGCGACTGCCGGTCCTGCTGATAAAGGTACTCTACGCTTTCTTCAGAGTAACTTGGAGGATTACGTTATTACCAGTGACTCACTTGAAGGTTTGTCGCGTATAGGCGAGAAGAAGACCGGCGCCGTTGGTTCAAAGAGCTCTGGGAGCGCGGGCTCCCGGAACCCCGATGTTGGTACCACTCCGTCTTCCATCGCACTTGATGACGAAGAGGAAGAAGAAGAGCCTGCTGAGAAGTTGATAAGCAGGAAAAGAAGCAGAGAGACAGCTGCTGCAGATGTAAAGGTGGCACAGAGAACTGGGGAGGTCCCTGTAATAGGGAAACAGAGCAAGTTGCGCACCTTGTACAAATTCTCTCCAGGTTAGTTTGTGCTTCCTTCGTTGTTTTTTTAAATGAAATCTCTTTTTTAACACTTGGCTTTTGCAGAGGCCAAGAAGAAGACCCCTGAGAAGGGTGTTATGTTTAAAGACCCGAAAGAGCCGGCACAGAAAAGAACCAAGGTTACAATCAAGCCTTTCAAGACTGCTGGGTTAGAGGCTGAGGAGGGGAAAATGAAGGCTGCCGAGAAGCCTGATGACAAGGTTGTTGAGAAGGAGAAGGAGACAGAGAAAAAGAAGGCTTCTGAAAAGCCCGTTGGTGATGATCCTAAGGAGACCGGGGCCGCTGCTACTACTGCACATGAGAAAGCGCAGGGTCCGGAGGTCTTCCATATCACGGGGCTTGACCAACCCCTTCATGAGAAGAAGAAAGAAACCGTTCAAGGCAAAGGACCGGAGGTTGTTAAACCCACCGGGCCGGCGCAGGTTGACGCCCCCACCCAAACTGCCCAAGTTACTTCTGCTGCTGGGGGGTCAGCTGCTATTGCGCATAAGGATGCTACGACCGCTGCAAGTGGCGCGGGTGCGGCTAGTGGTGCAGGAAGGTCTATGCCACAGACTATCGGTCCGAAGGGCACCGTGGGCGACATTTATTACAAGACCTATACCGAGGAGGCGCGTGGTAATGCTCCCCACCAAGCTCCATGGGGTTTAAAATAGAAGGATACCTTCTTGGAGTTTGGTGCGTGTCGCGACTGGTTCCTGAATTCATTCCCTCCTGGTGAGGTTAACCGCCAAAGGGCGCGAACTCATGATGGCTATACCAAGCTTATGTCGTTGGGGAGGCCAATACTCGCGCCGCCAACCACCAGATCGTGCGTGAGTGGCGCACGATGGTTAAAGAGCGGGCTGAGTGGGAGAAGTATCGTGAGCGCCTGGTGAGGCAAGTTAAGGAGTTTGAGAAAGCTAAGGCTGGGTTTGCTGAAGAAAAAGCTAAGTTCGAATCTGATAGGAAATTGGAGGAGTGGGGCCGTGAAGGCCTTAGGGGCAAGCTTCGTGCTGCTGAAGATCTGTTGGCGAAGGAGCGCGCGGAGTGGAAGGAGGTATGTGAAAAGGATAATCAACGTATGTATGCCGCACGCTCTAAAATCACGGACCTTGAGGCTCAAGTTGCTGACCTGAAAGGGAAGATTGAGGATGGGCAAACCGATAGAGAACGTGTTGAGGTTTGATTAGTGTTAATACGTCTTCCCTTTATGCTTTTTGCTTGTGAAATTATATAAGTCTGTCTTTCCCTCTGCAGGCTGAGTTTAAAGCGCAGATATCCAGTAAGGATAAGGACCTGGCGGCTAAGGACGTTGAGATTGCAGAGTTGAAACGTCGTTTGCAAGAGCAAACCGACAAAAGTGAGTCCTTGGAAATTGACCTTGAGGCCGAACGAGTGAAAGCTGCTACTTCCGAGGAGGCCAAACGGAAGGCTGAGGAGGCGCGAGACATGAGTACATCTGCCCTCAACGTAGCGCAAAACAATTACTCTGAGGCCGAGGGTATCGTTGACACGCTGGTCTCTGAGGCTGAATGGATGCGCGGTAGAGGAGTAGTCCTGGTACGGTTCTCTTTTTTAACTTAAGCTTTATTTGTTAAAACTTATTTCTTATCCATTGCCTTTGTTGTAGATGGCCAACTCTATCTTGAATGCTTCTGAGCTGGATGGAGCTGTTGCTGCTCTCATAGATGCCTCGCGCGTGGTTGGTCACCGTGGAGGTTATCTAGAGTGTGCGCAACATGTTGAAGAGGCATTAGGACAGGAATTTGATGTCAGTCATTGCTCAGTGACCGATCAGGCTGATGCTGCATTAGCCCACACTGAAAAAGTCTACGACCATTTATCACTGCCTATGATGGATTTGGTTGCAGAGGCGCTAAAGCATGACGACTGATGCCAACAGTTAAAGCAGATTCTCGACCCTCCAGAGACTGTGGAGCTATCTGATGAAGAACCAGCTGGTGGTGATGGTGATGGCGATTGTTAGGGGAGGATTTTCCAATCCTAAGGATAAAGGATCCTCAAGTACTGCCAGGATCACGGATCCTTAATTCTGTTTGAATTTAGGATCCTCAGAATGTGTTGCAGGACCAGGATTCAGGATCCTCATTGTTATCCTCACACTAACGGTTGTCTACCTTTTATGTGAGCTCGTTTTGCAGGCATATGTGCATGGACTTGGTCTTGCCGATATTCGTGGAGCATATTCCCTCAATATTCCGCACGTGCTTGGCCCTTGTGAACGTTATGGAGATCGTGGGAAGCTAGCATGGTTTGCGGATAGTTAGTTGTTATAGTTATTTCTAATTTTAAAAGGGGATAACAAGCTTGAGTGAGAACACTTAGCGAATTTTAGCAAACACACACTCTCGAAACAGCTCTCGACAGTTTACTTGGCGATTTCATACATTTTTTGCACATTGCACACTAGTGATCCTTGTAACAGGCTTGTTATCATCCCGAGTTGTAACATTTTTCTGTTTAATCTTAGTTGGTGATCGGTAGTTTCCATCACCTGAGGTTTTTTGTGCCGGAGATCAACTCTTGATCAAGGGCTTTTTCCTCGTATAAATCCTTGTGTCACCTCTTTGTTTGATTTGCAAGTTGTTCAAATAATTGTTCATAGATTCAAGCATCACACCTCACAACAAAAGATTTGGTTGCATTATCCTTGCTTGATTTTTGACCAAAACAGTTTGGCGCCCACCGTGGGGCAATTGGTGCTTCATTCCTAAGAAATTCTTGTTTTTGTGATCATTTCGGTTCATTACAACCAAGCAGATGGCTTCTTCAGCAAAGAGCACTTCAAGTTCAATGCCGGCAATGAGTTCTTCATAGGGCGTTCCACCTTTGCCTCCACCACCTTCTGGATCTCAGAAGAATGCTGAAAATGCTGCAAAGAGACCAAGCCCCATTTTTTCAAAACCACCAACTTCTTCTGTTTCTTCTAATCCTACTACTAATGATCTTTTTACTTTGATTTTGCAGATGAGGGATCATATACAAGAGCAGGACAAAACCAATGAAAGGATCCTCCGGAAGATTGGTGATATCAAGAAACAGAAGAAATCAGGGGAGGATCACTCTCCTCTGATACCAAGGTCATTGGATTTCGACACTCCAGCTATAACCGCCTTGCAAACTGCAGCTCCGGACATCCAGTATCAGAGTGGACCATTGGGAAGGCGTTATGGAACAACAACTATGAGTCAGGCTTTAGGGTCTCACTTCCAGCCTCAAGGATCCTATTTTCAGCCTTCGGGATCCTCTTTCCAGCATCAGGGATCCTTCGTCAGCTCAGGAGGATATTTGGGGACGCACACAGTCCAAGGATCCTCTCAGGTCCAAGGATCCTCTCAGTTTATAGGATCCTCTCAGGTTCAAGGATCCTCCTTCCAGGTTCAAGGATCCAACATCTTTCAGGATCAAGGATTCTTGAGAAGCGTACAACCCTCAAGTTTAGATGTTCATCAAGGAGACTTCATTCCAATGCAGACCATTGCTTCTTCTGGCCCTTCAGTCATACCAGAATCCCGTCAGTATGGATTCACATCTGGAATTCCAAACTTGAATCCTCTGGGAGGTAACACTTTTAATAATTCTTATAACACTAACCAGGGCTCTATACAGGATACAGGTATCAATCAAGCTATGGCTAGGGAATTACAGAAACTGAAAGATATGATATCCAACGTTCCAAGAGTGGTTAAGCCCATTCCTGAAATCGCAGATGGTAGCCATAGGATATCTCATTTTGCACCACCTATTTGTGATGCTGAGATACCCAAAAGGTTCCAGATACCAACTATGAAGCTGTATGATGGTTCGACGGATCCAGAGGAGCATGTAGCTTAATACAGAGAAAGGATGGAGATCAATCCAATTCCTGAGAGGTTAAAGGAAGCATGTCTATGCAAGGGTTTTGGATCCACACTCACATGATCAGCTCTTAAATGGCTGCTGTTTTGGTCAAAAAATCTGATGAGGATATTGCAACCAAACTCTCTGTTACGGGGTTTGATGCTAATAATGTAGAACAATAACAAGGATCACTTCAATGTAAATTGCACAAATGACACAAGGATTTATACGGGGAAAAAGCCCTTGATCAAGAATTGATCTCCGGCACAAAAAACCCTGGGTGATGGAAACTACCGATCACCAAGCTCAAATAAATGAATAAATGTTTACAACTTCAGATAGTAACGAGCTAGGTACAAGGATCACTATCGTGAAATGTGTAAAAGTGAGTGAAAATAAATGTATGTTCGTCGAGAGCTTCAAGTGTGCGAGTATATGAGAGTGTGCAGCTGAAAAAAATGACTAAGTGTTTTTCTACTAGCTCGTTACCCCTTTTAAAATAGAAAATAACTACTACAACTAACTATCCGACTTTTGTGCCAAGCTCCCACGTTCTCCACAACGTCCATTTTTGGCCAAGCACGTGCGGGATAGTCTGGGAATATTCTCCAGGAATGTCGCCAAGACTAAGTCAATCTTGTTACTCCTGCGAAGTAATACAAAACATAAATAAACAATCGTCAGTACGAGGATCCTTAAAGTGATCCATGATCCTGATCCTGAAGCCCTTCTGAGGATCACCACCTGTCACAGAAGTAAGGATCATTAATTAGGATAACGAATAAGGATCACTAATTGTTAGAAAATCCTCCCCTAACAATTGCCCCCAAAATATAAGGAGTAATTTGTAAAATAAGCGAGTTATATTTTCTTGATCTTATCCGTAACTAACTAACGTAAATATAGTCGTTATTGTTGAACTATCCGTTGCAATCGTGACGTCACAGAAGTGACAACCCTGCACGATCATGATTATAAATAAGGGATAGAGATAGGATCAAATGCATTTAAATTCGAAAGAAACTCCCTTTATATTCTCAGTCGAAGATCAATCAGGTATCTCTTTCTTCATCTTCTTCCTTCTCTTACTCTGTTTTTCTTTCTTTATCACCATCACTTTGAGAATGATGCTCCGAAGCTCACCGGGCAAGGATCAAAAGAAGAACAGCCCTCCGAAAAGCCAGGGGATCATTGAAGACTCCATTAAAGAACGCTGCTGTTTCAGTGATGCTCAGATCGATAGGATCCGCCACTGCTTCCCGGCGAACACCGAGTTTAGGCCTTACGACTCCAATGCTCTGAGTGATCATATCTCCGACGAATGGGTTGCTTTCCCCGTCACTCCGTTCACCATAGGCTATACATATCCTTTTCCAGCCTTCACCCAATCTTTCTTTTCCCTAACCGGCATCTCTTATATCCAAGCCATGCCGATGATTTGGAGGGTTTTGTACACCCTTGAAAGGATCATCGAGCAGGAAGGTATAGACCTAGGAATGTCAGAGCTGGGAGAGCTGTATGATCTCACTACCTTTGGTTCTCATCGCTATCTGTTTAAACGTAAACCCGGTGAGGAACATCCAATCTTCAAAGCCACCAAGAACGATGCCAATTGGAAGCGGCGTTTCTTTTTTATCAAGAGAGATTCCATTGAGGATGGAAAGGATCTACCCAAGAAATGGGCTACCCATGGTAGGGTGGAGGATCCTGAGAAGGATCACCAGAAACCTTCTTTTGATGTAAGGATAACTTATATTTTTGCTTTCTTGTTATGCGGCTATCACCGTCTCGCACCTCAGATTGTCCCCTGCTGCTAAGGAGAGGCTCCTTGCTTTCAAGAAACTTGATCCTGAGACAAGAACTTTCAAGACAACAACCCAAGATTCACAGGAGGTATCCTCAGGCTCTGTCACGATGTCAAGTAAGTATCCTTGTTTAAAATTTAAATAAATAGTGAAATATAAATTAAGAAAAGGTACTTATCTTGTTTTGGTTGTGTAGGTGCTGGAAAATCCACCAAGTCTGCTTCCAAGTTCAATGTTGCTGATCTCACTACTGTCAGATCCTCCAAGAGAAAGGCTCCTACCAGTCCGGCAGCTTCGGTCCCCAAGGCACCCCTCAAAGGGAAGGCAATCAAGAAGAGAAAAGCCTCTGAAGCTGAGGGTCTGCAGGGTCTGCCTCTGATCCGCCACCAATTCCTCGAGTACTTCAATGAGGTAAGGATCATTGTCTCTGCTCGTATATCCTGTTGACATATCCTGCTGATTTGAGGATCACTTAGCCCTGACCTTACCTTTTATCCTTCTTGCAGAAATTCTCTGAGATTGAGGATTATGTGGGCCACGTCGAGGATCAGGATAGGAAGATTGCCGACCTCCAGCAGGTTGTAGTGCTTAAGGACCTTGCAATTGCTGATCTTCAGAAGGAAGTCCGGGATGCCAAACAGGAGACGGCCAAGGTGTTGATCAATGTTGACTATGAAAAGAGTGAGATCACTGAAGACGCCAAAGTCTCTGCCGCCATAACAATGTACAAGACCAAGCTGCAAATGGCCTTGGAAGCTCAGGATCCTGCTTTTGACAAGAACACCTGGGATATTGAAGGTTGGAAGGCAAGGCTGGCTGAACTGGACGATGAAGAGGCTGAGGAGGTTGAAGAGATCCTGACAATTGAAGCTGGAGGCAAAGGTGAAGGTGGTGAAACAAGTGGAGCTGGAGGTGATAATGCAGCGAAGGTTTAGGCTGCATGATTGGGCGATGATGGACATTCTTAGACGCAACCGGAGCCCAATTTTTAAATTTGGCAGTAGCTTTTTGTGGTTGTGATGTTGAACAATTTAATGGTTTGTACTTGAACAATAGGTTTTAGGATTAAGGATCATGTATGATCCTTTGGACAATAGGTAGGACTGCAATTGGTGGAGGGATCCTCTGTTTTGGGGATGAAGCCATTGTGATCCTGCCGCCTTTATATTCCTGCACTACCTTTGAACTTATTATCATGGACACCCTTTACCTACCCCAGCGGACGGGCCACGTTTTGCTGGTAGATGCTCGGGTAGGTAATTTTGACAACCTTTTAAGGGTTAGTCTTTTGTTAATAAATAAAATCTTAACCTTTTGTCGCTTATCTTGTGTTGTTATCCTTGTGTTTCTTTGATTTTCCTTTGTTTTGATACATATTCATTGAATAAATAAGTTTGAATAAGTCAGATTGAAAATATTTAGGATATGATCCATGATCAGATATCCTATAGTTAGGGAATCCCAAAAAGCAATATATTTTAAGGATCACAGGTCTAGTTGTCAAACTTTAAAGGTTATTCAAATAAATAATGAATAGAATTAAAATAGTTAAGGATCATACCTGAGGATCCAAGTTAGGATCCTAACCATGATAAGGATAACTGTAAGATAAACCTTAGAAAGAAGTAAGGATCAAGGATCCCTAGTTATTTATCTTCAAGGACCTGAAATAGATCATAACTTGGGACTAAGCCAATATAAGATAAGAGTTAGCAACTGGGGACAAGCCCAAGGATAACTGGGGACAAGCCCAAGGATAACTGGGGACAAGCCCATGGATAACTGGGGACAAGCCCAAGGATAACTGGGGACAAGCCCATGGATAACTGGGGACAAGCCCAAGGATCGTATGTAAACTGGAGTATGGCCCTAACCGGCGACTATCCAAACTTAGTGACATGAAAATGCCAAAACCTTAGCTAACGTGAAAACGTTAGAAACCTTAGCTAACGTGAAAACGTTAGAAACCTTAGGAACGGATGTATGGTACGTCTACCATTATACGTAGGATCCTAGGCATAGCCAGTACAATGGAATTATCAGCCCCTGAAACGAGTACTGGTCCCACTGCCTTGAACTATACCAGGATCATCGTGCGCTACAGGCGGAACTGGGGTCAAGCCCAAATAACTGGGGTTAAACCCAAGGAACGGATTGCTTCAGCGGATAACCAATGTTATGCTAAGGATACCTGAACTTTCAAAACTTAAACTCACGTGAGAGATGGATAAAGGATACATGATCCTTATCCTTATATGAGAAAATAAAGAAATGAAATAGTTCAAGTTTAGGATATTACCTAAGTAAGGATCACCGATACTTTGAGGATCCTTTAAGGATATCCCTATCGTGAGGATCATCTATTCCATGAGGATCCTGCTCACATGAAATATTTCTTCAAGTGGACAGCATTCCAAGCTCTTGGTAGCAAATCACCTTCCATGGTTAGCAATCTATATGCCCCCTTTCCTGCTTCAGCTTCAATCAAATAAGGGCCTTCCCATTTTGGAGCTAATTTTCCATCAGCAGGATTGGTGGTATTCTGAAATGCTTTCCTTAATACCATATCTCCAACTTGAAACCTCCTGATCCTGACATTCTTGTTGTAAGCACCAACCATTCTTTGCTGATAACTGGCCATCCTTATCCTAACCATATCCCTGATTTCTTCAATAGTATCCAGGTCTTGAGCCGAGTTCTCATCATTCTCCTCAGGATCACGGGTACTTGTTCTTGCAGTTGGAACCACCATTTCTGTTGGGATCACTGATTCTGCCCCAAATACCAAAGAGAATGGCGTTTGACCAGTAGCATTCTTAGGGGTTGTCCTATCAGCCCAAAGCACATAAGGTAGTTCTTCTGCCCATTTCCCTTTCTTGGATCCAAGCTTCTTCTTCAAATTGTTGATGATGATCTTGTTGGATGATTCTGCCTGACCATTAGCTTGTGGGTGGAGTGGTGTTGATGTTATCATCTTAATCCCCCAGCTGTCACAAAAGTTAGTGGTTCTGCCCCCAATAAATTGGGAACCATTATCACATATAATCTCAGAAGGAATTCCAAATCTAGTTATAATATTTCTTTTAATGAAGGATATAACTTCCTTTTCTCTGACTTGGGCAAAAGCTTCAGCCTCTATCCACTTGGAGAAGTAATCAGTCATAGCAAGCATAAATACTTTTCCACCAGGTGCCTTAGGGAGCTTACCAACTATATCCATCCCCCATCTCATAAATGGCCAAGAGGAGGATATAGGATGCAATAATTCAGCTGGTTGATGAAGGATATTGCTGTGTCTCTGACAAGGATCACATCTTTTAGCATACTCCACAGCATCTCTCTTCATGGTTGGCCAGTAGTATCCTGTCCTCAGGATCCTTGAGAATAATGCCCTGCCCCCAGTGTGGTTTCCACAATCTCCTTCATGGAAGTCTTTTAAAACTTCTTGGATTTCAGGATCCTCAATGCATCTCAAGTATGGTCCTGCAAGAGATCGTCTGTACAACATATTATTTAAAATTGTGAATTGAGATACCTTAGATTTGAAAGCCCTAGGGTTTTCTCCTGTAGGAATCTCTCCATGTTGTAAGTATCTCATAATTGGTGAGATCCATGATCCTGATCCTGAATGGGATTGAGTATCCTCACAAGGGATAATTGCAGAATCATTTCCTATCTCCATAGCCTCGTGATCCTCGATAGCCGGGGTCAGGATATGGATAATAGGGATCTTGATATCCTCCGGGATCTTCAAGGATGATCCTAAGTTAGCCAAAGCATCAGCTTCTGTATTTTCTTCCCTTGGTACCTGCGTCAAACTAAAGGAAACAAAAGAGAGTGCCAAACTTTTGACTATCTCTAAATATTTGGTTAGCTTTTCACCTTTAACAGCGTAGGATCCATTAAAGTGGTTTGTAATTAACAATGAATCTACATGTACCTCAAGATACCTGATCCCCATATGCTTTGCAATTTGCAAACCAGCAATTAAGGCTTCATATTCAGCCTCGTTGTTAGTGGTTTGGAACTCACAAGCTATAGAGTGGGGTATTATGTCCCCCTGTGGCGATTTTAGTAGTATTCCAAGCCCTGTGCCTTTGACATTTGAGGATCCATCAGTATAGAGTATCCAAGGATCCTTGGTCTCCTCTAGCTGCTGGACTTCTAACTCAGCTTCTTCTTGTAAATCACTACTGAAATCAGCCACAAAGTCAGCTAATGCTTGGGATTTGATGGCTGTCCTAGGCTCATATCTTATATCATATGCACTTAGCTTCACTGCCCACTTAGCCATCCTTCCTGACATCTCTGGTTTCCTGAGGACATTCTTAATTGGAAAATTAGTTTTAACAATGATAACATGAGTTTCAAAATAATGTCTTAACTTAGTAGATGCCATAATTAATGCAAGAATAAGCTTTTCAAGGTGTGAATACCTGGATTCGGCATCAAGTAAACTTTTACTTACATAATAGACAGGATGTTGTGTACCTTCATGATCCTTAACAAGGACCGCACTTACTGCTTTTGAGGATACTGCAAGATACAAGGATAGCACATCGCCTTTTTCTGGCTTCATCAAGGCTGGGGCTGAGGATAGGTAATCTTTGAGGGCTCTTAAAGCATTTTCATGCTTCTCAGTCCACTCAAATTTCTTGTTCTTCCTTAGGATATCATAGAATTCTTTGCACTTCTCT
Organism: Helianthus tuberosus; assembly: GCA_030545235.1. NCBI lineage: Eukaryota > Viridiplantae > Streptophyta > Magnoliopsida > Asterales > Asteraceae > Helianthus > Helianthus tuberosus. The sequence continues at coordinate 152,346,669 of CM060451.1, read as the reverse complement.
GAGGATTTGGATATAAATCTGTTCAAAGCTGCTATCCTGCCTGTTAGCCTTTGAACATCCTTAGCATTGGCCGGAGATTTGATGTTCACTATTGCTTTGATTTGTTCCGGGCTAGCTTCAATGCCTCTCTTTGTCACCATATATCCTAAGAATTTACCTGCTTTAGCACCAAAGTGACATTTTGAAGGATTAAGTTTCATGTTATATTTGTCAAGGATATCGAATGCTTCCTCCAAGTCTTTTAGGTGATCCTCAGCTTTTAATGATTTTATCACCATATCATCTATGTAAACCTCCATAGTTTGTCCAATCTGATCCTTGAACATCATATTCACCAGCCTTTGATATGTTGCACCTGCATTTCTTAATCCGAACGACATAGCAATATAGCAGTATATACCAGTTGGAGTCATGAAAGCTGTATCCTCTTGGTCGGATGGTTCCATTTGGATTTGTTGGAATCCAGATGAAGCATCCATAAAAGTTAACAGTTCATGACCCGCAGTTGCATCCACCATGGAGTCAATGTGGGGTAATGGGAAAGGATCCTTGGGACATGCCTTATTTAAATCGGTAAAATCGACACATACCCTCCACTTTCCGTTTTTCTTTTGAACAACAACCACATTGGCCAACCATTTTGGATACTTGACCTCCCTAATCATACCTGCCCGGAGCAATTTCTCTACCTCTTCCTGGATAATGGCATTCCTTTCCGGTGCAAACTTTCTTCTCCTTTGATGGATTGGTTTAAAGGATCTGTCTATCCCGAGTTTGTGAGTGATTACATCTTTGGATATACCAGTCATGTCTTCGTGTTTCCATGCAAAGGTAGTCTTTCTCCTTTTGAGGAAGGATACGAGGTCTTCTTTCATTTCGCCAAGGATCCCTGATCCGATATAGATTTTGGATTCAGGATCATCGGGGTCCATGAGGATTTCTACCACATCCTGCTCTCTTGCCTCCAAGACATCCCTTGGAGGATACCTTGATTGCTATTGCTCCCTTGACTTCGAGGCTGGTTTCATCGATGAAGTGTAGCAATTCTTAGCCTCCTGCTGATTGCTATCAATCTTTACTATTCCCCAAGGACTAGGGAGCTTCACACATTGATGGTAGGTAGATGGGACTGCTTTCATATCGTGTATCCAAGGCCAATCCGTCGTGATGAGGATCCTGGATATCAACACGATCATCCTCATCAAAGGTTATGACTTTTCCTTCGGAGACACTTGATGTTCGAACTGGTCTTTCTCCATTATCCATTTTAGTTTCCTTTGCATGCCTTTTAGCTGCTGAGAAGGATGTGCCACAAATGTCTGATCCTCCAGAAATAAAGTTTATTACTTGTGCATCTGCTGGAGGGGCTGGAGCCTTCTCAGGGATCCTGAGTCCTTGACTTTTTTCTTCCCAACAATTCTTTCAGATGCCCCTTGCTCAACAAGTATCCAATTTCCTTTCTTAGTGCAATGCATTCTTCTGTGAGATGCCCAAAATCTTCATGGTATGCACACCACTTTGATTTATCCTTAGTTGCAGCTGGCCTATCACTTTTTCTCGGCCATCTAGCTTTATCACCTAGGTTCTGCATCGCAAGGATTAGTTCATTGTTATCAACACAAAAACAATATTCAGAAATTGGAGGATAATCCTCGTCATCCTCTTCTTGATCAACAGAATGCACGTTCTGGTTATCAGATCTGTTGTAGGATCTGAACTTGTTGTTCTTGAATGAGGATCCCTGCTTATCCTGCTTTGAGGATCCTGCTGATCTCTCCTGGATCCTCTTGTCGTCCTCTAGCCGAATGAACCTAAGTGCTCGTGTTCTTACCTCATCTAAGTTCCTGCATGGTGTCATAACAAGATCATCATAGAACAACGAATCCCTAAGCAATCCCATTTTAAAGGCCTCAACAGCCGTGGCTATATCTAAGTTGGGAATGTCTAAGGATTCTTTACTGAATTTGGTAATGTAATCCCTTAATGATTCATTATGACCCTGGGTTATCCTATATAGATCACTAGTTAATCGTTCGAATTTTCTACTACAAGAAAACTGATTATTAAACAAGTTAACTAAGTTAGCAAATGAGGTAATAGAATAGGGAGGAAGACTTAGCAACCATTTGAGAGCTGATCCAGTAAGAGTGGATCCGAATCCCTTGCACAGGCATGCTTCCTTTAACCTTTCTGGAATTGGATTGATCTCCATCCTCTCCCTGTATTGGGCTATGTGTTCTTCAGGATCCGTCGAACCATCATACAGTTTCATTGTTGGCACATGGAACCTCTTGGGTATCTCAGCATCACAGATTGGTGGTGCAAAACGAGATATCTTGTGGCTCCCATCTGCAATCTCTGGGATAGGTTTGACCACTCCTGGAACACTTGATATCATATCCTTTAGCTTTTGCAATTCTCTGGCCATGGCATGATTGATACCTGGACCCTGCATAAGACCATGGTTAGTAGTATAAGAATTATTAAAAGTGTTACCTCCCATTGGATTCAGATTAGGAAGATTGGATGTTAATCCATATTGTTGAGGCTCTGGAATGATCGAGGGACCAGTAGAAGCATTGGTCTGCATTGGAATAAAATCTCCCTGATGGACATCTGAACTTCCTGTTTGCAAACTCCTCAAGGATCCTGGCATTTGGAAGGATCCCTGAAATTGAGACGATCCTGGAACGAAGGAGGATCCTTGAACCTGGGATGATCCTGGAACAAAGGAGGATCCTTGAACCTGGGATGATCCTGGAACAAAGGAGGATCCTTGAACCTGGGATGATCCTGGAACAAAGGAGGATCCTTGAATCTGCTGCATTCCTGAATATCCTCCTGAATTCGTGAGGGATCCTATATACTGAGGATAGGATCCCGCTGGCTGGAAATATGAACCTGATGCCTGGGTCATTGTTGTTGTTCCGTAGTGCACTCCTTTCGGTCCACCCACATATTGAACGTCTGGAACCACTGATGGATGAGAAGTAATCACCGGAGTATCAAAATTCAAGGATTTCGGCACTAGTGGGGAATGATCCTCTGCCGTTGTCTTTTGTTTCTTGAGATCTCCGATTTCTTTGAGAATCCTCTCATTGGTCTTATCCTGTTGCCGTATCTGATCCTTCATCTGCAAAATCAAAGTAAACATGTCACTAGTAGTGGGAGTGTAAGAAGCAGAAGAAGTTGGAGGTTTTGAGAAAATGGGAGTTGGTTTCTTCGCAGCATTCTCAATATTCTTCTGGGATCCAGAAGGTGGTGGAGGCAAAGGAGGGACGCCTTGTGAAGAAGTGAATGAGGGCATCAAATTTGAAGCATTCTTCGCTGAGGAAGCCATTTGCTTGGTTGTAGTGAACCGAAATGAGCACAGAAATGCGTATTTTTCTAAGGACAAAGCACCAATTGCCCCACGGTGGGCGCCAAACTGTTTTGGTCAAAAAATCTGATGAGGATATTGCAACCAAACTCTCTGTTACGGGGTTTGATGCTAATAATGTAGAACAATAACAAGGATCACTTCAATGTAAATTGCACAAATGACACAAGGATTTATACGGGGAAAAAGCCCTTGATCAAGAATTGATCTCCGGCACAAAAAACCCCGGGTGATGGAAACTACCGATCACCAAGCTCAAATAAATGAATAAATGTTTACAACTTCGGATAGTAACGAGCTAGGTACAAGGATCACTATCGTGAAATGTGTAAAAGTGAGTGAAAATAAATGTATGTTCGTCGAGAGCTTCAAGTGTGCGAGTATATGAGAGTGTGCAGCTGAAAAAAATGACTAAGTGTTTTTCTACTAGCTCGTTACCCCTTTTAAAATAGAAAATAACTACTACAACTAACTATCCGACTTTTGTGCCAAGCTCCCACGTTCTCCACAACGTCCATTTTTGTCCAAGCACGTGCGGGATAGTCTGGGAATATTCTCCAGGAATGTCGCCAAGACTAAGTCAATCTTGTTACTCCTGCGAAGTAATACAAAACATAAATAAACAATCGTCAGTACGAGGATCCTTAAAGTGATCCATGATCCTGATCCTGAAGCCCTTCTGAGGATCACCACCTGTCACAGAAGTAAGGATCATTAATTAGGATAACGAATAAGGATCACTAATTGTTAGAAAATCCTCCCCTAACAGCTGCTAAGTCTTCCCCCTTACTCTATTACTTCATTTGCTAATCTAGTTAACCTGTTTAATAGCCAATTCTCATGTAGTAGAAAATTTGAACGATTAACTAGTGATCTATATAGGGTAACACAAGGCCAAAATGAATCACTTAGAGATTACATCACTAAGTTTAGTAAAGAATCCTTAGATATCCCTAATCTGGATATAGCTACGGCCGTGGAAGCCTTTAAAATGGGTTTACTTAGGGATTCATTGTTCTATGATGATCTTGTCATGACCCCTTGCAGGAATCTTGATGAAGTGAGAACCAGGGCCCTTAGATTCATCCGATTAGAGGATGATAAAAGAATCCAAGAAAGACTGGTAGGATCCTCCAAGCAGGAAAAGCAAGGATCCTACTTTAAGAATAACAAGTTCAAGTCCTACAACAAGTCTGGTAACTAGAATGTGCACGCTGTAAAACAAGAAGAGGATGATGAGGATTATCCTCCAATTTCTGAATACTGTTTTTTTGTTGATAACAATGAACTAATTCTTGCAATGCAGAATCTAGGTGAGAAAGCAAGATGGCCAAGGAAAAGTGATAAACCGGCAGCAACAAAGGACAAGTCCAAATGGTGTGCATATCACGAGGATTTCGGGCATCTCACTGAAGAGTGTATTGCACTGAGAAAAGAGATTGGTTATTTGTTAAGCAAGGGGCACTTGAAGGAGCTTTTGGGAAGAAAGAAGTCAAGGACACAGGATCCTGAGTGGATCCCAGAAAGAGCTCCTGCTCCTCCAGCAGATGCACAAGTTATAAACTTCATATCCGGTGGATCAGACATTTGTGGTACTTCCTTTTCAGCAGCCAAAAGACATGCCAAGGAGACCAAGATGGATAATGGAGATAGACCCATCCGGACCTCTACTGTTACGCAGGAGAAAGTTATAACTTTTGATGAGGATGATCATGTTGATGTTCAGGATCCTCATCATGATGGTCTTGTTATTACTCTGTTTATTTCTAACCATTTTGTTCGCAGGATCCTAATTGATGGAGGAAGCTCGGTGAACATCATTCAGCTTGATGTCCTCAAGAAAATGAACATTCCTGAATCAGACATTGTCCCAAGATCCTCGGTTCTTGAGGGATTCAGCGGAGAAACCAAGAATACACTAGGGGATATCAAACTCCCCATCTATATTGAAGGACACCATTCTTATCAAAAATTTTATGTTATAGATTGCTTATCCTGTTGTAATGTTATCCTTGGCAGGCCATGGATACATGACATGAAGGCAGTCCCATCTACCTATCATCAATGTGTAAAGCTTCCTATTCCATGGGGAGTGGTGAAAATTGAGAGTGATCAACAAGAAGCTAAGAATTGCTACACTTCATCAATGAAGCCAGCCTTAAGACCAAGGGAGCAATAGCAATTAAAGCATCCGCCTAGAGATGTCTTGGAGGCAAGAGAATAGGATGTGAAAGAAATCCTTATGGATCCTCATGATCCTGAATCCATAATCTTCATAGGATCAGGGATCCTCAGCAACATTGAACAGGATCTAGTATCCTTCCTTAAAAGGAGAAAAACTACCTTTGCCTGGAAGCATGAGGACATGACAGGTATATCTAAAGATATAATTACTCATAAACTTGGCATTGACATGTCATTCAAGCAAATTCATCAAAAAAGGAGGAAGTTTGCACCTGAATGGAATGCTATTATCCAGGAAGAAGTAGATAAACTACTCCGGGCAGGTATGATAAGAGAGGTTAAGTATCCAAGGTGGTTAGCCAATGTGGTTGTTGTTCAAAAGATAAATGGAAAGTGGAGGGTATGTGTCGATTTCAGTGATTTAAACAAGGCATGTCCCAATGATCCTTTCCCATTACCCCACATTGACTCCATGGTGGATGCTACCGCGGGTCATGAGTTGTTGACTTTTATGGATGCTTCATCTGGATTTCAACAGATTCAGATGGAACCATCTGATCAAGAGGATACAGCCTTTATGACCCCAACTGGTATATATTGTTATATTGCTATGCCATTTGGACTAAGGAATGCAGGTGCTACTTATCAAAGGCTAGTCAATATGATGTTCAAGGAACAAATTGGACACACTATGGAAGTCTATATAGATGACATGGTGGTTAAGTCTAAGAATGCTGATGATCACCTTAGAGACTTGGAGGAAGCATTCAATATCCTTGATAAGTTTAATATGAAACTAAATCCTTCCAAGTGTCACTTTGGTGTTAAAGCAGGAAAATTCCTAGGATACATGGTAACAAAAAGAGGCATTGAAGCAAGTCCAGAGCAAATTAAGGCTATTGTGAATATCAAATCTCCTGCCAATGCCAAGGATGTGCAAAGGTTAACAGGGAGGATCGCGGCCTTGAACAGGTTCATATCCAAGTCATCAGAAAAGTGCAAGGAATTCTATGACATTTTGAGAAAGAACAAGAAATTTGAGTGGACTGAAAAGCATGAAAATGCTCTCAAAGCCCTTAAGGATTACCTATCCTCAGCTCCTGCCTTGATGAAACCAGAAAAGGGGATATATTATCCTTATATCTGGTGGTATCCTCTAAAGCAGTAAGTGCAGTCCTTGTTAAGGATCACCAAGGTACACAACATCCTGTTTATTATGTAAGTAAGAGTTTGCTTGATGTTGAATCCAGGTATTCACATTTAGAGAAACTTATCCTTGCTTTGATTATGGCATCTACTAAATTAAGACATTATTTTGAAACTCATACCATTATTGTCAAGACTAATTTTCCAATTAAGAATGTTCTCAGGAAACCTGAAATGTCAGAAAGGATGGCTAAGTGGGCAGTGAAGCTTAGTGCTTATGATATAAGATATGAACCAAGGACTGCCATCAAATCCCAAGCCTTAGCTGACTTTGTGGCAGATTTTAGTAGTGGCTTGCAAAAGGAAGTTGAGTTAGAAGTCCAACAGCTAGAAGAAACTAAGGATCCTTGGATACTCTTCACTGATGGAGCCTCTAATGTCAAAGGAACAGGACTTGGAATACCACTAAAATCGCCACAGGGGGACATAATACCCCACTCCATAGCGTGTGAATTTCAAACTACTAACAATGAGGCTGAATATGAAGCCTTGATAGCTGGTTTGCAAATTGCCAAGCATATGAGGATCAGGTATCTTGAGGTACATGTAGATTCATTGTTAATTACTAATCACTTTAATGGATCCTATGCTATTAAAGGTGAAAAGCTAATCAAATATTTAGAGATAGTCAAAGAATTGGCACTCTCTTTCGTTTCCTTTAGTTTGACACAAGTACCCAGAGAAGAGAATGTAGAAGCTGATGCATTGGCCAATCTAGGATCATCCTTGAAGATTCCAGAGGATATCAGGATCCCTATTATCCACATCCTAACCCCCGCTATTGAGGATCATGTAGCTATGGAGATAGGAGAGGATTCTGCAATCATCCCTAGTGATGATACACAATCTCATTCAGGATCATGGTTCCTTCCAATCATGAGATATATCCAACATGGAGAGATTCCTACAGGAGAAAACCCCAGGGCTTTCAAAATTAAGGTATCTCAGTTTACAATATTGAATAACATGTTATATAAACGATCTCTTGCAGGACCATATCTAAGATGCATTGAGGATCCTGAAATCCAAGAAGTCCTAAAGGATTTTCATGAAGGAGATTGTGGAAACCACACTGGGGGCAGGGCATTATTCTCAAGGATCCTGAGGACATGATACTATTGGCCTACTATGAAGAAGGATGCTGTGGATTATGCCAGAAAGTGTGATCCTTGTCAGAGACATAGTAATATCCTTCATCAACCAGCAGAGCTCTTACATCCTATATCCTCTTCTTGGCCATTTATGAGATGGGGAATGGATATAGTTGGTAAACTTCCTAAGGCACCTGGTGGAAAAGTATTCATGCTTGCTATGACTGATTACTTCTCCAAGTGGATAGAGGCTGAAGCCTTTGCTCAAGTCAGAGAAAAGGAAGTGATATCCTTTATTAAAAGAAATATAATTACTAGATTTGGTATTCCTTCTGAAATTGTTTGTGATAATGGATCCCAATTTATTGGGAGTAGAACTACTAACTTTTGTGACAGCTGGGGGATTAAGATGATAACATCAACACCAGTCCACCCACAAGCTAATGGTCAGGCAGAATCATCCAACAAGATCATCATCAACAATTTGAAGAAGAAGCTTGGATCCAAGAAAGGAAAGTGGGCAGAAGAACTACCTTATGTATTATGGGCTGATAGGGCAACTCCCAAGAATGCTACTGGTCAAACTCCATTTTCTTTGGTATTTGGAGCAGAATCAGTGATCCCTACAGAAATGGTGGTTCCTACTGCAAGAACAAGCATCCGTGATCCTGAAAAGAATGCTGAAAACTTGGTTCAAGACTTGGATACTATAGAAGAGCTCAGGGATTTGGCAAGGATAAGGATGGCTAGTTATCAACAAAGGATGGCTGGAGCCTACAATAAGAATGTCAGGATCAGGAAATTCCAAGTTGGTGATATGGTATTGAGGAAAGCATTTCAGAATACCACCAATCCTGCTGATGGAAAGTTGGCGCCAAAGTGGGAAGGCCCCTATTTGATTGAAGCTGAGGCAGGAAAGGGGGCATATCGATTGCTAACAATGGAAGGTGATTTGCTACCAAGAGCTTGGAATGCTGTCCACCTGAAGAAATATTTCATGTAGTAAGGATCCAGGATCCTCAACCATTTTCATGATCGATATTCTGGAAGGATCCTTACAGGACAGAGGATCCTCATTTTTGTAATGATCTAATCTCAAACTATTTCATTCTTTAATTATCCTATATACAAGGAGAAGGATCCTGGATCCTTTATCCTCCTTTCACTCGATTCTGAGTTTTGCAGAAGGTTCATGTATCCTTAATGAAGGATTGAGTATCCACAGAAGTCCCCAGTTTTTTGGGCTTGACCCCAGTTATTTGAGCCTGTCCCCAGTATCGCCTGTAGCGCACGATGATCCTGGTACAGTTCATGGCAATGGGACCAGTACTCGCTTTAGGGGCTGACAATTTCATTGTACTGGCTGTATCCGGGATCCTACGTATAATGGTAGACGTACCATACATCCGATCCTAAGGCTTCTAACGTTTTCACGTTAGCTAAGGTTTTGGCATCTTCATGTCACTAAGTTTGGATAGTCGCCAGTGAGGGCCATACTCCAGTTTACACAAGATCCTTTGGGCTTGTCCCCATTTTTTTGGGCTTGTCCCCAGTTTTTTTGGGCTTGTCCCCAGTTTTTTGGGCTTGTCCCCAGTTTTTTGGGCTTGTCCCCAGTATATTGGGCTTGTCCCCAGAATTGTTGGGCTTATCCCCAGTTGCTAACTCTTCTCTTATATTGGCTTAGTCCCAAGTTATGTTCCATTTCAGGTTTTTGAAGTTAAACAGCTAAGGATCCTTGATCCTTACCTTCTACTAAGGTTTGTCTTTTGGTTATCCTGATTGTAAATGTTAAAGGTTTAGGATCCTAACTTGGATTCTCAGGTATGATCCTTAATTACTTTAATTTTATTCATTATTTATATAAGTGACCCTTATCCTTTGACAACAGGATTTATGATCCTTAAGCTATACTACTTTTTTGAATTTATCGATTATAGGATATTTGATCCTTGATCATATCCTAAAACTTGTTGATATGATCTATTAAACTTTTCTTATTTACTTAATAAATTCAAACAAAGTGTATAATAGCAACTGAAAGGTAAAGTGTATACAAATGTGACAACACATGATAAGCCAAAAGATTAAAGTTTTATTTATTCACAAGATGTTAAACCCTTAAAGGTGATCAAAATTGCCAACCCAAGCTTCTACCAGCAATACGTGGCCCGTCCACTTGGTTTGGCAAAGGGTGTCCATTGTTAACAGGTCTTGAAAGTACAGGAAATAACAGATGGCAAGATAACAAGTGGTTTCATCCCCCAAACAGAGGATCCCTCCACCACCTATTATCCTACCTATTGTTCAAAGGATCCATGATCCTCAACCCTAATAGCTATTGTTTAGCTATTACAACCCAGCATTGTTTAAAACATCATAACCAAAAAACCACTACCAAATCCTAAAAAATGGGCTTCGGCCGCGTCTAGAAATATCCATCATCGCCCATTTCTGCAGCTCACACCTTGGCTGCATCACCACTAGCATCAGCACCACCAGCTTGATCCTTCCCGCTGCTACTTGCCTCAATCGCCAAGACCTCGGTAGCCTCCTCCTCATTATCTAGCTCGGCCAGCTTCGTCTTCCAGCCCTCCTGGTCCCACTTGGTCCTGTCAAAGTCAGGATCCTCAGCCTCCTGGGCCATTTGCAGCTTAATCTTGTACATGGTGATGGCAGCAGAGACTTTAGCATCCTCCAGCACCTCATGCTTCTCATGATCAGTGTTTATCTGGGCCATGACCAGCTGCTTCTTCGCCAGATTGAGGTCTTTCTCGAGGGAGGAGATGGTTTGATCCTTGGCCAGGAAGATCTTTTGGAACTCCAGATGCTTCTGCTCAGCCTCTTCAACGTATGCATCAAAGAGCATCTCGATCTCGGCGAATTTCTGCAAAAAGAAAAGGTAGGGTTCAGGATCCATTATCCTCAAGTGGGCAGGAAAATCAGTCAGGATCAGTGATCCTTACATCAGCAAAGTATTCCTGAAACTGGTGGCAGATGAGGGGCAGGCCTTCAAGATTGTCAGCTTCAGTGGCCTTCCTCTTCTTTCCCCCCTTGGAGATGACAGGCTTGGGGACTAGAGCACTTGGGCTAGCAGCAGTCTTCTTCTTCCCAGACCTGGGAGCCACAGTGCTGAGATCACTGACACTAAAGCGGGAGGCTGACTTCGAAGATTTTCCAGCGCCTACCAATACAAAACAACAGATAAGTATTCTTGTTTTATTTACATTTAAACATTTAATCATATATAGACTTGGATACTTATTTGACATTGTGACTGAGCCGGAGGATACTTCTTGAGAATCCTTGGTGTTCGCTTGAAATGATCTTACTGCAGGATCAAGATTCCAGAAAGCAGCAATCCTCTCTTTGGTTGCAGGTGATGGAATGATATGAGAAACAGAGATAGCTGCACAAAAGATACAAAAAGGGGTTAGTGATCCTCAGCAGAAACAGGGTTATCCTATGATCCTTCTATAAGGATCCTCTATCCTACCGTGGGTGGCCCACTCTCTTGGTAGATCCTTCCCATCTGGGATGGAATCCCTCCTAACGAAGAAAAAACGCTTCTTCCAATTGGTGTCATTTTTGGTGGTCTTGAGGATTGGGTGTGCTTCGCCGGGTTTACGTTTGAATAAGAAGCGGTGTGAACCATGGCTCACAAGGTTATATAGTTCAGCCAAGTTGCAGAAACGAAGTCACTTAAGGCGGTAGGGTCAAAAGGTTTAAAGACAGAGTCTGCCGGAAAGCATTGACGAATCCGGTCTATCTCCGGATCAGTAAAGCAGCAACGTTCCTTCGGAGAATCTTTGATGATTCCTTGGCTCTTTAGGGGACTATCTTTTTGATGATCCTTAGCCGGTGAGGATCTTAAAACCATCATGGCCATGGGTGATGTTAAAGAAAGTAGGAACAGCTGAAGAAGGTAAAGAGAGAAGGGAGAGAGAAGTACCTGATCAATCTTCGAATGAGGATTTAAAGGGTGTAACACACGAATTTAAATGCTTCCTGACCCTTATCTCTAACTTGAATTTATAATGATGATTTTGCAGGATTGTCACTTCAATGACGTAAGATCAGCAACGGCTAGTTCGATCCTAACGGCTATATATCCGTTAGTTAGTTGCAGATAAGATTGAAAATATAACTCGTTAATTTACACTTTACTCCTCATATTTTGGGGGCAATTGTTAGGGGAGGATTTTCCAATCCTAAGGATCAAGGATCCTCAAGTACTGCCAGGATCACGGATCCTTAATTCTGTTTGAATTTAGGATCCTCAGAATGTGTTGCACGACCAGGATTCAGGATCCTCATTGTTATCCTTACACTAACGGTTGTCTACCTTGTATGTGAGCTCGTTTTGCAGGAGTATGTGCATGGACTTGGTCTTGCCGATATTCGTGGAGCATATTCCCTCAATATTCCGCACGTGCTTGGCCCTTGTGAACGTTATGGAGATCGTGGGAAGCTAGCATGATTTGCGGATAGTTAGTTGTTATAGTTATTGCTAATTTTAAAAGGGGATAACAAGCTTGAGTGAGAACACTTAGCGAATTTTAGCAAACACACACTCTTGAAACAGCTCTCGACAGTTTACTTGGCGATTTCATACATTTTTGCACATTGCACACTAGTGATCCTTGTAACAGGCTTGTTATCATCCCGAGTTGTAACATTTTTCTGTTTGATCTTAGTTGGTGATCGGTAGTTTCCATCACCCGAGGTTTTTTGTGCCAGAGATCAACTCTTAATCAAGGGCTTTTTCCTCGTATAAATCCTTGTGTCACCTCTTTGTTTGATTTGCAAGTTGTTCAAATAATTGTTCATAGATTCAAGCATCACACCTCACAACAAAAGATATGGTTGCATTATCCTTGCTTGATTTTTGACCAAAACAGCGAGGGCGATGGTCACGACTATGATGATGGTGGTGACGGTTATGAATAGATAGTGTTGATAGGCTTCGTGCCTTGTAATTTTCTTTTTGGACGTTAAATGTAACTCATCACGCTGTTGCGCTTGTCTGAATCGAACTGATGATGTTTTGCTACTTTTTATGAAACTATTGCGCGGTTGCGCTTTTTTGAATATAACATTTATGTTTTGCTTTCTATTTGTCAAGTTACAATTATTGCATTGTTGTTAGAAACTTTGGTTAAGTTAGCGCGAATAAATGTAAGTGTGGCTCGTGTGAGTGTAATTGCCCGGTTTCACGCTATGTTCGTGGAAGACCTTGGAGGCGTAACTCGAGAGCTCGTAATTTACTGAAGTGTTTTCGTGCTAATCAAAAGTTTAACATGCATTTGTAACGTAGATGTCATGATGATAAAAGAAAAACATAAGGCATATGCTTTCATTACGTAGGAAACAGGCGCTTAGGCCAACTTACATCGTGGAAATAAGATAAGGGTATGCAGCCGACATAGGAAATTAAGAAAGGCGCATGGCCAACATAAGTGGATAAAGGCGCATGGCCGAGAGTAGTCACATGTAGCATTTGCGCAATTGTTGCGCGTTCCACGTGCGCGGGATGATGTATCCATACAGTGTGCGCAACTTGTATGCCCCCTTTCCTAGCACTTCATGTACCAAGTATGGGCCTTCCCACTTGGGTGCTAGCTTCCCGGGGCGTTCTGCATTGGAGCCTTCATTGTCTCTGAAGACGTACTCTCCTGGAGTGAAGGTACAAATGCGCACTCTTGCATTGTAGTACCTCTCCAGCTGTGTCTTGTACTTGGCTTCTTTGATTCGCACTATTTCGCGCCTTTCTTCTAGTAAATCCAAGTCAAGACGACGCTCTGCCTCGTTATCGATTTTGTTTACCGCTGTCAAGCATGGCGAGGCAGGCCAATTTCAGCTGGGATAACCGCCTCTGAGCCGTAAACCAGGCTAAAGGGGGTTTCGCCAGTGCTTGTTTTCGACATGGTTCGATGAGCCCACAGGATGCTCGGGAGCTCATCTACCCAGCCTCTTCTTTTAGTGCCTAGTTGGGCCTTTATCCCTTCAACGATACTTTTGTTAACACTTTCTACTTGGCCGTTGCCCTGAGGATGCGCAATGGAAGAAAAAGTGTGCTCAATCTTCATCTCTTTCATCCATTCTTGAAGGTCTTCAGAAGCAAAATTGGTGTCGTTATCGGTTACAATCTTGAGTGGGAGACCAAACATGCAAATGATGTGTTCCCAGATGAATTTGCGCACCATCATTGCAGTAGTTGAAGCGAGTGCTTTGGCCTCCACCCATTTGGTGAAACAATCAACGACAATAATTATTAACTTCACAGTTCCAGGAGCTTCTGGGAAAGGTCCCACCATATCGATCCCCCACTGCTGGAAAGGTCAGGCAGTGGACACAGGGATGAGATCATTTTTCGGGCGCAGGGTTTCGGGACGTGCCTTTGACAGGAGTTTCATTTGCGCAATTCCTTTAGAGCGTCAACGTGCATACCTGGCCAATAGTAACCAGTGTTCATTATCTTCGTGACAACCATGCGCGAGCCCGCATGGATGCCGCAGATGCCTTCATGAATCTCCCTGATCAGGTAACTTGCGTCTTGGGGGTCCACACAGCGCAAAAGTGGCCCCAAGAAGGATCTTCGATACAAGATTCCGCCGTTCATCTCATAGAACAAAGCCTTGTTTTGTATCTTTCTTGCTTCTGCTTTGTTTTCAGGGAGAATTCCCTCTTGAAGGTACTGGATTATAGGAGTCATCCATGATGGAGGCCCTATCTCGATTACATTCACTTGCCGCAACAAAACATATGGGTTTTTTAGGACTTCGATTCTGACATCTTTGGCGAGGTGTTGGAAGGTTGTTGAAGCGAGCTTGCTTAACGCGTCCGCTGGCTTGTTCTCAGATCGATTGATATGAACGACTTTGTATGATTTGAATTACTGGAGCAACTCCTTCGCCTGCTCTAAGTACAAAGCCATAACTTCGCCCTTCGCATTGTATAACCCGTTTATCTGACTTGCGATTAGCAGAGAGTCGACATGAGCTTGTAAGTTTTGAGCTCCCATCTTGATGGCCATGCGCATGCCTGCCAAGAATTCCTCATACTCAGCCTCATTGTTGGTATTCTTGAAATCCAACTTGATGGCGTATGTAAACTCATGCTTCTCGGGGCTAACTAGGCGCAATCCAGCTCCTGCGCCATCTTTGTTTGAGGCCCCGTCGGTGTATAGCAACCATAATCCCTCGGACGTGTCTTTGATGGGAGTGTCAACAACCTCACAATCTTTGATCTTATCCTCTGGGACGTCTGTGATGAAGTCTGCTAAGACTTGACCCTTGATGGCTGGGCGCGGCCTGTATAGAATGTTGTGCCCCCCCCAGCTCGATTGCCCACTATGCTAGGCGACCTGACGTTTCTGGCTTTTGTAATATTGTGCCGATGTGAAAGTTAGTGAGTACCGTGATCACATGCCCTGTAAAATATCTGCGCAGCCTCCTGGAGGCGTGTAGCAGCACAAGCACTAACTTTTCCATTGTTGAATATCTCGTTTCTGGATCTGTAAGCACCCTACTGACATAGTAAATTGGAGTCTGAACTCCATCTCTCTCCACCAACAATACCGACCCAACTGCCTTGTCCGAAGAAGACATGTACAAAATGAGCGGTTCTTTTTCAAACGACACGGTCAGGGTAGGGAGCTTGATCAAACACTCTTTCATTTGCTGGAAAGCAGCTTCTGCTTCTGGCGTCCATTTGAATTCTTGCTTTTTTCACACAGTTGCGCAGAGTGCTAATGAAAGGATATGATTTTGCTGCGTGGTTGGATAGAAATCGATTAAGCGCGGCTAGGCGACCGGCTAATCTTTGCATTTCTTTAATCGTGCGCGGTGACGGCATCCGCTCTATGGCTTGAACCTTTTCAGGATTAACTTTGAAGCCGCCATTTGTAACCACGAAGCCCAAGAATTTGCATTCCTCCATACCAAAGGAACATTTGGCTGGATTCAGCTTCATATTCACGCTTCTCAGAGAGTTGAATGTCTTCTCTATATCCTTCAACATTTTGTCCTCCTCGGGACTTTTGATCACAAGATCATCTATGTAAACCTCGATATGCTTTCTGATGTCTTCGGAAAAGATCGTATCCATCAATCGCTGGTATGTTGCGCCAGCATTCTTGAGTCCAAAGGGCATTTTTGTATAACAGAAAATTCCGATGTCGGTGAGGAACGTTGTCTTGTCTTCATCTTCCTGCGCCATCTGGACTTGATGATACCCTTTGTAGCAATCCAAGAAACATTTCCACCTGTATGGCGCGAGAGAGTCTATCTTCTTGTCGATCTCAGGCAGCGAGTAACAATCCTTGGGACATGCCTTATTGAGATCGGTGTAATCCACACACATGCGCCATCCTCCATTAGACTTCTCGACCATGACAGGGTTTTCGACCCAGCTCTGATAGCGCACCTCCCTTAAGATTCCTGCTTTTAGCAGCTCACAAACTTGTTCATTCATCGCTTTAGTCTTATCCGCCCCTAGGCTGCGTCTTCTCTGCACTTTTGGTTCGACGGAGGGATAAGTGTTCAGACAATGCTTAGTAACGTCGCGCGGGACACCGGTCATGTCAGCCGGGGTCCAGGCGAAAATGTCCATGTTCTGAGCAATAACTGCTTGAGGTGTGTCCTGATGTTTGGCGAGATAACGTGGCCTATCGTCACCGTTTGTTCTGGGTATTTGCGGTTCAAGACCCACTTTTCTGGCTCGGTTGTCGAAATATTTGGTGCTTTAACTGGGCGCGCGTCTTCTGCTGACATTACCTCCTTCTTTGCATATATAATCACCACCCCCGTCTCAGTTGGGAACCCGATGGCTGAGTGGGGTGTGGAGGTTACCATGTTTAGTTCACCTTGGGTTTCTCTCCCGATCAGGACGTCCTGCCTTGATTTGACCGGCATTACCATGAAATTGACATTTGTGGTTCTTGAATGCTTCCCGTCAGACAGCGTGACAGGGAAGCCGATTTGCCCTAGAGGGAAGACCATTTCATTGCAGAATCCTGACAGAGGATAATCGACCAGCTCGAGTCTCGCTTTATCTTCATCATCAAACTGATTGAAGCATTACTCGTAGATGATATCAGCTGTACTTCCTGGATCAATGAATATGTATTCTATTTCGTAATGACCGATGATACCGGTAATGAAGACGGGGCGCGTGGCGCGTGGTCCCCCGCGTACTACCGGAAATATGACCTGTTGCTCCTGCCATGCAGGCTCGAATGGGCGCTTGCCTTTGTCTCTTGCGCTGTATCTTGGTCCGTTGACCATGTGTGTTTCCAAACGCCTGACTTTCTTTTGGTTCCCATCATCATTGCGCTGAATTTGGCGCGTCTCCTTGCACACATTCTTTACCAGATGGCTTAGTTTCCCGCTTTTTAGCGCTCTCTCAATTTCTTGACGTAGACTGATACAGTCATCTGTCAGGATGACCTGTATCTTTGTGAAAATCGCTGTACAGGTTTGGATCTTGCCCCTTCTTGTTTGTCATAGGCGTTGGTGTCTTGAAGTCATGGTTCTCCGTCATGAGCACCTCCTTCGGTGTCTTAATGAGCGGAGCCCAGTGCTTTTCTCGATTCTCGTTCCCGACTGCCTTCCGATAACCAATGCGATCGATTGTGTCTCGTGCATCCTCTCTAAAGCGAGGTCTTTCATCGTAACCGCTGGACTGGTTGGCTTTCCATCCAGGGTTTCTTCTTTTGTTTCGTCTGTTGTTATCGCGCGAGCGCCCTTTGGAAAAACGATCTTCAGTGTAAGAGTTCTTGTTACCGGCTAATGACTCTTCAATTTGCGCTACTATCTTTGCGGCTTTCATGAGTTTGTCCCATTCCTTGGGCATACTGTCTTTGCATGTGATAGTCCTGATGAGGCTATGACATCGAATGGCTTTCTTGAAGTGTGAGTGCATCAATTGTTCACTTACACCACCAATCTCTAAACACTCCTTGTTGAAGCGAGTGATGAAATCTTCTAGCCCCTCATTTTCCCTGCGCCAGATGTCTGTTACTTCAGCCATGTCGCGCTGATAACTCCTCTGCTGGCTGAAATGATTTACAAATTGGGTTCTGAAGTCAACCCATGACGTGATCTTTCCAGGCGGGAGGCTGTCGAACCAGGCGCGAGCAGCCCCCGTGAAGGTCTAGATAAACAGAAGGCACCACATTGGCATGTTCCATCCTCCCATAACACCGACGCTTGTAAACACTCTAACGTGATCATCAGGATCAGTTAGCCCGTTGAACTTTCCCACTATTGGAGGCAATTTCTCTTTTGTTAGCGGGGCTAGAGCAATTTTTGGAATGAACTTTGAATGTTCTACAGCTTCAGCTGGTCTATAGGCGAGGCTGAAATCTCACTCTGCTTCTTCGCTGTATGCAATGCGCTGCCTTGGCTTGTAGTATTCATGATTCCTCTACAAGCGGTTAAAGACTGAGGATCCTTCGTCATCTTGCCAAGTTGGATCACTTGGGTCTGTGTCATCCCACTCGTTGTTCATGTTGCGCAGCCTAAGCCTGCTCTGAATTGGACCCCATTGAACGTTTGACGGATGGTCAGAATAGCTACCAGTCTCCCCGTGTGTGTCGCGCGTGTCGTGTACGCTTGGCCTTCTCAGGGGAGGAGGTCTGTTAGTTCTTCCTTGGATATTCTGTTGTGGGGGTATCTGGCGCGCCCCCTGACTTGGACCTGGAGGAGTGAACAAGGATGGTTCAGCTTGCAGGATTGTTTGTTGTGCGCTCAAAGACTGATACGCAGCATTGATGGTAGCAATTTGTTTGACGTACCAGGAGGCTAGAGTTTCGCCTCTAATTTTAGAGTTAATTAGTTTGGTTTATGATCCTTTCATAGTGGTTAATCTTCTTAAACTTTCCTGAGCTCCTTAATGATCCGATAATCCTGCAAAATAGAACACCGTTAGCTCGTTAAGAGGGAATATGGGGGTTTCCCTCTTAACCAGACTCTGGCGTGAGAATAAGTAATTGTTTGAGGAGATAATTGTGTGAATAGTGAAAATAGAGAGAATAGAATGAATTAACCTGTGAATGAAGGTCCTATTTATAGCCGGAGAGGTGTAAGACGAGATGGGCTGATGGGCCTTGGGCCGGAAGGCGACAACTTAAAGGATATGCTCTTTGTCTCGCTGGTGTCGACCGTTAGTGTCTTCAAGAAGATCTCCGGTGCTGGCGCACCATGATTGGAGCCACGTGTCCCTGTTGCCGGCCTTGTTGTCCCTCTGCCATCAGCAGGTAAGTGGAGATCATGGGGCAGGTGTCGCCGCCCCCTGATTGGTGCCACATAGGCGTCCTTATGTACTTATTGTCTCCTGCACGTCAGACGATCGTGGAGCACGATAGAGCACAGCCTGCTGGACGCTGATTGGCTCTTTTCTTCTGCCACTTGTACCTTGTGTACCTTCTGAAGTGGCCCTGTGCCCTAGCCCTGCGCGACCCTTGCTGAGCACGTAACTAGCCCGCGCAGGGTTATAGGTGGCTGAAGGCCCTTATTCAGAACGCTAAGTATAAAACTGATGTTCTTTCTTGTCTGGACCACGCGAGACTAAGATTAATCAGCTTGCTGAATAAGGAGTATGGTCTCGCGCGCGACCTGAAAGATGGTCTGCGTGGCTTTTTGGGACCATACCCCTTCAATCTAAGTTTTTAGGCTTGCGATAACCAAAGAGAGATGGGAAGGACAATTGTGATGTATCCTCTGCTGTATAAAAAGATTCAATTTCACCGTTGATTGTATGAATCTCCAGAGGATACTGAGCAGCCAGTGGGATGATTATTGGTGGTGGTTGAGTGGATGGAATTAAAGTGAATTTTGGTGGAAATGATGAGAGTGGTGTGGCTTGAATGGGGGCAGATGATAACGGGATTGGTTATTGAATCTCCTCATCATCTTCTTGCACAACAAAAGTTTTTCTTTTGCGTGTGAATTTAATTTTAGGTGAAGGTGGGCGCGTTGGAATTCTTGGTGGTGTGGGCAGTGGTTTTGTTGTTGTGGGAAAGATTATCATGGCATTGGTTTGTAATCTGTTGATACATCTATTGTACCAACGTCTGTTAGTTGATTTGGTGGTGATGGTTTCTTTTTAAGTGATTTTTGTGGTGAGGGTTTTGTTCTAGCTGCAGAAGAGGATACACTTCTTGTAGACCCAACAGTGGTTTTAGGAGGGGTGGTGATTGGCTGTCTAACATTTCTTGTTGACTTTCTCCCTTTTGAAGTGCCAATGTCTTCCTTTTTCTTCTGCTCGGCTTGTTCTTGTTTAATTAGGCTAGAAGCTTTGGCTTCGAGTGTATCTTGCCTTCTTTGCTTTGATCTTATTCATGGCAATAAACATCAAACATACATAATCAAAATCACAAGGAAGTTTAATCAAACTATAATAGGATTACTAACCACGAGAATTATGTGTGTACGATGGTGTTGGAGCGACCCAAAGAAAGCTTCAAACGGAGAGGGGGTGGCTGCCGTCGAGTTGTGTGGAGAGGGGGGAGAGAATTAGGGTTTGAGGTTATTTTGTGTTTAGGAAGGATTATGGGGATTACACCCTAATCATGTGTGTGTATTCGCTGAGTGTGGGCCGAACCCAACTCCCAGGTTTCATTTGGGCCGTGGACTAGTCCACATCAATAGAGAGGTGTGCAATCGAGAGTGAGGTGTGCGACCCGAAGGGTATTGTGCGTCGAATACTTATAAAACAAACAACATTTAACATTTAACAAGAATTCACACATTTAAAACATTCAATCCAATTCATTCATTTCAACACAAACACTTAATACAATGTAACACAAAGCATGAAAGGAAACTAGTACAAGACTCTTGAAAATACGAGTTGTCACAATATTAGTTGGTAATTGTTGATGAACCGTATTACCCTTATTAACTAATAAAGTGCCTCCCCTTAGGTGTATGTAAGGAGGTTATTTAGAGAGATACAGGGTTAGACATTCTAGACATCAACTACACAATAAGTCGTCTCCACTCCCTACTCCAAAATCATGAGTTCATTAAGAACTCATAATCACCATCAGAACTATACTTACCTAAATGGGAACTCGACCAAGTTGACAATCATATCGTCTACATTTATCCCTGATGTGGTTAATGACTTACCAGGTACACTTTAATTATGTTTTCCATTACATACATACACAACTGATCAACCATATTATCTAAACCTCTTTGCTTTTTTGTTAGAGCTAGACGACACTTTACATAGTCAATTCAAGGTCCTGGTGATATATTGCTCGTCTTATTATGTCAATCAACTCTTCATTACGTCAGTTGGCCTTTTGGACGTTTGGTTTTTATAATTAACTAGTGTGATACCCTGCGTGATGAGGTAGGATTTTGCTTCGTATCGGTTTGGTTCTTACAGTATTAACACTCATTATAGCAACCGAAAGAGAGAAACCCAATAAAAAAGTCGTGATATGTCAAAAAGGATATGTGCATATTGTTTTACATGGATCGAAAACCATAAAAACGATTATCGGTACTTGTTACGATAATACCGATATCAGTACCGATGTTATTCGGTTGAAATAGATTATGTTCGTTACCAGCACTTGTATAGCCTACAATACCAATAAATATTCTATTTCGAACACAACTTTGTTTTCAACAAAATTTATACCGGATTGTCGAGAAAAATTAGAACGCAACAACATATTCAAGTTTTTTAAATTAACACGCAAATTACCAAAAACAAATCAAATTAGTTGAAAATTAAATAGATTAAATGTGTATATATTCAAGTTTTTTAAATTAACAAGCAAATTACCAAAAACAAATCAAATTAGTTGAAAATTAAATACATTAAATGTGTATATTATTTTATATACTATTTAAGGTAAAACTGAAAATAAAAAATTAATAAAAGAGCACTTCACTTAGTTTTTAATAAGTAACTAGGTTTTACTCCCGTCGGCCACCGCGTTGCTGACGGGGCTTACAATTTAAGTCACAACGTATACAATGTTAGATTGAAGGGCCACGCGTTACAGCAAGGTTAAATAACATCAAACATTAACCATGTAAAACCTATCACAACACAAAACTTTAAAAACATCAGTAAACTTGAATTGCACAAACAAAAAAACGACCAACTAAGCTTTCACAGCCCAACCTACTGGTAACTTGATCCGGAAAAAACATGCTCTTCGCCTGTGCATTAATAGCCAAAAATCAAAGCACCGTACAAAATTGCCAAAATCACCAACGTAAGAAGCAAAATTGGCAAACGAAAATCATCATAATAAAACTATGATGTAGATAGAAGTGAACAACAACCTTCAATCCCGGAAAACGCAAGAACGTCGGAGAACACCAACTGGTGTTACTTTCTTGTTCTAGAGAGAGAGCGCACGCTTGTTGTGAGATGTGGAATGAGAGAACAAAACAACACCACCATAACAAACCAATCACATATAAAACAAACATTATGCACATGGTATAACTTGTAATGCAACATTATATTGCAAATTTATATTATAACACCACCATAACAAACCAATCACATATACAACAACATTATGCACATGGTACAACTTGTAATGCAACATTATGTTGCAAATTTATATTATATAAATAATAAATATAATAATAATCTTGGATATGAACACTGAATTTAGAATTAGTATCACAGTTCTTATGATGTTCTTAATTTTTATTTCATAAATATAAGAAGTGTATTTTGTATATAATAACAACCGAGTCAAGCAATTTATTAGATGATCAATGCGAAAGTTAAAGACTATGTGGACCTTTTATATTCGAGTAAATGTTGCACACACATTACACATTTGTTTTATACATTTATGTTATGAATGTGAATGTGTTGGGTTTACTGTAGAGATGAGTAAATTGTACTGGTGTCGAATTTCCATAACCGACTCTATTTTCAGTATTGATATTTAGTGTTTTCGGTATAGGTCCGTACGCTACATGTTTTTATCTTCAAATACTGGTCCGTACCGGTATCGAACAGTACCGTGCCGGTTATTTTCGGTACCGGTACCTATTTTTTAGAATTTTCCGTACTGGTTCGGTACAGAGCTCATTCCTAGTTGACGGGTTAAAATGTGTAACCTGAACCGACCCATATTATTATTTATGCCAGGTTGGCGTGACAAAATTATTTTTATTATTTAAAATGAAAAACACAAATAATAAATTATAAATTTTTCTTTCTAAATATTTAAATGGGTTAATGGGTCAACCGGAACCAGACATGTGTTTAAAATGAATCGACCCGAACATGACCCATCTTTTAAACCAGTCATGTTAGTCGATCCAGAGTGTGTTTTCTTTTATGTGCCATGTCAAAAGTTGCCCTTAGGCTAGAGGGTATAGTTATGGTTCTCCCAAGGGAGGATGATCCGCCACGTAGGCGTCACGTCATAGTCCTCCCAATAATGGTCCATCCCACAAAACTAGAGGGTATGGAGGATGGTCCTAGATTATCATACCCCACCACTTTTATGTTTTTTTTAATCTTCTACTTTTTTTTTAACATTTAACAAATAAACTAACACAATATTTTCATTAATATTAAAAAATATTACATAAACATAAAAAAAAAAAAAACATAAACTTAAAAAAAAACATAAACTAAAAAAAAATAAACTTAAAAAAAACATAAACTTAAAAAAATCATAATATATTAAAATAAGCTACTAGTCTTCGTCTTCCATGTCGTCGTCGGGTTCGTTTTGAGCGTTGTTTCAAATGTACTCCACCAAGTCCGCTTGTAGGTTATGATGTGTGTACTCGTTACGTAGAGCGAACATGTTCAAATCTTGTTGTTCCCCACTAACTGGAACAGAATTTCCAGTAGACGCGTTTTCGTCGTACTCGCATATCGCTCTACCTTCGTCTTCAATGATCATGTTATGAAGGATGATACAAGCGTACATAATGTGTCGTAACCTCTTTGGTGTAGCCAAACGTGCTGGATGTTCAAGGATTTGCCACTTTTTTTTGTAGAACACCAAAAGCCCGTTCAATATCTTTTCTCGCACTCTCTTGATACTTCGCAATTTTTTTTCTTTTTTCGTCTGTCGGGTGCGGAATAGTTTTAACGATTGTCGAGTACGTTGGGTATATTCCATCGGCTAGGTAGTAACCTCGCCTGTATTCCACCCCCGAAACCGTAAAACTAGTGTCTGGACCTGTACCCGCCACTACATCCTCAAATATCTGTGACTGGTATATGATGTTAAGGTCATTGAGCGAACCAGGTAGACCAAAAAAAGCATGCCAGATCCAGAGATCCTGTGACGCAACAGCCTCTAGAATAATAGTCGGATGTCCATGATCTCCCCTAGTATACTGACCTTGCCAGGCAACTGGGCAGTTCTGCCACGACCAGTGCATGCAATCAATGCTCCCGAGCATTCCTGGGAAACCATGTCTCTGTTCGTGTGCTTGATATAATTTTTGAACGTCGTTTGCGTTTGGTTTCCGCAGGTATCTCTTGCTATACAATTTGATAACCCATTCGCAAAACTTATGCAAACATAGACGTGCGGTTCTTTCAGACATCCTTATATACTCGTCTAATGCATCGGGTGCGTAACCGTATGCCAGTTGGCGAATGGCCGACGTACATTTTTGTAAATTACTGAAACCCCTTTGCCCCTTAGCGTCGTTTCGTAGTGTAAAAAACGGATCAGACTGGGTCATGTCGCCAGCAATACGTAAAAAAAGTGGACAACTCATGCGGAACCGACGTCGAAAAATCTCGGCTGGGTACACGGGTTCGTCGGCAAAATAATCGGCGACTAGTTTATCGTGGACGGCTATAAATTTAAAACGAAACATAAATGAAATTAATTATAAAATACATTTTCATATCTATATAAAACATAAGGAAAAAATAGTAAAGTACATTCTTGGTCTCGGTTTAATTTTGCTCGTCTAGTTAGCCATTGGGACGACACTTCATCACCCGCCATGAAGACCTGAGCCGCGTTCATAATCATGTTGTGCATAATAGCATCCTCTTCCGAAGATGATGAATACCACGTAGACGAAGATGATGAAGAGATGGAAGAAATTGAAGAAATGGAAGAAGGTGAAGCCATGATAATTTTTTAGAGAGAGATGGGGTAGTAGCGGGTAAAAAATGGTATAAAAATGGATGAGTTTTTTTTATAAAAAGGGAAGAGGGGTTATAAAATGTGAGAGGGATATGAGATTGTAGTGGGTGAAAAGTTGTGAAAAAAAGTGTAAAAGAGGTGAGTATTTATAAAAGTGGGAGTGAATTGGATATATATTTGAATTATAGCCGTTATTAATAAATATAAATTCTGAATTTGATTTTTTTAACGGTCATCTTCAAACGGTCCCCACATTTTTTTGGCATCTAGTGCCCGTCGCAAACGTCTAGTACTTGCCGGATAGGACGGGGACGTGGGGGGGGGGGGACGGGATGGTGTATATACCGGCGCTGGACCTCGACGGTATGGGGACGTCCCCATACCGCATAGCCTTAGGTGTTGCTATCTCTAGAATCAATCCAAAAGTGCAAGGATCCGAACCTAGTGTACGTTGTGAGTCAAAAGGGCAAGTGTCCTAAGCCAAGTTAACTTAACCCGCATGTTTGTTAAATTTCAATCCAAGAATTCTATCAACACATTTGTTAAATTAACTTGATTAAATTAATTTTCACAATTTGTTAATCACTATTTTAGTTGTTGTTCCAATATAAATAAATGCTTACGTCAATTTATTCTAAACACTTATTTTGAAGGTAGAATAAATACAAATGTTGTTAATTAAGTAAAATCAATTTTATTGAATTTGATTATTTTAAAATAAATAATATTGATTAATGAGATTTTTTAAGATTTCATTTATTTTTAAAATTTGAAATTTTATCAAATAATTCTAAACTAATAACATGTTTCCAACTTTAATTATTGTTAACATAAATGATAAATTATATGGAAATTTGCTGCTTTAAACACTTTTTTGCTCATACACAAATTATTAAATAAACTTATACTAGCTTATATTTTATAATCTTTACAACCAAATAAAATAAAAAAGGGAAAATAGATGTTGCATAAGAACTTGAGTGTCATTTGTATTGTTTTCTACACCATCAAAGTGGATGACCACCAGTGGCGAAGCTTGAAAAAAAAGTTCGGGGGGTCGGAAGGTAACGGACCTAATTTTTTTTTTCTATCGCGTAGTTTCGAGGTGTATGTTCGGGTCGAACATCGGTGATTCGATTCGGGTCGGGTCAAACATTAATATCAAATAAAAAACGTTCTCAAACATTAAAACGTAAACATTGTTTAACAAACAAACGAACAAAGACACCAAAACATTAAAAGGGAGAGAGGAAGGTGGGTACCCGGTTCTCCTGGATGAAGAATTATAGTCCTGCCCGTCACCCTAAATTTAAACTAGTTTCTATCTAAATCAAATCACAATAAGATTAAACAAATAAAATTAGCCATAGTTACAGAAAGATTCAACAAGTTTAGGGCAAAAATTCAGACCAATTTCACCCCTAATTTCAACCTAAATCACATAAATTGCAGCCCTAAATTAAACTTAAAGATAAAAAACACATACCTTTAACCTTATGAAGATTGAAGAAGTCGAACAAGAGTACAAGACCACAACAACAAGCAACGTTTTGGCGTCTCGAACAAGAAGCTAAAGTCGAACAGTTCTGGAACCTGCGTTTTTCCCTCCTTCTACAGTTCTGGCTTGTGGCTTCTGTTCTTCTGGTCGATGTCCCAAAGTAAACGAATTTGGGTTTTTTTATAGGGTGGGCTTTTAAGTTGGGCTATATAATGATTTGATTTGGGTTATATAATATACATTCTAATATTCTACCAAATATAATGATTTGGGCTATAATATTTGGGCTAATTAAATATTTTATTTTGGCTATAAAAAAAAAAATTAAAACCGGGGGGTCGAAAACGTATATACCTACAAAATCCTATACGAAACGTACATATATAATACTACTGACCGAAAAGTTCGGGGGGTCGGGCGCCCCTCCCCGCCCCTTAAATCCTACGCCCCTGATGACCACTTCGGCATTTCAATTGTGACAATAATATTGAGTGTGTTTATTGCCATTATTGCTTCAACAAGAAAGTGTTTGTTATATATTCTTCTTTTTTATATATATTTTATTTATTCCTCACTTCTTTCATTTTTTTTTTTCGTTAAGTAGGAGTAAACTTGATTATGATAACCACCATGTTTCACCCATCTTATGCCCTTTCCTATGATGATGTGACCCACTTTTATCAGTCACTTAGCCACATTGGATATTAGTATATTACAAAACATATTACACATTGATGAAACAATGGTTAAACCGGGTGGGGTTAACTTACTGGTCTCGTCAAGTAGGGTTAATCCCTTCTTTCCGAGGATTGCTGGCTAGATCGTCCGCTGGTTGGTTTCCTGCACAAGGAAACAAGCCGTGACTCGTAACAAGGAGGATGGGGTGGGGGGTGCTCCTTGTTACCACTCTCTGGCGTGAGAATCAGTAATTTGCTTGGGAAGCAAAGTGTGATAGTAGTAGTAGTGAGAGAGTTGAGAAGAGATACCTCAAACCTGGTTTGGGGTGGGTATTTATAGCCGAGGAGTGAAGGAGGGTAGTTGAGTAGCTAGCCTGACATTACACAGCTACTTGCAGGTGTGTCAGACCTGTCGGTTACGGTGGTGATGCCACGTCCTGCTGTGGTGTCAGACTGTTGCACACATGTGGGCTGATAGGCGACTGTTCCCAGTGCCACTTGCACTGTGGTGTCAGACCCACTTGTTTTGTAGGCAAGATGCGGTGTCAGGCCGCATCGCTGCTTGCGGTCACTGATGTTGTTCACGCGTTCTTTGTTCAATCCAAGATGCATGCGGGATGCGGTGTCAGGTCGCATCGCCGCTTGATGACTGTTACTATTGTCCAGATCCCTTGTCGTGACGAAAATGTTCATAGGATACAGTGCTAGGCCGCATCGCTATGTTTAACATTCGTTCTCGCACTTAAGGTAAGTCTTCTCATCACTGGACAGATTGGACCGCTGTGTTCGCGCGTGCCCGCACGGACACAGGTAAGTTCCTGCTGGTGGGGGTTTTTTATAAGGGTAATGGTCACTCGCGGTCGTGCTAACGCGAGATCTGGGACCATACCCCTTCAAGTCCCCCCAGTCTAGTGTTCATTCCTTATGCAAGTTGCATGTGGGAGGGATACTGGACTATGGTGTCTAGAAGGTAGAATATGGGCCATGCAGATGGCTCCTTCTTTCAGTAAGTCGAGCTGCTGACCGTTCGGTTGACAGTCCGTTCGGTCGGTAGGCCGTTCGAGTGGATTGTTTCTTCCTTTGAGAAGGATGTGTTTGAAAACATTGAATTCTGCACCGGTGAGCAAGTTCCGTCTGATGCGGAATTCTCAGCCAAGGATTTTGACTCGGTAATATGGTCTACCTTTTTCTGATGTCATCAGCCACCTGTTGGTGTTTCGAACCAACGTTTGAGATGGTGACTGAAGATGTTAGCAGGGTTCGAACCAACCTTTGAGATGGTGACGGAAGGTGTTTGTTTCCGCCACTCTAGTTGTAACCTTTGCGTCAGCTTATGCAAAGTTGTAAGTACTTTGCTTAAGCTCTATGTTCATCAACTGGACATTCAACGATGATCCCTGCTTTGTGGGGTGTTCGTGTTCTTCCAGTTTAACTCTCAAGTAACCGCACTTCTGTTGCGGTTTAGCTCTCTAGTAACCGCACGTCCTCTGTGGTTTAGGTCTCAAGTAACAGCACGTCCTTTGCGGTTACCTCGTTGCTGCACATTGTTGGCCATGTGTAGTCGAGCCTTGTGAGGTATTTGCGTCATTGTTGGCCGTGTTTGGTCGAACAATGTGAATCTGGACTATGGGCAAATAAACATGGTCATCGGCATGGTTGTGCCCACCATTGTTTATTCTATGCGGTCCATAGGTGGTAAACCAGTCATAAGCAGACTTGTTACCACTGTTATGGAGCTACTTTCCTTTACGCTTTGGTGGAAAGTAGTTTTCCTTGAAGTAGCTTTAATCAACCGTGTGGCGGTTTAGTCATGGTTCTTCCGTAGCTACTGTTAGGGTAATTATATTCCGACGCAGCTACTTGTGAGTGCCTGCGGTTTGCAGCAAAGAACTCGCTTCTAGAGAGTTTGAAGTTTGGATGTGGCTCTTGAAGGATCAGGAGTCAGGGTTGCTGATGTGCGGTTGCTCAGCATACCTGTCCTTTATCCTAAGGAGAAGCTGTTTGCGTTCCCTCCGTGGTTGTGAACCGGACACGAGGGATTTGAACCTTGAAGAAGGTTATATGGAATGCGGTTTGCCGCATTCTGAGAAGCGGTTTTCGCAGTCCAAAGAACCATGCTGGTTCTGAGTATCTGACAAACCGGTGCGGGTTCGTGTGTGTCATCTCCGCATATTCCACGTGTACTCGTGGGTATGTGCGGTTATTGTTTATACCCCTTTATATAATGTAGAGATATATATTTTTTCCTTTTTGAGGGGTATGTAAAAAACGACATGCGGTATGGGTTCTGGTGCGGTAAACCAGAGAAACCGCATGCCGCTTATGTTTGGATAATGTTGTCGCTTTCTGCTGCATACGTCATGTTCGCACGTGTGGGTTGGTGAAAGTTGGTAGGATTCTGTCATGTGCTGAAATGAAAGGACGTTTGCACTGCCCAAGGTCATAAATGCACTGTAGCAAGTAGTGTAAAAGTCCATTCTGTCAGGCGCGTGGATGGCCACGCGCGCGTGATAATTGTCAGCGGAACCGTCGCTGAACACGTGGCGACACGTAATTGGCCCTTTTTGAACGTGATAAGTCGGTTTACTGCATCGCATTAATTGCGATGAGTATACAAGGGGAAACCTTTTGATTTCTCCTTACTTTGTTCAAAATTTCTCCGGTCAGAAAAGAGAGTCCTTTCTTCATCTTCTCGATAAATTTTTCTGAAATTCCGGTCAAGTTTCTGAGTTTTCTCGTAAACTCATTCTTCTATCTTCTTTATTACATTTCTTGATGGTTGAACCATCCAATCCACACAATGTTGAGGGTGAAAACCCGTGAAAACCCTGAACATTCTTCGCCGGTGGCGGCGGAAGAAGAAGAAGACGGTGGTAGTGCCCCCGGCGGGGGCCTACCGGTGCTGAAGTGGCCACAAAGTCAGTTTAAGAACTTGATGATTAGCATTCAAATGCCCCAGGAGTTTGGAGCTGTTTATCCCCATGAGGGTGACACCGGTGCCGATGCTCCGGCCGGTTATGTCACCATGTGGGCTGATTCTTTCATTGATGGTAACCTTCGTTTACCATTAACTGTTTTTGTTGCTGAGGTTTTGGAGTATTATAAGCTCCATATCTCCCAAGTGAGTCTGTTTGGGATGATTCGGATTAGGAATTTCGAGTATACCTTCCATGTTCTTGGTCTGCCGATTACTGTTGAAAATTTCCGGCGGTTCTACCAGCTGACGATGAACACCGGGTTCTTTTCTTTTGGCCAACGGTACGAAAGCACCAAGCTGATGACCCCTCCTAAGGGTATTACAAAGTGGAAGACCAAGTTCTTCTACATAAAGGCTGCTGCGGTTGTTGCTAACATGACCTTGCGAAATGTTAATGAGACTATCCCTGCGGAGGATATTGCTCTTCCTAGCACGGAGACTGTGGAGTGGTTCCCAAGGTTGAAGACTATTGAGCATAAACAGCTGGACAACAATCAGTTGTGGGTGCTGCGGATGATGCTAACCAGGCCCGATAGGAAGTCAAGGCCCGTTTTGAAGGAAAAGAGTGGTGGTAAGTATTCTTACTCTTCTGCGGTTTCCTTGTTTCCTTATTTGTTACTGATTTGCCATTGTACTATCAGCGGGTGCTGCTTTGTGGAGGATGTTTGATCCGACCTTCACGGGCAAGGTTGAGTTAATTCGGCTTGCGGAAGGTGAAAAAGGTTTTAATGTGATTATTGTCAATAACTTCCGCGTTCCTTAACGCGAGGCACTGAACGCACCCCTGCCGCAAGGCAAATGTATAATCCATAACCTTCTTACTTGCCTTATAAGGTTCACCTTGCTGATCTTCGTGTTTGATGATCGAAACGCAGGTACTCTTGGGGTCCTAGGTAAATTTGAGTTGAAGGGTGCCCCTAAGAAGCATGCAGAGAAGAAGCATGTGGAGAAACCCGTGCGGGGTCGCGGCAAGAAAAAACCTGAGGCTCCTGTTGTTCCGCCTTTGGTGCCGCAGGCGGCAGGTATCTCTTGTTCTCGTTTCCGCAAGTATACCGATTACGTGGTAGTGTCTGACACTCTTGAGGGTTTGGGTGTTCCAGGTGGTGGTGCGGCTGCAGGTGGGATTTCTGCGGGTTCCAAGCCTGCTGATGAGAAGAAGAGAAAGGCAGAGAAGGCTGTTGATGTCGGTGAGAAGAAGCGTCCGAAAATACAGACCAAACGGACAGCTGTTATGTCACCTGTGGTTTCTTCTGGTAAGTGATTCATAACTTTTACAAGTATTTTGTCTTTGTACTTGTATTTAAAGTGTTTTTGCGTTGTTTACAGAACCGCAAGATGAAGGGTTTTCTATGTTTGATGCTCCTCATTCTCCCCCGCATGACACAGCTGCGGATGCGGGGTTTAATAAAGAATTTACCGAAAGCCCTTCGATTGAAGTGGTGCCTGAGCCCTCTGCTCAGGCGGAGGATACTGGGAAGGGGCCTGCGGCTCAGATCTATGACACGGTGGACTCCCATGATAATCTGATCTCCCCGCAGGACACTGATGATCTGAACTTGAAGTTTGCTTATACTGAGAGGAAGAAATCTCCTGCTGCTGAGAAAGCTTCTGTTTCTGCTTCTGGGGGTGCGGGTTTTAAAGGGACTCCTATTCAGCCTGAAGAGTCTGAATTGGAGTTCTATTACCGCACCTATACTGAAGACCGGGCCATGACCTATCACCGCCCCCCATGGAATGTAATGCAAGGGGATGATATTTCTGCTGACCCCTCCGCGTGTAAGGAGATTTTGGGTGGTTTGGGCACCCCATTTGAAGTCAATCGGGCCCGTTCTTTGCCAAGTGAGGTCCAGATTAATCAACTCTCCTCCATGCTTGTGGGGAGTTCCATAATGGCGAATGCCATTACGGAACACTACGGTGCTTGGGCGCAAGGAGAAGGAAAATGTGCGCTTGCGAGCTGAGGCCGAAGAGTTGGTGAAGGCTGCTCGAGAGGGTGCAGGGCAGCTTGAAAAGGATAAGGCCGCCTTTGAAAAGCGTAAGCAGATTGAGGAGTGGGCTGCAACTACTGAGCTTAAACAGGTTTGTACTCTTGCAAAACTGCTTTCTGATGAGCGCAAGACACTTTCTGATGAGCGCAAGACTTGGAAAGAATCTTGGGCCAAACAGAATGAAACTCTCTTTCGTGATCGTCAGGAGCTTACCAACGCCAAGGCAGCGAATGTTGCTTTGGTTAAGGAGAAAGCCGCAGCTGATGCGGTAGCCAAAGAGGCCAAGGAGGCAGAAGCTCGCCTTGCCAAGGCTCTTGAAGAGGCCAAGGAGGCGGAGGCCCGTGCTGCCAAGGTTCTTGAAAGGGCAAATGCTGACAAGACTGTTCAGGGCCTCCAGGTATGAATTTCTTTTGCTCTTGAATTTGTATATATATTTCACAAGTATGTTGATTAACTTTGTATACTTGTGTGCTCCTTGTAAAAAGGCTGAAGTGCGGAGTCGGGTGGCCACTATTGAGGAGGTCTCTGCCCGTGCTGCTGAAGATGAAGCGCGGGCAAGAGAGGCTGCAGAGGCTAGAGATAGCTTTGCTTCTTCACTTGATTTACTCAAGGGCGATCGCGAATGGATGCGTATGCACGGTATCGGGCATGTAAGTATCCGTTGCCTTTGCTATCTTTTTTAGGTTTGCCTTTGATAACCGTACCATTTTCGTTTTGCAGATTGTTACGTCTATTCTTGACGCACCGGAGTAGGTGTAGAAAATTTTTTAATATAAAGTTTTAACCGTTTTGTTCAAGTTGTACAAGTGTTTTTATTACTTGCATATTTGAACTTGTGTATGAAGAAACTCTACCTGCTGTAAGCGCGGTTGAGTATACTCTATACCTTTGTCGTATGAGTATTAGTCAATTCCTGTTTTTATCCCGTTAGGGTTTAGGAATTGTGTAGGCTTTGTGAAAACCGTATTTGCATATCCAGCCGGATAGACAGTTGATGTTTTGCCATTGTTGGCCTATTACAATAGTTGCGTGTGGTTACCACTCTGTGTGGGTAT
This sequence comes from Helianthus tuberosus, assembly GCA_030545235.1. Taxonomy (NCBI): domain Eukaryota; kingdom Viridiplantae; phylum Streptophyta; class Magnoliopsida; order Asterales; family Asteraceae; genus Helianthus; species Helianthus tuberosus. The sequence continues at coordinate 152,313,492 of CM060451.1, read as the reverse complement.
CGCGAATGAAGATTTTACCAATCTGTTTTTGTAGATACAGCAGAGTGGAACACGCATTTGTAATAGAAGTAAATAAACAATATTGCATTGAATCGTTTATTTATTTATTTGCAAATGGCCTGCGGCCCGATAGGTTACATGGTGATTGCAAAAAGCATGGCTTACATGTAACATCGTCGAAGCTGTTGTGCATTCCATGTGCGGGCGATAGCTTCGCCCTCTAATGTTTGCAGTTTTGCCCAGGACCTCTTGGATGAGGTAGGGTCCTTCCCACTTGGGGGCAAGTTTCTCTGGGCGTTCCGCATTAGATGCTTCATTGTCACAAAGGACGTAGTCTCCCGGGTTGAAGGTACAAATGCGGACGCGTGTATTGTAGTACTTTTCCAGTTTGGTTTTGTACTTGGCCTCGTTGATGGCAGCGTTTTCACGCCTTTCTTCCAGGAGGTCCAAGTCAACCCTGCGTTCCTCATTGTTGTCTATCTTGTTGATAGCCAACATTCTAGGTGAGGGGAGGCCTACTTCCGCGGGGATCACCGCTTCAGTGCTATAGACCAGGTTGAAGGGTGTCTCACCGTTACTTGTCTTTGGGCTTGTCATGTGAGCCCATAAGATACTTGGGAGTTCATCAACCCAGCTGGGTCTGGCTGTTCCTAACCGTGCTTTGATGCCTTCAACTAAACTTTTATTGATACTCTCGACTTGGCCATTCCCTTGCGGATGCGCCACTGAGGAGAATATGTGTTCAATGTTTAGCTCCTTTAGCCATTTTTGAAAGTCATCGGCATCGAATTTGGTACCGTTGTCGGTAACGATGCACATTGGTAGACCGAAACGGCAGATGATATGTTACCAGACGAATTTCCTTGTTATCATAGCGGTGGTTGAGGCGAGCGGTTTTGCCTCTACCCATTTTGTAAAGTAATCAACAGCACTATGATAAACTTCACTGCACCTGGTGCGTCTGGAAATGGTCCCACCACATCGATTGCCCATTTTTGGAATGGCCATGCAGTGGTGACGGGAATCAGGTTGTTCTTGGGGCGCAAGGTCTTGGGAGCGTGCCGCTGACAATTGAAACACTTGCGCAAGACTTTGACCGCATCTAGGTGCATGCCGGGCCAGTAGTACCCGGCGTTCATAATTTTGGCCACCACCATGCGTGGGCCTGCGTGTATGCCACATATTCCCTAGTGTATTTCTCTAATAAGGTATGTGGCATCTTGGGGGTCGATGCATCGTAGGAGTGAGCCCAGGTATGATTTACGGTATAAGATACCGTCTCCCATTTGATAATGACACGCTTTGTATTGCAATTTACGTGCCTCTGAATTGCTTTCGGGAGTAACACCTGATTGCAAGTATGCAATGATTGGTGTCATCCAAGATGTTGTACCGTACTGGATGACATTGACTTGGCGCAGGGGTACCGAGGGATTTTGGAGGATTTCGATGCGTACCTCCTTTGCCAGGTGTTGGAAGCTGGTGGATGCAAGTTTTTACAGTGCATCCGCGGGTTTGTTTTCACTCCTGTTGATATGGCGGATATTGAAGGAAGTGAACTTTGATTTCAGTTGCAAGGCTTGCTCAAGGTAGAGGATCATGATATCCCCTTTTGCGGCATAGTCGTCGCGCATCTGCCCTGCGACTAATAGTGAGTCGACGTGTGCCTCCAAATGTTGGACGCCGAGTTTGACTGCCAGACGCAGCCCTGCCAGTAGAGCCTCGTACACTGCCTCGTTATTTGTGCTTTTGAAACCGAGGCAGATTGCATAGGTAAGCTCTTGGCCATCAGGACTGACGAGTCGCAGACCCGCACCTGCACCATCCTCGTTGGATGCACCATCGGTATACAGTGCCCAGGTTTCTGCGGAGGATGGTGGTGATGCAGGGTTTTGCTCTTCTTCGCATTCTTGAATGCGATTTGCTAGTACTTCAGCAACGAAATCAGCCAAGACCTGGCCTTTGATTGCGGGGCGCGGCTTATCGTTCAGTGAAAGTGCGCGCAGCTCAATTGCCCATTTTGCTAACCTCACAGAGATGTCGGGTTTGCATAGGATCGGGCCGATCCTGTAGTTGGTTAACACCGTGATGACGTGGTTTGCAAAGTAACGTCGTAATCGTCTCGATGCGTGCACTAGTGCCAGTACCAACTACTCCATGATGGAGTATCTCGTCTCTGGGTCGTTGAGCATTTTGCTGATATAGTAGATGGGTGTTTGAACTCCTTCTCGCTCCACTATGAGTACCGCGCCTACTGCATTGTCCACGGCAGATAAGTACAAGATAAGTGGTTCATCTTTGCGTGGTGCGGTTAGAGTTAGGAGTTGAATCAAACACTCTTTCATCTCTCGGAACGCTTTCTCAGCTTCTGCGGTCCATTGGAATTGCTCCTTTTTTAAGCAGCTCCGCAGGGTCTTGATGAAAGGGTAAGACTTAGCTGCATGGTTTGCTAAGAATCTATTCAGTGCGGCTAGCCTGCCAGCTAGTCGTTGCATTTCTTTCATCGTGGAAGGCGATGGCATGCGCTCGATCGCCTGGACTTTTTCCGGGTTAACCCTGAATCCATCTTTGGTTACGATGAATCCAAGGAACTTGCCTTCTTCCATTCCAAATGAGCATTTCCCTGGGTTGAGCTTCATGTTGACGCTTAGCAGAGTTTGGAATGTTCTTTCAATATCGTTGAGCATGGTGTCTTCCTCCATGCTCATGACGACCAGGTCGTACATATAGATTTCGACACTTTTGCTGATTTGACCGCGAAAAGTGTCGTTCATCAACTTTTAATAGGTTGCGCCCGCGTTGCGCAACCTGAACGGCATTTTTGTGTAACAGTAGTTTCCGTTAGGAGTGCGGAATGCCGTTTTATCTTCGTCCTCGATTGCCATCTGTACCTGGTGGTAACCTTTGTAACAATCGAGGAAACACTTCCATCGAAATGGTGCGAGGTTATCGACCTTCTCGTCGATCTCCGGAAGTGCGTAACAATCCTTGGGGCAGGCTTTGTTGAGATCTTTATAATCGACGCACATGCGCCAGCCCCCGGATGATTTTTCTACCATGACTGGGTTTGACAACCAAGTCTGGTATTTGACTTCCCGCAGAATGCCTGCGGAGAGCAGCTCTTGGACCTGCTCATGCATCGCCTCGTTCTTTGCTGATCCAAGGTGGCGTTGGCCTTGGATCACCGGCTTGATACCTGGCATGGTATTCAAGAAGTGCTGCGCGATTTCACGTGGTACCCCTGTCATATCTGCGGGTGTCCACGCAAAAATATCCTGGTTCCTGAAGAGGAGTTGCTTCAGGTGCGCTTTGATAGTAGGGGACAAGGCGTGGCCCAACGTAACTGTTTGCTGTGGGTGTCTTGCGTTAAGAACCTATTTTTCTGGTTGAGTGTTGGGGGTAGGCCTTGCTACCTTGGCCGGACGCAGCTCGTCCGTAGACATAACTTCTCTTTGGACGTATATTATCGCGATCCCTGTCTCGGTTGGGAAACCGATGGCAGAGTGGGGGACGGATGTTATCATGTTGAAGTCGCCTTAGGACTCCCTCCCGAGAAGTACGTCGTATTTGGAGATATGAGGTAAAACCATGAAGTTTACCTCCTCCGTTCTTGTGTGCCTTCCGTTGGTGAGGCGCACATGGAAAGTAATCTGGCCCAGGGGGAATACGGTTTCCCCTGCAAACCCGGCCAACGGGTAGTCCACCGGCTGCAACCGATCTTTGTCTTCTTGATCGAACTGGTTGAAGCACTGCTCGTATATAATATCAGATGTACTGCCCGGGTCGATGAATAATCGCTCAGTGCAGTAGTGAGCTAGGTGGCCTGTGATAACCACGGCGCGCCTGTCGCGCGGTCCGCCTCGGACTTTTGGAAAGACAATTTGCTCGTCTTTCCAGTCATTGTCCGGTCTTCTTGCCGCCTTGCACGGCCTTCCTCGCCCTCCATTGATCATGTGGGTTGAGGCCACGTACATGGCCCTTTTACCCGTGGAGGGGCCCTCATTGTGGGGGGTGATTTGCTTGGTAGGTTTTTGCGCGCCTGGCAACAGGTGTTGCAGTTTCCCCTCTTTTAGGGCTCGTTTAATCTCCAGTCGGAGACTGATGCAGTTGTTTGTTGTGTGGCCCGAGTCCTTGTGATACTCGCAATAGATTGCGGGATCCTGGTTCTTCTTGGACTTCATCGGTTGGGTCGGTCGCAGGAATTGTGCGTCCGTAAAGAGGACGTCGCTTGGCGACTGGTTGATCTCGGTCCAGTTACGGTCCCGAGACTCCTTCTTCGATGCCTGGTTTTCACGTTGGGCGTTGATTGTAACCCTTGCGTCGGGCTGGTTATTACGCGGGACATATGGTCTGGGATCGCTGCCGCGATTCCATGTGTCCCGGTTGCGCTTGTGCTCTTGGTGGGAAGACTGGCCTTCCATTTGTGGCTGTGCCTTTAAGACGTGTGGTTTGAGGGACCGCTGAGTCTGGGCGTATGTCTTGACCGCAGCCATGACATCTTCCCATTTTTTAGGCAAGCCTTCCTTGCCGGAGATAGTCATAACCATTTGTTCATCCTTGACGGCAACAATGAAATGGTTGCGTGCCATTTGGTCCGCAACATCGCCTATCTCCAGGCACTCTTTATTGTAACGGACAACGAACGCCTCAAGCGATTCGTTGTCTCTGCGCCAGATGTTCATGACGTCCATAGAATCACGTTCATGACGTCGCTGCTGGCAAAAATGCGGGAGGAACTTTGCTTGCAAGTCCTCGAATGAGGTCAATGACCCCACGGGCAAAGAATCGAACCAAGCCCTGGCCAGACCTGTTAGGGTCTGCGGGAAAAATTGACACCAAGTGGGTTCATCCCACCTCCCGTTGCACCCGGCGCCGACGAAGATGTTCATGTGGTCATCTGGGTCGGCCGAACCGTTGTATTTCCCAATGTTTAATGGGAATTTGGTGGTGGTGACATCGGCGTTGGCAATCTTCGGGACAAACTTGGAGTTTTCGGCCGCAGATTTCGGCCTATAGGGTTGGCTCTGGTGACGCTTTGCAGCGCGGAGGTATGTAGTGCGGGGGTGAGTGGGAGGAACATAGTTGCGTCCTCCCGGTCTACTGCTAGTAGCATGAGACTCCCCGCAATATGTACCGTCGTCCGGATCGGTACGGCCCTGCCCTTCACGGTGGGACTGGGGTCCCAGCCGGCTATGGATGCCGGGGCCGTGGTGGGCTGTAGACTGTCGCCTAGTTTCGCCATGGGGGCCTAGGCGGCTATGTATGGGCCCCCTGCGGCGGGACCCATACGAGGAATCGTCCTCCTCCAGTGTGCGGACGTCGCAATAAGAGGAACCGCGGTCTTCATGCCTACTCCGGGAGGCTGGATTTGTGGGAGTCCTGTCGTCGTATTGTAAAATACGACCCGCAGGTGTATGCGGTGCCGGGGTAGGCCCCGCAGGTACTTGCGCTTCTGCGCAAGCTCTGTTGTGTGTTGCGGCCAGCAGAGCTTGTTGTTGATCGTACCAGGTATGAAGGTTCATGCCTGGAGGTATCACAGAAGCGTACTGTGATAGATCGTGTCCGAACGTAAGGGATGCGCCCCCTTGCGTTGATGTGCCAATATGTTCAGCATTTGGGGCTAGGGGAATGGTCCCCGTAGGCCATTGGTTTGCGGGGTTTAGGTTATCCCCGGTAGTATTGTTTAGACGATCAGACATAATCTTTGGAGAGAAAGGGATGGTGGAAAAAAAGTGCTAAGAGTAGCGGTGGGCGCCAATGATGAAACAATGGTTAAACCGGGTGGGGTTAACTCACTGGTCTCGTCAAGTAGGGTTAATCCCTTCTTTCCGAGGATCGCTGGCTGGAACCTTCCGCTGGTTGGTTTCCTGCACAAGGAAACAAGCCGTGACTCGTAACAAGGAGGATGGGGTGGGGGGTGCTCCTTGTTACCACTCTCCGGCGTGAGAATCAGTAATTTGCTTGGGAAGCAAAGTGTGATAATAGTAGTAGTGAGAGAGTTGAGAAGAGATACCTCAAACCTGGTTTGGGGTGGGTATTTATAGCCGAGGAGTGAAGGAGGGTAGTTGAGTAGCTAGCCTGACATCACACAGCTACTTGCAGGTGTGTCAGACCTGTCGGTTACGGTGGTGATGCCACGTCCTGCTGTGGTGTCAGACTGTTGCACACATGTGGGCTGATAGGCGACTGTTCCCAGTGCCACTTGCACTGTGGTGTCAGACCCACTTGTTTTGTAGGCAGGATGCGGTGCCAGGCCGCATCGCTGCTTGCGGTCACTGATGTTGTTCCCGCGTTCTTTGTTCAATCCAAGATGCATGCGGGATGCGGTGCCAGGCCGCATCGCCGCTTGATGACTGTTACTGTTGTTCAGATCCCTTGTCGTGACGAAAATGTTCATAGGATGCGGTGCTAGGCCGCATCGCTATGTTTAACATTCGTTCTCGCACTTAAGGTAAGTCTTCTCATCACTGGACAGATTGGACCGCTGTGTTCGCGCGTGCCCGTACAGACACAGGTAAGTTCCTGCTGGTGGGGGTTTTTGATAAGGGTAATGATCACTCGTGGTCATGCTGACGCGAGATCTGGGACCATACCCCTTCACACATGATTTTATAGTATTTTTTTATCATATTCAAAAAATGAACATTGGTTATCAAATATAAATAAAAATATGTTATTTTGCCAATATGTAGAATCTTAGGTAATTGACAATAATGAGATGTCACATTTTTATTGGTGTAGCATTTCTTTGGAGCAATCAAATTCGTCCAAACAAAACTATATTCTTTTTGCATCAAACCAACCAATCAAAGGTTTAAAAAATCTTTAACTCAATTTTCTTTTCTTGAAACTTTTAATAAATATTAATGATTTATCGAATATGGTTTGATATAAATTTTGGGACTGTTAACCATAGTTTCGGCACCAATTTGATGGTTTAACTATTCAGTTTTTGCTAGGTTAGCATCTACATTTTTTTCTTCTTCTGAAAACAATAGTTTGTATTAAAAATTTAAAACGAAAGATATGATTCATCAAACATAACTATATATTCCAAAAATGAGAAAGAATATATAAATGATAAAAGTTAAACGGCTCGTTCCAAATCCCAAACCAAACGATTAAACCGGCAAACCACCACCACAGTGAACCGAATCGTTTGGATTTCAAACCAGCCGACTTGCTTTAGTTTAAACAGTTTGATTGGTTTTAACAGTTTATAATATACACACACGTTATTTTCATCATATATGATAGATTTGCTTTAGTTTAAAAATGAAGAGTACAGGAAGAAAGGCATAAATAAAGGGTCACCCATCCTCCCACTACCATTCATTAGATTCCTTTAGAGTCAATTCTTGATCCTCCATTTGAGATGGAAAAGTCATGAAAGCACCAAAGGTTATCTTTTTCAAGAGGATACCAACTATTGAAAACAATAAGCATCTTGTGCCCAAAAATTTGTGCTTTCATAACAATATGCAATAATTGTGCCCAAAAATTTGTGCCAAAAATTTGTGCTTTCATAACAATATGCAATAATTGTGCCCAAAAATTTGTGCTATCATAACAATATGCAATAAGAGACAAGTCCCCTATACAACATTATCAAAAAGTAATAATTTCATATTATACCCGTATACCAATAAGCGAAAAGAAATTGGCATCAACCAGTTAGGATACCATAACCATAACCTAGACCTATCAACCGACAAATCTTGTTTTGACTACCACACAAATTGGTCAACCCTTTTATTTGGGAATGAATAGTATTAGCACTAGATAACAACAATCAAGAATGAAAGGTTTCTCATCAATCAATACCCATGATCTATAATTGTATGAAAGGGAAAAGCATTAGGGTAGGATGGGTCAAATCAAGGTGGAGTTGTTGAATTTGCATTTTGAGATTGAACGGTTTTGAAGTTGAAGACACCTGCAAGTCCTTTTCCTTTGGCAAGCTGCTCAAGTTCCTGAATTTTTTGCTTTAGAGATTCTAGTTCTTCTGCTAAAGCTTCGTCTCGTTGCCTCATAACCTATGGAAATAAGGATGTATATTAAAAGACCATGACTAAAATTGAGGTGAGTTACATAGAGGTCTTGATTTTGATCCATTTGTGTTATTGGTCAATTCAGTTTATTCAAAACATTATATAATCGTTGAGATAATGCGATTTCTTAATCATATGTGACACACTATTTATTTATTAAAAAAATCAATTTTATTGTGTTTTGCTTCAACATGTACCTAAAGACTACCGTTTTCTATCTAAAACTTGTTAGACAGCCTGCATTAGGCCTGTAAACGAACCAAACGTTCATAAACTTTTCGGCAGGAAGTTCGTTTATGTTCGCTTTTTAAAATAAACGAACGAACATGAGCAGTTTTGTTGTTCATTTAATTATTAAACGAACGAACATGAACACACGTTTTGTTCGTTCATTTATGTTTGTGAACGTCCTTTTATGTTCTTTATTTACGTTCATTTATGTTCATTTAAGTTTTAATAAATACATAACTAGTTATATTTATACAAATATAAACATTAAACGAGATTTCTAACTAATAAAAATAACTAATTAGTATTTTTTTTGAACGGCAAATTTGGATCACTGACAAATCATTGGAGTATCATCGTGCCACTAGCGGAACCACCCGATCACATCCATCTCCACTAGGCAATAATTGGGGTTCCTAGTAATAAAATGGGCTTTCGTATTGAACTTATCGTAACTAATCACTAATTTATATTAGAGTAAATTACTATTTTGGCCCATGTGGTTTAGCAACTTTAACCATTTCGACCCAAAAAGGAATCTTTTAACATGTTAGACCCTGACTTTGCATTTTGTAATGATTTTAGCCCCTAAAACTACCTTTGTTATTTTTATGCAGTTAATGTAAGGGTATTTTGGTCCTTTTAGACCAGAGAGGCTGTTTATGTAAGTAAGAAAGTTTTTTTTTTTAATATCTAAGATTCTATTTATGTTATTATATAAGTTTTTTATTATTTCATTATGTTATAAAAATAAGGGTTTTTTATTATTTCATTATTTCATTATTTTTACAATTATTATTTAATTGTTAGTTGTAAATAGTTGAAGGACCTAGTTGTTAACTAGAGGTCTCTACATGCAATTATAGATATCCTTGCATGTAATTATAGGTGTCCCTACATGTAATTAATATTTACTTGTTGGTCCCTCCTTCCCCTATAAATAGAGGGATCCACTTCATTTGTAAATGCACATTCAATCAATACAATCTTTTTCTTTTCCATTCTCTTTACATTAATAAAATAAATAAAAATTATATTTAATAAATACGTTTTAAATATACAATTTTTTTATAAATATCGATCGTAAAATCATTTGTTTTTTTAAATCTTTTTGAACTCCATGCATCTTTTTAAAATCGTTCATTTTTAAATCAATTGTTTTTTTTAAATCGTTTTTTAAAAGTCTTTCGTTTTTTTAAACAATTCATTTTTTACTATTCTTTTAAAAATCATTCTTTGATTTTTAAACTTTTTTATTGATTCATTTTAACTTGTTTAAAAATCAAATAACTTTAAAATAACAGATTTAAAAAATTAATGATTTTTTTAAAGTCCTTTGTTTTTTGAAAAACATATAGGCGAGGTAAGGAATCAACAACAGAGACTCTTGATTCACAACCAACCTCTACATCTGGTACGTCCACAGTTCCACCACCTGACACTGAACCTGTTTCACCATTACCAGAAACCGTTACCTATGATCCTCCAGGTGCACCGTATCCTAATATACCTATTGCCTTTCGAAAAGAACCGAGACATGCCACCCGTTATCCCATCCAGGATTATGTTGCTTATACTCACCTATCCACGGAGTCTCATGCCTTCACCACTTCACTTGATTCCTATCCGATTCCCAAAAATGTGATGACAGCTCTAGCTCATCCAGGATGGCGTTAAGCCATGGAAGACGAGATTGGGGCCTTACGGGCCAATCAGACTTGGGATCTTGAACCACTTCCTCCTGGTAAGCGTGTTGTTGGTTGTCGTTGGGTTTTCACAGTAAAACTTAACCCTAATGGTTCGCTACATCGTCTGAAAGCTCGTCTGGTAGCTAAAGGTTATTCTCAAGCTTATGGTATTGATTATGATGAGACTTTCTCCCCGGTTGCCAAGATGCCCTCTGTGCGTATTTGTATTGCTCTTGCTGCCATTCATCATTGGCCGCTCCACCAGCTTGATGTCAAGAACGCCTTTCTCAATGGTGTTCTTGAGGAGGAGGTTTATATGGAGCAGCCACCTGGGTTCATTGTTGAGGAGGAGGCCTCAAAAGTATGCAGACTACCCCGTTCCCTATATGGTCTCAAACAGTCTCCAAGGGCATGGTTTGGTCGCTTCTCTAGTGTTATGGGAGAGTTTGGGATGGTTCGTAGTGCATATGATCACTCTGTATTCTTTAGACATCATCAGGGCCGAAGGATCATTCTAGTTGTTTATGTGGATGATATCATAATTACAGGGGATGATGAAGTTGGGATTACTAAGCTCAAACAGTTCCTTCAGTCTCAGTTTCAAATTAGCGACTTAGGTCGACTTCGGTACTTCCTTGGCATAGAAGTATCTCGTTCCCCACAAGGAATACTCCTTTCTCAGCGGAAGTATGTCCTTGATATGCTAACTGAGTGTGGCTTATTGGGTTGCAAACCAGTTGATAGTCCTATGCTTCCTACGAGGAAGCTCCTTCCAGAGGATGGGAGTCCATTGAAGGATCCCGAACGATACAGACGATTGGTTGGAAAGCTTAATTATTTGACAGTTACACGACCAGATATTTCCTTTGTCGTCAGTGTCCTAAGTCAGTTTATGGCCACTCCATACACCGGACACTGGGATGCTGCTCTTCGTGTCTTACGATATCTCAAGAACACACCAGGTCTAGGGATCTTATACTCTGATCAGGGTCATTGTCGTGTGGGTGCTTTCACAGAAGATGGAGATGGACGTATATCTGGATTTTCAGATGCAGATTGGGCAGGCTGTCCTATTTCCCGTCGATCCACCACTGGGTATTGTGTTTTCGTTGGCGGAAACCTTGTGTCCTGGAAGAGTAAGAAACAACACACCGTATCCAGATCAAGTGCTGAATCAGAGTACAGAGCTATGGCAGATGTTACATCGGAGATGATATGGGTTCGTCGTCTTCTTAGAGAACTTGGGGTTATCTCTGAAGACTTGATGCGATTGTACTGCGATAATCAATCAGCTATACATATAGCCAAAAATCAAGTATTCCATGAGAGAACTAAACACATTGAGGTTGATTGTCACCTAATCAGAGATCGGATAGTCGGTACTCAAAAGGATCCTCCATCGATTCAGCCAATCCATGTTAGGACGGAATTCCAACTAGCGGATATCTTCACGAAACCACTCCGGAAGCCACAAATAGACTTCATATGTAACAAGTTGGGCATGATTAACATCTATGCTCCAACTTGAGGAGGAGTGTTAGTTGTAAATAGTTGAAGGACCTAGTTGTTAACTAGAGGTCTCTACATGCAATTATAGATATCCTTGCATGTAATTATAGGTGTCCCTACATGTAATTAATATTTACTTGTTGGTCCCTCCTTCCCCTATAAATAGAGGGATCCACTTCATTTGTAAATGCACATTCAATCAATACAATCTTTTTCTTTTCCATTCTCTTTACATTAATAAAATAAATAAAAATTATATTTAATAAATACGTTTTAAATATACAATTTTTTTATAAATATCGATCGTAAAATCATTTGTTTTTTTAAATCTTTTTGAACTCCGTGCATCTTTTTAAAATCGTTCATTTTTAAATCAATTGTTTTTTTTTAAATCGTTTTTTAAAAGTCTTTCGTTTTTTTAAACAATTCATTTTTTACTATTCTTTTAAAAATCATTCTTTGATTTTTAAACTTTTTTATTGATTCATTTTAACTTGTTTAAAAATCAAATAACTTTAAAATAACAGATTTAAAAAATTAATGATTTTTTTAAAGTCCTTTGTTTTTTGAAAAACATATAGTAAAAAAAAACAAGTTATAACTAATGTTAGAAAAAAGATGTTTTTTGAAGTTCTTTTTTCCTAACTAACCATTAAGAAGAACGGTTTTAAAAATACCTGAGTTTTAGAAAAACGAAGTGTTAAAAAAGTATAATATACAAACGATTTTAAAAAAAGCGGTAAAATATGAAATGTTTAAAAAGATGAACAACTTTAAAAGAATGATTTTATAAAACAAATGGTTTAAAAATGAACGATCTTAAAAAAGATGCACGGCTTTCAAAAAGATTTTTAAAAATTGATTTTAAGATTGACATTTAAAAAATGATTTAAAAAAAAAACAAATGGTTTAAAAAACTTAAGTAGTCACATAAATAATATCTTAAATATTAAAATAAACTTTCTAACTTACATAAACAGCCCCTATGGTTTAAAAGGACAAAAATACCCTTACATTTAACTACAAAAAAGAAACAGAGTTAGTGATAGGGGCTAAAACCATTAGAAAATGCAAACTAGTAATTTACTCTTTATATTAAAAAAACTACTTTATGTTCGTTTATGTTTGGTCAGTTATGTTCATTTGTGTTCGTTATATTTATTAAATTACGTTCGTATACGTTTGTTTGTTTATGTTCGTTTACGTTCGTGAACTGTTCGAATAGGTTTTAAACGAACACGAACATGTTCATTTTCTGATGAACAAACATGAACAAAAACGTATGTTCGATTATATGTTCATGTTCGCATTCGGTTAAAGTTAAATGAACGAACACGTTCATGTTCGTTCGGTTCGTTTATAGGCCTAACGTGCATATATGCCACTTGTACCAAAAACAAATTTGTGTTTAGGTACTTGATATCATTACACTTATACAGCACAGAAGAGGTTGCACCAAAAATGAAGCCAGATATGAGTAATAGTATAGATCTTATCCACAACTCATAATATTTGTTTGGCATTTGAACACACTTCAGATGACTCTCTACCCATTTGATAGTTTCCGTTATGGTTAATTCTTTAACATAACCCTTTTGAACCGTTAGGGACAAAGCATAACTAAATTGACCCAAATATTTTTGACACCCTAGTTTTTGGGTGAATATCATATGAGCTGCAGTGGATAATGGATATTTAGCATCACTAGAACGTATTTTGCAAGGTATAATAATCAAAATTACCTCCATTTCTTGTCTGCGGGCTTCCTCTTTTTTGGCTTCTGATCGAGCACTTCTTTGCACCTCAAAAATGAGGGCTACTCCGGCGACCTATTTGAAATTTTACAAAATATAATAAGCCACCCTTAAATAAATAAAATATCGGATCAAGCTACATAACCATTTATCACGCAAATCATTGATGATTGGTTGAGAACGAATTCATGCGAGCTCTTTATAGTTAAAAGATATCATTCAAAATGTACCCATTGACTTCAGATAATAAATTAAGCTACTAAAGAATCTAGAACAAGTATTACAAGGTCACAAGCGACCTTCATGGACAAACTATGTTTCAAGATCAAAAAATAAGTATAAAAATAAATTAATAAATCTATTCGAAGATCCTAATGACAAGGATCCAGCAACTAACTTCTCTATTTGTTATTCCCCTTCAAATATAAAATATGATATGCAATTTTGTGTGCATGGAAGACTTTAGACAACATGATGAATAGTATAAACCAAGTGAGATGTTAACAATAGAGTGGACCATAAGTTAGAAAAAACTTGCATAATTGCATGTAATTAGCTATGCAGTTAATATCGGTTATCGGCCCTCTACAAAATATTGGTCCAGAACATCGGTTCCGATATTGTCGGCAACGTTGACCGGTACTTGACCGTGACCAAAATTTTGGATGTCTTGGTTGATGTGGACTCGGAGGAAGATTTCATGGCTTACGATTAGATCGTGTTTTAAATATTGGCACTTTTGAGTTTTGAATTTCGATATTACTATTAATATTATATATGTTTTATGTTTTATATGTGTAGGATTAGGATCATGAGTGAACAACTTTTTGAGAGTGAACTAAGTGAACTAATCTTGACCCTTGATCATTTTTTAGATTAAAAGGGTAAGATTGACATTAGCCAAGTACTTTTAATTAGAATCCCTTAATTTTCTCCTCTCTTAACTCTCTCTCTCTCTCTCTCTCATTTTTAATTATTTCTCTATTATTTTAATTATTAATAATAAGAGATTGAATGGCTAATTTTTTTTATATAAATTGTTATGTTCCTTTTAAAAATAAATATTAAACCTAATTAAATTGATTTTTAACATATGTGTATACAGATTAGTATATACAAGACTTATACACTTGTGTATTATTACATCTTGTTTCCACGGGTCGCTATAAACCAGATTTATACACATGTGTATTATTCAAGTAAATATGTGTATACGGGTCGGTATATACCAACGTATACACCTATATATTATTCAAGTACATAGTGTATAAATGGCGAAATATACCAGACTTATACACTTGTGTATTACTACATATTGTTTCCACTATACATCTTTTCATCAAACATTGATCTAATACATATATGTATAGAAAATGTAATTAAATATTTTTAATTGTGTTCTAGATGGAACAATATTTGATAATGTTTGTATTTTTTTTAAATTATGTAATATTAAGTTAGGTAATATGTGAGAGAAACAAATATAAAGAATGTAATTAAATATTCTTTTAATTGGAAAGAGAAATCAGGAGAGAGAAAAAATTAATTAATTAAATGAAGATAGAAATATACAATTATACCCTTGTGTCTATTAAATTACATGTAAGTTACAAAAGATAATTACAATCTTGCCACTAAAGAAAAAATCTAGATCTACAAAATCAATGGTCAGGATAAGTTCATTTTGTTCACAAATAAATCATTGTTCACTCATGAACCCTACCCTATATGTGTATATATAAAAATTCTGCATGATATTAAAATTACCGACATTCCACCGCGATAACCTATATCTCAAATATCAGCCCTTGACCGATATTTGATTTTGGACTGCCATAACTGCATAGGTAATTAGTGGTGACAGTTTCAACCCATTTACTTATATTAATTTGGGTTACGTTTTATCTCTAACCAGTCAAATGAGTAAAATAAACAATAATGCCAAAAGAATATGGGTCAAATGATCAAAGGTGATGAAAGTTGCCCGAAGTATATTTTTGATGCTTGCAACATCATAAATTGATTTATTCTATTGTGATATTTGTTCTGGTTTAAACATTATCAACAGCTAGAGGCGGCTTTGGATTCGAAGGAGGAGGTTCTTTCGGATGACAACGGTACAGCCCGGTTTTTATGTAGGGTATGAAGTGATCATCTTCTTTTTTTTGTTCCAGTTTAATGTTAATTACCTTTTCTTGTTTGGTATATTATGACTGCTTTGGGGTATGTTTTGTTTGTACTCTCATTTTGTTATTCATTCATAACATGTTCAGAATACTGCCCTTGTCCAAAAAAATTGCTTTATTCATATAAATCATATTATTGGTGTCATAATATGGTTCATGAAATCTTATTTACACATTAAATTTATATAAAACCTCTAAAATTCTATATGGACAAGGTCAACCCAACCAAACTCATTTTGACCCGCACTAAAATCTCACCAATTTCGACTTGAACCCGTTTTGACTTTACTCATCTGTCCAACATGCCCATTTTGCCACCTCTACATGTATGTAATTGAGTACTTTGGCTAGTTTCTTATATGTGCAATTCTTCTCTAACTATAAGTATATTGATCAGACTTAAACAAACAATTAATACCACGAAGAAGAAAGTTAAATAGCAGGAAAAACTATAAAAAAAGACTTACCGAGAAGACAAAGAGTTCGCTTATAAGGTCCCCAGCTGCCTGAACCGCTTTCTCCTCATCCAATGGCCGAATTTCGACATCTGTTGCATGTCCATAAATTCGTCTTTGTATTGTCGTTGTTAGCCTGTGGTTTGCCTATTCCATTATTCAACACCAAGAGAACACATAATTCAATATTCGTCGATAACATTCAAACTTAGTGATTTGCAAACAAAGAAGAATTAATCTATATAGTAGGTGAAGCAGAAACCAATTTGTATTTGAATACGTATCACAATCATCTAGCTTCTTTATTCAATTGTACTTATGCCAGATTTAGAAGCCTAAAATGCTCATACAACTTGATTAATTTGTGACATTGCATCCTAACAGAGTAACCGGTTTGAATTTTGCAATTTTACTAGGGTGAGAAGATTGATCTTGTGTTTCCTCGCCCCTATGTGGGTCATCAACAAGATCAAAAGTTCACACTGCAACTAATGCATACCAAATTCTGCTAAAGCTATGAAGCACTTTGTTGCTATAGCGTTTGTGACTTTTAGGTTTTGGTTGTCTCTAATCTCTATGCTGTATTTCAGGCACAAATTCCTCCATTTTAGTGAGGTGTCGCAATGTTAGTACCCCGACTGTTTGGATGTTTAAAAAATGTTAGTAGTTCAGCAGATATATAGCATTAAAATTTCATTTTTCCTCACATACCTATGTTCTTATCTCTTCATCTACGCAGGACGTTTAAAAAGGACTGAAACATACATGGGTAAGAACAAAATAAAGATTTAGACTACTAGTTATATTTCAATGTCTCTATTGCTGAAAATAACGTTAAAGAGGGGGATGGTTAATTATGCATCATGTGGTGGCGTTGATAGCCGAAAGACAAAGGGGTACATGCACTGATAAGAGTTTGTCTCAACTGCTGAGTGTTATGTGCCTTATGTCCAAGGCTTGATGCAAAACTACTATCGAGCCGGGGGTCTCATTGGAAGCAGCCTCTATTTCTACGGGGTAGAGGTAGGGTTGTCTACATCTCACCCTCCTCAGACCCTACCTTAGGGTATGTTTGGTAGGAGGTAATGGAATAGACGAGGGAATGGAATGAACGACGTAATGGAATGGATGAGATAAAGAAATGGAGCATTACCATTCCACTGTCATGTTTGGTTATCCTTGTACGATAGGAATGAATCATTATAAATAACAAAAATACCCTTATGATTTTCAAAATTTTGAGTTTCACATTTTCACTGCTATATGAAAACTGTATGATTGGATGATAATCTTCATATTTATAATCATTTAAATCGGTCGATTGAATAAAATCAAGAGCAACTTCAACTTCATATTTGTATTATGCTATTTAGTATTTACTTTCACAATCTCAAAACTCAAGAGCAAGTGTTGGAATTCGCATATGGCAGAAGAACAAATTCAACCAACAGCGTATAAACACAATAAAACATCAAAAAATCATAAATTCTTCATCTTGAACACATCTAAATGGATTATTTATCAAGTGAAATTATGACTAAACACAATAATTATCTCAGTATGAACACAAAAGACACATGATCACATATCAGAGGATTTAATGTGTTCTTCCGGCACGGCGTCGATTTCATAGTACTTTTGGCGGCGGCGCCACCGCCGGTGGAGGCTAGTGCCTTGATGAGTGCGGCGGTGGGTGTCGTCTTTCGGTGGTCACCGTGGCCCGATAGTCCGATGTTGACATGAGGTTTAGTTCGATGGCGGCAGGGGGTGGTGTCAAAGTTAGAACCGAATTTGTGAAGGGATAGGTTGGTGGAGGAATTTGATGGGTTTTGGTAGTGTAAAAAGTGAGGAAGAAGACAACTGATGACGAGGAGTGGGTTATTGATTCGTGGGAGATGGATAAGAGGGGAGGGCATAATCGAGAATAAGATAAAATATTGAACGGAATGAGAAAAAAGAAGGGGGGATCGGAGGAATACTTTAGAAGGAATGGAATGCCATACGTAATGCTTCATTACATTCCATTTACCAACCAAACAATTTTTTTTTTCATTACTCTTGAATGAGTTATTCCATTCCTTCCTCCATTACCTCATACCAAACACTACCTTAGTTTTGCTATTGGTGGGATATGCTGAGTATGACGACGACGAGTTATATTTCAATGTCATTACGCCAGTAGGCCCAAAACCTTAAATGACAGAACAAAAAAAAGGAAACGTCCCTGAAACGGGTACGGCAAAGGTACGGATCAGGAATGTTGATCGCGATGTTGGAATTTGAAAGGGTTAAAACCCTAAAAATAAGAGGAAACGTCCCCGAAACGTTTTTGGAGCCGTCCCCTCAACTCGGAAACGTTTTTGGATCCGTCCCCTCAACCCGGAAACGTTTGGGAAACGTCCCCATGGCGTTTCCGTCCCCAAACCGTCCCCAGGACGGGTACTCATGGCTTGTCGGCGTCCCCATGCTTCATAGCTTTCATGTTATACTACAATTTGCAAAAAACGAGACAACCCGCTCATGAGCGAGCTACTCGAGATTGGCTCACTAAAATATCTAATCGAGCCGAGCTTAGACGAGCTCGAGCCTAAAACTAAGATCGTTTAATAAACGAGCTGAGTAGGAGCTTTAAACATAGAGCTCGAAACAAGCCGAGCTAGTTTACACCCCTAAGTGATCAGTTTGCAAAACCGTAAAGACAACAATTCAGTTTATCTGCTCCAAATCTAGCCCTACAATCCACAAACTTGATACCATTGTACACTTCAGATTAACCAAAAAAAAAACCTAAATACCCAATGCTAACAAACATCATTTCAGTTACATACAGAAGAAAAGAAACACATGAAGAATCAGTTGACTACCTGTGCGAAACCGATTATTGAAGTTCGAAATCTGGGGTGAATTGCAGCCTGTTGTTTGAGCCTCTTAGCAATGGGTTTGCTTAAAGTTTTCAATGCGAGAGTACCCAGCTTTAGTAGTGGGAGAACCATTCCCCTTTCGTCCCGATCTGATAACTAGCTATTATTATGATTATATGTAGAAAAATGTTGCACACCAAGTGTTTGATGAAATGCTGATTAGGAATAAGATGAAGAAACTGTGTATATATATAGTTTGATCCGTTCACTGATGATTGATTGATCAGGTGGATTATAATTGTATTGTTTTGCTTGCGAAACAAGATAGAGAACAGGATGGATCCAAGAAAATTCTGCGTTTTCTTGCGTTGTTAAGAATCTGACCAGCAATTGGTTGACTCTCAATATAAAAAAGAAACTAGTTTACTGCTGTCGACCCAAGATTTTTTTTTGACGGCAAGGAACGACGTGTCAACCATCATGACACCAGACGCTGTGGCTAAGGTCGACTACTCGACCGCCGCCAATCCCTTGGCTCTCCAATAAAGATATTTATAAGTTATTATAGTTGGAAACAATTTTTTTAACTACAACAAAACCAAACTAACATAGGAGGGTTGTGGCCAGGTTGGTTATCAGAGATCGTAGTTTCATTGCCGTTGGAACCATTTAAGTTGCTTAATAATTTGATCCTTGAGTCAAACGGGTTTTATCGGTAATTCCACAGTCGTACCTACGGGCGGGTGGGTTATCAGGTTTTCTCTGGAATTGGTGGTGGACTCAGGTTAATCTCGGAGTACTCTGTTTGGTCCAATGCGTACCCCGAAAGTTCTCGGCATTGATTCTGTTGGCCGTTCAAAAAAAAGTTGTTTGATACGTTTACAACTTATTATACCATCAAGTTATTAGACTGATGGTTAATTATATGCTTTTAAATGAGCGTGAATTAGGGTTGTTGAATTGACTTGAATAATAGACAGGCTGTGTTTTGTTCAGGTTCAACTATTCAATTCACTAACCGAATATGATTAACACCTTTTGTTAATAATAATTTTTTAAAAGTTGATATATTTGTTTTCTAGAGCTTGTTGATATGATATTATAAGGAGTTAAATACCTGGATAGTTCTTGTGGTTTGACATTTTTTCACCTTTAGTCCCTAACTTTTTAAAATTACAATTATATTCTCCAACTTTTCAATTTTCGTTTCCGGACAGTCTCTAAGCCTAACATCAGTTAGTTTTTTGTGTTAAGTGAATATGAAATGACCTAAATACTGTAACAACCCGACTTTCCGAAGTCAAAGTCAAAGTAAAAGTCAGGTTGTTATTCAGATATGTCTTTTCTTGCTTAATTATTGTCTTGTACTCTCGTAATTTGATGATCAATACTTTGGTTAATGCTATTTTAGATTACGATTTATTATTATGTGAAGTAACAATGCGATAAACACAACTAAACGCTATTCTACTTAAACGCTATCACAATCGCTATCGCAACTTGAATAGCAACTATTGGTATTTGTTCTGTGTGTTATTATGTGCTTTACTTGTGTGTGCTGATGATATGATTTGGGATGTTATTCACAAACGCAATTGCAACGCAATCTAATCACAAACTCTAAACGCGAATTTACTTACTTTTATGTTGTTATGTCTTAGTTATGTTATTTGTGTAACTATTGTTTAATACTATCGCATCGCTTACTCGCAACTCGCTTAAACGCAACGCTCAACGCACGAAACAAAGGTCGGAAAACTAACTCGCGCGAGCCAACCGATCGAACGACCAACCGATCGAACGACCAACTGATCGAATGGACATCCGACCGGATGACCATCCGATCGAACGGTCGTCTGACCCACGTAACTTTCGACCACCTTTCACCCTTTCACCTATAAATACCCCCTGTCACATCAACTGTTCATTGATGTGACAGCTCCGTCCGACCCACGCACTCTCAGGCTCTTTTCTCTAGATTCCTCACTATTCTTGTAAGTTTTCTTCCTAAATCTTGTACTCCCATCATCATTACACACTTTCTCATCATCTTCTCCATCAAATCTTACACTTCCACCATGAAATCACCTGATTTGGGATGTTCTAAGGTCACGTCATCAGGGGTTCTTATAAACACTGAAGTATGACCTCATCTCGTCAAGAACGGTTCGGATCTAAAGGATTTCTACATGTTTTTACACTGATTTCTCCTAAATCTAAACATTTTCCAACTGTTTCAAACTTTTCTTCAACATCTTTCACTTTTTACTCGAAACCGTTAGAATCTGGACTCATTCGGGCTCTCTACTCATTCTCTAGTGGAGAACCGGCCTGAGGATGGATTTCTACCGAAGAGACGACCGATTCACGGGTTGAACATGAAACTTCATCTTGAACGGTTGAGCCTGATCGAACAGGGTGATTCCCATCCGATCGACTGAGCTAAACTTGGTAAGGTTTCCGTTGTTTAACACGTCGTCATGCCGTCTCCGTTAAACCGCGAAACTTTTCAACTTAACTGATTCTACAAAGTTTTCAAACAAACAGTTGCTCGATCGAATAGCCATCCGATCGGACGACCATCCGATCGAATGACTATTCGACCAGGGGACTTGTAAGTTCAACACTCAAACAATTTTACAAACTTAAAAGAATATCAGCTTTCAATCGAATAGCCATCCGATCGAACGGTCATCCGTCCGGATGACCGTTCAATCGAATGACTTTAACTATACTACAACGAAAACTTCAAAAGTTCAAACGTTTTACAAATATACCTCCCATCGAATGACCATCTGTCCAGACGGTCGTCCGATCGAATCATCATCCGATCACTCGTCTCACCAAACGCACTGTTACACGTTGTTCAACGCTTACACTATCGTTCTGTGATCAGGCTAATCTCCCACGCGCTCCCTTCAATCCAAGATAGTGTTTATTTACTAAACACACTCTGTGAGTATACTCGATCCCTTTTTGCTTAATGCATTTTTTGGTGTTACATACGTTACCTATATCAAATCACATCGACACACAACGCAAACACTTTTAAAAGCTAACCGCTCTGCATGTTATACGTGTTTTCGATGAATGCTTGTATGTTATGTTTACACAGTGATTGTTGCCTGACACCTTAGCAACGATAGTACTATAGTTTGGACTCAGCACTTGTCGTGGACATGGGTTGTTAAGGGCTTTACTTTACATGGTCACAGTGGTGATCATGTGTTGCGCATTCTACAACTCGCAGTCATGTCGGTTGCATATTTCGTTGTCGATAGCTTACTTGCTTCACATTCTACGTGTTACATGTTGGTTATGCGTAAATCGCTTTCGCTACTATATACTATTAAACTTGTGTACTCACCTTACACTCTGTGTATTGACTTTATTTTAACGTATGTGACAGGTGCCTAGGATGCTAGGATTGCTGAACTTTTGTGGAATCAAGTTAGGTGGTCTAGAAACCCACGAATAAAATCTGAGTTGTCGGAATTGTTATTTGTCTTTGGGAACAATATCTGTAATAATTGTTTTTACATTATATGTTGACGGTATGGGACGTTAACATATGAAGCCGAATATTTGTGGGTTGACCCGAACACATCCCGTTTAACCCGATTTTTTTTTTATTTTTTCACCAAATTAATACATTTAAATTTAATTAATAAAATCTTATGTCAATTTCTCTTTTTAAGTTGTTATATGGCATAAAATACACACTCAATTTAATTTATGACATAAAACATATTATAAAAAGATAAAATATAATATAAATGGGTTACCCCTCCTAACTCAGAAAGATAGAAAATTCAAGTGGGGAGAAGAACAAGAAACAGTTTTTCAATTATTAAAGCATAAGTTATGCAATGCTCCAATTCTCACCCTTCCCGATGGAACCGATGACTTTGTAATCTATTGTGACGCATCCTGTAAAGGTTTGGGGTGTGTACTGATGCAAAGAAACAAAGTTATTGCTTATGCTTCCCGACAATTGAAGATACACGAAGAGAATCATACGACTCATGATTTGGAACCGTGAGCAGTAATTTTTGCACTTAAAATATGTGGACATTATTTATATGGAACAAAGTGCACAATTTATACATATCACAAGAGTTTACAGCACATATTTGACCAGAAAGAGCTGAACATGAGGCAAAGGAGATGCGTGGAATTGTTAAACGATTATGATTGTGAAATTAAATACCACCCATGGAAGGCTAATGCGGTAGTTGATGCACTAAGTCGAAAAGAACGGGTTAAACACTTAGAGTACGAGCACTTGGAATGATAGTCCAAACTAGTCTCAAGGAGTGGATTTGTGTCGCTCAAGAGGAAGCTTTGAAAGAAAGCCACGTAGAGAATGAAGACCTACACGGAAATGAAAAGAACTTCGAAATGAAAACGGACAAAGTGTTGTATTTCAAGAACAGAGTGTAGATTCCTATTCTCCATGATCTAAGGAAATTAATCATGGACGAAGCGCACAAATCTATGTATTTTATTCATCCCGATACAAATAAGATGTACTATGACCTTAAGGAATTTTATTGGTGGCCGGGTATGAAGAAGGATGCCGCTACGTATGTGAGTAAGTGCTTGATGTGTGCTCGAGTAAAAGCCGAATACCAAAAACCTTTGGGAATGTTACAATAACCCGAGATACCATAATGGAAGTGGGAACAAATCACGATAGATTTCGTGACCCACTTAACTAAGATACCTCGATACCACGATTATTACCACTTGGTCGGGTATGGGATCATATGTCGGATTGTGACTACAAAATCTTCAAAACTCATTTTATTATGTTTTGTCTGATAACTTAAACATTGGGGGTTAACGCGACCGTGTCCTGGATATACTCAGCTCATTTAAGTTAGTAATGGCCACGACCGAGCACTGGGTGTAGGCATACACCTGAAAAATTCTAATGCTAATATAAACTGTTTTTCTTACCCATATTGGGGATACCCCTTTGTGGGTTAAAGTGGCGTGTCGGTTAATCATGTTATTCGGTTTCTGCACCGGACATATGTATTGACAGTCATTTAAAACTGTATACAAGATCATTTTGAATTGTCCCAAGTTAATTATAAATCATGTGCCTTGTGCACTTAAAACATTTTTAAAAATGTTTTCAAAATGAGTCGGTTATTTGTATTTATCAGTGTAAACTGACGTATTTTCAAAAGACTAAGTTACAGGTTGCAAGGATACGTAAATAGGCTGGAAGTTGCCTGGTAATGCTAGAAGAGGAATTTGCAACTCCTTTGCATAAAGCCTAATAGTCGGTTATCTCATTTTTGTACATTTTTTATCCACATGTGGATCTTTTATTACAAGTTGTCTGTATTATTATTTTAAACACTCGGACATTTATGTTTGTAATGATATTTTAAATCCAAGACTTCCGCTGTGCTATTTGTGTTTGTGTATCTGTATACCAATCTCGTCATGATACTACCCATCCGAGCCCACCGGGCGATGTGATAGATAGCGGGGTGCGACACTTAGAAACTTGATAACATTTAATTTTTGTTATCGTTCAGTTTTGGAGTGCTAAGAGAACGGGAATTTGGAGCTTATTAAAATGTGATTAATCAATTGTTATACCAACTCCAACTTTGTAAAGTAATATTGGAATTGATTTATATGAAGGTGTGATGCAGGCCACACAAGCCTGTCTCATGGTAGTACAGACCAAGCCCAAGAAGGAGCAGGCCAGGCGATAGTCAGGCCCAAACGTGTGCAGAGGAAGCCCACAAGGTTCCTGGATTAATCCACAAGTTGAGCAGGGGAATATTCGAATTATTAGCATGCATTTTCTTATTTATCACATGTTAGATTAATTGTTGCATTAGTGGGTAGTTAGTGGAGCATGGTAGGAAGTTGTTACATGCATGTCTCCAAGAAATAAGGAACGTGGGCATCATGTGCTCATAACCATTGCATATTTAATTCCTTGTAATTTTCTTTGAAATATATCCAGAAAATTGTTCCAAACTCTTGTCTTCTTCCTATTGTTCTAGGAGTGTTTGCCTACTAAAAAGGGCTCCATCATTCTGGTGCTTTCATTCACGAATCACCTCCACCATGCAACCGCGTCGCGACCCAACCGGCACCGGTGATTTCCCTCCATCCATCACAGATCAACTCAACCAGTTGATCCAAATCACCACCAGGGCCGCTACCACCGCTGCCTCCACCCAATCCGACCTCAAAACACAGTTAGCCGCCCTCGTTCAAGCCACCACCAACCTCAACGCCAAACCTGACACCCAAACGAAAACAACCGCTCGTCTTGTTAATCATGTTCAGCAATTGACCGACAACATTGAACCGGAAAAAACGCTACCCGACCGCCTTCCCCAGCCCGCCAAAACAAGAACCAACCAAACCCACGCTAACCAAAAATTGTGTTACCTCTTTTCGACGGGTCAAATCCACTGGGGTGGATTTTTCAAGCCGGCCAATATTATACTTATTATAATATTCCTCCGGCGGAACGTATTTCACTAACAGGTTTCCATTTTGTTGGGGATGCACTTTCGTGGTACCAAAATCAATTCAACAACAATCTGCTCGGGTCATGGACGGACTTCAAATGTGAGGTAGAGCTTCGCTTCTGTCCGTCATCGTATGAAAATCATGAAGCCACTCTGTTTAAACTCCGGCAAACCGCATCGGTTTCCGAATATCAAACAGAATTTGAAAAAATTAGCAATCGTATCACCGGCTTGTCTACGCAAACCCTAACAGACTGTTTTATCTCTGGCCTCAAACCTGAGTTACAGGCTGAACTAGCTGTTTTGAAGCCCACAACGTTTCACGATGCATGTGGACTGGCCAGGAGAGTTGAGGATAAATTTGAACACGTCAATAAGCCCAAATCCTTTTATCAGCCCAGGTCATACCCCACCCAAAATACTGCTCCTCAAACAACGATCTCTCCTACTTCTCAGCCTTCTACTGCGTCCTCATCCAAACCAACCAACACATCATCTCCTCCATTATTACCTTCTCCACCAAAACCATTACCATTCACGAAACTCTCACCAGACGCAATACAACAACGTAGACGCGAAGGTCTATGCTTTCAGTGTCCCGAAAAATTCTACCCCGGGCATAAGTGCTAACCTCCACAGTTTTTGTCACACCCCCAAAATACCACATGCGGAATCACCGCGGGGCATGTGATGTACCAGGATCCAAGCCACCAATCACATTGAACTCATAGGTATATTTAAATAAAACTTTCATTTGTTAACATTAAGTGTTACAACGTTACAAATAATTCACAGTATACAGCGGAAGCATAATTCATTCGTTAAGTGTTTATAAACCACATGTAAAAACCATTTGTCTTGTGTTGCGATTCCATGTATCTCGACCCATGACCACTCCAGCCTCCCAGACAGCAAGTTCCAACAATATGCACCTAAAGGCCTGCAAGGCATGTAACAACGAATCAACAACAAAGTTGAGCGAGTTCACAGTTGGTTGTCCATTTTAAAGATGTTCCAAAAACCACAAGTTCTTTCGAAAACCATGTGTTAACCAATTCCTTATTTCCCAAACCATAACTAGTGGGGGCTACCCCATGTGAACCACTAGACCCGTTACCATATCGACTACTGACTGAAGTAAGTTGGTGCCCTAGCGTCAATGTCTATCATCATTGACATGCCCAGATCCATTAGTTCATGCCCGTCCTCTGCGGCATGGTGTGAGTCTTGTCAAACCTAAATAGCGCTATCTAACTAATGACCCGCTCGCCATTGGCCCGGCGATTAAGTCGATATAAAATGAGGGACTTCATGATAGAGTTGTTGGTCTAGAATCAATGTTATCAGCCTTCAAATAACAGGATGTGTACGTAATCCCCAAACCAAGAGATTACGCGGGTTCCGATTAAGTTCTTAGTACATGTTGTCACCCTTCAATAAAAAGGATGTGGTACGTGTTCCAAACCAGGAGATCACGCAGTTTCAGTATAAATCCTTTACCCATTCCCAACCCCTGGGAATCCCATGCCTTGTAGAAAGTGTGAACTCACCTCAGTTTGCTCGGTAGATAAGCATTTGTCCTAAGTTGGTCAACCACACCCTATTATGGTTACCACTCGTTAGGTCGGTAAACAAGTAATCACGTATATGCTACACGTATTTGTCAGGTAGTGTACAAGTAGTAAGAGTTATGACATAACAACTTAATCATAAATAAATCATTTATAAAACAATTAACACGGAATGACATGGAACAGTGAGCTGTGTGTGGCCTATAAAAGGTTTGGGCTTTTCTAGTGTGCGGCCCACTAGAATAAGGCCCAATATATGTTTAATGTGCGGCCCACTTGTCAAGTGTGCGATTAGAAAATTAAATGTGAGTGGCCCCCACTCCTATTCGCAGTGCGGCTTCTAATGGTACACCACCAAACATTTATTCATTCTCATGACAGATCATCATCCTTTATCACTAACATTAAAGCATGCATTACTAGGTTGTACAGTGATTTGTGTGGATTGTACAAGAGTGTACGAAATCCTTCCTGTCATATGAAATCACATCAGTAGATAACTCTTTAAAACCTCATAATCGAGCTATAATGAAAAACCAAGTCTACCAAATCATATAGTCATGGTTGTAAAAGGCGCTAGGCGCTCCCTAGTCGGTTGACCTGGGAGTTGAGAGTACTCGGCCTAGGCGGAGAGTACACGGGGAGTACTCGGAGATGCTAAATTATAAAGAAATTAGTTTTCGGAAATTAAATACACGTCAAATAACATAAATTTACTAATAATTTATAACAAAATACGTGAAATTGATATTCATTCTTTAATATGATAGGCATAGAAATTATGTTTTATTTTATTTTAAGTCAAACTCGGCCCGAGTTGACCTACTAGATCTGATTTTGGCCAATGTTGACCGCATTTAATCGATTTTGAATAATTAGTCGGAGTTGAAGAAAGTCGCCTCGGCAGCCTACCTTGTAGCGACTACTCGGTGAGTACTCGGCCTTGGACACCTTGTTTTACAACCATGCATATAGTTATGCTTTCAGGTCTAAATCACTAATCATTTTAAGCAAAACCATGAAATTGATGGCAGCAATCATCAGATATAATCATAACAAATCATCCTAAAGCATATAGCATCATCACCCTTATTCCTAGGCATCATGCTAACAATACACGCATGACCAGGTTGTACCTTGGGCACTGGTAGTTGTACATTTCTAAGAACCCAGCAAATACAAAGCAACAACATGGATCATTATCATCATCAACATTTAATATCATTGTTTTATCATTATTATCATTCAAAACAGCAATTCAAAGGTCAGTTATTCATTTATGAACCATGGTTTCTAATTTCATAATCAAACAAGACACTAGTCACTCTTCAAACAATCATTTGTTGAAACAGAATTTGACAAAGAAAAAAAAATGTTTACACATTCAACAGTTGACTGGTTAAACATCGAATACACTCTAACCTGAGCCTTGAAGACGTACAAGAATGAAGGCTGAGTAAAACCGAATCCCGGTTTGTGGTATGAGTCGCCGTCGGTGTGCTCGGAGTGGGGTGTCGTCGCCGAACAATCGGAGGGAAAAAGTGGTGTCAGAGACTTGTTCGAAGTGCACCGGTGTCGCCGGAGTTTTGAACGGAGATGCTGGTGTTATGTGTCATCGTCAATCCGCACATCTCTTCATCATCGGCTCATCATCGTCTTCATCTACCATCCTCGTCCCCATCGTCATCTTCATCAACATCGGCATAATACCATCATCATCATCAGTGGAAATCAGCCAGAGCCGCCACTGCCTGTGTCTCCACTTTCGCCGCTGTGAGTGGTGGCGCTACAGTCGTCCGTCAGCGTCGCACCACCGTAGAGTGGTGGCCGACGCCCTCTCTCCGCTGAGAATCTCTCCGTCATCTTCTTTCTAGGATTTCGAGGTGTGAGTGACTAGTGGTGCAAGGAGGGTGGGAGTAGTTGTGTGGATTTAACTGGGCGGAAAACAACGCCGGAAAACAGGCCGGGAATCTGAGTTCCGGTGGCCAGAGATTAGAGAGGAGAGAAGGGTTATGTTTGTACGGTTGTGGTGTATTTTAGGGTTTTAAAATGAAGGGGTGGGTTTATTAAGGGGTTTATATATTGTAGGGTTTAGGTTTAGGTTAGTTGGGTTAGGCCTAGCCCAAGTGCGTGAACCCGTTTAAACGACTACGCGTCTCGCTGAAATAGACTGGCCCGGTTATTTTAAAAGATAACAGTGACGCGTAAGTAAATTTCTCGTCGCGTGTTATTGTTATTTAAATTTCTCGTCGCGTGTAATTATTATTTCACAAATAATAATAATAATAATAATAATACTAACTAGATTACTCCTCTCGACGATCACGGTCGAGAGTACGGGTTGTCATATTCTCCCCACGTTACAAAAATTTTGTCCTCGAAATTTAAGCTAAGATATACGATTCGTTACACGTAAATACACGTAGTTTCGCACAAGTTCACGAAACGAATCATGCAAAGCACCTAGCACATGAAGTCACGTATCAAACAAGGTCACATAGCATGTAAAG
Organism: Helianthus tuberosus; assembly: GCA_030545235.1. NCBI lineage: Eukaryota > Viridiplantae > Streptophyta > Magnoliopsida > Asterales > Asteraceae > Helianthus > Helianthus tuberosus. The sequence goes on along the minus strand of CM060451.1, from coordinate 152,284,167 downwards.
TTATGTTGCATGTAAATTCATGTAATTCTCATAACATGAAAATATTCACATAGTTTTATTCTTATTTCACATAGCAGGGAATATTCTATAAGTTATATCTATTTTTCTCACGAACACTGTGTCGCGATTGTAGGTGAAATTTTTGGGATACCTGATTTATCTGAACTTGAGCACAAAGCCTAAGTGAATATATAAGTTAACGAAGTTAACGGGGTTTGTGTTCACCCTGTGAAGGTCGGGTGTTACATCATCCCCTTCTTGAAAGAATTTTCGTCCCGAAAATTGTTCTAAAACGATGGCTTGAAGTGAGTTCCAACGAACTCGATCTATAGATACCTTACAACGCTTGGGGGGGGGGGGGTTGGTCACACCCGGTTCCTCAATGAAGTGATAAAGTTGAGTTTGTCAACTAACTATCGAAATTAAACCAATATGTTTAAAAAAATATTCCTCTAGGAATATTAGTTTGAAAAGTGTTCCTTCCCAATCCAGGGGGAGTAGTATTCCAATCTAGAATTTTCAGGCAGTCCCAATCCAGGGGTAGTAGTGGTTCCCAATACCCGCGAATATGTACTTTTCTAAGGACGCACGTGTAGCCTCAAGCTAGGGGTACCGTATGTATTTCCAAAACCAGGGAAATAGTGTGTTATCCAAAACTATGGATACATGCCTTTAGTAAAAGTTGTTAACTCACTTTAAGGTGCACGCTGTATCAAAAGTCTTACGTCGACGACGCGAACTGGTATAGTAGGCAAACAATCACCAAAACACTCTCTTAATAATGGTTGCACGTCCTGAGTGGTAGTACTAGTGGATGGTTGTTTCACATTGGGTTGAGTTCCATCAGTACTGTAAATGAGGTAGGTGTTGTTTCCAACCGTGGACAAAATCGGTAGCACATGCCTGCAGCATGTCTTCAGGAGTTTGTTTGGTTCGACCATTCGTTCATGGGTGTTTAGTAGTACTCATGCATGATCGTGAGCCAAAGGATTTGTGCATGCCTTGCACAAATCTGACGTGAAACATAAGTCATATCTAGAGACAATGGGAGTCAGGCGACCTGCGCCTAGCAGCTACTTCCTTCAAGTAGATGTTTGCAAGATTTGAAAACTTGTCGGTTTCCTTGACCATGAGAAAACGTTCAGTTTTAGTCAGGTGATTACATCACTACTCAACCGATGCCATCTTTGAGTTTGAGTTAATTACCCATGCCCTGCATGGACTTGGCTAAAAGGTTCTCTTCCTTCAATGCTTCAACCTGAGTATTACGGATTTGGGTAGGAAGACTAGAGTGGATAGTAAGCCGTAACGCATTTACACGCTGAGGGTTGGTTTTCTTATGACTAAGGGTATCAGCCACAATGTTGGCCTTGCCTGGATGATACTTGATTGCGCACTTGTAGTCGTTGAGGAGTTCGACCCATCGACTCTGTCGCATGTTCATCTCCTACTAACCCAAGATATGCTGGAGACTCTTGTGATCGGTGTGGATGGTGCACTTGGTACCGTACAAGTAATGCCTCCATCTAAAATCCCAAGGCCACGGTTTTCACTGCCAGTTGTGTGTCGTGCAGTTCCTCTTTGTAACTCCATCACGTAAATCATCACTCTCTCGTGTGGTGTCGGTGTGTAACGGGGACTCTGATTCGGACCATCATGGTATACCACTAAATCACCCACACCCTCGGGTAAAGACGATGCTCAGTGCATTACAGAGTTGGAATTCAAAAGCTGAAAAGACGTCCTCCTGTTTCGTCTTTCACTAACACAGCACCCTACTGTGCTAAAGTGATTTGAGCTGTGTGACCTTCCAAAATCCTGTGGGTAAGCTGCGATTGTATCTAGTGAAACCAAGGAATTGCTGCATCCCCGAAGGAATCTTTGGTGTCGATCGGTTTTAACCAAAATGGGTCCTAGCGAGATCCATGTGTATTCCCACTTCGTTGATTATATGTCCAAAAGGTACCTCTCGAATTCAGAAATTACATTTAACAAGACTTTGCGCGGAGTGGCTCCTCCCTTAGAAGTTCTAAAATAAGATACAAATGCCACCCATGGTGTTCCTTTCTCCTGGTCATGATTCAGAACGTTGTCAACAAATACGGTCGATTCATGTGGTCCCTGAAGCTGCTGGTGTGTTGATCAACTCAATGATCATAGTGTACAAAGTTGAAATAACTGCATTGCGTTTGACATGCTATTCTAAGAGCATTCTCCTTTTGGACTTCCATTTGATGATTGTTCGTTCGCTAGCCAATCCTCGAATGGAAGCTTGTTCCTCGCAACTGGTCGACAGGTGGCCAATACATGGTCGAGACAAACGGTTCCTAACTGTCACCTTGTTACGTTCTCGATAATCGGTACTCATACGAAAAGGCTCATCTTCACTGGTATAACTGGGGCTCCCCAAAGCAAAAACTAGATCCGATAAAACTCATGTCCAATAGTTCCTGAAGTTTATTAGGCAGTTCCCGCAACCTTCCTGGTGTAAGACAATAAGGAATACCAGTAACAAGGGCTGCTTCTGACATGATACCAATCTGATATCCCACCTGACGATGTGAAGGTAAACCTGATAGTTCTTCTGGTAGCACCTAGGGAGAAATCACGAACAATTGGTGGATCCTCGATCCTCTTTTCCTTAGCCTTGACATCAGTAACGAGTGCTATCATAGCGGGGTAATCCTTCCATGGACACTTTTGGCTTTCACTGCTGATTTGATGCTAACCTCTGCACCACTTGAACACTTTATGACAGACGACAACTTTCCCCTCACAGGGTATAACTGCGCGATGTCTGGTTAACCAACCCATACTGACTACTGCATCAACACCATTGTGGATAGTAGAAGGAAGATCGATGTCGAAAACTTGTCCCACACGGTTGAATTTGCATCCCTACAACATACGAGGCTTCAATTGTCTTGCCATCAGCCGATTCCACCACTGATCTGGTCTCAGGAAGTATCAGGGTTGAACAGAACGGGAATGAAACGATTAGCTTCCAAGAACGTGCTGGCCACCATGTTTCTGTAATCCTGGCGTTGCCTACGCCAGCACCAAGTGCCCTTCCATGAGCATCATGTTGTTGTTTTCGCCAGGAGAATTTCCAGTACTACCGTCGTTCTCGCGGTTGTTGTCGCCTTGATTTAGTAATAGCCAATCCATGTCGAAGTCACCTTCGTTTCCACACTATAAGTTACAACTGTGAGTACATTGGTGTCGCCCCATGAGTCGCTGACAAGGGTTAAAGGTTCGATTGAAGCCAATTCGCTGGTGCTCGTTGCCGGTAATCAGGGTCGTCAAAGTACTGAGGTCGGTAAAGTACTACGCTCCACCTCCTGTCCATCGATGTTGCAAGTTGTTTGAGTGATACACAGTATGTTGCGAGACTGTTGCAGAAGTGATCACACCTCGGGATCTAAGACGTCAATACATGAGTTCCAGCAAACGAAGAGGAGTGAGAAAGGAATCAATCAATCATTCGACGCTGCGACATCCAACTCAGGGACGTTCGTATAAGTACCTAACATTCTACACGGTTCGCTAGGTGTTCAGATGGGTGTTCAGGTAATACTCGATAGCATCGAGATTCGAAAGGATCCAGTGAGTAATGAAAAGTTCACGTTCGAGTAGGGGACAATCACTGCTATGACCCCTAAAGGTTTGTTATGTTTCACATCGATCAAATAACGGAACGGAACCCCTTTTTCACTTGTTAAGCCTCACTGGGACTCACATGCACCCCACATTATTATTATGTGTGCACCCACAATAATATTGTGATTTGCATGCTCATCTCAGCTCCTCTTAACTCATGTCAAATGGTTCCTCAAACTCGAGTAGCAAACAAAGAGCATCACGAAGCGTAAGTCATGAATGTTTAGGGAAATACCACCCTATCAGTCACATAACACATGCAAGTAATACATTAATTCATACTGTTGTGCTAAACATGCAATCACATGCAATATCATATGTAGGTGTTCACTAGTTAAGCAGTACAATGAGTATACGAGAGACGAACCTTGCAATCTGGAACTGAGTGTCATGGTCGTATTCACGTTTTCAGAACTGTTCGGTTATAGTCTGGTTTTACAAAAACGTCTTTCCCCTTTTTAAAACCAAGTCCACTATAACCAATGGCTCTGATACCAATCTGTCACACCCCCAAAATACCACATGCAGAATCACCGCGGGGCATGTGACGTACCAGGATCCAAGCCACCAATCACATTGAACTCATATGTATATTTAAATAAAACTTTCATTTGCTAACATTAAGTGTTAAAACGTTACAAATAATTCACAGTATACAGCGGAAGCATAATTCATTCGTTAAGTGTTTATAAACCACATGTAAAAACCAATAGTCTTGTGTTGCGATTCCATGTATCTCGACCCATTACCACTCCAGCCTCCCAGACAGCAAGTTCCAACAATATGCACCTAAAGGCCTGCAAGGCATGTAACAATGAATCAACAACAAAGTTGAGCGAGTTCACAGTTGGTTGTCCATTTTAAAGATGTTCCAAAAACCACAAGTTCTTTCGAAAACCATGTGTTAACCAATTCCTTGTTTCCCAAACCATAACCAGTGGGGGCTACCCCATGTGAACCACTAGACCCGTTACCATATCGACTACTAACTGAAGTAAGTTGGTGCCCTAGCGTCAATGTCTATCATTATTGACGCGCCCAGATCCATTAGTTCACGCCCGTCCTCTGCGGCACGGTGTGAGGCTTGTCAAGCCTAAATAGCGCTATCTAACTAATGACCCGCTCGCCATTGGCCTGGCGATTAAGTCGATATAAAATGAGGGACTTCATGATAGAGTTGTTGGTCTAGTATCAATGTTATCAGCCTTCAAATAAGAGGATGTGTACGTAATCCCCAAACCAGGAGATTACGCAGGTTCCGATTAAGTTCTTAGTACATGTTGTCACCCTTCAATAAAGAGGATGTGGTACGTGTTCCAAACCAGGAGAACACGCAGTTTCAGTATAAATCCTTTACCCATTCCCAACCCATGGGAATCCCATGCCTTGTAGAAAGTGTGAACTCACCTCAGTTTGCTTGGCAGATAAGCATTTGTCCTAAGTTGGTCAACCACACCCTATTATGGTTACCACTCGTTAGGTTGGTAAACAAGTAATCATGTATAAGCTACACGTATTTGTCAGGTAGTGTACAAGTAGTAACAGTTATGACATAACAACTTAATCATAAATAAATCATTTATAAAACAATTAACACGAAATGACATGGAACAGTGAGTTGTGTGTGGCCTATAAAAGGTTTGGGCTTTTCTAGTGTGCAGCCCACTAGAATAATGCCCAATATAAGTTTAATGTGCGGCCCACTTGTCAAGTGTGCGATTAGGAAATTAAATATGAGTGGCCCCCACTCCTATTTGCAGTGCAGCTTCTAATGGTACACCACCAAACATTTATTCATTCTCATGACACATCATCATCCTTTATCACTAACATAAAAGCATGCATTACTAGGTTGTACAGTGAGTTGTGTGGATTGTACAAGAGTGTGCGAAATCCTTCCTATCATATGAAATCACATCAGCAGATAACTCCTTAAAACCTCATAATCGAGCTATAAGACTGGAAGGTATGGAGGAGGCAAGTCCTCCAAGGATGGGCCACCACGTCACTGCCACGTAGGAGTGGCTTGGAGGGGATGGACCTAGGGGGGTGGGGGATGAACCCCTTTGTGTATATATATATGTATGTATGTATAGGTATATGTGAGAGAAGGGTGGAGAAGGGAGGACCGGCGCAATCGGCTGTGGGCTGCTGGTGAGGACGGAAAAGGATGGGGGGGGCGGTGTGGGGGACCGGCGCCGGTCCTAGCAGGGCCTCAGCCGGCCCCCATACCTTCTAGTCTAATGAAAAACCAAGTCTACCCAATCATATAGTTATGCTTTCAGGTCTAAATCACTAATCATTTTAAGCAAAACCATGAAATTGATGGCAGCAATCATCAGACATAATCATAACAAATCATCCTTTTTTTTGAACGGCCATAACAAATCATCCTAAAGCATATAGCATCATCACCCTTATTCCTAGGCATCATGCTAACAATACACGCATGACCAGGTTGTACCCTGGGCACTGGTAGTTGTACATTTCTAAGAACCCAGCAAATACAAAGCATCAACATGGATCATTATCATCATCAACATTTAATATCATTGTTTTATCATTATTATCATTCAAAACAGCGATTCGAAGGTCAGTTATTCATTTATGAACCATGGTTTCTTATTTCATAATCAAACAAGACACTAGTCACTCTTCAAACAATCATGTGTTGAAACAGAATTTGACAAAGAAAAAAAATGTTTACACATTCAACAGTTTACTGGTTAAACATCGAATACACTCTAACCTGAGCCTTGAAGACGTACAAGAATGTAGGCTGAGTAAAACCGAATCCCTGTTTGTGGTGTGAGTCGCCGTCGGTGTGCTCGGAGTGGGGTGGCGTCGCCGAACAATCGGAGGGAAAAAGTGGTGTCGGAGACTTGATCGAAGTGCACCGGTGTCGCCGGAGTTTTGAACGGAGATGCTGGTGTTATGTGTCGTCGTCAATCCGCACATCTCTTCATCATCGGCTCATCATCGTCTTCATCTACCATCCTCGTCCCCATCGTCATCTTCGTCAACATCGGCATAATACCATCATCATCATCATCATCAGCGGAAATCAGCCGGAGCCGCCGCTGCCTGTATCTCCACTTTCGCCGCTGTGAGTGGTGGCGCTACTATCGTTCGTCAGTGTCGCACAACCATAGAGTTGTCACACCCTGGCTTTGCGGAAGCGTGGTTAATTTGGTGTGACTTCTTAATACCATAGCTTAACCATAACAAAGCTATATGAATTAAAACCATGCAAGATCATCCGTTCGATTAAGTTTTAAAAACCAAATACAATAACATTGTCTTAACGAAAACACATCCTAACGACATAAACATTGTTCAACAAACATAACATAAGCATAGTTTAAGGACTGTGACTTGTCCAGGAAAGAGCCACATTCCCTAAACCCAGATGATCTCGTAACTAGTGCAGCGGGAAAACGTGACATACCGCGCCAGATCCTTTAATTCCCTGAAATACATGTAAGTTGAAAAATCAACAATAATGTTGAGCGAGTTCATGTGTAAGTGAGTAAATAAACCTTTGTATGTATAAAAATCCTGGTATGTAGCAAATAAGGAAAAAGAGATCACCAATGGTTTGCAAGGCCATTGATATGTGTGAAGTGCAAGTAGGAAGACTCAAACCTAGCAGATTTAGCGTTGGGTACAAAGTCACCCCGAGGTCCGTTCTGGTTGGGCCTGGGGCTGGGCTCGCTACACCCAGATAGATCTACCGCTTACGTCCCTCGGTCCTACAATGAGGATTAATGGCCTCCAGTTTCTGCCTACCCACTCACATGATCTAAGTAGTAAACCTCCTTACGCTAACCATACCATGTAAAAAGTACTTGTAATCAAAGTAACATGTATTTCACCCCCGCAGTTTAGAAAACTGAAAACAGTTAAGAGAAAAGGGGGACATGAACTCACAGTGGTGCGTCTCGAAATAGTAATCTCCCAGTCAACCTGCTGCGTAACAACCTACACGTACTAACTCTATTAGACGGACGGCCGTGCCTTAGCTTTATGGTTTAAGTTTTTGGGAAATAGTTAGGCAACTATTTCGTGTTTACATTCTGTATATACTTGGTAGTCATTTTCCTTCCCAAGTATGGGGGATTTAATACATGTGCGTTCGTATAATTTCGTAATATATTATTAAGTCTCACTTAAAATATATTTTATTTCCAACTTCAAAATATAAATATTCTTCTCAAAAATATTATATTTTAATACATGTGATTTTCCCAAAATAATACTTAGTAATATTATTTTTACCCTAAAAATAATATTTATGTAGTTCACAAAATAATCATAAACACTTATACAAGTGATGTTGTGAAAAATATATACTAAATATATATATGTATCACGTTTTATTTCGTGAAATCCCACCTCCGATATTTTGTAAATAAAGTCGTGGCGAAATTCGTAGTTTGAAAACAAGTCGACAAGTATCTCTAACACTTATAGTGAGAATAATTCTAAGTGTTAGGTTTTTAGAAAAATTTCGCCAGAGTTTCCTCTGTAACTGGAGGTGGCCACGCTTTCAAGCGTATCATTTTCTTTTGTAAATCAAACCAACCATTTTTATCATTCAATCAAAACAATGTTCAAACCACAAACTAGTCAAAATATGTATATAAATCGCATAAATTTCATGAACTTGTGATTTATCCAAACTATGAAGTAAATCCCATTACTTTTAGTGGATCTTTATATAAAACAACCCGATTTTGTAAAAACCTCGTTTTTATGGAAGTTCCGTCTTTACAACTTCTCGTCATCTTTTTCAAAAATAGTTATTTTGTCAAAACTTTGTGTTACACAAGTGTTTACACACTTGTGTGTTCTAAAAACCATTCGTGTTAGTGTAAGATCCGTCTTTAAAAGCATGTTTTCTCTTGACACTTGGTCCTTTGAAAATACCACTTGTAGATCCGTAGATCTATTAGTTTTAAACACTATTTCACAAATAAAATCGCTTTTACACAAGTTCATGATTCGTGTGTGGTAGAGTTTCATCCTTTAACCCTTGTTACTTCCAAAACAACCTTATGTCATGATCCATGATCATGACCGACCCGGGTTAAATGACGATCCGAGCTACCACAACATAGATCGGGTCCAAATAATCACACAAATCAATTACTACATGATTTACACAACATATGAGCTTTTAACCGACATTCATAGCATTTTAAGTAGACTTTTATGCTTCATCTTGTAAGATTACGAGTTTTAACCGTTGCAAATCGTATTAACCACTTTAAAATAGTTCAAGAAGGTGATTTAAGCAACTTACTACTAGCTCGAGGCTAGGGAAGATTCTAAGCGAAAAATGCGTGGATAAAAGCAAAGTAGAGAGGTCCTTCGCCTTCCGATTGCACCAAGGTTCCTTATACGCGACCCTTAACACTTGTATGAGCTTGGAAAGGCAAGATCAAAAATCAAAAGTGATGGATGGGGGTGGGGTGTGTTCGGCCGAGAGCTCTAGGAGAGGGAGAGAGTAGTGTTTGTGTGATGTTGATAAGTGAATGATCATGTTAGACTAAGCTAGCAACTTATAGACAAAGTTAGGGTGATTAACCATTGGATCTTATGCTAACTAGATATTAGGCATAAGATTATAATAATGTTTTAGAGGACAAGGTATGTCCCCCCCTCATGGGGACGGTTGGTTAAAGGGGGGGGGGGGGGGTACTAGTTCATTTCCAACAATTAGTTAAGTATATAGTTAGGTTAATCTAGTTAAGTTAAGTGATTAACCCGGTTAGTGGTGTGTCATGCGTTACAATGGGTGTTAGGGTATTCAGGGACCCTAACTGGCTCAGAAAAAGATAAATAATGAAAATAATAATATTTTCAGGTTCCGGGTAAAGTCCGGTTGTTCGGTTGGATAGTAATCCGTTAAAGCGTTAACAAAGCTTTAAAGTGTTGTTAATACCATTTTTAGTGACACAACTTATTTCTGACACTTTGGAAAGTGTCTAGCAATATTTTTCTCATGTTTTGGCACTTTATTAGTTAGCTAAAAGCTGGATTGTTTATTAAAGTGCTGAATTTTGTGCTTAGAGCACGTTTTAGGCACATCCAGTCATTGTAACTTATTCCTAGAGACGCAGTTCTACAACCCTTGTATCCCTACACTCACCACTAGTGTAGCAAAATATTTCTGGCTCATACAGGCCTTAGAGGCAGTGTCTGCCTGATGCTGGCTCTATCAGCATGTTCAATAGGTTATCCGTTTATAGTGCTACTGTGCTTTTGTGCATCATGTTTGTCACTAAGGTTCAGCATGTAAATAATGTAGTGACAGTAAGTAAAGTATGATGCAGGTATATGCATGTATCAGAAATCAAGTAGCAGTTTATTCACAAGTTCAAGCAAGCACAGTAATTAAGCAGTAATTAATTATTAATTAAGTCGTACGGATACCTGGTTTAGTGAGGGTTGTCACATTCTCCCCCCGTTAGAAAAATTTCGTCCCGAAATTTTAAGTTCTGCTAGTAGATGCAGGGTTCTTAGGAAATAGGTGGGGGTATTTCTCTTTCATCCGGTCTTCACGCTCCCAGGTGTATTCAGGACCATGTCTGGCATTCCAACGAACTTTGACGAGCTTGACACTGCTCCGGCGGGTCTTGTTCACTTTCCAATCCGTAACCTCAACCGGTTCTTCAACGAAATGGAGCGTGTCGTCAACATGAACCTCATCGATGGGAATGGTATCTTGAGTTGGACTTTTCTTCAGGTTGGATACATGAAATGTATCGTGAACACCATTCAGTTCAGCAGGTAAATCCAACTTGTATGCTACTAGTCCTATTCTTTCCAAAATTCTGAAAGGACCAATGTAGCGCGGATTTAACTTCCCACGCTTTCCGAAGCGTGCCACACCCTTCCAGGGTGAAACTTTCAATAAAACCATTTCTCCAACTTGAAATTCCAAGTGTTTCCGGTTTGGATCCGCATAGGCCTTCTGTCTGTGGCGAGCTGCTTCGATGCGTTTTAGAATCTGCGCAATCTTGTCTGTCGTCTCTTGGACGATTTCGGGACCAGCAAGCTGCCTATCCCCTGCGTCAGCCCAGCATAGGGGTGATCGGCACTTGTGTCCGTAAAGGGCTTCAAATGGCGCGACACCAATACTGGTGTGGTAGCTGTTGTTGTATGAAAATTCGACCAAAGGCAAATGCTTGTCCCAGCTACCGCCCAAATCCATAACACACGCTCTCAGCATGTCTTCCAAAGTCTGTATCGTTCGCTCGCTTTGACCGTCAGTTTGCGGATGAAACGCAGTGCTCAGATTTAATTGTGAGCCAAAAGCTTCTTGGAAGGATTGCCATATCCTTGACACAAACCTTCCGTCTCTATCAGAGATGATTGAGAGAGGTACTCCATGGCGCGTAACGATCTCTCTCATGTAAATTTCGGCCAACTTGCTCGTATTATCCTTCTCTCTGATGGGTAAGAAGTGTGCTGACTTCGTTAATCGATCCACTATTACCCAAATAGTGTCATGGCCTCTTGGCGTTCTTGGCAACTTTGTAATAAAATCCATTGAGATTTGTTCCCATTTCCACTTGGGAATCTCCGGTTGTTGCAGAAGTCCTGAAGGCTTCTGGTATTCGGCTTTAACCTTAGCCCATGTTAAACATTTGCTCACATAAACAACAACATCGCCTTTCATCCTAGGCCACCAATAATAATCTTTGAGATCCTGGTACATCTTATCCGCTCCAGGGTGGATAGAGTACCGCGACTTGTGAGCTTCATCGAAAATAACCTTCCTTAAACCTCCAAACAGAGGAACCCAAATCCTTTTCTCAAAACATAACGTTCCTTCCTCGTTTGGTACCAGTAGCTTCTCCATCCCACGGAGATATTCTTCTTCAAGGTTTCCTTCCTTGAGAGCTTCTTTCTGTGCGGCACGAATGCGCAAGGAAAGATCGGTTCGGATAATCATTTCTAAAGCCCTAACCCTTATGGGCTTGATCCTCTCCTTTCGACTTAGGGCATCGGCGACCACATTCGCCTTCCCTGGATGATACTTTATCTCGCAGTCGTAATCGTTCAGCAACTCAACCCATCGTCTCTGCCTCATATTCAGCTCCTTCTGATTGAATATGTGCTGTAGGCTCTTGTGATCTGTAAAGATTGTACACTTTGTACCATAAAGGTAGTGTCTCCAGATCTTTAAAGCGAAAACCACTGCGCCAAGTTCCAAATCATGTGTGGTATAGTTCTTTTCGTGCACTTTCAGTTGACGCGATGCGTAAGCAATAACCTTTTGGCGTTGCATCAACACACAGCCCAATCCTTGACGCGAGGCGTCGCAGTATACCACAAAATCATCTGTACCTTCCGGTAGTGCTAATATTGGCGCATTGCAGAGCTTATCCTTCAATATTTGGAACGCTTCTTCCTGTTTGATTCCCCAATCAAACTTCTTATCTTTCTGGGTGAGGAGCGTCAATGGTTGAGCGATCTTCGAAAAGTCCTTAATGAACCTTCGATAGTAGCCAGCCAAACCCAAGAATTGTCGAATCTCGGTTGGCGTCTTTGGCGTTTCCCAATTCTTAATCGCTTCGATCTTGGTTGGATCCACGTGGATTCCATCTCCATTCACCACGTGTCCAAGAAATTGTACTTCACGTAGCCAAAACTCGCACTTAGAGAATTTGGCGTACAGCTGTTCTTTCTTCAGCAGCTCCAAAATAGTTCTTAAATGCTGTTCGTGCTCAGCCTTTGTCCTTGAATAAATCAAGATGTCGTCGATAAACACAATCACGAACTTGTCCAAGTACGGCTTGCAAACTCTATTCATCAAGTCCATAAAGACTGCAGGTGCGTTTGTCAAACCAAACGGCATAACAAGGAACTCGTAGTGTCCATAACGAGTTCTGAAGGCTGTCTTCGGGATACTTTCTTCTTGTATCCTTAGCTGATAGTATCCAGATCGAAGATCGATCTTTGAATAAAAGCTTGAACCTTGCAGTTGATCAAACAGATCATCAATCCTTGGCAGAGGATATCTATTCTTGATCGTCAGCTTGTTCAATTCTCTGTAGTCGATGCACATACGAAAACTACCGTCCTTCTTCTTGACAAACAGGACCGGAGCTCCCCAAGGCGAGAAGCTTGGTCGGATAAAACCCTTGTCTAACAACTCTTGAAGTTGTGTCGACAGTTCCTGCATTTCAGACGGAGCAAGTCTATAAGGTGCCTTAGCCACAGGCGCGGCGCCTGGAACTAAATCAATGCGGAACTCTACTTGTCTCTGAGGTGGCTGTCCAGGTAAGTCCTCTGGGAAGACTTTTGGATATTCCCTCACGACAGGGATGTCTTCTATTCTTGTCTCAGCAGCCTTCTTATCCACAATGTGTGCCAGGAAGGCAACACATCCCTTCTGCAAACACTTTCGCGCTTTCAGGCAGCTGATAATTCTTAACGGCGTATCACGCTTCTCCCCGTGAACCACAATTGTTTCGCCATCTTCGGTTGGGATACGAACAACCTTTTCGTGACAAACTATTTCCGCCTTGTTACTTGATAGCCAATCCATTCCTACTACCACGTCAAAGCTTCCCAACTGGACTGGTAGTAGATCCAAAGCAAACTCATGCTCTCCCAATTCGATCACACAACCTCTGATAACTTCATTGGCTTCTACTAACTTTCCATTGGCCAATTCGATTGAGTAGGGGATATCTAACTTACTAGCGGCTAAACCAAGCATATTCTTAAACTCTAACGACACGAAGCTATAATCGGCACCAGTATCAAATAAAACGGATGCATAGCGTTGGTTTACAGGGAACGTACCAGTAACGACATTGGGGTCCTGGCGCGCTTCCCTTGCTTCGATTTGGAACACTCTTCCACGGGCTTGGTTTAACTCTGGGCAGTTCCTCTTAAAGTGCCCAATATCTCCACAGTTAAAGCATCCAAGTCTTTGCCCGTTTCCACCTCCATTCCCAGCTTGGTTGTTGTTTTGGTTCGCATTGTTGCCTCGATTCCCGTTTCCTCCATTGTTTCCTTGTGGGCGATTCCCAATACCACCACGATTATTATTTCTATTCCCAAATCCTCCTTGGCTTCCCCTGCCAGCACTAGCCCAACAAGAATCCTTCAAGTGTCCAGTCTTTCCACAAGCTTCACATACTTTTGGCCCGCATCGGCCAGAATGGTGACGCTGGCAGGTGTTGCACTTGGGCTGGGTGCCCACATATCCCTTCCCTTTCTTTCCACTACCAGCTGTAACCTGAGCTGGCGTGCTTGGCTCTCCTTTCTTAACAACCACACTGGCGCCCTGCTTGAAGTTGGAGAACTTCCGTTTGTTACCTCCTGATGACTTGACGTGAGTCTCTGCCTTCTTCGTCTTGATCTCATCAAACTTGTTCAGGCGGATAGCCTCCTCAGTGAGAGCTACGCTCAAATCGATTGCCTCAGTAATTGTCGCAGGCTTGGATGAGGTCACCATTCTTATGATTTGAGGAGCTAATCCCCAAATGAAACGTTCAATCCGCTTGAACTCCGGAGTGACCATGTAGGGTACCACATGCGATAAGTCATGGAACCTTTGAACGTATTCTGCGATCTTTGGACCGTCCATTTTCAAATGCCAGAACTCGGTTTCCAATCTTTGGATTTCTGCGCGAGAGCAGTACTTTTTGCGCATGAGTTCCTTTAGTTCGGTCCAGGTTAGCGCGTAGGCAGCAGCTTCACCAAGTGTCTGTACTTGCAAATTCCACCAAGAGAGGGCTCCATCCAAGAATAGCCCCGAGATGTAGGTGACTTGCTGATCTAGTGCGCATTTGCTCATGCGAAGAACAGATTCAGTTTTCTCGGCCCAACGAACAAAGGCGACAGCACCTCCTGTGCCATCAAAGTTGACCGGTTTGCAGTCTAGAAACTGCTTGTAGGTGCACCCTGCACATACGTTATAACATACGATCGGCATTAGCATCAATGCTATAGATATCCAATTAGGTCATGGTAGGTATAAATGACTTAGTATTACCATGAGGTGGATTATTGTTGCCATTGTTGTTTGAGCTGCTTCCGCTGGGTCCTCCTTGCGAAGCGGCGTATTGTGCGATGGCAGCAACGATGACTTGTTGGAGTTCTGCCTCATTGGTAGGCATGCGTGTCTCACGTCTCGGCGGCATCTTCTAAAAGATGTGTTTACGTCGGTAAGGCCATAGTAAAGATCCCATGTTATAATGCGTAAGTCAGGTCATAATATAGCGTACGTATATAATGATAGTAATAGTACATAACATCTCATGTTATAATCATATCAATCACACAACATCTCATGCCATAGAATATAAATAACCAAATCAAGCATCAAATATGATGAGAATACTGCGATTGCCATATATTGAGACCACATAATAAGCGTACAAGTACATCACAGTGTCATACAACATCAGTCGACTAAGGGCTACATCACCCTAGTCCAAAAACTATATCAAATCAGTGTCAATACATCCCATATACATGATCAACAAAAGTCAGAATCAAAATGTAGTCTCCAAAAATGCTGTGCAGTCAAAAGCATTCGCCGTCTTCTCACCAACGTCTACCCATACGGTACTGAAGAGCTCTACACGGATGGTGGTGGTGGAGGGGGAAAGTGAGTGTAAAACAAGCGACGCAAAAGGAGCCAGTCCTCCTCCATGGCTCTCTGGGTACGCAAGAAAGAAGCAACCTGTTGCTCTAGGGCAAAAAGGCGTGCAGCATAGTCTGGTGGTAAAGGTCGAGAGGGCTGCAAAGGAGAGTGGGTCTGACCCTGGCACTGACACGGCGGCGGCTGGGCTCTCTCAAGCTCCTGAATGCGCTGCGTGTGTGCCTCGTGCTGGGCGACAAAAGACATCAAAACGTCCTCAATAGTATACCCCATGTGGAAAGAATGGTAGGGGTCAGTCGGTGGCATAGCAGAAGGTGATGTCCAAAGAAACGGCTCACTGGTGGGATCAAAAGGTGCCACATGAAATGGAGAAACAGGGGGAAAAGTAGTAGATGGTGGTATAGCAGGGATAGATACCGGTACATGTCCAAAAGGGTGAGCCGAAGAACCTTCTCCAGGTCGTGCTGGAGGTGTAAACCGAGGAAATGAAAAGGAGGTATCAATGTGACGGGTATCAGTGATCTGAGGGGGAATAGGTGGAACCTCGTCATCAGCAGGAATCCACCCATGCTGGGCGTGCTCATCTCGTGGGTCCACCTGTGCCTCAAAAAGGGCACAATCAAACTGAACTGGCATAGGATCATGGTGAGGTGCAATAAGAGGGTCAACTGGTGCATCAACAATAAGTGGGGGATCAATATGATCAGCAGCAATGACATGATCGCCCTCCAACAACGGGGCATCTACTGGGTGATCATCAATAGGTGGGTCAGCAATGACAGGCTCAATAATAGGTGCGTCAGCATGAACTGGGTCGTGCTCAAACGCAGGGTCTAGAGCGGTTACCTGCTCAGGGGCCATGGCAAGCTCGGGGTCATCAAAGGCCATCTCAAAATCAAACTCAGGGTCGATGGGATCAACTGGGTCTACTGGGTCGACTGGATCCTCCATAGGCTGATCCATGGGTATAAACTCTATATCCTCATCTGGGTCGAATCCTGGGGGAAAGACAGGATCGGAATCCTCCACATCATCGTGGTCGAAAGTAAAACTAGGAATAGGGGCAACGGAGGATGCCTGGTCGGGATCTGATCCATGTGAGAAGTGCTGCGCACTCCGGGTGTGTGAAGGTGCGGAGGCCACAGACTCGAATGAGTCTGGGACCGGAGAGTGAGTGGGTGACTCCTCGGCGGGAGCATTTGCGATCATCAAAAGATCTCCAGCAGCAAGAAGGGCCTCGCCCTTAACCTCATCCTCCAAGGGCTCGTCATCAAACAGATCGACGTCGCCATCATCGTCGGCGTCGAGAAGCAAATCGTAAGCAGGATAAATAGCTAAGGGTATGGGAGCAGGGATCTCCACTAACGGTAGGTCCCCGGCCAAAGGGCCATCAGCGAGCTCATCAGCACCATCAGGTAAAGCAAAGGGCTGGAAATCATCCTCGTCCGTGCTAGTAACGTCGGATGTGTGGACCTCGTGCTCTGAAGGCTCTAGGTCATCTGATACTATAGGTCTAGGTCCTGTGGTGTCTGAGTCACCTGTGCCAGAGGTGTCCATAGTGTCTGTAACATAAACACAAACATGCACAAACAGTCAATCATACAATCAAATAATCACATAAGTCACCAAGTAAGCATTCAAATAATTCTCCTAGTCCCACTAGCCTCCCAGCCTCTCAGACTGCTCTTCCTAGTCCCACTAGCCAATTCTCCTAGTCCCACTAGCCAATTCTCCTAGTCCCACTAGCCAATTCTCCTAGTCCCACTAGCCAAATTCTCCTAGTCCCACTAGCCAACTACCTCGATCTCTCAGATCGAGCCTCGGCCTCCAAGACCGAGCCTCAGCCTTCAAGACTAAGCTTAAAAACAATGAATAAAATGTGCTCAACATTTGTTTGTAAAAAGTTTTGGATCTGGACTTATGCAGTAAAAATGTTTTCGTGAGAGCCCTAGTGATCATAGTCTAGACTCGAGAAGGAATCCTAGTTCGCTATGATCAGAGCTCTGATACCAACCTGTCACACCCTGGCTTTGCGGAAGCGTGGTTAATTTGGTGTGACTTCTTAATACCATAGCTTAACCATAACAAAGCTATATGAATTAAAACCATGCAAGATCATCCGTTCGATTAAGTTTTAAAAACCAAATACAATAACATTGTCTTAACGAAAACACATCCTAACGACATAAGCATTGTTCAACAAACATAACATAAGCATAGTTTAAGGACTGTGACTTGTCCAGGAAAGAGCCACATTCCCTAAACCCAGATGATCTCGTAACTAGTGCAGCGGGAAAACGTGACATACCGCGCCAGATCCTTTAATTCCCTGAAATACATGTAAGTTGAAAAATCAACAATAATGTTGAGCGAGTTCATGTGTAAGTGAGTAAATAAACCTTTGTATGTATAAAAATCCTGGTATGTAGCAAATAAGGAAAAAGAGATCACCAATGGTTTGCAAGGCCATTGATATGTGTGAAGTGCAAGTAGGAAGACTCAAACCTAGCAGATTTAGCGTTGGGTACAAAGTCACCCCGAGGTCCGTTCTGGTTGGGCCTGGGGCTGGGCTCGCTACACCCAGATAGATCTACCGCTTACGTCCCTCGGTCCTACAATGAGGATTAATGGCCTCCAGTTTCTGCCTACCCACTCACATGATCTAAGTAGTAAACCTCCTTACGCTAACCATACCATGTAAAAAGTACTTGTAATCAAAGTAACATGTATTTCACCCCCGCAGTTTAGAAAACTGAAAACAGTTAAGAGAAAAGGGGGACATGAACTCACAGTGGTGCGTCTCGAAATAGTAATCTCCCAGTCAACCTGCTGCGTAACAACCTACACGTACTAACTCTATTAGACGGACGGCCGTGCCTTAGCTTTATGGTTTAAGTTTTTGGGAAATAGTTAGGCAACTATTTCGTGTTTACATTCTGTATATACTTGGTAGTCATTTTCCTTCCCAAGGATGGGGGATTTAATACATGTGCGTTCGTATAATTTCGTAATATATTATTAAGTCTCACTTAAAATATATTTTATTTCCAACTTCAAAATATAAATATTCTTCTCAAAAATATTATATTTTAATACATGTGATTTTCCCAAAATAATACTTAGTAATATTATTTTTACCCTAAAAATAATATTTACGTAGTTCACAAAATAATCATAAACACTTATACAAGTGATGTTGTGAAAAATATATACTAAATATATATATGTATCACGTTTTATTTCGTGAAATCCCACCTCCGATATTTTGTAAATAAAGTCGTGGCGAAATTCGTAGTTTGAAAACAAGTCGACAAGTATCTCTAACACTTATAGTGAGAATAATTCTAAGTGTTAGGTTTTTAGAAAAATTTCGCCAGAGTTTCCTCTGTAACTGGAGGTGGCCACGCTTTCAAGCGTATCATTTTCTTTTGTAAATCAAACCAACCATTTTTATCATTCAATCAAAACAATGTTCAAACCACAAACTAGTCAAAATATGTATATAAATCGCATAAATTTCATGAACTTGTGATTTATCCAAACTATGAAGTAAATCCCATTACTTTTAGTGGATCTTTATATAAAACAACCCGATTTTGTAAAAACCTCGTTTTTATGGAAGTTCCGTCTTTACAACTTCTCGTCATCTTTTTCAAAAATAGTTATTTTGTCAAAACTTTGTGTTACACAAGTGTTTACACACTTGTGTGTTCTAAAAACCATTCGTGTTAGTGTAAGATCCGTCTTTAAAAGCATGTTTTCTCTTGACACTTGGTCCTTTGAAAATACCACTTGTAGATCCGTAGATCTATTAGTTTTAAACACTATTTCACAAATAAAATCGCTTTTACACAAGTTCATGATTCGTGTGTGGTAGAGTTTCATCCTTTAACCCTTGTTACTTCCAAAACAACCTTATGTCATGATCCATGATCATGACCGACCCGGGTTAAATGACGATCCGAGCTACCACAACATAGATCGGGTCCAAATAATCACACAAATCAATTACTACATGATTTACACAACATATGAGCTTTTAACCGACATTCATAGCATTTTAAGTAGACTTTTATGCTTCATCTTGTAAGATTACGAGTTTTAACCGTTGCAAATCGTATTAACCACTTTAAAATAGTTCAAGAAGGTGATTTAAGCAACTTACTACTAGCTCGAGGCTAGGGAAGATTCTAAGCGAAAAATGCGTGGATAAAAGCAAAGTAGAGAGGTCCTTCGCCTTCCGATTGCACCAAGGTTCCTTATACGCGACCCTTAACACTTGTATGAGCTTGGAAAGGCAAGATCAAAAATCAAAAGTGATGGATGGGGGTGGGGTGTGTTCGGCCGAGAGCTCTAGGAGAGGGAGAGAGTAGTGTTTGTGTGATGTTGATAAGTGAATGATCATGTTAGACTAAGCTAGCAACTTATAGACAAAGTTAGGGTGATTAACCATTGGATCTTATGCTAACTAGATATTAGGCATAAGATTATAATAATGTTTTAGAGGACAAGGTATGTCCCCCCCTCATGGGGACGGTTGGTTAAAGGGGGGGGGGGTACTAGTTCATTTCCAACAATTAGTTAAGTATATAGTTAGGTTAATCTAGTTAAGTTAAGTGATTAACCCGGTTAGTGGTGTGTCATGCGTTACAATGGGTGTTAGGGTATTCAGGGACCCTAACTGGCTCAGAAAAAGATAAATAATGAAAATAATAATATTTTCAGGTTCCGGGTAAAGTCCGGTTGTTCGGTTGGATAGTAATCCGTTAAAGCGTTAACAAAGCTTTAAAGTGTTGTTAATACCATTTTTAGTGACACAACTTATTTCTGACACTTTGGAAAGTGTCTAGCAATATTTTTCTCATGTTTTGGCACTTTATTAGTTAGCTAAAAGCTGGATTGTTTATTAAAGTGCTGAATTTTGTGCTTAGAGCACGTTTTAGGCACATCCAGTCATTGTAACTTATTCCTAGAGACGCAGTTCTACAACCCTTGTATCCCTACACTCACCACTAGTGTAGCAAAATATTTCTGGCTCATACAGGCCTTAGAGGCAGTGTCTGCCTGATGCTGGCTCTATCAGCATGTTCAATAGGTTATCCGTTTATAGTGCTACTGTGCTTTTGTGCATCATGTTTGTCACTAAGGTTCAGCATGTAAATAATGTAGTGACAGTAAGTAAAGTATGATGCAGGTATATGCATGTATCAGAAATCAAGTAGCAGTTTATTCACAAGTTCAAGCAAGCACAGTAATTAAGCAGTAATTAATTATTAATTAAGTCGTACGGATACCTGGTTTAGTGAGGGTTGTCACAAGAGTGGTGGCCGACGCCCTCTCTCCGCTGGGAATCTCTCCGTCATCTTCTTTCTAGGATTTCGAGGTGTGAGTGACTAGTGGTGCAAGGAGGGTGGGAGTAGTTGTGTGGATTTAACTGGCCGGAAAACAGGCCGGGAATCTGAGTTCCGGTGGCCAGAGATTAGAGAGGAGAGAAGGGTTATGTTTGTGCGGCTGTGGTGTATTTTAGGGTTTTAAAATGAAGGGGTGGGTTTATTAAGGGGTTTATATATTGTAGGGTTTAGGTTTAGGTTAGTTGGGTTGGGCCTAACCCTAGTGCGTGAACCCGTTTAAACGACTACGCGTCTCGCTCAAACAGACTGGCCCGGTTATTTTAAAAGATAACAGTGACGCGTAAGTAAATTTCTCATCGCGTGTTATTGTTATTTAAATTTCCCATCGCGTGTAATTATTATTTCACAAATAATAATAATAATAATAATAATAATAACTGGATTACTCCTCTCGACGATCACGGTCGAGAGTACGGGTTGTCACAGTTTTTATTAATCGTCGACAACGACGATCAATATAACTCTTCGGACATGCCTGATGCCTTCGAAGTGCCTCCGGCCGATGATCCTAACACACCGAAATTCATGTCCTTGTCGGATGAGGCATTCTTCGGCTTAAGCTCGATTCAAACATTGCGGATCACCGGGTACATTAATGGTGTTCCAGTTACCTTCTTGATTGATTGTGGTAGTACCCACAATATAATTCAACCTCGCATCGCAAATAATCTGCAACTTCCAACTCAACCATTACAACCGTTCTCAGTCATGGTGGGAAACGGCCAGTTTATACACTGTCAAGGGCACTGCCCGGCTGTCGATGTGCGATTACAAAAGACAAATTTCACTATCCCATTTTTCATCTTCCCGGTACAAGGCACAGATATTGTTTTGGGTATATAATGGTTACGAACACTTAGGTCGATTACGGCAATTTTTTCTGTACCCGAAATATCTTTTACCATTAATGGTAAACATACCACGTTACGGGGAGAACCTTTAACGCAGCCGGTGTCGCCAAGCTCATTATCAACGCTCCTTCGTCACGGGTCTATTGCATCTCTACACACTCTAACATTTGAACGGCCACTCCCGAGACCAACCGTCACACCACAACCCAATTCGAAAGACCCAAAAATCACAGCCCTGTTGGATCGTGTACGTGACCCTGAAAGTCAGTTAAGATAGTTCAACATCAATTACTAAGGCGGAATCAAAGTAAATGACGTCCAAAACAGCTTTATCCTTTAATCTTTCTTTTCCGATTAATAAACGTGCTTTTACAACTTGTTCTGATGAAAATCCGACAGCACTTCGTTTCACATACAATGACCTTGTACCGTTTTGTTTGAAATGTGACACACACACTCCTATTTATAGACAATGTACCCTTCCGTTTGAACATAACATCTCTTGGTTCAAACGGAACCCTAACTTCAAACGATAAACTCAAACGGAACTGTCTAATCTCAAACAGAACCCTCCTATTTTCAAACGAAACCCTCTTTATACTACGGTTTCAAACGGAACCATCTAAATCACTATCTAAAATCAAAACCAAAACCCTAATTTGACATTTAAGATCCCATTTTGACTTTCATGAACTAAGACTTGATGAAGATGCAGTCAACAGACATTCTTGTGCATCAACAGACTCCCCCTTGGATGTTGACGTATTCTTCAGCTCCTGAGTCTTTAGTCTTAGTCTTTTCTTCCACTCTGTCTTTTCATCATAAGCACTCTATCTTCACACTCCCATATACTGTTGATCCAGACTCCCCCTTTCACAGACTCCCCCTCTCGATATGCTGAATCTGAGATATCTGGTTCAAGCTTTGACAAATAGCTTCCGTTGGGAATAATGAAGACCAAATCTGTTACTCAACCAACAAACATTACAATCCTATTTTTTTTAAACATAATCCACAAAATTAATCAGTTTTAGCAATCCACTCAAGTATTCAGGTCCAAGTTAATGACCCTGATTACTTGATTAATCTACCAAGTCCAAATTAATGACCTTGGTTGATCATTTGACGAAACAAACTTATTTTAAAACAACAATTTCAAACATTTTCTGAAAATAACAAGTATCAAGTTAATGAACTTGTTTTTAACTTTTCAAACAATTCAAACTTCTTCAAAGTAAGCTCTCCTCATTCTTCAGTCCAGAATCTCCTGCATCTGCTTCAAACATCTGAGAATCCAACAATCAACTCTCCACTTTGATTTGTCGGAAAATAAAGCAGAAATAAAATCTTTTTGGATTTTATCAAAGTGTTCTAAACTAAGAAATGAAATACAGAAAACTTAAATTGCAGAAATTAAACAAAGTAAACTATTTACAAACATATTTTTGGTGAGCGTGTCAAGGAATCATATCAGCTTTTTAGACAAATCACAAGTACCGTTAAGCTACATAACATACTCAGATTTAAACAATTCACCTCGATTGTCGATATACTGATCCATCTTAAATTCCCACACAAATTTCAATTTACTCAGGATACGATTTAGATGAATTAAGAACTTAGATCATTCATGTGTCCCACCTCTTGAATATACTCCCGTATCCAGAATCTCAATAATCAGTCTTACAGGTGAGAATACTACAATGATATCTGTATATAATTTAGGTATGCGAGGGCCGAGGGATCTCAGATCGATACTTCCGTATACGCAGAGAGATATCAGCTTCGACTTTTCGGTGTGTCCCCTTTAGAGGATCTTTTTGCTTACAACAGCAGCATTTATCAATTTTATTGTTTCAGCATGCTGAGGGTTTAATGTTGTGTTTCAAGCATTGCAGCAAGTATTAGCCAGGGACTAGGTCAGAACTACCGTTCAGCAGAAGTCCCGGAATAATACCCCAGACATCATAGAGTATAAAGACCTAGTATATCAGATTACGAGACCTTTCAAACGAGATTTCAGGGGTTACCTATATATCCAAGTAGTGTTCCCCACGAATTCACAAATTTGAATTTAGGTTTATATCCCGAATAAATCTACTAAATGTGTGAAAACCTATCGACACATCATCAGTAAGATTGTTTAACTCTTTTATACTTTTCAAATCTTTAGCATACTGTAATCGTCTAGCTGATGTACTATCATTTTCCCTATATACACAAGCTCTTTTTCAGATTTTATCATGTTTTTGTATTTTTGCATTTTTTACTGTTTTTGTATTTTCTGAAAAATAAACTATGTACAAACATCTACTCCCCCTAAATACCAAAACAAGTAAAAATTCGACAAACCATTGCAGATTGTTTCTCGTCTTCATCCGCAACAGTACTCTCATCAACGCCAATTATGCCATCCAACAACGACAGAAGCTTCATACCATTCTGTTTTAACAAATATTTAAACCGATTTTTATCAAAAGCTTTGGTATGTAAATCAGCTTTCTGTTCGTCTGTGTGGATTTTCTCAATTCGTATCAACTTTTTCTCAAAGCAATCACGAATAAAGTGATGACGAATTTCTATGTGTTTAGTTTTAGCGTGATGTACTGGATTTTTAGTTATATTTATTGCAGCCTCATTATCAACAAAAAGAGGTGTGTTAAGAAACTGCAAACCGTAGTCGCGCATCTGTTGCTGTATCCACAAGATCTGAGAGCAGCAACTGCTAGCAGAAACATACTCCGCTTCACAAGTAGATAACGCCACAGACGTTTGTTTCTTACACTGCCAGGTAACCAATCTAGGACCAAAGAACTGGCATCCTGCAGTTGTTGATTTTGAATTGACTTTGCAGCATCCGAAATCCGAATCGGAATACCCTTCAAGCGTAAAATCACCTTTCCTAGGATACCACAACCCCAATGAAGGAGTTCCTTTCAGGTAGCGCAATATCCTCTTCACAATGATCATATGCGATGCTCTCGGGTTAGACTGAAATCTTGCTGCGAGGCACGTTGGGTACATAATATCAGGACGTGAAGCAGTTAGGTACATTAAAGAACCTATCATGGATCTGTAAAATGTTTCATCAGCCCTGTCTCCGGTGAGATCTGGGTGAATCCCATGATTTGTTGCAAGTGGGGTAGCAGCTGGAGTAGAACTTGACATCCCAAATTTCTCTAGAATATCATGAACATACTTTGACTGATGAATGAAAATTCCCTCAGGAAGTTGTTCAACTTGTAATCCCAGAAAGAATTTCATCTCCCCCATTGATGACATTTCAAACTTCTGCTTCATCACTGATTCAAAATCTTTGCATAGATTTTCATTTGTCGACCCAAAGATTATATCGTCCACGTAAATCTGAACTATCAGAAGATGACCATCGACCTCTTTAGTGAAGAGAGTGGCATTCACTTTTCCACGAATGAACTTGTTGGCTAGTAGGTGTTGAGACAAAGTCTCGTACCAGGCTCTCGGGGCCTGATGTAAACCATACAGCGCTTTGTCCAATAAGTAGACCTTGTTTTTGTGGATTGGATCGGTAAAGCCCGGCGGCTGACCGACATAAACCTCCTCTTTGACCTTCCCATAAAGAAACGCCGATTTAACAT
Source organism: Helianthus tuberosus (assembly GCA_030545235.1). Classification (NCBI taxonomy): domain Eukaryota; kingdom Viridiplantae; phylum Streptophyta; class Magnoliopsida; order Asterales; family Asteraceae; genus Helianthus; species Helianthus tuberosus. Next base: position 152,258,996 of record CM060451.1, on the reverse strand, counting down.
CCAACTGATAAACTTTGAAGTTCTTCCAAGACGCAAATGCTAGGAAAATTCTGATTGCCTCTAGTCGTGCTACAGGAGCATAGACTTCGGTAAAATCAATTCCCTCCTGTTGACTAAATCCCTGAACAACGAGTCGAGCTTTGTTCCTTACAACAACTCCTCTATCGTCCCTCTTACACATAAACACCCACTTGGTGTTAATTTTCCTATGACCATCCGGCAAATCAACTAACTTCCACACTCCCAATTTCTCGAATTGACTAAGTTCCTCCTGCATTGCATTGACCCAAGAGTCTTCAGTAAGCGCCTCTTTGTAAGTTCTTGGTTCAACCTGCGAGATAAAACAACTTAATGAGAATTCAGTTTGCAAAGGAGCAACTTTTGTATAAAAACATGTAAGCCCTTTATCAATCTGATTTCGAGTGCGAACGCCTTTCTGCAAATCTCCTATGATCAACTCCTCTGGATGATATGAAAAAGTTCGCGGCATCACTTCGCTTGGAACATCTACATTTCCCTCCAGATTAGTAACATTCTGTTCTGCATCTTGTTCACCAACTTGGTTTGTTTGACTTGAAAACTGAATTTGCTCCCCCTCAGAATCTGAATCACCATGATCAAAGACTGGCATATTTTCAGCTTCTAGATTATCATTCTGAGCCGACTGATTATCCTGAGCAACTTCATTCTGTTGGACATCATCATGTTCACCAGCATTACTTGGACCTGCTTCATCGTCATTTGAAGTTTCCCGTGGTCTTCTCGAATACTCAGCTGGGAACCTTAACTGTGACTCATATTCACGCAAAATATCCAACTCATCAAAGAAATCTTCATCATCCTCTGATTCTTCTCTCATGTCAAACGAATCCCAAAGTTTGTCATAATGATAACGCCATGAATCACCAGGATTCTGCGGCGGCATAGTATAACCTTGACATTCAACATTTGCAGCTTCAATAATCCTCTTTTCACTTGGAACGAAGACACGTCTCAACGGATTTGCATAACCAACAAATATACCCTCAATGCACTTCGGACCAAACTTTCCAAAAGGCTCTATAACCTTACAGGGTGACCCGAACGATTCTAGATACTTCAAATTCGGTTTGCGATTATTGATTAGCTCAAAGCATGTTTTGTTGAACTTCTTGACAGTGAGAACCCTGTTGAGCGTATAGCATGCGGCGGAAACAGCTTCAGCCCAAAAATTAATCGGTAACTTTGAATCTGCGAGCATAGTTCTAGCCGTCTCGATTAGTGTCCGGTTTTTGCGTTCTGCGACTCCATTCTGCTGCGGAGTGTACGGAGCACTAAACTCATGCAAAATACCTCTTTCATCACAAAATTCTTCCATCTTGCTGTTCTTGAATTCAGTACCATTGTCACTTCGAATTCTCTTGATACGCCTTTGGTACAAATTCTCAATCTTTCTGAACAGCCCCATCAAACTGTCAAATGTTTCATCTTTCGTCTTCAAGAAAGAAACCCACGAAAATCTGGAATAATCATCAGTAACGACCAAACAATAGTAATCTCCTGTAATACTTTTGACATTCACCGGACCAAACAAATCCATGTGAAGTCTTTCCAGCGGTCTCGAAACTGAATTGACTTGCTTTGTAGGGTGTGACTTTTTCTTCTGCTTGCCTTTGATGCAGCTAATGCACTCCCCTTCCAGATGAAAACCTTTGATATTAACTCCCAATACCAAATCATTGTGCACCAAATGATTCATTTTTCTAAGATGTATATGCCCCATCTTTCGGTGCCACAATCTTGATTCTTTCTCAGTTGCTCTAGACACGAAACAATGTGCTTGACCAGTAGTTGTAGTTGCTACAGACATATCTAACACATATAGATCATTCACTCTAGGTGCCCTCATGATAATCCATTCTTCAGGAATAACAAAACCAGGTTTCAAAATCAAACACTCTTTATCAGTGAAGTGAGTAGTATACTGATTGTCACAAATCTGCGAGATACTAAGCAGATTGTTCTCCAGCTCAGTGATATAGTTAACTCTCTCAAACGTCACAATCCCATTGGATAACGTTCCTTCACCAACAATTCTACCACCTTCATGACCTGCAAATCCCACATAACCACCATTGATATTCTTCACATCATATAGCAATGCAGTTTTTCCTGTCATATGTCGAGATGCGCCACTATCCATGATCCATCTTGAAATGGCTCTTGGAAGATCCTGCACATACCACAAGTTGATTTTAAAACATTTCAATAGAGATGCCGATTCATGCTTCGCGATCCAGGAAGCTCCGGCAATTCAAACTGCTTATTCGAACATGGTGTCCACCCAGGCCTCATCAGCCTTAGGTGTAACCTTGACTCTAGCAATTTGAATTTTGAAATTTTCATCCTTCAAAGGTGGAAAATTTGCATCATAATCAACCGTAATTGATTCTTCAGCCTTTTTCACTTCAGAAGTTGAAATTTTCTTCACAGTTTTTGGTTTCCAAACTTGTTGAGATAATGCAACCTGTTTATAAAACTTGTCGTTTTTAGTTACCACTTTCTTTACAGGTTCATTTTTCACTTTGATGTTGTTATTTTTCACACTCTTTTTCTCAACAACGATTTGTGCTTTACCCTTCACATCAACTTTCTTCTGTTGAAACTTCACATTTTCAGTCTTAGGCTTCACATTGGTACACATTCGTGCAATGTGACCAACTTGATTACATCTGAAACATGTTCGAGTATCAACAACTCGACTTGTGCCTTCAGACCGATAATGTGAAGCTCTTTTCTCAAAGAACTCTTTATTTGATTTTGAAAAGATTTCATTTTCCTCATCAGACAATGAACTCGAACTGTTCACAAAAACCTTTTTATTAGCAAACCTTTTGTTTTGAAAACTCTTTTTCTGATAACTATTACCACCCCGATAACCACCTGACCAATTGTTTCGATTGTTATTATAAAACCGTGGTGGAACAACAGGCTTTTTGTAATAAGCTTTATCTTTCTCAAAATTCATTTGCCTTTTTGTTTGACACAAACTGTTCACTTCTGACAACTCAACTTCAACTAACTTGAAAACATTTGTCAACTTTTTCACATTAACATTCTCAATTGGAAACTCAGAATCCGAATACAACTTATCAGATCCAGCCATCTTGTACATCACAAGACCAGGTTCATCACTTAAGTTGTTTTTGGACTTTGATTTCTGAATGTATTTGTCTAAGAAACACCCATCATCTTCAGTTGAATCAGACATTAAAACACTTTCAGCTGTGCTCTTAACAATCTCTGTCTGAACACTATCATCAGATGATGTAAAAGTGACATCAATGTTCTCCGGAAGTTTAACTTCTTTTTCCTCCTCAATTTCAACCAACCCAGATTGCTTCTTAGTGTAATTATCAAGAACAGGTGGTGGAACTTGATGAAACCCCACCCCAGTTCCATCACAATACACATCTTCGCCCGCTTTGTCTTTCCCGATGGGTTTGGGAATGATATGTTGCAAAACAAAGCTTGCGGAGCTGTAACTGTTAAGCTTCAACTGGATTCGCTCGTTTTCGATTACAGCCTCTTGAACTTTAAGTTTCAATTTAGCGATTTCATCCAGTTGATTGATTGATTGATTCTTCTTTGACTCTAAGCACTGCTCTTAGATGTTCATTTTCTTTAAAAGTTTTACCATTTCGATCATCACAATCTTTCAATGTGCCTTTCAGTTTTTCAAATTTTTCAGAAATCTGACGGTTTTCAAGAATCAACTTTTCATTTTCTTGTTTAATTTTGTCATGATCAATTTTATCATTTTCAATTTGTTTAGTTAATTCTCTTATCCGTTCAGTTGAAGCTTTAACTGTTTTGTCACGATCAAGAATCTGATTCTCAACGCTTCTGACCTTAGCTGTCAGATCATCAACTTTCTTTCCGTTGAGATACGTGACTGTGCTACAAAATTTGCACTCTTTGTTGCAATTTTTGCAATCAGCATTTCCATCGATTTTCTTACCTGACACATTCGTTGACACGTCTGAACTGACCTGGCTTTTTGACTCAGACACGGAGTTAGAGTCTACCTCAAGTGCCTTAGCAGCTAGCACTTTGTCAGCCATTCTTCCAAGATTTTCAGCAGTCAACTCCTGCGTTGTGTCAATAACTCCAGTATCAATCTTCTTTGCTTTCTTGATCTCTTCTTTCTCTTTTCTCTCTTTCTCTTTCTCTTTCTCTTCTTCAATCATTTTCGAAGTTGGAGTTCCCCACCATTTGTGTTGCCAATACTCATCATCTTCTTTGTATTGCTGGATTATGGCTTCAATATCAAGTGTACTATCATCAATTGCAATATTTCCATAATCATCAAGATAGCATTCTCTATCTGGATCCCATCTATTGGCTCTTCTTGCTTCCAGATAGATACGAGATATTCTAATGATTTTGTTTTCAGCAATCATTTTTCTGTATTGATATTTTTGCTCTTCAGTTCGATCGTCTTTCCATGGAATAGGATCGTCATTTCTCGCCATAAATGCGTAACCAATCGCATCTTCTTCCGGTAAAACCTCTTGACTCCAATCATAACCCTCATCATCGTAAATCACCGCAAGAGCTCTAGATTTCTCTCTGTTGTCTTCAACCTGCTTCAATCTAGGCGGCTCGGATTTATTCTGGTGATAAATCGCCTTCTTGTAGTAATCATCTCTGAAAGGGTTCTCCGACTCATCAGCATAAGCGTTTCGGCATTCTCGTTTGAAGTGACCCTTCTGCTTACACTTGAAGCATGTCATTTTGGATTTATCGAACCCCAGCTTAGTAGAAGCACCACCAATTGTTTTTCTGCCAGTAATTTCCATGAATCTTTGTGCACGACGAACAGCACTTGCCATAGCCCAACGAATATCAATCAGTTCCATTTCCTCCGGATCAATCTGATCGTAATCTTCTTTCGTCAGATTTGTATTGCCAATCTTCCCAGCTACCAATCCTTCATACGATTCCAACACTGATGCTAGAAAGATCATCTGCTGCTTGGCCGATTCCTCATCAAAGTTCTGAGCATTCTTCAAGTCTATTGCAATGTTGCATTGAAAATGATTCTTTGCATCAGCATTTTCAGAAGATGAAGATCCACTGTGAAAACCACTGTGACTTCCACTGCTTTGACCATTTTGACTTTCTTTGCCAGCTGTCGACACATTTTCAGCAGAAAAAGCAGTTTTTGGTGAAGTTGCTTTTGGCATCATGCTTTTTGGATAGTATAGATCCAGATTCTGTTGATAAGATGAATGATTAACTTTGTACGTCTTCTTCAATTCCAGTTCATGACTTTCAAGTTTCTCAATCACCAAATCTGGTTTCAATAATTCAGAAGGAATAGTGTTCTTAAGCATGAGAGCATAATATCTCCACTCCATCTCGTCTGGCAACGAATCGAACAACTTGTCTACTTGCTCATCATCAGAATATCTGATATCATGTCTTGCTAATTCCAGCTTCAGATGACCGAACCTTTCAATCATTTTACACACTGGCTCATTCTTAAGACAACCAAACATATCAAACTCTTTCCTAAGAAGTTTCTTTTTATTTTTTACAATCTCTTTGCTTCCAAGACACTTCTTTTCGAGTTTTTCCCATAAGTCTTTAGCATTGGAGTAATCTATCAGCGAAATGATGTCTTCACGCACCGATTGAAACAATAATGCCACACATTTTTGTTCAGCTACAAATGAGTCAATCTCTTCAGCTGATCTTAATGCTTCACCATTCTTCTTTCCTTGGGCATAACCATTCTTCATACTCTTCCAGCTAGAAAAAGCAAATGCCATCAACCAATCTTCGAACTTTGTTGCCCACCTGCTGTAATCTTCTATAGCCATCAGCTTAGGAGGTTTGTTAAATGTTCCAAATGCGCTTTCGGACTCCCAAGCTTCCTTCTTTCTTTCTTTCGGTGGACTTTTGTTTGCATTGCTTGAAGAAGTATCGTTGTTTCCTGAACTACCCGTGAAAGCATACATATCGCTGAAGGGATTCATGAAAATATCATCCATTTTGATCGTACCTGCAAATTCAATCAACACTTAGAAAAATTTTGATTTTTGAAAATTGATTGTTTTCAAACGGAATGGACTGTTCCGTTTGAAATAACAAGAGTTTCAAACGACAAAGATTCAACCAATGGCTGTTTTTCAAACGATAAAGATTCAAACGACAATAGTTTCAAACGATGGACTGTTCCGTTTGAATCAATAGTTTCAAACGATAAATGTTCAAACGACCAACTCAAACGATCAACTTCAAACGATGGCTGTTCAAACAATAACCATTTCAAACGACAGTTCAAACGACAAACATGTTCAAACGATAGTTTCAAACGGTCAGCTAGTTTTCAAACGATAGATCAATTTCAAACGATGACGTCAGCAATTCGCGAAACTTTTCAAACGGTACACATGATTTTGATCAGTTTTAGGTCGACTTTTGATTTAAAACTTTCAATGATTAGTTAATAGTCAATTTCGTTTGTTATGTGATCGTTTCAAGCCATTTTAACCAGTTCTCGCGGTTAAAAACAGAAAAGAAAGGTAGAAGTGAGATAATCCGATGATTTCAAGCTGTATTTGGTATGAACTCCTCGTCCTGAGCTCTGATACCACTTGTTGGATCGTGTACGTGACCCTGAAAGTCAGTTAAGATAGTTCAACATCAATTACTAAGGCGGAATCAAAGTAAACGTCGTCCAAAACAGCTTTATCCTTTAATCTTTCTTTTCCGATTAATAAACGTGCTTTTACAACTTGTTCTGATGAAAATCCGACAGCACTTCGTTTCACATACAATGACCTTGTACCGTTTTGTTTGAAATGTGACACACACACTCCTATTTATAGACAATGTACCCTTCCGTTTGAACATAACATCTCTTGGTTCAAACGGAACCCTAACTTCAAACGATAAACTCAAACGGAACTGTCTAATCTCAAACGGAACCCTCCTATTTTCAAACGGAACCCTCTTTATACTACGGTTTCAAACGGAACCATCTAAATCACTATCTAAAATCAAAACCAAAACCCTAATTTGACATTTAAGATCCAATTTTGACTTTCATGAACTAAGACTTGATGAAGATGCAGTCAACAGACATTCTTGTGCATCAACAAGCCCTCCTAGACTTGTTCCAACCAATATTCACTGAACGACAATCATTACCGCCCACTCGCCCTCATGACCATCGCATTACCCTCCTCAACAACGATCAGCCCATTAATGTTAAACCGTACCGATACCCGCACTACCAAAAGCAAATTATGACCCAACTGATTTCCGAAATGCTTGCTAACAGCATTATTCGACCGAGCCAAAGCCCTTTCTCTTCACCAGTTCTTCTAGTTAAAAAGAAAGATGGTACATGGCGTTTTTGCGTCGATTACCGGGCTTTAAATGCCGTTACTATTCGTGACAGGTTTCCGATACCAACTATTGACGAACTTCTCGATGAGCTTCATGGTGCTACCATTTTTTCGAAAATCGATCTCCGATCCGGATACCACCAAATATGAATAGCACCGGACGACATTCACAAGTTAGCTTTTCGAACCATGGACGGTCATTACGAATTTCTCGTAATGCCCTTCGGCCTCACCAATGCACCTTCTACCTTTCAATCTGCCATGAATGATTTATTTCGTTCCGTGCTTCGCCAATTCGTCTTGTTTTTTTTATGACATATTGATGTACAGTGGTACAAAGGAGGAACATTATGACCATCTTAAATACGTTTTCCAGAAATTGCATGAACACCACTTCCATTCAAAAGCCTCTAAATGTACCTTTGGTGTATCGGAAATTTCCTTTTTGGGCCACCGAATTTCTTCAACCGGAGTCGCTCCAGAACCCGATAAAATTGCAGCCATTCAACAATGGCCGGCGCCTAATTCGTTTACGACTCTTCGAGCATTCTTGGGCCTAACGGGTTATTACCGACGTTTCGTGAAAGGTTATGCTCAAATCGCGGCTCCATTAACCGATATTTAAAAAAAACACTTTTGCATGGAACTCCCAAGCTACTGATGCATTCATGCAACTTAAGAAAAACATGCAACAGTTGATAACCCTTGCTCTTCCCAACTTTGCGGAGCCATTCGATGCCACTACCGATGCTTCCGGTCAAGCTATAGGTGTCGTACTTTCTCAAAACAACCAACCCATAGCCTTTTTCAGCAAAAAACCTTTTCCACAATGCAGTCTCAGTCCACGTATATGAAAGAGTTATACGCCATTACCGAAGCTGTAAAAAGATGGCGTCAATATCTCTTGGGCCGTCGCTTCCGTATTTATACCGATCATCATAGCCTTAAACACATCATTTCGCAAACCATTCAGACACCGAAACAATAGAAGTAGGTTACGAAGCTTATGGGGTTTGATTTTGAAATCCATTTTAAACCAGGAAGGAAAATACGGTTGCGGATGCACTAAGCCGTATTGACATTCCATCCTTATTATCCATCTCTTATCCAATGGCTACTTGGTTGGAAGAGCTTCGTTCGTATTACCTTTCCTGATAAGAATGGCAGTAAATTGGTGGCTGAAGTTACAAAGGATCTGATCAGTTTTCCTCACCATGCTTTTCACGATGGTTTGCTCTATGTGCATGGGAAGCTCTTAGTACCACCAATTTCGGATTTGAGGCATCGACTCTTAGACGAATTTCATTCGTCCTTTCTGGGTGGTCATTCCGGTGTGAACGCCACACTTAAACGCATTGCAAGCTCTTTTACTTGGTTGGGTTTAAAACGAGATGTTTCGAATTTCGTTAAAACTTGTCAAGTATGCCAAACCATTAAGACTCCCAATCATAAACCGTATGGGTTATTGCAACCACTGCCCACTCCCGAGTGCCCGTGGGTTGACATCTCCATGGAATTTATAACCGGATTACCTAACTCAAAAGGGAAAACAACCATATGGGTTGTCGTCGATCGCCTTTCCAAATTTGCACATTTCATCGCCTTACCGACCGCATATACAACTGTGTCTTTAGCTTCGATCTTCATGAGAGAAATATATCGCCTACATGGGTTACCAAAAACCATTGTGTCAGACCGTGATCCACTGTTTGCAAGTCATTTTTGGAAGCAATTATTCAAGCAAATGGGCACCAAGTTATTGCATTCAAGTGCATACCATCCAGAGACGGATGGGCAAATGGAAGTGGTAAACCGATGTCTCGAGATGTATCTTCGGGCGTTTGTGTTCGATGCTCGGAAAACGTGGGAAAGGTATTTGTATTTGGCTGAGTTTTCGTATAACACAAGTCCTCGTTCGGCGATTAAGATGACACCGTTTCGAGCACTATATGGTCGGGATGTTACAACTATTCATGATTATGTACCAGGCTCAAATAAAACTGGTTCCATAGATGACTCCCTAGCCCACCATCAACGTATTTTGCACTCCTTAAAGGAATTCATCGCAGCTGACAAGGATCGTATGATGAAACAGGCTAACAAGAAGCGGACTGACAAAGAGTTTAATGTGGGTGACTATGTGTATTTACGATTGCACAAATACCGTCAGTTTTCCGTTAGCAATCGTTCCAACCAGAAGCTGTCTCGACGCTATTATGGTCCTTACAAGATAGTGGAACGCATAGGCAAGGTCGCTTACAAGTTAGCTCTGCCGGCCGAATCCAAGATTCACCCAGTTTTTCACGTTTCACTTCTTAAGCAGAGTTACGGGTCAGTTTCGAACCCGGTTGGTGACCTTACGAAAGTTTTCCCAGATATGGAAATAGCGGCACTACCAGAATCCGTCATTGATTACCGCTTTGGTGATAACAAACAACAAGTGTTAGTAAAATGGGCAGGGAAACCATTAGAGGAGGCCACGTGGGAGGACAGTGATGAACTTCAGCGTCAATTTCCTGAGCTAGCAGACATTGAGGACAATGCCGAAAGCCAAGAGGAGGGGGATGATGCAGGCCACACAAGCCTGTCTCATGGTAGTACAGACCAAGCCCAAGAAGGAGCAGGCCAGGGGATAGTCAGGCCCAAACATGTGCAGAGGAAGCCCACAAGGTTCCTGGATTGATCCACAAGTTGAGCAGGGGAATATTCGAATTATTAGCATGCATTTTCTTATTTATCACATGTTAGATTAATTGTTGCATTAGTGGGTAGTTAGTGGAGCATGGTAGGAAGTTGTTACATGCATGTCTCCAAGAAATAAGGAACATGGGCATCATGTGCTCATAACCATCGCATATTTAATTCCTTGTAATTTGCTTTGAAATATATCCAGAAAATTGTTCCAAACTCTTGTCTTCTTCCTATTGTTTTAGGAGTGTTTGCCTACTTAAAAAAAGCTCCATCAAGGTGTTTTGTTGTTTCTTCGAAGTTCGAGGTTTAAATAAAACCAACAACTATGGTTGTTACAGGGATGATACATTGACACGGGGCCTCCTTGCTTTAATTTTTGACATAGCTCTTGTTTATTCACAAGATAAATAAAGTCATATGGCTATTTTTTATATTTATTAAATTTTACTTCTGTAGTGTTTTCGATGAGAATGACTAAAATTTTAATAACTTGTTTTCGAAAAATAAAAACTTTACGGATTCCCATTTGTTATGTTGCACATGAAATGAAAAGGATGTTACGGATAAATTCTTCATTACAAGGTGTTTCATGCTTGCCTGATCTAAGTATTATCTCAATGCCCAAAGTGTTTTCAATAGCTAGTTTTATTATTGAAATATTATAGTTTCTCTGCTCATATTTGACACACTAAAGAGTTTTGGTCGAGTTGACCAAACCTAGCAGCCCCACTTGACCCGTTACTTCATCAATTATTTTTTCAGTACTTGTTTCTTGCCCAAGCCCACCAGCCCCATTTAACCCTGTTGTCAAGAAGACAACTTAACTTACAGTTGGATCAAAACGACACCCACACACACACTCTTGAAGGACGGATTTGGTGTAATTTAAGCCGTTAAAAAAGTAATTGTTCTCTTTGAATTATTATTTTATTACCATAGAAGAATGTAGTGTTTTTTTTGAACGGGCAACAGAATCAATCCTGAGCACTCTCGGGGCACCCACTGGACCAAACGGAGTACTCCAAGAGTACCCGGGTCCACCACCGATTCCGGGGAAAACCTGGTAACCCACCGGCCCGTAGGCACGACAATGAAGTTACCGGTAAAACCCGTTTGGCTCAAGGATCCAACTCAGGTTTCCCTGGGTCTCCTATCATTGCCCACCAATGCCTCACTCTGTACCAAGTGGGAGCTGAACTTGCATCTCCCAAGAGAAATACAAGTTTTCCACCACTTGATGTATAGATCGTTGGCAAGAATGTAGTTTATTACCATAGAAGGATGTAATTTACTATGCTAATGGACTCTTGGTTTTCATTTGTAACTTAGCTTCTATCTTTTAAAGGTCACTGCTGTTATTGGGCTCTGGGTCAAACCCAACTTGCCGCCTGGCCCATTTTGCCTCCCTTAATGTTATCCTTTGACAACTAGTACTTTACCCGTCCGGTGGACGGGTTTTTAAAATTGTAATGATGAAAGTGTTTATCTATAATTATATGTATAATATGAACTCATCAAAAGAGTTCACACTAATATGTATAATATGCCTAAAAGCGAAAATAGAACGTTGGAGATAATTTCAATAATTGTATAATGGCACAATAAAATAATACTTATGCATAATAATCGACATAAAGTAAGTGACATGTAATTTCTATATAGAAATTTCAAAATAATATTACATAATATACTCCTTACTCTGGTAAGTGGTAACACACCTCCAACTTGAAGACCTAATACTATTCTCATTCGGGCTAGCACTGACATCTTGAACAGATGCTACTGGCGTAACTGTAGGGGTAGTGCTACTGGTATCATCATTTGTTGTGGTGGAATTGACGTGGTTTTCATTATCAGCACATCCAACATCCAACATCAAAGCTTATCCATCTATATAAACAATTCCCAAAAAGGACTAACAAAGAGGTACATATTGACTTACAAAGTCAAGATACAAGATACTGTTTTTATAACTTCAAATCTGGATAAAAAGTGATCATATTTTTCAATATTTATTAATAACCTAGTTTATTTAAATTCTATTTGATACATTAGAATTTAGAGCAAAGACTTTGGAAATTTACATACAAAATGATCCATTTTTAGATCAAGGTTGCATTAATATTAGAATTTAGAGCAATAATATTAAATTTTAAACTCATATAAAGAATTGACACATTCATTATGTATAAAAATTAAAAATGGACAAAAAGGTGTTTACCGTTTGCGGGTCAACCAACCCTACCCAGCCCATTTGACTTGTACATAAAGATGACTTGTTTCAACCTAAAATATTTCGCCCGCTACTGACCCACCTATCTTGGCACCTTAAATAAGATTGAAATCATGAAGCTTCATAGGGATTGTTTCATATTATAAGCAAAAAACAATGACATTTACCTGGATCAACATTAAGTGTAGTAGTCTAGTATGGTTAATAACATCTAGAACAATGGAACTATATTTATAGGCAAAAACCAATGGCATTTAACCTGGATCAACATTAAGCCTCTTGACATTAATCAGGACTCCATCTAGCATACTCAGCTCCTTTCCAGCATCTAGATCATTGGACCTGATATTGAGTACCCGCAAAAAAAAAAAAAAAAAAAAAAAAAAAAAAAAAAAAAGAAATGTGTAACATTGCACTGTAGTAAAAAACAGTCAATTAGATTAATATCAATAGAACAAAGTCACATTTGTTATAAAAAGAACAAAAAAACATGAATTTCTTGTATTAATACTATGGAATAAAGTTTAATGGACTGGCAGTATAACATAAAGAAGAAAGCATGCGAGTGAACACCAATTTTCACACCAAGATTCTAATTAAAGCAAAACACCTTTTAAAGTTGACACGTTTTTCACTTCCCAAGCTCCTTCGTCCAGAAGGAAAAAAGACCCAAGACACCATTTGTTTAGAAAATCTGATCCAACCACCTACAATATGTGTAAAGTGACATTAACAATAAAAATACAACTTAATAGAAGCATGTCGAACCATTTGTTTAGAGCAAACCTGAGACGCCATTGTTGTCCATGCTACGCCGACAATACCATAGTCTAACAATAAGCAGAGGATCACATCAGCAATACCATTGATATCACTTGCAACTGCCAGAGCCTTCAGCAGTCCCCATCAATCCTACATTCCAAGACTTAATTAAAAATATAAGTGGTTACCCCCAAGGACCACACATTATTATGTGATAAAAAAATATTTGAGACATCAATGATTAAAACAATTGTATCAACATAACTATAAAGTAGAGAAAATTTGACGCACTTACAAGTTTTATTATAGAAAAAAAAACTCACTATAACAGAGTACCCAAAGGAGATCAATTACATCTTGATCTAGATTTGGTACAAAAGCTGTAGCTAATAATCTCCCAACAAATATGGTTGTATTTGTGACTAACTCAACTGCCAATTCATTAAAGAAACAAAAAGAAACCTGATGATAACTTACTTCTGCCAAGTATAAACAACATAAACTAATACGTATGATTTGACCAACAAATATGCAGCTTATAGGCAAACAACAGTTAGTAGTTTTTATTGAAACCAATGCAACTAAGATAGACTTACAATCTCATGTCCGATTTGTCCATATCTACATTAGATTCGTAGGATTCTCCATCACCTAGTGTAATAACTGAAAAAAAATATGGTTTGTTTAAAAGAACCAAAATGAATAGTTTCATAAATATAATACATCCAACATTTAACCATGCTACAATCAACGAACAAAACCTTAAAATTACAATAATAAATATCAAATTACATAGATTGTTTCATCAAACATTCTAATAATCTTCAAGATCCCTTAAAACCATTTAGGTTGTCAGACAAAGAAACAAAATCATGATGTGAAGTAAATGATTTATGCAAATTACCTTAACGAACTTCCATCTACTATTTTTGTTGGCTCCATCTTGATCCCTAATTTCTCTGTTTAAACCCTAGGACTCTGCAACATCAGATGTAAATAAATAGGTTAAAATTAGGTCAAATTAAATCAAATGGAAACAAAAGGGGTGAAACAAATTACATGAATCGACGGCTTGGTGCAGTGAAGAAAAGAAGTAGTATTCGTTCCCAAACCTGGTTTCCCTGTAAAGAACCGAAGCCGGTAGAAGGCTGTTTTGTAATTGTTAATTTTCCAATAGATGGATCGCGGTCTCTAATCTTCCAGCCATTATTACTTTCAGATGAGGTCCATCTAGCCATTTCTTCTCTATCTGAAATAATGGTTATGGCGTCGCGAAGGAGGCGGTGGTAGTGGAGAATCGATTGTAGGCATCAGAGGCAAGAGCAGGAGCGAATGGGATTAGAAGTGTGGTACCGGTTACAAATAAGGGGATCGATGATGGCGATAATGGGGGAGAGATGGGTATTCAACTGCCGCTAGAAATAAGGAAGAGGAGAGAGGGTGCTAAACTGCCCTGAACTTCCACTTTTACAGTTATTTTGTTTAGTTTAAACGGATGAGATTTAGTAGGAGGAGAAAACTGCTGCAAGTGTAAAACTTCCCGAAAGAAATTGCTGGAATTCAGGAATCATGAGCTATTCAAGAGAGAGAGTCCGAACTGCTAGAAACTGACTTTGTCAGTTATTTTTTAGAGTTTATGTGGCTAGGATTTGATCTTGAAGAGATCTGACGGATGTGATTAAATTTGAGAGCGGTTACACTTCACGCTGTCCATAATATATATAATTTATCTGGTGGTTTCAGTAAATACCCCGGAGGGATAAAAAATAATGTATTTTTCTTGTTGAAGAGGAATAAATGGGATTATTTGTGTTTCTATTCTCGGGCATTTTTACTTCATTGATATACTCGCAGTTCATAGTACATGACTACATGTAACTCACCAACACCTGTGTTTTTGTGATGTCTTTCACATACAATTTTACATCTTTATACCTTAAAATGACAGGAATGTGTACTTTAATGCCTTACAACATATCCTAATAATTCAAACTAAGGAATAATATAATCAAATCATAATAACTTAAAATAAAAATACATTCAAACTACTTCGATGCATATTCTAGAACTTGATACTTTCTTAATTTAACTGGGAAAGCCAAATTGTCTTGTTGTTGTGATGAAATTGAATACGGTTAGTAAGATTGGATGCTGAGGGTCTGTTTTGTAAATGCAGATTGGTCGAAACATAACAACAAACGAATATGTAAATGCTACACGATACAGGTTATCTTCAAGGAGCAAATGGGGGATTTCATAAACCGTATAACCATGGATTTGTCAAGAATTGTTCTGACTTTCTAATTCGAGCCTATACAGATGACGACGACGACGACGACGATGATGATGAAATTACGTGGCCTCCTTCGCTATAAGTTACCAGATAGTAGTACCCATCATACACCATATTTTTCACCATTGGGGGACCAAACTTCAAACAATAGTTTATTAAGAAAAATACATTACATCTTGATTTGTTAAGCTTTGTATACTCGTGTTCTGAGGGATGTACATTGATAATTGTCACAAATGGGTGTTCAAAGAACCTTAATTAATGACAAAGTTCTTTCGATGATGTATATGCTTATTAAGAACACACTTATATGTAAACTTAAGGTGGTGTCTCTTTCTATGATTTTCCACCTAAATCTTCAGTTAATTTTTATTACTTTCTTTTGTAAAATATTTGATTCGTTAACTATGTTAAAACCAATATTTTTAATTTTTATGATAGGTATTTAAATATTTCAAAGAGTTAATTATACAGATGGACCCTATGGTTTATAGCTAGCTAGTTTCACTTTTAGGTACTAACTTTTTTTTAACACAGATAGACCCTATGGTTTATAGCTAGTTTCACCTTTGGGTACTAACTTTTTTTTAAACAGGTTTAGGTTTTATAGGTTCAATTTTATAACACCTTTGGGTACTAACACCAAAATTCGTTAATTTTATCAATATAATGACTAAAATACCCTTCCATTATTTTTTTATTTTATCAATGTAACACCTTTAGGTACTAACACCTAATTTTTATTTAAGTTTAAATCAATTTTACAAAAATCTATTTATTTTTTTTTCATCTTTTTATTATATCTCTTAATTAACATAAAATCTATTCATTTTTTTTATTTTCATCTTTTTATTAAATTTCTTATTTAACATAAAATCTATTTATTTTAGAACTTATACAGTTTCTGTATATATTATATTGATTACTGAGATATAATTTTCAAGAAAGATATTTATTATTATCTATCATTTTCCATTAAAGTTATTAAAATCTGTTAGTTTTAAATCTGTTAGTTATGTTATAAACCAGACTTTTTAGGCCCAACTCATTACTTATGAGCTTTAGGGTTTATAGTTACGTTTATCTATATATTGTAATGTTGAATAGAACGAAGAAAATAATTCAGTTTATCTCTATTTCTCTTTGGTTTTTATCACGTTATCAGCACGATGATTCTTCACTGGGATTTACCGGCCATCAATTCCTCACATACTGGTACACATCATTAACTCAATGTTCATATATTCTCTTTCTTTTTTCACAGTAGTATATACATATGCATATTCAAGAGGAAGATATACAAATTTGTATTCTTAAAGAGTAGTTATTAGGAAAAATAAATGTCTTTTCCACACAAAACATACTCAATAATTTTGCAATGATTTTAACGCCCTTGGTAGGCCGGATCCTTGAAATTTTTTTTAATATCGTGACACATCAGTGGTGTAATACAGTTTCAAAACACAAAAGGTTTTTCTATCTAGATTTTTAGAACACACAATAGGGTTTTCCGATCTACACTTACAAACACCAATGAATATCATAGGATTTTTCTTGTTTTGGACTTTAGAACAACATAGGATTTCCCTCTGATTTGTACTTACGGAAACACATATTAGAATCGAAACCAAAATTTAAAGTATCGACTGAAAATGTCGCAACCCCCGTCGCCTAATTACCCAGGAACGGGCGGCCGCGACCAGTTTCAGTGGTATCGGTTTTTATCATTATTTGGCAGCGGAATTTTCATCAGGACCGTAGTTAGGAAATATTTTATCAAAGTGAAACACCACATTTTATATTAATAACCATATTGGGATAAAATCCAAGTTTTTCATTACAAACATGTTTATAGGGATAAACCCTAATTTATTGAATTTAAAACATCGTCTTTATTTAGGTAATTTTTATAGCCACATTTTTCCAAGCCTTCAGTGCTCTCTAGCTGGCTTCTATTTGGCTTTCACATTTTGTTATCTGAAACGCGTTTTAAAAACATTTTTCAGTGGGAAATACTGGTTAGTGAATCCCAGTTTAATCAAGAACTATTTTCTCTTTAACAGTATTGAGAGCGATCACAATGTTTATATCTACACAATTACTCATTCAGTACTGTCAATCCTGACTGGTGGGTCATATTACACATTGGCTATCTCGTTGTCCAATGGTAACGTGTTCCACATTTTGTATACAAAACCCCAACATACCGGCAGTAATTGAAGAATTACAAAGACTCAATCACTTCTAATCACATTGTAAAATATTTAAGGTTTTGTAAAAATAGTTTACGAAAAGGTTTACAAAAAGGAGATTACTCACATTGCTAGTTTCGACTTTTCCTGATGGTTTCCTGGTTATAATCTAATAATTACACAATTCACACGTGTTAGTATAATAACCCAATATTTACATTAGTTATACCCTCCCCGAGACAGAACTCCAACGACTACGTCGGGCAGAACCTCGACATCCGTTAGGGGGCACTAGATCAATCGGGCAGCGTATCTAATACGTAACCGGGGTTATAATACTTACAACGGGGAAGAACTTCGTTAATTAGGGGGGTATTATGCCCGAGTATAGCTTATACTATGCATAAATTGAGAGAGAAAGAAAAGTTTTGAGCGACGGAAACTGAAGTCGATCGATCCTATTTATAGGGTCTGATCATGATGTGACAACTGTCAAAAATCCAGGTATCCGTACAATTTAATTGACTATGATTAGTGCTTAATGACTATGCTGAATTACAAATGACTACTTTCTGATTTCTGTATCATACTTACATGTGCATCACATTACATATTGTCACATCATTTTTACATGCAACCTTTAGTGACATAAACGATGCACAAAGCACGGATAGCACAGTTAGCGGATAACTCAGAAAATGTTGACGATATTCAGTACATAGACAGACAGTGTTATGAGACCCAGTATGAGTCAGAAACCAAGTTCTACACTAGTATGGTGTGTAGGGAAGTAAGGATCACAAAACTGCTTTTCTAGGTGATAGATAAAGTGCCGGAAAGTGCCTAAAACCCTCATAAAGTGCAGAATTCTGCATAATTCAGCATAAATTCAGCTTTTTAACAAGCTAGTTACATGCAAAAATATGACTAAATGGTCCTGAATGCTTTCCTAAGTGTCGGGAATTAAAAGTGTCACAAAAGGGTACTTAAAGAACACTAAACGGAATAGTTTGACACTTTAACGAACCGGTATCTAACCGAACAACCGGACATTACCCGAAACACCAAAATTACACTAGAAGCATTGTTTTAATGTTTCTGAGCTAGTTATGATCCCCGAACACCCTAACACGCTATATAACACATGATATGCTTAAACACTAAACACTATACTTGTAATCTTAACTAAACACTTAACATACCATTGAAAACTAACCAAGACCCCCCCCCCCCCTTAAGTGGACGGTCACAAGGTGTGGCCTCCCATAATCTTCTCTTGAACTTGCAAGATCCTCTCTTGATCTTTCTTGGATTGCTTAAGATTATGTTGTGTACAAATGGGACATAATAACCAATGGGTAATAGTTAAACATGATTATAAGAAGGTCCTTAGCTCTCATTATCACCTACACTTCACATACACCTTCTTCCTCCCTCCTTTCCTCCATGTTCTCGGCCTAAACAAGCACCCACACCACCACCATTTTCATCCAACTCCAATCCATTCCAAGGTGTACACAAGGTGTTAGAAGCTAAGTTAGGAAGCTTGGAGCTTTCAGAAGTTGAAGGACCTTCACCGTTTGCTTTTATCCACTTGTTATCTTCACTTGAATCATCCCTAGCCTTGAGCTAGTGGTAAGAACTTCATACACTCCATTGTTCATCTTATATTAGTGGTTAAAAGAAGATTCATGTTGATTATTATGAAGAATACTAAAGAACATTAATGAACATGAAGATGAAACTTTAACATAAGCTTGAAAACCATAAAAATACATGTTGATTAGTGTTATTTTGTGTCACACCCTGGCTTTGCGGAAGCGTGGTTAATTTGGTGTGACTTCTTAATACCATAGCTTAATCACAACAAGCTATATGAAATAAAAACCATGCAAGATCATCCATAGATTTAAGTTTTAAAACCGAAGTAACATAACATTGTCTTAGGGACTACAACACCATAACATAAAACATTGTGTTGAAAGACATAAACATCAACATGAATAAAACGCAGTTTAAGATTTGTGACTCGTCCAGGAAAAAATCACATTTCCTAAACCGGGATGACCTCGGAACCCATATGCAGCGGGAAGACACAACATACCGCGCCAAATCTTTAATTCCCTGAAATACATGTAAGTTGAAAAATCAACAATAATGTTGAGCGAGTTCATGTGTAAGTGAGTAAATAAACCTGTGTATGTATAAAAATCCTGGTATGTAGCAAATAAGGAAAAAGAGATCACCAATGGGTTGCAAAGCCATTGATATGTGTGAAGTGCAAGTAGGAAGACTCAAACCTAGCAGATTTATGCGTTGGGTACAAAGTCACCCCGAGGTCCGTACTGTTTGGGCCTGGGGCTGGGCTCGCTACACCCAGATAGATCTACCGCTCCTGCCCCTCGGTCCTACTATGAGGATTAATAGTCCCAAGTTTCCGCCTACCCACTCACATGATCTAAATAATAACCCTCCTTACGCTAACCATACCATGTAAGAAATATTCGTAATCATAGTAACATGTATTTCACCCCCGCAGTTTAGAAAACTGAAAACAGTTAGAGAAAAGGGGGAGCATGAACTCACAGTGGTGCGTCTCTACCAAGTATATCTCCTGATCAAGCAGCTGTGCGACGACCTACACGTACTAAGTCTATTAGACGGACGGCCGTGCCTTAGCTTAAGGTTTAAGTTTTTGGGAAATAGTTAGACAACTATTTCGTGTTTATATTTTTGTAAATACTTGGTAATTATTCTCCTTCCCAAGGATGGGGGATTTATACATGTGCGTTCGTATTATTTGGAATCGTTATCATTTGGTAATATTATTTTTACCCTAAAAATAATATTTGTATAGTTCATAAAATAATCATAAAAATTCACAAGTGTTGTTACTAAATATATACTAAATATATATCTTAGCAAGTTTTTATTTTGTGAAAATCCCACCTCCGATAATTAGAAATCTTGTAATAAAGTTATGGCGAAATCTATAATTCGAAAACACGTTAAAAAATGTATTTTTAACACTTGTAGTGAAAATATTTCTAAGTGTTAGGTTTTTGGAAAAATTTCGCCAGAGTTTCCTCTGTAACTGGAGGTGGCCACGCTTTCAAGCGTATCATTTTCTTTTACAAATCAAACCAACAATTTTCTCAATCAACAATAAGCATTATTCAAACCATCAAACTAGTCAAAATAGATGTAAATCGCAAAAATACATGAACTTGTGGTTTATCTAAAATATGAAGTAAATCCCATTACTTTTAGTGGATCTTTTGTATAAATCAATCCGGTTTCGTAAAAGTCTCGTTTTTAACGAAATTCTATCTTTACAACTTCTTGTTAACATTTACAAAAATAGTTCTTTCGTCAAAACTTTGTGTTACACAAGTGTTTACACACTTGTGTGTTTACTAAAATCATTCTTGTTTATGAAAGATCCGTCTTTAAAAGTATGTTTTCTCTAGACACGTGGTCCTTTGAAATACCGCTTGTAGATCCGTAGATCTACTAGTTTTAAACACCACTTCGTAAGTAAAATCGTTTTTACACAAGTTCAAGTTTCTCGTGTGGTAGAGTTTCATCACTTAACCCTTGTTATACTTAAACAAGCTTTATGTCATGATCCATGATCATGACCAATCTGGGTTAAACGATGATCCGAGCTACCACAACATAGATCGGGCCCAAATAATTACACAAAACAAATCCTACATGATTTACACAACCCTTGTGCTATTAACCAACATTTTTAGCATTTTTAGTAGACTTTTTCATATCATTTTGCATGTTCATGAATTTTAACCGTCATATATCGTTTTATCCACCTTAAAATAGATCGAGAGTGTGTTTAAAGCAACTTACTACTAGCTCGAGGCTAGGGAAGATTCTAGTCGAAAAATGCATGGATAAAAGCAATAGGGTGAGGTCCTTCGCGTTCCGAATGCACCGAGCTCCTTTGTATGAGATCCTTAACCCTTGTGCAAGCTTGGAATGGCAAGATCAAAACTCGAAAATGGATGGATGATATAGGGGGTGTTCGGCCAAGAGTTTATAGAGAGGGAGAGAGTGTGCTCAAGTGTTGTGAGTTGTGGTGAAGTGTTAGTGTGTTATGTCATGAACTTATAGGCAAAGGATAGGATCATTATCCAAAGGATTATGTGTCTAATAGATATTAGACACTAGTGATTATTATAATCAAAATAGGACATGGGTGTCCCCCAAGGGGACCGAATTCGTTGGAGGGGGGGGGGGGTGTTCTTAGTTAGTTTCCAACGATTAGTTAGCTATTAGTTAAGTTAAGTTAAAGGTTAACTTGGTTACTGAGGTGTTATGCATTATAGCGGGTGTTAGGGTATTCAGGGACCCTAACTGACTCAGAAAAAGAAAAACAATGTGAATAACAATATTTTTATGTTCCGGGTATAGTCCGGTTGTTCGGTTGGATAGTGATCCGTTAAAGTGCTTAACAAAGCTTTAAAGTGTCGTTATTATTATTTTTAGTGACACAATTTATTCCCGACACTTTGGAAAGTGTCTAGTAATATTTTTCTCATGTTTTGGCACTCTATTAGGTAGCTTAATGCTGAATTTTTATGTTAAAGTGCTGAATTTTGTACTTAAGTACGTTTTAGGCACATCCGGTCACTGTAATCTCATTCCTAGTGACGCAGTTCTACAACCCTTACATCCCTACACTCACCACTAGTGTAGCAAACTATCTCAGGCTCTTACAGGCCTTAGAGGCAGTACCTGCCTGGTGCTAGTTATGACAGCACGTTTAATAGGTTATCCGTTCATTATGCTACTGTGCTTTTGGTGCATCAAGGTTGTCACAAAGGTGCTGTAAGCAAAACATGGAGTGACAGCAAGTAAAGTATGATGCAAGTAAGTACATGTATCAGTATTCAAGTAGCAGTTTATCCACAAGTTCAAGTAAGCACAGCAATTAAGCAGTAATTAATTATTAATTAAGTCGTACGGATACCTGGTTTAGTGAGGGTTGTCACATTTTGCTTCTTGGTGATTGATTATTTTTGTTATGATGTTAGACATCATATGGAACCTACTAGATTGTGATTAAACACATGATCTAGTAAGTTAAGGTGGTGACCTTGTGAAAGACCAAGATCATCATACTTTATGTTTCACATGAACTTGAAGAATGAAAATGATTTTGTAAATGATGAAGTATGTAACATGTTGCTAGACATAAACTTGGATGATTTAAAAACTAGATTTGTCAAGAAACTAAGTGAAATCACAAGACTTACATAAGCATGGATTTTAAAGAAACTAAATATGTTTCTAGTGGTGAAACAAGTCTAAAAATACATTGTTAACAAGGAAAATTCAGAAAGATATATTTTTAGAAAATATGTTTGGAAGTTGTAAAGACCTAAAATCTTCAAGGATGATGATATTAAACAAATGACCACACTTTGAAGGGTAACTAGGCTTACTAAAAACACTAGTAGGTTACTACAAGTTTTTCTAAAAATTCAAGTTCATGTTGTTATATAAATTGCAATATTTTGGCACTTGGTAAGTGTTGATTGAGTTGTTGATTGTTTGTGATGATTTTTGAAAAGAAAATGATATGCTTTGATAGCATGGACACCTCCATTTTTAAGGGAAACTATGGCGAAATTTTCTAAAAATACAAACACTTAAAAAAAATATTTTCTAAAACAAATATTTACAAGTATGTTTAAATTATGGTTTTCAATATAAACTTTGCCATAGATTTTGTTACAAAACTACAAGTATTGGAGGTTGGTTTTTACAAATAAAAATGGATAAATATGTATTTAGAATATATATTTACATTAAAGACATGATGTGTGTGAGTACTTGTATACTTTGTGTGTTAACTATATTATTTTAGGGATAAAATAATATAACTTCACAAATACCAAGAATTTACAATCCAAAATATTACCAAGAACCACAAGGAATACATATATAAGTTACACACATAATATTAGGGAACCGAACGATAGAATGTAACTTACAAATATTCCGGAAAATACATTTATGAGTATATTTTTGGTAAATATTATTTTGGATACAAAAGAAATGAAAATATGATTTTTATTATTATTACAAAGTATATCATATTTTCGACAAGGAGAAAATATATTGTTTTTGAGAAGTAAAAATATGATTTTTATTATTATTATACGTACACACCGGAATACGGATATACATGTATGAGATACCCTGTTGGATCGTTGTCGTGACCCTAAAAGTCAGTTAAGGCAGTTCATCTTCAAATACGAAGGCGGAATCAACGTAAACGAAGTCACAAACAGCTCGGATCCTTTTAACTTCTTTCTATTACCGATTACAAGCTTTACAAGTATTTCTGAGTAGATTTTGACAGAGTTCGACACCTACACCATGACCTTGTCCGTTTGAAATGAGCATACACATCTCCTATTTATAGTAGTGACCCTCCCGTTTGAAGGTGACACAACCTTCTTCAAACGGGACACTCCTCAAACTAGACCCTCTTCAAACTAAACCCTCTTCAAACTAAACCCTCTTCAAACGGTCATGACATCCTCAAACGGACAGGACCATTTCAAACGGACAGGATACATAAAAACATGTTTAAACCCTAATTCCAACACTATTGCTCACTCATTAAACCTATCTAGACATAAGACTCAATAAGACGTAGACAACAGACATTGAATGCACCAATAGACTCCCCCTTGGATGTTGACGAAGTCTTTGGCTTCGAGTCTTTAGTCTTTATCTCTCTATCTCTGTGCCATAAACAATGCAAGACTTGATACCAGACGAAGTTGACAGACATTCCTGCACTAACAGACTCCCCCTTGGATGTCGACGAAGTTTGTAGTGTCAAGTCTCCATAGTCTTTAGTCTTCATCAGTCTTTGCTTTAACACTGAAAAGCTCCCTTAAACTTCTATCATTCTCATTCTTCAAACTTCAATTTGATTGTTGATCCAGAATGTAAACTTCCCCTTTCGATAAGCTGGAATTTATTTCCTGGTTCAAACTTTTCACAATCTGTGCCATGAAGTCCTAGAATATCACCTGCACATCCTCTACCACAACATAAGTTTCACAAATTTATAACAATTAGATTTAAGAAACTTACTGATAAAAATCATTCATTCAACAAACTGTTATAGTTACATCAAGTTCAAATGAATGACCTTGATTAACTAACCACACAATCTTTCAAAACATTTGTATATATCATTCAAAGTTTATAAACAAACTCTCCCAATCCTCTAGTTCATCAAGTTTAGCACTTGGAATTTTGAAAATCCTGCTTTCCAACATCAGTTGTCGAAAATCTTTTTGTATTTTTCAAAATCTATACTAAAACACAATATTTTTGTGAGTTTGTGTAAGAGGATCATATCAGTTTATGAGACAAATCACCAACACCGTTAAGCTTTAATCATTTTAAATTCTAAACGATTCACTTAGATTGTCAGTATACTGGTCCACTTAAATTTGCACACAAAGTTCAACTGCTTCGAGATACGAGTTTAATGTCTTAGATACTTAAACTTAATCGCGTGTCCCACCTCAGAATATACTCCCGTATCCAGATCCCAATATTCAGTCTTACAGGTGAGTATAACACAAATGATATCTGTAAGGGGAATAAATTATGAAGAATCATGAGAGCTCAGGTGTAACACCTCGTAAAATCACGTCCAATGATGTATTGACACGTGTAATAAACCCTAATGAAGTCAAACACTGAAATTTAGGGACTAATTTTTTCGAAAAATCGAAAACTTTGATTATGAAAGGACTGGAAGTGATAACATACCTAAAAATAAGTTTCTCATGATGTTTATATTCACAAATGTGCCACTTGATGATTAAGTGAAGCCGTTTGCATAATTAATTGAAAGTTTGCGCAATAAAGGGTTAAAAGCGTCAACATGTTAATTCTTACCTCTGAGTGACCTTTTAACAAACCGGGAGCTTCATAATATTTAATTATACTCTCGGGAATGCCAAATATTGGCCGACTAAAGTTTTTATGCCTATAAGTAAAATTACGCGCAACTATGCAAGTTAGAGGGGCTAAAAGTGTCAATATGTTTAATTATACATCTAAATGAACTTTTAGCGAACCCGAAGTATCGTGATGTTTAATAATACTTTCAATAATGACTAATATTGATAAGATGAGGCTTCAATGCTATTAAATGATGAGATGCGCAAGTTTGCGCAATAGAGGGACCTAAAGCGTCAACTTTTGAATCTACGCCTTTCGGTGACCATCTAGGCGAACGAGAGCATAGTAATATTTAAGTATATGCTTGGGAAGGATAAATATGGACCATGGAAGGCTTGGATAACATTAAACGGCATTTCGCGCTACTTTGCGCAATTTAAGGACTATTTGCGTCAAACTGTAAAAGTATGTCGATTCGTATGGTAACGGACCTTCCGGAAATTGTCCATGAGTTAAACATGCCCTAATTATCATTTCTATAGCTTATATATAGGCTTAGAGGTGTTTGGTGAGCAAAAATAAACTTTAAGGTCATGCAGGGACTAAAAGTGTCAAAAAGTGCACAAGTTTGCACTTTCGCGCATATCTCACATTCTGAATATCCCCGGACACCCAAAAATTAATGTAAGCACTAAAATATTTTATTTTAGTGATCGCCTTGATAAAATTCCATTCGTCGCGTAGTTTGGACCGTTTTTCGCGTCCGTTCGTGTTTCGTCGTAATTAGACGCACAACGTGACCGTACGGCCAAACGAACCGACATTCGGTATATTTTTGGGCATGTTTTGTGTCCCCTATGTTCAGGCATTATTGTAGAGCCCTAAAAATGGTGTAACAGCCCTCGAATGTATCAGTTATGGCATTTAACATATTCAGGGGCTGATTTGGTCAGTTTTGAAAGTGAAATTATGTTTGAAAAACATAACAGGGACTGTTATGGTTATTTCTGGAACATGAATACACCTGATATAACAGCCCAGGGACCAGATATGTCATTTCTGCAGGAAAATGGGCTGTTATATGCAGTTATATACTCACAGGGACCATTTCTGCCAAATCTGGAACTTTGTTTGCTGTTGTGGACCTGCAGGCGGGCCGCGTAATAGGCCTGGGTTTCTCACGCGGGCCGCGAGGCCTGCACAAAATGCAGAACAGCTATTAACAGCCTGTTTCTTGCTGTTTTCATGTTCAAAACTGGTTCCTAACTCACAAAATCGACTCTAGGGGCAGCCCATAGATTTTATAAATGGTTATACACCTGGCCTAATCTGGTTATGAACTCCCGACACTTGTCGCGATCTCGTGAGGTCCCGGAAACTATATAAAGGAGGTAAGTTCACTTGATACTTCACCTGCATTCTCAATTCTGGAGCTCTCTGGTCAGCAACAAGGATTCATTAGGCTCTCTAATCATAATTAGGACTCTTGTAAGTATTCATAACCCTTTCTAATTCGTTCTAGCTTAGTTAATTAACTAAAAGTCAATCCGTCGTAAATTAAGTTTGACTTCGAGATTAAATGAAATTTGCTCAGTCATTTCTCGAATTGAAAGTACCTGCAAGTAGGTATTTATGCGGGTAACAAACCCTTAAAAGGGTACTTTCAGATTCCCACTCTAACTATGTTAATTGTCGAGTCAAAGCTTACTTTAAAAAGTCAACAGAATGTGTATTTTCAAAATTTAAGCATAATTAGCAATGTAGGGTACATGCAACATGTTTGATCATTAAAATAACATGGTAACTAATGTAAGATCATGTCTCAACATGTTCAACTCGACAATTTTCAGTTTAAACCCGGATCGGACCCGAAAGTCGCATAATTTGACTTTTGCTTTGACTATCAGTTCTGATCCGTTTATGCATGTTTAAGATCTGCCTTAGAGCTTATTTTGGACCAGGTTTCAAATAAGTATAACTCTCTGAGATTATACAACTTGGTTCAATACTTATCCGATTCACATGCATGTTTCCGATTAATGCTTAAATGTTGACTATTATGCCCTTTTGACTATAAAACGTGATTTTTGAAAAAGTAAAATAGTAGAAACCTTAGTTACTGATTTATAAACTTGCACCTAAAATTTGACATCAGTTTGAGGTCTAGATTAGAAGTTATGCTCATTAGCGTAATTTGAAAGCTTTATGTTACTTAAACGGCGTAATTAGCATATAACCTGTTTAAACCCACTTTTTGATATCAAAATTTTTACCCACTGATGTAATATAATATTTTGGGATTTTTATTTAATTTTTGGCTGAGCATAACATAGGTCTCTAAGTTTAATTCGGTTAATACCGATTTTGCCCTTTTAAGCCATAAAATGAGTTTTACAAATCCTTTTGACCCCAAACCTTTTTCCACGGATTTTATTTGTTAAATAAAATATTTTGAGCCTTCTGGAATTATAAAAATATCAGCTTTCCTTTAAAAAAAACCCGGAAATGGCTCCAAAACGCCTTTTTAAGCGTTTTTAACGCATAGTATGTACTAACACTATATTAAACATATAAGGTTGATACCTACTGATATTTTTAGTATATTTTTATATAATAACAGTAAGTAAAAGTTTTGAACTCAGGTTTCCAGTTTTGACCTTTTTAGCCCTTGTGAAATTACCAAAATACCCCTAAGGAGCATAGTTTGGTTTTAAATGATAAGTTTCACATATAGGTCATACCCTACTGTTATAGCATGTTAAATTAAGTGTATTTACTGTATAAATTAGACCTGTAACTCAGATTACAAATTAAACTCTTTTATAATCTTTTAAATGACCAAAATGCCCTTATGAGGCATAAATCGGGTTTAAATTCGTTTGGGGCATAATAGAAGACATCTTACTGATGTCACAACATATTTAAAGTATATTAACTCAGGGAACTTGTATATGACTCTTTTGGTTACTCGTTACGCACTTGTCGCGTTCGGATCGGCTTATGTGACTAGTTCGCATATATTAGCCGAAACGGGTCAAACCATATCATTTTTGTCTCAAAATCCAGAATGTGTTTAAGTTACCCATATTAAACAAGCATACAAGCTTGTCGGGTCAAAACCACATTCTAAAGCGGTCTTGCTTTATCACGCGTCTGACCGTATCTTCCTTTTGAAAAACTAACCGGTCTAAGTCAAGACTTAATTAAGACCCGTTAGGAATCTAATAGGTTATTAAAAACCTTCGTTCCAGATTTAGGAGCCCAGTAAAAGCTATCTGTACTTCCTGATTTGATACGGCTGGGATTGAAATTATATTTAGCTCAGGTAAATACTTTTAACTTATTTTCCCTATACGGGCTTGGGGTACGGTATATAAAATACCGCTTGGTCCGGGATTGAATTCTTTAATCGAATAGAGGTTAAATTTATTGATATGCTATGTTTTGAATGTGTTTTGTTTGCTTAAAGCCTTTGGGGGGGTTAATGACCATGTCCCGGATATCCTTGGCATCATCTTACGAGATGGCCACGACCTGAGCACGGGGTGTAGGCGTACACCTTTCAGTGCATAACTCAATATTGTGGTGTGTCTATTAATCTTTAACCCGGTCTACGGATCGGGCTACTGAACGCATAAGTAACATGTAAATCCCTTACAAGATTATATTACATAATTATCCCAAGTTATAAAATGTTTTGTGCCACGTGCATTCAAATCAATTTTCAACCCTTTTCAAAATGAGTCAGTTAAATTGTATTTACCAGTGTAAACTGACGTATTTTCCAAAAAGGTTAAGTGCAGGTACTAATCGGAATAGGCTGGCTACTCCTAGCATCAATAATGAGTCTCGCAAGCTTAGATGCCTAAAGTCTGTTGAACAAATGTTTCATTTTATTTTCGATCCGCCTGTGGATCCTTTACATTCCGTTTGTAATACTTGATATTACTTTATATCGGTTTGTAATATATTTATCTCTTGCTTCCGCTGTGCATTTAAATATTGTGTTGTTTGACTATGATGATATCAACTACGTCACTATACTCCCCACTGGGCCCACCGGTGACACGTGGAAAATAGGGGTGTGACAGGTTGGTATCAGAGCCAACATTGAGTGAATTAAACACTAGTCTTTTTTGTTTAATCTCAGTGACACAGTAGCACATTCCTTAACCTTCTGAGTCTAGACTTAACATAGGAATACTCTCGTCCCTATTCGGAGGATTATTACCTTCAATTATATTTTAATATGTCGCCAAGCAAGAAGCTGTAATGGAAATTCTCCCCATTTGAAGCATAGGAAAGGCCGAGCTTCGTATTGCGACTAGGATTAATGTACAACCAAGGAGAAGACATTCAGAACTAAAATAAAGAAGAAACTCCTTTTGCTGAAGTTCGTTTCCTTAGTAAGTCCTTATAAGGGCATACTTATCCTTCAGTCCCTTCATGGACAACATCATTTCATTCAAGTCCCGCTTAGGGCAATCCTATACCTCTTTTAAAATCATTGGGATGTTTTATCTAAATTTCATTTATATCATTATATATGAATATAATATATGAAATAAATTAAAATAACATTTCTTTTATAAGATCTACCATTATAATAAAATGACAAAAATCTAAAAAGGACAAGACCTAGCCTCGTGTCATTATTAAGACCCGGCCAAGATGGCAGTTCCTCAATTTAGGTTCAGATCCTTATTAGCATCCCGAGTTAGGATTGTTCTGCGTTAATTGTTAAAAAGGGAATCTTAAAGGTAAACCAAGCCTATATGACGAGGCCCAGATGGTAGGACCTATTCAAGAGATTCACATCCTTGTTAACATCTATAACATATTAACTTTTCTGGCAGACGTGGTTTGATAAAGTCACATAAATCATCCTTATACTGGATTCTCCCGGAATCCTTTCTTATTTTGTGATTTAAACATCCATTAGGGATATAATGCCTACGGGCTATAATTAACGCCCTCTGAGACTAAAGACAGTCGTAGCCTACAACTCCCTGTCAAGAAAAGGCGTGAATACGTTCAAGCCTAAATACCTTAATTCTACAAAATCATGGTTTATAATTTAAAGTTTCCCTTGTGACTTGACTTTTTGTGCTATAGTTATATTTTAATTAAATCCAGGATAATTATGATAAAAATCCTGAATAAAAATAAATATCATTCCTTTCCTGCCTGTATAAATATTAAAAGAGAATCTTAAAAGGTTTAACCTAGCGTGAATATCATTGAAGACCTGGCTAAGATGGTAAAACCTGTTTAAAAGAGATTCAGATCCTTATTAACACTTGTAAACGTGTTAACACTCCCGACAGCAGTAATGCGATAAAATCACGCTTGTCATCTTTATATTAGAAACTTCCAAACCCCTTATTTAGCCTAAATGATCAATAGGAATCATGGCTAATAAACGTCGAACATGAAGTACGCATCTAAACATCCATCTGGGATGTATACCTACGGGCAAAGATGTATACATGAAAAAGATAGTTTTATTTCATAACTGCTTGCCAAGGCAATGAATTATGAAATTTTCCGATCCAAAGGAATCATTGATTATGTTTAAAAAAAAAAAATTCCCTAGTGACGAGGCATCTGTGCCATCGAAAAGTCCTTTGGAACAAGCCGTTGTGCTATATAAGATGTCAGTATGACAATGACAGTCGTGACTTATGTCCCCTGTCTAGTAAATATGAAGGATTATATTCCATTTACACGCCAAAGATGGTTTATTTAAAAACTTAGGCAAAACATAATCAACTAAATTAAATACTATCTATTGGCCATATGGTTAATTACACCATGGCTATTTATTCATCAAATTCGACAATTCACTATATAATTAAACCAATTATTACTACTTGGGTTGTAGTCTTCAAGCTTCACCATGGCTGACCCCTCTGAAGCTCACAACCATCCAATTGATCAGAATGATGATGTAAGACTGAATTTAACAAGCACCGAGTTACAGGCTATGATAGATACAGCCGTAAACAACGCTATGGACCGTGCGTTGAAGGGTCATAAGCGAAAGTGCGATGATACCCCGAATAAGGGTTACAAAAAGAGTAAGACCGGTTCAAGCTATAACCAGTCCAAACCAAGGGAGGCAAAACCCGAATGTAAAACCTGCGGAAGGAAGCACTTCGGAAAAATGTTTCTATGATCAGACCAAGGGATGTGTCATCTGTAAGGAGACGGATCGCAAGACCCATGAATGCAAGGATTTGAAGGACAAACAGCAGATCGGTGAGAAGACCAGATGCAAAACCTGTAGGAAATACCACCTCAGGAAATGAAAATTTGAATCTCAGCCTCTACCCTGTGGAATCTGCAAGTCCAAGGAGCATAAGACCTTGGATTGCAAGAGAATGGGAGACGCAACCTGTTATGGTTGCAATGAGAAGGGGCACATTAAGACCAACTGCCCTAAATACGCTAAAAAGCCTGAGGAGGCTAAGAAGATCAAAGCTGGAAGCTCTCAAATGGATACTCAAGAGACTGTTCAGGATAAAAATGTCACAACAGGTACTTCTTTATCAATAACGCTCATGCTAGAGTATTATTTGATTCAGGTTCAGATAAGTCTCTCGTAGACAATAGATTTTGTAAATCATTGAGTCTGCCTGTTAAAACTCTAAGCGTTAAGTATAAAGTAGAATTGGTCGATAGTACCTCAGAGACTGCTTCAGCAGTATTAGATGGATGTTTTATATCCATTAGGGATTACTCTTTTCCACTGTCTTTGTTCCATTAAATAGAGGGACACGATATAATAATAAAAGAAGGGCTGGTCATCCTGTAACCAAGCCCATGCCTTATGTGATGAGAAGCAAGTAGTTATTAAGACTCCTTATGGTGAGCCTTTGACCATTCAAGGAGGTACTGGGTATGGAATGCCCAAGCACTTGTTAAATTTGATATTAAAGACCAAAGATTCGAGTATGGAAAAGCTCAGAAGAGACAGACAACAGACGTGATACTGGAGATGCGACAAGTAATAATAGTGCATCCAATGTGAACCTCAATGTTAATGGAGTTAATCTCCAAAACTGTGATTAACGCAGCTGTTGGAAAGGCTACGAGAAAAGTCATGAAAAGGCTTGAGAAGCCGAATGATGTTCGCGTTAAAACACATGTCACTGCTCATAAGAAGAGCTATATTCATACTTCAGATGCGAAGAATAACCCAAACAAAATCATATATGACAAGAAGCCCTTTCCTCTTAGGATGTACTTAAAAGTACTTCGTCTCTTGGAAGTCAAGAGACTTCAATAGTAAAAAGGGGCCACCAATTTCAGGAAATTTTTGGGATGTAGTAGAAACCACTAGGCATATCAGTGGTTATGCTGGAAAGGACATGGTAAGGTATACATCACAGCCATTCGATGACAATACTCTTGATTAGTGAGGACATTATTGAAGTCCGCAAGAAAGATCCCCTTATGCAATATGGGATCGTCCAAGTTTTAAGGACCTTATTAGAAAACCTATTAGCCGCTTCACGAAATGGAAAAAGATGGAATAAGAATTTTCTGACTCCCCCATAAGAGTTATAAACTATCGGCAGTGCGTTGCAAACCTTGGCTCATTGTTTGAAATAGTGCCCTTATTCGGTTAACCTAGAATTTAAGCATAATGCACTATATAAATATTATGATTTAGCGTCGGCAATAAGAGGGCACATTAAGGTTTCAAAGCCGGCTCATTATAAATCCATCATGGATCTGCCTCAGCTACCGCATTTTATAGATTAAGAAATAACCAGTCAAACTGAGACTGCCCTAAAGTTTGTGAAAGATTTTACAGCTAAGTTTAAAAGGATTAAGAATGGAGGCGTTTAACCCTCCTGATGCATGATTCGAGGCAGCTCACATTAATAATGACACCAGATAAATCCCTTATGGTGATTTTATGGCTAGGAGTTACGTTTGGTTTCAGGTACTGCTAAGTCTCTCATAAAACCATAAGCTTAGCAAACTTTTAGAAATCTTTCCCGTAAGAACCCCAGATAGTAAGTGTAAGGTAAAACTTACAGGCGAAATCGTAAGAACCATTTCTTCTGTTCCTGTTAGAAATCTCTAATCATGGAATTCTAGAAGTATCCTCTCTCTAGAGGAAGTGCGTTAGCATATATGGTTGATATCTCCTTAATCTCTATCGATTACGAATACCAGATGGTATGATAAAAGCGCCATATGAGGATAGGCGTATCTTAATATGTTCCATAGATTGCTTCCATGCCTGATCAGTATGGAGGTTTAATGCATGGGACCACGAAGATATTCCGATGGTCATATGGTACTAAAGTCAACTAATGATATTCAAAGAAGATATCCAGAATGGAATTGTCCAAATAAAGGTCTTCAATTAAGAAATTCATGGACTTGTAACATAAATGTGTCATTTATTTGACACAAGCAATAATGGATGAACTGGAGCCTGAGATATGGAAAGTCTCTATAACCTCCTTGTGTTTTGATCATCATCTCCTAAGATTACCCTGTTTACCGCTGGAGAGGCAAGTAGAGTTAAGATTTATATCCTATTTAGGGCTGTACTATTATGAAATCTCCAAGACGGCTAGTACCATCATTGGATGAATCAAAACCCTAATTAAGTAAGTTTTAAAATAAAGGGTTAGTATAAGCCTAACTCAATATCCTGAGAATTCGATATAATTAATCAAGAAAGACGGTTCATTTTGCTTATACATTGATTACCGTAGCCCTAATTAGGCAACAATTAAGAATCGCCATCAGTTGCCCAGGATCGTCGAATTGTTCGACTAGCTGTAAGGATTAGCTATTCCTTAAGATTAGTTTTAAGCAGTGGTTGGAATAACCATCTCACCTTAAGATAAGCTTTTTATAATAGTTGTTATATAAGTATCAAGGTTGCTCCTTTGGAGACCTTGTATAGATAAAATATCAAAACGTCCGTTTGATGGACGAGACTTTGGGAAGTCCAATTATCAGGATCTGAAGGTTGCCTTGGAAACAATAGATAAGATCATGCAAATTCGTAATCATCTGAAAATCGCCAGTATTCGGCAGAAAAATTAAGGATTAATGAAGATAGCAAACCTCCTAAGTTCTTGTTAAGGGATAAGGTTTAACAAAGATATCACTCTGAAGGGTGTGCCAATTTGTTAATTATCAGGCTAGTTGAGCTCTGAATATATAAAATCATTCGAAGGAATCGAATGTATCAAAGACCAAATAACTTATGAGCTAAAACCTATTTAAGGAGCTTGGCGGAGCATACAATGCATTGTACACTAACGAACTGAGGATGTGTTTCACCAATAAGTCAAGAATCATTATCACATAATGATATGCAGAGTTATGATATGATGAGAAACCTACATCGATTGAGAATCGACAGGTTAAGAAGCCCCAAAAAGGATACATGTACCTATTATAGAGGTCAATTTGGGAGCTTGGAGAGACTCCAGATATGCTATAGAAGTTAAGCCCGTTAAGTGACAAAAAGAACCTCCAACATTTTAGAAAATATCGAGGTCGAGATTTATTTTAAGGGGGTGAGGATGTAACACCTCGTAAAATCACATCCAATGATGTATTGACAAGTGTAATAAACCCTAATGAAGTCAAACACTGAAATTTAGGGACTAATTTTTTCGAAAAATCGAAAACTTTGATTATGAAAGGACTGGAAGTGATAACATACCTAAAAATAAGTTTCTTATGATGTTTATATTCACAAATGTGCCACTTGATGATTAAGTGAAGCCGTTTGCATAATTAATTGAAAGTTTGCGCAATAAAGGGTTAAAAGCGTCAACATGTTAATTCTTACCTCTGAGTGACCTTTTAACAAAGCGGGAGCTTCATAATATTTAATTATACTCTCGGGAATGCCAAATATTGGCCGACTAAAGTTTTTATGCCTATAAGTAAAATTACGCGCAACTATGCAAGTTAGAGGGGCTAAAAGTGTCAATATGTTTAATTATACATCTAAATGAACTTTTAGCGAACCCGAAGTATCGTGATGTTTAATAATACTTTCAAGAATTACTAATATGGATTAGATGAGGCTTCAATGCTATTAAATGATGAGATGCGCAAGTTTGCGCAATAGAGGGACCTAAAGCGTCAACTTTTGAATCTACGCCTTTCGGTGACCATCTAGGCGAATGAGAGCATAGTAATATTTAAGTATATGCTTGGGAAGGATAAATATGGACCATGGAAGGCTTGGATAACATTAAACGGCATTTCGCGCTACTTTGCGCAATTTAAGGACTATTTGCGTCAAACTGTAAAAGTATGTCGATTCGTATGGTAACGGACCTTCCGGAAATTGTCCATGAGTTAAACATGCCCTAATTATCATTTCTATAGCTTATATATAGGCTTAGAGGTGTTTGGTGCGCAAAAATAAACTTTAAGGTCATGCAGGGACTAAAAGTGTCAAAAAGTGCACAAGTTTGCACTTTCACGCATATCTCACATTCTGAATATCCCCGGACACCCAAAAATTTATGTAAGCACTAAAATATTTTATTTTAGTGATCGCCTTGATAAAATTCCATTCGTCGCGTAGTTTGGACCGTTTTTCGCGTCCGTTCGTGTTCCGTCGTAATTAGACGCACAACGTGACCGTACGACCAAACGAACCGACATCCGGCATATTTTTGGGCATGTTTTGTGTCCCCTATGTTCAGGCATTATTTTAGAGCCTTAAAAATGGTGTAACAGCCCTCGAATGTATCAGTTATGGCATTTAACATATTCAGGGGCTGATTTGGTCAGTTTTGAAAGTGAAATTATGTTTGAAAAACATAACAGGGACTGTTATGGTTATTTCTGGAACATGAATACACCTGATATAACAGCCCAGGGACCAGATATGTCATTTCTGCAGGAAAATGGGCTGTTATATGCAGTTATATACTCACAGGGACCATTTCTGCCAAATCTGGAACTTTGTTTGCTGTTGTGGACCTGCAGGCGGGCCGCGTAATAGGCCTGGGTTTCTCACGCGGGCCGCGAGGCCTGCACAGAATGCAGAACAGCTATTAACAGCCTGTTTCTTGCTGTTTTCATGTTCAAAACTGGTTCCTAACTCACAAAATCGACTCTAAGGGCAACCCATAGATTTTATAAATGGTTTTACACCTGGCCTAATCTGGTTATGAACTCCCGACACTTGTCGCGATCTCGTGAGGTCTCGAAAACCATATAAAGGAGGTAAGTTCACTTGATACTTCACTAGCATTCTCAATTCTGGAGCTCTCTGGTCAGCAACAAGGATTCATTAGGCTCTCTAATCATAATTAGGACTCTTGTAAGTATTCATAACCCTTTCTAATTCGTTCTAGCTTAGTTAATTAACTAAAAGTCAATCCGTCGTAAATTAAGTTTGACTTCGAGATTAAATGAAATTTGCTCAGTCATTTCTCGAATTGAAAGTACCTGCAAGTAGGTATTTATGCGGGTAACAAACCCTTAAAAGGGTACTTTCAGATTCCCACTCTAACTATGTTAATTGTCGAGTCAAAGCTTACTTTAAAAAGTCAACAGAATGTGTATTTTCAAAATTTAAGCATAATTAGCAATGTAGGGTACATGCAACATGTTTGATCATTAAAATAACATGGTAACTAATGTAAGAACATGTCTCAACATGTTCAACTCGACAATTTTCAGTTTAAACCCGGATCGGACCCGAAAGTCGCATAATTTGACTTTTGCTTTGACTATCAGTTCTGATCCGTTTATGCATGTTTAAGATCTGCCTTAGAGCTTATTTTGGACCAGGTTTCAAATAAGTATAACTCTCTGAGATTATACAACTTGGTTCAATACTTATCCGATTCACATGCATGTTTCCGATTAATGCTTAAATGTTGACTATTATGCCCTTTTGACTATAAAACGTGATTTTTGAAAAAGTAAAAGTGTAGAAACCTTAGTTACTAATTTATAAACTTGCACCTAAAATTTGACATCAGTTTGAGGTCTAGATTAGAAGTTATGCTCATTAGCGTAATTTGAAAGCTTTATGTTACTTAAACGGCGTAATTAGCATATAACCTATTTAAACCCACTTTTTGATATCAAAATTTTTACCCACTGATGTAATATAATATTTTTGGATTTTTAAAGATTTTTATTTAATTTTTGGCTGAGCATAACATAGGTCTCTAAGTTTAATTCGGTTAATACTGATTTTGCCCTTTTAAGCCATAAAATGAGTTTTACAAATCCTTTTGACCCCAAACCTTTTTCAACTGATTTTATTTGTTAAATAAAATATTTTGAGCCTTCTGGAATTATAAAAATATCAGCTTTCCTTTAAAAAAAACCCGGAAATGGCTCCAAAACGCCTTTTTAAGCGTTTTTAACGCATAGTATGTACTAACACTATATTAAACATATAAGGTTGATACCTACTGATATTTTTAGTATATTTTTATATAATAACAGTTAGTAAAAGTTTTGAACTCAGGTTTCCAGTTTTGACCTTTTTAGCCCTTGTGAAATTACCAAAATACCCCTAAGGAGGATAGTTTGGTTTTAAATGATAAGTTTCACATATAGGTCATACCCTACTGTTATAGCATGTTAAATTAAGTGTATTTACTGTATAAATCAGACCTGTAACTCAGATTACAAATTAAAGTCTTTTATAATCTTTTAAATGACCAAAATGCCCTTATGAGGCATAAATCGGGTTTAAATTCGTTTGGGTCATAATAGAAGACATCTTACTGATGTCACAACATATTTAAAGTATATTAACTTAGGGAACTTGTATATGACTCTTTTGGTTACTCGTTACGCACTTGTCGCGTTCGGATCGGCTTATGTGACTAGTTCGCATATATTAGCCGAAACGGGTCAAACCATATCATTTTTGTCTCAAAATCCAGAATGTGTTTAAGTTACCCATATTAAACAAGCATACAAGCTTGTCGGGTCAAAACCACATTCTAAAGCGGTCTTGCTTTATCACGCGTCTGACCGTATCTTCCTTTTGAAAAACTAACCGGTCTAAGTCAAGACTTAATTAAGACCCGTTAGGAATCTAATAGGTTATTAAAAACCTTCGTTCCAGATTTAGGAGCCCAATAAAAGCTATCTGTACTTGCTGATTTGATACGGCTGGGATTGAATTTATATTTAGCTCAGGTAAATACTTTTAACTTATTTTCCCTATACGGGCTTGGGGTACGGTATATAAAATACCGCTTGGTCCGGCATTGAATTCTTTAATCGAATAGAGGTTAAATTTATTGATATGCTATGTTTTGAATGTGTTTTGTTTGCTTAAAGCCTTTGGGGGGTTAATGACCATGTCCCGGATATCCTTGGCATCATCTTACGAGATGGCCACGACCTGAGCACGGGGTGTAGGCGTACACCTTTCAGTGCATAACTCAATATTGTGGTGTGTCTATTAATCTTTAACCCGGTCTACGGACCGGGCTACTGAACGCATAAGTAACATGTAAATCCCTTACAAGATTATATTACATAATTATCCCAAGTTATAAAATGTTTTGCGCCACGTGCATTCAAATCAATTTTCAACCCTTTTCAAAATGAGTCAGTTAAATTGTATTTACTAGTGTAAACTGGCGTATTTTCCAAAAAGGTTAAGTGTAGGTACTAATCGGAATAGGCTGGCTACTCCTAGCATCAATAATGAGTCTCGCAAGCTTAGATGCCTAAAGTCTGTTGAACAAATGTTTCATTTTATTTTCGATCCGCCTGTGGATCCTTTACATTCCGTTTGTAATACTTGATATTACTTTATATCGGTTTGTAATATATTTATCTTTTGCTTCCGCTGTGCATTTAAATATTGTGTTGTTTGACTATGATGATATCAACTACGTCACTATACTCCCCACCGGGCCCACCGGTGACACGTGGAAAATAGGGGTGTGACATCAGGTCAGAACTACCGTTCAGCAGAGAGATCATGACTCAACTTTTGAGTGTGTCCCCTTTAGAGGATCTTTTTTACAACAGCATTGCTAAGCAATTTTATTGTCTTATCATTTATGCTGAGGGTGATGCTATGTTTCAAGCATTGCGGAAAGTATTATTCGAGGACTAGGTCAGAACTTCCATTCAGCAGAAGTCCCGGAATAATACCCCAGATATCACTGAGTATAAAAACCTAGTATATCAGAAAAAGGAATCTTTCAAACAAGATTTCGGGGGTTACCCATATATCCAAGAGATGTTACCCACGATATAAGCAAGTTTGAATTTAGGTTTATATCTCGTCACAATCTACTAAATGTGCAAAAACCTACTGACATATCATCAGTGAGACCGTTTATCACTTTTGACATTACAT
This sequence comes from Helianthus tuberosus, assembly GCA_030545235.1. Classification (NCBI taxonomy): domain Eukaryota; kingdom Viridiplantae; phylum Streptophyta; class Magnoliopsida; order Asterales; family Asteraceae; genus Helianthus; species Helianthus tuberosus. The sequence continues at coordinate 152,219,110 of CM060451.1, read as the reverse complement.
TTCTTTAGCATGCTGTGATAGTCCACTGATTTACTATCATTTCCTCTTTTCACAACAAAACTCATTTTTGCTTTTTCAAATTTTCAAATTTTTTTTTAAAATTTTTCTCCCCCAAAAATCAAAATATGTTTCAATTTTGATTTTCTGGGAAAATTTGAAAACAAACTTGACAACCGATATCGAATTGCTTCAATTCGCCATCCACTTGGCATAAACAATCAGAACTCCCCCTGACAACAAACTATTTTCCCATTTAGATTTCAAAACACTTAAGTTTGTTTTAATCAAAATGGTTTTTCCGAAAAATTAGTTTTGTTTGTCTATTTACAAACTCGGGGTTCTTTCATTACATTGTTCACCTTTATCCACTCATCGGAAAGAAAAATCAAGTACAACTTAATGTCCTTGATTAGTCTTTTGTGATTCGAAATATCACTGTTACCAACCTGTGAATTTATCAAGAAATATGCCGATTCCTGTTCCACACTTACCAACCTGGGAACTCCGGCAAGTCAGGTTTTTCATTTAAACAGATTCACCCAAGCCTGACCAGCCTTGGGTTTGACAGTTTTTACCTCAACAGATGGCTCTTTTGGTTTTGATGAACCAGAATCATTGCCTAAACATGGCTTGTCTGACTTTATTGAGCCAGATTCATCGCCAACATGTTGCTCCTTTGTTTCTGAAGAAACAAATTCATGGCTAACAACTTTCTTTTTCTTCTCTTTTGTCCTCAGATTTGTATCTGATGAATTCGTTTTGCTTGCCTTTTCAGTTAAGGAAAGTGATTCATCAGAACTTTTTCTCTGATTACCAGTTGTATCCGAGGACAAAATTTTCTCCAAATATTCTCTTGCCTTCTTTCTTTTCTTCCTCAGTCTGTCTTTCTGCCCTTGTGAAAGCTTCACTTTCGGTTCGTGAACTTTCTGTTTTTGAACTTTAAGTTCTTGAACTTTCTGTTCTTTGGGCTTGACACTGACTGATTTCTTTCCTATTTTCTGAGATTCAGCCCTCGATCTTCCTTTTGATCTCATTGGGCAATCTCTGACAATGTGTCCTCTGATGTGGCATTCATAGCACCTTCTTGTTTCGAATCTCTGACTTTGGCAGTTAACAGCAATGTGTCCTTGATAGCCACAAGTGTAACACACTCTGTTATCATACCTTTCACTACTTTCATACCACACACCGTCTTCATACCACACACTTAGGTCAAAGCATTGATTTGCCTTGTGGTACTCATGTCTCCTCTTATATCCTTGATTTGGCATTTGAGCACTGTGGTCAAACCTGCACCACTGATTACCAACTTTTTGTAAGTTTTGATTTTTAAATTTTTGTGGTTTTTCATAATGATTGGATGACTGAACTGATGAGCTTTTATTTTCTTTTTTAAAATTTTTCAAATTTTTAACTTTTTGTTTCTGTTCTATAATCTGCTTAACAGGTTTTTGCTTTGAGCATTCACCTATTTCAGTAGACTGCAAAACAGTATTTTGAAATTTTTCTTGTAAATCTAAAAATATTTTTCTTTTCTTTTTCTTTTTCATCATCAGCTTTATCATCACAATCTTCAATTTTGACTTTGTCAAAATTTGTGACATTGTCACTTATTGGAACAGAATTGATCGGTTTTGGACAAACATGTGATGTAGAATTCACAAAACCTTTCAATTTACTCTCAAGCTCATTAATTTTATTCCGAGCAATTTCAGCTTCATTTTCAAGCCGAATAATTTTCTGAAGATGAGAATTTATTTCAATATGTTTTTCAAGATTATTTTTAAAAATAACAGATTTTTCATCTTCTAAAACCTTTATTTGACTCTGAAATTCTTTTTCAATTTTTACTTTTTCATTTTCAAAACTTTTGATTTTATCTTGAAAAACTTTGTTTTCTAATGTCAAACTGTTCAAATCACTTGACAGTTTAACATTTTTAGATTTCAGCTTCTCACAATTTTCTTGCAACACAAGAATCTGTTTATCGTCAAATTGTTTCTCATCCTTCATCTTTTTGACTTCCAATGTCAAACTTTCCGCATCCTTCAAGAGTTTGACATTGTCAGCTTCAAATTTATCACATTTAGAGCACCCAACTTCACATTTTGAAGTTTCATCCTTCTTTGATTCTTCATTTTTTGTCATTCCTTCTTTCTCCATCTTCCGTGTTCCTTTTCTAATCCTTTTGATTAATTCAAGAAACTCAACCAAACTTATATTTTCTGAGTTTCTTTCTATTTCATTTATTAACTCTTTCTTTTTCTTTTTCTCTTCTTCATCTCCCCACCATTTTCTTTGCCAATAATCATCTTCCTCTTTATACTCTTTGATTATGGTTTCCAAATCAAGAGTTTTATGATCAACAGCAATGTTTCCATAGGGATCAAGATAACACTCTCTGTCTGGATCCCATCTATTTGCTCTTTTTGCCTCATAAAAAATGCCAGATATTCTGATCATTTTGTTTATGGCTAACTGCTTTCTGTGCTTGTACTTCTGTTCTTCATTTCTATCATCTTTCCAAGGAATAGGTTCCGTTTTTGCCATCTTGTACGTACCTGAAAAATCAACAAACACTTAGAAAGTTCTTGGTTTTGAAAAATAATATATTCAAACGGAATCTGTTGAAACGGAATGGTTCAAACGATATAGTCTTTCTAACGAAATGGCTCTTTTCAAACGAAATCTGTTATTCCGTTTGAAACAACAATAATCATGTTTTCAAATGAAAACTAGTTTCAAACGTGATGCCACTTTCAAACAAGAACCACTTTCAAACTTGATGTCACTTTCAAACGGGAACCACTTTCAAACTTTTAGACACTTTCAAACGGGAACCACTTTCAAACTTTTAGACACTTTCAAACGGGAACCACTTTCAAACTTGAAGCCAGTTTCAAACTTGAAGTGTCAGTTTCAAACGGGATGGTTCAGTTCAAACGAGATGATGTCAGCATTTCGCGAACAGTTTCAAACGGTATGGACATATTCGATCAGTTTTAAGTCGAGTTTTGATTTCAAATTCTCAAGGATTAGTTAATAGCGTTTTTCGTTTAATATGTGAAGTTTTCAAGCCATTTCAACCGTGAAATATGTCCGAATCAGAAAAATATGAGAGAAAGTATGTAGAAGTTAGAAAATCCGGTAGAATTAAGCTGAATTTGGTATGAACTCCTTGTCCTGAGCTCTGATACTACTTGTTGGATCGTTGTCGTGACCCTAAAAGTCAGTTAAGGCAGTTCATCTTCAAATACGAAGTTGGAATCAACGTAAACGAAGTCACAAACAGCTCGGATCCGTTTAACTTCTTTCTATTACTGATTACAAGCTTTACAAGTGTTTCTGAGTAGATTTTGACAGAGTTTCGACACCTACATTATGACCTTGTCCGTTTGAAATGAGCATACACATCTCCTATTTATAGTAGTGACCCTCCCGTTTGAAGGTGACACAGTCTTCTTCAAACGGGACACTCCTCAAACTAGACCCTCTTCAAACTAAACCCTTTTCAAACGGTCATGACATCCTCAAACGGACAGGACCATTTCAAACGGACAGGATACATAAAAACATGTTTAAACCCTAATTCCAACACTATTGCTCACTCATTAAACCTATCTAGACATAAGACTCAATAAGACGTAGACAACAGACATTCAATGCACCAACAGACTCCCCCTTGGATGTTGACGAAGTCTTTGGCTTCGAGTCTTTAGTCTTTATCTCTCTATCTCTGTGCCATAAACAATGCAAGACTTGATACCAGACGAAGTTGACAGACATTCCTGCACTAACATACCCCCCACCCTTGGGAAGGAAATACGAGTATAAATACTTGAGAAGTATTATTACAAAATATTGTTTAACAATTATACCAAAACTAAATAAATATAATTTAAGTTAAAATAATTATTATTTTAACAAAGTAATTATAACTTGGAATAATAACGAAGACACTTTGAAACGTAACTCAAAGGCACTAATTAATACCAAGTCAAGGCACGACCCGCTCGTCTAACAGACCATAGTACGCATGTAGGTAGTCGTGCATTCTAGAGGAAGCTTTGAGTTACATCAGATACAAGGAACACAAAACTGTGAGTTCATGTCCCCCTTTTCTCTTACTGTTTTCAGTTTTATAACTTCGGGGGTGAAATACATGTTACATACTGCTTACAAACAATTACCATGGTATGATTAGCTAAGGAAAGGTACTGCTAGATCACGTGAAGGGGTAGGCCATTAGCTTAAGACCATTAATCCTTGTATAAGGACCGAGGGGCACGAGTGATAGATCTATTGGGTGTTGCGAGCCCCACCCATGGGCCTGCGAGTTGGCCACATGTGGTGACTATGTCGTTCCGCCGGAGGGGCTGGTACGAAATACGCATACAGGTTTGAGTGCTTCCTATGCCATGTCACTTACATTAATGTATTAGCTACACATTAATTGATCTGTTTTTCCTTATTACTTCATACCAGTTTACAAGTACATACATACATACATACAAAGGTTTTCAAGGATGATTCGTGCACACATACTAAACACATGAACTTGCTCAACTTTTGTTGATGTTTTCAAACTACATGTATTTCAGGGAACTAGTAAGTGGATCTGGCGGGCGTTGGAAGTTTTTATGCTGCGTTTGAAATAAAGATGTCATCCATGGTCTTTGGGTTTGGTCGGTGTGTCTTATTCCTGGACGAGACATGTCTCCCAACCCTTGGTGCTATTTAATATCTTTCGATGAGTCCTTAGTGAACTCATAAACATTGTGGTATGATTGTAAAACTTGAATTTGAAGTCTACGTTTTTAAACAATGTTGTTATGTTTTAAACTTTTTTGATGGATGGCAAACCTATGGTTTTATCATATAGCTGTTGTTATGATTGAATGCAATGATATTAAGAAAGTCACACCATAATCACACTTCCGCAAAAGTCAGGGTGTGACAGCTTGGTATCAGAGCTTCGATCGTAGCGAACTAGGATTCTTTCTCGAGTCTAGACTACGATCATTAGGGCTCTCACGAAAATGTTTTCATAACATGTTTTCATTGCATACACGAAACGCCCAGATCCAGGAAACAAACATTTTTACAAACAAAAAACACGAAACACATTTCAAAGTTTATGCTTATAATTTAGTCTGAGAGACTGGGGAGTTAGTCTGAGAGACTAGCTGGGGCAGTCTGAGAGACTGGGTAGTTTGAGAGACTAGTTGGGACAGTCTGAGAGACTGGGGAGTTTAGTTTGAGAAACTGGGTAGTTCAGTCTGAGAGACTGGGTAGTTAGTCTAAGAGACTAGTAGGACAGTTTGAGAAACTGGGAAGTTCAGTCTGAGAGACTGGGTGGTTCAGTCTGAGAGGTTGGGTATTTTAGTCTGAAAGGCTAGGTGGTTCAGTCTGAGAGGCTGGGTGTTTCAGTCTGAGAGACTGGGTGTTTCGGTCTGAGAGACTGGGTGTTTCGGTTTGAGAGACTTGGTGTTTCGGTCTGAGAGACTGGGTGTTTCGGTCTGAGAGACTGGGTGTTTCGGTCTGAGAGACTGGGTGTTTCGATCTAAGAGACTGGGTGTTTCAGTCTGAGAGACTGGGTGTTTAGTCTGGGAGGCTAGGTAGTTTAGTTTGGGAGACTGGGTGTTTAGTCTGGGAGACTGGTTGATTTAGTCTGAGAGACTAGTTGGGACAGTCTGAGAGACTGGGGAGTTTAGTTTGAGAAACTGGGTAGTTCAGTCTGAGAGACTGGGTAGTTAGTCTGAGAGACTAGTTGGGACAGTTTGAGAAACTGGGGAGTTCAGTCTGAGAGACTGGGTGGTTCAGTCTGAGAGGCTGGGTATTTTAGTCTGAAAGGCTAGGTGGTTCAGTCTGAGAGACTGGGTGTTTCAGTCTGAGAGACTGGGTGTTTCAGTCTGAGAGACTAGGTGTTTCAGTCTGAGAGACTGGGTGTTTTAGTCTGAGAGACTGGGTGTTTAGTCTGGGAGGCTAGGTAGTTTAGTCTGGGAGACTGGGTGTTTAGTCTGGGAGACTGGTTGATTTAGTCTGTGAGACTAGGTGGGTTAGTCTGGGAGACTAGGAAGGATAGAAAGTTTCATGAAGAATAATGTGAATACATGATTACATGATAAATTACCTTTGTTCGCATACACTAAGTGTTAGTGATTACTATGGATATACATGCTATAACTATTATGTATCGACACACATGTCGCCTTCCTCAGAGAGAAAGTTGTCAGATGTTGACGACCCTATGGCCACCGCCACATATAATGAGACTGCACCTGCGCCGGGGATATTTGCGTCAGACACTGAGAGTGATCCTGATATGATGACCAAGGACGAGGACGACTTCCAACCATCCGCGCTGCCAGATTTTGGTGATGATTTACCCTTGCTGATGGTTTCCCTGACAAGAATCCTTTCGTCATTCATGTTCCAGTCCGTGACCACCTTATCAATTGGACACCCCGATGGCGAGCAAATCATGGCTCCGATCCCCGACGCCGTACCTTTCGTGGTCATTCCTTCCGAGGATATGCCTTTTGATGATTTGTTTGACGATGACGCTGATTTGTTTGTTGATGACCCTCCTGTTGACGCCCAGGGTGATGGAAAGATAGCTGAGGATGTCATTGCTATGCTACCTCCTGAGATTCCCGCCATTGAAGTATCCCCTACTTCCATTTTGCACACGATTTCAGACTCCTTTGAGTCTGTGACATCTGCAGCCTTACAAACGGTCGGATTGCAACTTTCTACAACTGACTCAGACGAAGACACTGCTATGACTACTGCACTATCACCTGCTCGAGATCCCACACCTTCACACGACCCAGAGCCTGCTCCTGAGCCAGCTCCAGTTCCTTTTGGGACAGCCTGATGTTGCACCTATTGATCCTGAGTCAATTTCTGATCCTGACTATGTTCCATTTGAATTACCAGACATTGCGCCCCTTGTACCTGAACCAGTACCTGCACCTGTTGATCTTCCTTTTGTTGGGACAATTGCTACTGCACCCGCACCCGCTGATGTTGCTCCTTTCCTCCTGAGGAGTCCGACGTCCATCGCACCGGTTTGCCTATTGCTTTCTTTCAAGACATACCCGCACCCCATCCAGGGGAAGGTACCTTTGGCTAGCACCTACATGACGATCTTTTTGTATCAGCAGCGTTTCCACAGATCCTTCAGGCTGTACTGTTCATTTCTTCACCGCTGGACGAACCATTTCGATGGTTCCTACCATACACTATGCTGATTTCAGACCCTTACCATCCTTCACATTATGGAGGCTACACACGGATGAGTTGCTCCTGTTACTTCAGCTACAGTTTGAGGTTTTGAGTTATAGAGTTTTGGAGCTTGAGCTGACATTACGTCCTCCACCCTGTCAACGCCAATACACTTTGATCCTCCACATTCATCACTATCTCCTTTTGCACTCTTACCTGCTGCTATTACACCCTTCTCAAGTTTTGATGCTTGTTTCTTTACTGTAAAGCAGCAGATCAGATACTTGCTCCGCCGTATATTCAAGCTCGAGGAGAAAGTCGCACATGTTAGCAGTTTGCTTTTCTTTACTCCTCCACCTCAGACACCAGTATAATTGGCTTTTGGTTTTATGCAGATTACATTACTTTTGGAGAAAAGACACTACTCATAAGCCGATATTGTGGGGACTTTTGAAAACCACTTTCGACCATGTGATTTTGGTACACTGGTAGACTTATTGGATGAGGGTAGGATGGCCCTGTGTCCCTTTTAATGTAAGGCATTTTGTAAACAATGTGATTGTGGTCGATAAACAATGAAAACTCAGTCGCCATGTCCTCACTAAGCACGTTGATGACCTGCATGTGTGTGCTATAATTGTGATGCTACATGCTTGCTTTTTATGTTCTCATTAAACATGTTCCTATCTACAAGTGGTGCTATAGTTATGATGTTATGTGATTGATTGATATAACTATTGCTTATATACGTATATATACACACCTCCTGGGTCTTATTCGTTAAGTAGAGGCTTTTGTGCTCGTGTCCTTAATAAGATATGACCTAACCGATCTTCTTCTAGGAAGATGTCGACTCAAAGGAACACCGATACCAACACCCCTCTTCTGACGATAGAGGCGGAAATACAAGAGCGCATCTTACAGGCCATCGCACAGTACGAGGCCCTTCGCTCCGAGCGCAGCGGAGGTACCTCAGGAAATAACCCACCCAGCGACTGCACCTACAAACAGTTGTTGGGCTGCAAGCCCCTAAATTTCGACGGCACTGGGGGTGCCTTAGCCTTCGTACGCTGGGTTGAGAAGACGGATTCTGTTTTGCGGGTGAGCAGATGCGCCCCAGAGCATCAGGTCGCGTACATTTCTGGACTACTTCAAGATGGGGCTCTGTCATGGTGGAACCTCCAGGTTCAGACGTTGGGCGAGACTGCTGCGTATGCTTTGACATGGGACGAACTGAAAGAACTAATGCGTAAGAAGTTCTGCTCGAGAGCAGAAATCCAGAAATTAGAGACTGAATTCTGGAATCTCAAGATGGATGGTCCAAAGATTGCTGAATACGTGCAGAGATTTCACGACCTATCTCGCGTCGTTCCTTACATGGTTGATCCAGAATTCAAGCGCATCAAGTGTTTTATTTGGGGATTGGCACCCCAAATCATGAGCATGGTTATGACATCAAAGCCTGCAATGATCGCTGAGGCCATTGATCTAAGTGTGGCCTTGACTGAAGAGGCAATCAGGTTGAACAAATTTTCAATCTCTGAAGAGAAAAAGGAGACTCATGTGGATTCATCTGGAGATAACAAGAGAAAGTTCGGAAACTTAAAGCAGGGTACCCAGACGAATAACAACAACACGACCAAAAAGGGAAAAGAGTACATGGGTAAACTACCTAAATGCGACAAGTGTCGACGTCATCATCAAGGCGATGTAAAAATGGAAAGTGTGACAACTGTGGCAAAGTGGGGAACTGCAGGGAAACGTGTTGGCATGAGACGAAACGTAGAAAGAGAAGTGAAGGGTGTTATAACTACGGTGACATGGGGCACTTTAGGAAGGATTGCCCAAGGGAGATTAAACAAGATCGTGGGAAAAATGTCTAACACCGGAGCTAGGGAAGCACGCCAGGATCCAAACATGGCCATCGGTACGTCTCATAGTAGTCAATATTGTGCGTCTATGCTATTTAACATTGTTGTCGAATTTTAGCTTCAGAATATACTTGTTTTAGTAGTAAGTAAGATAGATATCCAGTACTCGATAGAACTAGCTTAAGGGAAGCTTCGATGTGGTAATTGGAATGGATTGGTTGTCGAGCAATCAAACGGAGATTACTACCCGCACCCCGATGGCAAATGAAGAAACAATCATAATTCATGGAGGTAAGCAGACTACGCCCCTACAGCTTCCAAGTTGCTTGAAGGCATGAAAGTTGTTGCGTAATGGATGTGTTGTTTTCTGGGCTCATGTCATGGACAAGGGAACCGAAGAACCTAAACTCAAAGATATCCCTGTGGTAAGGGAATATCCTGAAGTCCTCCCCGAAGACTTGCCAGAATTATCTCCTCGAAGACAAGTCAAATTTCGCATCGATTTGATTCCGGGCACCGCGCCTGCTGTTAATGCACCTTGGCGACTTACACCTTCGGAGATGCAAGGATTGTCAGTGCAACTTCAGTAGTTGATAGAGAAGGAAGATAACAGACCAAGTTTCCCATTTTGGGTAACCCCAGATTAGCTCGTCAAGAAGAAGGACGATGATTACCAAATGAGCATCAACTACCAGGAGCCGAACGAGCTAACCAACAAGAGTCGGTGACTCTTGTTGAGGATTAACGAATTACTTATTTAACTAACTGTGAGGATCCAACTACTATTTCATGACTGATCGATGATCGAGTGTCATTAGCTGTGAATTCAGGAAGAAAGTATACCGGGGAAATTGTGGGACAATAACTTGTTTTAAACTTACACAAAATGGTGTTTCCTACACGATGCACAAAACAGTTTTACACAGGATACGAAACTTTGAGAATCTAGAAAACATGTACTTAGGACCTTTGGGAACCCAGGTCCAAATTCGTAAAGGTTGCTTAGGAACCACACCTGTTAACTCAAGCAAACCCCATCATCCTGACATATATGCTATTTCAGTTAACCAAACAGAAAGTACTCAAATTTCTTTTGTTGAAATCTTCACTTTTGCTTCTAGCGAGTAGATGTTTGCATCTCTACCCCCTTAATGGTAGTTGCATCGCGTTAATTTTCTTCGCTGAGAGCGAACACACGTTTGCTTCGATACTTGGTCATTTCTTCATACTCATTGTTTCATTACTTGAAAACTTATATGTTACACATGCACCATTTGCTACGCATGAGGTTTCGTTTCGAATAAACGCTTCATTGAAGTTCACATATTATTTTGCTAAAGCTAATTGTTGGTTTAACCTACATTATTGAAATTGTTGGCTTCCTTGTTATCAAGTCAACACACTTTCTTGAGACTTCATTCCTTTCAAGTTACATTCATGGTTTATCTTCGTAACCATGCTGAGATACCCTCGTTGATACATACGTTTATTGTCGGGTTATGCTGAAACCAAGTTCAATTGCTTGAACTTATCCATTTCGCATATTCGAGCTAAGACGCCATATGATGTATTGAGAGCATCATATTCAAATATTTTTGCAAAGGTTCTTTTGTTTCGAGTCGTGGTAGACTTGATTGGTCTACGACTCCACTAAATCGTTTATTGATTTCAATACCTTACGATGATACTTTCACAAAATTGAAGCTTGCACTAATTTGGTTACGCACCTCATACACGGATTTAATTGTCTATTTATTTGCTCTAAATCCGTTTTGTTTATCGCAATTAAAGCGGTCCCCACATAGTTGCATGTTAAGACAATGGTACATAGGTTCATTTCATGTCACGATGTACCTCCTAACGATTCCTTCATTGTCGATCGAATGCCTTGCGGTACTTATTGCTTTTTCATCTTCGATCGGAAACAGTGGCTCTTTGATGTTCCGTATTCAACTAAAAACTCTATGACATTGTGTAAATCAAATCTTCAGGCTTGTTTCAGTACACCTTCATTTGATCTCAAACACGGTGAACTTGTTCGGTCACCACTATTATTGAATTATGTCATTACGACAACTTGTGGTGTCATTACAAAATTTGTAGCTTGTGCTAATCTTGGTCAACCGTTTCACACAAACTACACACACTTTTGTTTGGCTTGCCATTTAAACATTCCTGATGCAACTACGAATCAAGACAATGATACACCATATTTGCTTGTATTTCATTCGGTGTAGTTTCACAATTCAAGAATGTCAACACACTAATCCTTACCATTTATTTATTCGAAAATTGACAGATCATTTTCATATTCAAGTTGTTGATTTTGAGTTCATATAGCGGATACTATGGTTTGTGAAAACTCATCGACATATCGTGATTGATCGTTGAAATCCTATTGGTCAAAACTCCTCTTTTGTGGAACCCCTGCTAACTAGATTACACTAGACCATACGCCAATACGCCTTGTATCTTTGACAATAGATCCTGAAACACATACCTTTAACTGCTGGGTTCCGATTATTGCAATATGCCCCTGGATTCACCTGATGTGAATAAGATTTGATTCGGTTTTGTGATTATCTACCTCAATATTATCCATATACATACACGCATAATGTAACCCTAAGGAGTAAGGTAGTACAAATATCGAGGACGAAATTTTCTTAACAGGGGGAGAATGTGACAACTGTCAAAAATCCAGGTATCCGTACAATTTAATTGACTATGATTAGTGCTTAATGACTGTGCTGAATTACAAATGACTACTTTCTGATTTCTGTATCATACTTACATGTGCATCACATTACATATTGTCACATCATTTTTACATGCAAACTTTAGTGACATAAACGATGCACAAAGCACGGATAGCACAGTTAGCGGATAACTCAGAAAATGTTGACGATATTCAGTACATAGACAGACAGTGTTTTGAGACCCAGTATGAGTCAGAAACCAAGTTCTACACTAGTATGGTGTGTAGGGAAGTAAGGATCACAAAACTGCTTTTCTAGGTGAAAGATAAAGTGTCGGAAAGTGCCTAAAAGCCTCATAAAGTGCAGAATTCTGCATAATTCAGCATAAATTCAGCTTTTTAACAAGCTAGTTACATGCAAAAATATGACTAAATGGTCCTGAATGCTTTCCTAAGTGTCGGGAATTAAAAGTGTCACAAAAGGGTACTTAAAGAACACTAAACGGAATAGTTTGACACTTTAACGAACCGGTATCTAACCGAACAACCGGACATTACCCGAAACACCAAAATTACACTAGAAGCATTGTTTTAATGTTTCTGAGCTAGTTATGATCCCCGAACACCCTAACACGCTATATAACACATGATATGCTTAAACACTAAACACTATACTTGTAATCTTAACTAAACACTTAACCTACCATTGAAAACTAACCAAGACCCCCCCCCCCCTTAAGTGGACGGTCACAAGGTGTGGCCTCCCATAATCTTCTCTTGAACTTGCAAGATCCTCTCTTGATCTTTCTTGGATTGCTTAAGATTGTGTTGTGTACAAATGGGACATAATAACCAATGGGTAATAGTTAAACATGATTATAAGAAGGTCCTTAGCTCTCATTATCACCTACACTTCACATACACCTTCTTCCTCCCTCCTTTCCTCCATGTTCTCGGCCTAAACAAGCACCCACACCACCACCATTTTCATCCAACTCCAATCCATTCCAAGGTGTACACAAGGTGTTAGAAGCTAAGTTAGGAAGCTTGGAGCTTTCAGAAGTTGAAGGACCTTCACCGTTTGCTTTTATCCACTTGTTATCTTCACTTGAATCATCCCTAGCCTTGAGCTAGTGGTAAGAACTTCATACACTCCATTGTTCATCTTATATTAGTGGTTAAAAGAAGATTCATGTTGATTATTATGAAGAATACTAAAGAACATTAATGAACATGAAGATGAAACTTTAACATAAGCTTGAAAACCATAAAAATACATGTTGATTAGTGTTATTTTGCTTCTTGGTGATTGATTATTTTTGTTATGATGTTAGACATCATATGGAACCTTCTAGATTGTGATTAAACACATGATCTAGTAAGTTAAGGTGGTGACCTTGTGAAAGACCAAGATCATCATACTTTATGTTTCACATGAACTTGAAGAATGAAAATGATTTTGTAAATGATGAAGTATGTAACATGTTGCTAGACATAAACTTGGATGATTTAAAAACTAGATTTGTCAAGAAACTAAGTGAAATCACAAGACTTACATAAGCATGGATTTTAAAGAAACTAAATATGTTTCTAGTGGTGAAACAAGTCTAAAAATACATTGTTAACAAGGAAAATTCAGAAAGATATATTTTTAGAAAATATGTTTGGAAGTTGTAAAGACCTAAAATCTTCAAGGATGATGATATTAAACAAATGACCACACTTTGAAGGGTAACTAGGCTTACTAAAACACTAGTAGGTTACTACAAGTTTTTCTAAAAATTCAAGTTCATGTTGTTATATAAATTGCAATATTTTGGCACTTGGTAAGTGTTAATTGAGTTGTTGATTATTTGTGATGATTTTTTAAAAGAAAATGATATGCTTTGATAGCATGGACACCTCCATTTTTAGGGGAAACTATGGCGGAATTTTCTAAAAATACAAACACAAAAAAAATATTTTCTAAAACAAATATTTACAAGTATGTTTAAACTATGGTTTTCAATATAAACTTTGCCATAGATTTTGTTACAAAACTACAAGTATTGGAGGTTGGTTTTTACAAATAAAAATGGATAAATATGTATTTAGAATATATATTTACATTAAAGACATGATGTGTGTGAGTACTTGTATACTTTGTGTGTTAACTATATTATTTTAGGGATAAAATAATATAACTTCACAAATACCAAGAATTTACATTCCAAAATATTACCAAGAACCACAAGGAATACATATATAAGTTACACACATAATATTAGGGAACCGAACGATAGAATGTAACTTACAAATATTCCGGAAAATACATTTATGACTATATTTTTGGTAAATATTATTTTGGATACAAAAGAAATGAAAATATGATTTTTATTATTATTACAAAGTATATCATATTTTCGACAAGAAGAAAATATATTGTTTTTTAGAAGTAAAAATATATTTTCCTAGAGTTTTTAGAAGATGTATGATTTTTGGGAAAAATATACGTTTTTTTGGATAAACTTGAAATACATTTGGGATGAAATAAGTTTATATATATTTTCTAAGTGAGACTTGAAAATATATTGTTTTGGAAATATATATGGGATATTTATTAAGAAAATACGTACACACCGGAATACGGATATACATGTATGATATACCCCCCATCCTTGGGAAGGAAATACGAGTATAAATACTTGAGAAGTGTTATTACAAAATATTGTTTAACAATTATTCCGAAACTAAATAAATATAATTTAAGTTAAAATAATTATTATTTTAACAAAGTAATTATAACTTGGAATAATAATGAAGACACTTTGAAACGTAACTCAAAGGCACTAATTAATACCAAGTCAAGGCACGACCCGCTCGTCTAACAGACCATAGTACGCTTGTAGGTAGTCGTGCGTTCTAGAGGAAGCTTTGAGTTACATCGGATACAAAGAACGCAAAACTGTGAGTTCATGTCACCCTTTTCTCTTACTGTTTTCTGTTTTATATCTTCGGGGGTGAAATACATGTTACATACTGCTTACAAACAATTACCATGGTATGATTAGCTAAGGAAAGGTACTGCTAGATCACGTGAATGGGTAGGCCATTAGCTTAAGACCATTAATCCGTGTATAAGGACCGAGGGGCATGAGTGATAGATCTATTGGGTGTTGCGAGCCCCACCCATGGGCCTGCGAGTTGGCCGTATGTGGTGACTATGTCGTTCCGCCGGAGGTGCCGGTACGGAATACGCATACAGGTTTAAGTGCTTCCTATGCCATGTCACTTACATTAATGTATTAGCTACACATTAATTGATTTGTTTTTCCTTATTGCTTCATACCAGTTTACAAGTACATACATACATACAAAGGTTTTCAAGGATGATTCGTGCACACATACTAAACACATGAACTTGCTCAACTTTTGTTGATGTTTTCAAACTACATGTATTTCAGGGAACTAGTAAGTGGATCTGGCGGGCGTTGGAAGTTTTTATGCTGCGTTTGAAATAAAGATGTCATCCATGGTCTTTGGGTTTGGTCGGTGTGTCTTATTCCTAGACGAGACACGTCTCCCAACCCTTGGTGCTATTTAATATCTTTCGATGAGTGCTTAGTGAACTCATAAACATTGTGGTATGATTGTAAAACTTGAATTTGAAGTCTACATTTTTAAACAATGTTGTTATGTTTTAAACTTTTTCGATGGATGACAAACCTATGGTTTTATCATATAGCAGTTGTTATGATTGAATGCAATGATATTAAGAAAGTCACACCATAATCACGCTTCTGCAAAAGTCAGGGTGTGACACCTGACTTCCTCGCGGCCCGCGTAAACCACATAAGGGGCCTTCACGCCCCGCAAAATAGGCCGGGTAGGCCCTAGCCTTGTTGGGTCACGCGCATAGACTCGCCACGATCACGCCACGTGGCAGCTCCGGGTGAGGCTGTGTAGCCAGGTTGTCGCGCCCCGCGTAGCCCGAACAGAAGCTCTTCGTGGCCCGCGAGCGATGACATATTTTTGTTTTTATTTTTATTTTAATTATATAAGGGTACTTAGGGTTAAATATCGTATACGGGATGTATTTTAAGATATATAGGGATGTTATAAATATATTAGGGGTGTCGGAAAAAATTTTAGGAGGGTTGTTATAGAAAATCAAAGAACAATTTTTTTCCCTAACAATCCGGCGGTCACTACCGCCACGGACATCGTGGAAGAACAACACACAAAATCTATATACTCGAAACACTGACCCGTAACTCTTCCTTCGATGATTGTATTCAACCGCTATCCGGCACAGAGAAGCTTGTAAATCTTCACATGATGTAGATGCGGCTTCCTTTGCGAGGTCGAACCGTTTAAAACTCCATCTCTCGAAAGATCTGATCGTTCAAAACTAACTAGAAATCTATTCCCCGACGAATATACCCACTGGCGGACCAGCAACCCAGCGAATAACCAGAAAACTCTATGTTGGAAGGCAACCACAAATTGAACGCGTCACCTAAATTCTGGGGCGGCATACAAAGAACAATCCCTGCCTCATCGGAGAGCCTGGCGTCGGAAAAACCGCCATTGCAGAAGACCTTGCACAAAGGATTGCAACTAAAAAGAGAATGGATCTGCTAAATCTATTTTCCTCCTTTAATAGTAAATAAACACAAGTGTGTTACAACTGTACTCCAGTTGTATACATTGTTAAATATATATATATATATATATATATATATATATATTATGTAATGTAGTATATGCTTACCATATCCTAAATCTGTACATTATAAGCTAGATAAGTCCTACTTTTCCACCACTACATGGGTTGATCACGAAAAAGCAACCCCACATCAAATTAAGCAATATAATATATATTGTTTTATGGTGGAAATATTTTATAGCCGTTAACAATTTAAACAAAACGTCGAATTTATCAAAGTTTGAATTCACCGCCCTTCACATCTCGGGTAACAACTACCTCCCGTGGACTGTTGTTACTAAAATTCATTTGACGGCAAATAATTTGGGGGAGACAATTATTGATGGTAATCAAACTTCACCTCAAGATAAAGCGAAAGCTATGATATTCCTCCGCCATCATCTTCACGAAGATCTAAAGTGGGAATATCTAACAGTTGAGAACCCTCTTGAATTATGGACAAACATCAAAGAACGTTTTGACCACCATAAGTTGGTCTTACTCCCCAAAGCTCGCTATGAATGGCTTCATTTACAACTATAGGGTTTTAACACTGTCAGTGAGTATAATTCTGCCTTGTTCCGGATTACCTTTAAGTTAAAATTATGTGTTGAAAAAAATAACCGATGAAGACATGCTTCAAAAAAAACTTTCTCAACGTTCCATGCCTCAAATATGCTCCTGTCGCAGCAATACCGGGAATGTAAATTTACTAAATATTCTAAATTGATATCATGTCTTCTGGTCGCGGAGCAAAACAACAAGCTCCTACTACAAAACCATCAATCACGACCCGCCGGTGCAAGCCCATTCCCTGGAGCGAATGTGGCCAATTCTCAAAGCGGACGAGACAGATGTAGTGGCCGCGGCCCCAGCAGAGGTCATGGTCGTGGTCGAGGACGGGGATATACATGGCATCGAGAGTCCCAGAACACTAAAAATAGCGGTGGTGAATCGAGTCGACATAATACGAGGCGACCTTCAAAAGGGAAAAGTAGCGGGAACCAAAGCAACATTTGTTATAGATGTGGGATGTCAAATCATTGGTCCGGCACATGTCGCACCCCTAAAATAAAATGAAAGAATGCTGAAACTAATCTTGATTGAGGATGCACCTCCAGCCACGATACCAAACGTTCATTTGGATACATGTGATTTCATTAAAAATAAATATGTATACTAGCTCCAGTAGAGCTATTATTGGTGATGAATGTCTGGTAGATAGCGGTAGTACTAACACTATTATGAAAGATATGAAATTTTTCTCTGAGTTATCTCTGGCAGAGACACCGATTGGTACTATATCTGGTGTCAGTAACCTTATCGAAGGCTCCGGCAGAGCACACATAACATTATCTTCGGGTACCCAACTCATTATTGATAATGCATTATCCAGAAGAAACTTACTTAGCTTTAAAGATATTCGAAGAAATGGTTACTACCTAAAGACAATATCGAAAATAATATTGAATATCTTCAAATTACTTCAAACAAAAATGGCCAAGAAACCATTGTTGAACAATTAGAAGCCTTATCCTTTGGATTATATTGTACTAATATCAAATCATACATGGTGAGTAACCAAAAGTTGTTAGATAAAAACACATTCAATATATGGCATGACCGTTTAGGTCACCCTAGTAGCATAATGATGAAACGAATAATCAAAAGTGCAACCGGGCACCCTCTTAAAAACTTAAAAGTTTTGCTACCACAAGACTTATCATGTGCAACATGCTCTCTGGGCAAATTTATTGCTCGACTCTCACAACTAAATTGATACATGAAACCCCATCATTTTTAGAAAGAATCCAAAGGGATATTTGTGGGCCTATTCATCCTCCGTGTGGACCATTCCGCTATTTCTTGATCTTAATAGACGCATCCTCAAGGTGCATGTGAGGCTTTTAGCTACTAGGAATGTAGCATTTGCCCGACTTTTAGCTCAAATCATACAACTGAGAGCTAATTTCCCGGACAATCAAATTAGAAACATCCGGATGGATAATGCGGGAGAGTTCACATCTCAAGCTTTTAATGACTATTGTATGTCAATCGGAATCAATGTTGAACATTCAGTAACTCATGTTCACACACAAAATGGTTTAGCTGAATCTCTGATCAAACGTTTACAAATAATCACTAGACCACTCTTAATGAGATGTAAACTACCATCTTCTGCATGGGGTCATGCTATTTTGCATGCTGCTACACTGATTAGATTGAGACCAACTGCTGATCACGAATACTCCCCATTGCAACTGGTCTCCGGATGAGAACCAAGTTTGTCCCACCTTAGAATCTTTGGTTGTGCGGTGTATGTACCAATACCGCCACCACAACGTAATACAATGGGACCCCAAAGAAGACTGAGTATCTATATTGGTTTTAACTCCCCATCCATAATTAAATATTTAGAACCAATGACGGGAGACATGTTTACAGCATGGTATGCTGACTGTCATTTTGATGAAACAATGTTCCCAGTCTTAGGGGGAGATAAGGAGAAAGAAAGACTAGTAACACAAGAAATAACGTGGAATGCATCATCGCTATTAAATCTCGACCCCGAAGTGGTCAATGTGAATATGAAGTCCAAAAGATTGTACATTTGCAAAGAATAGCGAATAAATTACCAGATGCATTTACAGGCACGAATAGAGTGACAAAGTCACATGTACCAGCATCAAATGCAC
This sequence comes from Helianthus tuberosus, assembly GCA_030545235.1. NCBI lineage: Eukaryota > Viridiplantae > Streptophyta > Magnoliopsida > Asterales > Asteraceae > Helianthus > Helianthus tuberosus. Next base: position 152,199,928 of record CM060451.1, on the reverse strand, counting down.
CTGCTCGAATTGAAGTAATCCCAGAAGCGATTACTATACAACGAAAGCGTGGGAGACCAATCGGTTCCAAAGACAAAAACCCACGGAAATGAAAAGAGAAAAGTAACGCAGTTGGTGAAAACTTACAAAAGATTATAAGTGAAACCCCGGTAGAGGTAAATGTCCCAGAAGAGACAACTATGAATCCAGAGGAAAATGAAGTTTCAGAAGAAACACCGGTACCGAATGAAATGAGATCTCTATTAATTATGTACAAGATAGTACAATGTGGAAGCGGAATAAAACACGTGTTGATGATATATTCGCATATGCTATAGCAACGGATGTAATCAATGAAAATGATTACATACCTAAAACTTTAGAAAAGTGCATGCACATAAATGATTGGCCAAGATGGCAAGAAGCCATAAATGCCGAATTAAATTCGCTCGAAAAGCGACATGTTTTCAGACCTGTAGTCCGAACACCCATAGACGTCAAACCAGTAGGTTATAAATGGGTGTTTGCAATAAAGAGAAATGAAAAGAATGAGATTGTACTATATAAGGCTCGACTTGTAGCGCAAGGGTTTTCCCAAATCCCAAGAGTTGATTATGAGGAAACGTATTCCCTTGTAGTGGATGCGATAACCCTTAGGTTCCTAATAGGCCTCACAATCTCTAAAGGACTTCATATGAGACTAATGGATGTCGTCACCGCATACTGTAACACCCCGAAAATGGGTTTGGTAATCAAACCACGTTAACACTAAAAGACGGGTAAAGTACCGTTAGTGGTAAAATTTACCCTAGTGGTAAAATTTACCTGGTAAATATTAGGATTTAAATAATTAAACCTAATATTAAATAAAGGTTATACGAAGAATTTTGAGAAAATAAATTTACGAAAGGCCCGAGTTAACGGGACTTAAAAAGAAAACGGGTTATAACTTCCCTGAACCCACTAGGTAACTAGGAATATCAACCTAGTTAGATATGTGCCTTAAAATAAAGAAGGAAACTTGGGTAATAACCCTTATTATAAAGTTACAAACTAGAAGGGCCAAAAGAAGAAGATTTAAAACTTGATTTTATTTAATTAAAACTCTACACACACACTAGTGGGTGTGTGCGTGAGATCGATCAGAAGAAGGAACCAGGAGCTCAAACCCTACCTCATCTCAATTTCACCAAATTGAAGGTCCAAATCAAGTCTAAATCAAAATCCGAGTAAGAATTAGTGATCTCCAATGAAAAAGGAGTCACGAGGTATGTAAATTTCATAAGAAATCTCTAGTTGAATTTCTGAGCAAACCTAGAGAATTCGAATTAGATGATTGCATGCTTGTTATATGATGAAATAGGAACATTGTAGTGTCTAGGAGTAAACCCTAGACAAGTATATGATGAAGTTAGGCCTAATTCTTGTGAATTCATGATCACCATTGAAGGTGATAAGTGGGTTTTTGTATGAACATGTTAAACACTAGAAATTGATAGTTGTTCTAGTGTAATTTGAACTTTCGTAAGTAAATTATGATGTTGTAGATGCGAAAATTGATATGAACATGTTAATTGATGTTAAAACATGGTTAAAACAATAACCATGAACTAGATAAAAGAAGAATGCAAATTATGCACATTAGGTGTTTGTTAAAATGCCTAAATGAGAACTAAAGTGTTGAAATTTAGAGTAAAAACGCGTATTTGAATTATATGGCAATTACGCGTAATATGTAGTGATAAGGGTTCTACATATTATGTTGATTTAGACTTAATGTTGTAAACCATGTGATTGAAAGTAGTTAACTTTAATAAGCTAAGTTAACTAATGATGAAGTCGAATAGTATTTCGACATAGAAAATAAGTGAGGTGGAATAGTCGTGATTGTTAATGACTAATTTAACCGCCTTGTAAATGTTGACGATAGTTTGACGCGTAACAAGCTAGGTGGAAGCTTGGAGAAGGAAGCGGGTCAAACGAATTTAAGAAGGAAAAGAGAAGCATGGTTTGGATGCGAGGTAAGTGAAGCTTAAGCCTTTTACTTTATTACCAAATACTTGATTTCGAGTATTGAATCTGAATTGTATTGAGTAAACGAAACATGATGTTCCGGCACGATTTAAATGCGAGTCGGAAAAAGTGAGAAAGAAAAGAAACCATGAATTATGGTAAAAAGGGTAAAAATGGTCAAATAGTAATCCGGACATGGACTAATGAATATATAAAGGGATTTGAAAGGACACCATTTGGCAGGAGCCATAACGGGTCAAACAAAAAGGGAACGATTCTTAAGTAAGATGAATTCAAAAGTAAACCGGGGTACGTTAAAGGGGATGCAATGGTAATTAAATACCATCTTGAAATGATAATTAGTCATTTCAACTAAACGGGTCAAATAGTGTTGTTAACACCATTTGTCAATAATATTTGATGATCGGTTGTTGAGTTTGTGATCACATGAATTAACACATGGTTCGCATGGCTATTAACTAGAAATTAATAGCGAAAGGTATTTAAACGGGTCAATCTTATGGCCCGAGCCAGGTACGCATATTTAGAATTATAGCTAAAAGCGATTTTTTGGTCAAATAATAGTGGAAGTCCTTCGTCGCATAAATGAAGGGCTAAAATTGACCAAAAAGCCCTTAAGGGGTAATAGGGCAAACAGCTTTTAAAAAGTTGTTTTGAAATAAACGTCTTGATTAAATTGAGTCTTTGGAATTTATATAAAAATGGGGATAGGGTGTAAACCAATAGAAGCATGATTTAAGTCTAAAGATGTAAAATACTCGTAACGGGTCAAAACGAGTATATATGCAAAACGGGTTAAAATTTCCTAAGGAACTCGTAAAGTTGAATCTTGATGATTAGTAAACAGATAGAATATGATGACCATGGTATTTTGAAGGAAAATAACAAGTTAGTTTGGTAAAAGCATGAACGGGTCAAAAGTGTCTTAATTGAATTTCAAGCCGAGAGCTTGAAATCTAAAATTTTGTAAATCCAGATGTTGGATTTTTACTCCATGAGATAGAGGATTAAATTAAGAACGCGTAGGAAAAAGAATCGCGTAAAACGGAGGTCTAGATCAAAAGTTATGCCATGTTGAAGTTTGGTTTTGATTAAAACTTAGTTGGGCGAATATGCAGCACCAGCATCAACGCATTCTGTCAAAATAGGACCGTGGCGTCGCGCCACGGCCAAAGCCCTTGGCCGTCGCGCGCGGCGACGGGCTAAAATGTTGAAAATTTTGTTTATTTCGATTATTTGACCCAATTATTTTGTTGTACTTGTTATTTAACTATCAAAACTGACTTCTAAGTTGGTTTTGATCATAGGTGAATGTCGAGAGTCCCGGATGAAGATCAAGTGGCGAGCAAGAACCGAACACACGTTAAATGAAGCTTCCGCGTCAAATCTTGATTTGTTTTGCTATAAGTGAATTATGTAAACACTTATAAATATGTTTTTGAAATGTCGTAAACATACGGGAATGTTGGTATGACAAGTTTTTGTAAAGTCACATTTTAGCATTAAAATGTGTATTTTATTATTAAAATCTTGATAAATTGAGACGGCCGTTACACATACTTATACGGTACACTTGAAAATGACATCTACATGAAAATCCCTAAAGGGTTAAAAATGCCTGAAGCATTAAAATCAACACCTTGAGATATGTGTTCTATAAAGCTCTAGAGATCTTTATATGGTCTCAAACAATTTGGTCGTATGTGGTACAATCGACTTAGTGAATATCTCGAAAAAGAAGGATACAAGTCTGATGTAATCAGTCTATGTGTCTTTATAAAAAGATCAGTCTCAAATTTCACTATAATAGCAGTCTATGTTGATGATATCAACATCATCGGATCTCCTGAAGAGATAGAGAAAGCTGCTCAGTTGTTAAAGAAGGAATTTGAAATGAAAGATCTTGGTATGACAAAATTATGCATCGGACTACAATTTGAGTATCTGTGCAATGGCACATTTGTCCATCAATCAAACTACATCCAGAAGATGTTAGTACGTTTCAATATGGATAAAGCACATCCGTTTAGCGTACCTATGGTTGTCCGACCACTAGATCCACACAAGGATCCTTATCTCCCTCAAGAAGAAGGCGAAGAAGTACTTGGTCCAGAAGTACCGTACTTAAGCGCGATCGGTGCTCTTATGTATCTCGCAAATAACACAAGACCTGACATTGCATTTGCAGTACATGTACTAGCGAGATACGGTTCGAATCCAACACGTAGACACTGGAATGGTGTAAAACATATATTCCGGTATATTTGTGGGAAACAAGACTTAGGTCTTTTCTATCAGAAAGATCAAAAGTCCCAGCTGGTTGGATATGCTGATGTCGGATATCTATCAGATCCTCACAAAGCAAAATCTCAGACAGGTTATGTATTCACATACGGCGGCACAATAATTTCTTGGAAGTCAACTACGCAAACACTTACAACAACATCATCAAATCATGTCGAATTGATAGCACTATATGATGCTGGTCGAGAATGCGTGTGGTTGAGATCAATGATTAATCACATACAAGAAGCATGCGGATTAGAACAGATCAAGAAGGAGCCGACAATTATTTATGAAGACAATGTTGCTTGCATAGCTCAGATCAGAGAATGTTATATCAAGGGTGATCGAACAAAGCACATCTCACCAAAATTTTTCTCAACATATGACTTGCAAAAAGAAGGGAAAATTGATGTTCGCCAGATTAAGTCAAGTGAAAATCTAGCTGACATGTTCACGAAATCTTTACCTAGAAGCTGTTTCGAGCAGCTATCACACAAGATCGGTCTTCGTAGATTGAAATATGTTTGTTGAATTCAGGGGGAGAATTATACACGCTATACTCTTTTTCCCTTAACTAAGTTTTGTCCCACTGGGTTTTCTTAGTAAGGTTTTTAATGAGGCAGCATAGCTGATCCAGTAGTATCAGTTTATTTATTCAGGTCCTGAAGTACCTATTTAACATCATTCTGAAGTATGTTGTTAAACTGTGTATAATTCTAAATGTCTGAGGGGGAGTGTTATAAACCAGACATTTTAGGCCCAACCCATTACTTATGGGCTTTAGGGTTTATGGTTATGTTTATCTATATATTGTAATGTTGAATAGAATGAAGAAAATAATTCAGTTTATCTCTATTTCTCTTTGGTTTTTATCAAGTTAATAACTATCTTTCATGTAAATTAAAAAATAGACATGTATAAAGCTGTTAGTTTTAAATAATGTAAACCGTACTCGTTTTCAATTTTGGATTCAACTAACATGTATCGAGTAAAATTTTCAATTGTGTATTTAATTTTTTAGAACGGAATTGTGCATATAATTAGTTTTATATTAATATGTATTTTATATCTCAATGATCAATATAATAAATATAGAAACTGTATAAGTTCTAAAATAGTAAAATGTAAATGAACAAAAAAAAAATACTGGCATAACTAGTAGATTTTATGTTAAATAAGAAATTTAATAAAAAGATGAAATAAAAAATAAATAGATTTTATGTTAGTTAAGAGATATAATAAAAAGATGAAAAAAAAATAGATTTTGTAAAATTGATTTAAATTTAAATAAAATTAGGTGTTAGTACCCAAGGGTGTTACATTGATAAAATTAAAAAAAATGGAAGGGTATTTTAGTTATTATATTGATAACGTTAACTAATTTTGGTGTTAGTACCCAAATGTGTTACAAAATTGAAACTATAAAACTTAAACTTGTTAAATAAAGTTAGTAATCAAAGATTAAACTAGCTATAAACCATAGGGTTCATCTGTGTAATTAAATGGGAAAAACTCACAAACTATTTTACTTGTTTTGTGTTCTAACTATTTTTAAAAGAAACAACTTTACTTCTCATTTGTAATCTTACAATAAAGAAACAACTTTAGTTCTCATTTGTAATCTTACAATTCATTCAATAAACAAACACGAGTCCATCAATTCCCTCAATATGTATTTAAGAAACTAATATTCTAAAATTAATCAACATTTGACGTTACTCCCCACTAGAGATGAGTTCGATACACTTACCGTATCGAAGTGGCACCGTACCGCACAACACTAAAACCGAAAACTACCTAAATTCAAAGCTGAATACCATACCGTATATGTTCAGTCAGTATCATTATGATACGGTACTGTTAAAAGTTCTAAACCGGTACCCTACCGCATGGTACCAATACCAATTTTAGCTATATTCAAAATCGAATACCGTACCAAATATTCTAGGCATGTACAAGTCTAGTGCAGTACAGGTATAGTATCAGTACGATACGTACTGGTATACAGTATGTAACTTCTCATGCCTACTCTCCAGTTAACTTATAGTTTGCTATAGAGTATAAATTATTCAAAGTAGGCACATAACAAAAACTGAGAGCATGAGTTAAAACCATGAACAATCTCAAGATGTTTTGTGAGTTGATAAACGAATGATTGACTGTTAACTAAGTATCACTAAGATTGTAACGACAAGCAATAGAAATATATAGATCTTGTAACAATAATGTAATCCATCAAATATCTATAATACTATGCTAAAGTAGTTGCACACACAATGCAAGTAGTAGACACGTAGATTTTTATATTAAATTATGACTGATAATTTCTTATTCGTGTATGAAAGAACATAATAATTTAAATGGTAAATTGTTATATGATTGAGATTTGTATGGCTCATGTCATAGATAGACCATACTAATGTCATGAATAAAAAAATTAACAGACGTATATATCACAAAAGAATTGATAAACTAACAGAAAATGAGTACGTCATTATAAATTGTCGTTGTCGCTTCATCGCGCGACTTTCCTACTAGTGCGTGTATTTAAAAATGTGTAAAAGTCATTCAAAAAAATAATTTATAAAATTGTTTACCTTTTTTAACTGTTTTTAAGCATTTTTTTCTTTTTATTTATTAAAAAGGCTTCTATATGTATTTATATGCAAAGACTCCGAAAAATATTTTGACAAAAAAATTAACATGTTAAATTGAATTTTCATGATATATTTAACATGTTAAATACACTTTTCCCTCGCTACCCACGTTTTTAGTATTCCCATTAAACCCAACCATATATATGTAGGGAAATAATAAATCGAAAACTCACCTTAGTTAAGAAAAACACAGAAAACTTCCTCTTCACCATCCATCTCATGTGATCAATGGTTAATGTTATAAAGGTAAAAAAATACTTTTTCAAGACACATGTTAAAATCTAATAAAAAGTGCAAATTGTTACACTTTTCTCTCCCCTCTTTCCTCCGACACAAAAAAATGTGACAACTGCATTGTTACATAATAATCTCGCTGTAGAAAAATGTAACACGTTTTTTACGCGCATTAAAAAAAACTTTGGAAATTATAAGTACATACATTTCATAGAATCTAAAAAATTGTTGTTGGAAAATGTTGCAGGCGTAAATAAAAATGTTGCGGCAAAAAATTGTAACACGTGGCAACCTAATGTCCATCCATTCAGTTTTCAGAGCTTTTGTAACTCACATAGGATTTGTCTTTGTAATTCACATCTCTCTCTCTCTCTCTCTCTCTCTCTCTATATATATATATATATATATATATATATATATATATATATATAGGGACATGATTTAGGGAAAACATCTAAAAGTGTGAAAACGGTGAGAACGCCCCTCATCCATTGGATCAAAACAATCTATGGATTAGATTGGCGCGGTGACGTTTTCGTAAATAACATCAATTTTATTACGTGGACGCGATTCATTAAGGGTAAAATGGTCTTTATACTGCTCTATACAAAACGCCAAACTCATGAGTAAAACGCCATTAAAATTATCTCCTTAAACTACAAGCCATACACATCATCTTTATCTAAACGTCATTCATACAAAACGCCAAACTTTGTGTTTAACAGATAAAGGTGAACAAAAAATAACTGAAACGGCGGAAGCTTCATTACTAACATTTATTATAATAAATTCCCGCCTATACTACGCGTGAAAAACATCTTATATAAACAACGTCTCAGGACTTTTCGTTGATTACACAAAAAACAAACGTCATATTTTACTAAATACCATTCAATTTATAAACGCCAAAAAGTTCAAAAACCATAGATTGCAAAACGTCGTTTCTTGGATATTTAGTTTTGTTCTCAATAAAGTTTCACTAAATGAGTTGGACAACATTATTGGACAACATTCTTAAGTGAGGATTAACAATGTTGTCCATCTCATTCAGCAAAATATTATTGAGTTAATCCTCATTTAATTAGAGGTTTAGGATATTTTTATTTACTAAAAGGTATTCTTTTTTTTGCGTTTATGTGTGTGTCCGATCTTCTATGATTTGTTATGTAACTTCCAAATCACATGTTATGCAAAAAAGTGAAAAAATGTGAAAAAAATAAAAAATGGTATATAAAAAATATAAAACGCCAAATGCTAATATTGTGTGTTCTGAAAAAAATAAAAAATACAAAAAACGCCAAACTACTCTTCACTTGCTCTCGAATACCGTGTCGATTTTCTTTTAATTACGGGCTTCTAGCATGTCGATGCGTAGTCTCCGTAAGCTTTACAATTCTTACACTGTCTTTCTTTCGCCTCGGGCTTCCCTTTTGTTTTTGTTTTTTTTCGATTGCTTCCTCCTGTTTGGATTTTAAACGCTTGCGAGATCCAGAACCTTTCGACTTATACCCAATAGGGACTCTTATAGGATTCTTGTCGTTTTGATATTGACCTGTTATCTCCGCAAATCTATCCCTAGTACTTGGAGGATGAGCAACAATCTGCATATCTTGAACCTTCTTCATATAAGATTGAATATGATCCTTGTATAAGGATAACTCCTCCTTATTACCAGATAAACGGTTCAAAGTATACTATGTTGCAAAAATAATTTCTTGCATCATACTTTGCACATCGGGATCAAGCTCGGTCATAAATTCAAGACTCATTGAGTAATCAGAAGAGCAATTTGGCGAAGCCTCTTTACGTCATCTATTCAAAATGTACTATTTTGGAAATTCCCTAATATCCAAACTTCTCAAAACATAAAATATATGTCTACATAGCTCATTTTCTACCAATGAAGGAAACATTTAGTATGGAAAGATTAGCCAAGCTATATGTAGATGAGATAGTTTCATTACATGGAATTCCATTATCCATTGTGTCTGATAGAGATAGTCGTTTCACTTCTCATTTTTGGAAAAGTTTCTCAAAAGCTATGAGAACACAACTAAATTTAAGTACAGCTTATCACCCTCAAACAGATGGACAAAGTGAAAGGACAATCCAAACATTGGAAGACATGCTAAGAGTATGTGTAATAGATCGTGGAGGAAGTTGGGACGATTACTTACCATTAATGATTCCCCATTTGAAGCACTTTATGGAAAAAGTGCCGAACTCCAGTATGTTTGGCAGAAATAGGAGAAAAGCAATTATCAGGTCCTGAGATTATACAAGAAACAACCGACAAAATAATTCAAATTAAGGAAATATTGAAAACAGCACGAGATCGTCAAAAGAGCTATGCTGATCATCGACGTAAGCCATTGAATTTCAAGTTTGAGACAAAGTATTGTTAAAAGTTTCTCTTTGGAAAGGAGTAGTCCGATTCAGTAAGAAAGGAAAGTTAAGCCCAAGGTATGTCGGACCATTTAAGGTTATCAAGAGAATTGGACCAGTAGCCTATCAACTACAGTTACCAGAAGAAATGGCTGGTATACATGATGTATTCCATGTATGTAATCTAAAGAAATGTTTAGCTGATGAATCTTTGATGGTACCTCTTCAAGATATAGAGGTAAGTGAAAACTTGAAATTTGTTGAAAAACCTCTCCAAATCGAAGATAGGAAGGTTAAGAATCTCAAGCATAAGAGATTAGTTCTGGCCAAAGTAAAATAGGATTCGAAACAAGGACCAGAATATACTTGGGAATTAGAATCAGAGATGAAACGAAAATATCCATACTTGTTTTGGTGAATCTCGAGGACGAGATTTTAAACAAGGTGGGGAGGATGTAACAATCCCTAAAACACCCTAGAAAGAACCCTGATCAAAACCCCAAGTGCGTGCGACGAAACTTGAAAACTTGGTTGTTGATGAACCAACCCGCACAAAAGCACCCTTACTAATCTCACAATTAAAAACCAAACCATTTAGGATCAAGAACTGATCATACGCGATAAGTATCGGCACGAAAATCGAGAAAAATGCACGATTGGATGAAAAAGGTGGCGGAGGACACATTTCACGCCCCTCTGCCACGTGTCAGACCTACCTAAGTGACATAGCAGACCTATGCCAGACCGACCGCCCAGACACGTCTCACGAGATACCCTGGTTCCCCGCGCGACGCTTCTGAGATACCAGCCTGGGCTATATAAAGGTCGGGTCTGGGATAAATTCAGTGCACCAGTTTCTATCAAAAATCGATACTTCTTTCTCTCTCGTCTGTTGTCCAAATACCCTAAACCCCTAAACTCTGCTCCGTAATCAGCGTGCTAACCCAAATCAATGGTACGATACCCTGTTCGATTGATCTGAAACCAAATCAACAGATGTTTAAATGCTATTTGATTAAGGCTATACTTTGTCATCTACGTTGTGGTTTTGATCTCTTGATGATCGTTAAAGTCGAATTGGGTTAATATACTAATACGTGTTGCATTGTGTGTTTAATTAGGAACCCAAGACTTAGACCAGAAGGCTATTATTGAAACCCTAAATCTGCAAAGTGAGTCATTCTCTTTTACTCAAATAATTTGCAAACCCTATTGGTTTTCCAAGTTGTATTTACAGTGATTAAGTTTTTGTATTTTGAAATTACTACCGGTATGTGGGGTTTTGTATACACTACTTGATAAGCTTTGCTATTAGACAATTGAGGGCCAATAGTGATATGACCACAGTCATAGGAACTACCACCGAGTGACTAATACTGATTTGAATAATTGAAAGATATAAACAAATGTAAAAACCCTTAATGCTGTAATTATAACAATGTGCTTTTGTACAAATTGAATGAACCCACCAATATTTTTCGTTAATCAAACGTTTTTAAAACGCATTTCAGATGATTTACTGTGAAGAGAAGAAAAAGTTCTATGAGGCACTCAAGCTTAAATAAGTGGCTATGTAAACCTGAATAAAACGTCTTTTGTAATCAAGGGTTTATCCTGGTGAAAATCCTTTATGTAAATATGGGTATCATCCCACAGTTTATGAAATGAAAATTTCGGTGTTTTGAAAACTCTGATATTTTTTCCTGACACCCGGTCCTAATGAAATTTCCGCTACAATAATTTTAATAAACACCGATACCACATTGGCAAAAATCAAATATTTAAAAAAAAAATTATTTTTATTTTTTTAATCTTCTCTATATGAATCCCCAACTTTTGCCATTTTATACTACAAACTCTCTCACTTTTTATACTAAAAAATCAACCCACTCTCTCATATATTTTGTTTATCAAAATTCAAACGGCGCACCAATGGCCCAGGGAAGAGGGCATCATGTTGGCTATGAGTTGAGTGCATGTTGCAGAGCAAGGACAACATCCAGATTCTGTTTCGACTTGTAACATGATTTTGACACACTTTCATCAATAAGTGGGTGTAAACAATCAAAATTTGAATCACATTACTAGTAGGTTTATTATGGTGTGAACAATGTGTTGGAAATTTGAGAGGCTCTTTATCAATGCCATGAACAACGAAGATGGCTTAACTAAAGATCAAGCGATTGCCGCAACCCGTGTCGAGTTCCAACAACGTCAAAACACTAGTTTTCATCATCTTGCAGCTTGAAGAATTTTGCGTGGCCATTTTATTTAAGTCATTTATTTTTATTAAGTAACTTTTTATGTATTGTTTCTAATAAAGTTGGTTTGTGATTTTTTTTATTTAAGTTAATGGTTTTTTTATGTTTTATTTTAATTATTGTTTTAAAACTTATGTTTTTTTATATAACTAGTATTTAGGATCTACACTTTGCGGTGGGACCGTTACATCAAACGAAAAGTAGATATAAAAACGTTGAACCACATACACATGTTTAGACCAAAATGTAAAGTATAGAAATTAATAACCAATTCGACTTAGTCTGGGTTCGCTCCGAGGATCGATTCCTTGACCGATGAATGCGATGAACACGTATCTTGTGCGGAATCTAAGTACGTGTGTGGATCAGACACAAAGAAGTAATTATAAGTTGTTTTCTATTACTAATTTAACAGTTTACAACCACGAAAACAAACGAGCAGAGTTTCGCCTCTCTAATGCTCAAAGTTACAAATGAACAAGACCCAACATGTATATATATATATATATATATATAGACACAGTGGCTTCGTACGAAGCCATGAGATCATGTTCGTACGAAGTGACGTGTCCCTTCATACGAAGCTGCCTGATGCCCCCTTCATACGAAGCTGCTTCAGCACACATGAACTTTATATTTTCTTCTGTTCAACACCAGTCTTGTCTCATCTGATTAAGCTACTATACGTGATTGACGGAAGTGATAGACATACTGCACTCACAGACTCCCCCTTGGATATTACTGCAGTCAATCTCGTAGCTTTCTATCTCTCACTAAGTCTTCTAGAAGTGTTGACATCATCAGCACCACAGACTCTCTCTTTTCTCCAACAGACTCCCCTTGGATCTGCTTACAGCTTCAGCTGCTCCCCCTTTCGGTTAACTCTTTCTCCAAACTCTCCCTTTCTTTAAGCTTCTGTGCTTTTCAGGATCGACACTTGGCTCTTTGATTACAAGCTCCCCCTAGCGTTGAGCTCGTTTTCAGACTCCCCCTTAGCCTCAACTATCGGGATCGTAATCTGGTTTATTATCTGCAAATCTAACAATTTCAAAACATTTGTAATGTATTTGACAATTTAAGTCCAAGATCAAAAACCTAGCTCTAAACACAAATTTTTAACAGTTAAAGCTATTTAGGTTCTCCCAGGATTGATGACCTGGCTCTTAAACACATATATTCAAAATCAGTAGCGTGGCTCTAAGTATAGATGCACCAAATTTCCAGGATTACCTGACTCTACTCCCTCTATCAAATAACTATATAAATTTGACAGTGAAAGCATCCAAAAAAACCTCACATATAATCATTCAAGTCCAAATTAATGACCTTGGAGATTTCACAAACTGTTTTTGATTTTTCATGTAAAACTTCTAGTTTCAAATTAATGAACTTGTTTATTTTCAGAAACATGTTCAGCATATTTAGATTTTGAAACTCAGCATTCAGACATCGGTTGTCGAAATAAAGCAGAAACAAAATCATTTAAAATTTTTCAAAGTTTATGCCAAAACACTCCGAAAATCTTTTTGAATTTTTTAAAGTAAAGCAGTAAAGAAGTATTTACAGACAATATTTTTGTTTGAATTCGCGTCAGAGGATCATATTAGTTTATGACAAATCACTAGCACCGTTGAGCTATAAACACTTTAAGTTCTAAACGATTCACTTAGGTTGTCAGTATACTGATCCACTTAAATTTTCACACAAATTCAATTGTTCCGAGATACGAGATTTAGTTTTTAAGAACTTAAGTTATTCACGCGTCCCACCTCAGAATATACTCCCGTATCAAGATTCCCTAGATTCAGTCTTATAGGTGAATATACTTTATTGATATCTGTACTCCTGGTTAGTGCGAGACCTTAAGAGCTCAGGTATGAACTACCGTTCAGTCAAAGAGATGAAGGCTCGACTTTAGGTGTGTCCCACTTAGGGATCTTCTTTACAACTGCACTTGATTTATATCTTTCGATATTTTTCAATTTTTATGCAGAGGGAAAGCTTTTTAAAGCACGCAAAGTATTATACGAGGTCTAGGCCATTGCTGACACAAAATCAGGAGACCAAGTATAATACCCCAGATATCAAACAGTATAAAGACCTAGTATCTCAGAATCAGGCAACCTCTCAAAATAAATTTCAGAGGTTATCTATATATCCGAGAGATGTTCCCTACGAGATAAGAAAGTTATTGATATTTAGGTTTATATCTCGAAATCAATCTACTAAATGTGTAAAAACCTACTGGCATATCATCAGTGAGACCGTTTATCACATTTTGACTTTCCATTTCTTTAGCATACTGTGACTGTCTTACTGATGTACTATCATTTCCTCTTTTTACACACAACTCTTTTTTAATTTTATCATGTTTTTAGCTTTTTCAAATTTTCAAATGTTTTTGTATTTTCAAAATTCTTACCCCCCTAAAATTCAAAACATTTGATAACCAATGTAGATAGTTTCATCTCGCCATCCATTTTCTGTTTCACATGCTTTGTTTTCCAAAAATTACCCCCATGATTTACAACACACTGATTTTTAACAATGTTAAAACCGTTTAATCACTTGTGAAATAAGCATGTTTGTTCAGTCGTGAGGGTTTCGGCATATTCAATTAACATATTTTTTCAAATTTTTTATTTTTAAAAAAATTTAAAAACAAACATATTTTTTCAGTTTTTTAATTTTTACCAAAATAAAAAACATATTTTTGGGTCTTAAATTTTTCTATTTTTTAGAAAATTTTGAATTATGGTTTATTTATGTATAGAAACAAACAAACTCCCTGTTTTACGATCTCAGGGATTCGCCTCCTCCTGTGCCAGGCTGCTCCCCTCGTCAGGTTGACATTCAACTTCCTTCTAGAGCACCTGTACATTCAAACCACTCAATCATTTGAATAATGCAACCCAAGCCTGCTTCGACTCAGGTAGCTGAACATATGTTTTTCCAGGCAAAACTAGAAAATTTCGTTCATTTTTCTCAAAAACATTCTCTTTAGTTTCCTCATTCACAAAATTCTTTTGCTTTACTACCCAGATTTGTCCTTTTAAAACATTTCTTTGATAAAATCTTGATTCATTTTGAATGTTTTGTTTTCGCAAATCAATTTTTGGTTCCCAAAATTGGTGTGGCTTTGTTAAATCAGCCGTTGTTTTCCAACTTTGTGTAGTCTTAAATCTGGGTGTCACTGGTTTCCAATTTTGTTGTGATTCAGCCTTTGACATGTTTGGCTTCCCAGTTTATTTTGATTCAAACTTGGTTGACTTCTGATTCACAACCTCAGACTTCTTTTTCTCAACACCAACAGGTTTAAGATTTGGACACTTGCGACCAATACGTCCATTTTGATCACACTTAAAGCATGTTCTCTTTGAAACATCTTTTACCTGTTGTTGTTTCTTTTTGAGCATAGAACTCTTCATTAGATTGTCGTCTAAATTGGAGTTCTTTCTCTTCTTCTGAACTTGTTCCATGAACAAAGTTCATCTTTTTCTGATAATTTGTCTTTCCAAAACATTTCTTTTTGTTTTGTTGCTTTTTATAACCCAACCCAGCCTTCATGTTCTTCTTTTTGTAACTAGGTTTGTTATAAAATGTTTACTTGCTCGTTTTTCCGGCAAATTTGTCAATTTCAATCTTTTCAATTTCTACCAGTTTGAAAACTTTATCAATTTTTTCCGAGATCACATTCTGAATCGAAATTTCAATATCTGAGAATAATTGGTTCGATCCAATCATGGTATAGGCCAATCCTATTGAATCATCATTCGTAGTTTTCAAATAGTTTTTGTGGAAACTTTCCTCATCTTCATCTTGTGACTTGGACTTATCTGTTTTGATAGATCATCTTGCAAAACACTTTCAACGACCTTACCTACCACCTCTGAATCACCAGTATCATCAGATTTGAAATAGGTTATGTCAATATTTTCTGGCAATTGATCAACCATGTTGAAAGCTTTTTCCACGTTTTCGTCATCATAGAATGTGAACTTTTTCTTAAACAGCGGTGGAACCTGATGATATTCTGAACCAATGCCTTTCTTGTTTCTTTCAGAATCTTTATCATCCAGTTTTATGTTGAAAATACGTTCAAGAACATATGAAGAAGCGTGATAACTATGCAGCTTGTTATTATCTTATTCTAAATCAGCCATTTTACGTTTAAGCTCAGCAACCTCTTTAATATATGAATTTACAACTTGTTGTTTTATTTCATACAATCATACTGATTTTTAAGTGTTTGTGACGTTCAGAACATTATGACAATCTTGATTGAACAAGTTTCATTTGGCTTTTCACCGCTTCATATGACTCTTTTGTAATATGATATGCCAATTTTATTAAATCATACTCTTTTTTCATTTCTTGAACTGCATTTTCTTCTTGTAAACATTCTTCTGTCATTGCTGAACACTTTTGTTTCAAATCATTTCCTTTTTCAAAAACCTTACATTTTTGTGTCAGTTTTTCATCGTTATCTTTTAAAACCTTTTCATTTTCAAACATTTTTTTACATTTATCTTTGAAAACTCTTTCGATTTTAGAAAATTTTGTATCTTTGGTTCTGAATTTTTCATCTTTTTCAGTACAAGCACTGCACGTTTCCATGCATTTCTTGCACTGTTCAAAAGTTTTATTTAACACTTCAGAAGATTCAGTTGGAGTTATTACCTCAGTTTTTGGCACCTCGGCTTCTTTTGCCATTTGCTTCTGATCTTCGTTATTCACCTGTTGTTTCTTAGCAACAGCTTCACCAGCCTGCTTTTCCAGCTTTTCATCAACCTTCTCCTGATTTTCTCCACCTGTTTCTTCTTCTTTCTTCACCTCTTTATTCTTCTGTTCACCACTACCTTCCTCTGCAGTTTTCTTCAACTCATCCACCAAATTCTCAACAGTTTTCTTCATTCTCTCTTCATCTCTCATCTTCAAGATAGCTGTCATCACATCTCTGATTATTTTATCTAGCTTTTTGAGATAATCTTTATCTGCTTCTTTCTTCGAATAATATTAACCGGACAGAGGAATAACTGCAAGTACATCATTGTACACCACTTTGCTTGAATCAACAACCGGATCTCCTTTGCGATTGATGTAACATTCTCTTCTCTTGTCTCATCTACCAAAACTCCTAGCTTCATTGTACTCTTTTTGTATTTCTTCTATTCTGTAATCTGCAAAACATCTTTCTCTGTACGTTTTCTCTTGAAGAATTTCTTCTTTCGTTTTTGTTTTCACTTCAGCAACCAACGCCCTTTTCTCTTCCTTTATGTATTTACCCCAGTTAAACCCTTCGTCATCATGAATTGTCGCTAAAGCTTGTGTTCTTTCTTTTGATGAACCTTCACCAATTTGCTTTAGATTTGCTCTGGACGATTGTTCACTGTTTACATGATAAATGGTCTTTTTGTAGTAGTCGTCATGGAATGGATTAACATGATCATTCACCTCTTGATTCATGCACTCTCTTTTAAAATGAACATGTAACTTTCGACTTGCCAAACCCTAGCTTTGTGCTTAACAAACCTCCAAGATTCTGTCTGCTTGTTATCGCCATAAAACGCTGTGCTCTTCTAATGCCACTAGCCAAACACCATCTGATATCTATAAGTTCCATCTCCTCTGGGTCTATCTGATCATAATCTTCTTTCATCAATTCAGGGTTTCCGATTCTCCCCGCCACTAGACTCTCATAAGACTCCATAATCGATGCTAAGAAACTCGTTTGTTGTTTAGCAGCATTGATACTCATTGTCGGAGAATTTTTTAGCTTCAAAGCAATATTGCAATGAATCTCATCGGGTTCTTCTATAGTTGATGTTGTTGAGGAAGAATGATAGCCTGGATTATAACTTGATGAACTACCTTTCGGTGAATCCTTTGACTTTTCAACACTGAAAACAATACCAATCTTTGATGATTGATTGGTTGAAGGTAAGTTTCCTCTGTAGTAAAGACCCACATTTTGCTGATAGGTAGAACTGCTCATTTTGTTATGTTTTTGCAACTCCAGTTCATGACTCTCAAGCTTCTCAACCAATGTATCCAATGTAATCTCATCGAACCGTAAATCATTTTTCAAAATTACGGCAAATGTCTGCCAGTGGTCTGCTCGTGGTAACGCTTCGATCACTTTGTCAATGATTTCTTCCCTAGTTTTTGTGATTCCAAATCTCTCAAGTTCAATTTTTAAGTGACAAAATCTTTCGATCATTTGCCTCACATTTTCACCTTTCATGAACTCAAACAAATCAAATTCCATTTTTAACAATGATATTTTATTCTTTTTAATTTGTTTTCCTCCCTCAGCTTTCACTCGCAATGCTTCCCACACAGACTTTGATGATCCATCATGATTAAGTAATGCAAAGATATCATCTCTGATCGATTGTTGAATTAATGCAATCATCCTTTGTTCATGAGAAAACGCCTTTCTGTCTTCAGTATCTAAGCTTGCAAGTGGATTTTTTTCATTTTTATCATTGATTGGCTTTCTATACCCAAATTCCATACAAAACTAACTCTCATGAGCATATGCCTTTGCCCAATTAATAAACCTCTCTTTCCAACACAAACTCGAAAATTAAACAAACACAAACTCTCTGTTCGTACGAAGGCGAAATGGTGGGTTCGTACGAAGCAGCACTAAAACAGGTTAAATCTCAAACCCGGTTCGTACAAAGCTACAACTGGGTTTGTACGAAGCTGCTAAAAAATGCACTTTAAAACAATTTGATTTTAAAACCCCTTCGTACGAAGCTACCTGGGTTCGTACGAAGCTAAATTATGTGAAATCACTACTGATGGAGTGGGTTCGTACGAAGCTGATATGTGCCTTCATACGAAGCTACTCTGCGAAGATTCAAGTTGTGTTTTTCATGGTTTTTATCAGATTTTTATGAGATTTAGGTTGAATTTTGAACTGAAATTTTGAAGGATTGATTAAAACTGGTTTTCACACAACATATTCAAAATTATCCAACTTTAACCGTGTAAACTTTGTAGATCTGAGTTTTAAGTTCAAAAAGAATGAGTAGAAGATGTATAGAAGAAGAAGTGTGTAGAAGAAGATGAAATCAGCTCTGATGAAGATGAATCTGTTTGAATCTTCGTGTCTTCAATCCATGCAAACAATCACCCGCTCTGATACCACTTGTGGATTCGTTCCGAGGATCGATTCCTTGACCGATGAATGCGATGAAAACGTATCTTGTGCGGAATCCAAGTACGTGTGTGGATCAGACACAAAGAAGTAATTATAAGTTGTTTTCTATTACTGATTTAACAGTTTACAACCACGAAAACAAACGAGCAGAGCTTCGCCTCTCTAATGCTCAAAGTTATAAATGAACAAGACCCAACACACATATATATAGACATTGTGGCTTCGTACGAAGCCATGAGATCCTGTTCGTACGACGTCACCTGTCCCTTCGTACGAAGCTGCCTGATGCCCCCTTCGTACGAAGTTGCTTCAGCACACATGAACTTTATATTTTCTTCCGTTCAACACCAGTCTTGTCTCATCTGATTAAGCTACTATACGTGATTGACAGAAGTGATAGACATACTGCACTCACACTTAGGACATGTGCGTTGCGATGGGGCCATTAAGTCGCAAAAAAATATGTTGATCCAAACACGCACATTGCAACTTATATCATGTCTAAGCGAAGGAAATGAAAGTTACACAAAAAACATGACCAAGAAAGCACAATGTACTACATAAAGCATAACGTGTATGTAGAAAAAAATGAATTACAAAATTGTAAAAAACACTCAATGTGTATATAAGGTAAATCATAACATAAAGGTAAAACTTAAATTAAAAAACCTAAGACTTAAAAGCGTATATTATATATAGTATAAAGCTAAAAATATTATAAAAACTAAAAAAATTAAAAAAAAAGGAAAAAAAATCACATTTAAAAGAAAAAGAAAAAAAAACTTAAGTCACCCACATGACCCAAAATCTACAAAAATGAATAATAAATCTAACATACAATCTAAACTTGCAAATTAATATATAGAAAATATATAGAAAATATTTATTATTTTAAAATACATATGAATAAAATAAATGATGACAACGCTTTATGAGGTTTATCTCAGTGCATGACAATTAACAATAATGTCCCCTGCTGATTTATCGCCTACGTGACGTTGTGATGCTACAGCGGCATGATAGAGGCTAAGGGCTTTATTCCACACCATATAAGCTAAGATTACAGATATCCGGACTAGGGATGACAATGGGTCGGATTTAAGACGAGTTTAGGTAATCCCAACCTCAAACCCGGTTAGATAAGCTTGTCCCAAACCTGTCCCAAAACCCATCAGGTTTCTAGCGGGTAAATACACATCGGGTATCAGGTATACCCGCGGGTTTCGGGTAAACCGTTAACTAAAATTTTTTACCCATTGGGTATACTCAAACCACAACCCATCGGGCAACTACTAATTAGTTACGTATAGTATTATCAATATAAAAATATATCAAATAGGTATAATTTATACGGAATAAAGCACCTATATGTATAAAAAGTGGATGTATTATACATATACATATTTTAAAACATAAAAGCAATTATATCAAGTATACAATCAGGTAAACAGGTACACTTTATCGGGTAATCGGGTCGGGTAAACGGGTATATCACCAAATCCCAAACCCGTCCCAAACCCACGAAAAAAATAAAAAACCCGTCCCAAACGCGTCTCATATGTGTCGGGTTTCAGATTTATCCATCGGGTTCGGATATGATTGTCATCTCTAGTCCGGACCAAAAAAAGGTTAATTACTATGACTTCAAATCGTAATATTTAAACATCATATTTTATCTTAGTATTTTGATCTTAAACATCAAAAGTTAATTACAGTGGGGTTGTCGTGCTCGACCGGGACTATCTGCAGGCGCTCGAACGCTTAAATGTCTTTCTCCCAGACTTTAACATCGGCAGTTTCTCTAACAAGGACACCGCCCCCTCGAAGCCACAAAAAAACTTTGGCGAATGCTCTGATTAGCAAAATCGCTCAAAGCTTGGGAGAAATTTTTTATTTGTCATCTCGCCAGAAGGCAGTGTTGGAGTGCCTGAAGGGTCCCCATGCTCAGTATTTTTTTACTGTTATCCCGATTGAGGGGCTGAGATAATGTATGTCAGTAGTGGAATACAAAGCCATCCTTAAATACAGGCTGATGATCCCTATGTACCTAGAAGATGAAACTTGTCCGATATGCCGTAAAACTTGTATGGATAAATACGGAGAGCACGCAGTGTATTGTAAAGAGCTCCCTGGGTTCAAGTATCGGCCTGACTAGGTGCGGGATGTTTTGTGGGACATCCTGAGAAGAGCTGGGATTTCGGCTAAGAAAGAGGCTCCTGTGAATTTCCTTACAGACCCTATGGAAGGGAGATCTACTCTGCGACCAGCGGATCTACTCGTATTTGGTTGGGCTAGGGGGAAACATACTTGTGTGGACCTCACGGGGGTTTCCCCTCTGGCTGGTTTAAGGGAAAACAAGTTTGTAGCTGGACAAGCAGCAAGAAAGGCAGAATCGAATAAAGTTGATGAGCACGCTAAAGCTTGTGCAGAGAACCAACATGTTTTTGTCCCTTTTGCCTTTGACACATTTGGCTCCCTAGCGCCAGAAGCTATCCAATTCCTGACTAGGGCCTAACGAGTCATCCACATCAATTAGGGGGTAGGGTTTTGTCTTTTGTAGATTAGGGTTTACAATTCAGAAAGGGGTGGCGGCGCAACTTGTTGCCCGTCTACCTTCTGTTTTGATATAACTTGTCAAGTATGAATCATTAGTAAAATAACTGAAAAGCTATGTGTAAAAAAATAGTGCCAGTTCCGATATTTTCAGTATAAACAGTAGGTATGGGTGTTTCTAGGTTTAGGTTTTGATTTCCTCTGTTTGAATTGATATTCTGTTTAATCTTTTTAAAACCGAATATTGGACGCCTGTTATAGGATAGTTTTAACATTAAGAAGCCTAAAAAAATGGTATGGAGCAGTTATAGTAAAGAATCATGTATCACTTCATTCCTAACCACTCAAGTTGCAATTTGCACAATTTGATGTTGATAGAACATGTAGTCAAGAAGAATAATGGATCAAGAAACCAAAGACTTTTATTTGTTCCAAATAGCATACATCTTAATTACACACATACAAATTATTGATCAAGACATTGACCTACCAAAAAAATCATGACCGTTGGATTTGTGATCAAATTGATGATGATTATCAAAACAAACATAGAAATCTCCATGATCTCCAAGCAAACTTGAGCTTCCAACTTCATCACAAGAACTAGAAAATGATGGTAAAGATGCATAATTCATTTGAGTCTTTGATGACACCAACAACTCTTTAGCCTTTTCTAACTCACCTTTGAGTCTCTCAACCTCTCTTTCGAGCCGGCTTTTGTCACTTGACACGCGTTCAAGCTTGTGTTGAATAGCCTTATATTCCGTCTCTAGGCTTTGGTTCCTCCATCGAGCTCGCTTGTTTTGATACCATATTGCAATCTGTCTAGCTGGGACACCAAGTTCTTGAGCCAAATGACTCTTTCGAGTCGAATCAAGCTTGTTGTCAGTGGCGGAACTAGAACTTCAACTCAGGGGTATCCCAAAATTTTTTAGGGTGTCCTCGTACTTGTTCAGGGGTGTCCTGTGTATAAAAATCGGAAAAAAAAAATTTTTTTACACTACGGGTAAAAACTTGAGCCGTAGCCCGGGCTACGCCCGATTGCACTTAAGGTCCGCCCCTGCTTGTTGTTGTAGTTAAAACTTGTTTCTAGGAGCTTCACTTGTTCGTTTGTAAGCCTCTTCTTGGTGCTTTTTTGTGGGTGTTTTTTGGGTTGTGAAATATTCATTTTTTTGGGGGGTGTAATTTAAGTGATAAAATGGACAATTGCTTAAATAGAAATACATGATTATTGAAGATCAGAAAGTCACGATGCTACGTCGTTTTCATGCATGCAAATGGTCACATGGGTGTGCGGTCCATCTACATAGTGATGGGTGGGTCGGGTTCTATTTAGTCCTCTCACTATACAACCATGTCATTTATAGTCCCTCTTATCGTCAATACTGGCAGTACACGCCCTCTTTCTTCTTAACCCATGTTTTTTTATGGTTTAAAAAAGCAAAAGTATATACTTAAATATGAAGTATGCGATAAATACTGATCTGGCTAAGGGCTGTTTGATAGCTTTTGAATGGTTAAGTGTTGAATCAGTTAAGAGGTTTGTACCATTAAGTGCTGAACTGTCACACCATGACTTTTTTTTTTTTTTTTGCGGAAGCGTGGTTATGGTGCGACTTTCTTAATATCATTGCATTCAATCATAACAACAACTATATGATAAAACCATGGATCGTCATCCATTAAATAGATTTGAAAACAACACAACATCATTGTTTTAACAAGACTCCAAGTTCAAGTTTTACAAACCGTACGAATTGTTTTAAGAGTTCACAAGGACTTATCAAAAGACTCTAAATAAAACTAAGATTTGGAAGAGGTGTCTGGTCCAGGATAGGACACCCTAACCAAACCCTAGACCATGGATGACATCTTTTATTTTTAACAACACTTGAAAAACTTCGAACGCCCGCCAGATCCACCTTTAATTCCCTGAAATACATGTAATTTGAAGACATCAACAAAAGTTGAGCGAGTTCATGTGTGAGTATAAATAACCTTTGAAATCATTGAAAATCTGTATATTCGTATGTGAAAATGAACAGATCAATTAATGGTTTGCAAGGCCATCAATATGTGTGCAACGGTGTAGGAAGGCTCAATCCTTTGCGTATTTCGCACCGGGCCTCCCGGCTGGAACGACATAGTCACCACATGAGCCAACTCGCGGACTCATGGGTGGGGCTCGCAACACCTAAATAGATCTAACACTCATGCCCCTTGGTCATTCTAAAGGATTAATGGTCTCAAGATAACGCCTACCCTTTCACATGATCTATCAGTTCATTTCATTTGTAAATCATTTGTAATCGTAATCATTTGTAACATGTACTTCACCCCCGAAGTCGTAAAACGAAAACAGTTAAAGAAAAGGGGGGACATGAACTCACAGTCTTGCGTCTTCAGCAATCGTAACTCGAGCTTCTTCGGTGAACAAAACTACCAACAACGTACTAATTTCTATTACACGAACGGGCCGTGCCTTGACTTAGTATTAATATCCTTGAGTTACGTTTCTTTTGTGTCCTCGATATTATTCCAAGTTACATAATTATTTGTTAAAATAACTAATATTTTAACTTAAATTACATTTATAAATTTTGGAATAATTGTTGAACAATATTATTGTAATAATACTTCCCAAGTATTTATACTTGTATTTCTTCCCAAGGATGGGGGTATCTTATACATGTATATTTTTGCCATGTTTTGGGGTCGTCTTCCGGTGTGTGTTTATGCGTACGAGAATACGTATTTTCATTGTATTCGTTAACTATCCTTATACTAAATTTCATATTAGTTATTCCGGAATATTATCTTTAATAAAGATCCAATATATATTTCCAAAATATATATATTTTTTAAGGAATATTACTTAGAAAAATTATTTATAATCTTTCGTTGACAAAAATATTTGTATTCTCTTGTGAGTTCCAAAAATAATATATTTTCAAGTTCAACTTGGAAAATATATGTATATAAATTCATTTTTCCCAAAAATGACATACTTCGTATTTATTTAAGAAAGAGTATATCTTTCCCAAAAATATTGTATTTCATGTTTGTGTAAGAAAACATATATTTCTTAAAAAAATATATATCTTCTAAAAATTTTAAGAAAAGTATATATTTCATACTTGTCAAAAATAATATATTTTCCTTGTCAAGAATATGATATATTCTTGTAGTAATTGAAAAAAAAAATCATATCTTCTCTTCCTTGATGTCCAAAATATTATTTACCAAAATATTCTTTGTGGATAAATTTTCCGGAATATTTCGTAAGTCATATATTTCATAGTTTGGTTTCATCAATATTTGGTATAAGGATATATTTATTCCTTGGAATTTTGGTATTATTTTGGATTGTGATTCTTGGTATTTTGATGTGTTATATTATTTCAAGTCCTGAAATAATATAACTAATACACAAAGTATACAAATAATCACACATATGTGTCTTCTAATTATATACTTTCTAAATACATATTTAGTCACTTTTATTTATAAAAACCAACCTCCAATACTTATATTTTTTGTAACAAAAATTATGGCAAGTTTATGTGGAAAACTCATGGTTAAAATACACTTATAATTATTTGTTTAAAAATATTTTTCTAAGTGTTTATATTTGTAGAAAATTTTGCCGTAGTTTCCCCTAAAAATGGAGGTTTCCATGCTTTCAAGCATATCATTTTCTTTTGTAAAAATCATCACAATCAATTCACAATCAACACTAAACAACTTACACTTACCAATTTTGCCAAAATCATGCATATTCTACTACTTCATGAACTTGAATATTTGTAAAAATTTGTAGTAACTTGCTAGTATACTTAGTAAGTCTTGTTACCCTTTAAAATGTGATTAGTTCTTTAAAAACTTCATTTTTAAGGAAGTTGGATGTTTACAACTTCAAAACATGTTTTCTAAAAATATTTCTTTATGCAATCTTCTTGTTACACAAGTGTTCTTTCACTTGTTTAACCACTAAAAATAGGATTTGTTTATGTAAGAACCAAGATCAAATGAAACTTATATTTTTAACTTGGTTTCTTTAGAAATCCTTCATAAAATTCTTAGATCCATATGATTAACAACTCACTTAATCATGGTTTTTCAAGAAAACATTATGTTCCTTCAAGTTTATGCTTTATGTGTGGATGATCTATCATCCTACAATATTTCTACTTTCTCATCTTGCTATATTATGTTTTTAATCATGATCTAGCAAGGTCTTATGATGATCAACATTATTTCTACAAACAATCAATGATCAACAAGCATAACAACACTAAACAACATGATTTCTTTAAGTTTTCTTATAATTTCAAGCTTATGTTCATGTTTCATCTTCTTATTTCTTGGTGTTCTTTATGTTTAAAATTATGATTCTTCTTTTAACCACTTAAAATAGAAGTAATCTAGCAAGATCAAGATTCTTACCACTAGCACAAGGCTAGGGATGATCAAGAGGAGAAAACAAGTGGATAAAAGAAAACGGTGAAGGTCCTTCAACTTCCGAAAGATCCAAGCTTCCTAACTTAGCTCTTTACACCTTAATATCACTTGGGAATGGGTGGATTGGAAGTGAAAATGGAGATGGTGTGGAGGTGGTGTGTGGCCGTGAGCATGGAGGGAGGAGAAGGAGATGATTATGTGTGTTTTGGTGTGTGTAGAATGAGGTTTAGAACTCTTAGGTTTCTTTTATAACCCATATTTAGTGTTTAACTTTTGTATAAAGTGTCTACCAAAGCATAAACAAGATCAAATTAAATATTGAATCAAATCTTGATGTGGGCCATATGTTGGCCGATTTCATAGGTGGGGGGGGGGGGGGGGGTAGTAGGCTAGGTTTCAACTAATAGTTAGTTAGTTAGGTTAAAATCCAAGTATTAGTTAGGATTTAGTTACTAGATATTTTATGAAGTGTTATGATGTTTGGGGGACCATAACTAACTTGGTAATGTTAAAACAATGCTTCTAGTGTAAATTCGATGTTTCGGGTAGTGTCCGGTTGTTCGGTTGGTTACTGGTTCGTTAAAGTGCTAAACTTTGCAGTTTAGGGTGCTTTATGTATCTTTTTATGACACTTTTGATTCCTGACACTTAGGAAAGCATTCAGGACCATTTAATCATATTTCTGCATAATATTAGTTGGTTAAATTGCTGAATTTTGCTGAATTCAGCACTTTGGGTGAGTTTTAGGCACTTTCCGGCACTTAACCTATCACTATCAAGGCAGTTTTATGATCCTTACTTTCCTATACACTATACTAGTGGAATACTTAATTTCTGGCTCATTCTGTGTCTAAATGCACTGTCTGTCTATGTGCTGAGCTCTGTCAGCATTTTTCTGATTTATCAAATAACTATGCTAACTGTACTTAAGGCATCCTTTAAGGCAATACAGCTTTCATGCAATATTGGTATGACATTAAACAATGTATGATGCACATGTATGTATAAGACAGTAATCAGAAAGCAGTTAATTGCAATTCAGCACATTCATTAAGCACTAATCATGATTAACTAATTGTACGGATACCTGAATTTTTGACAGCTGTCACATGAACCATCAAGAGGTCTGAACCATTAAGTGTCAATATAATGTTTAATCGTTCAGAGCCAAATGTCTAATCAATTCAGATTAAAGATCTTAACCATTCAAACTCAGTATAATGCTTAACCATTCAAAGGAAAAATTATGAACCATTCAGACATCTGTTCGCGAAACAAACAAACTAAACAATTAAGTGCTGAACCAGTAGGAGGTCTGAACCATTAAGTGACACACTAAGAGCTAAACAAACAATCCCTGACTCTTTTCCACAATTACAAGAGCAAAATTGTGCCTTTCAATGTCTATAATAACTTTGTTTCAAAAAAAAAAAAAAAAAGACATGTACATTGTAAATTATCATGATAAAGAAAAATGTAATATATTGAAGGGTGAGGATCAAATAGGAAGTTTATTTTGGCTAGAAAGTATAGGAAGTAATAAGATTAGGACATGTGACAAAATTTAAAATAAAGAGGAAGGGTATTTTAGTCAATCTTATCCTTTTCTTCCTCCTTCTTCTTCCAAGTAACATCAAAACCCACCATTTTCAAAACCCATCATCTTCAACCATTTCTTCACATTCTATCTCAATAATCACTACATTATAGTGCGATTTCTGTCACCAATCAATGATTCAAACACCCGATCAACGTGTTCTTCAGCTTTTTTTGAAAAAAACCCAGTTTAATTTCATACAAAATCTCGTTTTTTCCGGTGATTTTGAAGATAATCATTCGATCCGTTCTATTCGATCTCTGATAAGTGTTTCAATCATTCAAATTTCGTCAATCGTTGAAGAAACCGACTTCGATCCATGTAAGAAATTCTTTAATTTCATTTTTATTATTCGGGTTTTTGATTTAGTCATTGTGTTTTACGATCTTGGCGGGGGTCCGGGGGCAGCGCCCCTGGTAGCAGGGTCCCAGGGGCGGCAGCCCCTGGCGGGGACCAAGGGGCAGAGCCCCTGGCTGGGGTTGAGCTGGAAAATTGCATTCGTAAACTGCATTGGTTCAGACAATTAACAGCACAGACAAAACTATTGTCCTGGTTCAATGCGTTTTAGAGAGAACACTTTCTTTGGTGTTTTTAGGCCATTGCGTTTTAGAACTAAGACATTTTTATGTGTTTTCTGGCTATTGCGTTTTAGAAAAACACATTTTTGAAGTGTTTTTAGTCATTGCATTTTAGGTAAAACACATTTTTAGGTGTTTTCAGTCCATTGCGTTTTAAAGAGAACACTTTCTTTTGTTTTTTTAGGCAATTGCGTTTTAGAAAGGAGACATTTTAAGTGTTTTCTGGCCATTGCGTTTTATAAATAAGACATTTCTTTTTGTTTTTGGTGCATTGCGTTTTAGGTAAAACACATTTTTATGTGTTTTCAGTCCATT
This sequence comes from Helianthus tuberosus, assembly GCA_030545235.1. Classification (NCBI taxonomy): domain Eukaryota; kingdom Viridiplantae; phylum Streptophyta; class Magnoliopsida; order Asterales; family Asteraceae; genus Helianthus; species Helianthus tuberosus. The sequence continues at coordinate 152,171,417 of CM060451.1, read as the reverse complement.
GCGTTTTAGAAAACAGACATTTTAAGTGTTTTCTGGCCATTGCGTTTTACAAATAAGACATTTGTTTGTGTTTTTTATGCATTGCATTTTAGGCAAAACACATTTTTATGTGTTTTCAGTCCATTGCGTTTTAGAAAGTACACTTTCTTTTGTGTTTTTAGGCTATTGCGTTTTATAAATAAGACATTTCTTTGTGTTTTCTGGCCATTGCGTTTTACAAATAAGACATTTGTTTGTGTTTTTGTTGCATTGCGTTTTAGAAAAATGTCATTTTTTAGGTTTTTTTTTCATTGCGTTTTACGCAACTGGATTTTTTCCATTGCGTTTTACGCAACTGGGTTTTAAATTTTTTTTTCGAAAATATAGCAATAGTATATTCGTTTTAAAGATAAAATAACGCTCGTTTTTTGGTGCAATTTTTATAAAAAAATAATGTCGTATGAAAGAGTTATTAACGTTTTAAAAATGGGAGAGAATTGGAGGAGTGATAAACTATTGCCTTGGATTGACTAGAATGCCCCTAAAAAAACTCACGCGCTTCTTTTCTTCCTTTCAATTTCTCTCATTTAATCTTAGCACTTGATTAACTAAATAGATGGTTAAGATTACTTGCTAGCCTTCTTAGCCAAATAAACTTCCTATTATATCCTAACTTGAAATCATATATAAAGTATTAAACAAGGAATATAATCTATATATAATAAATTGATTAATAAAAATTTAAAAATAAACACAATAAACTATAAAACACTATCAAGATATTTATGAAGTTTTCTTATGAAAATTTGAATGTGTGTGCGTGTTTTGTTGGAAAAATAGGTGAAAATAGCATTTTTCACAAATATAGGAAAATGATTTTTTCCTATTTTGGACTAGAAATAAATATAATAAAATGAGCGGATTTTATATATTTATTTGTGGGTTTGTGTTCTATGTTGGGAGAGCTTCGCAACGAACTAAACCACGTCCAAAACGGAGCTAAGATGAATGAGATATCGATGCTCAAAGTTGGGTGTTTGGAACATTCAATGCTGAAACAAAAGGGAAAGTAGCACATTGTCCCACATCGGATGAGAGATGGAACTTAAAGGGGTATTTAAGTGGGAACTCTCCATCCTTATTGTTTCATGGGAGCACTCACTAGTGTACTCGCGAAGGGTGCGGAGCACCCTAACTCGCACTCGCACACGCTCGCGCGCGCGCGCGTGGCGTGGGCTATGAGGCGCAATGTGGCGCTTTGATGGCGCACTTTGCACTTCGCACGCTCGCATCGCCGCGAGCCGCTTGAGAGCCGCCTTTGTATTTTTGACCACGTGCGCGTGGTGGATCTCATAGGCTGCAGGGACCAAGTGGAGTGCAGGTTCGTAGCGCGTGACGTGGCAGTCCGCACGCGGGTATACGTGGCGCGCGGTTGCGCATGGTGCATGGGTCTGGAGGTGTCGTGCGCGGCGCACCAAAGTGAGCCAAAACGGCGCGACTGTGTGGCGTGCTCGTAGAGGCTCACAGGTGACGTGGCGCACGCGCGCATGGACCTGAGTCAGTGAGGCGCACGCACGCATGGGTGTGAGCCAAGAGGACGCACCGCGCATGGCGTGCACACCTGGGCGCGCGCGCACCAGTGAGGCCTGCGCGCGCGCACGCGTAGGAGCTTCCAGCATTGAATGACAGTGCAGTTTCAGTCCAGCTTCGTAACTGACGAGTTAATAAGCTTTGACTGAGAATTAAATGACGTATTAAATTGCTTTGAAGACGTTTAATGCAATTTAAACCTCTCTTTAATTCATTTTTTGACTGTTTCAACTTAGGAGCTGTATAAATACAGCTCCATACCCAGCAGAAGGAAATCATCCAGCTACAACAGCAATCTATAACTTTCTCTCCACAACTTCTGTTCAATTTTCTTTGCAGATTTCAAGGTAACCTTCGGGTTGTAGGTCTACTCCGGCAGTACCACTGCTCCAGCTGTTGTACCCTGGGAAACAAAACGAGTACTCCTGGGAGACTCGGAATTTGTTTTAAGGGAAGCGTGTTGAACACGTGCCTCAGCCATTCTTCATCTTCTACTCCATTCTTGTATTTGTTTTATTTCAGTTGTAATTGTATTGTTTTCAGCTTTCTTTGTATTGTAATCATTAATAAAATTTGTTTATTTTTATTTAATTATACGAACGGTTCCTACAATCTTAAAACTAATTTTTAAAACCGTTCGTAAAATCAAAACCATTCTGTTTGTGATTCAAACCAGTTTTGTTTTCACTCAGTTTGTGTTTTTAAAAACAGATTTTTTTAGTTTTCATCTTCAAAGGAGCGACTTTGGTTGAAAACTTTTGTGATTACTTTCAGACTGTCCTAAAAAGTGCTAAAACTTTCTGATTTGGTCTTCAAAGTTGGACTTAGAAGCCAATTAGTAAGTTCTAAAAATTATAAATTTTCTGTTTTTTGGTCTTCAAAGTTGGACTTAGAAGCCGAAACAGTAAATTGTTGTAAAATTAAAATTTAGTAATTTTCCTTCTGGTTTGTGCGTAAATCAGAATTTTTTGACTAAAAATTTTAATTTTAATTTTTTCAGCATGTCGAACGAAAATGTCAACGTTAACAACACCACCAATGTTGTAACGGGAACCCCCTTTAACGCCACCACTGTGGGAGCGACCACAGTGGCCAATCACACTGAACGACCCGAGAAGTTCTCGGGTCTACACTTCAAATGGTGGCAGCAGAAGATGTTCTTCTACCTGACCACCATGAACCTTGCGAGGTTCTTAACAGAATCCGCTCCCCAACCTGCGGAAGGGGAGACCAGCACTCAGGCTCTGAGCGCGGTAGAGGCTTGGAAGCACTCGGATTTCATATGTCGAGGCTATGTACTCAACGGTCTCTCGGATGCATTGTATAATGTGTACTATAATATCAAGACTTCCAAAGAATTATGGGAGTCCTTGGAGAAAAAGTACAAAACGGAGGATGCGGGAACAAAGAAATTTGTTATCGCCCGTTTCTTGGACTTCAAAATGGTTGATAACAAGACTGTTATGAACCAAGTCCAAGAGTTTCAAATTATACTACATGACATCCATGCGGAGGGAATGGTACTTAGCGAGACATTCCAAGTGGCAGCGATGATTGAAAAGTTACCTCCTGGTTGGGTGGATTTTAAGAATTATCTTAAACACAAACGAAAGGAGATGACATTAGAGGACCTTAGTGTTCGTCTTCGGATTGAAGAGGGCAATAGAATTGCCCTAAAAGGCAGCCAGGCGCAAACTTCTGCTAGCGCAAATGTGGTTGAGCTTGGGCAATCCTCTAAAGGCGCGAAGGGTAAGGGGAAAAAGGACAAAGAGAAGGCAAAGGCTAGCAAACTTGGACCGAAGAAAGGGGTTGTGAAAAAGAAACCTCCAACGTTCCAAGGGACTTGTTACAACTGTGACGAGTCGGGGCATCGGGCTAACCAATGCAAGAAACCAAAGCGTGAGCGCGCGCACATGGTGGATGAAGATGGAATGCCTTTGGTGGCAATGATTTCCGACAAAACCGCAATGTTGGATAAGGTCAATGCTGTGACCAACACTCCAAAAGGGTGGTGGATTGATATGGGAGCGACCCGTCATGTGTGCCCAGACAGGAGCCTCTTTACCACCTTCAAGGAGCTTGCGGGAGATGAGAAGCTGTACATGGGAAATGCAGCCACCGCGGACATCAAGGGTGAAGGAACGGTGATCTTGAAGTGGACTTCAGGGAAGGAGCTCACTTTAAGCAACGTGTTATATGTCCCAGACTTGCGCAAGAGTCTAGTCTCGGGTTGGTTGCTTAATAAGTTTGGATTTCGTTTAGTTTTTGAGAGCGATCAATTTGTACTAACTAAACGAGGAATGTATGTAGGCAAGGGCTATGCCCAAAATGGTATGTTCAAATTGAATGTAATGGCTGTCAAAAAGAACATGAATAAAATTGCTACTACTTCTACTTATATGCTTGAGTTTTCTGAATCGAATAAATGGCATGGTAGATTAGGTCACGTTAATTTTAATTCTATACGCCGTTTAATCAATTTAAATTGCATACCAACATTCCATATTGATTCACACTATAAATGTGAAACATGCGTTGAATCCAAACTTACAAGAACATCATCCAAATCGGTTGAACGAATAACCGAACCCCTTGATTTAATTCACACCGATATATGTGATTTAAAAGCGGTACCCACAAGAGGTGGAAATAAGTACTTCATCACGTTTATTGACGATAGTACTAAATATTGCTATGTATATTTACTAAAAAGTAAAGATGAAGCAATAAGTAAATTTATCTTGTATAAAAATGAAGTTGAGAATCAACTTCAAAAGAAGATAAAAGCTTTGCGAAGCGACCGAGGAGGCGAATATGTTGCACCTTTTGCCGATGTATGCGCAAAAAGTGGCATTGTACATGAGTGTACACCTCCTTATTCTCCACAATCAAATGGCGTGGCGGAACGAAAGAACCGCACATTGAAAGAAATGATGAACGCCATGTTGATAAGTTCTGGGGTGAGCCAGGAAATGTGGGGGGAGGCCATTCTCTCGGCCAATTATCTTTTGAACAAGATACCATTGAAAAAGAGAGACGAGACTCCATATGAGTTATGGAAAAAGAAAAAGCCTTCATATAAATACTTGAAAGTGTGGGGGTGCCTAGCAAAGGTGATTGTACCACCTCCTAAGGCTCTTAGGATAGGACCCAAAACTGTTGATTGCATATTTATTGGGTATGCGCATCAAAGTAGTGCACATCGCTTTCTTGTACATGAGTCCAAGAATCCTGATATACACGTAAATACTATCATGGAGGTGAATCCTAACGTTGTGTCTTACTTTGAAAATGTGTTTCCTTTGAGAAGACAAACACATGCAACGTCATCAACACCTAATTTTGAAGTAGGTGAAAGCTCATCTAGACGAGTTGATGAGGTAGTTCATGATAAGACACATGAACAACCTGAGGTTGAAGAAAGTGACCGTAAGCGAAGCAAAAGGCCAAGGGTTGAAAAATCCTTCGGTCCAGACTTCGTTAGCTATATGGTTGAGGGCGAGCCCAATACATATCGCGAAGCGGTTTCTTCTTCAGAAGGACCTCAATGGAAAGAAGCAATAAGAAATGAAATAGATTCTATATTGCAAAATCATACTTGGGAGTTAGTAGATCTTCCACCTGGTTGCAAATCACTTGGATATCGTTGGATATTCAAAAGGAAGATGAAAACTGATGGAAGTATTGATAAGTACAAGGCTAGGTTGGTGATTAAAGTATTTAGACAAAAGGAAGGTCTAGATTACTTTGATAACTACTCGCCTGTGACGCGCATAACCTCAATTAGATTGGTTCTTGCTATAGCGGCTTTAAGAAATTTGGAAGTTCACCAAATGGATGTTAAAACCGCATTTCTAAATGGCGATTTAGAAGAAGAGATTTACATGGAGCAACCTGAAGGTTTCTCCGCCCCAGGTCAAGAGGGTAAAGTATGTAAACTCGTCAAGTCTTTGTATGGCTTGAAGCAAGCACCAAAACAATGGCACCAAAAGTTTGATCATGTCATGATTGACAATGGATTCAAAATAAATGAGTGCGACAAATGTGTTTATTTCAAAGACACAAATGAAGGTTATGTGATTTTATGCCTTTATGTAGACGATATGCTTATCATTGGGAGTAATGATAAAATTATCAAAGCTACTAAAAGCATGTTGAAAGCGAGATTCGACATGAAAGACATGGGTTTAGCGGATGTGATTCTTGGGGTAAAGATCATAAGAACCCAAGATGGTCTTGTGTTAAGTCAATCTCACTATGTGGATAAAATTCTTGAAAAATTCAACTCGGAAGATAAGAGTGTAGCTCGAACTCCAGTTGATACCTCTCAACATCTCAAGAAAAATAAAGGAGATCGAGTTGCTCAGTTAGAGTATTCAAGAATTATTGGCAGTCTCATGTATCTAATGACATGTACTAGACCCGACTTGGCTTACGCGGTGAGTAGGCTAAGTAGATACACCAGTAATCCGTGCGCGGATCATTGGAAAGCTATCACGAGGGTGCTTAGATACATAAGATACACAAGAGATTATGGACTACATTATACCCGACAACCAGCAGTGATCGAATGATACACTGATGCAAACTGGATATCGGATAATAAAGATTCCAAATCAACAAGTGGTTACGTATTTACACTTGGAGGAGCTGCTATTGCTTGGAAGTCTTCTAAGCAAACGGTCATAGCGAGATCCACAATGGAATCTGAATTTATCGCCTTGGATAAGTCAGGCGAGGAGGCGGAATGGCTACGTCAATTCGTGGAAGATATTCCAAGATGGCCAAAGCCTTTGCCAGCCATATGTGTACATTGTGATAGCCAATCAGCGATTGGTAGAGCTCAAAGCTTGATGTACAATGGCAGATCAAGGCATATGCGACGTAGACATAACACGATACGACAACTACTCTCAACGGGTGTTATCACAATTGATTATGTGAGATCAACGGATAACATTGCGGACCCGTTTACAAAAGGCTTAAGCAGAGAGTTAGTAGAAACGTCGTCAAGAGGAATGGGACTAAAACCCGTGGTAAATGGGAATATGAGGGAAACCTAACTTAGTTGACTGGAGATCCCAAGATCTAAGTTCAATAGGACAACTTAATCATATTACCAAAACGGAGTCACTGTGGGGGAGTACCCCAAACAAAACTAAAAGGGAGTTAAATATACTTCCTAGTCCATTCCAATCAGTGACATTGGTGTGAGGCTAAGCATATTAAGGTTAACGATTTCGGGAAATCAAATAACCATGATGCTTTTAATGATTCAGGGGAATCACCTATGTTAGAGAGAAGTGGGGTCGCTTCAAATGGATTTGTGGGGTGCGCAAATCCTAGAGCTCTTGCAGAACCAGGCTAGTGTTCCAAGACCATAATAGGACACGACAATGAGGAATTGGCCAAACCAGGGAGAGTATTGTGTGAAGTGTATTGTCGTTTACACAAATGGGGGTATGTTCAAGGACATCGCGTCTACACACCGCTAGTAAGCTAAGTGCGCTTCACAAAAGAAGGTTCAAAGGTGACAACCTACCTATCTTGCAATACTCAACTGTCGAAGTTTATCGTTGAAAAGTGTAAGGAAAAGATCTATTTCCATACATGTGGGGGATTGTTGGAAATTTGATGAAAATAGCATTTTTCATGTGGGGGATTGTTGGAAAAATAGGTGAAAATAGCATTTTTCACAAATATAGGAAAATGATTTTTTCCTATTTTGGACTAGAAATAAATATAATAAAATGAGCGGGTTTTATATATTTATTTGTGGGTTTGTGTTCTATGTTGGGAGAGCTTCGCAACGAACTAAACCACGTCCAAAACGGAGCTAAGATGAATGAGATATCGATGCTCAAAGTTGGGTGTTTGGAACATTCAATACTGAAACAAAAGGGAAAGTAGCACCTTGTCCCACATCGGATGAGAGATGGAACTTAAAGGGGTATTTAAGTGGGAACTCTCCATCCTTATTGTTTCATGGGAGCACTCACTAGTGTACTCGCGAAGGGTGCGGAGCACCCTAACTCGCACTCGCACACGCTCGCGCGCGCGCGCGTGGCGTGGGCTATGAGGCGCAATGTGGCGCTTTGATGGCGCACGCATGGGTGTGAGCCAAGAGGACGCACCGCGCATGGCGTGCACACCTGGGCGCGCGCGCACCAGTGTGGCCTGCGCGCGCGCACGCGTAGGAGCTTCCAGCATTGAATGACAGTGCAGTTTCAGTCCAGCTTCGTAACTGACGAGTTAATAAGCTTTGACTGAGAATTAAATGACGTATTAAATTGCTTTGAAGACGTTTAATGCAATTTAAACCTCTCTTTAATTCGTTTTTTGACTGTTTCAACTTAGGAGCTGTATAAATACAGCTCCATACCCAGCAGAAGGAAATCATCCAGCTACAACAGCAATCTATAACTTTCTCTCCACAACTTCTGTTCAATTTTCTTTGCAGATTTCAAGGTAACCTTCGGGTTGTAGGTCTACTCCGGCAGTACCACTGCTCCAGCTGTTGTACCCTGGGAAACAAAACGAGTACTCCTGGGAGACTCGGAATTTGTTTTAAGGGAAGCGTGTTGAACACGTGCCTCAGCCATTCTTCATCTTCTACTCCATTCTTGTATTTGTTTTATTTCAGTTGTAATTGTATTGTTTTCAGCTTTCTTTGTATTGTAATCATTAATAAAATTTGTTTATTTTTATTTAATTATACGAACGGTTCCTACATGTTTACACCCACAAGCTTTCTAATTTTTTTTTAACAACTTACGTATTTGTATACCATTTGCCGATAATTTAAATAATAATATTTCTAATAATCATGAGACCAAATTGACGTGTATGTGGCCATCCTTTTTTAATGAACCAAAAAGCCACGAGTGGAGAAGGATGAACTGTTTGCTGCAACCCGTCATTCGTAGCAATTTCATCGTTCATCCTTTAGGCTGGAGGGTGTGGTTGGAGCCTCCTAGGGGCTTTATCAGGCAACGTAAGCGACACGTAGGATCCACGTCAGCCAGGGGGTTTTATCACGCACCCCTTTAATTTGCATGGTGTGGATGAAGCGCCCTATTAAACAAAATTAAAAAAAAAAGATTTTAGTGGATTAAATCTAGTGGGCCCCACCTGAACCTTTCATTTTTGGCGTTACCATGGTAGCGAAGAAGGGATGGCGCCCCCCTCTTAAAATCCTGGGTGTGGTGATGGAGAAGAAGGGATGGCGCCCCCCTCTTAAAATCCTGGGTGTGGTGATGGAGCCCTGTGGGCGCTATAGATGGCTAAGGTGGAGGGATGGCGCCTCCCACACCCTCTGGCCTTATTGTGGCGGATGCTTTAAAAAGGTGAGATAATATTTTCTTAACCAAACCGTGAAATGCGAAAAACAAACATGTTATTATATTTAAAGGGAGTATGTCTAAGTTATTATGGTGTAGGAGGGCATAAATGTAACATAAGGTAAAGATTTGGGGTGAAAATGGAAATATATAACCTTTGAAAAATTAGGTGACGGGTCTTTGTTCACGGTGGCATACTCAATTGTGACAGCTATTTAACCTGAAGATAGGACCCGCAGTTACAAGTCCAAGTTTGACTAGTTTTATATTTCTTTATTATTTTTTGGATATATTATTATTTTTCGACATGACTTGTTGGCAAAATTAATTGCCATCTACCAATTTAATTTGATTTTGGTGGCATTGCTATCAGCGGTGAGTTTCATTAATTATTATTTTTATGTGGTAGATTAAAGCAATGTCCTAACAAAACATGTTAAATCTAAATATTTTTAAATATTTACAGGTGATTATTTTTGAATTTTTTATTTGTTTATATATATTAACAAGTTAAAGTTGTTTTTTATAAACATAACCAAAAACTATGTTAGATTCGGGTTAGATGAATTAAAAGTGTAAAAATAATAAATACATATGGATATAAGGGGATTCACATAATGGTACGTCCCTAGTCTAATTAGACTTTAGATAGACTTTTATTAGTTTTGTGTTTTAATACACAAGTTACAAAGATTAAGATTAGGGTCGAGGCTTGCTTCCTAAGATGGCACAATCGTCGTGTCTCCAATTTTACCTTTAATTCCATTATTTTTGTTGTTCGTCTTGACTTGGCAGAGGGACCACACTACACTATGCCATGAACTCTCATCATCGTGATAGTAATCAAGTACGCTCACTTGGAAGGAGTTCATCAGACTAACCGCCATCCAATACATGTAAATCTAGTAAACCCGAATTTGGATATCCTCTTCTATAGCTTATATATCCAGCTAACAATTGTTCGTCCAACTTATAGTTATCGATAGCAGGGCTGTTCATAAAGTTCACGACTCGTAGCTCGCTCGAAAGAAGCTCGAGAAAAACTAGCTAAAAAAACTCAATTTGAGATGACGTGAACCAAGCTGGCTCATTTTGTAACCAAGCCCAGCTCGAGCCAAGTTCGGCTCGGCCCATGGCTCTGCTCGTTAGCTCGTTCTTAGGCTCATTTAACTCCGACGTAAAGCTCAAGCCAAGTTTAACCGCCTGAATTAATTTCGAGCTTGAGCTCGACCCCACCTTGGCACGACTCGGCTCGACTCATTTACAGCCCTAGATAGTGAATAACGACAAATAGCGACGAGGTACCTATATGCTACGTAGCGATAGCGACGAGGTACCATATGCTACGTAGCGATAGCGACGAAATAGCGCCTGATATAATTTTTTATATATATATAGTGTTAATTTTATACTTTTTATGTATAAATTTTGAAGTTTAAGGACCAAATGTAAACTAGTAATGATAGAGGGGTTAAAAGTTAAAATACTCAAACTAGTTTTACACTTTTGTGTAAATTTTTACAAGTTTTAGGGACTATATGTTAACTAGTGAAAATATAGAGGGGTTAAATGTTTAAATCCAAAAAGTTATTTAACCCTAAAAAGCTACGTAAACAGGCAACCGCTCTTTTCTCTTCTTCTTCCTCCTGGCTTCCGGCATAAATTACAGCACCGGAGCTGGAATTCGTCGTCGGAATCTCGCTATAATCACGCTATGGAGTCGCCAAGTAACATATTGAGAGATATGGTCGATTCGCTACAAAGCACATGATAGCGAACGCTATCTTCAAATGAAAACAACAGTAGAAAACGTTGACTAGGGTTTAGATCGGTTCATGATGTCGAACCAAAACAACTCTTCCATAGTAACATGTCACTATTTTTTTCTTTTAAAAATAGCAAGAGAAAGAAAATAGTCATTTGAGAGGAGTGAGAGATGTGTTGAAAGGATTTATTACTATGAATATAAAGTTTGGAAAGTAGAATAACAAGTAATCTGTGTATCTTTGTATAATGATTCTTAGGGCTGGCATATCGTGTATACCTGTACACGATAAGACACGATACACGAAACGCCATACACGAACACGACACGATAAGGTTTCGTGTCCTTTTTTTCAAACACGAACACGACACGATATACACGAAAATTACCTGTTAGTACCTGTTAACGAAGACTAGAATAATCACATATTTAGAACCTGTTTAGTGAAACAAAACTCACCAAAAGTTCACAAACAGCTTAAATAATCCATAAACACCGAATACTTAACACGTTTAAAACAAAAATCCATAAACGACAAATCACAAAAGACTTAATAATTCAAAACATCCATTAAAAACAACTTCAAATTTCCCATGGTTCTCTTCTCAGATCTTTAGTTCCAACAATTCAAACCTGCACATAATTGTACTCATATTTAGCATTGACAATTGGACATAAAGCGAGTAATTTTAATTTATCAAACATTACTTGAAACATTTGGAGTAAGTACCTTATGATTGTTCATTGTTTTTTAGTAACACTACTCGAAGCATTTGGAGTGGTTACCTTAGAATTGTTCATTGAGTTTGAAGCATTTGATTCTCCACTAATATCAAGTGACATTATATCTTCAGTGAGCTCATCTAAATTAACTTCGTTAGAACCTACAAATACAAACAAACATATACTATTAGTGAGATATTATGTTATAAAAACCTTACAAAACTCAAGGAAAAAGGGACATTACAATAATCTCCATATAACCAATCCTTTGTGCATATTAGAGCCTCAACGGTATCTTTACCAAGCGAGCTTCGATGTTCATTAAGAACTCTTCCACTTGCACTAAATGTGGACTCCGATGCGACGGTTGAAACCGGAATTGTCAAAAAGTCTCTTGCCATCCTTGCAAGCGTGGGATATCTAAACTCATTGGCTTTCCAAAAAGTCAAAACATCTAAGTTCGAGTTCCTATCAACTCTTGACTCATCCAAATACAATTGCAAGTCTGATTTTTTGTTAGCTAGAAAATCTTTACTTTGAAACTGATCAAAATCCTAAAAAAGAATTATAAATAATTAGTAAATGAATACATAAAAGATTAAAAGACAACAAGTTAAAAAATATACATTAACAAATAAATTACCTTAAGTCTAGCTCTAACTCCAAAGACACTTGTTGAATCATCATCTACCGTATCCTCAACCCCTTTGCTAGCTTCTGAAGTACTTGCGACATTTGAAGTTGTAGAAGAACCACCATCCATATTTAACTCAACATATTCATGAAAAGTAGAGTGCAAAACCTCATCAACATATTCATATTCCTTGCTATCACGTCCATAAACTTGTGAATAACTCCACTCGATAAAGTGCAATTTGTATCTAGGATCCAACACCACAGCTATGGCTAAAGTAAGACTAAAATCAGACCAATATTTCTGAAACTTTGTCATCATCAAGTCAGCCATTTTTCTCATATACTCGTCTTCTGAACCCATACCCTCTTTCAAAGTCAAGTAAGCCATAAAAACATGTGGATAATACAAGTTTGCAGTTGGGTATTTGCTACCCGAAAAAACATTTGTGATATCATAAAACACTCCAAGAAAAGAACACATCTTTCCAATCTTTTCCCACTCCAATGCATTCGGACAATGCTTATAATTAGAATCACTCAATTCTAAATGGCAAAAGGCGCGTCGATAAAAAAGGGCACCATCAAGCATTAAAAAGGTAGAATTCCACCTAGTAACGTCTTGCCTTAACCCCTTTTTCCTTTTCAAAGAAAGCAACTGAACACACTCTATAAACTTTTCCTTCCTTTGTTGCGACCCTTTCACATACTTTATACTCTCTCTCACTTTGTAAATACACTCATCAATTTGCTTTAACCCATCTTGCACAATCAAGTTCAAAATATGTGCACAACATCTCAAGTGGAAAAAATTACCCCTAGAAACAAGTGGTAATTTTTTATTTAGTTGTTCTCTTAAAAGCCCAATAAAAGTGTCATTAGAAGAAGCATTATCTAATGTCATAGAAAATATTTTATTTTCTATGCCCCACTCTACTAGAGTAGAAAACACTTTTTCACACAAAGCAACACCGGTATGAGGTGGTGGCATGAAAGAAAATGATAACACTCTTTTTTGCAAAACCCATTGTTTATCCATAAAGTGAACTGTAATTGCTAAATACCCATCAGTAGCAATAGACGTCCACAAATCTGAAGTTAGGCATAACCTCCCAGGTGATTCCATAAGCATTTCTTTGACCTTTTCCTTTTCTCTCTTATACATTTTCAGTAAATCAGATTTCACAGTATTTCTAGAGATGATATTGACATCGGGTTGCAGATACTTAAATAAATCTCTAAATCCCTTATAATCTACAAATGACAAAGGTAACTCATGCATAACGATAGCAGCTACAAGCATCTCGCGGAACGTACTTTGAGAAAACGTAGATGACTTTAATTTCATGTCACTGTTTAAAATCATTTGACCAACATCTTTGAAACTAGAACCATAGCAAGATTTTATGTGTTTCGAAATATTCCCCGTACCTTGCTTGCTATCATATATGATAATATGATTACATTTGTTGCACTTGCTTGGAACTTTTCCACCGACTGCTTTCTTTTTAAGTTTAGTGAAGTATTGCCACACAATAGATCTTTCCTTTCGTTGTCTCTTTACTCCTGACTTGTTATCATCACTATCGTTTGTATCATCTACCTCCACAGAGTGAACTTCATCATCTCCCACATCCATATTCATTGAGCTATCATTTTCTAGATCAACTTTGACAGAATCTGACTCCGGCTACAATAGAGAAAACAAATAAAGTTACACAAAAAATAATACCAAACTTGAACCAAAAGCCATAAAAGTTAGATAAATATACATAGGACTTCTTACCCTTCTTCTTTCCCACCTTTTGAGAATCACTCATATTGAATTTCTTAAGCTGTTAGAAAGCATACAATCTGTTAGAAAGCATACAAGAAATTATAATCAAGGGGCTGCATCAAATTCATAACATAAACTATAAACAAAAAAGTACCAAAGTTATCTACAAAAAAAAAAAAAAAAAAATCAAACTGTGATTAACAAGAGGTTTTCATGTGTACAATAAAATTAGGCAGATCTGTTCTTATGTAAAGCCATATATAGACTATAGTTTGTCATTTGTCATACAGAGACTTTTATGTTGCTTAAAATCCCATTAGTTAACTAATCGTTTTCAAAATTGTGTGAAAACAGCGAATCTAACTGAACAATGAGCGAATCTAACTAATCTAACTGAACAATGAGCGAATCTAACTGAACAATGAGCTAATCTAACTATTTTACTTGTAGTTTTAACGGAAAGTAAGTTCTGCTTACTTTGAACGCCGGAGTGGCTGTTTGCAATGTTTTTTTTTCGAATAACATCGTATTTTTATTGTGTGTTTTGTAATGAGTATATTTTTTTTGTTATATGTTCCTCGTTCCGACCCGACCCAAACGACTATCGACCCGAAATTTTAACGTTTGATTGTGAAAAATGTGAACACCGTAAAATTTGGACCCCATTGGAAAAAAAATCCTGGATGCACCACTGATTGTGACATATACTTGTATTTTCGTGTGCATCACAGATAAATAGTAAAAATAACAAAAAATTCTTCGTATATTCATAATTTAATGATTAGTTGACAAAACCATATTATCAAAATTCTGTTCTTCCCATTACATCCGGCTTCAAGATGATCTAATCAGAAACTTTCACTTCTCAATGAAGTTCCTGGTAGTCCCTAGGGACGAAAACCTCCAATGATGACTAGTAGGAGTGAGAAAAATATGATTAAACAAACCAAAACTAAATTAACCAAGACTGATAATCGACGTTTTGGTTTTATCGAAAACCGAAAATTAGGGTTTGATTTTAGTATTACCTTGTTTTAAAACTGAACTTCACCAAACCGAAATTGGCAAGGAACACACTAAACTTGTTGGAGGTTTGTTATTTAATTATGGGCCAAAAGTTTCGGTCGCAACTTTGTCAATTAGTGGTTAACAAAAGTTTGGGTCGCAACTTTATTAATTAGGCTTTAAGGTATGGGCATCGTCCTAGGGACGTCCCGGATCGACGCCGGCATGCACACCATTCCCCCCTTGCATCGTCCTCCCCGTCTCCCCCAGGACGTTTGAGACATCCACTAAAAGACAAAACCCTATTTGACAGTTTGTGCTTTGGACCGTTTGAAAAGAAAAAAAATTCCAACCCCCCAAAAATACTAACGGCTATATTTTAAAAAAACACCAAATTCATTAATTTTTTTTTATAAATACAACCCCCAACACCCCATTTTTTACCCACTTCAACCCATCTCTCTCTCAAGTTTCATACTTTTTATAAAAATTAGCCATGTCTTCATCTTCTTCTTCAACGTGGTATTCGTCATCTTCGGGTGAGAATGAAGCATTTTTCGCAAACGTCATTATGTACGCGGCTCAGATGTTCATGGAGGAGGATGAAGAGTCTGAAACGTCGTCACATCGGCAAACTAGGAGAGCCGCCTTAAACCGAGCCCGAGAAGGTATTTTAATTTTTTAGAGTATGTTTATTTAAATTTAATAATGAATTTAATTTAATTTTCGTTTTTAATATATAGCCGACCATGATAATTTGGTAGCTGATTATTTTGCAAAGATACCTGTGTACACGGACAAGATGTTTCGACGTCGGTTCCGAATGAGTCGTCGAATTTTTTTACGTATCGTAGACGACTTGGCCCACTCTGATCCGTTTTCACACTGCGATACTGTCACACCCCAACCGATGACGAAAACATCAGGGCATGGCACTGAGCGAAACAGATTGTCCAAGAGAAATTCCATAACAACTACTTTACCGAATAGTTAATATTATGTCCCATACCATAACCTATTAAGCAAAATCAGTTATTACAGACAGCGATATCTCAAAGACGAATAAGATGTTCCGACAACTCAGATTTTAAATAAAAATAAATTGTCTTTGTTGGTTTCTAGACTTTCCTAAGCTCGATTCCATCAAATAGCAAATAGCACAGCATCCTAAGCATTTACGCACCTGTCACATACGTTAAAATAAAGGTCAATACACATAGTGTAAAGGTGAGCATACAAGTTTAATAGATATAATAGAGTGCGAAAGCGTTTACCCATAACCAACATGTACAACGTATATTGTGAAGCATGTAAGTTATCGACAAAGATCCTATCAATACCAATGACTGCGATTTGACTGCGAGTAGCGAGTGCACATCATATGTTCGCCACTGCGAACACGTGAAGTAATGTCCTTAACAACCCCTGAGTGAACAGGTGCTGAGTCCAAACTATAGTACTATCGTTGCTAAGGCAGGTAGACAGCAATCAATGTGTAAACATAACCAACAGGCATTCATCGAGTCACGTATAACATGCAATGATGGTTAGCATTTAAATAGTGTTTGCGTTGGGTGATTGATTGTGATTTAGCATAAGTAACGTATGTAACACCCAAAAGTGCATAAAGCAAAAAGGGATCGAGTATACTCACAGCGATGGAAATGGATTGAAGGGAGCGCTAGTGTGATTAGCCTGAATAGTTAACGATAGCATAAGCGAAGAGCGGTGCGTAAAACGGTGAAAAGTTACCAAGTGTTGAATGGTAATCCGATCGGATGTCAATCCGTTCGGATGGTCATCCGATCGGATGGCCATTCGTTCGGATTGACACTCGTTTGGTAAGGATGTGTTTGCGTATGATGGCTTTGAAGTTTTCATTGTAGCATTTTGAAAATAGAGAAGTATCCCAACCCTTCAGGTCGTTCGATCGAATGGTCGTTCGATCGGATAGCGATCCGATTGGCGAGGCTTCTCAGTGAGAACAAGTTAACAGCAGGACGGTCACTCGGTCGGATAGCAATCCGTTGGAACTAACTTATGTATTGAACATGTTGAAAATTGTTAAGTGTTGAACCTCAAGTCCAATCCGATCGGATTGCGGTTCGATCGGATGGCAATCCGATCGGACGGCAACCCGTCCCAACGCATCTGATTGTTTTGAACTTGTTTATTTTGAAAGTTTGCGGTTTGTTCGAGACGGTTTGATAACGTACTAAACAACAGAACCTCGTCAAGTCCCAAGTCGTCCGATCGAACAGGAATCTCCCAAATCCGATCAGTTTACTGGTTCATGACGGTTGTCCTTGTTTAAGCCAAAATCGGTTGTCTCCTTGATAGTAACCAGATCTTGAACCAACTCATCACTAAGAAAGAGTAGAAGATCAGAACGAGCTCCGGTTCTACTGGTTTTGAGTGCATTGAGTGTAAAAGAGTTGAAAAAAAGTTGGAAGACCATCTTTCAATCCTTTCCACTTTGAAAATGTTTAGATCTATGCAAAATCATTGTTTATTCATGTGGAAATCTTTTAGATCTAAGTTATTCTTGGTGGAATGAAGCCAACTCTTGAAGTTCATAAGAACTCCATGATGACATCACCCTAGAACACCCCAAATCCGTTGATTTCACGGTCAAAAGTTAAGATTCAAAGGTGAAAAAGATGAAGAAATGCGTGTAGATCATAGAAGTACAAGATTTGAGATGAAAACTTACAAGAATCGCGGGAAATCGAGAGAAAGAAGGCTTGGGAGTTGTTGGTCGAGTGGGAGAGCTGTCACATCACAAATGATGTGACAGGAGGGTATTTATAGGGTTTCCATAAAGGGAAAGTGCATAGTGTCGGATAGGCCACCGATCGGATGGCGGTTCGATCGGATGGCCACTCGATCCAGGTGTCCGGCACGTTGAGTTTTGTCGTTTCGATTCGTGTATTGAGCGTTGCGATGCGATTCGAGTGAACGATGTGATAGTATTAACCAATAGTCACACAAATAACCTAATTACTATATCTAACATACAATCACTATAATTAACTTGCGTTTAGCGTTTGTGATTACTTTGCGATGCGATAGAATTGCGATTGCGATTAAACACCTCAACATAAACATAACATGCACAGGTAACACATAATAGCACATACACACGTAAAACAATATCCAGAACACATAATTCGAATTGCGAATGTGATAACGATGCGTTTAGCGTTAAGTCGATTAAGGATTAAACATGCGATTAAACCTCGATTCTTAATAGATACTCCACATAATACAACTAAAGTAAATAAATAAAAGGGTCGACTACAAGTCATTGACGTACAATCAATAGTTAAGCAAGGAGTGAGAGATTGCAATTAGCAATCTTTTCTTCCTTTGACCTTGACTTGTACTTTGACTTCCAAAAAGCGGGTTGTTACAGCCTCCCCTACTTTAGGAAATTTCGTCCCGAAATTTAAGAAGTAGGTGTAACAAACAGTTGCAGGTACTTTGCCTTCATGTCACTTTTGAGTTCCCAGGTGAACTCGGCGCCGCGTTTGCCTTCCCAGCGAACCTTCACAATGGGAATGCGTGAGCGTCTGAGTACCTTGGTTTCTCGTCCCATGATCTTGACAGATTTTTCCACGAAGTGTAATGTTTCGTCCACTTGTAAATCCTCAAGAGGGACATGTAATTCCTGGTCGGCTAAGCACTTTCTAAGGTTCGAAACGTGGAAAGTCGGGTGGACATTACTAAGTTCCTCCGGTAGTTCGAGTCTGTAGGCCACTTTTCCAATCCTTTCCAGAATTTTAAAGGGTCCAGCATATCGAGGCGCTAGCTTTCCTTTCTTGTCGAATCTGATCACCCCCTTCCAAGGTGCAACCTTTAGGAGTACGTGATCGCCAACGTCAAATTCTAGGGGCTTGCGGCGTCTATTGGCGTAACTTTTCTATCGGCTCCGAGCTTTCAGCAGATTGTCTCAAATTTGGAGGATTTTGTCAGTCGTTTCTTGCAACAGCTCAGGACCGGTAATTTGCGCATCTCCGATCTCGTGCCACACAATAGGCGATCGACATTTCCTTCCGTATAATGTATCAAATGGTGCCATTTGTATGCTAGAATGATAATTGTTATTGTACGAGAATTCGACTAAAGGTAAGTGCACGTCCCAATTACCACCGAAATCTATGACACACGAGCGAAGCATGTCTTCAAGGGTGCGAATTGTTCTTTCAGTCTGACCGTCGGTTTGGGGATGGAAAGCGGTACTTAGATTAAGCATAGTACCGAGAGCAGATTGAAACGTTTCCCAAAGACGCGAGGTAAACCATGTCGACAAATGATCTCATCGGTGTAGATTCGGGCTAATTTTTCTACCTTAAAGTCTTCCCGTATCGGTAGGAAATGGGCTGATTTAGTCAAACGGTCAACAACAACCCAGATGCTGTCGTGACCTGATGTCGTGCGCGGGAGTTTCGTTATAAAGTCCATAGCTATACTCTCCCATTTCCACATCGGGATCTCGGGTTGTACGAGTAAGCCAGAGGGTCTTTTTTGTTCGGCCTTGACCTTGGAATAAGTCAGGCACTTTGAAACATAAATAGCGATATCCTTCTTCATGCCCGGCCACCAGTACTTGTAGCGCATGTCCTGGTACATCTTGTCAGCATCGGGATGAATAGAATACCAAGATTTTTGGGCTTCATCCATCAACAGTTGTCGCAAGTTGGTACGCTTGGGAATCCAAATTCGGTCCAAATAATGAAAGATACCATTGGATTTATTCTCGAGTTGGGCGCCATCGTTTAGAATCCTTTCCTTCTTCAGAGTTCGTTCGGTAAAACAAGCATGCTGCGCGTCACGGATAAGAGTTTCGAGATGATGCTGGGCTTGGATATTACGAGCGCTATGCAAATAGCTTCGTCGACTGAGAGCGCCGGCAACGACGTTTGCTTTGCCTGGATGGTAACGAATCTCACAGTCGTAATCGTTGAGAAGTTCTACCCACCGGCGTTGACGCATATTCAATTCCTTCTGGTCAAAGATATGTTGTAGGCTCCTATGATCGGTGAAGATCGTACACTTAGTTCCATAAAGGTAGTGTCGCCAAATCTTAAACGCAAAAACAACTGCGCCAAGCTCGAGGTCGTGTGTGGTGTAGTTCTTCTCGTGGATTTTGAGCTGTCGAGAAGCGTACGCAATAACCTTATCTCGTTGCATGAGAACACAACCAAGACCAAGGTTAGAGGCATCACAGTAGACTACAAAATCGTCGTTTCCGTCGGGCAATGAGAGCACATGAGCATTGCAAAGCATAGCTTTGAGGGTTTGAAAGGCTTCCTCTTGTTTTAGTTCCCCAAACAAAAGGTTTGTCCTTATGCGTAAGAGAGGTAAGCGGCACAGCGATCTTAGAAAAACCTTCAATAAAACGGCGATAATAGCCTGCCAGTCCGAGAAAAGAGCGGACTTCAGACGGGTTTCTTGGGTGTAACCTAACCCTTAACTACTTCAATCTTTGCAGGATCGACGTGAATACCTTGACTATTGACAATGTGACCAAGAATTGGACCTCCTCTAGCCAAAATTCACACTTGGAGAACTTAGCAAAGAGACGGTTTCCCTGGAGTAACTCAAGAACCAAACGTAGATGTTGCGAGTGTTCAGCTTTTGACTTGGAATAGATCAAGATATCGTCGATGAACATGATTACGAAGCGGTCAAGAAAGGGTTTGCACACTTGATTCATTAGATCCATGAAAACTGCGGGGGCGTTAGTCAGACCAAAAGGCATGACAACAAACTCATAGTGACCATAGCGGGTTCGAAAAGCGGTTTTGGGAATATCATCCTCTTGAATGCGTAACTGGTGATAGCCTGAGCGTAGATCGATCTTGGAAAAACACGTAGCACCTTGTAATTGATCAAACAAATCATTGATTCGAGGCAAGGGATAGTGATTCTTAATAATCAGCTTATTCAACTCCCTATAGTCGATGCACATCCGGAACGAACCATCCTTCTTTTTGACGAAAAGGACAGGCAAGCCCCATAGAGAGGTGCTAGGGCGAATAAAGCCTTTATCAAGAAGTTCCTGGAGCTGACTTGAAAGTTCACGCATTTCAGAAGGAGCGAGACGATAAGGCGATTTAGCAATAGGGTTTGCTCCAGGAATGAGGTCGATTCGAAAATCGATATCACAAGCGGGAGGTAAACCTGGTAGATCTTCAGGAAATACATTGGGGAATTCACAAACTACGGGAACGTCTTTTACTCCGGGATTACCTTTCTTTTCCTTCTCCTCTACTACGATGTTAGCCAAGAAAGCTTTGTATTCCTTGCGGAGATACTTGCTAGCTTGGACACATGACATGAGCTTGAGACCTTTCGAAGGAGTCTCGCCATACACACACAGTTGATCACCATTAGCGAGTGAGAAACGAATCATCTTTTCGAAGCAAACAACTTCAGCACGATTATCGCGAAGAAAATCCATGCCTACTATGATTTCAAAGCTTCCGTGTTGCATCGGAATAAGGTCGATAGGGAAGACGTGATTGTTGAGTTCAAGCGTACAATCACGTAGAACAGAATTGACGGCGACGGTTCTTCCGGTGGCAACTTCAACATCGAACGTCGAGGGGAGATGAGCGCGCTTACGATTAAGGAGCTTTTCGAATTCAAACGATACAAAATAGTTATCTGCTTCAGTATCAAACAAACACGAAGCATATATACCATTCACAAGGAACGTACCATTGACCACGTTGTTGTCTCCTTGAGCCTGACGGGCGTTGATGTTGAATGCACGTCCGCGGGCTGCTGGCTGTTGCTGTTGTTGTTGTTGCTGAGGCTGCTGCTGGGGATGCTTCTGTTGTGGCTCTTTGTAACACCTCGTAAAATCACGTCCAATGAGGTATTGACACGTGTAATAAACCCTAATGAAGTCAAACATTGAATTTAAGGGACTAATTTTTCGAAAAATCGAAAAACTTTGATTATGAAAGGACTGGAAGTGTTAGCATACCTAAAATAAGTTTCTAAATAACCTCTTACGATATTTATATTCACAAATGAGCCACTTGATGTTCGAGTGTAGCCGTTTGCGTAATTAATTGAAAGTTTGCGCAATGAAGGGTTAAAAGCGTCAACATGTTAATTCTTACCTCTGAGTGACCTTTTAACAAACCGGGAGCTTCATGATATTTGATTATACTCTCGGGAATGCCAATTATTGGCCGTCTAAGGTTTTTTATGCCTATAAGTAAAGTTACGCGCAACTTTGCAAGTTAGAGGGACTAAAAGTGTCAATATGTTTAATTATACCTCTGAATGACCTTTTATCGAACCCGAAGCATCGTGATGTTTAATAATACTCTCAAGAATGCCTAATATGGATTAGATGAGGCTTCGATGCTATTAAACGATGATATGCGCAAGTTTGCGCATTAGAGGGACCTAAAGCGTCAACTTTTGAATCTACGCCTTTTAGTGACCATTTAAGCGATCGAGAGCGTAGCAATAATTAAACTCATGCTTGGGAATGCCCATTATGGGCCATGGAAGGCTTGGATGTCATTAAACGACATTTCGCGCTACTTTGTGCGATTAAAGGACTATTTGCGTCAAACTGCAAAAGTATGTCGATTCGTATGGTAACGGACCTTCCGGAATATGACCATGATTTAAACATGCCCTAATTATCCTTTATATAGCTTAGATATAGGCTTAGAGGTGTTTGGTGCGCAAAAATAAACTTTTAAGTCAAGCAGGGACTAAAAGTGTCAAAAAGTGCACAAGTTTGCATTTCCGCGCATATTACATTCTGAATATATCCGAACATCCAAAATTTATGTAATCTTTAAAATATGTTATTTTAGTGATCGGCATGATAAAATTCCATTCGTCGCGTAATTTGGATCGTTTTTCGCGTCCGTTCGTGTTTCGTCGTAATTAGACGAACAACGTGACCGTACGGCCAAACGAACCGACATCCATGATATTTTTGAGCATGTTTTATGTCCCCTATATTTGGGCATCATTGTGGAGCCTTGAAACAAGGTTAACAGGGCTTAAATAAGTCAGAAATGACATTTAACAAAGTAGAGGGACTGAAACTGCATGTTCTAGAAGCTGTTTTGGCTGGGCTGGGTTGTAGGCGGGCCGCGTAGCCCACACAAGTCATCTACGCGGGCCGCGTAGGACAGAAACAGCTGCAAAACTGGTTTTAGTTGCTGGTTTTTGCCGAAAATGGTTTCCATACTCTCATATCTTGACTCTAGGGGCTGCCCACATATTGTAAAGGTGGTTTTACACTTGTTGCCATCTGATTATAACTCCCCGACACTTGTCGCGATCCTACGAGGTCCCGAAAAGTATATATAGGAGATGGGTTTCATTTGTTTTTCACACCTTTCCTCCAAATCTGCTATACTCTCTGAATTAAGAGGATCTTGAACTCTTTTGAGAACCTCCCTCAGTCCATTGGACCCTTGTAAGTGTCCTTTCGTGACTAGTTTGTTTTATTTAGCGTTTATAGCCGAAAAGTCAAGCGTTTTCGATAAACGCTTTGACTTTTAAACGGTAGAGCCATTGTTCGCAACGAACATGGCTACGTGACCGTAATTAGGTAGGTGTTAAACCCTCATAAGGGTACCTCCTAATTACCACGTTTACTTAGTTAAATTGTCGGGTCAAAATAATTCAAATAAAAGTCAAATGGGTTAGTTTAAAATAAAATTCATAACTATTAATATAGAAGCCATAACATCAGTTTTCTCACTTTAATAACTTGGTAAATATTAGTTGAACATGTCTAAGCATGTTCAACCCGACAATTCTGAGTTTAGACTCGGTTCGGAACCGAAAGTCGCAAAAGTTGACTTTTGCTTTGACTTTCAGTTCTAATCCGATTTAGCTTAGTTTAGATATGCCTTAGAACTCTATTAGGACCAGGCTATAGATTAGTGTAACCCTCTGAGGTTACACAACTTGATTCCATAGTTATCCGATTCATGAGCATGCTTCCGTTATATGCCTAAATGTTGACTATAATGCCTTTTTGACCTTAAAATGAGATTTTTGAAAATGTGAGAGGACAAAAAACCTTTATTACTGATTTATAAACTTGTACTGAAAATTTTACATCAGTTTGAGGTCTAGATTAGGAGTTATGCTCAATAGCGTAAATGAAAAGCTTTTTATTAATTAAACGACATGATTAGCATATAGCCTATTTAAACCCAAATTTGGATACCAAAATTATTACCCACTGATATAAAATAATATTTTGGAATTTTTGAAGATTTTTATTTATTTTTAGGCTGAGCATAGCATAGGGTTCTTGCTTTGAATCGGTAATTGTCGGTTTTGCCCTTTTGGCCTATAAAATGAGTTTTACATAATATTTTGATACCAAACTTTTTGCTACTGATTTTATATCATAAATAAATATTTTGAACTTTATAAACTGATCAAAAACTCAGATTTCCTATTTAAAACTGAAAATCGCTTAAAACCGACTTTTACGCGTTTTAAGCGCATAGTATGAGTTCAAACTATTTTTGGCATATGAAACTTAATACCTACTGATGTTTTAAGTAAATTTATATATTTTAACAGTAAAGAAAAGTTTTAAACTCAGATTCTCTATTTTTGACCTTTTAAGCTTATGTGAAATTACCCAAATGCCCCTACGGTGCATAGTTTGGTTATAAATAGTAAATTTCACATAATTGCTATACCCTACTATTATAACTTATTAAATTAAGTATTTTTACTGATTATATCAGACCTAAAACTCATATTTATATTTAATCTCTTTTATAAGCTTTAAAATGACCAAAATGCCCCTACGGGGCATAGTTGAGTTTAAATTCGTTTTGGGCATAATGGAAGGTATCCTACTGATATCACAACATGTTTAAGGTATATTAACTTAGTAAACCTGTTCATGACTCATTTGGTTACCCGTTACGCACTTTTCGCGTTCGGTGCGGTTTATGTAACTAGTTTGCATAAATTAGCCGAAACGGGTCAAACCTTATCATTTTTATCTCAAAATCCAGAATGTGTTTAGTTTACCCATATTATACAAGTATACAAACTTGTCGGGTCTAAACCACATTCTAATCCGGTCATCGCTTAATCGTGCGTTTTGAACCTTATATCTTCCTTTAAAAACTAACCGTTCTAAGTTTAGGCTTAATTAAGACCCGTTAGGAATCTAATAGGTTATAAAAACCTTCGTTATAGATTAGGAGACCAGTAAAAGCTATCTGCACTTGCTGATTGAATACAGTTGAGATAAATTTAAATATTTGCTCAGGTAAATAATTTTAACTTATTTTCCCTATACGGGCTTAGGATACGGTATTATAATTATACCGCTTGGTTGGGTATGTAGTTGTTTAAATCGGATTGTGATTAATATATTTTCATAACCCATTTTAATATGTTTTATTTGGTATATGGCCCTTGGGAGGTTAATGACCATGTCCCGGATATCCTTGGCATCATTCATTGAAGTGGCCACGACCTAAGCACGGGGTGTAGGCATACACCTGACAGTTGCATATGTAAAAACTAGTAATCCACTTTAAGGAATCAACCTTGTGGGAATTATACCTGTGGCATGTCAGTTAATCTTGTACGGCTCTTCTAATCGGCCCTGACGGACGACAAATAAGTACAACTGTATACAAGATTATTTTTAAATAATTGTCCCAAGTTATAAAAGAACTTTTGTGCCATGTGCATTCAAATTAATTTTTCTTAAACACTTTTCAAAATGAGTCAGTTAATTGTATTTACCAGTGTAAACTGACGTATATCCAAAAAGGCTAAGTGCAGGTACTAGACGAAATAGGCTGGCTACTCCTGGCATCATTAATCAAGTCTTGCAAGCTCTATATGTTAAAGTCTGTTGAACAATGATCTTTTATCTTTTGATCCGCCTGTGGATCCTTTACAGTCCATTTGTAATACTTTGATATTACTATTTATTTGGTTTGTAATGTGATTCATCTTTTGCTTCCGCTGTGCATTTAAATTGTGTTGTTGACTATGACGATAATAAAACTACGTCACGATACTCCCCACCGGGCTCACCGGTAATATGTGGAAATATCGGGGTGTGACAGGTTGGTATCAGAGCCAACATTGAGTGAATTAAACACTAGCCTTTTGTGTTTAATGTCAATGACACAGTAGCACATTCCTTGAACTTCTGAGTCTAGACTTGAACTAGGAATGATCTCATCCCTGTTATATATATACATTGCTTTCAGTTTTATGTATTTTGAATAAGTCGCCAGGCAAAGAAGCCGTTGATGGAAAATTCTCCACGTCCGAAGCCAAGAAATGCCAAGCTTCATACCACGGCTAGGATAAGCGTGCGACCGGTTGAAGGGAAGACCCATATGGACCTATTCCCAAAAAAAATTGAAATTTTAATCAGACTACAGAGTCCATACCGGAGGTCCCTGAGGCTCAAATCTCAAAGTTTGTACCAGTGAAGTCCATACCAGGAGGTCCTTGAGACTCCCATATTGAAGATGATACATGTGGATGCTAGTAATCCCTATATTCCTATCTCCAAGATTTTGAAATTCCATACTTGGACTATACCAGTCAAAACCTAATCATGATCCATGTCATTTCATTAACCATTAAATCCATGGATTCTATTTCTGCTTCTGCAAGAAATCCTGATTGAAATGTCTTTTTACTAATGTCTCCAGTATCCCTACCATGTACGGTAAACAAAGAAGAGAGAATCAAAATGGAGCAAGGAAGGCATTAGATAATCTTTTTTCATAATATTCATTATCCTTTAAGTCCCTATAAGGACCCATTTCTTCTATATAGTCCCTGTGTGGACATATCTTTCAACTTAAGACCCTGTAAGGGCATTTGCTATTTTAGTCCCTTTTATGGACATTTATTACAATAAGATCCCTCGTGGGCATGATATTTTATTATAAGTCTGTTTAAGGACATATTATTTCTCCAGTAAGTCCCAAAGAGGACGTGTCTTTTGACATAAAGTCCCTACAAGGGCAATTGTTTATTAACATCCTTTCATGGACATGTTATATCATAAAAGTCCCAATACGGACCAATCTTATAGTCCCTTTACGGACTTATACTTTCTTTTTAGTCCTTGCATGGACTAAAGTTGCTTTAAAGTCCCCGTATGGACAAATAAATTATAAAAGTCCTGATTAAGGCATTAATATAAGTTTCCTGATGATTTATGGAAAGTTTTTATTACATAGGTATTCATATCGTCCTCTATCAATCAATCGTTCCGTTTATACTCGAATTTTATCGATCAACTGAAAATTTCAAAAGAATCTTAAAGGGTATAACCTAGCTTGAATGTCATTAAAGACCTAGCTATGATGGTAAAACCTGTTTAAAAGAGATTCAGATCCTTGTTAACATCTGAAAACATGTTAACACTCCTGACAACAGTGATGCGATAAAATCACACTTGTCATCTTTATATGGGGAACTTCCAAACCCCCTTATTTAGCTTAAATGATCAATATGAATCATGGCTAATAAACATCGAACATGATGTATATATCAAAACATCCATTTGGGATGTATGCCTACGAGCAAAGATGTATACATGAAAAAGATAGTTTTATTTCATAACTTCTTGTCAAGACAATGAACTATGAAATTTTCCGATCCAAAGGATCATTGATTATGTTTTAAAATTTCCCTAGTGACAAGACCTCTGTGCCATCGAAAAGTCCTTTGGAACAAGCCCTTGTGCTATATAAATTGTCGGTACGACATTGACAGTCGTGACTTATGTCCCCAGTCTAATAAATAGTAAGGATTATATTCCGTTTAAACGCCAAAGATGGTTTATTTAAAAACCTAGGCAAAACATAATCAAATAAATTTAATACTATCTATTGGCCTATATGGTTTATTTGCACCATGGCTATTTAATCATCAAACTCGACGATTCGATATATAATTAAACAAATTATTACTACTTGGTCTGTAGCCTTCAAAGCTTCACCATGACTAATTCAGCTGAAGCTCACAGTCACCCATTTGATGAAAATAATAACGCAAGATTAAACTTAACGGGCACCGAGTTACAGACTATGTTAGATACAGCCGTAAACAAAGCCGTGGACCGTGTATTAAAGAATCATAAGCGAAAGTGCGATAATACCCCAAATAAGGGTTACAAAAAGGGTAAGGCCGGTTTAAACCAGTCCAAGCCAAATGAGGCAAAACCCAAATGTAAAACCTGCGGGAAGCAGCACTTCGGAAAATGTTTCCGTGAACAAACCAGGGGATGTGGCATCTGTAAGGAGATGGATCACAAGACTCATGAATACAAGGACTTGAAGGACGCCACATGCTATGATTGTGGCGAGAAGGGGCACATAAAGACCCGCTGCCCAAAGAAGGCGACTAAAGGGAAATGCACTTTAGAGTCACAAGCTAAGCCTTGTGGAATCTGTAATAAAGAAGGGCACAAAACTTTGGAGTGCCAAGACATAAAGGACGCAACCTGCTATGGTTGTAATGAAATAGGGCACATCAAAACTAATTGCCTAAATAAAACCAAGAAGCCTAGGGAGGCTAAGATGACCAAAGCTGGGGGCTCTCAAATGAATACTCCAGAGGCCGTTCAGGATGACAATGTACTTTCATTATCAATGACGTTTATGCTAGAGTATTATTTGATTCAGGTGCAGATAAGTCTTTCGTAGACAATAGATTTTGTAAATTATTAAATCTGCATGTTAAAACTCTAAGCGTTAAATATGAACTAGAATTAGTCGATGGTACCTCAGAGACTGCTTCAGCAATATTAGATGGATGTTTTATATCCATTAGGAATCATTCTTTTCCACGGTCCTTGTTCCCGTTAAAATTAAAGGGACTCGATATAGTAATAGGAATGGATTGGTCGTCTTATAACCAAGCCCATATTGTGTGTGATAAGAAGCAAGTAGTTATCAAGACTCCTTATAGTGAGCCTTTTGACAATTCAAGGAGACACATGGTACGGATTGCCTAAGCACTTGTTGAATATGGTATTTAATACCAACTTTCGAGTATGGAAAACTCAGAAAAGACAAACAGCAGTCGCGATGCTTGAGGGGCGACAAATGTTATCGGTGCATCAAATATGAACCTCAATGTTAATGGAGTTAATCTCCAAAACTGTAATTAACACAGCTGTTAGAAAGGCTATGAGAAAAGTCAAGAAAAGGTTCAAGAAGCCAAATGTTGTTTGCTCTAAAACACATGTCGCTGCTCATAAGAGGAGCTTTATTCATACTTCATATGCGAAGAATAAACTAAACAAAATCATATGTGGCAAGGAGCCCCATTTCTTTTTAGGATATACTTAAAAGTACTTCGTCTCTTGGAAGTCAAGAGACTTCAATAGTAAAAAGGGGCCATCGATTGCAGAAAATTATTGGATGAAGTAGAAACCATTAGGTGTATCAGCGGTTATGCTAGAAAGGACACGGTGAGGTATGCGTCACAGTCATTCGATGGTAATATCCTTAATTAGTGAGGACATTAATGAAGTCCACAAGAAAGATCCTCTTATACAATATGGGATGGTCCAAGTTTTAAGGGCCTTATTAGAAAAACCTATTATCCGCATCACAAGATGGAAAAAGATGGAATAAGAATTTTCTGACTCTCACCATAAAAGTTCTAAACTGTCGACAGTATGTTATAAATTTTAATTCATTGGCTGAAATAGTACCCTATTCCATTTACCCAAAATCTAAGCTTAATGCAAATAATTATTGGTGGTTAGCAACGGCAATAAGAAAGCACATTAAGGTTTCAAAGCCTGCTTATTATAAATCCATTATGGATCTACCTCAGCTACTCACGTTATATAGATTATGAAACAACCAGTCAAAGCTGAGTCCGCCCTAAAATTTGTCAAAGATCTTACAGCTAAGTTTAAAAGGATTAAGAATGGAGGCGTTTAACCCTCCCGATGAATGATTAGAGGCAGTTCACATTAATAATGACACCAGATAAATCCCTTATTGTGATTTTATTGCTAGGTGATACGTTTGGTTTCAGGTGCTGCTGAGTCTCTCATAAGACCATAAGCTTGGTAAACTTTTAGAAATTTTTCCGTAAGAACCCCAGAGATTAAGTGTAAGGTAAAACTTACAGGAGAAATCATAAGAACCATTTCTTCTGTTCCTGTCAGAAACCTTCGGTCGTAGAATTCTAGAAGCATCCTCTCTCTAGGTGTAGTACGTCAGCATATGTAATTGATATCTCTTGATCCCTATCGATTGCGAATACCAGATGGTATGACAAAAGCACCACATGAGGATTGATGTATGGAGGTTTAATGCATGGAACCGCAAGGATATTCCAATGGTCAGTATGGAGGTTTAATGCATGGAACCGCAAGGATATTCCAATGGTCATATGGTACTAAAGTCAGCTAATGGTATTCAAAGAGAATATCCAGAATGGAATTGTCCAAGTAAATGTCTCCGATTAAGGAATTCGTGGACTCGTAATATAAATGTGTCACTTATCTGACACAGACTATGATAGATGAACTGGAGCCTGAGATTTGGAAAATCTCTGTAACCTCCTTGTACCTTGGTTATCTTCTCCAAAGATTACCCTGTTTACCTTCTGAGAGGCAAGTAGAGTTAAGATTAACATCCCGCTTAGGGCTGCAGTATTGTAAAGACTCCATGTTGATTATCGAATAATCGAATCCCTGATTAAGTGAGTTTTAAGATAGAGGTTCATAAAGCCTAATTCATTATTCTGGGAAGTTCGGTATTGTTAATTAAGAAAAACGATTCATTTTGCTTATGCAATGATTACCGTAACCCTATTTAGGCAACAATTAAGAATCGCCATCAGCTGCCCAGGATCGTCGATTTGTTCGACTAACTGTAAGGATTAGCTATCCCTTAAGATTGGTTTTAAGCTATAGTTGGAATAACCATCTCACCATAAATATGAATTTTTATAATAGATGTTATATAAATATCAAGGCTGCTTCTTTGGAGACCTTGCATAGATGGAATGTTAAAGATCTATTGTTAGACAGAAGATTAGTAAGTCCAATTATCAGAATCTGAAAGTTGCCTTGGAAACAACGAATAAGATCATACAAATCCATAATCATCTGTAAGTTGCCAGTATTCGGCAAAAAAATCAAGGATTAATGAAAGTAGCAACCCTCCTAAGTTCTTGTTAAGGAATAAGGTTCAACAAAAGATATCACCCTGGAAGGGTGTGCCAATTTGTTAATTATCAGGCTAGTTAAGCTCTGAATATATAGAATCATTCGAAGGAATCGGATGTATCAAGATCAAATAGCTTATAAGCTAAAACCTATTTAAGGAGCTTGGCGGAGCTCACAATGCATTACACACTAATGATTTAAGGATATGTTTCACCAATAAGTCGAGAAGCATTATCACATAATGATATGCAGATTTATGATATGATGAGAAACCTGTATCGATTGAGGATCGACAGGTTAAGAAGCTCCAAAAAGGATACATGTACATATTATAGAGGTCAACTTGGGAGCTTGGAGAGGCTCCAGATATGCTATAGAAGTTAAGTCCATTATGCGACAAAAAGTACTTCCAGCATTTTAGCAAATCTCGAGGTCGAGATTTCTTTTAAGGGGGTGAGGATGTAACACCTTGTAAAATCACGTCCAATGAGGTATTGACACGTGTAATAAACCCTAATGAAGTCAAACATTGAATTTAAGGGACTAATTTTTTGAAAAATCGAAAAACTTTGATTATGAAAGGACTGGAAGTGTTAGCATACCTAAAATAAGTTTCTAAATAACCTCTTATGATATTTATATTCACAAATGAGCCACTTGATGTTTGAGTGTAGCCGTTTGCGTAATTAATTGAAAGTTTGCGCAATGAAGGGTTAAAAGCGTCAACATGTTAATTCTTACCTCTGAGTGACCTTTTAACAAATCAGGAGCTTCATGATATTTGATTATACTCTCGGGAATGCCAATTATTGGCCGTCTAAGGTTTTTTATGCCTATAAGTAAAGTTACGCGCAACTTTGCAAGTTAGAGGGACTAAAAGTGTCAATATGTTTAATTATACCTCTGAATGACCTTTTAGCGAACCCAAAGCATCGTGATGTTTAATAATACTCTCAAGAATGCCTAATATGGATTAGATGAGGCTTCGATGCTATTAAACGATGATATGCGCAAGTTTGCGCATTAGAGGGACCTAAAGCGTCAACTTTTGAATCTACGCCTTTTGGTGACCATTTAAGCAATTGAGAGCATAGAAATAATTAAAATCATGCTTGGGAATGCCCATTATGGGCCATGGAAGGCTTGGATGTCATTAAACAACATTTCGTGCTACTTTGTGCGATTAAAGGACTATTTGCGTCAAACTGCAAAAGTATGTCAATTCGTATGGTAACGGACCTTCCGTAATATGACCATGAGTTAAAAAAGCCCTAATTATCCTTTATATAGCTTAGATATAGGCTTAGAGGTGTTTGGTGCGCAAAAATAAACTTTTAAGTCAAGCAGGGACTAAAAGTGTCAAAAAGTGCACAAGTTTGCATTTTCGCGCATATCTTACATTCTGAATATATCCGAACATCCAAAAATTTATGTAATCATTAAAATATTTTATTTTAGTGATCGGCATGATAAAATCCCATTCGTCGCGTAATTTGGATCGTTTTTCGCGTCCGTTCGTGTTTCGTCGTAATTAGACGAACAACGTGACCGTACGGCCAAACGAACCGACATCAGTGATATTTTTGAGCATGTTTTATGTCCCCTATATTTGGGCATCATTGTGGAGCCTTTAAACGAGGTTAACCGGCCTTAAATAAGTCAGAAATGACATTTAACAAAGTAGAGGGACTGAAACTGCATGTTCTGGAAGCTGTTTTGGCTGGGCTGGGTTGTAGGCGGGCCGCGTAGCCCACACAGGTCATCTACGCGGGCCGCGTAGGACAGAAACAGCTGCAGAACTGGTTTAAGTTGCTGGTTTTTGCTGAAAATGGTTTCCATACTCTCAAATCTTGACTCTAGGGGCTGGCCACATATTGTAAAGGTGGTTTTACACTTGTTGCCATCTGATTATAACTCCCCGACACTTGTCGCGATCCTACGAGGTCCCGAAAAGTATATATAGGAGATGGGTTTCATTTGTTTTTCACACCTTTCCTCCAAATCTGCTATGCTCTCTGAATTAAGAGGATCTTGAACTCTTTTGAGAACCTCCCTCAGTCCATTGGACCCTTGTAAGTGTCCTTTCGTGACTAGTTTGTTTTATTTAGCGTTTATAGCCGAAAAGTCAAGCGTTTTCGATAAACGCTTTGACTTTTAAACGGTTGAGCCATTGTTCGCAACGAACATGGCTACGTGACCGTAATTAGGTAGGTGTTAAATCCTCATAAGGGTACCTCCTAATTGCCACGTTTACTTAGTTAAATTGTCGGGTCAAAATAATTAAAATAAAAGTCAAATGGGTTAGTTTTAAATAAAATTCATAACTATTAATATAGAAGCCATAACATCAGTTTTCTCACTTTAATAACTTGGTAAATATTAGTTGAACATGTCTAAGCATGTTCAACCCGACAATTCTGAGTTTAGACTCGGTTCGGAACCGAAAGTCGCAAAAGTTGACTTTTGATTTGACTTTCAGTTCAGACCCGATTTAGCTTAGTTTAGATATGCCTTAAAGCTCTATTAGGACCAGGCTATAAATTAGTGTAACCCTCTGAGGTTACACAACTTGATTCAATAGTTATCCGATTCATGAGCATGCTTCCTTTATATGCCTAAATGTTGACTATAATGCCCTTTTGACCTTAAAACGAGATTTTTGAAAATGTGAGAGGACAAAAAACCTTTATTACTGATTTATAAACTTTTCCTGAAAATTTGACATCAGTTTGAGGTCTAGATTAGGAGTTATGCTCAATAGCGTAAATGGAAAGCTTTTTATTAATTAAACGACATAATTAGCATATAGCCTATTTAAACCCAAATTTGGATACCAAACGTATTACCCACTGATATAAAATAATATTTTGGGATTTTTGAAGATTTTTATTTATTTTTAGGCTGAGCATAGCATAGGGTTCTTGCTTTGAATCGGTAATTGTCGGTTTTGCCCTTTTGGCCTATAAAATGAGTTTTACATAATATTTTGATACCAAACTTTTTGCTACTGATTTTATATCATAAATAAAATATTTTGAACTTTATAAACTGATCAAAAACTCATATTTCCTATTTAAACCCGAAAATTGCTTAAAACCGACTTTTACGCGTTTTAAGCGCATAGTATGAGTTAAAACTATTTTTGGCATATGAAACTTAATACCTACTGATGTTTTAAGTAAATTTATATATTTTAACAGTAAAGAAAAGTTTTAAACTCAGATTCTCTAATTTTGACCTTTTAAAGCTTGTGTGAAATTACCAAAATGCCCCTACGGTGCATAGTTTGGTTATAAATAGTAAATTTCACATATATGATATACCCTACTGTTATAACTTATTAAATTAAGTATTTTTACTGATTATATCAGACCTAAAACTCAGATTTATATTTATTCTATTTTATAAGCTTTAAAATGACCAAAATGCCCCCTATGGGGCATAGTTTGAGTTTAAATTAGTTTTGGGCATAATGGAAGGTATCCT
The DNA here is from genome assembly GCA_030545235.1 of Helianthus tuberosus. NCBI lineage: Eukaryota > Viridiplantae > Streptophyta > Magnoliopsida > Asterales > Asteraceae > Helianthus > Helianthus tuberosus. The sequence goes on along the minus strand of CM060451.1, from coordinate 152,136,912 downwards.
ACTGATATCACAACATGTTTAAGGCATATTAACTTAGGAAACCTGTTCATGACTCATTTGGTTACCCGTTACGCACTTTTCGCGTTCGGTGCGGTTTATGTAACTAGTTTGCATGAATTAGCCGAAACGGGTCAAACCTTATCATTTTTATCTCAAAATCCAGAATGTGTTTAGTTTACCCATATTATACAAGTATACAAACTTGTCGGGTCTAAACCACATTCTAATCCGGTCATCGCTTAATCGTGCGTTTTGAACCGTATATCTTCCTTTAAAAACTAACCGGTCTAAGTTTAGGCTTAATTAAGACCCGTTAGGAATCTAATAGGTTATAAAAACCTTCGTTCCAGATTAGGAGACCAGTAAAATCTAACTGCACTTGCTGATTGAATACGGTTGAGATAAGTTTGAATATTTGCTCAGGTAAATAAGTTTAACTTATTTTCCCTATACGGGCATGGGATACGGTATTATAATAATACCGCTTAGTCGGGTATGTAGTTGTTTAAATCGGATTGTGATTAATATATTTACATAACCTGTTTTAATCTGTTTTATTTGGTATATGGCCCTTGGGGGGTTAATGACCATGTCCCGGATATCCTTGGCATCATTCATTGAAATGGCCACGACCTAAGCACGGGGTGTAGGCATACACCTGACAGTTGCATATGTAAAAACTGGTAATCCACTTTAAGGAATCATCCTTGTGGGCATTATACCTGTGGCGTGTCAGTTAATCTTGTCCGGCTCTTCTAACCGGCCCTGACGGACGACAAATAAGTAAAATTGTATACAAGATTATTTTTAAATAATTGTCCAAAGATATAAAAGAACTTTTGTGCCATGTGCATTCAAATTAATTTTTCTTAAAATCTTTTCAAAATGAGTCAGTTAATTGTATTTACCAGTGTAAACTGACGTATTTTCCAAAAAGGCTAAGTGCAGGTACTAGACGAAATAGGCTGGCTACTCCTGGCATCATTAATCAAGTCTTGCAAGCTCTAGATGTTAAAGTCTGTTGAACAATGATCTTTTATCTTTTGATCCGCATGTGGATCCTTTACAGTCCGTTTGTAATACTTTGATATTACTATTTATTCGATTTGTAATGTGATTCATCTTTTGCTTCCGCTGTGCATTTAAATTGTGTTGTTGACTATGATGATATCAACTACGTCACGATACTCCCCACCAGGCCCACCGATAATACGTGGAAATATCGGGGTGTGTCACTCTTGCTTCACCACTCGATTGGGGCACATGTTTGCGAAGTGGTTGGGATCACCACACGCAAAGCAAGCTCGAGCGTTAGCTACGGGTGTAGGAGCTGCTTGATGGCCTTGAGGAGCAGCAAGTAGAGCTTGTTAAGCAGGAGCTTGACCTTGAGCTGGAGCTGGGGTTTGACGTGGACCTGTACGGCAGTTTGCGGTGAAGTGGCCGTACATATTGCAGTGGATGCAGAACCGACATGCGATACCCACCGGGTGATGATAAGTACAAGTAGGGCAGAGCGGGTGCGATCCAGTGTATGCACGCTTGGCAGGCGGTGCATTGACCACAAGTGCCGCTACTTGGCGGTGTTGAGGTTGCGGTTGGGCAGGTACTGTTTGGAGTGGGGCAGCAGTAACTGCACAGTTCTTGTTGCTGGAACTGTTGTTGTTCTTCCTTTTGCGGTGTGTGAGCTTTGAAGACTGCGGTGCGGCGGTGGTTTCAGCGGTAGGAGCAGCGGTAGCTTGATGCAAATTCTTGGAGGCTTTTTCGAAATAACCAGCCCTGACTCGCTTATCGTTGATCTCAGTGGCGAGCAGGTAGGTTTCCTCGATTGTTGTCGTCTTCGCAGCCTGAACAAAATCTGCGACGCAATCCGGAAGAGCATGGATATACTTCTTGATTGTGATATCTGCGGTAGTAACCTGACCGGGACAGATAATACTTAACTGCTTGAAGCGGGCAGTCAAACCATCGTTATCTCCACCATCCTGCTTTATGTGCCATAATTCATCCTCAAGCTTTTGGAGTTCATGGGGAGGACATAACTCTTGCATCATTATGTTCTTCAACTCGTCCCAAGACAATCTGAAAGCTACATCGTTTCTTAGTTTGTTCCTCTCGGCCGTCCACCAATCAAGAGCGCGGGATTGGAAGACGCCGGTAGCATTGACGGTGCACTGGTTTTCTGGACAGCCACTCTGGCGCATGGTGACTTCGATAGAATCAAACCATTGAAACATGGTCGTAGGACCATCTTCACCGGTAAACTCTTTTGGTCCACAGGCTTTGAACTGGTTGAAGCTAAAAGCAGCCTTAGGAGTATCAGTCCTGGACTCTTCCGAGGACTTGCTTGCATTCTCGTTCAGTTCACTGACGATCTGGGGGATGACTTTCGCCATTTTCTTAGCGACGAGAGAGGCGATACGTTTGTCAGCATGATTACGTCTAGCAGCGCGGGAGTGTTGCGACCCAAATGATGACATTGTCTGCAACAGACATCGTCACAGGACTCAAACTCAATTTTGATTAATCCTAGTATAGTCTAGCGATAAAGCTCAGGAACACAGACATTCACCAAATCACATAAGCACATAAACACGGAATCATATAAGCACGTAATCACGTATTCCATGTAAGCACAGTATCACGTAGTCACATAGTCTAACCTAAGCACCTATGTTGCACGTATTCACCTATCCTTCACAGCATGTTTAGCGATCAAGTATAGCGATTGCGGTTAGCGAGTAGCGGTTGCGAACATAGACCAGCGATTTGTTTGCGGTTTGAGATAGATGTGCAGTGCGAGTGGTGCGTGTTGATCAAAGCGAATAGCGAAAGGCGTGTAAATCACCAAAATCGAAACACATAAACACATGAAATCATGTAAAATCCACATAAAATTGATAAATCACAGAGTTGGCGGCTGCGGGTTCCAGAATCGAAACACATAAAATCGAGGAGAGATTGTCTCGGGTGTGTGTAGACATTGACTACCCAAAGTGATTCGACTATTCACAAGGACCTTAAGCGCACACTTTGGCTTCTTGGACTGTGCTCTCGCTTCAATTTGAGCGATCGGCACGCATCCTTCCAGTCACAGTGTGACCTTGAGTCGTTGGAGTCCGTCGAGACTTTGGTGAGAGTTTTGCAAAACTGTAATAAAGAGCAGAATAAGTCATCGAGATTCGGGTTTTACCCCTAACTCAACGACTATATCCCTGTTGATGAAGTACAGGGGAAAATTTGCGTCGAAGTATGAATTTCACTCTTGATTCAACGCAAATTTTGGTGTATATAGTAAAAATAGCGAGTCGAACGAGTGTTCCGGTAAAGAGTTTGCGGTTTTCACACCTAATCTTAACCAGATCATCTGTTTATGTATGTAATTAGCCTTAGGAAAGGCTGATCTTGCGCAGAACTGTAGTATGTGATGTTTGCGCAAGTGTGTAGTGTAAAGTGAGTGCGAGCGAGAAACAACGAGTAAGCTCGTACAAAACCCATGCTAGGTATGCACTAGTCGGTCTGTTGGTACTTAGACTATAGACTAGGTCGTTTCTAAGACATCGGCCCAGACTAGGTCGAGTCTTGCCTAATTCCCTATAGTTATGGCTCTGATACCAATCTGTCACACCCCAACCGATGACGGAAACATCAGGGCATGGCACTGAGCGAAACATATTGTCCAAGAGAAATTCCATAACAACTACTTTACCGAATAGTTAATATTATGTCCCATACCATAACCTATTAAGCAAAATCAGTTATTACAGACAGCGATATCTCAAAGACGAATAACATGTTCTGACAACTCAGATTTTAAATAAAAATAAATTGTCTTTGTTGGTTTCTAGACTCTCCTAAGCTCGATTCCATCAAATAGCAAAAAGCACAACATCCTAAGCATTCACGCACCTGTCACATACATTAAAATAGAGGTCAATACACATAGTGTAAAGGTGAGCATACAAGTTTAATAGATATAATAGAGTGCGAAAGCATTTACGCATAACCAGCATGTACAACGTATATTGTGAAGCATGTAAGTTATCGACAAATATCCTATCAATACCAATGACTGCGATTTGACTGCGACTAGCGAGTGCGCATCACATGTTCGCCACTGCGGTCCGATTGGCGAGGCTTCTCAGTGAGAACAAGTTCACAGCAGGACGGTCACTCTGTCGGATAGCAATCCGATCGGATGGCAATCCGTTGGAACTAACTTATGTATTGAACATGTTGAAAATTGTTAAATGTTGAACCTCAAGTGCAATCCAATCAGATTACGGTTCGATCGGATGGCAATCTGATCGGACGGCAACCCGTCCCAAAGCATCTGATCGTTTTGAACTTGTTTATTTTGAAAGTTTGCGGTTTATTCGAGACGGTTTGATAACGTACTAAACAACAGAAACTCGTCAAGTCCCAAGTCGTCCGATCGAACAGGAATCACCCAAATCCGATCACTTTACTGGTTCATGACGGTTGTCCTAGTTTAACCCAAAATCGGTTGTCTCATTGATAGTAACCAGATCTTGAACCAACTCATCACTAAGAAAGAGTAGAAGATCAGAACGAGCTCCGGTTCTACCAGTTTTGAGTGCATTGAGTGTAAAAGAGTTGAAAGAAAGTTGGAAGACCATCTTTCAATCCTTTCCACTTTGAAAATGTTTAGATCTATGCAAAATCATTGTTTATTCATGTGGAAATCTTTTAGATCTAAGTTATTCTTGGTGGAATGAAGCCAACTCTTGAAGTTCATAAGAACTCCATGATGACATCACCCTAGAACACCCCAAATCCGTTGATTTCACGGTCAAAAGTTAAGATTCAAAGGTGAAAAAGATGAAAAAATGCGTATAGATCATAGAAGTACAAGATTTGAGTTGAAAACTTACAGGAATCACGGGAAATCGAGAGAAAGAAAGCTTGAGAGCGGCTGGTTGAGTGGGAGAGCTGTCACATCACAAATGATGTGACAGGAGGGTATTTATAGGGTTTCCATAAAGGGAAAGTGCATAGTGTCGGATAGGCCACCAATCGGATGGCGGTTCGATCGGATGGCAATCCGATCGGATGGCCACTCGATCCAGGTGTTCGGCGCGTTGAGTTTCATCATTTCGATTCGTGTGTTGAGCGTTGCGATGCGATTCGAGTGAGCGATGCGATAGTATTAACCAATAGTCACACAAATAACCTAATTACTATATCTAACATACAATCACTATAATTAACTTGCATTTAGCGTTTGCGATTACTTTGCGATGCGATAGAATTGCGATTACGATTGCGATTAAACACCTCAACATAAACATAACATGCACAGGTAACACATAGTAGCATATACACACGTAAAACAATATCCAGAACACATAATTCGAATTGCGAATGCGATAGTGATGCGTTTAGCGTTAAGTCGATTAGCGATTAAACATGCGTTAACCCTCGATTCTTTATAGATACTCCACATAATACAACTAAAGTAAATAAATAAAAGGGTCGACTACAAGTCATTGATGTACAATCAATAGTTAAGCAAGGATTGACAGATCGCAATTAGCAATCTTTTCTTCCTTTGACTTTCACTTTGACTTGTACTTTGACTTCCAAAAAGCGGGTTGTTACAGATACGACGCTAGGGGCCAAAGGGGATTCACTACTTTACAAAAATGTACGTCAGCCATTCGCCAACTGGCATATGTGTCACACACCAACCGATGGTTGAAACATCAGGATGAGACGAACAAATTGCTCAAAACATCATAACACTATGTGACAATATAATTTAAATTAAATTTCATAAACTGCTAAAAATGTCGTACAAGATTCAAACATAAACAACATTGTTTCAAACATTCATTGACAAAATAAATTAATCTAAGTGTGTTTCTAAGTCCACCTAAATCTTGTTTCTTTACTTAGCATCATCTTATCAATCAACCTGCAACATGTATTAAAATACGATCAACAAAAAGTTGGTGAGTATACAACTTTTCATACATAGCATAACATAGATTAAAATAGTTTAACGGCTCATATCCAACATGAGTAACAATATGCAAGTTACTAATATGCTAAAACGGTGTAACAATATGTTCAAACCCAAGAATCCAACACGTTAATTTTGCCTATCTCAAAGAATAACGGGAGGTTAACATGTTTAACTTAACAATACCCCAAGACTCGTGGGCGGTGTGTTACTCATATAGCGCTATGATTGTTAAGGTAGGGTTGTACAAAGTTAATGAGCATATCGACACGGAAAGTTTACATAGCATACGAGATTAACAAGCATCATATAGTTTCATGTTTAAACGAGGATAGAGTGTGATTAAAGTAGTTTCAAGTGTTTGTGTGTTTTACATAGAATACATGTTGCACCCAAAAGTGTTTAGAAGTAAAATGGGTTCAAGTATACTCACAAAATTGCATATGCTTTCCGATTATCCAATGTGACGAAATTGTCGAGACTAGAAGGATGAATGTGCTTGGTTTGGAGTTTAAAGGAAAGTCTATACTCGGATTTAAGGATTTGGAGTTTAATATGTATGAAAATAGCCATACAAGAAAAGTAATCACCTAGCACACATAATACTTGTTCTTGACACTATGAAACTCAAAAAAGTTAGAATGCCTTCATGGGTCAAAATGCCCATTAGAGTCGTAACAAGTATCATGGTCTTAGATGATGTAACTTGAACACTTGACAAATAACTACTAGGCCATCATCAAGGTTTAGTTACTTAGATATTATATAGGTTATATAGTTTATATTATAGCTTGGGTCCATTCATATAGCACAAGAACATCATACAAGTCATACATGAGGTAGGAAGATGAATCTTCCATTTAGGTACCTCTTTGGTATTCACCACTACACATGTTGTTATAAACAACAAGGAGGGTCAAGAATATATAATAAAGGAATGAAATACACACTAACTAACTAAGAAAACATCAAGTGATGTGTGGATTTTCTAGTAGGATAGCCCAAGCTAGTCCTATAATCACACAATCTTCAAGCCTTAGACTTGTTCATCACTTGTGGGTTAAAACCCAAACAAAATAGAATGTTTATGAGGTTTTAAGCCTCTGATTTTAGATGTCACAACCTTGTTTTTAAGACCAACTAACCATAGATTTGATTATGAGCATAAGGACATAAGAATGTGATGAGATAACTTAAGTTCAAGCAAGATTAACATAGGTTTAATCAAAATAGAAAATTTGGAGCCTTATATGGTGATGTTCCAGCCTTGTTTTTTCATGGAAAACTTTTTGGAAACATACCTAAGGTTGTTCCAAGTGTTTAGAAAGAAGAATCATTGAAAAAGATGAAGAAATGAGGAAGTTATGCTTGTTTTTGTAACTTGGAACGAATCTGTCTTCTTACTGATTTGCAGCTGAAATGAGGGTGTCTGAGTGTGAGTTTAGTGAGTTTGTAAAGTGTAAAATGTGTGGAGAGGTTTTGGGTTTTATAGGGAATGATTTAGGGTTGGTGGTTGGGTGTAATAAGTGCAAGAAACACAAAACAAACACAAACTAGTGCCCAATCCCGTAGCTGATTAGGGGAAACTGCGGATCAGACCCTCTCACCGGCAGCGAGAGAGTATAGGGAAGCGGCTCGCGGCCAGTGAGCCGCCCCAGAAGTGATTAGGGTTTGATTTTTGACATTTACACCCCCTATACTTTCATAATTTGATGTTTTCATGCATTTTCAAGGTGTTTTAAGCACACTAATCATGATCAAGTGTATGTTATGTAAACTAATCATAAACCAAGTATAAAACCCATATAAACAAATATATTTGTCGACTTTAAGTATCGAATTTGCGTAAATTGAACATATAAGTTACATGTTTGCAAGTTTGTCGTATTTTGCACAAATTATGAATAGAGTATCATATGTTTAATAATTCCAAATGTACGAACATGTACGAAATGTGTATAACATGAGTTTAAAGAAATACGAATTTTATTTATGACCCAAGTCTTGGATTTTACCAAGATTACAACGAAAGGACGATTACGAAAGAATCAAGTTTCCAAAAATAGATTTGCAAGACAAGCTTTCTAATTCAGGAAGTTTACAAAAAAGCGGAGCGTTACAGTCTCCCCTCCTTTAGGAAATTTCGTCCCGAAATTTATTCATAAGGAAGACTTGAAAAGGATTTTGGCAAGAAGATGATTAAAATTGAGACTTGAGAGTTTCGAAACGTTTTGAAAGTATGAAATTTTGAAGAAAAAAAGATAGGTTTGTAAAGGAGTCTGTTTGACTGAAAATGAATTAAGAGGTTAAGCATAAGTAAAAATGTGTACGTGTGTGTATAGGAAAAGTGAGTTTAAACAGTTTTGAATAAATCAAATTGGAGATGTATATATAAAAATGTGTCGTGTTAAGAAGAAAAATTTTGTACAAAACGATTGGTATTTTGATGAAAAGTAAAGTAGTTTGCATGGAAAGTTAAAAGGATAGTACCCAATCACATATTTGTAGAAAATTGTTTTATTGAGAGGAACGAGAAGATTTGGTGTTTTACATAAAACGGTTTTGGAGGTAACAACCAACTATGGGTTTTTGCACATGCATCAAGAATAGAAAGGTAGTTTTAAAAGTAAGGAGGTAGGTTAGGATTCGAACGTTCAAATCAATTTATTGTAAGCGGGGTTTGTATAAAAAGACAAGATTAGAGAATAATGGAGGTATAAGAGTGATTTGATTGCTCCAACCATGAATGGGAGTATAAGGATGATATGAGTATTGAACAGACGAAAGTGGTTCGTTAGGAATACACTCTCGTCGTGGATAATCGGATATAATGCGTTTGTGAGTTGTTTAAACTTTGTATTAGGTCCAAAAGGTCTGCAAAACACGGAATTTCTCATGGCACGTTTTACAAAAGTTTGGTAACATGGTGAAAACACTTATATATAAGAAGTACCAGCGGCGTATCCACCATGTTTTGACCACGTTGCGTCCGTTTCATTATTCAGTGCAATGTTACGTTCCGTGTCTTACCATACACTGTAGTACATTCTATGGTTCTCATGCGCTTATCACTATAATCCTGTGTGCACCCATGATTATACTGATCGTCGCATAATCCGTATAACTTGTACTAGTTGCATATGAATTAAGGTATACATAATTTCTGAAGATAAGATTGCGTGTGTAAGAATGTAGTATATAAGCATGTTTGTGTTCAAATAAGCATGAGACCCACGTAATCGAATCCCTCGGGTTTCGCTCGCGTATAGGTGCGAATGTATAAATTTTTAGTATGAAAAAGAGCATGAGCATAGTGTAAGTTTAAGTAAGAATACGTATGTGAGTATAAACATAAAAACGTAATAATACGAGTACGAGTATGAGTATAAATACGAGCATAAACCACATGAGTATAAGCATAAATATGAGTATAGTTATAAAACGTATGAATGTGAGTATAAATAAGAGTATAAGTGTAAGCATAAAGTGTAATAAGTTATAAGTATAAACATGAAACGTATCGTTGTAATCATGAGTATAAATATGAGTATCATAAAAGGTGTGAGTATGAATATAAACATGAGTATAAGTATAGCCATAAAATGTGTGAGCATGAGTACAAGTGTAGATATAAGTATATACATAATTGTGTAAATATGCATAAAGTATAAACGTGAATGCATGAGTATGAGTGGGAATATGGATATGAGTATGAGCGTAAATTTAAGTGTAAGCGTAAATTGCGTGAGTATAAATGTGAATTTGAATATAAGTGTAAACATAAGTGTATGAGTATAAATATAAGTATAAACGTAAACTGTATAAATATGAATATGAATATGAATATAAGAGTAAATATAAGTGTATAAGTATGGATAAAATGTGTGAGTATAAATACAAGTGTAAACAATATTGTATAAATATGAATAAAATGTATGAGTATGAATATAAGTGGAAGCATAACTTTTATAAATATGAATATAAGTAAAATGCATGAGCATCAACATGAATATTAATATAAGTGTAAACATAAATGCATAAGGGTAAGTGTATGTATAAACGTGTAACGTATGAATATGAATATGGATATAAGTATAAACGTAAATGTATAAATGTGAATATAAGTATAGACGTATAATTGTATGAACATTAATATGAATATGAATTTGAATATGAGTGTAACGTAAATGTATAATTGTGAATATGAGTATGACGTAAAATATATGGATATAAATATGAATATAAACATGAATGTGTAAGTATGAATATAAGTGTAGACATAAGGTGTATAAGTACGAATATGAATATGAACGTAAGAAATAATGATTTTGTATATGGTATAAATCGAAACATACGAATTTAAGCACGTAAAAGATCAAGAAGTTTTGAGCATGAAAGGAAAGAATATGAGTGATGTGCGTGAGATTGTCGCGTTATATGACTAAAACGGGTAAGATGATATGCATGTGGAGTTGTTTGAGCAAAACATGGAGTTTATTAAATCAAAATAGGTTGAGTTGACATGAAATATAGAATCTAGTTTGTGAATGTAAAGGGAGTATAAAACATCTATTGGTTATGTGTGTTGTACATTGTGAAAGAATGGAAATGCTACTCTTGTTTTAAAAGAATTTACATAAGTTGAAAATTGTCGGTTCCTATGAAGTTTTCTTGCCCACGTGTTTTGAATTCAATTGGCGTGTTAAGTGGTGTTTGAAAAGGTTCCATAAGTTAGTAAGTTTGCATCATTTTAAATGACCTTGCATTAAGGAAGAAATTCAAAGTTTAGAGGTTCTTGTGAAAATGTTAATCCTTAGAAAAGAGTTTGGTATATGAACTTAGTGATTGTTGAAAAATGTTCTTAATAAAATATTTTGTTGATTTTGCAAGGAGTTTTAATGAACGGTCGAATAATATTTCGTAGGCGTGTACGAAAACTTGGTTTGATTCCCAATAAAAATCTTTAGTATAATGACACGAGATGAGCGTGTTTTAATAATTATGTTGAACATGAATTTTTTGTGGGCGATGGATTTATTAGATCGACTAAGTTGATGAGTAGCGTTTCGTAAAATTTTGAAAATCGAGGAACAAGCATTTATGGTACGATTAAAAGTTTCGCGTATGTGAGTTATGTGGAAATAGATTGTAGTATAAGAAATATGTTTAAATAAACCATGCATCTTGAAATAAATAGGGATTTTGACTAACGATAAACGATTTAGGTATAAACATGATCGTGTATGCATAATAAGGTCTATTAAAAGAAAGTCTTGGTAACGATCACCTAGGTAAGGGAATCACCCCTAACCCGTTGGTGAGGTCGTTGTAAGGTGAGAAAAGAAGCAGAGTTAATCGTCAAGGTAAGGAAATCACTCCTATCTTGATGACATGTATCCATTTTGGTGTTACAACGAATATAAATAAAATTATGTGAAGTCATGCAAGTTCATAATGTATAATTATATGAAAACTCTAGTATGATGTGTGTGTAAAAGTGAAATCTCAAAATAATTTGAATTTGAAAAGAGAAGATTGCATCATATAAGATTCAAAATAGTAAAATGCAAGTTCGATTAAAACTTGGATGGTTCCAAAACGGAACTTCGACTAAACAAAGTGGTCGAAAAGTCTTTTGAATTTGAGAAGCATGCTTTGGCCTAATACGTGGTATACTCTCGCCGACATGTCAGTTAACGGTATTCACCCTTCTAGTTACTACATGTCCCAATTAAATCGAAATTTGAGACTTGGCGGGATTTTATAAAATCAAGGAGTGGGACTAGTAGATGAGATGCGGGTTTCACCCCTAACTTGACGACTTCGTACCCCTAAGTGTGGTTGTTACTCTTCGGGTCCAAATTTAATTTCGACACGTTGACGAGTGTCCACTAGAATTTGAAATTGAAATTACCATTAAGATGTGGATTTCACTCCTAACTTAATGGTGTAATTTCATGCAAAAATAGAATTAAGCGGAATGAGAGTCGTTTACCAAATTGTGGGTTTCACGCCTATTTTGGTAACGCGTCTCGTGTGTATAATATGAGTGTTTTCGAGTTTAGTAAAATCAAGTAAAATGCCTTAGGAGGGTGTATGTTGAGGAATAATAAAACAAGTATTAACACATAAGAAGGCATGTCAAGAATAGCACTTAAAGAATAAGACAATAAAACAAGTATTAACACATAAGAATAGTATGTCAAGTTGTTAGGATCTGAGTTTCTTATGATTATGCTTGTTTGATTAGAATGAAGATGAAACAGGGTTAAATGCAGCGGAATTAAGTGAAACAAACTTTCAACACACAATCAATGAGAGAAATAGTTTTAGCAAACATGTTTATACTTGGAATCAAATGATTGTATTTATTACAACTATCAATTACAAATGCATGCATGCACTAGTCTCCCCCTCAGCCTGAGCTCACTGTGATTGTTCGTACAGAATGACTTGTGATGAAGAGAGCTAATAGAACAGTACAGGGTACTGTTCTATTTATAGTACAGAACAAACCACTGTGGCATCTTTGCTGACGTCACCATGAAAGTGACATCTAACCTCCTAACAACCTCTAACCACTGACTATTACAAACACTGCTTGTCTAACACCTGATTACAAATAAACAAATACAATACAAGACTAAACTGCTGCTTCTTCATTCCACTGCTTTAGCCCCGACAGTGTTGTGTGTCTTCAGCAGTACTTGAACCATAGCAGTAGATTGAGCATCAGTGCTTTGTCTTCATCTGTTTTTATGTCATCAGTAGTTGTTGTGAAGGACAATGTTTAGAGATCAGCAGATGATAGAATCACTTTCAAGGGGATAGACCAAGTGCAAACAACTGCTTATTCTGGATCCACTGATCTTATCTAGTTTTGGCTTTATCAACTGTTCCTTTGTAGGGTTCAATCCCAAGAATCTCCGCCTAGAACAGATGATGCCAAAACTCTTCATTATTCTGGATCTTTATTGTCTCATCAGGAGTTCCCTAACTTGCCCTTTGAATTGTAATTCAAAGTTCATGGAATCCTCATCACCCTCATCCCTGCACAGTGTAAGCTCAAGGAGATCTTGCAGATCTTCAACACCCAGGCCAAGTGCTTCTTCCCTTGATATATGCTCCACTTTCCCATTGGATTTGAGCAAAGTCAATACGTGGGTCTTTTGATCAGACTTCCACTTTAGTATTTTTGAATTCAATGGGTTTCTTGGGAGAGTTTTTATTGTTGATGAGTTTGGAGATGGAGGCCTGCTCAGAACCTTTTTGGCTAAATCTTCAAGCATTGTTGAGTCATCCTCCTCTAAAGCCATTTTCTTGATAGCCTCTTTGAAATACACAGCTTCTTGTTCTTTCTCTTCTGCATCAGTCAATTTTTGTCTCTTTCTTTGATTTAGTTCAATGATAGAGGTGTCAGAAGATGTGAACAGTGGTTCAGAAGTGTGGGCATGTTTCTTTGGTTTATCAGTGGTCTTGTAGATTGGTTTCTTTGGAGCAGTGGGGTCTTTCTTTCTTAGCTCTTCAAGCCTTTTGTAGGTTCGATCAATAGTTTGTTTTGACCATCTTGATATCTGCCTGGCTGTTCCATAGTCTGCTGCAACCAACTCTTCTCTTTTTCTCTTATATTCCAAGGTAAGATCAGCAATTTTCTTACTGAATTTGCTCCAATTTGGTGCTGTTCTTTTCATACCTGGATTATTTTTGATTCTTTCAATTCTTTTAAGTTCACCTTTGAGAGCAATGAGTGGCCAGTCTTGGAATTGTTCAGCTTGTGCAGGGTAAAATTTCTCACTCATGATCAGCTTTATAAGATCTTCTTTCAGATCTACTTGTAAATCAGCCTCTGGAGGAAAGTTGGACATTTCTTTACTCAGGTCTCTTGCATAGTCTTTCATTTGTTTAACCTTGGTGAGCAAGAACTGCATCCTACTTGAGATAACATTATCACCTTGCCCTTTGCATTCATATGTGGCTCTCCATTCAGCTTGCTTGCCTTTGAGTTTTAGGTATTCATCCATGTTTTTAGGATCTCTAAAACCAGCAAGGGATGGGAATTTTCTCTTTGAAGGATCATCCACTAAGTAGAACTGTTTCATTTCATCTTTTACTGCATGAAGTTCCAGTGGATAAGTGGCTGCTAGTGGTATAAGATCAGCAGGGTTAAATCTTTCTAATATTTTTGGATCTTTGATAGGATTGGCCAGTTTTGGAGGAATGAAAGGTTGGGGTTTGATAACATTGTAGGGTGTGGATGATAGTGGAGTTGGTGCTGGTATGTCATCATCATGCACCTGGAACTTTCTTTTTCTTGTATACACCTTTTTAGGAGAAGGTGATTTTGTTTGAATTTTTGGTGCAAAAAGAATTATGGCTTGTGTAGGAGTGTTTGTGGTAATGGGTGACTGACTAACAGTTGTTGAAACAACTGGTGTTTCAACCACTGTTGTCATTACAACTGTTGATGTATCAACTGTTATCTTCTGCACTATGGCAGGTGGTGTTTGGGGTGGAGATGTATTTTGTGGTGTGACATTGGATTGAGTGGTGGATGGTAAAATGGTAAGGGCAGTGGTTGAAATAACATTTGTTGAAACCACTGAAGTATCAACAACTGTTGAGACAACAGGTGTCTCAACATCTGCTGGTTTGGTGGTTTAATGAGAGGAAGTTTTGGGAATTTGAGGAGTATGTTTGGTGGTTTTGGAAGGTGTTGTTTTGATTTGGCTAACTTTTCTGGTAGGCCTTCTTCTTTTTGTAGAAGTACCCTGCTCTTCCTTTTCCATCATAACCTTTTTCTCTCTCTCAAATCTTTTCTCTCCCTTTCTTTCCATTTTCTCTTTTAGCCTTGCTTTTTCTTCAGCAAAGGCATTTAGAGTCTCATCAACTTTCTTTGAACCATCTGGCCTTGGGATTTCTACCAAAAGCTTGGACATAGGATATGGTGGCATATATAGACCTTCTTTTCCCTTTTTACCCTTCTCCCCCTTTTTGGCATCAATAGGGTTTTCAACAAAAACAACTGTTGGAGGAGAAGTGCCAGTGGTTTGCAGCAAATGGGCCTTGATAGCCTTGATATCTGCTTGTGTATCTTTGTACCTAGCTTCTATTTCATTTCTGACCATTTGAAGCTGAATCTCATGTTGATGATCAACATATTGTCTTTGTTGGTGAAGCATAGGTTGAAACATGTTCCAAAGCTCAGTGGGAGAATGAGCAGGTGTTGCAGCAGTGGGTGTAGTCTTTTGAGAATTTAACAACTGTTGCAGCATATTTTTGATATCTGCAACAGATGTTTCAATTTTGTCAACCCTCTCCGTCAATTCTTTGTATTTTAAACCATCACCCAACTTAATGGGATCATCTGATTTCCCACTGGCAGTGGTTGTATCAGCAGTTTTCTTAGGGAAAGTTTCCCAAAAGTCATCCACTGATGCCCCTTTTTCTTGGTACTGGGGACTTCTTTCCTCAGCAGATGTTACCATTGTAAACACACCAGTGGGTATTGGATACTCACTAGTAGTCACTTTGGTTCCAAAAGAGGAAATTGCCTTCAAGGGAGTCTGAGTAATGAAACAACTGGCCAGGTCTAAATCAGTGGATTCAACGCCTGTAGTTGCTGCTCCACTTGAACTACCACCAAGAGTTACTTGTAACTCAAGGGGTGTAACCTCCTCAGTTGTTGGTAGGTTAGCAATGATAGAGGAACCAGACTAAGTCACTTGTGGGAGTATTTTCTCAGTGATAGGTGGTTGAGAAGAACTGATTTTTTTCTGATCCATATCAAGTGCATCCAACAAGGGTAAGATTTGTGGTGGAATTTGGGTACTGAGGATGGGTGTAGAAAGAGAATTTGCCCTGGGAGATGGGCTGTGGAAGATAGATTCAAGTGAATCCATTGCTTCATATTGTGGTGTCCCTATGGATACAACCTGATCCTTTTGAGAGGATGCAGGAGGAGTTTTAGGCTCAGGTTGAGATCTTTCTTCCAACTGCTGTGAGGAAGTAGCAGCAGTGGTTATTGGTGACTTTTGTGATGTCACAAGTATAATCTCTGGGATCTCATCTTCTAGAGTTACCTTTTTGGAGGGTTTGGGGGCTTTTGTGATTTTTTCTGTTTGGGATTTTTGGTGATTTTAGGTGTGTGTTTCACAGCAGTGGGTCTGCTACTTTGATCACCTTGAGTAGTGGGCTCAACAGTAGTTACCTGAGGAGCAGTTGTTGCTGCTAAATTTTACTCAGGTTCCTCTGTTTGTGTTTTTTGAAGGTTTTGATAGCCTTGTGAAGGTTTCAGAAGATAGGCTGTTGATTTGAATTGGATTTCCTTGGATAAGCATATGAGCACTATCTTTTGGAATCTTCTTTTGCAAATAAAAACTCAAAAACCTTGGAAACAATAGAAATGGTTTTTTTTATTTTCTTTGATATTGTTAACATTTTTTACCATGTCATTAAAAATCTATTGGGAGTAATTAAAATTTTCTTTTTGCAAGATAGCATATCCCAAGTATTGGATTTTTAATGGAATTTCATTAAAAGTTGTGGTCTTGTTTGAAACACATATGAGGAGGGTATGGAACAAAAACCTCATGGCAGGTGGAAAACTGCCCTTTTGCAAAGTATCTTTTTCATTTCTTCTGCATACCCTCTCTCAATGAAATCAGTTTGGTAATCGGTTTTTGGGAAAGAGGTTTTACCTGTAATATCATTCATTTCAAATACCTCAGAAATGTCTTTTGGTGTGACACCAACCTTAATTCCCTTTACCGTAGAAGTAATAGCCCAGGGCTTTTTGTCTTGAACTTCAAGTTGTGCATTTTTCTAGAAATCTGAGAAACCTTAAAGATTGATATTTCCATCAGCTGGATACCAGATACCAAGTGTGGGAGCACCTTTTAAGTATCTGAATATCCTTTTTACAGCAATAAGATTTGACTTTCTAGGGGCTGAGTGGGATCTTGCACAAACACATGTAGCAAACATGATGTCTGGCCAAGATGCAGTTAGGTATAATAAAGACCCAATCATGCTTCTATAAAGAGTTTGATCAACCAAATCATCCTTCTCATCAGACATGACTATTTTTGTGGTTGCTATGGGTGTACTACATGGTTTGCAATCATCCATCTCAAATTTCTTTAAAAGTTCTTTGGCATATTTGCCTTGATGGATGAAAGTACCATTTTGCAGTTGCTTTACCTGGAGACCAAGAAAGCACTGTAGTTCACCCATTGCACTCATCTCAAACTCAGCTGTCATGAGTTCTCTGAACTCTTCACACATTTTGGAACATGTGCTTCCAAAAATGATGTCATCCACATAAATCTGGACAATCATCAAGTCTTTCCCTCTCCATTTTAAAAACAGTATTTTGTCTATTTTGCCTCTTGTGAAACCAATAGAGAGAAGAAAGGTGGAAAGAGTTTCATACTAGGCTCTAGGTGCTTGTTTCAAGCCATACAAAGCTTTATTTAGCTTGTAGACATGATTTGGATTAAATGGATCCTCTAAACCTGGAGGATGACAAACATATACCTCTTCTTGTATCTTACCATAGCGGAATGCACATTTAATATCCATTTGAAACACCTTTATGTTGTGATTGATAGCAAAGGCCAGGAATAATCTGATAGCTTCCAATCTTGCTACAGGGGCAAAATTTTCATCATAGTCAATGCCATCTTCCTGTCTGAAACCTTGAACGACTAGCCTTGCTTTATTCTTGACAACTATGCCCCTTTCATCAGTTTTGTTTTTGAAGACCCACTTTGTGCCAATAGGACTCACACCCTCTGGCAGTGGTACAAGATCCCATACTTGTTGTCTTTTAAACTGTTGGAGCTCTTCCTACATGGCTTCTACCCAGCTGTTGTCTTTTAGTGCCTCTTGGTACTTGAGTGGCTGATGGAGTGATAGAAAACCAGCAAAAAGACATATGTTTTGGGATTATCTTCTTGTGAGCACCCCTTCACTAATGTTTCCGATGATTTGGTCAGGTGGATGATACTTCAAGAAGATTAAATCTCCTTTGTATGGAACAATGGCATTTAAAGGAGAGGGCCGCAGATGTGAATCATCTGAGCTAACCACTGTTGGTGACTTTGATGATCCAACAGGGTCTTGAAATGGAGGTGGAGGAATAGGAGGAAGTGGTGTGGAAACATGTTAATTTTTATCCACTGTTTGAGAATTTTTATCAACAGTGTTTGATGATGTGGAGGCAGGGGTTAAAAGGCTACTTTGGTCAACAACTGTTGAGGTAGCAGTGGTTGAGCTTTGACAGCTGTTTTGAACATCTGCTGCTCTGGCAATGGATGTAAACTTTTGTTGTGGAATGATGATTTCATATCCATTGTCTGATGGAGGAGTTTGAGATGGACCTGCACTGTTAGTCTTGACAGAAACATTTTTAAAAGTAAATTTATCAAGATCAAATAACTCAGCAGGGTTTGCAGGGATTTTCATTGAAGAAAGTTCATTGAACTTTACATTCAAAGTCTCTTCCACTGTCTTAGTCCTGGTGTTAAACACTTTGTAGGCCTTAGCAGTGGTTGAGTATCCCAAATGATAACCACAATCAACTTCGGCTGCAAATTTTGAAATGGAATCTTTTAAGTTTAAAATGAAGCATGGGCAGCCAAAGACTTTGAAGTATGAGATCAGTGGTTTGATTTTATACAAAATTTCATAGGCAGTCTTTTGATGCCTAGAGTTTATTAAAACTCTGTTCTGGACATAGCAGGCAGTGTTTACAGCCTCTGACCAGAAAGTTAATGGCAAACCTGAATCAGCAAGCATGGTCCTAGCAGCCTCAATCAAAGTTCTGTTCTTTCTTTCAATAACTCCATTTAGTTCTGGTGTCCTTGGAATGTTGTACTGCCTTACAATTCCTTTTAACACACAAAACTCATCCAACTCCCTATTTTTGAATTCTGTGTCATTGTCACTTCTAAAGACTTTTACTGGTAGGTCAAACTGCTTTTCAACCTGTTTGACAAAGTCTTGCAATATGCATGCAGTCTCATCTTTAGAATGTAAGAAATAAGTCCATGTAAACCTAGAAAAGTCATCAACAATTACCAAACAATATTTCTTCTTTGTTAAACTCATGACTTTTACTGGGCCAAACAGATCCATGTGCAGCATTTGCAAGCACTTGGTTGTTTTAGACTCTTCAATGGACTTAAATGAGCTTTTATGTTGTTTTCCTTTTAAGCAGGAAACACAATGCTCAGGACAGGTGAACAGTTTTTTAGGAAGACCTCTTACAAGTCCCTGTTTTGACAAATTAGTGATTGTCTTGAGATTTGTGTGCCCCAATCTTCTGTGCCATAGTTCTGTCTCTTTATTAGAGGCAGCTGAGAACAGACAGGCATCAGTCATGGGGCTCTCTTTTGACAAATCAACAACATAAGCATTGCCACTCCTTTGAGCAACAAGTTGGGTTTTTCCATTTTTTTTATTTCTTCAATATTTTTAACCATTTCTGGTCCAACAATCCTACAACACTCTTTAGTGAAAAATGATCCATAACCTTTATCACTAATTTGTGAGACACTAAGGAGGTTGTATTTTAGATTGTCTATCAGATTGACATTTTCAAACTTAACTCTTCCAGACTGAACTGTACCAGAACCCATAACCTTCCCTTTACTATTATTACCAAAAGATATATCACCCCCTCCATGAGTTTTGAAGTCTTTGAGTAGGGCTCTACATCCAGTCATGTGCCTGGAGCCTCCACTATCTACATACCAAAGACTATTTAATCATGCAGAAGCTCCCTGCACATCAAATAAATAATTAGTTCAGGAGGGTCTCCAAAGCCAATATGGCTTTGGATGGGGTCTCAACAGTGTATGTGTTAAGTTCAGGAAGATGGACAGTGGTTAAATTAGGGTTTTGAGCAGTTTTTGAAGCTTGTTTCTCTAACCACTGTTGGGGGCCATTTCCTATCAATTGTTGATAACCAAGGGATGCCTGTTCACTTTTGGTTTAGAAGGCCTTTTGTAGGCTTCATAAACATGTGGGACCCCAGGGTATGGTGGTTGACCTTTACCTCTTTGGTATTGGTTAACAGGGGGTGCATCAGTTACCTGAACATCTCTTTTAACAGAGGTTTGGTTCAGCTATTTTGTAACAGCTGTTTGAACTGGCACAAACAGTGGTTGTTTCTTGATTTGGGGTTTTGATTAACTCAAGAGTGTTTTTGGTGTGTACTCTTGCTTTTTGACCTCAAAGGATTTTAAATACACATACTTTTGAGTTGAATGGTTTGATTTACCACAGATGGTGCAGCTCTTTCAAGGCACAATGGTGCTTGTTTTGTTCATGTCATAAGCTTTCAAATGAAAACAATCTTTGGTCAAATGATTTTTCTTTTCACAGAAATCACAAAACAAGTTTTTAATCTTTTCTTTTCTTCTTATCAGACTCCTTTGCAACAGAGTTTTGAACCACTGTTGGGATGTCCTTAAGAGGAATTACCTTGGCCTTTGGAGCTTTGACACCATCCACAGTTGTGAAGTCCATGGGTTTGAAATTTTCAAGGATGTCACACTCATCAGACCATGTGGGTTTGAATTGGTATTTCTCAATATCCTCAAAAGTTGAGGTCCCCACAGATATTTCCAGAGTGATTTTGTTGCCAAGTTTATCAGTTATTTTAACTTCTTGACCATCCTTGTTGGTGGGTATGATTTCAACAGAACCAGATTTATTTGCAGCAGTGTTTTCAACTTGGTCATTTTTCTAAACCCCATGCCAAATTTTACATTGCTTTCAAGCTATTTCTCAAGCATAATCTCATAACCTTTGCAAGATTCCACCAATTTTTCACATGTGATTTGGGTGGATTCCAACTCCTTTTTGCAGGCATGATATTTTTCTATCATGTCTTGAAGTTGGGTCTTGGTTATGCTATGCTCTTGTTTGAGACTGCAAATTTCATTTTCTTTTTCTGACAATTTGATTTTAAATTCTCTTAAAGATTTTTCAAATTGTACTTCATCATTTAACACTTTATCTCTTAGGTTTTAATTCACCTCCTTAATGTTTGCAAATGCTATGATACATTTGTCTGAACAAAGGCTTTTAAGAACCTGGGGTGATACCTTAGTTGCAGCCATCATGGCATAATCACATACATTCTCATTTTCCTCTGACTTCTTCTCTTCTTTTTCATCTTGCTTATTCTCTTCTTCTTCAGCAGACCAGGGGTCAGACAGTGGTTCCAACAGAGGTTCTGAAGTTTCTCCCAACAGTATTTCACCAGCAACAGCAGTAACCACTGCTTCAGCAATTGTATCGACTGTTTCTTCATTTGACTCTCCTTCTTCAGTTTCCAGCCCTTCTTGGATAGACTCTAATACTACAAAATAGAATTCATCACTAGAAGCATCATTTTGAGCATATAGAGCAAAATTTTCATCACCTAATTCATCAGGTAAGCTACTCCAGTCAACAAAGCCTTGGGTGAAAAAGCTTTGCTGATCTGGTTGAACCACTGCTGGTGTAGCTTGTTGAGGTGCAACTTGTTGCACTTGAACCTGAGGAGTTGGGGCCTGGACATACTGTATTTGAGGAGCAGGGGTTTGGACATAATGCACTGGAACAGGTGTTGCAGGGTGTGCATAGTGAGCAGTGTTTACATGAGCAGCAGGGGTACTTTGGTAATAATGCACAGTGTTTTGTGAACTTTGAGGTCTAGGGTTAGGATGTGTTATGATTGGTCCACTATTTTGTGATCTACACTCTCTAGCAAAGTGTCCTAACCTGTTACACTTGTAGCATTTTATCTTTGATTTATCCAACCCTACTTTTAGATTCCCATGTAACCCTGGAAATTTTCTCCCTGTTCTCTTATAAAATTTGCTGGTCCTAATACTCAGAAGTGCAAGTTGATTTAAGATGTCCATCTCCTCTAAATCAGTTGGATCAAAATGCTGAAGATCATTGAGTTCAAAAGAGAGATTGTCAGAAATCTGGTTTTCACTACTATCTGTGAAAGCATAGTTGTTTGAGTAAGAATCAGAGTTATTAAAGGCTCCACCAGCAGTTATGTCAATATAATGATCATAACTCTAATCCTTACTGCTACCAGATTCCTCTTGACCAAGAAGTGTTGTGTTACCAAATGTGTAGTCATCAGCAACCTTCCCTGACTCTTGTAACTTCTTTTTCTGGTTCAACTCCCTTTCATAGGTAAGGAGTCTACCATGAAGTTGAGTCAGTGTCAACTCTTTGAACCCAACTGAATTTCTGGTTACAAAAGCAATTGTGTCCCATTTATCAGGAAGTGACCTTAGAAACCTACTATTTAAAGTTGATTTAGCAAATTCAACATTAACAAGTTTCAGTTCACTTATGAGACAACTGAACCATTCAAATTGATGTGTTAGTGATTCACCCTTAACCTGAAAAAAGGTTTCATACTATTGATTCAAAAATTCTCTATTGTTTTCAATTACTTCTTCGGTACCACCAAATTGTTCCTTAAGTGCATCCCACAATTCCTTGGCACTGTTACAGTGTAACAGCCCAGCATAGATCTCATTTGGGAGTGTAGATGCAACGATGCTAAATGCCTTGGCATCCAGTTCAATTTTATGAAAATCCTGGTCAGTATAGTTCTCAATTTTCTTAGGAACCATGACTTTTAGATCCTCAGCACTGGGCACCATTGGAACATGTGGTCCAAAGACAACCGATCGCCAACACCCTGTGTTTTGTTGAGCTAAGATGTGACCCATCCTACGCTGCTAGATATTATACTCAGATCTGACCAACATAGGTGGTTTGAAGAATGAACCCATGTTCATTGTGTTATCCTGTGATTGTGATGTCATTCTGGTTGTTTTACAGGCACTGATTAATCAACTTTTGTACGTGATTAAACCTTACTCTGTTTTTCAACGAAACGAACAATTTAAAGTATCAAATGAAATTGAGCTGAACTTTTACGTCAAAATGATTGTTAGATCAAATTTGACTGTCCTTGCTCTGATACCAATTGTTAGGATCTGAGTTTCTTATGATTGTGCTTGTTTGATTAGAATGAAGATGAAACACGATTAAATGCAGTGGAATTAAGTGAAGCAAACTTTCAACACACAATCAATGAGAGAAATAGTTTTAGCAAACATGTTTATACTTGGAATCGAATGATTTTATTTATTACAACTATCAATTACAAATGCATGCATGCACTAGTCTCCCCCTCATCCTGAGCTCACAGTGATTGTTCGTACAGAATGACTTGTGATGAAGAGAGCTAATAGAACAGTACAGGGTACTGTTCTATTTATAGTACAGAACAAACCACTGTGGCATCTTTGTTGACGTCACCATGAAAGTGACATCTAACCTCCTAACAACCTCTAACCACTGACTATTACAAACACTGCTTGTCTAACAACTGATTACAAATAAACAAATACAATACAAGACTAAACTACTGCTTCTTCATTCCACTGCTTTAGCCCCAGCAGTGCTTTGTGTCTTCAGCAGTACTTGAACCATAGCAGCAGATTGAGCATCAGTGCTTTGTCTTCATCAGTCTTTATGTCATCAGTAGTTGTTGTGAAGGACAGTGTTTAGAGATCAGCAGATGATAGAATCACTTTCAAGGGGATAGACCAAGCGCAAACAACTGCTTATTATGGATCCACTGATCTGATCCAGTTTTGGCTTTATCAACTGTTCCTTTGTAGGGTTCAATCCCAACACAAGTAGTAACACATAATGGCATATATGTTAAAAGATCAAAGAGAATAAATAAGAAGCAAATAGAGTAGAATGCAAGTAGTTTGAAGCAAAATATAAAAATAAAGTTCTTAAACTATAGACTAGGTAAAAGCATTCCCACTTTTCCTAATTCCCTATAGTTATGGTTCTGATTCCAATCTGCCACACCCCAACCGATGGCGGAAACATCGGGATGAGATGAACAAATTGCTCAAAACGTCATAACACTATGTGACAATATAATTTAAATTAAATTTCATAAAGTGCTAAAAATGTTATACAAGATTCAAACATAAACAACATTGTTTCAAACATACATTGACAAAATAAATTAATTTAAATGTGTTTCTAAGTCCACCTAAATCTTGTTTCTTCACTTAGCATCATCTTGTCTATCAACCTGCAACATGTATTAAAATACGATCAACAAAAGGTAGGCGAGTATACAAGTTTTCATACATAGCATAACATAGATTAAAATAGTTTAACGGCTCATATCCAACATGAATAACAATATGCAAGTTACTAATATGCTGAAACGGTGTAACAATATGTTCAAACCCAAGAATCCAATGCGTTAATTTTGCCTATCCCAAAGAATAACGTGAGGTTAACATGTTTAACTTAACAATACCCCAAGACTCGTGGGCGGGGCGTTACTCCTATAGCGCTATAATTGTTAAGGTAGGGTTGTACAAAGTTAATGAGCATATCGACACGAAAAGATTACATAGCATACGAGATTAACAAGCATCATATAGTTTCATGTTTAAACGAGGATAGAGTGTGATTAAAGTAGTTTCAAGTGTTTGTGTGTTTTACACAGAATACATGTTGCACCCAAAAGTGTTTAGAAGTAAAATGGGTTCGATTATACTCACAAAATTGCATATGCTTTCCGATTATCCAATGTGACGAAATTGTTGAGACTAGAAGGATGAATGTGCTTGGTTTGGAGTTTAAAGGAAAGTCTATACTCTGATTTAAGGATTTGGAGTTTAATGTGTATGAAAATAGCCATACAAGAAAAGTAATCACCTAGCACACATAATACTTGTTCTTGACACTATGAAACTCAAAAGAGTTAGAATGCTTTCATGGGTCAAAATGCCCATTAGAATCGTAACAAGTATCATGGTCTTAGATGATGTAACTTTAACACTTGACAAATAACCACTAGGCCATCATCAAGGTTTAGTTAATTAGATATTATATAGGTTATATAGTTTATATTATCGCTTGGGTCCATTTATATAGCACAAAAACATCATACAAGTCATACATGAGGTAGGAAGATGAATCTTCCATTTAGGTACCTCTTTGGTATTCACCACTACACATGTTGTTATAAACAAAAAGAGGGTCAAGTATATACAATAAAGGAATGAAATACACACTAACTAACTAAGAAAACATCAAGTGATGTGTGGATTTTCTAGTAGGATAGCCTAAGCTAGTCCTATAATCACACAATCTTCAAGTCTTAGACTTGTTCATCACTTGTGGGTTAAAACCCAAACAAAACAGAATGTTTGTGAGGTTTTAAACCTCTGATTTTAGATGTCACAACCTTGTTTTTAAGCCCAACTAACCATAGATTTGATATGAGTATAAGGGCATAGGAATGTGATGAGATAACTCAAGTTCAAGCAAGATTAACATAGGTTTAATCAAAGTAGAAACTTTAGAGCCATATATGGTGATGTTCCAGCCTTGGTTTTCCATGGAAAACCTTTTGAAAACATACCTAAGGTTGTTCCAAGTGTTTAGAAAGAAGAATCATTGAAAAAGATGAAGAAATGAGGAAGTTATGCTTGTTTTTGTAACTTGGAACGAATCTGTCTTCTTACTAATTTGCAGCTGAAATGAGGGTGTTTGAGAGTGAGTTTAGTGAGTTTGTAAAGTGGAAAATGTGTGGAGAGGTGTTGGGTTTTATAGGGAATGATTTAGGGTTGGTAGTTGGGTGTAATAAGTGCAAGAAACACAAAATAAACACAAACTAGTGCCTAATCCCATAGTTGATTAGGGGAAACTGCGGATCAGACCCTCTCGCCGGCAGCGAGAGAGTATAGGGAAGCGGGTCGCGGCCGGTGAGCCGCCCCAGAAGTGATTTGGGTTTGATTTTTGACATTTACACCCCCAATACTTTCATAATTTGATGTTTTCATGCATTTTCAAGGTGTTTTAAGCACACTAATCATGATCAAGGGTATGTTATGTAAACTAATCATAAACCAAGTATAAAACCATATAAACAAATATGTTTGGCGACTTTAAGTATCAAATTTGCGTAAATTGAACATATAAGTTACATGTTTGCAAGTTTGTTGTATTTTGCACAAATTGTGAATAGAGTATCATATATTTAATAATTCCAAATGTACAAACATGTATGAAATGTGTATAACATGAATTTAAAGAAATATGAATTTTATTTATGACCCAAGTTTCGGATTTTACCAAGATTACAACGAAAGGACGATTACAAAAGAATCAAGTTTCCAAAAATAGATTTGCAAGACAAGCTTTCTAATTTAAAAAGTTTACGAAAAAGCGGAGCGTTACAATATGGGTACGCACCCGATTTGTTGGACAAGTATTTAAGGATGTCCGGAAGAACCGCACGTGAATGTTTGCACTGGTTTTGCGAATGGGCCGTGAAATTATATAGCAAGAAATACCTGCGGAAACCAAACGCAAACGACGTTCAAAAATTATATCAAGCACACGAACAAAGACATGGTTTTCCAGGAATTCTCGGGAGCATTGATCGCATCCACTGGCCGTGGTAGAACTGCCCTACTGCTTGGCAAGGTCAGTCAGTATAAAAGAAAGAAATTTGCGAAGTTTCAAGAGGGTGCGAGAAAAGATATTGAACGGTGTTTTGGGGTTCTACAAAAAAATGGCATATCATTGAACATCCAGCACGTTCTGCTACACCAAAGAGGTTACGACACATTATGTACGCTTGTATCTTGCTTCATAACATGATCATTGAAGATGAAGGTAGAGCGATATGTGAGTACGATGAAAACGCGCCTAACGGGAATTCTGTTCCAGTTAGTTTGGAACAACAAGATTTAAACGGATTCTCTCTACGTAACGAGTACACACATCAAAACCTACAAGTGGACTTGGTGGAGTGCATTTGGAACAACGCACAAAGCGAACCTCACGACCATATGCCGGATGAAGACTAGTAGTTTTTAATATTTTTTTAGAATATGTTAGTTTTTTTAATATTTTTTAAGTTCTTAGGATTTTTATTTTTTAAGTTTATCTTTTTTTTAACTTAGATTTAATTACATAGTTAGTCTGCCCAAAGTAACATACTTAGGTACTAATAGTTTAAATTCACATTCTAGGGTATTAACTTTTCATTTTGTAACGTTTGGAGGTATTAACGTTATTTGTAGGTTAAAATAACATTCTATTAGTACCTAAGTATGTTATTTTGTGCAAACTACAGGGACTAACTATGTTAATACCCTAGAAGTTAATACCTCTGAACGTTACAAAATAAAAAGTTAATACCCTAGAAGGTGATTTTAAACTATTGGTACCTAAATATGTTATTTTGTGCAAACCACAGGGACTAACTATGTAATTAACTCTTTAACTTATGTAATGTTTGGTTTTTTAATATTAATGAATTTATTTTTTTTAACTTATGCAATGTTTGGTTTTTTTTAAGTAGATAAATTAAAAAAAGGGTTAATATGGTGGGGTAGGACCATCCTCCATTTCCACTATTCTACCTTGGAGAAACATCCTCCAAGGGGCTATGATGTGGCGCCTACGTGGCGGATCAACCTCCAAGGGAGGACCATCACCATACCACATAGCCTTAGTGGTTAACAGAAGTTTTAGACGAAAAGTTTCACACCCAAATTCATTATTCTCGTCCATTTTTCAGACCCATTCATTTCAAACCCAATATGTAAACTGAAAAACGAACTCATACGTAAAACTAAATGTCGAAACTGTAACAACCCGCATTTCTGAAGTCAAAGTGCAAGTCAAAGTCAAACGAAGAAAAGATTGCTAATTAGGATCTGTCACTCCTTGCTTAATTATTGATTGTACTCTTTGACTTGTAATCGATACTCTAATTTGAATCGCTTTAGTTGTATTATGTGGAGTACTTGTTAATAAACTGCTATTTAATCGCAGTTAATCGCTAATCGCCTTATCGCTAATCGCTAATCGCATCGCTATCGCATTGCAACCCGAATTATAGGTTATGGATATTGTTTTACGTGTGTGTGCTATTATGTGTTACTTGTGCATGTTATGTTTATGTTGAGGTGTTTAATCGCAATCGCAACGCAATCTCATCGCAAACTCGAGATTTACGAATTACTTTTGTGATATTTAGTAGTTAGGTTACTTGTGTAACTAATGGGTAATATTATCGCATCGCTTACTCGAAACGCATCGCAATGTTTAACACGCAAAACGAAAACACGAAAACCAACTCGCGGCAACCAGTCGATCGAATGACCATTCGATCGAATGGTCATCCGAACGGATGACATCCGATTAGATGGCCATCCGATCGGGTTGCCATCAGATCCGCACATCTGCCCTCACTTTCCTCTTTTGGAATCCTATAAATACCTCCTGTCACATCACAAACAGTGACAGCTCTCTCGTTCGACCAGCGCATCCAGCCCTCTTTTCCTTCAATTTCTCGCGATTCTTGTAAGTTTCTACCTCAAATCTTGTACTTCTATGATCTATACACACTTCTTCATCATTTTTGACTTTGAATCTTAACTTTTAACCGTGAAATCAACGGATTTGAGGTGTTCTAGGGTGATGTCATCATGGGGTTCTTATGAACTTCAAGATTTGACCTCTTTCCACCAAGAACAACTCAGATCTAAAGGATTTCAACATGTTTAAACACTGATTTTGCAATAAATCTAAACACTTTC
This sequence comes from Helianthus tuberosus, assembly GCA_030545235.1. Classification (NCBI taxonomy): domain Eukaryota; kingdom Viridiplantae; phylum Streptophyta; class Magnoliopsida; order Asterales; family Asteraceae; genus Helianthus; species Helianthus tuberosus. The sequence goes on along the minus strand of CM060451.1, from coordinate 152,108,244 downwards.
AAGATTAGAAGGATTGAAAGATGGTTTCATAACTTTCTTTCAACTCTTTTACACTCAATGCACTCGAAACCGATAGAATCGGAGCTCGTTCAGGCTTTCTACTCGTTTTCTAGTGAAGTGTCGGTCTAAGATCTGATTCCTATCAAGGAGACAACTGATTTCGGGTTGAACATGAACAACCGTCATGAACGGCTAACTGATCGGATTGGGGTGATTCCCGTTCGATCGGGTAACCTGGGTCTTGGTGGAGTTTCCTGTTGTTTAACACGTTGTCATAACCGTCTCGATCAAACCGAAAACTTTCCAAACTTGGCAAATTTTTCGAGTTTCAAAAGGATCAGGACGTCGAACAGATTGCCGTCCGATCGGATTGCCATCCGATCGGATTGCACTTGACCTTCAACACTTAAGTATTTTCACAACTTTCAAGGGTTGCCATCCGATCGGAAGACTATCCGATCAAATGACCATCCTGCTGTGAACTTGTTCTCTGAGAAATACCTCGTCGGACGGATCGCTATTTGATCAAACGGCTGTTCAATCGAACGACCTGAAAGGTAGAGATACTTCTCTGATTTTAAAATGCTACAATGAAAAACTTCAAAGCCATCATACACACACACATCCATCCCAAACGAAAGACAATCCGACCGAATGGCCATCCGACCGGATGACCATCCGAACGGATTGTCATCCGATCTAATGAACATCTGTTTGGATTGTTATCCGACTGGATGACCCTTCGTCGCCTTGTCTTACTTGCACCGTTTTTACGGGCCGCACATCGCTTATGCACTCGTTATGCAATCAGGCTTACTCTAGCGCTCCCTTCAATCCAACCACAGATTGAGTCTAGTAGCTACCATCTCTGTGAGTATACTCGATCCCTTTTTGCTTTAAGCACTTTTGGGTGTTACGTATGTTACTTATATCAAATCACATCGATCACACAACGTAACCACTTTTATACGCTAACCTCTATTGCATGCTATACGTGTTACTCGATGAATGCTTGTATGTTATGTTTACACAGTGATTGTTGCCTGACACCTTAGCAACGATAGTACTATAGTTTGGACTCAGCACCTGTCGTGGACGGGGGTTGCTAAGGGTATTTCTTCACGTGTCACAGTGGCGATATGTGTTGCGCACTCTACAACTCGCAGGCACGTCTGTGCATATTTCATTGTCGATAACCTACTCGCTTCACATTATACATGTTACATGCTGGTTATGCGTAAACGCTTTCGAAATCTACTAATACTATAAAACTTGTATGCTCACATTTACACTATGTGTATTGACCTCTATTTTAACGTATGTGACAGGTATTTGAGATGCTTGGATGCTTGCTTTTGTGGAATCAAATAGGATGAGTCTAGAAACAAACAATTTAAATCTGAGTTGTCGGAACAGCTTTTATTTGTCTTTGAGAACTACTTGTCTGTAATAACTGTGTTGCTTATTATGCCATGGTATGGGACGTGTTGCTTAAATAATTGGTAATTATAGTTGTTATGGAAACTCATGGACAATCTGTTTCGCTCAGTGCCGCGCCCCAATGTTTCCGCCATCGGTTGGGGTGTGACAGATTGGTATCCGAGCCATAACTATAGGGAATTAGGCGAGACTCGACCTAGTCCGGGTCGATGTCTTAGAATCGACCTAGTCTATAGTCTAAGTACCAACAGACCGACTTGTGCAAAACCTGTAGGGGCTTTGCACGAGCTTACTTGCTATTCTCGCTCGCACTCGCTGTACACTATCACCTAGCCTTTCCTAAGGCTATCACCCGCACAATTTTTGAAAATGAATGAATGATCAGATCGTGATTAGGTGTGAAAACCGCAAACTCTCGGTCGGATCGCTTATTCGACGCGCAACTCTTTACTATAAACATGAGAATTTGCGTTGAATTAGGAGTGAAATCCATACTTTGACGCAAATTTTCCTCTCAATCTCATCAAAATAGGAACGTAGTCGTTAAGTCAGGGGTGAAACCCGAACCTCGATGACTTATTCCACTCCCTATTTTTGTTTTACAAAACTCTCACCAAAGTCTCGACGGACTCAAACGACTTGAAGTCACGCTGTAAATGGAAACATGCATGCCGATCGCCCGGATTGAGGCGAGAGCACTGTTTGGAAGGCCTAAGTTGACACACCCCGATATTTCCATATATTACCGGTGGGGAGTATCGTGACGTAGTTGATATCATCATAGTCAATATACACAATAATATAGCACAGCGGAAGGCTTGGTAGAATATTACTATTACAAACCATAATGGCCGAGTGTCCAAATAAAAGAATATACAGACTGGTTGTAATAGAGATCCACAGGCGGATCATAAAACAAAATACTGAAAACTGAAATAACAGACTTCAGGCATCTAAGGATATGCAAGATCCTCTTATTTGACACCAAGTAGCTCCAGCCTAGTTTCGTGGGGTACCTGTCACTTAGTCTTTGGACAATACGTCAATTTTCACTAGTAAATACAATTAACCGTCTCATTTAAAAAGAGTTTATGAAAATTGATTTAAGTGCACAAGGCACAAACCATTTATAACTTGGAACAATCTTTAATAAAATCTTGTATACAGTTTACATGTTTGTCGTACATATGGGGCCAGTTTGGAAGCCGGTCATGATTAACCGACTCACCACTTATAGAACCCACAAAGGAGTTATCCCCAACATGTGGGTTATTTAGCATTTGCATCTGTCAGGTGTATGCCTACACCCCGTACATAGGTCGTGGCCATTTTCAAATGAAATGAGCCGAGGATATCCAGGACACGGTCGTATTAACCCCCAATGTTTATGTTATCAAACAATACAGATTAAAACGGGTTATGTAATTTATTAATGACAATCCGATTAAATGATTCCATATCCGACCAAGCAGTATTATTATTATTATACCGTATCCCAAGCCCGTATAAGGAAAAATAAGTTAAAAGTATTTACCTGAGCTAGATGTGTAAGAAGTAACTCAGCCGTATGTTTCCTAAAGCCTTATGAAAATACCTTCTACCGAAGCTACTCAATCTGTATGGAAGCTTTATTAACCTATTAGGATACTAACGAGTCTTTATTTAAGTCAAAGACTTAGACCGGTTAGTTTGAAAAATACTTAACGGTTCTAAACGCTAGATTAAGCGGAGACCGGAATAGAATGTGGTTTTGACCCGACAAGTTTGGACACTTGTATAATATGGGTAAACCAAACACATTCTAGATTTTGAAGTGAAAATGATAAGGTTTAACCCATTTCGGCTAATTTATGTAAACTAATTACAAAAACCGAATTGAATGCATAAATGCATAACGGGTAACCAAATGAACCATATACAAGTCCCACAAGTTATTATGCTTAGAATATGTTAATACATCAGTAGGATGTTAGCATATATGCCCAAAAAGTATTTAAAACCAATTTAAGTCCCGTAGGGGCATTTTGGTCATTTTAATGTTTATAAAAGAGATTTTATAGTAAACTTGAGGTTCTGGTCCAAATCATTCTGTAAAAATATTTATTTTATCAAGTTACATCAGTAAGATATCATACATATGTGAGGTTTACCATTTATGGCCAAACTATACCCCGAAAGGGTATTTTGGTCATTTCACATATGCTTTTAAGGACATTTTTGAAAGTCTGAGTTCATGACTTATACCTACTGTAATAATATTAACATTTATTTATACAATCAGAGTAAAAGTCAATATTTGATTAATTAGCGTAAAAGTCAATATTTGATGATAATTAAGATGTTTATGGAAATCTGAGATTTTGATCAGTCTTCAATGTTCAAAATATTTTATTTAATATATAATATCAGTAGAAAAAGGTTTGGTGTGCAAATAATATGTTAATCTCATTTTATGAATGAAAAGGGTATTATCGTCATTTACCAAATTATATGAGAACTCAATAAAATGGTCAGTTTATAATATGACCAAAAATCCCCAAAATAATATCTTAACAGTAGGTAATGAGTTTTGGATCAAAACCTAAGTTTAAACATGGCTTATGCATAATAGCGTAATTTAATTAACAAAAAGTTATAATTTACGATATCATGCATAACTTTAGTTTGAGACCAGAAACTGATGTCAAATTTTGTGGACATACTTATATATCAGAAATAAAGCTTTTTGTCCTCTCACATTTTCAAAATTCTCGTTTTTGTGATATAAGGGCATAACGGTCAAATATAAGCATAATAACGGAAACTAGCATATAATTTAAAATACAAATGACCAGGTAATATAACTTCAGAGAGTTATACTACAACATAATATGGTCCTAGTGGAAGCTTAAAACATAAAAGATTTAAGCTTAATCGGGTCAGAACTGAAAGTCAAACCAAAAGTCAAGCTTTTGCGACTTTCGGTTGTGAACCGACCCTAAACTCAGAATTGTCGGGTTGAACATGTTTAACCACGTCCTAATAATAATTACCAAGTTATTAGAATGATAAAATATAATTTATAACCTCTGCATTGTTAGTTTTGATTACTATTTCAAATTCTGACCAGTTTGACTTTTTAGTTAAATAGTTTGACCTAACAATTAACTAAGCAAACGAGATAATTAGGAGGTGCCCTTTTAAGGGATTAACACCTACCTAATTATGGTCACATAGCCATATTCGCCTCGAACAATGGCTGGACCATTTGTGTTTAAGCCGAGAGTCAAAGCTATTTTACGTAACTTTGACTTTTCGGTTTTTAAATAAGAAAACTGAACTAAAGAGGGGGCTAAGACACTTACAAAGGGTCCTAGCAATCTTTTCTACTAAAGAATGAGCTTCCTTATGAGCAGGAATCCTAGAATGCTCAAGAAAACACTTGAACTAGAGAGAGGAGTGATTTTGAGTGAATGTGCAAGTGTAAAGACTGCCCAAAGGAGCCTATTTATAGTGAAATGGGATTGCCCAAGATCAACACAGGTGTTTAGGGGGGGGGTGTAGGATGGCTCCAGGTGTCTTGGTGGTAAATTAAAACCATCAACAAGCCATAGTTTTCAAATTGTTTTGGTTTGGAGCACAAGGAAGGAGATAACCAGCACCTGGCAACAGCAATCTGTCGAAACAGGGCCGTCGCATCGCGCGACGGCTTGTGTGGTAGGGTGTCGCACAGCGCGACCCTATAGAAGACCAGCCAAACAAGTTTTAAACCTGTCATATTCAGTCCCTGCCCCTTTATAAGCTCAATATCTTCCATTTTAAGCACAATAGGCCCTTGTGGTTAGTTTGTAGATGATCTAGGGAGTATGACCAAACACCGTTAGGCCCGGTTTCACCTCGTTGACGCTTTTAACCCTAATTCTTGGGATTTCGCGTAGACAACGCATAATGATCTCGAAACCTCATGAAATTGATATCACTTATTCTTGAGAGTATATTTGAATATTCCGAAGCCCCGGGTTCGTTAAAAAGGTCACTCAGAGGTAAGAATTAACATGTTGACACGTTTAACCGCTGTAGTTTATAATCTTTCGCTTATTTTCACAAACGGCTTCTTGTTATTCGAATAATTACTCGTTTAACAATATATTATTCGTGTGTAGTCATTCAGAGGCACAAGTTTGGCATGTTGACACTTTTAATCCCTTCACATACCTATTTACATCGTTCTACAACTTTAGTCCTTCAAACTCAATCTTCCATACGATTAGGGTTTAGGACACGTGTCTTCACATAATTGGACACGTTTTTATGAGGTGTTACATCCTCACCCCCTTAAAAGAAATTTTGACCCCGAGATCTACTGAAACAAGTGAGGGTACTTCTGTCGCATAATGGACTCAACCTCCCACGTATATTATGGTCCTCTACGAGCCTCCCATTTTACTTTCACTATAGGCACGTGCTTCCTTCGAAGCTTTTTAACCTGTCGATCCTCGATTGATATAGGTATTTCAACAAACCTCATGCTTTCATCAATCTGTACGTCTTTATGAGACATTTCTAGCGATTCATCAGCTAGACATTTCTTTAAATTACAGATGCGGAACACATTGTGAATTCCACAAAGCTCCTCAGGCAAGTTTAGCTTATAAGCTACACTGCCAACACATTCGATGATTTTGAATGGTCCGATAAAACTTGGGCTTAGCTTGCCCTTCTTACCAAAATGCATCATACCTTTCCAGGGTGATACTTTCAGTAAGACTTTGTCGCCTACTTCAAACTTTAGAGGTTTTCGCCTCTTATCAGTTTAACTTTTCTGCCTATCCCTGGCAGCCTTTAGGCGATCACGAATTTGGACAATCTTGTCCGTGGTTTCAAGGACTATATCAGGTCCTAATAATTGAGCTTCTCCTACTTCCGCCCAACAAACAGGCATTCTGCATTTCCTTCCATACAATGCCTCAAATGGCGCAGCCTGAATGCTAGTATGGTAACTATTATTATAGGAAAACTCGATCAACGGTAGGTGGTCATGCCAACTGCCACCCAAATCAATAACACATGCATGAAGCATGTCTTCCAAAGTTTAAATTGTACGCTCGCTTTGTCCATCTGTTTGTGGATGGTTAGTAGTACTAAAATTCAAACGAGTGCCTAAAGATTGTTGGAAACTTTTCCAAAAGTGAGAGGTGTATCTAGTATCTCTATCGGATATAATAGATACTGGCACTCCGTGGAGAGATACAATCTCATCCACATATAGCTGAGCTAGCTTGTCGGAGCTATGAGTCTCCTTGATGGGTAAGAAGTGTGCTGACTTAGTCAATCCATCAACTATGACCCATATAGTATGATTTCCATGCCTTGTTTTAGGTAACTTGGTTATAAAATCCATGGTTACCATTTCCCACTTCCATGTTGGAAGTTCTGGTTGTTGTAACAAACCTGACGACTTTTGATGTTCAGCTTTTATCTGAGCGCATGTCAGACATTTAGCTACATGTGTGGCTATAGATTTCTTCAAACCTATCCACCAATAATTGGCTTTCAAATCTTGATACATTTTGTCACCTCCAGGGTGAACTGAGTATTTGGAATTGTGAGCTTCCTGGAAGATTATATCCGTAAGTCCTCCATGGATAGGAACCCAAATTCTAACATTCAATCTGAGGATTCCATCTTTGCCAGGTAACAACTGATCAGCTGTTACACCTAACTTTTCACTTGGAAAGTTAGTTTCCAATGTAGCTTCCTTTTGAGCAGCTAACAGCCTTTCATTCAAGCTATTCTTAAGTTCAATGCTCTTGGCATTAATCCTTATAGGTTTGACTCTTTCTTTTCAGCTTAGAGCATCAGCGACTACATTCGCTTTACTAGGATGGTAGCGAATTTCACAATCTTAGTCATTTAGAGTCTCCATCCAACGGTGCTGTCTCATATTAAGATCCTTTTGATTGAATAAGTGTTGAAGACTTTTGTGATCCGAATAAATCACACATTTAGTTCCATATAAGTAATGTCTCCATAACTTAAGTGAAAATACAATGGCACCCAACTCCAAATCGTGGGTGGTGTAATTCTTTTCATGCACCTTTAGTTGTCGTGATGCATAGGCAATCACCTTGCCTTTCTGCATAAGCACACAACCCATACCAATGTGTGAGGCATCACAATACACGACAAATTCTTCTACTCCTTCGGGCAATGTCAACACAGGAGCATAGCTTAATTTCTGTTTAAGAATCTCAAAAGACTCTTGCTGTTTGGGACCCCAATCAAACTTTACATTCTTGCGGGTCAGAGTAGTTAATGGTGCAGCTATCCTTGAGAAGTTCTCAATGAACCTTCTATAATATCCAGCTAATCCCAAAAAGCTGCGGATTTCAGTCGGAATCTTTGGTCCTTCCCAGTTCATTATGGCTTCTATCTTAGCGGGATCTACTTAGATACCTCGCTCACTGACAACATGTCCAAGGAATTGGACTTCGCAAAGCCAGAAATCACATTTGGAAAATTTGGCATACAATTTCTCGTGACGTAACAATCCTAAGATACATCAAAGATGTTTCTCATGGTCATCCTGACTACGAGAGTAGATAAGTATGTCATTTATGAAGAAAATGACAGACTTGTCTAAGTATGGTTTGCAGACTCGATTCATGAGATCCATGAATGCTGAAGGTGCATTAGTGAGCCCAAAAGGCATCACTAAGAACTCGTAGTGGCCATACCTTGTTCTAAATGCTGTTTTAGATACATCTTCTATTCTAACCTTGAGTTGATGATATCCAAATCTTAAATCAATTTTCGAGAAGAAGCTTGCCCCTTGGAGTTGGTCGAACAAATCATCGATCCTGGGCAATGGATAACGATTCTTGATTGTTACCTTATTTAACTCATGATAATCAATGCATAGACGTATTCATCCATCCTTCTTCTTCACAAACAATATAGGAGCTCCCCAAGGTGAAGAGCTGGGTTGTATGAAACCCTTTTTCAGTAAGTCATCCAATTGAGTCCTAAGCTCTTTCATTTCTGTAGGCGCAAGACGGTAAGGAGCTCGTGCAATTGGTACCGATCCTGGCAGCATGTCTATCCTGAATTCAACTTGCCTCTCAGGAGGTAATATAGGTAGTTCATCAGGAAAGACATCAGGATACTCAGAAATGATCGGAATGTCTTCAATCTTGGGTTTTGGTTCATCAACTGTCACTTGTGCCATGTAGATGACACATCCGTTCTTCAGACACTTGGATGCTTTGAGCATAGCTATATCGTCGGGCAGACCATAATGTGTATCTCCATGAATGGTGACTAACTCACCAGAGGGGGTTTTGATGTTAATTGGTTTCTTATCGCAGGCAATTTGTGCTTGGTTACGTGATAAGCAATCCATGCCCAAAACTACATCAAACCCTGCCAACTTCATTGGCAAAAGGGACAGCGGAATGAAATGATTCTTAATGGATATAAAGTATCCATCAAGAAGAATTGACGCTGTTTTTAAGGTACCATCTGCGAGTTCTACCTCATATTTTATGTCTAGAGTTTTAATAGGCAGATTCAGTAACTTACTAAACTTATGGTCTACAAAAGACTTGTCCGCACCTGAATCAAATAAAACTCTAGCATAAATATCATTAACGAGGAAAGTACCTGTTATAACGTTATTGTCGTTCACCGCCTCCCTAGCGTTCATCTGAAAAAACCCTTGCATTGGTTTTCTTTGCCTTATCAGGCTTCTTAGCATTTTTAGGGCAATTGGTTTTGATGTGCCCCTTTTCATTGCAACCATAGCAGGTTGCATCCTTGATGTTTCGGCACTCAACAGTCTTGTGCCCTTTCTTCTTGCAAATTCCACAAGGCTTGGCTTGTGGGTCTTGGTTGCACTTTCCAAAGTGCCTCTTGTCACAAATTTTGCACCTAGGCTTATCACCTGACTGCCCTTTCTTGAAACCAGAGTTTCCTTTCTTCTTTTTGTTCGATTGGTGGGACCGGTCATCCTCCCTTTTCCTCTTCCCTTCTTCGGTGGCTTTCTTTGACCTACTCCATACAATATCGAGAGTAAGTGATAGTGATAGATCTACAGCCGATCTATATGTAGAAGGCTTCGAAGCCTTGACATTTCCTTTAACCTCAGGGGCTAAACCACCGATAAAACGCGCAATGCGTTTGGGTTCAGGGGTGACCAGATAAGGTACAAGTCGAGACATAGAGTTAAAACTAGTCACATAAGACCTGCAATCCAAATCTTTCATTACCAGAGTGAGGAAGTCAGTCTCCACTCTTTCAACTTCATGTTGCGGACAATAAGTGTCCTTCACGAGATCAACAAATTGATTCCAGGAAAGGTTATACAGAGGAACCTTTCCAGTGGATTGCACCAAGGCTTTTCACCATGTTAGGGCGTCGCCCTTGAAGGACTGATATACAAACTTAACGATGTCCTCCTTAGCACACCCACTGATATTAATCACCGTTTCCATTTCATCCAACCACTTCACACAGTCTATTGCTCCCTTTTCTCCCGTGAAATCTCTTGGTTTACAAGAGACGAAGTATTTGTAGGTACAACCCTTGTTGTACCTGGGAGTGTGATCCAGCACGATCTTTTGAGGTTCAGATCTCTGATTGGACGAATGCTGAGATTCATCCTTTTTCAATGTATGCGAATGTGATAGAGACTTTGTATGAGTTTTGGACCGAACATTACTCGGCTCCTTAAACATATTATCCACAGCTTGAGCAACAGCAGTGTTTATCATTGCTTGTAATTCAGCACCAGTAACATTTATCCTGGTATTATTGTTTCCTTCCACAGGATGACTATTAGCTTCGTCAGAGCCAACCATGATTTGAATACTAAAATCAAACAATAATGATTTATTTAGATTATATAATGAATCATCGTATCTGATGTTTAGATGGTCATGGCATTAATAAACCATATAGACCAGTTTTAGATAACAAGTCAAAATTTCTTCGATCATGATTTGTCTAGGCTACGAATGAACCATTATTGGCAATCAGGTAGGACATAATCCTTTACATTTATCAGACAGGGGACATAAGTCACAACTGTCAATGTCATAAGACATTTTCAGATAGCACAAAAGGCTCATCTCGAAGGACATTCAGATGGCACAAAAGGCCTTGTCATTAAGACAATTCAAGTATTATCAATGATCTTTTGGATCAGTGATTTTAAGGGTCGAACATAGTTCATCGCCTTCTTGACAAGAAGTTTATAAAATAAAACCATCATTGTCATGAATACACCTTCGCCCGTAGGCATACACCTCAAATAGATGTTTTTGATGTATACATCATATTTGATGTTTAATAGCCATGATTCACATTGATCATATAGGCCATGAGGGTGACTTAGAAAGATCCAAGTACTTTTTGAGAAGCTAGTGTGGTCTCTCAAGTCACACTGCTAGGAACGTTAACATGTTTTCAGATGTTAACAAGAAATCGTTTTCTTAAGAGGGTTACACCGTCATAACCAATTATATTATGGCTAGGTCATACCTTTAAGAATTTCTTTTGAAATGTCACGCAGTTCAATGAAAAATTGAAATGATATTTGTATGGTGATGTAATAAAATTCACATATAAAACTTCAAAAGAAATTCCATTAAACTACTAAACGATTACAAGAAATGCCCTAAACAGGTCTTGAAATAAACAAATTGTCCACGCAGGGACTACAGAAAGAAACAAGTCCACGTAGGGACTAAAATACAGAAATGAAATGTCCACTCAGGGACTTGATTGAAATTACAATACAAAATAAAATAAAACAAACTTCTACTTCTTTTTGCCCTTTATAAAGTTCGCAAGGCCCTTAAGAAATTTGTTATGCTTTTTCTCACGTTCATCCGCTTTTTGTTCAACCTGATCCAACCTATGCAGAATTTGTTGTGTTTGTAGTTGTGAAGGTGGGGGTTGTTGTTAATAAGGAGGGTATTGATACCCTTGCACTGGATACCCACTTGGGTATACTAGAGGAAAGGGTGAGGGATAAAGTGCATTAAATTGAGCTGCCTCAAGATATGGATCTTGGGCAGGGCCTGATATCCATAATCCATAGGAGTTGGATATTCAAATGGGTTATACCCAGACGAACCTGGGTAAGTCGGTATTGGGTTTTCATAACCCACTGGCGGTGGCGGTGGTGCAAAAGTAACTGGCGGGGGATCATTTTCTGGCACCGCGTGAGAAGGTCCACCCAATTGTGGATCTTTGGGGATAGGAGGGTATGTACTTGAAGCTTGAGGGGAACTAAACCTAGGTCCCTCTCGCACGGACATCCGTGCGTTCCTCCTTCGCCTTGGTGGTTCAGGAGGCGGTTGTGGTGGTTGTTGAGGTGGTTCCTCAATGGGCAATGGCGGTGGAGTAACCACCTGAAGATACGGTTCCTCCAATGGAGGTTGTGGAGAGTTTTGAAAAGAAGGGGTGAATTCCCATGTATAAGTGTTCCACCTTTCGGCCCATGAGTCGGGGCCTTGATATGGCGATCCTTCATAAGGAGAACCGCTGGAGATTCTGATGGGATGTGATGGCATCCCAGTTGGTGGCAATTCTGGATCTGGGTCGTCGTCCATCTCCATATCTTGAGAGAAGTGGTCCTTGGATCCAAGAGGGTTATAATCATGTGGTTCGTTAATATAGTCGTTTGGGTTAAATTGACCCGGTGAGTATAGATCGTGAGAACTAGAATGGTGAAAAGAATGAGAATGTAGAGAGTGATGTGAATGATGTGAGTGGTGAGAATGGTACGAATGTTGGGGCTCGTCTTGAATAGGTGGCCCAAAAGATGGGTGATCTGAAGATGAAGAACCTAACGAAACGGAGTGTCTCGCCGGTTCAAAAGAATGTCTCCAGTTATCTCGCGAATCGGAGCTAGTAAAAGACGCTGATGGCGTGCGTCTATGTGAGGGTCCAGCATTGCTAGATGGTCCTCCCCTCATAAGACCTTTTCCTTTTCCTCGAACGCGCGGTGGCATTTTTTTTAATTAACCTGTCAAAACAATAAAACAACATATAAACGACAAAAGGAAAGTTAAGAATAATTCCTAGGTCATATGCCTAGACTCGAAAGTCTAAGGAATGTGCTTATTGTGTCATTGAGATTAAACACAAAAGGTTAGTATTTAATTCACTCAATGTTAGCTCTGATACAAACCTGACACACCCCAATATTTCCACATATTACCGGTGGGCCCGGTGGGGAGTATCGTGACGTAGTTGATATCATCATAGTCAATATACATAATAATATATCACAGCGGAAGGCTTGATAGAATATTACTATTACAAACCATAATGTCCGAGTGTCTAAATAAAAGAACATACAGACTGGTTGTAATAGAGATCCACAGGCGGATCATAAAACAAAATACAGAAAACCGAAATAACAGACTTCAGGCATCTAAGGATTTGCAAGATCCTCTTATTTGAAACCAAGTAGCTCCAGCCTAGTTTCGTGGGGTACCTGTCACTTAGTCTTTGGACAATACGTCAATTTTCACTAGTAAATACAATTAACCGTCTCATTTAAAAAGAGTTTATGAAAATTGATTTAAGTGCACAAGGCACAAACCATTTATAACTTGGAACAATCTTTAATAAAATCTTGTATACAGTTTTACATGTTTGTCGTACATATGGGGCCGGTTTGGAAGCCGGTCATGATTAACCGACTCACCACTTATAGAACCCATAAAGGAGTTATCCCCAACTTGTGGGTTATTTAGCATTTGCATCTATCAGGTGTATGCCTACACCCCGTGCATAGGTCGTGGCCATTTTCAAATGAAATGAGCCGAGGATATCCAGGACACGGTCGTATGAACCCCCAATGTTTATGTTATCAAACAATACAGATTAAAACGGGTTATGCAATTTATTAATCACAATCCGATTAAATGATTCCATACCCGACCAAGCGGTATTATTATTATACCGTATCCCAAGCCCGTATAAGGGAAAATAAGTTAAAAGTATTTACCTGAGCTAGATGTGAAAGAAGTAACTCAGCCGTATGTTTCCTAAAGCCTTATGAAAATACCTTCTACCGAAGCTACTCAATCTGTATGGAAGGTTTATTAACCTATTAGGATACTAACAAGTCTTTATTTAGGTCAAAGAATTAGACCGGTTAGTTTGAAAAATACTTAACAATTCTAAATGCTAGATTAAGCGGAGACTGGAATAGAATGTGGTTTAGACCCGACAAGTTTGGATACTTGTATAATATGGGTAAACTAAACACTTTCTGGATTTTGAAGTGAAAATGTATGGTTAAACCTGTTTCGGCTAATTTACGTAAACTAATTACATAAACCGAATTGAATGCATAAATGCATAACGGGTAAGAAAATGAACCATATACAAGTCCCACAAGTTATTATTCTTAGAATATGTTAATACATCAGTAGGATGTTAACATATATGCCCAAAAAGTATTTAAAACCAGTTTAAGTCCCGTAGGGGCATTTTGGTCATTTTAATGTTTATAAAAGAGATTTTATAGTAAACTTGAGGTTCTAGTCCAAATAATTCAGTAAAAATATTTATTTTCTCAAGTTACATCAGTAAGATATCATACATATGTGAGGTTTACCATTTATGGCCAAACTATGCCCCGAAAGGGTATTTTGGTCATTTCACATATGCTTTTAAGGACATTTTTGGAAGTCTGAGTTCATGACTTATACCTACTGTAATAATATTAAAATTTATTTATACAATCAGTAGGTATCGAGTCTTAGGTGTTTATTATGGTTTTAAACCATTCTATGCGCTTAATTAGCGTAAAAGTCGATATTTGATGATAATTAAGATGTTTATGGAAATCTGAGATTTTGATCAGTCTTAAATGTTCAAAATATTTTATTTAATATATAATATCAGTAGAAAAAGGTTTGGTGTGCAAATCATATGTTAATCTCATTTTATGAATGAAAAGGGTATTATCGTCATTTACCAAATTATATGAGAACTCAATAAAATGGTCAGTTTATAATCTGACCAAAAATCCCCAAAATAATATCTTAACAGTAGGTAATGAGTTTTGGATCAAAACCTATGTTTAAACATGGCTTATGCATAATAGCGTAATTTAATTAACAAAAAGTTATAATTTACGATATCATGCATAACTTTAGTTTGAGACCAGAAACTGATGTCAAATTTTGTGGACATACTTATATATCAGAAATAAAGCTTTTTGTCCTCTCACATTTTCAAAATTCTCGTTTTTGTGATATAAGGGCATAACGGTCAAATATAAGCATAATAACAGAAACTAGCATATAATTTAAAATACAAATGACCAGGTAATATAACTTCAGAGAGTTATACTACAACATAATATGGTCCTAGTGGAAGCTTAAAACATAAAAGATTTAAGCTTAATCGGGTCAGAACTGAAAGTCAAACCAAAAGTCAAGCTTTTGCGACTTTCGGTTGTGAACCGACCCTAAACTCAGAATTGTCGGGTTGAACATGTTTAACCACGTCCTAATAATAATTACCAAGTTATTAGAATGATAAAATATAATTTATAACCTCTGCATTGTTAGTTTTGATTACTATTTCAAATTCTGATCAGTTTGACGTTTTAGTTAAATAGTTTGACCTGACAATTAACTAAGCAAACGAGATAATTAGGAGGTGCCCTTTTAAGGGATTAACACCTACCTAATTATGGTCACATAGCCATATTCGCCTCGAACAATGGCTGGACCATTTGTGTTTAAGCCGAGAGTCAAAGCTATTTTACGTAACTTTGACTTTTCGGTTTTTAAATAAGAAAACTGAACTAAAGAGGGGGCTAAGACACTTACAAAGGGTCCTAGCAATCTTTTCTACTAAAGAATGAGCTTCCTTATGACCAGGAATCCCAGAATGCTCAAGAAAACACTTGAACTAGAGAGAGGAATGATTTTGAGTGAATGTGCAAGTGTAAAGACTGCCCAAAGGAGCCTATTTATAGTGAAATGAGATTGCCCAAGATCATCACAGGTGTTTAGGGGGGGTGTAGGATGGCTCCAGGTGTCTTGGTGGTAAATTAAAACCATCAACAAGCCATAGTTTTCGAATTGTTTTGGTTTGGAGCACAAGGAAGGAGATAACCAGCACCTGGCAACAGCAATATGTCGAAACAGGGCCGTCGGGTCGCGCGACGGCATTTGTGGTAGGGTGTCGCACATCGCGACCCTATAGAAGACCAGCCAAACAAGTTTTAAACCTGTCATATTCAGTCCATGCACCTTTATAAGCTCAATATCTTCCATTTTAAGCACAATAGGCCCTTGTAGTTAGTTTATAGATGATCTAGGGAATATAACCAAACACCGTTAGGCCCGGTTTCGTTAAATGATCATCGAAAACATAAGTTTTGTCTCGTTGATGCTTTTAACCCTAATTCTTGGGATTTCGCGTAAACAACGCATAATGATCTCGAAACCTCGTGAAATTGATATCACTTATTCTTGAGAGTATATTTGAATATTACGAAGCCCCGGGTTCATTAAAAAGATCACTCAGAGCTAAGAATTAACATGTTGACACGTTTAACCCCTGTAGTTTATAATCTTTCGATTATTTTCACAAACGGCTTCTTGTTATTCGAATAATTACTCGTTTAAGAATATATTATTCGTGTGTGGTCATTCAGAGGCACAAGTTTGGCATGTTGACACTTTTAGTCCATTCGCATACCTATTTTCATCGTTTTACAACTTTAGTCCTTCAAACTCAATCTTCCATACGATTAGGGTTTAGGACACGTGTCTTCACATAATTGGACACGTTTTTACGAGGTGTTACAGAAGTGTGCACTCAAAGTCCTTGTGAATAGTCTAATCACTTTGGGTAGTCGACGTCTATCAAGCCGAGACAATCTATCCTCGATTTTTATGTGTGTTTCGATTCTGGATTTCGCAGCCGCTAACTCTGAGATTTATCGATTTTATGTGGGATTTTATGTGTTCCATGTGGATTTACCTGTTTATGTGTTTCGATTTTTGGTGATTTATTAGCTTTTCCCTTTTAGCTGTGATCAACACGCACAACTCGCACTGCACATTTATCCCAAAACGTTAACAAATCGCATGCTATGTTACTCGCAATCTCGTTATTCGCACTCGCAACTCTCGCTCGCTTTACGCAACTATGAAGGATAGGTGAATACGTGCAATATATGTAGGTGAATACGTGCAAAATATAGTGTGTCCTCGTGTGTTTTGGTGCCCTACGTGCTTATGTGTTTCTGTGCTTTTGTGATTCCGTGGTTTGTGTGCCTACGTGACTATGTGATTATGTGATTATATGTGTTACTGAGCTTTAGTTGTATTAAGTGTGTTGTGAGGTGACATTCGACATGTAGTGTCTGAATCCTATGGCGATGTATGTTGCAGATAATGTCGTCATTTGGATCACATACCGCTCGCTCCGCACGTCGTAATCACGAAGACAAACGTATCGCTGCACTCGTCGCAAAGCAGATGGCGAAAGTCATTCTACAAATTGTCAGTGAGCTGAACGAAAACGCTAGCAAGTCCTCTGAGGAATCAAGGACTGATGCTCCGAAAGCTGCTTTTAGCTTCAAGCAGTTCAAAGCCTGCGGCCCGAAAGAATGCACCGAAGAAGACGGGCCTACGGCCATGTTTCAATGGTTCGATTCAATCAAAGTCACTCTACGCCAAAGCGGTTGTCCTGATAATCTTCGCACTGTTAACGCTACTGGCGTTTTCCAGTCCAGGGCTCTGGGCTGGTGGACTGCCGAAAGAAACAAGCGCGGAAATGATGCAGCCTATGGGCTTACGTGGGATGAGTTGAAGGACATCATGATGAAAGAGTTCTGCCCTCCCCACGAGCTTCAGAAGCTGGAGGACGAGTTCTGGCACATCAAACAAGAGGGTGGCGACAACGCTGGTCTAACTGCTTGCTTCAAGCAGCTGAGTCTCATCTGTCCGGGTCAAGTTACTACCCCTGATATTACCATCAAGAAATACATCCGCGCTCTGCCGGATTGTGTCGCATATTTTTTGAAAGCTGCAAACACGACAACTATTAAGGAAACCTACCTGCTCGCTGCCGAGATTAACGACAAGCGAGTCAGGGCTGGTTATTTTGATAAAGCCTCCAAGAATCTGCACCAAGTCACCGCTGCCCCTACCACTGAAACCGCCGCACCGCAATCTCCAAAGCTCTCACATCACAAGAGAAAGAACAGCAGCTCCAGCAACAAGAACTGTGCAGTTACTACATCTCCACCCAATGCAGTACCCGCTCAACCGCAACCCCAGAACCGCCAAGTAGCGGTGCCTGTGACCAATGCACCGCCGGCAAAGCGTGAATATACTGGCCCACATCCGCTCTGCCCTACTTGTACTTATCATCACCCGGTTGGTATCGCATGTCGGTTCTGCGTTCACTGCAACATGTACGACCACTTCACCACTAATTGCCGTACCGGTCCTCGCCAAGCTCAAGCTCAAGCTCCAATTCAAGCTCCTGCTCTACCAACTCCGCAAGGACAACAAGCAGCTCCTGCTCCCACTGCTCACGTAAGAGCCTGCTTTGTGTGTAGTGATCCCAACCATTTCGCAAACGTCTGTCCAAACAGAGTGGTGAAGCAAGAGCCACAGCAGCAGCAGCAGCCAGCACCGCAACAGCACCAGCAGCAGCAGCCAGCACAGCAAGCAGCCCGCGAGCGAGTCTTCATCATCAACGCCTGCCAGGCTCAGGCAGACAACAACGTGGTTAATGGTACATTTCTCGTAAATGGTATATATGCTTCGTGTTTGTTTGATACTGGAGCCGATAACTGTTTTGTATCATTCGAATTCGAAAGGCTCCTAAACCGTAAACGCGTTAACCTCCCATCGACCTTCGACGTAGAAGTTGCCACTGGAAGAACCGTCACCGTCAGTTCCGTTCTACGTGACTGTACTCTTGATCTCAACGGTCACGTTTTCCCGATTAATCTTATTCCGATGCAGCTCGGTAGCTTTGATATCATAGTAGGTATGGATTTCCTTCGGGAGAATCATGCTGAAATTGTTTGCTTCGATAAAATGATTCGTTTCTCCCTCACGAATGGTGATCAATTGTGTGTTTATGGTGAAGTCGCTCCGAAGAAGTTACAACTCATGTCGTGTGTCCAAGCTAGCCAGTATCTCCGTAAGGAATACCAAGCTTTCTTGGCGCACATCGTAGTGGCGGAGGAAAAGGAAGTTAAAGCAATAGACAAGGTGCCTGTGGTACGTGAGTTTCCTAACGTCTTTCCAGATGATCTACCTGGTTTACCTCCCACTCGTGATATCGATTTCCGAATCGACCTCATTCCTAGAGCAAATCCTATTGCTAGAGCGCCTTATCGCCTTGCCCCTTCTGAAATGCGCGAACTCTCGAGTCAGCTCCAGGAACTGCTTGATAAAGGCTTTATTCGCCCTAGCACCTTTCCTTGGGGCGCGCCTGTCCTTTTCGTCAAAAAGAAGGACGAATCATTTCGGATGTGCATCGACTACAGGGAATTGAATAAGCTTACCATCAAGAATCGATATCCCTTGCCTCGAATTAATGATTTGTTTGATCAACTACAAGGTGCTACATGTTTCTCGAAGATTGATTTACGCTCAGGCTATCACCAACTGCGCATTCAAGAGGAAGATATACCCAAAACCGCTTTTCGAACCCGCTACGGTCATTACGAGTTTGTTGTTATGCCTTTTGGTTTGACCAATGCTCCCGCAGTTTTTATGGATCTAATGAATAGCGTGTGTAAACCCTTTCTAGACTGCTTCGTCATTGTTTTTATCGATGATATCCTGATCTATTCCAAGTCAAAAACTGAACACGTGCAACATCTCCGTTTGGTTCTTGAGTTACTCTAGGGAAACCGTCTCTATGCCAAATTCTCCAAGTGTGAATTCTGGCTTGAGGAGGTCCAATTCTTGGGTCACATTGTCAATAGTCAAGGTATTCATGTCGATCCTGCGAAGATTGAAGCATTTAAGAGCTGGGTTACACCAAAGAACCCGTCCAAAATCCGTTCTTTTCTCGGACTAGCGGGCTATTATCGCTGATTTATCGAAGGTTTCTCTAAAATCTCCATATCGCTTACTTCTCTCACGCTCAAAGACAAGCCTTTTGTTTGAGGAACTGAACAAGAGACTGTTTTTCAAACTCTCAAGCTTATGCTCTGTAACGCTCCTTTGCTCTCGCTACCCGACGGAAACAACGACTTCGTAGTCTACTGCGATGCCTCTAACCTCGGTCTCGGTTGTGTTCTCATACAACGAGACAAGGTTATTGTGTATGCCTCTCGTTAGCTCAAGATCCACGAGAAGAACTATACCACACACGACCTCGAGCTTGGTGCAGTTGTTTTTGCACTAAAGATTTGGCGACACTACCTATACGGTACCACGTGTACGGTCTTCACCGACCATAAGAGCCTACAACACATCTTTAGTCAGAAGGAACTGAATATGCGCCAACGCCGGTGGGTAGAACTTCTCAACGATTACGACTGTGAGATTCGTTACCATCCTTGCAAAGCAAACGTCGCCGCTGATGCTCTTAGTAGACGAAGCTATTTGCATAGTGTCCGTAATACCCAAGCCCAGCACAATCTCGAAGCTCTTATCCGTGACGCTCAACACGGTTGTTTTACCGAACGTACCTTGAAGAAGGAAAGGATCATCAATAATGGCGAACAACTGGTGAATCAATCGAATGGCATATTCCATTATCTAGACCAAATTTGGATTCCCAAGCGCACCAACTTACGAGAAATTCTGCTAGACGAAGCCCACAAATCTCGATATTCTATTCATCCCGGTGTCGATAAGATGTACCAGGACCTTCGCTACAAGTACTGGTGGCCGGGCATGAAGAAGGATATCACTATCTATGTTTCGAAGTGCCTGACTTGTTCGAAAGTCAAGGCCGAGCATCAAAGACCTTCTGGCTTACTCGTCTAACCCGAGATCCCTATGTGGAAATGGGAGAGTATAGCTATGGACTTCATAACGAAACTCCCACGTACGCCATCAGGTCATGACAGCATCTGGGTTATCGTTGACCGTCTCACCAAATCTGCTCACTTTCTACATACGAGAAGACTTTAAGGTAGAATGATTAGCATGAATCTACACTGACGAAATTATATGTCGACTCGGGACGCCTCGTGATATCATCTGTGACCGCGATGGTCGGTTTACCTCGCGCCTTTGGGAAAAACGTTTCAATCTGCTCTCGGTACTACTCTCAATCTTAGTACCGCTTTCCATCCCCAAACCGACGGTCAGACAGAAAGAACAATTCGTACCCTTGAAGACATGCTTCGCTTGTGTGTCATAGATTTCGGTGGTAATTGGGATGCGCACTTACCTTTAGTCGAATTCTCGTACAATAACAGTTATCACTCTAGCATCCAAATGGCACCATTTGAGGCAATATACGGAAGAAAATGTCGATCGCGTATTGTATGGCACGAGACCGGAGACGTGCAAATTACCAGTCCTGAGCTGTTACAAGAAACGACTGACAAAATTCTCCAAATACGAGACAATCTGTTGAAAGCTCGGAGTCGTCAGAAAAGTTACGCCGATAGACGCCGCAAGCCCCTTGAATTTGACGTTGGCGATCACGTACTCCTAAAGGTTGCACCTTGGAAGGGGGTGATCAGATTCGGCAAGAAAGGAATGCTAACGCCTCGATATGTTGGGCCCTTTAAAATTCTGGAAAGGATTGGCAAAGTGGCCTACAGACTCGAACTACCGGCGGAACTGAGTAACGTCCACCCGACTTTCCACGTTTTGAATCTCAAAAAGTGTCTAGCCGACCAGGAATTACATGTCCCTCTTGAGGATCCACAAGTGGACGAAACATTACACTTCGTGAAAAAGCCTGTAGAGATCACGGGCCGAGAGACCAAGGTATTTTGACGCTCACGTATTCGCATTGTGAAGGTTTGCTGGGAAGGCAAACGCGGTGCCAAGTTCCCCTGGGAACTCGAAAGTGACATGAAGGCTAAGTACCCACAATTGTTTGTTACGCCTGTGCCTTAAATTTCAGGACGAAATTTCCTAAAGTAGGGGAGGCTGTAACAACCCGTGTTTCTGAAGTCAAAGTGCAAGTCAAAGTCAAAGGAAGAAAAGATTGCTAATTGCGATCTGTCACTCCTTGCTTAATTATTGATTGTACTCTTTCACTTGTAATCGATACTCTAATTTGAATCGCTTTAGTTGTATTATGTCGAGTACTTGTTAATAAACCGCTATTTAATCGCAGTTAATCGCTAATCGCATCGCAACCCGAATTATAGGTTATAGATATTGTTTTACGTGTGTGTGCTATTATGTGTTACTTGTGCATGTTATGTTTATGTTGAGGTGTTTAATCGTAATCGCAACTCTATCGCAATGCAATCTCATCGCAAACTCGAGATTTACGAATTACTTTTGTGATATTTAGTAGTTAGGTTACTTGTGTAACTAATGAGTAATATTATCGCATCGCTTACTCGAAACGCATCGCAACGTTCAACGCACAAAACGAAAACACGAAAACCAACTCGCGGAAACCAGTCGATCGAATGGTCATCCGAACGGATGGCCATCCGATCGGATGGCCATCCGATCGGGTTGCCATCTGATCCGCACACCTGCCCCACTTTCCTCTTTTGGAATCCTATAAATACCTCCTGTCACATCACAAACAGTGATGTGACAACTCTCTCATTCGACCAGCGTCTCCAGCCCTCTTTTCCTTCGATTTCTCGCGAGTCTTGTAAGTTTCTACTTCAAATCTTGCACTTCTATGATCTATACACACTTCTTCATCATTTTCTCCTTTGAATCTTAACTTTTATCCGTGAAATCAACGGATTTGAGGTGTTCTAGGGTGATGTCATCATGGGGTTCTTATGAACTTCAAGATTTGGCCTCATTCCACCAAGAGCAACTCAGATCTAAAGGATTTCAACATGTTTAAACACTGATTTCGCAATAAATCTAAACACTTTCAAGATTAGAAGGATTGAAAGATGGTTTCATAACTTTCTTTCAACTCTTTTACACTCAATGCACTCGAAACCGATAGAATCGGAGCTCGTTCAGGCTTTCTACTCGTTTTCTAGTGAAGTGTCGGTCTGAGATCTGATTCCTATCAAGGAGACAACCGATTTCGGGTTGAACATGAACAACCGTCATGAGCGGCTAACTGATCGGATTGGGGTGATTCCCGTTCGATCGAGTAACCTAGGTCTTGGTGGAGTTTCCTGTTGTTTAACACGTTGTCATAACCGTCTCGATCAAACCACAAACTTTCCAAACTTGGCAAATTTTTCAAGTTTCAAAAGGATCATGACGTCGAACGGATTGCCGTCCGATCGGATTGCCATCCAATCGAATGACAATCCGATCGGATTACACTTGACCTTCAACACTTAAATATTTTCACAACTTTCAAGGGTTGCCATCCGATCGGAAGAATATCCGATCGAATGACCATCCTGCTGTGAACTTGTTCTCTGAGAAATACCTCGCCGGACGGATCGCTATCCGATCGAACGGCCGTTCGATCGAACGACCTGAAAGGTAGAGATACTTCTCTGATTTAAAATGCTACAACGAAAACTTCAAAGCCATCATACACAAACACATCCATCCCAAACGAAGGACAATCCGACCGAATGGTCATCCGACCGGATGACCATCCGAACGGATTGTCATCCGATCGAATGACCATCCGTTCGGATTGTCATCCGACCGGATGACCCTTCGTCACCTTGTCTCACTTGTACCGTTTTTACATGCCGCACATCGCTTATGCACTCGTTCTGCAATCAGGCTTACTCTAGCGTTCCCTTCAATCCAACCACAGATCGTGTCTAGTAGCTACCATCTCTGTGAGTATACTCGATCCCTTTTTGCTTTAAGCACTTTTGGGTGTTACATACGTTACTTATATCAAATCACATTGATCACACAACGCAACCACTTTTATACGCTAACCTCTATTGCATGCTATACGTGTTACTCGATGAATGCTTGTATGTTATGTTTACACAGTGATTGTTGGCTGACACCTTAGCAACGATAGTACTATAGTTTGGACACAGCACCTGTCGTGGACGGGGGTTGCTAAGGGTATTTCTTCACGTGTCACAGTGGTGATATGTGTTGCGCACTCTACAACTCGCAGTCACGTCTGTGCATATTTCATTATCGATAACCTACTCGCTTCACATTATACATGTTACATGCTGGTTATGCGTAAACGCTTTCGAAATCTACTAATACTATAAAACTTGTATGCTCACCTTTACACTATGTGTATTGACCTCTATTTTAACGTATGTGACAGGTGTTTGAGATGCTAATCAAATAGGATGAGTCTAGAAACAAACAATTTAAATCTGAGTTGTCGGAACAGCTTTTATTTGTCTTTGAGAACTACTTGTCTGTAATAACTGTGTTGCTTATTATGTCATGGTATGGGACGTGATGCTTAAATAATTGGTAATTATAGTTGTTATCGAAACTCATGGACAATCTGTTTCGCTCAGTGTCGCGCCCCGATGTTTCCGCCATCGGTTGGGGTGTGACAGAAATTGGCCGGTTTGCTACAACTTAAAAACAAAATTTTTCCTTTTGGTTCGATTTCAGCCCAATACCGTCCCATGCACAGTATTGAATTGTTGTGCAACAGGCAGAGCTTGTTTAAGCGTCAACTCTCTTGTGGAGTCCTATTCATCTCTCGAGCCCGGACACCCAACACAATTAGTATCGTATGTTTATATAGTTTGGATTATAAATTCAAGAGTTCATACGCATGAAGTTAAAGAATCCAGTCAATCATATATGATTAAACGAAAATAAAGAATCCAAAGCAAAATGTATCTCGATATGCAACCAAAGACAATGGCGTCTCTCAGTCATATGTAGTGACCGTAAAGGTACCTCTAACATCGTGTCAAGATTTGCGACATTAAATCTATGTCACACCATGTGTCTCTGGTTTTGAATTGACTATTTATGTAAATATTGAATTCGTTTCTTATTAAAGACGTTGATTATCGTAACTGTCTACATTGTTGTTATTTTTGACATTATATATATCATCCCCCTTTTATATTAGAAGCAAAATTGTCATATGTATTGCCAATCAGGACATAGGTCAACGAAATATTTAGATTTGTTGATTTTTGTCGTTAAAAAAAATTATATATCGACAGTTGTAAAGAACGCTGCTACATGGGTCATACTTCTTACGAATGCTGGTGGAAGATCAAAACCAGTTTAGACGATTTTGCTCGACCAAAACTGGCTAAACGAAATATGTTTATCCTACTACACAAATTGTTTTTATTATATGTAGCGAATTTCAAACACTCATTTAATGTACCTTTTTAATGTGTTTGACTGTTTGGTTCCTTTACGATAATTAGTAATTTCTTTGAATTTCTTATTAGACTAGTGGTTGTGAGGCGTTGATAGGGGCGGGGATATCAGGCAACGCTGGCTAACCCATACAGTGTCAACTTTGGCCACGGCGTTGCCCCGCTAGCGTGGCTTTGAAGCTCGGCGTTGGGTGGTGGGCGGTCTGAGTTGGCTGGCTAGGATTGGGTGGTGAAACTCGACCGTTTGGGGTAGCCGTCGGCCAACGGCTAGTTTATTTAAAAAAAATTATTTCTTTTTTATACCTTATAAATACTCACCCCTTTTTTACAATTTTTTACCACTTCTCTACATCTCTACTTATTCTATCTCTATATTTTTTTATAAATTTAACCCACTTAATCCTCTACAATACATTCATTTAACCGAAACTACGACCCAACCAACCCTTTATGTAGTTTTTCTTAATTTTATTTGTAGTTTTTAAAAATTATATGTAATCTTCTATTTAGTTAAATGAAATTTTAAATAGTTAAAAAAACTAACAAATTACACATGGCTGGCCACGCCATCCGAAGCCACACCAACCCAGCCGCAGCCCCGCCACGCCACACCACACCTTGTGGATTCCACAGCTGTCACTTATCGATCAATGCCCCCAACCCAAGCCCCCACACCCCACAGTCTTAGACCACCCTAGTCGGGCAATATTTGGGCGTGATTTGCCTCAAAAACGCCCGTGCACCGCCGCCGGGGGCGTTTTTCTTCAAAAATTGGGTTGAGGCGTGCTAAATTAAACGTCGGATTAAGATTTTGTTGGCCAATCACAGGTATCTTTCTTTTTGTTTGGCCAATACTTTTTTTTGATAGTTTTTTTTATTTAATTCTTTACACCCATTTTAACATAATGTCCCACAATACCCACATCCTCACTACACCCTTTTAAAAAAACACCCCATAATATTTGCTGACTAGACCGTCAATTAACGGATAATATCCAATTGTCTTCCTTTACCACTACACATACAGTGTTGTTAGGATTGAAAATTAAGTTTTGAAAGTTCCGTACGCTTAAAGGAACCATTTTTGCGTAAATTTAATATTAATCTATTTATCAAGAATAGTATCTAGTTAATTTAGAACTTAAAATTAAGTTAATTTTATTAAGAGTGAATTGCATTTTATTAATTCAAACTTTAAAATAAATGTTTATATAATAAGTTATATCATTTTAAAAATTATGGTTTTACTTGGTGACATGTCTCATTATAATGCAAAAGTAGCGACGCCATTAACAACTTGCTACGAGCATTCAAACATCAATGCAGTTCGCAAGATGTTTTGATACTTTGTGACATGAATCATTCCTTCAGTGACGAAATTTGATGGTGTCAATATAACAACACAGTCGCAATGTGTTTTAACACGTCACAAAATTAGTTCTACAATATCATTAAGTAGCAGCAATTTGAAGATTTCAAGACACAAAATGAGGCATCTAATGACAACCAAGAATGTCATGTATAAGGCCGACAAACAAAAGACTCGTGAACGTCGTATTGTGCGCCCATGTCCGTGGACGTTTGTGGCTCTAGAGTAACCTAATTATCTCTCTCTATTTGCCTTTGGTGGTTTCCACTTTTTAATAACTTTTCCAATAAAAAAAGATAAGGTATTACTATATGTATATAGTTATATTTTTATAAGATAATAAAATTTTGATTATAAACCATTCTCAACCAAAGAATATAGAGTCCTTACAAACAGAACTACAGAAGGCATATCACATCAACCTTTGAATATCAATCACATTTCAATGCTTTACAAAAAGAGGCAAAATGTTTGTCCTTTCAAAGGAGTTGTTTTTCACTTCGTGACTTTATGTCACGTTTGATTTATCAAATAATTGTGTCAAAACATTTCTTTTATGCAAGTTGGATATTTTTCAAAAAGGACTTGTGACAGAATTATGACTAAAACTTATATCAAAAACCAAATATTAATGTTTTCGCATATCATCATACAACAAACGATACAATTGGAGGTGATTACGAAGGGGTTGCTACCGTGGCAAATGTTTGTATCATGGACCTAATCATTCAACCAGCGTAAGAAATTTTGCAAAATGTTTTTGTTGGAAATATTGATGGAAATAAAATCATAACAATAGATTTGTCAAGCAGAAAAGAAGACATTTTCATGAAACAAAGATACCCATCGAGCTAAAGCTACGACATGGAAGTTGTTGTCACGACATAAAGAGGGACGTCGACCCACTAAAGCCCTCCACTTCAACGATAGCAACAATACGGAAAGCCAAGTTTATATGTAATATGTGATAAAATTTATCATATCCATTGGTTGTGATTGAGATTTGGATATATAATGGATTACAGGATAAAGAGATTTATGTGGAATAACAAACTAATCTAACCACTTTTTTACACTAAACAAAGTTTTTCTGGATGTGAAATAGTATCCTTTATCTTGAACTTTTAGGCTTATCTTCAATATACCTTTCAAGTGAATAGGTGGTGGACCAATACGAAGCTTGTCGTAGAAATGTTCAAACAAAGGAAGCGGAAGGGTTTTAGTGAATATGTAATCCCCGAGTACTTCCCGAGTAATCTCCGCCTATGCCGAGTACTCTCAAATCCGACTAGGGAGCGCCTAGCGACTTTTGAGACCATGGTTAATATTAATGTCTTTAGCCCGTCTATGAGAAACGAGATATTGGGTTATCTAGTAGCAAGGCGTCAAGTTCTCGAAGAAGATGGGTGATCCAAACAATCTTAGCACCACCGAAGGCTCCGCCTAATGAATCGGAAATGAGTTGTAGTAGGGGTGTGTAAGAACTAACTTGCTTGATAGAGATTCAGAATAGTGACTATCGTATACTATAGGGCCCCAACAAGTGATCGATACAAGGTGTGATCATGAAAAAGCAAACCAACATTGTTGCAAAGGGAGTAACCGCTGGTTTAAAATCGAGTAACTTTGCTCGAGTGAGAATGTCATGGGTACTATACTCAACTTAACTTACAAATAGACCATTTTCAGTGTAAGCGTCCTCAAGACTCAAGAAATTGTTAAGAAGACCAAGATCCTTAATTAACTCTTTCTTGTGTAGGCGAGAGATAAAGTTACGAATAGTGGATTTTTTTTAAAAAAAAAAATTTTGTTGCTAATGAGTATAACATCATTTACATAAACTAAGAGATATAATATTCACAAATCATGTTTAACAATATATTGTGACTTTGTGAGTTATCCACTGGAGCTTTTGAAACCAAGCACGTGGGACACGTAGCGAGCATGGGCTCATAGAGGAATAGTGATGCATGAGTGATTGAGGAGCTTCATTAAACGCGGATAGAACCAAGAATGCAATTAGTGTCAGAATGCAATGTCAACTGGACATATATTTTCTAAAAACAAAAGAATATTCATCAAACTGAGCATGACAAGATATTAATCCGGATCCAAACATCGATAACCTTTGTATTGAGTGAGATAGCCAATAATTATGCAAGGGATGCCCGTAATTGCAAGTTTGTGTGTCGAGTAGTCATATAAATAAGGAAATACTCGACAACCAAAGTTGTGAAATTCACATAGTTTGGTGAAGAAGCAAATATCAGCTAGGATAATGTCTTGTTTCTCAATATCTTGGAAGCCCACTGATTAATAGTATAAGTAGCAAGACTGAAAGTATCAACCCATATAAAGGCAGTCCATGAGCATTAAACAACATAGCGAGTCCTGTTTCGGTAATGTAGCGATATTTTCATTAAGCCAAACCATTATGTTAAGGCGTGCATGAACAAAAGAGGTGATGATGAGTACCATTGTCAAAAAAAAAAAAAAAAAAAAATGCAGTCAGATGATTTACAAATTCAATTCCACCTTCACTTTGGAAGGCTTTGACTTTGGTCGAGGATTGCATTTGCACAGACTTTAAGAAATTGTTATGATAATAAAATAAAATAAACAAACAAAAAAAAAAGTGGATTTTGCCTTTTAAATGATAGAACCAGGTGAACCAAGACAATTAAGTAATCCACAAAATATTACATTATAGCGACAACTATATGTGGATACAATAGATATTATACCCGGGTGAGGTTCGACTAGAAAGTCTAAGTTTCCTAAAAAGTGTAAAAAGTCATAAAACACAATAATTTCAGGCATAAAACACACCTAAAACTCACAAATAATAGAATGAATATTACTAAAACACCATATTCAAACTCTAATAGTTCATAAAAACTTCAAACGCACCATCATATAACTATGAATATAAAACACAAAATGCTAAACAACATAAAACACATTAATATTTGTCATTCCATAATCAGAGCCTTAACATCTAAAACACAACACAAAACCCACATACATGATGTTTTAGTAATCTTCATCATATTATTTGTGGGTTTTTTGTGTGTTTTATGGTTGACACTATGTTTTTTTATGACTTTTCACACTTTTTAGGAAATTTGGACTTTCTGGCCAACTCCTAGCCATTATACCCATAGATTACAATCTTTTCATATTTAAATTAGATGGTAATTTGTATCCTTTGGAAAGTTGACAAGAAGAATACTTGGTTTTGGTAAAGGATAAGTAACCGATATATGCCATAATCTATATGATAAAAAAAATGTCAAAAACGACATGACCTAATCGATTATGCCAAAGATACAGTTGGAAGCAAGACTCGGTAATGTGAAGGGAGCTACAAACACATGTGGACCATGTTTGACAATATAAAGTCCCTATTCACATTGCATCTTCCTAAAATTTACCTCATGATTAATCATGAACAATAAAGATATGCTAAAAAATAAAACATTAAAAGAGTGATATGAAACTAGCTTGCTTACAGCTTATAGAAAAAAAAGGTTCTCTATGAGATGTCCTTAGACTACACCGCCGTTCCACACACCGCGCCGCCCCCCTCCGTCGGCGTCTTGTCCGTCTCTTTTGAGACGTTGGGGACAATCCACAAGGAGACAAAATAACAGCCCAACCCTCTCTCACATACCTATACATACAATATATACGTATACATTTTAGGTTTATCCTCCCATTTCCCTACCTCCATCCTCATGCCCATCTTACGTGACGCTTATGTGACGGACCATCTTCCAAGTGAGGATCATCACCATACCGTGTAGCCTTAGAAATTGTAGATTTACCGATATGAGAAATGTGTAAAACATTATCATTGCCAAAAGTAATTTGTTCTTTACTTTAAGCGGAAGTGACGTCATGTGAACAGTAGAAACACACCAATATGAGAGCCATCATTCACATGAAAGACTTGAGTCAAGTTTGCATGTCATGTGAGCAGTAGAAACATACCAGTATGAGAGTCAAGTCTTGAACATTCAGCCATATACATACTTACACACATGAAATACATTTGAAGTTCCCTTAATGAGTCACAAAGATTCTATACATGTTCCCCCGAATAATGGATGTAAGCAACCCCGAGAGCACAACATGCTTGACAAGAGGATGTGAGGTCGAGAATCTCGGCAATTGCTTCTTTTGAGAGAGAAGCAACATAAAGATCCTTTGGCGTAGCTCGTTGCCCGTTTACCATCTATCTCGATGTAAATTAATAAGTTACATAGTTTTATGCTTCATTTTGTAGTAGTTCCATTTTCCATTAGTGGTTTTGATGACGGTTCAATCGTGCATCAACATAGCTTAGGAGATCTTGATAAGAGAGAAGGGGAATAACATGATTTCGCCATAAAAAAAAATCAGTTTATTTTGGGAAGCGATGGTGTTTGGGATTTGTATATATAATGAAATAATGAATTAAATTCTAAGAATATATACATTCAATACCAACTAATAACAAACTGATATAAAGTTCTATACACTTTTACACTAAACAAAACTTATTTTTATTAATTTGAATCATCATTATTTATCTTTACATTGACCTTTAGAGTTATCTTTAATACCTCCTCCGTCCCATTAAAAGTGTCATATTTTGAATTTTCAAAGTCTTTATTTATAAACTTTGACTTTAATTATATATTTTTTGTGTTATATAAAGCTTGATGAAAATTAACTCGATAAAAACACTTGTAAAACACACTTAAATCATATAACTTTCATTAAGTATTATCTAACACAAGCAAAATTATTTAAGGTCAAAGTTTATAAATAAAGACTTTGAAAATTCAAAATAGGACATTTTTAATGGGACCGAGGGAGTAATATACACCAAATGATGTTCATTTCATTTTAAATTAGTTCTTGTTAAAGATGGAGATCTACCGTGCTAATCAACATTACATCATGTGACTTGTTGCAATAGTGACCAATGTTGGTGTAGATAAGGATAGTAACGGTGGTGCTACAAAGAATGATTATGTTTGATGAGTCAAAAGTATACAATGGTGAATTATTATGTCAATGAGTCAAAAGCATAAAATAGTGACTAAAATATGTACTTCAAAACCCGGCCAATCATGGTAACTTATATGAAAGAATCTCAAAAGCAAGAGATGGGAACAAATGATGGTAAAGTGCACAACACCCACTAGATGAGTGGAGAAAAAATAAAATAATCAAATCTTAATTAACAACTAGATGATTGAAGAAAAAAATAAAATAAGGTTGTTAATAATAACACATGGTAAAATTTTATTTTAATATGGTGTATACGGGTCGTATAACCTTATACACAATGTAAAAATAAATTTGGTCGTATACAATGTATACGATAGTTTTATACTGGCCGTATAAGGTTATGCGGCCCGTATACATCGTATTTCCTTTTTTTGGAGTTAATATTCACACATTAGGGTTTTGATTTCCTACTTTTTAATATTCACAAAATTCAATTAGGTGGCTATGGAAATGTTGGCTATGGAAAGAAGGCTATTAGAGAGAACTAGCCATTCTCATCTTTCACCAACAGGATCCAAATAGTCTATGTTCAACACCAAATCTTATTTGACCAACAATTAAGATGGTGGACCGCAACACCCGGGTTCCACCAATTTCCCTTGCGCCGACCGACGAAAGACGACTTTTAACTATCAAGGAAAACTGGTTTCAGATTTCTTTTTACTTTGAAACAAATCTCATTTCATCAAAGAGAAAGAAAACTCAGACAAACGACCAGTTGATAAACATAAAGCAAGCATGGAAGACCCAATAACAGCAGTTGAATCGTTATTATTGTACAGTTTCAACCCGTTCAACAATCAACAAGCATGGAAGACTCAGTAGCAGCAGTTGAATCATTATTATTGTACAATTTCAACCGTTCAACAATCAACAAGCATGAAAAACTCAATAGCAGCAGTTGAATCATTATTATTGTACAGTTTCAACCGTTCAACAATCAACAAGCATGGAAGACTCAATAGCAGCAGTTGAATCATTATTATTGTACAGTTTCACCCGTTCAACAATCAACAAGTATGGAAGACTCAATAGCAGCAGTTGAATCATTATTATTGTACAGTTTCAACCGTTCAACAATCAACAAGCATGGAAGACTCAATAGCAGTAGTTGAATCATTCTTATTGTACAGTTTCAACTGTTCAACAATCAACAAGCATGGAAGACTCAAGAGCAGCAGTTGAATCATTATTATCGTACGCATTATTCTTGCACCGATGGTTTATCATATTAGCGGCTGGAGTTATTAGTTAATCTTAAAAAGTTACAACCTTCCTTTTCCTTCAATTTCCAGAACATTCTCCCCAAACGAACATTCTCGATATCAGAACATCGTTTAAGCAAGAATCTTGGCTCAAGGAGACCATACGCGACAAGGTGGTAGTTTTGGAGGGAAGAGATTCACAGTTACGAGATTTTAGTTGGGTTACAAATAGGTTGTATCGGTTATTCAGATCCTTTTGGGATGGTAGGAATCGAGTCAATGATGGGTTTGCTTTTGTAAACTTTACAAATGCAAAAGCTGCTATCAAGTTTAAGGATACATTCCACGGTAAACAATGGGCCTTCTTCAACAGTTCTCGATATCAGAACATCGTTGATAAATACAAGACATAGGAGTTCGTGGATTTAGGTTGGCTATGATCTCTATTTAGTCATCTTTCCAAACTGCAACACACGAATATGTGGTTCCCAATTTGTAAGATATCATCAAAAAGACCTTGTATTTACATGCAGTGTATAGTGTTCTAATATCACCATATTGGTGTAATATTAACTAACTCAAACAAAGTTCATAGTTCTAAATCCTCAATGTTACTTCGTTTTCGTCAATTCCACATATACTGATTAAAAAAAAGTTGGTTAATTGCATATGGGTCGTATAACGTTATACGGCCCGTATACAAGACATAAAACAGTGCTCATATATTGAGTATATGAGCGAATAAAAAATTAATAAAGGTTGTATACGACCAGTATAACTTTATACGGGCCGTATACAGTCTTGCAATTAGTCAGCAGTCATTACTTCTTAACGAACTCGAATTCAGGAAATGATGAGGAATGTAAGGAGAAGCGTTGGGATTCAAGGCTTTACCATGTCGCGTGCGGATGGGTACAGAAAATACAAGACACAAGAATTCGTGGATTTAGACCCATAAAATCTTTGCTAAATACAAGATGCGAGAATTCATGGATTTAGACCTAGAAAACTTTTACAAGGAACGTATAACTCAATATCAGAACATTGTTTAAGCAAGAATGTAGGCTTAAGGAGACCATACGCGACAAGGTGGTGGTTTTGGAGGGAAGAGATTCACAGTTACAAATGAAAAGCTGCTATCAAGTTTAAGGATGCATTCCACGGTAAACATGAAGCAAGAGCAAAAGGCGATCGTACGTTTGGGTTACCAGATCATACAGTTTTTTATACGGACATGAAAGTAAATTTAAATGGTGTTCAGAACTCCTCTCCATTCTCACACTTCTAAACCACCACGATCTTCCCCTCGAGTTCTTCGTTCCTTTTCTTCAAATTTTCAACCTCAGTTTCCAACATAACATGCCCCATTTCATCTTTTTACTCTTTTCTTCGATTTCAACAATCAGTAAGCAAATACACAAATTTAGCCCTAATAGAAACCCTAGATAATCAGTAAGCAAATACACAAAATTAGGCTTAACAGATATGGATATGGTAACAACTACCAAGGCGGCAGAGGACCGGATAACTACCACCCACAACGGTTCTCCAATTCCAGATCAGCATTGTTTATCACCCGGTGTGAGCATTGGAAGAATCTCGTTCTGTATTTTCCCCTTTTCTAGTTCTCTAAGAATCTCGTTCCGTATTTTCTCCTTTCTAGTTCTCGAAGAATCTCGTTCTGTATTCTCTCCTTTTCTAGTTCTCGAAGAATCTAGTTCTGTATATAGATGTCAATCAAAATTACACAAGGTAATTAAACCTTACAAACACCATCTAAAAACTTATATAATTTGTTTCATATATTAAACATAAAATAAGTAAAATATATTTCCTCCATTCATTGCTTAACTTGACCCAAAACATGATAACTTTCACCAAGGTGTTTATAATAAAACTTCCAGCACTCTGAACCCTAGCTACAAACAACCCAACAAACTCTAGCTAGAAACGGTTCCCATAAACCAACTTATACGCGATGAATCCTCTGTTAATCAACTTATTCTCACCGATTCCTACTCTTTTAGCACTTCTAATTCCGATGTAAAGTTCACCGTTATCTGCTCGCATGAACACGATGGAATCACCAGCAACAAGCTTTTTTAGGTTCACGAAAGTACTCCATCCGGTAGTTAACAGACGAACATCGGCAGGGTTCTGGCGACAACCCAAACTGCATACATCGGGAGTGAGCTAGGAAAACTTTTACAAGGAATGTATAACTCGATATCAGAACATCGTTGATTAATACAAGACGAAGGAACTCATGGATTTAGGTTGGCTATTATCTCTATTCGGTCATCTTTCCAAACTGCAACACACGTGGTTCCCAATTTGTAAGATATCATCACAAAGCCCTTGTGTTTACATGCAGCGTATAGTGTTTAATATATGAAACCTTCAACAATCATACTCTCAGTACTCTCACACACCCATCGTCGTCGCCACCCAACAAACTCCGGATATTGAAAATGCTATCTAAAGAATTACTAAAATTTATTAAACGGTTGTTCGGTTTTACACAAAAAAAATTATATACGGGTCGTATAGCATTATACGGCCCGTATACGGATCTTAAAACCCAAAAATCTGATCAAACCTCACAAAAATAAACACATTTGGCCGTATAACATTATATTGCTCGTATACAATTGTATACGGCTCGTATAAGTTTATACGGTCCGCATACATGTAAATCAAAAAAAGAAAAGATTCCACTGCATTTATTTCTGTGCAAAAGCATTCTATACGGGCCGTATAAGGTTATACGACCCGTATACACTAGGGATGTGATAATAAGATTACAGGGGTGTGTGTATAGAAGGAGCCTAAAATAATCAAATCTTAATCTAACAAATATATTCTTATTTGTAATCATATATAGGGTTGAGTTCATTTCAGAACTCTAAATAACTACAGAACTTTCAGAACTCCTAATAAACATAGTGATCCGTTCGATATTAAAATTTAAAATAATGAAATAAGTTAGTATTGACTGTAGTCTCTATTTATAACACTAGTTAGTAGAAAAATCAAATAAATAAGCGAATTAATTTTATCAGTTAAAAATTCCATGGTTTGCTTTTTTTTTAAACAAATTTATGTAGTTTGGTTATGCTTTGTATATTAGGCTATGGGGTGTGGATGGAGCCCATGGGGCTTTATAGGTGCCACATAGGATCCACGTGTACCATGGAGCCCCCCTTTAATTTGGAGGGTGTGGATGGAGCCCCTATTAAACAAAATTAAAAAAAAAAACATTTGATTGGTTAAAAAACTAGTGGACCCCACCTGAATGGCGTTTCAGCTCGTTACCACCATGGCGGGCCTTCAATGGCGCCCCGGGTATGGCGCCGGTGGTGTGGTCAAATTTGGAGGGGGGCGCTATGGTGGTCTAGGTGGCGGAAGGGTGGCGCCCCACACCCTCCAGCCTTAGATTTCACTCTTCATTTATGTTGTATGTGTATAAATAATTAAAGTAATCAAATCGAACCACACCATTGTTAAAATCATGTTATATTTTATTAATAAAAAATGGTATAGGTACAAAAAAGCTTGACTACAATACTCATTGTTTAAAACAAATGTTATATTTTGTTAATAAAAAATGGTATGGGTAGAAAAAAGCTTGGCTACAATACTCATAAATTATAATATAACTTGCCACCCATTATTTATATAATATAAATTTGTAATATGTTTGTGCTATGCCGTCTTGTACATAATGCTTCAACACTTTGTTGTGTTGTTGCACAGTGTATCTAATTGACACGTGGTCATCCACATGTTTTCCCATGGCTTCCAAATTTTTAATTTGTTTGTACTATGTGGTCTTGTACATAATGCTTCAACACTTTGTTGTGTTGTTGCACAGTGTATCTAACTGACACGTGGTCATCCACATGTCTTCCCATGGCTTCCAACTCAGTACAACCCACACAGTGAGAGAAAGGCTAAAACAGAGATCAAAGAACTAGAGAGAGAGAAAGAGAGAGAGAGAAAGAGAGATGGATGCCCGGTTACACAACCCTACATGGTCGTCTTTGTCCCCCCGGCGAATTGCTTGTTCCGAACAAGAGACCTAGGGTTCAGACGGTGGTTGTGACGAAAAACTGGGCAACGACCAGGGTTCCGATGAACATCCAATAAGTTCGTTTCCCTCTGCATGTTCTTTTTTAGTTAGATCGACATACAATGATGTCTGATTAGCTGATTTTTGTTGAAACGATGAATAGGCGACTTCCGGTTAAATTCCGGTGAGAATATTTAGAGGTTATGGCCCCCATGTTGTGTTGTTCAAGTTGTAACTTTCAGAAGCCTATTTTGACCAAATCAGTGACAAACAAGATTGGACTCCGGCGGATAAGGCTAGAATCCATTACATTAAGTTGTATTTTGATTACCCCTTTGTTGATTTAGTCTCTGTTTTTTTAGATCTTTGTGGTGGAATGAAATGATTGTTTGTTAAACTTTGTATTAATATGATGCCTTCTAATTGTTTGGTGAATCGCAATATATGTGTTCTTAAAAATGTATTTTGTTTCTCAAAGACATTAAGTGATGAAGCCTCTGTATTTTCCGCAGTCCGCACAGATCTGTTGCTAATCGTATTATTGATATTTGTTTAATTTTAGGGTTTTTGATCACTAGCTGGTGTGTAAACTAAAGGATCGTTGCCTCTATTCTTCTTTGCTTTCACATAATCTCAGAAAGTTTGGAATTTGCAAGATTTTTGGAAGTCATATTTTGCTTGATTGGCTGAATCTACTTTTAGTGATTTTGATGATAGTTATGGAGACTCTTTAGGCATAAAGTTATGTTTTTTATGTGTTGGATAGTATGATGACGAGGTATGACCCGGATCGGCTAACCCGACCCGGTCATTACCTATTATTTTATTATAAATAATTAATCATATACATTTATTCTAGAATGTTCTATTTTGCATGGATAAATCACGTAACCGAATCCCCATTCTTTGGGAAAGATCATGCAAATCCCTAACTTATCGGAGCCCATCCTAAGTTAAGGGAAACCCTAATGGTAAACTATAAATAGGGGTAAACATCTAAGGTATGATCCATCTTGCTCTCGTTTACTCTCTTCTCTACACATATTCTTTTACTCCAAAAACTGAGACTTATTCTCACGCCGGATAGTGGTTACAGGAATAATCTCATTCCTGTAACGAGTCCTAACGGTGTTCTATTTTGCAGCTAGCAGTTCGGATCGCCAAGAGTTGAAGTCTTAGTCGGATACTACTGCGAAGGTTAGTGTTTCTTCATTGGCGCCATCCGTGGGACCTTTCGATAACAATAACAAGACTGAACCCGATGGCAAGAACTCAGAACACGGCAGTAACACCGAGTCAGGCGATGATAACAAGCAACCCACTGCTGGAGAGGTACCCTGTTACCACCATGCCAGTTTCACCTGCTATGACTAGGTCTCTTGACTTGGAATTCGAAGCTGAAGGACCACCACCAGGTTTTACAGGCACTTCTTCCGTCTCTTCTGGAACGACGGCCGCAGACCTTTTCTCATATACTTCGTTACAGTTCCGGTCGGTGGAACCAACTGCGACAAACACCAATGTCCTCACTCCAGCGTCAACCACGAGTGCACAGACTATACGTCATAGCACTGCGCCGGTTATCACATCTGCAAGTCAAAACACTGTCATACCACAAGTGAGCATGCCTCAATACTACCAGCCAGAGGTAACATACGCCATGCCACCTCTATACTCGGCAGCACTAACGGCGGCGTTATCTACTCCACCGCATCAACCAATTGTTATGCCTGCGGGAGTCATGAATGCCCCGGTTACGCCAGGGAATCAAGCTTACTTCCCAGGGTACTATTATGTACCCCCATACGGGTATTTAACCCCATACAACACTCCAACTTACACTCCTCAGGGGGCGGCGCAAGTCTATGTTCAGCAGTCGCCATACGCGGCTTATACGCGGCTTATATGCCGCCTTGGTGGACTTTTCCAACATCCCAGCCGGTTTATAGCCAGACCCCGCCGACAGCGGAACCCGCGTATGATAGAGGAAACGCATCCAGACCTCGTTTCTCTCCACGCGGAGGCCCTAGCCCTAGACTGAACATCACCCCGGCTCAACTCCCTGTTACCCAGGGTATCAGCCAGGGCGGAACAACTCCTCCAATACAACCCATCAATGTATAAGAAGACGATCTTACCAGACCATACAAACCGGTGGATGCTACTTTTAAGTCTAAGTTCACCCGAAGGATAGCGGAAGCTCCTATTAAGGAGAAGCCCAAGATGCCTCAAACTGTAGGCAAGTACGACGGTCTCGGCGACCCCAATGACCATCTTAACTTGTTTAAAAGCGCTGGGGAAGTAGCCTGTTGGCCCATGCCCCTATGGTGCAAGATGTTTGTCCAAACATTGGTAGGGGCAGCCCGAGTCTGGTGGGATAGTTTACCCATCGGGGAAATTGACAATTTTGAAGATCTAGAGGCCAAGTTCATATTGCAATTCAGCCAACAGAGAAG
This sequence comes from Helianthus tuberosus, assembly GCA_030545235.1. Classification (NCBI taxonomy): domain Eukaryota; kingdom Viridiplantae; phylum Streptophyta; class Magnoliopsida; order Asterales; family Asteraceae; genus Helianthus; species Helianthus tuberosus. The sequence continues at coordinate 152,069,228 of CM060451.1, read as the reverse complement.
GCACACAAAGGATCGAAACGAACTCCTCCACATTCGTCGGCGAGACAACGAAACAGTGGAAAGTTTTATCGTGAGATTTAATAAAGAAAGCCTGGCAATCCCGGGTGACACGAACGACCTAGCATGTGGTGCTTTCCTGCAAGGGGTAAATGATGATGAGTTACTAAGAACACTCCACGGGAAGGATGGTGTACCTCCCACTATAGAAGAAATCTTGAGGATAGCCAAGGTATATGTCACACAAGAGAAAGTTGTTGCTGCTAGTCACGCGGCCAACAGAAAGAAAGAGGCTCAGAAAAACCAGGAGGACAGAGAACAACGGAGCTCTAAAGGTAAAGGTAGAGGAGACCGCTACCACAAAAGCGACAGAACGGACTCGCGGTATGATAGGTCTAGAAACACCTACTCAAGGAATTATTCCTCCTCTAAGCCGCGGTCCGATTATCCCAACTTGAGTAAGACGCCAGCAGAAATCCTAGCTTCTGAAAACCTCAAGTTTAATCCTCCGAAGCCACTGAAGGACAACCCCAAAGACACAAACAAGTACTATGAGTACCACAAATGGAGCGGCCATGATACTAATGACTGTTTTCAATTAAAGAAACAAATCGAGTATTTCGTGAAGGCGGGTAAATTAGCCCACCTGGTACGAGACATCAAGCAGGGCCCGCCTCCCGTCAAAGAAGAAAACGACAAAGCAGCGGGAAAGAGGTCGCGGGAGCTAAATATGGTATACGCTGATAAGGGGAAAGGGGCCAAACGGAGTTTCTCCACGCTCGAACCCTGGATGCTGGCAACCATGACCATAGAGCCTCGCGTGGAAGATTTGCACCTAACCACCGACACCCTAATCATATCCGCTGCAGTAGGTGACTATAACATGAGGAGGATCCTGGTAGATACCGGGAGCTCTGAAGATATCATCTATGAGTATTGCTTCAATAGAATGCAACCAGAAGATAGAAGACTACTTGAGTCAGTACACGCCCCTATTAAAGGTTTCATTGGAGGGAAGGTTGATCCAGTTGGCCAAATTACATTCTCAGTTACATTCGGGCAAGCCCCACAGGAAAGAACCATACTCCTCACATTCCTAGTGGTACGCGCCGAGTCTTATCACAATGTGATCATCGGGAGGTTTACCCTGGGAAAACTGGATGCTATAGTCTCTACGGTGCGCGGGTTCATGAAGTTTCCCACCCCGCGGGGTATTGCAACAGTATTTCGAGACAAGGTGGGAGAAGTATTGGACACCAAAAGATGCCGTCAAGGACCCACCGGCGCCATCGGTCCGGAAAGATGGGTATTGAGCACACGCCATCCAGATCAAACAGTAACAATAGGGGACAGTCTCTCCCCTGAGGTCAAAAACAACCTGAAACAGCTGCTGAGAAGGAACGCCGACATATTTGCTTTTGAGCATTCTGACATGACTGGGATACCCCGGGATAAGGCAGAACACAAGTTAGCAACTCTACCAGGAATTAAGCCCGTGGCACAGGGTAAACGCAGCATGGCTCCAGATCGGAAGGCAGCGGTGGTTAAGGATGTACGAAAACTAGTTAAAGCTGGGATACTTAGGGAAACCAAGTATCATACATGGGTATCAAACCCCGTTATGGTTAAAAAGCCAGATGGCACATGGCGGATGTGCATCGACTTCAAAGACCTGAACAAGGCATGCCCCAAAGACGCTTATCCGCTGCCCGAGATGGACTTCAAGGTCGACTCTCTGGTCCCTTATAGGTACAAGTGTTTCTTAGACGCTTATAAGGGTTACCATCAGATCAAGATGTCCAGAGAAGACGAAGAAAAAACAGCGTTTCATACTGATGTAGGCATTTTTTGTTATACCAAAATGCCTTTTGGCCTACGAAACGCCGGTGCCACCTATCAGCGGCTAATGGATAAAGTTTTTGAAAAACAAATCGGCAGAAACTTAGAAGTATACGTTGATGATTTGGTAATCAAGAGCAGGGAAGAGAAACAAATGCTTGAAGAAATTGAAGAAACTTTCCAAAAGCTCAGAGAATACAACATCAAGCTCAACCCCAAAAAGTGTTCGTTTGGGCTGGAAGAAGGTAAATCCTTGGGGGGGTGGTTACCCGGGATGGCTTTAAAGCCAATCCGGAAAAAGTTGCCGCTATAACGCGAATGCCCTCCCCCGGAACTTTAAAAGAGCCACAAGCATTAAATGGACATCTAGTGGCGTTAAATAGGTTCTTGGCAAGACACGCCGAACGATCCTTGCCATTCATCAAGACATTAAAAGATTGCCTCAACAAGAAGAAATTCAAGTGGACCAGCGAGGCGGAAGAAGCTTTGCAAGACATGAAGTGTTTCATTGAAAAACTACCAACATTGACAGCACCATACCCGGAAGAAGTATTAAGAATGTACATGGCAGTTGCTCATAATGCGGTAAGCGCGGTACTCATGATAGAAAGAAACGGAACACAAACGCCGATATATTATATCAGCCGAGTTCTGGCAGGACCCGAAACGCGGTATCCAACACTTGAAAAATTGGTGCTGGCTTTAGTCCATGCCACTCGGCGACTCCGAAGATATTTTCAAGGGCATCGTGTGCAGGTCTTAACAAATTACCCGCTACAGCAAATTTTGCACAAGCCTGAGATCTCTGGAAGATTGGCTAAATAGGCGATTGAGTTGGGAGCCCTGGACATTGAATATCGAAAGCGAACAGCAGTCAAGGGACAGGTGATCGCTGATTTCTTGGCTGAAATTCCTGAGGGTGAAACAATACAGGACCCTGCCATTCAGGATATCCCAGAGTCCTATACAACCAGGCAGACTTGGAAACTTTACACCGATGGGTCATCCAGCGGGAAAGGTTCCGGGGCAGGCCTAATGCTGATAAGCCCAGACGAAATAAGGCTGATGTACACCTTACAATTCGATTTTGAATGTTCCAACAATGAAGCAGAATACGAGGCACTACTCGCAGGTTTGAGGATGGCCCAATCTATGGGAGCTACACGAGTTGATGCGTATGTTGACTCTTTACTGGTTAAAATCAAGTAAACGAAACTTACGAGGCCAAGGACGAATCAATGGCGAAATATCTGACTAAAACGAAGGAGCTCATAGCTTCCTTTGACAATGTCACGCTTAATCACGTCCACAGAGGAAAAAACCAAATAGCAGACGTCTTGAGCAAACTTGCTACTTCGGGTATGGAAAGAGAGGTGAAGGTAGAAACTTTGCAAATGCCCTCCATTGAACCCCGGGTAGTCTCTTCCGTCACGGCAGAAGAACCCTGTTGGTACACCCCCATACTAAAGTTCCTTACAAAAGGGGAGTTACCCTCCGCCAGAGGCGAAGCTCAAAAAATACAAACTAAAGCATTGCAGTATGAAGTAAAAAATGGCGTCCTGTACTGGAAGTCATATTTAGGACCGCTACTGCGGTGTGTATCCCCAGCAGAGGCGAAGTATCTAATCCAAGAAATACACTCAGGCACATGTGGCATTCACGCTGGACCATGGGCAGTTGTGGCCAAAATCCACAGCACCGGGTATTATTGGCCCGGGATGCATGAAGACGCGGTAGAGGAACTCAGAAGATGCCGTAGTTGCCAAAAATATGCTCCCCAAACACTCCGCCCAAAAAACAACTTAATCCAGTCACAGCGGCTTGGCCTTTCCAGAAATGGGCGGTTGACATTGTGGGACCATTCCCGCTGGCCCCCGGAAAGCTGAAGTACCTTATTGTGGCAATTGATTATTTTACCAAATGGGTTGAAGCCAAGCCCTTGGCTAAAATCACCGCCGAAAATGCCAAAAAGTTCCTTTGGGAACACATAGTATGTCGATTTGGATTGCCGCTATACTTGGTAAGTGACAATGGAACGCAGTTCACCGATAGGGTCTTGCAAGAATGGTGTGCAGAACTTCAGATTCAACAAATCTTCACATCGGTGGCACATCCCCAAGGAAATGGCCAGGTGGAGCGGGCAAATAGGAGTTTGCTGGATGGCATAAAAAGAAGGTTAGGTTATGAAGGGAGCTCCTGGGTGTAAGAAATGCCGAATGTCCTCTGGGCACATCGAACAATACCTAAGACAAGTAATAATGAAACCCCCTTCAGCCTAACCTATGGCACGGAAGCAATGACACCCGCGGAAGTTGGATTGCCCTCGCTACGTCGTCTCACTACTAACGATGACAATGATAGGCTCCTTAGGGAAGGCCTGGATCTACTTGAAGAAAGGCGTGAGGCAGCAGCTATCAGCGAGGCAAAGTACAAGAAGACCCTAGAGAAATACTATAACCAACGCGTGGCTCAGCATACTTTTAAGGAAGGCGAGTACGTCATGCGTGATAATGAAGCCAGTAGAGTGGAACCCTCAGGCAAATTGGGACCCAACTGGGAAGGCCCCTACGTCATCCAAGAAGACCTAGGCAAAGGGGCCTATCGCCTATCCAGACTAGATGGCACTATGGTTCCACGTAGCTGGAACGCGGGTCAGTTAAAAAAGTGTTATATGTAATGCCTTGCCCCTAACGGCGGGTGCGATTATTTTTCCTTTTTCGCAAACAAGTATAATTCATCTATAACGATGTCTCTTTCTTTTTTTTTTAAGTTTTGAGTTAATAAAAGTTATTTCTTTCTATTTTTTCCTCATTACTTAAATGTACAATATAATCTACCATCGCATTTTATACTGCACTTTACGGTACAAACGATTACCATCGCATCTAAACTGCACATAACGGTAAAAAAGTATCCTTGACACGAAATATTTTTCATATATATAAGTCAAAGGGTCAAAATATACAGCGCTAAGAGTGGGTATCTTGGTAATAGATACATTAACCACTACAAAAAGATAGGTATTTTGGTAATAAATACATGCAACTATCTTACAAAAAACCAAGTACTTGTCCCTGTTGCTAAATACCAAAATACGGGAACCAAAAACGAACATGTTCTAACACCTACTTCTTGGAAAGGGATGCCATCACCTATGCAGGGGTATGCAACACCTCACCATAACATTCCAACGGATGAGGATCAACGATCAAGTCATCGACATTTTCTTCAACCACTGGAAGAGCCACCACCACCTGATCACCAACAAGATTTTTACCAGAACGACCACCACGGCGTCGTTCGTACACCAATTGGAAATGTTGAACATGATCAGGTGGGACAATTCCCATCAAAGTATCGGCTGATAGTGAAGCTGCACTCGTATCAGCTGGGGGAGGATCCTCATATATGATACTCTTACACGACCGGCTAACCCGGGGTAAGACAGCATCAGAAGGAACCCCTTCTCCCCTGATCATCTCCTCCGTCACCGGAATTTGGAGACGAACCAAGCCATCTGCGGCATCTAAGCGACGGAAAATGTCAGAAAGTCTCTGTTTATAGCTCCTCCGGCTCATCTTTTCGAATTACCAAATTTGGAAAAAGAAACGTAATTTGTAGAAGTAATAAACAGTTTGACAGTGATGACGATAGCACAATTAATGGAAAATAATCATTACACGTCAAATCGCCACATTTCAGATGAACGGCGGCGTCGTCAATCATGATATTAGCATTAAAAGTCCGACAAACATATCTAGTACTTGCGCAAAAACTAAGTAAAACAGTGTTCATACAAAATATCTGAGGAACAGTATACATAATAAACAAAAGGAAAACACTCATTCCTCCTCCGATTCCTCCAATGGCTCCAGCATTAGGCGAAGGGCATCCACGCCGTCTTCAGCAACGTGCTCCGTCAAATCAGCATACGCGGGTAGTGGGTCGTTACACGCCGCCTCTAGGGCATCCGCCATATCTCCCTGAAGCTTGCCCCTCATTGCATGGAACTCGGGAGTAATCCTCCCTGATTGTTGGCACTCATGGTAACCTTTGTAAACACCATCATGATGACCAGATTGGTAAGCCGCGGCAGAGAGGCGATCCAACAACGCTGTAAAAGACCCTGATTGACGAAGATACTCAAACGCCCCAACCAGGCCATTGGTTATTAGCCAATTCATGTCACCCCGCAATGCAGCCAGTTGGCTAGTCAGGCTGTCCACCTCGGCGCTTGACTGCTCCAAGGCACTTTCTGCCTCCTTAAGGTGTGCCTGATGGGTGACAGAAGACTGAGTAAGCTTGTTCTTTTCAGAAACAAGGGAGTCACATTGTTGCTGCAATTTTCTAAGCTGATCCTCCCGCTCCTCTAACAAAGCTTGTTTGGCTCAAGCCTTGGCATTAGAAGTTTCCACCTCAACAGTCAAAGCTTGGTACCGCTCCTGCACCTGAGACACAAAGTCAGAGTCAATTCGGAATTTTTCCACCTGAGCAGACATTTCAGATCTCACCTTTTGGGCTTCAGCAATAGCTTTACGCTCCAGCTCCTCCTACACATTCTTAGCATGAGCAAGGACCCGGTCCTTCTCTGCTATATCACGAGCCCATAAAATTCTCTCCTCAGCAAGGTTGGCAGTCACCCGCTTCAAGTCATCTTCTGCCTTATTTTTCTCCGACACAAACCTACTCTCCCTCAGATCGGCGGCTTGGAGTTGACTCTCCAAGCGATACTTCTCATCTTTCAGCTCTTGAATAATAGCTCGCGCCTGGTGGAGCTCATTGTCATCATGCATCCATCTACGCCGGATCTTCGCAAGCCTCCGGGGCTGACTAACTGAATCCACCATAGTGGAATTCATCAAATTTTCATTATTTAAGCCCTCGACATACGCCGACTCAGCTGGAGGGTATGCCCGCTCAACCCAGTGCTGGATCACTGGAGGAAAGATCAGTCTTGAAGACTCGGCTATTTTCCACTTGGGTTGGTAACGCTTATCTTGCATGTTAGGCTCCCAGTTGATGGTAGGCAAGTACAGGTCATCACCCAATCGGGCCCCATCATCAGCAATTCCACTGCTGGACCCTCCAACATCGCTAGCAGCGGTACCTCCGGCACTAGTTGCCTCATGAGACGCGGACACTGTAGGCATTTCTTTCTCGATGGCAGAAAATCTGCTGAAAGGAGAATCGAACAAGGAGGAGGGGGTGATACTTGAAGGTAGTGGTGTGGATACTGGACTGGTTGTTACAGTCACAGCAGTTGTAGGCATGGGCGGCGGCATAGTACAACTAACAGCGGCGGTAACACTCGCCTGAAATATCAACTCTGAAAGGCTTGTTTCGCCAGCAGCGGAAGGTATAATTCCCACAGGTGCTACTAGGGCGGGGGTCACATTCTCAACCCGTATCCCAGTGGTAGTACCTGTAGTAAATCAGACATTCAGCAATATGGAACACATAGTCCACAATAACATCTACACACAAAATTACTTACCAAGAGGCAGGGCATAGGCGGCTTGCATTGCCTCGAAAGCAGTCAGGGCAGGTATAGTAACAGTCTTACGCTTTTTTGACACATAGGTCGGACTTGCCAGCTCAACAGCACTCCCAGCGGGTGCGGTTTACGCTAACCGAGGAAGCACCCGCCCCCGCGACCATATAAGCAGCGGGGTCCGCCGGTACAACTGGCAGCAAAAACTGTTCCAAGTGGATCTTCAGGACATCTGGCTCTTGTTCACCAAGCACGCGGTCCGCAGCCTTTAAGGCAGCGTGCCGTGGAGGATCAACAAAATCAAACAAACCCCATTCCCCTGCAACATGTACACATGTTATTTTAGAAACAGTCAATAACGTGTATGCAAGGCCAAAGAACTATGTACCTTCATGATCCCTCCGGAACGAGGGGTACAGCTTGATATCACGCCGTAACAGGCTCATCCCCGCCATCACCAAGGCTCCATCAGGGATCACCATGCACACAAACGGACGCCCGCATAGCCTTGTGTAAAGAGCGTTGGCTACATAAGCGTCTTTTAGAGGGACTTCATCTTGGACCTTGTCCTTTGGTCCCATCTCCCTCCACTGCATCTCTCCGGGAATGACAACGGCATCGATATAGAAGAACTTTTTCTTCCAGTCCTTATCCTTGGAACTAGTAGGAATGTCTCTCAAGCATGATACATCGGTGTCCCTTCTGTCGAAGGTAAAAACGGAGGATTTCCATACAAGGACAAAAAAAGCCCTAAAAACTAGGAGTTCAGGGATGTGCCCTAAGGCAATACAGGCAAACTCAAACTGCCAGAGTTTCACCAACCCTAACGGATGCAGTTGGGAAATGTGGATGGGATAATGGTCAAGGACTAACTTGCAGAACTTAGTGATCGGCAATCGAAAGTTGCAAAACCTGAAAAAATCACTAAACAGAGTGATTTTACCTTGCCTCAACGGAAATGCCATATCTGTCTTCGACGGCAACACCGGATTCCACTCGGCCCAGATATTGTAATCTCGAAGAAGATTATTGAACGAAGTTTGCCCCCACTTGATATACAGGGCATCGGAACTTGTTAGGGCAGATGAAGAGGATTCGCCGGTCTTGGAGGCCATTTTTTCGTTTTAAGAAATTGAAGGAAATGTCCGTGCACAATGAAGGAAATGAAAGTTAAAACCCTAAACAGGAACTCTATTTATACGGAAATGGCAACTTTTCGAATTCGAAAAGACAAACGGACGGGAACACGAGTCAGAGCAGGGTGGTGACAGTTGTCATCTTAATAATGATTTAACTATCACATCCTTTCCCATCGCCGCCGTTTTTTCAAAAAACACAACGGTACCCCACTCGAGAAACTAACACTCAAAGGGGGAAGTTTTGACTTTTCCTTTTTTAGTCCGATTTCATGAATTTCATTTCATAACTTCGGACTGGGAGGACATGACGAGGTATGACCCGGATCGGCTAACCCGACCCGGTCATTACCTATTATTTTATTATAAATAATTAATCATAAACATTTATTCTAGAATGTTCTATTTTGCATGGATAAATCACATAAGCAAATCCCCATTCTTTGGGAAAGATCATGCAAATCCCTAACTTGTCGGAGCCCATCCTAAGTTAAGGGAAATCCTAATGGTAAACTATAAATAGAGGTAAACATCTAAGGTATGATCCATCTTGCTCTCGTTTACTCTCTTCTCTACACATATTCTTTTACTCCTAAAACCAAGACTTATTCTCACGCCGAGGGTGGTTACAGGAATAACCCCATTCCTGTAACGAGTCCTAATGGTGTTCTGTTTTGCAGCTAGCAGTTCGGATCGCCAAGAGTTGAAGTCTTAGTTGGATACTACTGCGAAGGTTAGTGTTTCTTCATATGATGAGATCCTTGATGCAGTAAAAAAGGTGTGAAATGGGATGAGGCAAATTTGTGCATTACCGAAGCAAATAAACATGTAAGGCAGAAACTTTTTGTTCAGTTTTAACCTTTTTATCATATAAGAATTTGAGATAAAGGGCTAAGTTTAGAGGTGTTGCGACCTCTATTATTGTTCAGAGTGTTTGTGTTGGGATTTTGTAATAAACTTTTAATTGGTTATGTTTGGATTTTGTAATCAACTATTAATCTCGAACATATGCTTATGTGTCCTTTTTTGCCTGCCCTTCTTTTAGTGCACGTGCTAATTAGTTTATTCCTCCTGGTAGGGACTTTATAGGTTTGCGTTTGTTTGCTGTAGCGTGTATTTGAGGTATGGCGTTCGTTGTGGCTTCTATTTTTAATTCCACTTGGTGTTTAGTAGCGGTTTGGTTTATCTGTTGCGGTTTATAGGTATTGCTTTTCATCAACTGGTTTAGTGAAGTAGGTGTTGCTTAAAAAATACATAGGTGGTTTATAGGTACTGTATTTATGACTGATGATTATTATGCTATCATTGATAATAACACAGTTCATATTGTTTCTTTGGTGTTTACTTTCGTCATCCTGTTTAGCCTCCATTGCATAAGGTTGAATTGTGTGGCAAATATGGGATTCCTTTTGGTTTCTTGGACTCACTTCTGTTAGCAGAGGTAGTATAGAAAGTTTATGGTGTTTATGATATACTTTTTTATGATTGTTGTCGGTTAAGAAATAAGATTATTGATGGTTGATTTGTAGTGGAAAGATTGAATGGGGTATTTAATTTCTGAATTTGAAAACAATCAAGTTAAGTAATATGCTGGAGACGTCTTGCCTAACCAAGTAAATTGTACACATTAAAATAGCAATTATGTAAGCTCTGGCCGGTTTGTACATGAAAATCGTCAATGACAACACCTCTATGCGAAAAGGTCAGCCTTCAATCATCACTTCCACACCTGAAACTGATGTTATTCCCCACTTTTACTTTGATTGATGTGATTATGAAAGGCTTTCCGTCCTGCGGATCGTAAAGACAATCACCAGCTCCTTACTAGTACTCATTGGAATCACATGTTCACTCTCTTTCTTAAAAGAGGTTACATTGGCATACTTGAAGCAAAATATGACTAACAAAAAGAACAATGACTCTTTTTCTACGAATCGCCCTAGGAAACGAAAAACGCAAATCTCTTTATACGTATGCTAATTCACCAATAATCTGTTTTTATTTTGCCTTATGTGTTTCAGGTTTGCAGCAATGCCAGCTTTCTATGTTTCAGCTTTACGTCCAACGTTAACCCGTAACAACAGTATCACTGTATACACATATGTTTTTGTGTTTTATTTAAGTGCTTTTAATCCAATAGTGTCTCATTGATCATTGGCATTTATCTTCTTTTTCTACTTTGGTCTCTTTTTTAAATCTTTTATTTCCTCTAAAAGGTGTTAGTCAGATGCATTTTTGTTGTCAAGGTTGGTCCCCTTTTAGGTACATGTAATTTGTTCTTCTCAAACACACAGTATCGTTGTCTAAAGGTGTGCTTTAAGTAATTATTTTTTTTATTATTTAGGCTTGCTTTGTTTCTACTCAATTGTGTTGTTTTTTTATTCATGTGTTTTAAAAGGTTTAGATGTTATATATTTAGAAGGATACTAAGAAAGTGACACATCATGGTGGCGTTCTTCACCTATTTCTCATGACCTGTATTTTTCCCTATGTTTTCATTTGTTATATATCATATAGATGGTCTATTCGAAATGTCGTCAATTAAGGAGGTTGTTTATACACACATATGTTGTACCGCCGAACAACAATTTATCAACGTTTTGAACCAAGCGTTTAAGCTTTATTCATATGTTTTACGTCTTAATTTCTATGCTCCCGCCGCATCGTAGCGGATGGTTGCAAAAGTTGCTAGGCGCTCCCTAGTCGGATTCGAGAGTACTCGGGAAGTACTCGGCTTAGGCGGAGATTACTCGGGGAGTAATTGGCCTGGGAGCACAGTACTCGTGCCTCGGCAGCCTACCTTGTAGCGAGTACTCGGGGAGTACTCGGAGCCTAGGCGGGACTTTTACAACCATGGCAGCGGGTGATAAACCCTAGTTATGCGTTATAAAGTAACAAACTTGTTGCCTTTTTATTTGGCTTAAATTCTAATTAAAAATATATTAACTAAAATGACCTTGAATCAAGCGAAGGCTTGATTCTTCGAATCCCCTTTTCCACTGATAGAATTAACGGCTAGTTGTAACTAAAACAACCGGTTACAAAAATGTTAAAAACCACACATTGGTTAAAGGTTGGTTTTTATGATAAGAGAACCCTTACACTCATACTTAGCCCTAATTTATATATTAGTTGATAGTGTTGTAAAAAAATGGCCTACTAGTAACATCTAATATGTATAGTATAATAGAGATAATATAGAGAGAATGAGAAGTACAGAAAATAAGAGAATTCTTATTCATTGAGTATGTCTTGTGTATACAATAAGGCCCATAAATATAGGGTGTTTAGCGGTTGATCGGATTATCAAGGTCTGGCCAAAGATAAATTTATAGACCTAATTACCTCAAGCTAATAGAAAGTGGCAATAAGGTGTCGAATCCACAAAGAGTCTGTGGTCCGTGTAGAAACTTGGTTGATTATGAATTTAAACTTACGAAGCTTACTAAAATGATTCTTTTGTACTTTGGTTTCAAAAGGAGTTAGAATTATCCAACAGTTTTTAACTAATTATGAAAACGATATTAACTACGAATGCAAAATTGAAATTTTGGTTTAAAACACTAGTTTGAAAATCATAAGACCTAGGGTTCCTACACAGTTAGGTTGTAATCAATATCCTAATTTGGTGTTAATGAGTTTAGTGTTTCAAGGCTTAGGCACCAATAACTATCAACGTCACAAGACGGGCAACAATGCGCTTCGTTACTCAAGAACATGTAAACCTTAATCTCATATCAAAGCGTAACCAAACGAAATCATTCCACAAAGTCAAAGGTGCGAGTATATTTCGACAATTCATGAATTCAAAACAAGATCAATAGAATTAACATGAATATTCAAACAACCAAATACAATAAACAACGATTAATCAACTAAACACAATGTTAAGAACCCTAAATTTTACAAGATCTACACAAAAGGTGGAAGTCGGATGATAATTGTGAAGAAAAACCCATGATTCTTAATTCTTTGGGTATTCGAATTAGGGGTGTTCAGAACCGAATATCCGATCGGATAGTGTGTCACACCGAAACATAGTAAATCAGATATCAGAATATCTAGTTTTTAAAAGGCTTAGTTTTGTTATTCAAAAAGGGGTAGCGGCGCAGCTTGTTGCCCGTTTACCAACTATCTCGATGTAAATTATTATATAATAATGAGACAAAATGGTTATAAGTAAAAAAAATTTAATTCGAAATTTTTTGAAATCACTATCCGAAACTGGGTCCAGAAATTCTGATATCCGAATTTTCGGATACGAATATTTTTTAATACCCCTAATTTGAATAGTGATAGATGGTGTATCAAGAGTGATTTTGGTGATGAATCTTGATTCGATAATGATTGGGCATACGCTGTAACTCCCAAAATCATGAATAATAGGCATCTCATTCAAAAATTTGATTTCCAGCGATTTCGACCACCCAAAATTAACTTTGACTGATAGTCACGTCGGCGATGCCATGTGATGGCGTCGCTGACAGGAAATTTCCCAGCGACGCGTTTACTTGTTGTATACACCAATCCCAACGGCCGACGCAGTATTGGCATCGGCGACGCCACTGAGTACCAATCACTCTATTTCCTTCGTTTCTTCCACCTGGTTCCTCCTAGCTCCGATCCAAAACCCTGTTAGGCATTCGAAATACACCTTAAACTCATCTAGACTTGAAAAACACAAACCATATCAAAGTAAAGCATTCGGAAACTTAAATTAACATAAAAACACAAATTTACACACAAGAAGCTAAGGACTTTTGACCATGTATCAGCGGTCATACAATAAACACAAGATTAATGAGAAATAAGTAACCACTTACATTATACTAAATAAAATTGATAACCACAATTGAATAATATTTATAATGATCCTCCAGGGTTATCAACTTAATATGCTTGGAGATACTGTCTCGTTAAAAACCTTGTTAGGAAAACTCACTGGGACAAAACCATAGCTAAGAGAAAAAGAGTGCAACGTGTATTTTCTCACCATGGAACTTCTGAATCAGGTATGTTGCCTCATTAAAATCCTTACTAATAAAAATCGGCGGGACAAGGTTCGCAAGCTTAGTCAAGCTTGTTTATTGTGTAGGATCGTTTGCACGACCAAAACGAGTCGTTCAGAAGAGTTCTAATCAATACGAGAGGCGGAAACAAACGTATCGACTTTGAATCAGCTTGATTTACACACAGAATCACTTTAAATGTCTTGTATTATTGATTTGACACGGTTACAGATCAAACGACACGTCAGCAGCACTTCGGCTCTGGAATCCGGAACTATTACAAATGATTTGAACAAGGCACCTATATATAGGCAGTGCCATTCCGCACGAAACGGCTCACACGAAATGGCTAGTTCCATTTCGTACGAAATGGACAAGTTCCATTTCGTGCGAAATGGTCACCTTCTACTAGTTTCTCGTTTTTCGTGCCCTGATCTATCATTCTATTTACAAGACTCGATACAAGACGAAGTCGACAGACATATACACCAACAGACTCCCCCTTGGATGTTGACGAAGTCTTCAGTGTCAAGTCTTCGGTATGTCACATCTTCAGTCTTTATCAGTCTTTGCTCTCTCCAAAGTATCTGACAGTGTAAGCATCCTTTGATCTCTTTCTCTTTTCCAGAATCTAACACTGGCTTTCTACCATTCAAACTCCCTTTTGAATGTTGATCTGATAATCTTCGATCTTCTCTTTCTCTCACTCTGATTCAGAATCGCAATCTGGCTCTTGAGATTTCTAATTCTCTTGATCAGAAACTGGCTCTTACATCTTCAGACTCCCCTTTGCTAGCAGACCCCCCCTTAAGTTGTTCCGGGATCGCAATCTGACTTAGCTTTTTCACAGGTTCAGGTCGTCTCCTGGCTCTCCGTAGCAACAGGATCAAGAACCTGGTTCAAATCTGCATATCTTCAGGAGTCGAAACCTGGCTAACCTGCACAGACTCTACCTCAAAATAAATTTCACAAATTTAACAATTTAACAAATTTATATACCACTTGTAGAATTAATCTCAAACCATCACATGAAGATATCATCCAAAATGATTTAACATTTTTAAATTCTGCTGATCATTTGTAAGAATATCATTTTTTTTTTCATTTTTAAACAACTTCTCCCAAACCTGTTCATCATGTTTAGCACTCGGAATTTTGAAAATCAGCTTTTCATCATCAGTTGTCAAAAATCTTTTTGTATTTTTTCAAAATTTTATGCTAAAACACACTGAAAATATTTTTGGATTTTTGTTTAATGAAATGCAGTAAAGAAATATTTACAGACAATATTTTTGTGAGTTTGTGTAAGAGGATCATATCAGATTTTGAGACAAATCACCAACACCGTTAAGCTTAAAACATTTTAAGTTCTAAACGATTCACTTAGATTGTCAGTATACTGATCCACTTAAATTTTCACACAAAGTTCAACTGTTTCGAGATACGAGATTAATGTTTTAAGCACTTAAACTTATTCGCGTGTCCCACCTCAGAATATACTCCCATATCCAGACTCCTATATTCAGTCTTACAGGTGAATGTACACTAATGATATCTGTAAGGGGTTAAATGCGAGACAATCTGAGCTCAGGCTATTGCTTCCGCAAAATCAGAGATATGATGGTTCGACTTTCGGTGTGTTCCCTTTAGAGAATCTTTTCTTCAACAGCACATGATTAGCATTTTTCAATGTTTCATCATTTTTTATGCTGAGGGTGAGCTTTAAGATTAAAGCAATGTAAAGTATTATACGAGGACTAGGCTATTGCTCCCGCAAAATCAGAAGTTGTCACACCCTGGCTTTGCGGAAGCGTGGTTAATTTGGTGTGACTTCTTAATACCATAGCTTAATCATAACAAAGCTATATGAAAATAAAACCATGCAAGATCATCCATTAAAATAAGTTTGAAGAGTAAGGAACCACAACATTGTCTTAGCGGATATCACATCCTAACAAACATAAACAGTGTTCAAAAGACACAACACCAACAACAACAACAAAAATAAACGCAGTTTAAGAACTGTGACTCGTCCAGGAAAAAGTCACATCCCTTAAACTTGGATGACCTCGAGACTCTTATGCAGCGGGAAAACGTAGCATACCGTGCCAAAATCCTTAGTTCCCTGAAATACATGTAAGTTGGAAAAATCAACAAAAATTGTTGAGCGAGTTCACGTGCAAGTGAGTAAGTAAAACCTTTGTAAAATGTCTGTATGTATGAAAATTCCTGGTATGTAGCAATAAGGAAAAAGAGATCAATTAATGTGTAGCTAATACATTAATAAGTGAAATGGCCTAGGAAGCACTCAAACCTGTAACGCGTATTTCATACCGGTCCTTCCGGTGGAACGACATAGTCACCACATGCAGCCACACGCTGGCTCATGTGTGGGGCTCGCAACACCCGATAGATCTATCACTCATGCCTCTCGGTCCTTATGCAAGGATTAATGGTCTTACGATAATAGCCTACCCATTCACATGATCTAGGTAATAACCCTCCCTATGCTATCCATACCATGTAAAAAGTACTTGTAATCGTAGTAACTTGTATTTCACCCCCGCAGTTAGAAAACTGAAAACAGTTAAGAGAAAAGGGGGAGCATGAACTCACAGTGGTGCGTCTCTACCAAGTATATCTCCTGATCAAGCAGCTGTGCAACGACCTACACGTGCTAAATCTATTAGACGGACGGTCGTGCCTTAGCTTAAGGTTTAAGTTTTTGGGGAAATAGTTAGACAACTATTTCGTGTTTATATTTTTGTAAATACTTGGTAATTATTTTCCTTCCCAAGGGTGGGGGATTTGTACATGTGCGTTCGTATTATTTTGGAATTGTTAACATTCGGTAATATTATTTTTACCCAAAAAAAATAATATTTGTATAGTTCACAAACTAATCATGAAAATTCACAAGTGTTGTTATGAAAATATATATACTAAATATATATATTTATCAAGTTTTTATTTTGTGAAAATCCCACCTCCGATGTTTCGTAAATAAAGTCGTGGCGAAACTAACGTTTTGAAAACAAGTCAAAAATAGATTTACAACACTTGTAGTGAAAATATTTCTAAGTGTTAGGTTTTTGGAAAAATTTCGCCAGAGTTTCCCTTGTAACTGGAGGTGGCCACGCTTTTAAGCGTATCATTTTCTTTTATAAATCAAACCAACAATTTTCTCATTCAATCAAAACAATGTTTAAAGCATCAACTAGTCAAAATATATATAAATCGCATAAATTACATGAACTTGTGATTTACTCAGAAACTTGTAGTAATTCCCATTACTTTTAGTGGATCTTTATATAAACCAACCCGGTTTCGTAAAAACCTTGTTTTTAAAGAAATTCCATCTTTATAAGTTCTTGTAAAATTTGACAAAACAAATTCTTTGTCGAAACTTAGTGTTACACAAGTGTTTACACACTTGTGTGTTTAAAAATCATTCTTGTTCATGTAAGGTCCGGCTTTAGAAAAATATGATTTCTTTGACACTCGGTCCTTTGAAAATACTGCTTGTAGATCCGTAGATCTACTAGTTTTAAACACTATTTTGTAAGTAAAGTCGATTTTACGCAAGTTCATGTTTAGTATGTGGTAGAGTTTCATCATTTAACCCCTTGTACACTTAAACAAACTCTATGCCATGATTCTTGATAATGACTAATCCGGGTTAGATGGTGATCCGAGCTACCACATCATAGATCGGCACTAAATAATCACACAAAACAAATCCTATAAGATTTACACAACCCTTGTGCTATTAACCAACATTTTTAACATTTTTCGTAGACATTTTCATATCATCTTGTAAGTTCATGAGTTTTAACCATCATATTTCATTTTAACCACTTTAAAATAGATCAAGAATGTGTTTGAAGCAACTTACTACTAGCTCGAGGCTAGGGAAGAAACTAGTCGAAAAACGCGTGGATAAAAGCAATGTAACGAGGTCCTTCGCAATCCGAGTGCACCGAGGTTCCTTATACGCGATCCTTAACCCTTGTATGTGCTTGGAATAGCTTGATTAAAATCGAAAATGGATGTGGGGGTGGGTTGTGTGCTCGGCCGAGAACCAAAGAGAGGGAAAAGAGAGATGTGAATTTGTTAAGTGTGGTTTAGTGGAGAATGATGGACCTTGAGTTATATAATTAGACTAAACAATCTTCTTACCCATTGGTTAACATGTCTTCTAGATATGAAGCACATATGGTTATTATAATCAACAAAGGACAAGGGTGTCCCCCCTAGGGGACGATTTCGGTTCAAGGGGGGGGGGGGGGTTTCATAGTTCATTTTCAACTAAATGGTTAAGATCTAGTTAGTTAATTAGGAGGTTAACTTAGTTACTAGCATGTGGTAAGTTGTAACGGGTGTTGGGATATTCGGGGACCCTAACAGGCTCAGAAAAAGAAAAACAATGTTAATGACAATATTTTTGTGTTCCGGATAAAGTCCGGTTGTTCGGTTGGATAGTGATCCGTTAAAGTGCTTAACAAAGCTTTAAAGTGTCGTTAATATTATTTTTAGTGACACACTTATTCCCGACACTTTGGAAAGTGTCTAGTAATATGTTTCCCATGTTTTGGCACTTTATTAGTTAGCTTAGTGCTGAATTTTCGTTTAAAGTGCTGAATTTTGTACTTAAAGTACGTTTTTGGCACATCCGGTCATTGTAATCTCATTCCTGGTGACGCAGTTCTACAACCCTTATATCCCTACACTCTCTACTAGTGTAGCAAACTATCTCTGGCTCTTACAAGCCTTAGAGGCAGTTCCTGCCTGGTGCTGGTTATAACAGCACGTTTAGTAGGTTATCCGTTATTGTGCTACAGTGCTTTTGTGCATCACGGTTGTCACTACAGTTCTGTATGTAAATAGTAGGGTGACAGCAAATAAGGTATGATGCAAGTAAGTACATGTATCAGTATTCAAATAGCAGTTTATCCACAATTTCAAGTAAGCATAGTAATTAAGCAGTAATTAATTATTAATTAAGTCGTACGGATACCTGGTTTGGTGAGGGTTGTCACATTCTCCCCCCGTTAAATAAATTTCGTCCTCGAAATTTGTACTACCCTACTACTTATGGTTAAGTCACACACGTATGTATATGGATAATATCGAAGTAGATAATCATTAAATCGAAACAAACCTTACTCACATTAGCTGAGTCCCAGAATATATAACAACCCGAATCCTAGGGTTGAAAGGTGTGTGCTTCTAGCATTGGATGTCAACGGTACAAGACGTACTTGACGTATAATCTAGTGTAACCAGCTAGCAGGGGTTCCACAAAAGTGGAGTTTTGACTAATAAGATTCTTTTAAACGATTGGTTACAATGTACTAACGGGTTTTTAAAGACCATAGCACCCGTTATATGAACTCAAAAGTAACAACTCAACGTAATAGTAAAATGATCTGTCAACTCTTGAATAAATGTCTGGTAAGGTTTAGTGTGTTGACATTTTTGAATAGTGGAGATACACCGAATGGAATACAAGTGAATCTGGTGTATCATTGTCTTAATTCGTAGTTGCATCAGAAATGTTTAAATGATAAATCAAACAGAAGTATGTGTGGTCTCGTGTAAAACGGTTACCACGATTAGCACAAGCTACAAGTTTATGATGACACCACAAGGTGTCGTAATCGCATTTCCCAATATTAGTGGTGACTGAACAAGTTCACCGCGTTTGAAATCAAATGAAAGTGTACTGAAGCAATCTGAAGATTTGATTTATACCATGTTACAGAGTTTTCAGTTAAATACGGAACATCAAAGATCCACTGTTTCCAATCGAATATGAAATGTATTAAGTATCGCAAGGCATTTGATTTACAACGAAAGAATCGTTAGGGGGGGGTACATCATGATATGAAATGAATTTATGTACTTTTGACTCAGCACGCACGTGTGTTGAGAGTGATTTAATTGTGATAAAGAAACGGATTTAGGGTAAGTTGTCAAATAATCAATTAAATCCGTGTACGAAGTGAGTAGTCAAAAAGCGCAAGCTTCTGTTCTGTGAAAGTATCACTGTAAGGTATCGAAATCTATCAACGATTTAGTGGAGTCTTAGACCAAATAAGTCTACTACGACCCGAAACAAAAGAATCTGTGCCAAAGTATTAGAATATGATGCTCTCAATGCATCATATGGCGTCTCAAATTAAGCATGTGAACTGGATAAGTTCAAGCAGTTGAACTTAGTTTCAACGTAACCAAACAATAAACGTACATATCAACAAGGAAATCTTGACATGATAGCAAACATGTAACATGAAAGAAGGTAGTTTCAATAAGTGTGTTGACTTGATAACAAAAGAGTCAACAATGACAAAAATGTAGGTCATTCGAATCACGAATCAGTAACTGGGTTTAGCAGGGTAATATTTAAATTTCAATGAAGTGTCTGTTCGAAACAAAACCACGTGCGTAGCAAATGATGCATGTGAGTCATGAAAGTTTCCGAGCACTGAAACAATGAGTGCTTGCTAAGATGAAGAAATGACCAAGTATCGAAACAAATGTGTGTTTGCTCTCAGCGAAGAAAACTTGTGTGATGCAACTACCATTAAGGGGAGTAGAGATGCAAACAGCTACTTGCCAGAAGTAAAAGAAATCCAAGTACTCTCAGCTTGGGTCAGCGGAACTGGCATATGTGCCAGGTTAATGATGGTTGATTGAGTTGACATATAGGGTTCCTAAATAAAAACCCTTACGAGTTTGGACCTGGGTTCACGAAGGTCCTAAATATAAGTTTTCCCAAATCCTCCAGGTTTCGTATCCCGTGTGGATCCGGTTTGTACATTGTGTAGGAAACACCGTTTTTGTGTACGTCTAAGAACTAGTCATTGTCTCACAATTTTCACCGGTAAACTTTCTTCTTGAATTTACTGTTAACGACGCTCGATTGTGGACCAGTCGTGTAATAGTTGTTGGGCCCTCATAGTTAGTTATATAAGAAGTTCGTTAGTCCTCAGCAAGAGCCACCGACTCTGGTTGGCTAGCTCGTCCGACTCTCGGTCATTTGAAGGTCATTCGTCCTTTCTTTCGGCGAGCAGAACTGAGGTTATCCAAAACAAAGGTTTTGGTCTGTTATCTTCCTTCTTTATCAACCGCTGGGGTTGCACTGCCAATCCTTGCCTCTCCGGAAGTGTAAGTCGTTACGATGCATTGACTACAGGCGTGGTGCCTGGGATTAAATCGATGCGAGACTCGACTAATCGTTGAGGAGGTGATTCCGGTAAGTCTTCGAGGAAGACTGCAGGATATTTCCTTATCATAGGAACATCTCTGTGCTTTGGTTCTTCGGCTCCTCCTGTCCCCGACATGAGCCAAGAAAACAACACATTCTTCCCATAACAACCTTCGTGCTTTCAAGCAATTCGTGATCTGAGGAGGCGTACCCTGCCTTGTGAGTCGAGATCGTTTCTTCATTCGTCATCATGGTGCAGATATCGATCTCCTATTGATCATTTGTCAACCAATCCCTCCAACTACCTTGTTGAAGTCTCCCAATTCACTGGCAGTAGATCGAGTGTAATCTTATGCTTCCCTGGTTCTATCTTGCCGATTCCAGTTATTGTGTTGGCTTTCACTAGCTTCCCCTAAGCTAGTTCTAATGGGTCCTGGAATATCTACTTACTCGCTGCTTAAACCAATTATACTCTCGAACTCTAGGGGTGTGAAGCATAAAATTTACAACATATTTGGCAATACAGATGCATAACATCGGGTAATATGGGACGTACCGATATTCATGCTTGGATTCCTGGCGTGCTTCCCTGGCTCCGGTGTTAGACATCTTTCCCATCATTTTGCTTAATCTCCCTTGGGCAATCTTTCCTAAAGTGCCTCATATCCCCGCAGGTATAACATCCCTTATCTTTCCCCTTTCCTTTCTTTCCACGCTTCATCTCACGCCAACACGTTTCCCTGTTGTGTCCCACTTTGCCACAGTTGTCACACTTCCCATTTTTACATCGCCCGGTATGATGACGTCGGCACCTATCGCATTTAGGTAGCTTACCCATGTACTCTTTTCTCCTTTTGGCCTTGTTGTTGCTACTCGACTGGGTACCCTGTTTGAAATTTGCCAACTTTCTCTTGTTGTCCCCAGATGACTCTACATGAGTCTCCTTCTTCTCCTCAGAGGTTGAAAATTTGTTCGTCCTGATTGCCTCTTCCGTCAAGGCTACACTTAGATTGATGGCCTCAGTGATCGTTTCCGGCTTTGACGTCGTCACCAAGCTCATGATTTGGGGTGCCAATCCCCAAATGAAACGCTCAATCCTCTTAAACTCCGGATCTACCATGTAAGGAACGATACGCGACAGAACTTGGAACTTCTCCACATACTCAGCTATTTTTGGACCTTCCATCTTCAAGTTCCAGAACTCAGTTTCTACTTTCTGGCTTTCTGTTCTCGAACAGTACTTTTTATGCATTAGCTCTTTCAGCTCATCCCATGATAAAGCATATGCAGCGGCCTCGCCCATTGTCTGAACCTGAAGTTTCCACTATGACAGAGCCCCATCTCAGAACAGCCCGGAAATGTACGTGCCCTGATCTTCTGGGGCGCATTTTCTCGCACGCAAAACAGTGTCCGTCTTCTCAATCCAGCGTACGAAGGCTACGGCACCCCTAGTGCCGTCGAAATGTAGGGGCTGGCAGCCTAAGAACTGCTTGTAGGTGCAGCCGTTGGGTGGGTTATTTCCTGAGGTACCTCCGTTGCGTTTGGAGCGCTGGGCCTCGTACTGTGCGATAAACTGCACGAGGCGTCCTTGAAATTCCGCCTCTGTCGTTGGCAGAGGGTTGTTGGTATCGGTGTTCCCTCGAGTCGACATCTTCTGAGAAGAAAGTCGGTTAGGTCGGGTCTTAGTAAGGACACGAGCACCTAAGTCTCTATTTAACGAATAAGACCTCATAGGTATATTACATTTACGTAAATACGCAGTTGTTTAACAATTAATCACATATCCTCACGGTTATAGCACAGCTTGCAAATAGGAACGTAGCAAGTAAACATGTGGTATTATAGTTATAGCACAAATATGTAGATCATCAACGTGTTTAGTGAGAGCATAGCGACGATATTTTTCGTCGGTCATTAGTCATAAGTATTGTCGCGTGTTTAAAGATGATCGGCCTTTCATTATCCACCGGCCACAATCATTGCGTCTTACCAAAATGCATCACATCAGAAGGGACTCAGGGTCACCCTACCCTTGTCCAACAAGTATATTAGTGCATCACAACTACGTGGTCAGAAGTGATTCTTAAAAGTCTCCAAAATCCCCGCTTATCATTAGCGTCTTTTCCCAAGCGTAATGCAATCCGCTTAATCCAGAAATCAACTATACTGGTGACTGAGGTGGAGGAGGAAAGAAAAGTATATTGTTAACGTGCGTGAGTCCCTCCTCGAGCTTGTATATACATTGAAGTAATCATTTGCTCTGCCGCTTGATAGTTTAGAAATGAACATCGGAATCCCGGGAATGGTGAAAGAACAAAGGTCAAGAGCACAAAGGAGTCTTGATGTATGCGGCGGATCAAAGCATGTTGGTGTTAGACAGGGTGGAGGACATGGTATTTTACCTAAAATTTTTAGACAATATGCTGTCTTGTGATGTAGACACTCAAATCATGTTTTTGGTTATGTAATGTTTTGCATTTGAAGTTGCCAATTGTGGTGTCAGCTCAAGCTCCAACATTCTGTGACTCATATCCTTAACTGTAGTTGATGTTACAAGAGCAACTCATCTCGCGTGTGGCCTTTATAATGTAAGGGTTTAACTCCAGCACAGTGTACAATAGGAATCACCGAGATGGCTCGTCCGACGTTGTAGAGGTGAATGTAGCAAATGGTGCGACCTGTGCAGTTGGGAATATGCTGTTGTAGCAGATGAATCGTTATGCGGGTGCTGACCTGAAGTACCTCCCCGAGGTATGGTTATATTCCGAAAGGAAGCTATAGGCGTCTTGGCGCAATGGACGTTGGTCTTCATAGGGGAAAGGAGCAATGTCAGCGGTTGCGGGTGTAAAAACGAACATCTCACAAATGAGGAGATTGGCCGATGCAGGTAGATTTAAGGGGTGCAATGTATGGCAGACCAAAAAGAAACAGGGTCGTGATCACGTAAAGGTGTAGGTTCAGCAGGCGCAACATCAAGCTGACCCAAATGGTGTAGCAGCTGGCTCGAGTGCAGGCTCTGGGTCATGTTACGGTGTGGAGGACATCAGCGGTAAGTGTGGGTAACAAAGGTGCATCCATAGGAACTGGAACAGGGGCTGAAACAGGGGCCATAAGAGAGCGTCACAGGAAACTCGAAAGGTGGGTAACCATTGTCATCGTCTATCCACCCATTTCGGGTGTGCGCGTATCGAGGATCAACTTGGGTTGCAAAAGGCGCATGATCGAACTGTACAGGCACAGGGTCAGGGTGGGGTGCAACAAGAGAGTCAGCAGGTATAACAGCGATAAGTGGAGGATCAACATGATCAGCAGCAATAACATGGTCACCCTCCAGTAGTGGTGCATCAGCAGGGTGATCGTCAATGGGTAGGTCAGCAATCACAGGATCAATGGGCATGCCAGCCTGAACCGTGTGAATAGTGCTTGTGCGCTCTGAGTGTGTGACGGTGCGGAGGCCACAGACTCGAAGGAGTCTGGAGCGGGTGAGTGTGCAGGTGACTCCTCAGCTGGGGCATCTGCGAGTAACAAAAGACCACTGTCAGCTAGAAGGGCCTCGCCCTCAACATCGTCCTCCAGGGGCTCATCATCAAACGGATCGACGTCGTTGTCAGCGTCGGCGTCGAGGAGCATATCGTAAGCAGGATAAACGGCCAAAGGTATGGGAGCAGGGATCTCTACGAGTGGTAGGTACCCAGCAAAAGGACCATTAGCGGGCTCATCGACAGCGTCGGGTAGCGCAAAGGGCTGAAAGTCATCCTCGTCTGTGCTGGTAACATCTGATGTGTGGACCTCGTGCTCTGAAGACTCTAAGTCGTCTGATACTATGGGTCTAGGGTCCGTGGTGTCCGATTCACCAGTGCCTGATGAATCCATGGTGTCTGTATCATAAACACAAATATGCACAAATAATCAATCATATAATCAGACAAGCATATTAGTCACCAAGTAAGCAATCAAACAATTCTCCTAGTCCCACTAGCCTCCCAGCCTCTCAGACTGCTCTTCCTAGTCCCACTAGCCAAATTCTCCCAGCCTCTCAGACTGCTCTTCCTAGTCCCACTAGCCAAATTCTCCCAGCCTCTCAGACTTCCTAGTCCCACTAGCCAAATTCTCCCAGCCTCTCAGACTGCTCTCCCTAGTCCCACTAGCCAAATTCTCCCAGCCTCTCAGACTGCTCTTCCTAGTCCCACTAGCCAAATTCTCCCAGCCTCTCAGACTGCTCTCCCTAGTCCCACTAGCCAAATTCTCCCAGCCTCTCAGACTGCTCTCCCTAGTCCCACTAGCCAAATTCTCCCAGCCTCTCAGACTGCTCTTCCTAGTCCCACTAGCCTCCCAGCCTCCCAGACTGCTCTATAAATAATAAATAAAATGTGCTCAACATTTGTTTGTAAAAACGTTTTGGATCTGGACTTAAGTGGTATGCAATGTAAAAATGTTTTCGTGAGAGCCCTAGTGATCATAGTCTAGACTCGAGAAAGAATCCTAGTTCGCTATGATCAGAGCTCTGATACCAAGCTGTCACACCCTGGCTTTGCGGAAGCGTGGTTAATTTGGTGTGACTTCTTAATACCATAGCTTAATCATAACAAAGCTATATGAAAATAAAACCATGCAAGATCATCCATTAAAATAAGTTTGAAGAGTAAGGAACCACAACATTGTCTTAGCGGATATCACATCCTAACAAACATAAACAGTGTTCAAAAGACACAACACCAACAACAAAAAAAAAACGCTGTTTAAGAACTGTGACTCGTCCAGGAAAAAGTCACATCCCTTAAACTTGGATGACCTCGAGACTCTTATGCAGCGGGAAAACGTAGCATACCGTGCCAAAATCCTTAGTTCCCTGAAATACATGTAAGTTGGAAAAATCAACAAAAATTGTTGAGCGAGTTCACGTGCAAGTGAGTAAGTAAAACCTTTGTAAAATGTCTGTATGTATGCAAATTCCTGGTATGTAGCAATAAGGAAAAAGAGATCAATTAATGTGTAGCTAATACATTAATAAGTGAAATGGCCTAGGAAGCACTCAAACCTGTAACGCGTATTTCATACCGGTCCTTCCGGCGGAACGACATAGTCACCACA
The DNA here is from genome assembly GCA_030545235.1 of Helianthus tuberosus. Taxonomy (NCBI): domain Eukaryota; kingdom Viridiplantae; phylum Streptophyta; class Magnoliopsida; order Asterales; family Asteraceae; genus Helianthus; species Helianthus tuberosus. Next base: position 152,043,455 of record CM060451.1, on the reverse strand, counting down.
TGCAGCCACACGCTGGCTCATGTGTGGGGCTCGCAACACCCGATAGATCTATCACTCATGCCTCTCGGTCCTTATGCAATGATTAATGGTCTTACGATAATAGCCTACCCATTCACATGATCTAGGTAATAACCCTCCCTATGCTATCCATACCATGTAAAAAGTACTTGTAATCGTAGTAACATGTATTTCACCCCCGCAGTTAGAAAACTGAAAACAGTTAAGAGAAAAGGGGGAGCATGAACTCACAGTGGTGCGTCTCTACCAAGTATATCTCCTGATCAAGCAGCTGTGCAACGACCTACACGTGCTAAATCTATTAGACGGACGGCCGTGCCTTAGCTTAAGGTTTAAGTTTTTGGGGAAATAGTTAGACAACTATTTCGTGTTTATATTTTTGTAAATACTTGGTAATTATTTTCCTTCCCAAGGGTGGGGGATTTGTACATGTGCGTTCGTATTATTTTGGAATTGTTAACATTCGGTAATATTATTTTTACCCAAAAAAAATAATATTTGTATAGTTCACAAACTAATCATGAAAATTCACAAGTGTTGTTATGAAAATATATATACTAAATATATATATTTATCAAGTTTTTATTTTGTGAAAATCCCACCTCCGATGTTTCGTAAATAAAGTCGTGGCGAAACTTACGTTTTGAAAACAAGTCAAAAATAGATTTACAACACTTGTAGTGAAAATATTTCTAAGTGTTAGGTTTTTGGAAAAATTTCGCCAGAGTTTCCCTTGTAACTGGAGGTGGCCACGCTTTTAAGCGTATCATTTTCTTTTATAAATCAAACCAACAATTTTCTCATTCAATCAAAACAATGTTTAAAGCATCAACTAGTCAAAATATATATAAATCGCATAAATTACATGAACTTGTGATTTACTCAGAAACTTGTAGTAATTCCCATTACTTTTAGTGGATCTTTATATAAACCAACCCGGTTTCGTAAAAACCTTGTTTTTAAAGAAATTCCATCTTTACAACTTCTTGTAAAATTTGACAAAACAAATTCTTTGTCGAAACTTAGTGTTACACAAGTGTTTACACACTTGTGTGTTTAAAAATCATTCTTGTTCATGTAAGGTCCGGCTTTAGAAAAATATGATTTCTTTGACACTCGGTCCTTTGAAAATACTACTTGTAGATCCGTAGATCTACTAGTTTTAAACACTATTTTGTAAGTAAAGTCGATTTTACGCAAGTTCATGTTTAGTGTGTGGTAGAGTTTCATCATTTAACCCCTTGTACACTTAAACAAACTCTATGCCATGATTCTTGATCATGACTAATCCGGGTTAGATGGTGATCCGAGCTACCACATCATAGATCGGCACTAAATAATCACACAAAACAAATCCTATAAGATTTACACAACCCTTGTGCTATTAACCAACATTTTTAACATTTTTGGTAGACCTTTTCATATCATCTTGTAAGTTCATGAGTTTTAACCATCATATTTCATTTTAACCACTTTAAAATAGATCAAGAATGTGTTTGAAGCAACTTACTACTAGCTCGAGGCTAGGGAAGAAACTAGTCGAAAAACGCGTGGATAAAAGCAATGTAACGAGGTCCTTCGCAATCCGAGTGCACCGAGGTTCCTTATACGCGATCCTTAACCCTTGTATGTGCTTGGAATAGCTTGATTAAAATCGAAAATGGATGTGGGGGTGGGTTGTGTGCTCGGCCGAGAACCAAAGAGAGGGAAAAGAGAGATGTGAATTTGTTAAGTGTGGTTTAGTGGAGAATGATGGACCTTGAGTTATATAATTAGACTAAACAATCTTCTTACCCATTGGTTAACATGTCTTCTAGATATGAAGCACATATGGTTATTATAATCAACAAAGGACAAGGGTGTCCCCCCTAGGGGACGATTTCGGTTCAAGGGGGGGGGGGGTTCATAGTTCATTTCCAACTAAATGGTTAAGATCTAGTTAGTTAATTAGGAGGTTAACTTAGTTACTAGCATGTGGTAAGTTGTAACGGGTGTTGGGGTATTCGGGGACCCTAACAGGCTCAGAAAAAGAAAAACAATGTTAATGACAATATTTTTGTGTTCCGGATAAAGTCCGGTTGTTCGGTTGGATAGTGATCCGTTAAAGTGCTTAACAAAGCTTTAAAGTGTCGTTAATATTATTTTTAGTGACACACTTATTCCCGACACTTTGGAAAGTGTCTAGTAATATTTTTCCCATGTTTTGGCACTTTATTAGTTAGCTTAGTGCTGAATTTTCGTTTAAAGTGCTGAATTTTGTACTTAAAGTACGTTTTTGGCACATCCGGTCATTGTAATCTCATTCCTGGTGACGCAGTTCTACAACCCTTATATCCCTACACTCTCTACTAGTGTAGCAAACTATCTCTGGCTCTTACAAGCCTTAGAGGCAGTACCTGCCTGGTGCTGGTTATAACAGCACGTTTAGTAGGTTATCCGTTATTGTGCTACAGTGCTTTTGTGCATCACGGTTGTCACTACAGTTCTGTATGTAAATAGTAGGGTGACAGCAAATAAGGTATGATGCAAGTAAGTACATGTATCATTATTCAAATAGCAGTTTATCCACAATTTCAAGTAAGCATAGTAATTAAGCAGTAATTAATTATTAATTAAGTCGTACGGATACCTGGTTTGGTGAGGGTTGTCACAGAAGTCCAGGTATAATACCCCAGATATCACCACGCACAAAGACCTAGTATGTCAGAAATAGAAAGCTCTTCAAACAAGATTTCAGGGGTTACCTATATATCCGAGAGATGTTCCCCACGAAATAAGCAAGTTTGATATTTAGGTTTATATCTCGAACACAATCTACTAAGCGTGCAAAAACCTACTGGCATATCATCAGTGAGACCGTTTATCACATTATAACTTTCCAATTCTTTAGCATGCTGTGATAGTCCACTGATGTACTATCATTTCCTCTTTTTCACAACAAAACTCATTTTTGATTTTTCAATGTTTTTGGCTTTTTAGATTTTATCTTGTTTTTGGATTTTCAAATTTTCAAAATTTCTAAATTTTTTACTCCCCCTAAAATCAAAAATATGTTTCAATTTTTGATTTTCCGGGAAAATTTGAAAACAAACTGTACTAGAAAACTGACAAACTGATTTGAATTGCTTCATTACGCCATCCACTTGGCATAAACAATCAGAACTCCCCCTGACAACAAACTATTTTCCCATTATTATTTCAAAACACTTAAGTTTGTTTTAATCAAAATGGTTTTTTCGGAAAATTAGTTTTGTTGATTTTCACAAACCACTTGTAGGTTAGGGGATATGTTCATCACTTTGTTTCTTCAATCATTTGAATGAAAGTTAAATCAAGTTCAACTTAATGACCTTGATTAACCACTTGTCGGTGAAAACCTCTTTTTCAACCACTTGTAGGTTCAACCATACTATTTAAAAATCGAAATATGACAATTTTTAAGAAAACTACCACTTGTAGGTCGAAATATCAAGAATGGTGCCGATTCATGCTCCCCGATTACCAACTTGGGAGCTCCGGCAAGTCAGGTTTTTAAGTAGAGAATGTTGTTACCCAAGCCTGACCAGCCTTGGGTGATTGTGATTCAATTCTATCCCACCATCTTTTTTATTTGTAAAAATCTTTCACACTCTTTACCTTCCCGTCAACCATCTTCCCAAAAATATGTTTTACCTTTCCATTAAAAGCCTTTTCAGCATCAAATTCTTCTTTACCAGAGAAAAATTGATCTGAAATCACAATCTTTCCAACTTTGGATTTCAGGTTTTCTCTTTTCAATGACAGAAAGTTTTCTTCGTTCATTTCTGGAACGGAATTCTAATCATTTTTCTCAGCAAATGACTCCTCTGACTTTGACGAGTCAGATTCATTGTCAAAACTACTCTCTGATTTAACAACCCATTTTTGTTTGTTCAAATCGACTTTTCTTTTGTAAAAACGTTTCGAACTTTCACCAATTTCGAAAGTCGAATCTTTGAACTTTTTAAAACTTTCTGTTGGTTGTTTCTTTTCATCAACACATTTCTTTTTCAACTTTGAGTTAGAAGTAACTCCTTGTTTTGTATAAGTGGACTTGGGACAATTCCAAGCAATGTGTCCAACTTCTTGGCATTTGAAATAGGTTCTTCGTTCAACTCTCTTCTCAGATTCCTTCAACATATTCTTCTTTCTTTCAGCAAGAAATTCTTTGTTTGTCTGTTTCTAGAATGGTTTCTTCTCTTCTTCATCTGAACTTGTACCTGAAACAAATTTAGTTTTTGGTTTATAAGTTTTCTCAATTTTATGATTTTCTGGGGGAATGAAACCTAAACCCTTCTTTTTGAAATTACTGTTATGGTTTGGTTTCTTTTGAAAACCAGAACTAGAACTATAACCTTTTTTCTTGTTTAATCTCTGTTGAACGCTTGAAGTGTATTTTTTAGGTTTTTCAGCAAGATTTAAATTTTGTATTTCAGAAATATTATTTTCCGTTAATTTGAAAACCTGTTTGATCATTTCAGTTTTGACACTTCTTATTGGAAATTCTTCATCAGAAAATAATTTGTCAGAATCATTCAAAGTATATGCTACTTTAAATGTTTCATCTTTCAAATTATTTTTCGACATCAGAAATTCTTTATTGTAAACCCGTTTGACCGGTGAACTCAGACTCTTGTCTGATGAACTCGAACTTTCAGATTTAGACTCTGACTTTGACTCTTCATCCATATCCAACACCTGATCGACCACTTTCTTTAATAACTCAGACTCATGATCAGTGTCAGACGCTGTGAATGTGACGTCAATGTTATCTGGTAACTCATCAATGGTTTCAGACTTTAACTTTATGTTGACAGCCTTTTTTAATCGTTCCTCATTTGGCTTTCTGGGAGAATAACTTTCCCAGATCGGAGGCGGACACTTGTTATACTTGACACTTTGTTTCTTACCAGTATCCTCTTCCGTCTTTTTATCTTGAAAAGCTTCAAGACCTGCAACAGTAGGATAAACTCTGTCAATCAAATAATCACAAGTTGTATAACTCAGCAGTAATCGTTTGATTCTCTCATTTTCAATCTTTTCGAATTCCAAATCCTGCTTCAGTTTAGCACAATCTTCAATATACTCATTGATGACCTTCTGCTTTGTCATTAATGTTGAACTCATCATTGTTTGAGCAGCTCCCATTTCTAGGTTTATCTTGTTCAAATTATCAACCGTTTTGTTCAGCACGTCATATGATTCTTTTACATACTTCACATCAAAAAACAATTTTTCTTTCAACTCTTCTAGCTCACTATACTTCATGTCTTTTTCTTCACAATGTTTGCATGATTCCAAACATTTCAGACAAGGTTTTGTGACCTCAACAATCTTTTCAACTTCGACAATCTTTTCAACTTCAACAATTTTTTCAACTATTTTCTCCACTTCAACAATTTTCTCCACCACCTTCTTAATCATTGATTCTTCATCAAATTCTATTTTTACCTCACACTCTTCATCTTCGACCTTCTCTGTTGAATTTTCTTCAACTTTTGCTTTTTCAGCTTCCATTTTTGCCTTTTCTTCAGCAATCCTTCTTGCTTCCAGTTCTCACTTCAATCTAGCAGCCTTCTTCTCATTTCGACAATCTTTTCAACTTCGACAATCTTTTCAACTTCAACAATTTTTTCAACTATTTTCTCCACTTCAACAATTTTCTCCACCACCTTCTTAATCATTGATTCTTCATCAAATTCTATTTTTACCTCACACTCTTCATCTTCGACCTTCTCTGTTGAATTTTCTTCAACTTTTGCTTTTTCAGCTTCCATTTTTGCCTTTTCTTCAACAATCCTTCTTGCTTCCAGTTCTCACTTCAATCTAGCAGCCTTCTTCTCATTCAACATCTCGATCTTATCTGCAAAAAAAAAAACAAATTAAAACTGAAAGAGTCTAAACTTTTTCTAGCATTATTAATGTACTCTTCCTCATCATCAGTGTCTTCATCACTTTCTGATGATCTGAAAATTTTTGTTCTTTTTGGCTTAGATTTGATTGAGTCTTCTTCCAAGATTTGAGCAACAAATGTTGAATCAGCCGGAACGTATTTATCCCAGCTAAATCCCTCTGGCAATCTTTCATCATCTTGATTAACAAGATAAGCTTTCTTCTTTTCATTTTCAATAGCACGAGATGATGTTGGTTGTTGAGCAATCAGATGATAAATTGATTTTCAATGATAATCATTGTTTCCAAACGGATCTTGTCTTCCGGTTGCTTCTTTATTTGTACACTCTCGTTTAAAATGTCCCTTTTCTCTGCAACGAAAGCAAGTAACCTTTGATTTGTCAAACCCTAACGGAGATGTAGCAACATCACAAAGATCATCTCTACTGGTGATTTGTGTGAATTTTTCTGCTCTTCTTACAGCACTGGCTAAACACCACTTGATGTCCATCAACGCAAGCTCCTCAGAATCAATCTGGTCATAATCCTCTTTAGTAAGCATCGGATTTCCAATTCTTCCAGCAACTAAGCTTTCATAAGACTCTAACATAGTAACAAGTGATGCCATGTGTTGCTTAGCCACTTCTGGAGAGAGATTTTGACCATTTTGAATATTCAATGTAACATTGCATTGCAGATTTGTTGAACTCTGTCGTTGAGAACTTGGTGTTGTGAAATTCGGATCAAAACTTGAATATGATGATGAATATCCACCACTCTGAGTTGTAGTGCTAAGATTTGTTCCGGAAGTACTATCAGCACTGAAAGCAGTTTTAATCTTCGGACTCGGAGTAGTCTCAAATTTGCTTCCTCTGTAGTATAGACTAACATCCTGTTGAGCATTTGGATTATTCATGATAGCAGTTTTCTGAACATCCAATTCATGTTCTTCAATCTTCTGAATAAACTTACTCAAATTCATACTTTCAGATTTTCTCATATGTTTCAAAATCAACAAATATGTTCCCCATTTATTCTGTTGTAGAGCATCAGCAAGCTTATCAACCCATTCATCATCTTCTTTCTTGATCTCCAATCTTCTCACTTCCTGAACAAGATGACAATATCTATCGATAGTCTTCTTAGTCGTCTCATCTTTAAAAGCTACACACATATCAAATGATTTCTTTAGTAATGCACGTTTATTTTTTATCATATCAGCACTTCCCTTAAATTTTTGAATCAACGCCAACCAAATTGATCTAGCAGTGTCCTCATGTTGAAGCAAAACAAAGATATCTTCTTTTACCGCTTGTTGGAGAATGCTAATCATCATTTTTTCACTGGCGTATTTTAACTTCTCAGCCGCTGAATAATCACTTAAAGATTTTTCATTTCCACGGTCATCTGTCGGTTTAACGTAATATTTGTCCAATGAAACCCACGCATCAAACTTATAAGCTTGCACCCATGTTTCAAAACGGTTTTGCCATCCTTTAAAATCCTCGATGTACATAAGCTTTGGAGGCTTTTGAGACGTTCCCGTTTCATTTTCGATTTCAAGAGTTTCAGCAACTGTAATCAGAGCAGCTGGAGCGGTAGCAAACGCGTTGTAAAACTCCTCTTCCATATTTAGGTCAAAAGTTTCACAATATCTCAAAGTTCAAGCAAAATGTAAGTTCACACGAAATGGATTTGATGTGAAATGATACTTTCAAGCGAACTGGATCTTTGAAGCGAAATGGATCTTTGGTACGAAATGGCCTTTCAAGCGAATTGGCACTTTCACGCGGAATGGCACTCTCACACGAAATGGAAATCTATTTTGTATGAACTGATATCACTTTCAAACGAAATGACAACTTGATGCGAAATGGAGTCTATTTCAAACGAAATGGGGTTGCTTTCCGACGAAATGGAGCAGATTCAAGCGAAATAGACACCTGGAAGTCCAATTCGTGCGAAATGGAAGACTGTTTCACATGGAATGGGCTATTTCGTGCGAAATGGTGCTGACGTCATATACTCGGACATGATTTTGGCACAATTGATTTCGATTTTAGGTCTGATTTTTTCAAGGATTGTTTAAAACTATGTTTCGCTTGTTATGTGTGAAATTCAATCCATTTTAACCGTAAAATCTTGTTAATTTTGAAAAAGAAGGTGTAGAAATCAGAATTTTTGGTGAAATCAGGCTGATTTGGTAAGAACTCTTCCTCATGAGCTCTGATACCACTTGCAGGATCGTTTGCACGACCAAAACGAGTCGTTCAGAAGAGTTCTAATTAATACGAGAGGCGGAAACAAACGTATCGACTTTGAATCAGCTTGATTTACACACATAATCACTTTAAATGTCTTGTATTATTGGTTTGACACGGTTACAGATCAAACGACACGTCAGCAGCACTTCGGCTCTGGAATCCGGAACTATTACAAATGATTTGAACAAGGAACCTATATATAGGCAGTGCCATTCCGCACGAAACGGCTCACACGAAATGGCTAGTTCCATTACGTACGAAATGGACAAGTTCCATTTCGTGCGAAATGGTCACCTTCTACTAGTTTCTCGTTTTTCGTGCCCTGATCTATCATTCTATTTACAAGACTCGATACAAGATGAGGTCGACAGACATATACACCAACATATTGAATGATCTTTAATTTAGGCTCGAGCTCTTTGAAGCTCGGTTTGAGTCAGCTTTTACTCATCTAGACTTGCAAAATGTCACACCCCCAAAAATCCACAAGCGGAGTATCACCGCAGGAGGCGTGACTGACCAGGATCCAAGCCACCAATCACATTGAACTCATAGTTATATTTGAATAAAACTTTCATATATTAACATTAAGTGTTACAACATTACAAATAATTCACAGTATACAGCAGAAGCATAATTCATTCGTTAAGTGTTTATAAACCACATGTAAAAGCCATTAGTCTTGTGTTTAGTTTCCATGTATCTTTGTCACACCCCGATATTTCCAAGTATTACCGGTGGGGAGTATGGTGACGTAGTTGATATCATCATAGTCAAACAACACAATTTTAAATGCACAGCGGAAGCAAAAGATAGATTTATGTCAACCGAATAAATTGTAATAGCAAGTATCACAAAATAGTTGAAAAAGATCCACAGGCGGATCAAATAAAAGGAAACATAGTTCATCAGATTTAAAATGCATCCAAGCTTGCGAGACTCTTATTGATGCTAAGGAGAGGCCAACCTATTTCGAGTAGTACCTGCACTTAGCCTTTTTGGGAAAATACGTCAGTTTACACTGGTAAATACAATTAACTGACTCATTTTGAAAAGGTCTAGAAAATTGATTTGAATGCACAAGGCACAAAATAATTTATAACTTGGGATAATTATTTATATATAAACTTGTAAAAGAATTACATGTTCGTTATACGTTCAGTAGCCCGGGCTGAATACCGGGTTAAACATTAATAGACACACCACATGGTATAGTCCCGCGGCGAGTTATTCCCAAAACCGGCGGTTATACCTTATTATTTATATATGCACTGTCGGGTGTACGCCTACACCCCGTGCTTAGGTCGTGGCCATTTCGTAAAATGATGCCAAGGATATCCGGGACATGGTCATTAACCCCCCAAAGGCTTTAAGCAAACAAAACAATTTAAACGGGTCATTTCAATAAATTAACCATCATACGATTAAAGATTCAATGCCCGACCAAGCGGTATTTTATATACCGTACCCCAAGCCCGTATAGGGAAAATAAGTTAAAAGTATTTACCTTTGCAAGTATTAATCACAAACAGCAAGTGCACGTAGCTTTTACCGGGTCTCCTATTCTGGAACAAAGATTTTTAATAACCTATTAGATTCCTAACGGGTCTTTAATTAAGTCTAAACTCAGACCGGTTAGTTTTAAAAGAAGATACGGTTCAAACGCACGATTAAGCGAAGACCGGAATAGAATGTGATTTAGACCCGACAAGTTTGGAGACTTGTGTAACATGGGTAAGCTAAATACATTCTGGATGTTGAGACAAAGATGATAAGGTTTGACCCGTTTCGGCTAATTTATGCAAACTAGTTACATAAATCGAACCGAACGCGAATAATGCGTAACGGGTAACCAAAATGATTCATGAACAGGTTTCCTAAGTTAATATGCCTTAAATATGTTGTGACATCAGTAATATATCTTCTATTATGCCGAAAATGGATATAAACACAAACTATGCCTAGTAGGGGTATTTTGGTCATTTAAAAGGTTATAAAAGAGTTTAAATAATAATCTGAGTTGCAGGTCTGATATAATCAGTAAAAATACTTAATTTAATAAGTTATAACAGTAGGGTATAACCTATATGTGAAATTTATCATTTCTAACCATACTATGCACCGAAGGGGCATTTTGGTAATTTCACTTAAGCCTAAAAGGTCAAAACTGGAAACCTGAGTTTAAAACTTTTGCTTACTGTTAAAATATAAAAATTTACTGAAAATCTCAATAGGCATCAACCCATATATGTTTGAAATAGTTTTTATACATATTATGCGTTAAAAACGCTTAAAAAGGCGATTTTAAGCTATTTCCGGGTTTTATAAGAAAAGCTGATATTTTTATTATTCCAGAAGGCTTAAAATACTCTATCTATCATATTGGATCAGTAGAAAAAGGTTTGGTATCAAAAGGATTGGTAAAACTCCTTTTATAGCCTAAAAGGGCAAAACCGACAATTTACCGGATCAAGCTTAGAACTCTATGTTATGCTTAGCCCCTAAATATATAAAAATCTCCAAAAATCCTAAAATATTATTTTATATCAGTGGGTAAAAATTTTGATATCAAAAATCGGGTTTAGATAGGCTATACGCCAATTACACCGTTGAATTACTAAAAAGCTTTCTAATTACGCTAATGAGCATAAGTCTTAATCTAGACCTCAAACTGATGTCAAATTTTAGGTATAAGTTTATAAATCAGTAACTAAGGTTTCTACTCTTTTACATTTTCAAAATTCATGTTTTAAGGTCATATGGGCATAATAGTCAACATTTAAGCATTTAACGGAAACATGCATATGAATCGGATAACTAATGAACCAAGTTGTATAATCACAGAGGGTTATACTAACATGAAACCTGGTCCAAATAAAGCTCTAAGGAATTTCTTAAACATGCTACATTGGGTCAGAACTGAAAGTCAAAGCAAAAGTCAAATTATGCGACTTTCGGTTCCGAACCAAGCCTAAACTAAAAATTGTCGGGTTGAACATGTTTAGACATGTCCTTACATTAATTACCAAGTTATATTAATGATAAAATAGGTTGCATGGCTTCTACATTGCTAATTATGCATTAATTTGAAAATAAGCTTTCTGTTGACTTTTTAAGAATAAGTTTAACCCGACAATTGACCTAGTTAGAGTGGGAATCAGAGAGTGCCCTTTTAAGGGTTTATTACCCACATAATTACCCACTAATAGGTACTTTCAATTTGAAATTTGAATGGACAAATTATGATTAATTACGAAGTCAAACTCTAATTACGACGGTTTGACTTTAAGCTAATTAACTAAGCTAAACTGAATTAAGGAAAGTTAAGGACACTTACAAGGGTCCTAAGCACGACTAGTGACTCCTAGGAAGGGTGCTTGAGCTCCAAAGTTCTCCAGAAGTGAAGTTGTGAGAGTTTCAAGTGAGTGTGCACAAGAGTTGCAAAAAGTGGGTTCTTATATAGGTAATTTGATCACTTAGGATCATGCCAAGGAGGTCTACAAGTGTTATGAGATCAGTACAAGTGCCCCTATTGCATGTAATACCATTGGAGGAGTCCCTAGTATGCAAAACAAGCTTCCAAAGTCGGTTAACAGACCTGAACTGGCACCTACAGGTGAATTCTGTCGCTGGTAGTCCCAGGCGGCCCGCGTAAGGATCCATACATACCTTACGTGGCCCATGTGGCTTCCCAGAACCAGCCAAGCAAGTTTCAGCAATTGCATTTTTGGTCCCTGGTCCTTGTATACGTGGTTTTAACTTCATTTCTTGCATTTTTGACCCACTAACTTGACTTTTAAGGGCTCCATGACATAACCAAACATAGTTAAGTCCTTGGTTAACTTTGTGATCACCCGAAAAGTCTTAAATTTCAATGTTGACGCTTTTAACCCCTCGTATACGAACATTGTCATAACTTCCTCATACGATAACGAAACTTGGTGAATTTTTTATCACATATTCTAGTGAGTATAATTTATCGTTACAAAGCTTCGGGTTTGCTAAAAAGTCACTCAGAGGTATACTTTAAACATGTTGACACATTTAACCCCTGTAGTTTGTAATCTCTCACTTTCTTTCACAATTAGCTTCGTATGATCCATGATTCATTCGTTTAAGGGTATAAACATCGTGTAGGGTTAAAGTAAGGTATATTTATCCATTGTTGACACTTTGAACCCTTATATTCACATACTTTCCTTGTTTGTCAACTTTAATCCTTCTAACGCAGTTCTTTACACGTTTGAAGCTTATGACACGTGTTGATACATTATTGGACATGAATTTACGAGGTGTTACAGCCTCACCCCCTTAAAAGAAATCTCGACCTCGAGATTTACTAAAATAAATGAGGGTACTTTTCTTTCATTGTGGACTCTACCTCCCACGTGTACTCGGGACCTCTGCGGGCATCCCATTTGACCTTTACAATAGGCACATGCTTCCTTCGAAGCTTCTTAACCTGTTGAACCTCGATCGACAAAGGTTTTTCCACAAATTTTAAGCTCTCGTCTATATGCACATCCGTATGTGGTATGACTAGTGATTCATCAGCTAGACATTTCTTTAGATTGCAGATGTGGAATACATTGCGAATACCACGGAGCTCTTCAGGTAAGTTTAACTTATAAGCCACTGTTCCTACACATTCGATGATATCGAATGGTCCTATATACCTTGGGCTTAACTTACCTTTCTTACCAAATCGCATCACCCCCTTCCAGGGTGATACTTTAAGCAAGACCTTATCACCAACCTCAAACTTTAGAGGTTTTTGCCTTTTATCAGCATAACTTTTCTGCCTATCCCTGGTAGCTTTCAGGTGGTCATGAATCTGGACAATCTTGTCTGTCGTTTCAAAGACTATGTCAGGTCCTGATAACTGAGCTTCTCCTACTTCTGCCCAACAAATAGGCGTTCTGCATTTTCTACCATATAATGCCTCAAAAGGCGTTGCATGAATACTAGTATGGTAGCTATTGTTATAGGAGAACTCGATCAATGGCAGGTGGTTATCCCAACTACCACCTAAGTCAATCACACATGCACGAAGCATGTCTTCCAAAGTTTGGATGGTACACTCACTCTGCCCGTCCGTCTGAGGATGGTAAGCCGTACTAAAATTTAAGCGCGTGCCCAAAGATTGTTGGAAACTTTTCCAAAAATGTGATGTGTATCTAGTATCTCTGTCAGAGATAATAGACACTGGTACGCCATGCAGAGATACAATCTTATCTACGTACAATTGGGCTAACATGTCGGAGCTATAAGTCTCCTTAATGGGTAGGAAATGTGCTGACTTAGTCAGTCTATCTACTATCACCCATATAGTATCATTTCCTTTCTTTGTCTTTGGCAACTTGGTGATGAAATCCATTGTCACCATCTCCCACTTCCAGGTGGGAAGCTCAGGCTATTGTAGCAAACTTGATGGCTTTTGATGTTCAGCTTTAACTTGTGCACACGTCAAACATTTGGCTACATAGGCAGCTATAGACTTCTTCAAGCCTATCCACCAATAGTTCACATTTCGATCCTGGTACATCTTATCAGCTCTCGGATGAACGGAATATTTAGAATTGTGGGCTTCCTGGAGGATAACATCCCGAAGTCCTCCATAAAATGGAACCCATATTCGTCCATTTAATCTTAGTATTTCGTCTTTGCCATAGGATAACTGCTCCTCAGTTACTCCTAACTTTTCATCCGGATAGTTAGCTTCTAAAACAGCTTCCTTCTGTGCCGCTAACATCCTTTCATTCAAACTATTCTTTAATTCAATGCTCTTGGCATTGATTCTTATAGGCTTCACTCTTTCCTTCCTACTTAAGGCATCGGCGACTACATTCGCCTTGCCTGGATGGTATCTTATTTCACAGTCATAATCATTAAAAGTTTCCATCCATCGTCGCTGCCTCATATTCAAGTCCTTCTGATTAAACAAGTGTTGAAGGCTCTTGTGATCAGAATAGATCACACACTTAGTTCCATACAAGTAATGCCTCCAAAGTTTTAGTGCAAATAAAACGGCACCCAACTCCAAGTCATGGGTGGTGTAGTTCTTCTCATGCACCTTTAACTGACGTGAAGCATAGGCAATGACCTTGCCTTTTTGCATAAGCACACATCCCATCCCGGTGTGTGATGCATCACAATATACCACAAACTCATCAATTCCCTCAGGCAACGTCAATCCTGGAGCGTTGCTCAACTTCTGCTTCAGAATATCAAAAGATTCTTGATGCTTAGGCCTCCAATCAAACTTGCTATTCTTGCGAGTGAGTAAAGTTAGGGGTGCTGCAATTCTTGAGAAGTTTTCAATAAATCGCCTATAATATCCTGCTAAACCTAGAAAGCTACGAATCTCCGTAGACGTTTTTGGCTCTTGCCAATTCATGACAGTTTCAACCTTAGCGGGATCTACTTGGATACCATGCTCACTAACAACATGTACAAAAATTGGACTTCACGAAGCCAGAATTCACACTTCGAAAACTTGGCATAGAGCTTTTCCTGTTGAAGCAGCTTAAGAATGCAACGGAGATGCTTCTCATGGTCAGCTTGACTCTTGGAGTAAATGAGAATGTCATCGATGAAGACGATGATGAATTTATCCAAATAAGGCTTGCAGACGCGATTCATGAGATCCATGAATGCGGCAGGTGCATTAGTGAGCCCAAAAGGCATCACTAGGAACTCGTAATGGCCATAGCGAGTGCAGTTTTGTGTACATCTTCATCTTTAACCTTCAATTGATGATAGCCTGACCTCAAATCAATCTTATAGAAGTAGCTTGCCCCTTGTAATTGATCGAACAGATCGTCGATCCTGGGCAAAGGATACCTATTCTTGATAGTGACTTTATTAAGCTCGCGATAATCGATGCATAGACGCATCGATCCATCCTTCTTCTTTACAAACAGGATAGGTGCTCCCCATGGAGACGAACTAGGTCTAATAAAACCCTTAGCTAACAAGTCATCTAGTTGTGTCCTCAATTCCTTCATCTCTGTTGGTGCCAACCTATAAGGCGCCCTTGCGACAGGTGCTGCTCCAAGGATGATGTCAATTCTGAATTCTACTTACCTATCTGGTGGTAAACCAGGTAGTTCTTCTGGGAAAACTTCAGGGTACTCAGAAATGACGGGAATATCTTCGACCTTGGGCTTTTGTTCATCAATAGTCACCTGTGCCAAATAAATGACACAACCCCTCTTCAAACATCTAGATGCCTTGAGCATAGACACTTGTTCAGGCAGTCCATACTGGGTATCTCCCTGAATGGTAAGTGACTTACCAGACGGAGTCTTAATCACCACTTGCTTCTTACTGCAGACGATCTGGGCTTGGTTACGCGATAACCAGTCCATGCCTGAAACTATGTCAAAACCGGCTAACTTCAAGGGAAGCAAGGATAATGGAAAAGAGTGGTTCCTAAGGGATATAACACATCCATCTAACACAGTTGATGCGGTTTCTATGGTACCATCAGCTAATTCCACCTCATATTTCACACTTAGGGTTTTAACATGTAAATTCAGCAACCTACATAACTTATTATCTACGAATAACTTATCAGCTCCTAAATCAAAAGTACTCTTGCATAGACATCATTTATGAGGAAGGTACCTATGATCACATTGTCATCCTGAACAGCTTCCTTTGCATCCATCTGGAAGACCCTTGCATTGGTCTTCTTGGCTTCCTCAGGCTTTTTAGCGTATTTAGGGCAGTTGGTCTTAATGTGCCCTTTTTCATTGCAGTTGTAGCATGTGGCATCCTTAATCTTCTTGCAGTCTACTGTTTTGTGCTCCTTAGACTTGCATAACCCACATGCAGGTGGTCATGACTGAGACTTGGTCTCTAGCCTGCATTTTCCAAAGTGGCGTTTTTGGCAAGTCGTGCACTTTGGCTTTTCCTCTGTTCGTTGACTATTCTTTCCAGACCCAAACTTCTTGGAATCAGTGTTTCCCTTGTGCTTCTTCTCCGACCCTCGTGAGTTATCATCCTCACGCTTTCTCTTACCTTCTTCAAAATTCTTGAGTGATCTTAGCCTGACCGCATCTAAAGTAAGAGACAGAGATAGATCAGCTGCTGACCTAAAGGTAGCAGGTCTAGATGCCTTAACACTGGCTTTTATCTCTGGGGCCAAACCCCCAATGAAGCGAGCAATTCGCTTGGGTTCCGGTGTTATCAGATACGAAACTAGCCTAGACAGGGTATTGAAACTGGTGAGGTAAGCTTGACAATCTAGATTCTTCATCACCAATGATAAGAAATCTGACTCAATCCTTTCAACCTCATGCTGAGGGCAGTAATTCTCCTTAATGAGAGCAACAAACTAATCTCATGTCAGGTTGTAGAGTGGGATCTTTACAGCAGCTTGAATGAGATACTTCCACCATGCTAGTGCCTCTCCCTTGAACGATTGGGATGCATACTTCACTATATCCCTTTCAGCATAACCGCTGATGTCAACCACGGTGTCCATTTCATCCAACCAGTTCATACAATCAATCGCTCATTTCTCCCCCGTAAAATCCCTGGGTTTGCAGGAGACAAAGTATTTATAAGTGCAGGACTTGGCACGTGGTTCCCTGTCAAATACCATTCTCTTAGATGGAACACTGTGTTGATTTGAGGAGTGTTGAACATCCTCCTTCTTTGGTTCATCTTTCTTAGAGGGTGGCTTGCTATGAGCCTCTGAATGAGTCTTAGGCTTGGAATGCGGTGCGGATAGGGTCCTACTTCGAGTCCCGCTAGATTCATTATACTGCCGCTCTATAGCTTTTGTAACAGCATTATCTATTAATGCTTGCAGCTCCGCACCGGTCACATGTATCTTAGCATTTTCATGGTTTTCCACCGGATGACTGTTTACCTCTTCTGACCTAGTCATGTAGCTTTAATTGCTACATAAAAGAAAATAAGGACAAGGTTTATTTGGAAGTCTATACAGTACTATCGTTCTTGACGATTTATTAACCATGGTTTTAATAACTATTTTTGGTCAATTTGCTAAATATTTTCATATTCAGGATCTTTATTACAATCCCTAATTATAATTTAATAATAGCACAAAAAGGCCTAGTCACGTAGACAAGTTTAATTTATAAGCCCAGATTTTATGGAATCAAGGCATTTAGGTTTGAATCAAAGTTCGTTACCTTTTCTTGACAGGGAGTTGTAGGCTACCACTGTCTTTAGTCTCAGAGGACGTTGATTATAGCCCGTAGGCACTTCATCTTTAGAGGGATGATTATTTTAATGAGGAAAATTGGAGTAATCCAATTTAAGGATGACTTATGCGATTTTATCGAATCACATTTTTGCTACCAATGTTAACATGTCTTCAGATGTTAACAAGGATTTGAATCTTTTGAATAGGTTTTACCATCTTGGCCATGTCTGCAACGACATTTAGGCTAGGTTTTACCTTTAAGATTCTTTTTAATATTTAACGCAGAAAAATCCTAAATTGAGATGTTAATAAGGATCTGAGTCTAATTGAGGAACTACCATCTTGGCCCTGTCTTAAGGTGACACATGGCTAGGTCTTGTCCTTTTTAGATTTTGCCATTTTATTATAATGGTAGTTCTTAAATAGGAATGTTATTTTAAATCTAACCGTTCGATTAAAATTTAAACAAGTACATGGTTGCCCTAAACGGGACTTCTAATTGAAATGACTTGCCCATGCAGGGGCTAAACAGAAAATAACAAGGAAACAAATAAAAGACAAAATAAAACGAATTAGGATTAGTCCTATGTTCTTTGTCTAGACTCGAGAATGTGCAACTGTGTAACTGAGATTAAACACAAGAGGCTAGTGTTTAATTCACTCAGTGTTGGCTCTGATACCAACCTGTCACACCCCGATATTTCCACGTATTACCAGTGGGCCCGGTGGGGAGAATGGTGACGTAGTTGATATCATCATAGTCAAACAACACAATTTTAAATGCACCGCGGAAGCAAAAGATAGATTTATTTCAACCGAATAAATTGTAATAGCAAGTATCACAAAATAGTTGAAAAAGATCCACAGGCGGATCAAATAAAAGGAAACATAGTTCATCAGATTTAAAATGCATCCAAGCTTGCGAGACTCTTATTGATGCTAAGGAGAGGCCAGCCTATTTCGAGTAGTACCTGCACTTAGCCTTTTTGGGAAAATACGTCAGTTTACACTGGTAAATACAATTAACTGACTCATTTTGAAAAGGTTTAGAAAATTGATTTGAATGCACAAGGCACAAAATAATTTATAACTTGGGATAATTATTTATATATAAACTTGTAAAAGAATTACATGTTCGTTATACGTTCAGTAGCCCGGGCTGAATACCGGGTTAAAGATTAATAGACACACCACATGGTATAGTCCCGCGGCGAGTTATTCCCGAAGCCGTCGGTTATACCTTATTATTTATATATGCACTGTCGGGTGTACGCCTACACCCCGTGCTTAGATCGTGGCCATTTCATAAAACAATGCCAAGGATATCCGCGACATGGTCATTAACCCCCCAAAGGCTTTAAGCAAACAAAACAATTTAAACTGGTCATTTCAATAAATTAACCATCATACGATTAAAGATTCAATGCCCCACCAAGCGGTATTTTATATACCGTACCCCAAGCACGTATAGGGAAAATAAGTTAAAAGTATTTACCTTTGCAAGTATTAATCACAAACAGCAACTGCACGTAGCTTTTACCGGGTCTCCTATTCTGGAACAAAGGTTTTTAATAACCTATTAGATTCCTAACGGGTCTTTAATTAAGTCTAAACTCAGACCGGTTAGTTTTAAAAGAAGATACGGTTCAAACGCATGATTAAGCGAAGACCGGAATAGAAAGTGATTTAGACCCGACAAGTTTAGATACTTGTGTAACATGGGTAAGCTAAACACATTCTGGATGTTGAGACAAAGATGATAAGGTTTGACCCGTTTCAGCTAATTTAGGCAAACTAGATACATAAATCGAACCGAACGCGAATAATGCGTAACGGGTAACCAAAATGATTCATGAACAGGTTTCCTAAGTTAATATGCCTTAAATATGTTGTGACATCAGTAATATGTCTTCTATTATGCCCAAAATGGATATAAACACAAACTATGCCCCGTAGGGGTATTTTGGTCATTTAAAAGGTTATAAAAGAGTTTAAATAATAATCTGAGTTACTGGTCTAATATAATCAGTAAAAATACTTAATTTAATAAGTTATAACAGTAGGGTATAACCTATATGTGAAATTTATCATTTCTAACCATACTATGCACAGAAGGGGAATTTTGGTAATTTCACTTAAGCCTAAAAGGTCAAAACTGGAAACCTGAGTTTAAAACTTTTGCTTACTATTAAAATATAAAAATTTACTGAAAATCTCAATAGGCATCAACCCTTATATGTTTGAAATAGTTTTTATACATATTATGCGTTAAAAACGCTTAAAAAGGCGATTTTAAGTTATTTCCTGGTTTTATAAGAAAAGCTGATATTTTTATTATTCCAGAAGGCTTAAAATACTCTATCTATCATATTGGATCAGTAGAAAAAGGTTTGGTATCAAAAGGATTGGTAAAACTCCTTTTATAGCCTAAAAGGGCAAAACCGACAATTTACCGGATCAAGCTTAGAACTCTATGTTATGCTTACCTTTGCACAATTCCGATACTTTGAAACAGATGATGATTCTCCACTCGGGAGAGGGATGCGTAGAATCTTCTCCTCATAGGGTACATCTACCAAGAACAACAGAAGAAAGGTCGATGTCTAACACTTGTCCCACAAGGTCGAATTGGCATCCCCACGATCATATGAGGTTTCCATTGCCTTGCCATCAACCGGTTCCACAGCAGGTTGGGTTTCAAGAAGCATCAGGGTTATATAGAACAGAGACGAAGTGATTTGTTACCAAGAACATGTATGCCACCTTGTTATTACAATCCTGACGTCGCCCATGCCAATCCTAAATGCCACTCCAAGAGCATCATTTCCCGTGTGGTTGTACTCGTTGCGGGGACTTCCAGTACGGCCGTCGTTTCCTTGGTTGTTGTCGTGTCTGTTACCTCCAACGCTGTTGTTTGAAATGGAGCTCTACGATCTTCTCCATCATGGTCCATCTTTTCGCATTCTGAGCCACGTCCTAATGTGCTACTCACTGTGCTGGCAGTTACACATTCCACGTTATAGTCGGTTGTCATTGCTTATGTCCTGATTGATTCGTAAGGGTTGACTCCCATGAGTCACTGGCTGGGGTTAAGGATTCAATTGGAGTCAAATCGCTGATGTTCGTTGCTGGTAACTAGGGTCGTTCAAATGCTGAAGTCCATCGTTCTTTCAAGTCGACTGAGTAATACACGGTATGTTACGAGAATGTTGCAGAAGTGATCGTACTTCGGGATCTAAGGCGTCAATACACAGATTTTCGACCAATGAAAAGGAGTGAGGAGGTATCGTCCAATCATTCAACGCTGCAACCTCCAACTCAGGGACGTTCGTACAAGCACCTAGCATTCTACACAGTTCGCTAGGCCTTCAGATGTGTGTTCAGGTAATACTCGATAGCATCGAGATTCGTAAGGATTCAGAATGGAGTGAAAAGTTCATGTTCGAGTAAGAGACAATCGATGCTATGACTCCTATAGTCTGTTGTGTTTCACATTGATCAAATAACGGAACGGAACCCCTTTTTCACTTGTTAAGCCTCACTGGGACTCGCATGCACCCCACATTATTATTATGTGTGCACCCACAAAAATATTGTGATTTGCATGTTCATCTCAGCTCCTCTTAACTCATGTCAAATGGTTCCTCAATCTCGAGTAGCAAACAAAGAGCATCACGAAGCGTAAGTCATGAATGTTTAGGGAAATACCACCCTATCAGTTACATAACACATGCAAGTAATACATGAATTCATACTGTTGTGCTAACGTGCAATCACATGCAATATCATATGTAAGTGTTCACTAGTTATGTAGTACAATGAGTATATAAGAGACGAACCTTGCAATCTGGAGCTGATTGTCATGGTCGTATTCGCGTTTTCAGAGCTGTTCGGTTATAGTCTGGTTTTACAAAAACGTTTTCCCCTTTTTAAAACCAAGTTCACTATAACCAATGGCTCTGATACCAATCTGTCACACCCCCAAAAATCCACAAGCGGAGTATCACCGCAGGAGGCGTGACTGACCATGGTCGTATTCGCGTTAAGTGTTTATAAACCACATGTAAAAGCCATTAGTCTTGTGTTTAGTTTCCATGTATCTTGACCCATGACCACTCCAGCTTCCCAGACAGCAAGTTCCAACAAATATGCAACTAAAGGCCTCCAAGGCATGTAACAACGAGTCAACAACAAAGTTGAGCGAGTTCACAGTTGGTGTTCATTTTAAAGTAGTTTCAAAAATCATAAGTTCTTTCGAAAACCAGTAGTTAATCAGTTCCTTGTTTCCCAAACCATAACCAATGGGGGCTACCCCATGTTGTAAACCACTAGACTAGTTATATATATTGGTGTCCTTCCCAATCCGAGGACGGAGGTACGTATTCTACCCAACCGAGAATACACAGGTTAAATGTAGGCGTCCTTCCGAATCCGAGGACGGAGGTACGTATTCTTCCCAATCCGAGAATACGCAGGATTAAATGTAGTCTATTAGTGGTGAATATACAGGTTTCATCTTAGCTTCTTAATCCCATTCCCAACCCACCGGGAATCCCATGCCTTAAGAGTGTGAACTCACCTTGGTTTGCTCGGTTTGATATTGTACTTCTAAAGTTAATTACTGCTAGGTCCGTTACACACGACCTAAGGTATGATGAATGTAAATACGTATGTGAGTATAATATACAGTAACACACGGCACGTAGTGGTTTCTCAGGTTGATGTCATACAGTTAGTAGTTTGTAGTGTGATTCTGAATAAATCGAAACAAGAACTATTATTTATCACAGACATCATAAGGGTCTTATACATGTTGAAACCATTTAAGTCAATTAGACTTGGAATCTTTAAATCATGATCTCAAATTCAATGGGTTATGCATATAAAATAATTTAACAGTGTCCATTTTCTTCTTCTCATGTTATCACACCAAATTGGACTATACTACCACATAATATATATGACTTAAATAAAATAGCAATCCTGAACTTCATTAATCCACAACCTGGGTCGGCCCATTATCCAAATATTCATGAGTTAGTGCAATATGCAGCCCATAATAACAAGTTCAAGTAAACAGTTACGGTTCATATAACATCCTCTATATTGGCCGACTAACATGTATTTAGGATCATGCATTAACAGTTTATGAACAAAACCCAACCCATAATGCACTAACTTGATTCCAACAACATACATCAGCGCATATGTTATAAGATATACGAGAAATCATCATAACCACAACTATATTGCCATGCAGACATATAACACATACTCAAAGATGGCACCTAAATCATGCAAGGCCACTTACTGCACGTAAAGTCGCGCAACTAATAACAATTTACACCGAACAACCTGTGGATATCACGCATCATGTTGGACCCGTAACTTCTGTTAACAGTCATCCTAGCCTACTAGTTATTCAGCATAGATTTAATTAAGTAAAGGATTTAATCTAATAACAACCAGCGTTTGACCCGACGTACACACAAAATCATGTCATAAATCCATGCACTTAGATTATGCGTAACCTAACCAACAATTCTTCAGCAAAACAGATATTACCGGCGAATTATGACAACCCGAGGGGATGTTATGCTTGCCGAAACAATCAAGAAGGCTCAAAACTAACACTAACCTTATTTAGTCAAGCAATTACGAGCAGGAGAGATCACGGAAACGATTGGGAGGGGTTTCCTTTGTGCAGTCGCCGAGAGGAACAAGGAATGGGAAATAGGGTTTGTTTGTTACGTAATTTGCATCCTAATATAACAGCTAAGGAATAATTAACATAACACCACTAATGGGCTTGGGAATGGGCTCGGTTGGGCTTGTGTAACTCGGACCGATAGGATTAGAAGATATTGCATATGGGTCGATAGGATTAGGAGTAATGATAGTTTAAAACAAATGAGAAGTGTGTGTGGCCCAAATATTTTCCGTGTATACGCGGCCCAACACCGGTGGCCCAATCCACAATCCATCATTCTCAAATCAGTTTTGTTATATGTGCGGCATACATCAACAGATCATATGTAATTTAAGTAGTGTGCATTCAGTTGTATTATGACCCTAACTCATGGTATCAATTACGTAATGCATAATTAATTATCACTTAATTAATCAAACAGCATGTTTTCAATCATCAGATTCTCATCAAATTTACAAATAAGGATCCTAGAATTCATGCACCTTGTTACAATTCAAACAATCTAACATAATACCCTAAAACATGTTACCACGGTTCGATCATGACAAATCAACTTCACATTCTATTAACCCAATCATTCTTAAACAAGGGGCATCTTATTCACTGTTGATCCACCACATTCCCAAATTCACGTTTTCGAATATGTTATCTCATTCATTGGGTTCCACACATATTAAACACAATTCGGTCACAATACTTAATAACATACATGATCATGATCCACAGATATTAGCATGTATACATGTAATCATTAATACTTATAACACAACATAACATACATAAGATAATAACATAGGTAAAGTATAGTTATAAAAACCCAAAATATACGGGTACCAACAAATTCCACTAAGTTTATAACCGAGTTGTTAAACGTTTAAGTTTAACGGAGTTAGGATCACAAGATTACACGTCACTATCCTTGAAAGTTCGGGTTGTCACATCATCCCCAACTTGAAAGAAATTTCGTTCCGAAATTTAGCACGTAGTCACTGAGGAAGCTAGTTAGGTTGCGTGGTTTTCCCGGGGTGTCACATCATCCCCCCGTTGGTTTGGAATTTCGTCCCGAAATTCTGCAGTAGCTTCAGCCTCAGTAGTGGTTGTACTTTTATCGAACACTGGGGATACTTTTGTTTCATTTGGTCTTCTCGTTCCCAGATAAACTCTGGGCCACGACGGGAGTTCCAACGAACTCGATCAATAGGTATCCTGGTGCGTTTGAGAATCTTGACCTCCAGGTCCAAGATTTCCACTGGTTCCTCGACAAATCGCAACTGATCGTCGATGTTGAACTCCTTGAAAGGAACTATGAGGGTTTCATCTGACAGACACTTATTCAGACTTAACACATGGAATACGTTGTGAACTCCACTGAGTTCTTCGGGTAGATTAAATTTGTAGGCCACCTCGCCAATTCTCTCCGTGGTTTCGAAAGATCCAACGTACCGCGGGTTGAGTTTGCCTTGTTTACCAAAACGAAGTACACCTTTCCAAGGTGAGACGTTAAGTAGTACTCGATCCCCCAACCTGGAACTCGAGTGTTTTCCCGCGCTTATCAGCATAGCTTTCCTGACGGTCACGAACTGCCGCCATTCGTTGTCGTGTTAGAGCAATCTTCTCTGTTGAGTCTACGACGAGTTCTGGGCCAGTGATTTGGCGGTCGCCAATCCTCTGCCCAACAAAGAGGTGTTCAGCATCTCCGTCCGAGTAATGCCTCGAACGGAGCAGCCTGGATGCTGGTGTGGTAACTGTTGTTATACGAAAACTCCACTAAAGGTAGATGCCGCTCCTAGCCGTTACCAAAGTCGATTACACATGCTCGAAGTATGTCTTCAAGAGTTTGGATGATGCGTTCAGTCTGTCCATCCGTCTGCGGATGATATGCTGTGCTCATGTCTAGACGTGAGCCAAAAGATTTGTACATCGCTTGCCACAAATCAGGTGCAGATTCGTGGGTCGCGATCAGAGATAATGGAGGTTGGCACCCCGTGCCTAGCAACCACTTATTTTAGGTAGATGACTGCAAGTGTAGAAAAGCTTATCCGTTTCCTTGATGGCTAGAAAGTGTGCTGGTTCGGGAGACAATCAACGATCATCCAAGTGATACTGTTTCCCTTTCGAGTTATAAGTAGACTAGCGACCAAATCCATAGCAGTCTGTTTTCGCTTTCCTTATAGGTGTTTCTGGTCGCTAACACTTCACCTCGACTTTCCCACAAGTCTAACGTCATTCCCATACCTAGCTGGGTGGGCCTTCATGCCCGGTTACCAGTACAAGGTTTATAAATCCTGATGTCTCTCATCAAGACCCAGACGACTAGAATATCGAAGACGGTGGTTGCTCAACATGAGCTCCCTGCAGTTGCCGTATAATGAGACCCACATTCGTTCCATGAGGTAACGAGTATCATCTGACCTGTCAAAGGTTGCTTCCCCATGCCCCACATGAGTTCAACTTGAAAATCCCCTTCTTTCAGTTCTCCAGTTTGAACAAAGCGAGTCAGATTAGGTAAGTTAGAGTCGATAGTGAGCCGCAAAGCTCATGCACGTTCAAGTTTCATAGCTGTAATCATCCTAAAGTTCCCTCCAGCGATGCCATTAACTGATTTAGCTATGTCGATGCCAAGGTACACGGGAGGCCCTTGTGATCGGTCTAAATAATGCATCCGGTACCGCCCAAGTAATGCCCCCAATTAAATCTAAAGCCACGGTTTCCACCCCAGGTTGCGACGCGTGTAAATCTTCTTGTATACCCACCAAGTAAGTTATTACTTTCTTCGTGTTGCGTCGGCGTGTAACTGGGACTCTGATTCGGACCATCATGGTATCTCACTAAATCACCCGCGCCCTCGGGTGAAGACGATGCTCGGTGCATTACAGAGTTGGAATTCGAAAGCTGAAATGACGTCCTCCTGTTTCGTCTTTCATAAGCACAGCACCCTGCTGTGCTAAAGAGATTTAAGTCGTGCGACCTTCGAAAATCCTGTGGGTAGGCTGCGATAGTATCTAGCGAAACCAAAGAATTGTTGCATCTCTCGAATCTAGATATGACATTTAACGAGACTTCGCGCGTAATGGCTCCTCCCACAGAAGTGCTGAAATAGGATACATATGCCACCCATGGTGTTCCTTTCTCCTGGTCATGATTCAGAACGTCGTCAACAAATACGGTCGATTCATGCGATCCCTGAAGCTGCTGGTGTGTTGATCAACTCAATGATCATGGTGTACAAAGTTGAAATGACTGCATTGCGCTGTTCTAAGAGCATTCTCCTCTTGGACTTCCTTCTGATGATGGTTCATTCGCTAGCAAATCCTCGAATGGGAGCTTGTCCCTCGCCACTGGTTGACAGTTGGCCAATACATGGTCGAGACAAGCGGTTCCTAACTGTCACCTTGCTGAGTTCTCGATGAACAGTGCACATACGACAAATTTTATGGATCTAAATGGGGCTCCCCAAAGCGAAATGCTAGGTTCAACAAAACCCCAGTTCAATAGTCCCTGTAGTTGATTAAGCAGCTCTTGCAACCCTCCTTGTGCAGGACAGTAAGAGTACGAGTAATCAGGGCTGCCTCTGGCATGATACTGATCTGATATTCACCTGACAATGCGAAGGTACACCTGATATTTCTTTTGGTAGCACATAGGTAGAGATCACATACAAAAGGGTGGATCCTCGAT
The DNA here is from genome assembly GCA_030545235.1 of Helianthus tuberosus. Taxonomy (NCBI): domain Eukaryota; kingdom Viridiplantae; phylum Streptophyta; class Magnoliopsida; order Asterales; family Asteraceae; genus Helianthus; species Helianthus tuberosus. Next base: position 152,016,694 of record CM060451.1, on the reverse strand, counting down.
CCTCTTTTCCTTAACCTTAACGTCAATAATAAGTGCTAACATAGCAGGGCAATCCTTCCGTGGACACTTCCGGGCTTTCATTGCAGAACTGACGCTAACCTTTGCACAATTCCGATACTTTGAAACAGATGATGATTCTCCACTAGGGAGAGGATACGTAGAATCTTCTCCTCACAGGGTACATCTACCAAGAACAACAGAAGAAAGGTCGATTTCTAACACTTGTCCCACAAGGTTGAATTGGCATCCCCACGATCATATGAGGTTTCCATTGCCTTGCCATCAACCGGTTCCACAGCAGGTTGGGTTTCAAGAAGCATCAGGGTTATATAGAACAGAGACGAAGTGATTCGTTACCAAGAACATGTATGCCACCATGTTATTACAATCCTGGCGTCGCCCATGAAAATCCTAAATGCCACTCCAAGAGCATCATTTTCCGTGTGGTTGTACTCGTTGTGGGGATTTCCAGTACGGCCGTCGTTTCCTTGGTTGTTGTCGTGTCTGTTGCCTCCAACGCTGTTGTTTGAAACGGAGCTCTACGATCTTCTCCATCAAGGTCCATCTTTTCGCATTCTGAGCCATGTCCTAATGTGCTACTCACTGTGCTGGCAGTTACACATTCCACGTTATAGTCGGTTGTCATTGCTTATGTCCTGATTGATTCGTATGGGTTGACTCCCATGAGTCGCTGGCTGGGGTTAAGGATTCGATTGGAGTCAAATCGCTGATGTTCATTGCTGGTAACTAGGGTCGTTCAAATGCTGAAGTCCATCGTTCTTTCAAGTCGACTGAGTAATACACGGTATGTTACGAGAATGTTGCAGAAGTGATCGTACTTCGGGATCTAAGGCGTCAATACACAGAGTTTCGACCAATGAAAAGGAGTGAGGAGGTATCGTCCAATCATTCGACGCTGCAACCTCCAACTCAGGGACGTTCGTACAAGCACCTAGCATTCTACACAGTTCGCTAGGCGTTCAGATGTGTGTTCAGGTAATACTCGATAGCATCGAGATTCGTAAGGATTCAGAAAGGAGTGAAAAGTTGATGTTCGAGTAGGAGACAATCGATGCTATGACTCCTATAGACTGTTGTGTTTCACATTGATCAAATAACGGAACGGAACCCCTGTTTCACTTGTTAAGCCTCACTGGGACTCGCATGCACCCCACATTATTATTATGTGTGCACCCACAATAATATTGTGATTTGCATGTTCATCTCAGCTCCTCTTAACTCATGTCAAATGGTTCCTCAATCTCGAGTAGCAAACAAAGAGCATCACGAAGCGTAAGTCATGAATGTTTAGGGAAATACCACCCTATCAGTTACATAACACATGCAAGTAATACATGAATTCATACTGTTGTGCTAACTTGCAATCACATGCAATATCATATGTAAGTGTTCACTAGTTATGCAGTACAATGAGTATATAAGAGACGAACCTTGCAATCTGGAGCTGAGTGTCATGGTCGTATTCGCGTTTTCAGAGCTGTTCGGTTATAGTCTGGTTTTACAAAAACGTTTTCCCCTTTTTAAAACCAAGTTCACTATAACCAATGGCTCTGATACCAATCTGTCACACCCCCAAAAATCCACAAGCGGAGTATCACCGCAGGAGGCGTGACTGACCAGGATCCAAGCCACCAATCACATTGAACTCATAGTTATATTTAAATAAAACTTTCATATATTAACATTAAGTGTTACAACGTTACAAATAATTCACAGTATACAACGGAAGCATAATTCATTCGTTAAGTGTTTATAAACCACATGTAAAAGCCGTTAGTCATGTGTTGAGTTTCCATGTATCTTGACCCATGACCACTCTAGCTTCCCAGACAGCAAGTTCCAACAAATATGCAACTAAAGGCCTGCAAGGCATGTAACAACGAGTAAACAACAAAGTTGAGCGAGTTCACAGTTGGTGTTCGTTTTAAAGTAGTTTCAAAAATCATAAGTTCTTTCGAAAACCAGTGGTTAATCAGTTCCTTGTTTCCCAAACCATAACCAGTGGGGGCTACCCCATGTTGTAAACCACTAGACTAGTTATATATATTGGCGTCCTTCCCAATCCGAGGACGGAGGTACGTATTCTACCCAATCGAGAATACGCAGGTTAAATGTAGGCGTCCTTCCCAATCCGAGGACGGAGGTACGTATTCTTCCCAATCCGAGAATACGCAGGTTTAGTGTAGGCGTCCTTCCCAATCCGAGGACGGAGGTACGTATTCTTCCCAATCCGAGAATACGCAGGATTAAATGTAGTCTATTAGTGGTGAATATACAGGTTTCATCTTAGCTTCTTAATCCCATTCCCAACCCACCGGGAATCCCATGCCTTAAGAGTGTGAACTCACCTTGGTTTGCTCGGTTTGATATTGTACTTCTAAAGTTAATTACTGCTAGGTCCGTTACACACGACCTAAGGTATGATGAATGTAAATACGTATGTGAGTAAAATATACAGTAACACACGGCACGTAGTGGTTTCTCAGGTTGATGTCATACAGTTAGTAGTTTGTAGTGTGATTCTGAATAAATCGAAACAAGAACTCTTATTTATCACAGACATCATAAGGGTCTTATACATGTTGAAACCATTTAAGTCAATTAGACTTGGAATCTTTAAATCATGATCTCAAATTCAATGGGTTATGCATATAAAATAATTTAACAGTGTCCATTTTCTTCTTCTCATGTTATCACACCAAATTGGACTATACTACCACATAATATATATGACTTAAATAAAATAGCAATCCTGAACTTCATTAATCCACAACCTGGGTCGGCCCATTATCCAAATATTCATGAGTTAGTGCAATATGCAGCCCATAATAACAAGTTCAAGTCAATAGTTACGGTTCATATAACATCCTCTATATTGGCCGACTAACATGTATTTAGGATCATGCATTAACAGTTTATGAACAAAACCCAACCCATAATGCACTAACTTGATTCCAACAACATACATCAGCGCATATGTCATAAGATATACGAGAAATCATCATAACCACAACTATATTGCCATGCAGACATATAACACATACTCAAAGATGGCACCTAAATCATGCAAGGCCACTTACTGCACGTAAAGTCGCGCAACTAATAACAATTTACACCGAACAACCTGTGGATATCACGCATCATGTTGGACCCGTAACTTCTGTTAACAGTCATCCTAGCCTACTAGTTATTCAGCATAGATTTAATTAAGTAAAGGATTTAATCTAATAACAACCAGCGTTTGACCCGACTTACACACAAAATCATGTCATAAATCCATGCACTTAGATTATGCGTAACCTAACCAACAATTCTTCAGCAAAACAGATATTACCGGCGAATTATGACAACCCGAGGGGATGTTATGCTTGCCGAAACAATCAAGAAGGCTCAAAACTAACACTAACCTTATTTAGTCAAGCAATTACGAGCAGGAGAGATCACGGAAACGATTGGGAGGGGTTTCCTTTGTGCAGTCGCCGAGAGGAACAAGGAAGGGGAAATAGGGTTTGTTTGTTACGTAATTTGCATCCTAATATAACAGCTAAGGAATAATTAACATAACACCACTAATGGGCTTGGGAATGGGCTCGGTTGGGCTTGTGTAACTCGGACCGATAGGATTAGAAGATATTGCATATGGGCCGATAGGATTAGGAGTAATGATAGTTTAAAACAAATGAGAAGTGTGTGTGGCCCAAATATTTTCCGTGTATACGCGGCCCAACACCGGTGGCCCAATCCACAATCCATCATTCTCAAATCAGTTTTGTTATATGTGCGGCATACATCAACAGATCATATGTAATTTAAGTAGTGTGCATTCAGTTGTATTATGACCCTAACTCATGGTATCAATTACGTAATGCATAATTAATTATCACTTAATTAATCAAATAGCATGTTTTCAATCATCAGATTCTCATCAAATTTACAAATAAGGATCCTAGAATTCATGCACCTGGTTACAATTCAAACAATCTAACATAATACCCTAAAACATGTTACCACGGTTCGATCATGACAAATCAACTTCACATTCTATTAACCCAATCATTCTTAAACAAGGGGCATCTTATTCACTGTTGATCCACCACATTCCCAAATTCACGTTTTCGAATATGTTATCTCATTCATTAGGTTCCACACATATTAAACACAATTCGGTCACAATACTTAATAACATACATGATCATGATCCACATATATTAGCATGTATACATGTAATCATTAGTAATTATAACACAACATAACATACATAAGATAATAACATAGGTAAAGTATAGTTATAAAAACCCAAAATATACGGGTACCAAAAAAATCCACTAAGTTTATAACCGAGTTGTCAAACGTTTAAGTTTAACGGAGTTAGGATCACAAGATTACACGTCACTATCCTTGAAAGTTCGGGTTGTCACACAAAATACAAACCATATCAAAGTAAAGCATTCGGAAACTTAAATTAACATAAAAACACAAATTTACACACAAGAAGCTAATTACTTTTGACCATGTATCAGTGGTCATACAATAAACACAAGATTAATGAGAAATAAGTAAGATATTGTCTCGTTAAAAACCTTGCTAGGAAAACTCACTGGGACAAAACCATAGCTTAGAGAAAAAGAGTGCAGCGTGTATTTTCTCGCCATGGTACTTCTGAATCAGGTATGTTGCCTCATTAAAATCCTTACTAAGAAAAATCGGCGGGACAAGGTTCGCATGCTTAGTCAAGCTTGTTTATTGAATGATCTTTAATTTAGGCTCGAGCTCTTTGAAGCTCGGTTTGAGTCAGCTTTTACTGAGTCAGTCATGACGTATGACGACTAGTTAGAAGGATTTGGATCTACACAAGAATGCATGTCAGGATTTCTAGATACACTATTTTGTTTTTAGCCTCGATTATGATTCTACCTGAACCATTTAGGATTATGATAATATTCTGATATTTGACCGTAATAAGTTTTAACCAAGTTTTTTTTATAATTTATATTTTATTTTTTGGGTTTGATCTGATTGAGATTGTTGCAGAAAGCATATTTGTTTGACATGGAGTTTTGTTTTATTTAGGGTTGTGATTGGCTCTTTTTCGGCATGAAGGTTTCTCTATGGTTTTCATTCTGGTAAATTTGTTGACTGTAGATGGGTGATTTTGTAGCGCTAGCTCTCGACATGTGGCTGGATTTTGTATGTAGTCAGGAACAATGGTTCATGTGTTTGGAAACTCAAAATCCAGTTATGTTATCTTGGTTGGATATTGACATAAAGTTTCTGGAATAAAATTGTTGTATTGTTGATGATTATTTGTTTTGCAATTTTCATGTGACTTCTATCTTCAGTTTTTGCACTGTTGAAGTTTGACAGATTTGATAGAATAATAATTCATAAATGTTGATGCGACGAAATCAAGGGCTGGTCTTGTAGTTGTGTCTAACATTCCGATCCTGGGTCTGTGCTACAACAAACAGTTTAACTTGTCAGAAGATGACGACTTGAAGCCGAAGTCTGGAAAAATACTTCAACGACCAAGTTAGTGAAGTATCTAGATCGAGAAAAACCTACAGAATGTATGTATATGAAAGAGGAGGGGTAGTAGACGGTAGAGGCTGTCAAAAAAGGAAAGATAGCCAGAAAAGAAAGTCTTTTTTCATCAAGTGTTCCATCAAGATTGGATCAGACTCAACTAGTTAAACATATCTGTAATGTGGTTCTTGGCTCTAAGGACGAGAGGACGTGGCAAGCCATGGACGGAGGCACGGATGCCATATTGTAACGTGTGTTCGTGATGGTTGGACCGGAGGTGTATTAGATATATATTTTTTTCTATATTTGAATAAGTCATACATTTTAAAAATCTTTTATTTTTTTTATAAACAATTTGTAATGAATGTATAAAAAACTTTTATTCAACATTTATGTCTTTGTAGAAAACTTACCTTTATATAATATATACATTTTTGTATTTTAATGTATTGTTATAGTTTATGTAATACCGTGTATTTTTTTAATTATATATTTTTAACTATATAATACTTAACAATACCATGTTTTTTTTTAAGTTGTGAACTTCATGTATAAAGTTACCACACTCTTCAAATGGGAGAGCTTCATATTGTCCCACTTTGGCCAGACTATGTTGTCTTAACCGGGCTCACGCTAGCTTCAAAGTTTGGCTTTTTTGGGCTTTTAATTGATATTAATTATGTTATATTTTTATACATTATTAAAAATAAAATTAGTTATTAAAATAAATGCAACTAAGTATAATAAGTTACAAATTGTAAAAGCTTCTCAAATGGGGTAATAAAAAATAGTTGGCTAGGTTTTTTTCTGTCGTGCATTGCGGCGAAACGGAGCAAATGATAATGTAAACAAAGTTATTTTGAAAATGTATCATATTGTTTAGAAAGCCATACTGTTAGAATCGGTTCATTTTATCATCGTATCATTTCACGGTACCAAATAAATATTTTATTTTTGAATATAAATTCGCTTTTAATAAAACTTATACTGATCGAGGGTAAAATTTAAGCACAACTATGTACTTGAGTTTTTTGAAAAAAAAAAAAGCTAAAAGTAAATAAGAAAAAATGAAAATATGTTAAAAGTAAATATTAAAAATAATATATTGATATAATAAAATATTAAAAAGCGAAAACTATATATATAAAATTACTATTCATGGTAGTTCGAAAACTATATATATATATAATTTAAAAGTACTATTCATGGTCCTTAGAAAACTATATATATATAATTGATAATGCATCGAAAGTTCATAAATACTTATTTTACCATTAACTTTTACATTTATTTTCATAGGTTAGGTTCTAATACAAATGAGTCTTACCATACAAATAGGGCTTACATACGGAGTGACAGAGAAATTTTTTTCCCAACTTGTCAAGCACATATTTTAGCCGCAGAATCTAAAAAAAAATCGTGCTGGTAGAGTAATTATGTAATTACTCTAGTAGAGTATTACAAAAACAAAAAAAAAAGTTACTTTTTACTATTTTCAATTAAACATCATACTTCCTTGATGGAAAAAAATTCAGAAAAAAAGTTTTCTTCACTTCTAATGTTAAGACTCATTTGTTTCCTTGATGGAAAAAAATTCAGAAAAAAAGTTTTCTTCACTTCTAATGTTAAGACTCATTTGTATTTAATACACTATTTTTCATAACTAAACAATTTCTTTTCTTTTATATTATTTAAAATAAAACTGTGAAATTAAATTTTATTATATACTATTTAACTTTTTTTTACAAACTTCATACTTTTTACGGAATTTTTGAAATTTGAAAATGTCTCAAAGGTTTACCATTTCTTATAATAGTTTTTAATACTGGGGATCAAATAGAAAGTTTATTTTGGCTAGGAAAGATAGGAAGCAATAGGATTAGGACATGTGGCAAAATTTAAAATAAAGAGGAAGGGTATTTTAGTCAATCTTATCCATTCTTCTTCCTTTTCAAAACCCAGTAACTTCAAAACCCACCATTTTCAAAACCCACAATCTTCAACCATTTCTTCACTTTCTATCTCAATAATCACTACATTATAGTGTGATTTTCGTCACCAATCAATGATTCAAACACCCGATCAACGTGTTCTTCAGTTTTTTTGAAGAAAACCCAATTTAATTTGATACAAAATCTCGTTTTTCCGGTGATTTTGAAGATAATCATTCGATCCGTTCGATTCGAGAGCTGATAAGTGTTTCAATCATTCAAAATTCGTCAATTGTTGAAGAAATCACTTTCGATCCATGTAAGAAATTCTTTAATTTCATTTTTACGATCTGGGTTTTTGATTTAGTCATTGCGTTGTACGATTTTGGTGGGGTCCGGGGGCAGCGCCCCTAGTAGCGGGGTCCCAGGGGCGGCAGCCCCTGGAGCTAGGAATTTTTTTTTTTCGATTAAATTGCTTTAATAAAAATGCATCAGAAAATTAAATTTTCTGTAAATTGCCTCTAGAAAACTGCATTCGTAAACTGCATTGGTTCGGACAATTCACAGCTCAGACAATTCACAGCACAGACAAAACTATTGTCATGGTTCAATGCGTTTTAGAGAGAACACTTTCTTTGGTGTTTTTAGGCAATTGCGTTTTAGAACTAAAACATTTTTATGTGTTTTCTGGCCATTGCGTTTTAGAAAAACACATTCTTGAAGTGTTTTTAGTCATTGCGTTTTAGGTAAAACACATTTTTAGGTGTTTTCAGTCCATTGCGTTTTACAGAGAACACTTTCTTATGTTTTTTTAGGCAGTTGCGTTTTAGAATGAGACATTTTTAAGTGTTTTCTGGCAATTGCGTTTTACAAATAAGACATTGTTTTGTGTTTTTGGTGCATTGCATTTTAGGTAAAACACTTTTTTATGTGTTTTCAGTCCATTGCGTTTTAGAAAACAGACATTTTAAGTGTTTCTGGCCATTGCGTTTTAGAAATAAGACATTTGTTTGTGTTTTTTGTACATTGCGTTTTAAGTAAAATACATTTTTATGTGTTTTTAGTCCATTACGTTTTAGAAAGTACATTTTCTTTTGAGTTTTTAGGCTATTGCGTTTTAGAAATAAGACATTTCTTTGTGTTTTCTGACCATTGCGTTTTACAAATAAGACATTTCTTTGTGTTTTTTGTGCATTGCGTTTTAGAAAAATGTAATTTTTTAGGTTTTTTTTTTCCATTGCGTTTTACGCAACTGAGTTTTTTCCATTGCGTTTTACGCAACTGGGTTTTAGAATTTTTTTTCGAAAATATAGCAATAGTATACTCGTTTTAAAGATAAAAAATGCTCGTTTTTTTGTGAAATTTTTATAAAAAAATAATGTCGTTTGAAAGATTTATTAACGTTTAAAAAATGAGAGGAAATTGGAGGAGAGAGAAACTATTGACTTGGATTGACTAGAATACCCCTAAACAAACTCACGCGCCTCTTTTCTTCCCTTCAATTTCCCTGATTTAATCTTAGCCCTTGATTAACTAAATGGATGGTCAAGATCACTTTCTAGCCTTCTTAGCCAAATAAACTTTCTATCATATCTCCACCCTAGTTTTCAAAATACTTAAAAAGCTACATATTACAAGAAATATATACAAAAGCATTTTCAAATATTTTAAATTATTTACTATTTCTAAAACTATATAAAAAAACTACAAAATAAAAAGAGTAAACGAAAATATCTTATACCCCCACCCAACACGTTTTTTGCCCATCCTTCAGAATATAATTTGCCAAGAATGGTCATTTAGCCTCACAAATGGACCAAGAACACCCCATTGGAAGTGAAATGATTAGTCAAGAAAAGTTTGTAGGATGTGTGAGCAACGTCTATGGGATGGGGAATCGGGTTCGTGGGGTTCATCAAGCACATCACATCATTTGCATCGTCGTGTGAATCGGGATGAGAACCCGAGAGTGATGCCAAAGAAGGTGGGAAAGGGGTAGGAAATTGGGTTTGGGTTCATTAGAAAAAGCGGGAACACCTCGGCCATAGAATCGGATTCATTTAGGTATTTTGGGTTACAATGAGACATCACTAAAAGGATTGGTTGGTTGATTTAAGTTCTTCGGATAAATTGGGTAGCACCCCTCACACCCTAAAAAACTTTACAGGCATCCAAGATGTTTATACCAGTGTCACTCTTCGAAAATGTTTGATTAATCGATCTCATCCAAGCGTCGAATATTTAACACAAAATAAATTACCAGTGTTGAGAGCTATGTAGATCCACCCCTAAACGAGCATATTACATGTATAAATGTTTTTAGGCCCTTCAATGACCACTCACCTGGCAAAGAGCTTACAGATGAAACATACAAATCCGTATAAAGTTAAAAACAAACCTCGTGTTTGTGCAGATTCTCAGATCACTAACACGGCAACACAAGCAAGAACACCCCACCCGGACAAATGAAACAGCACCAAACATTCAGACCAAAACACAGATCAAGTAAAACAGACCAACATTACTTATAATAACACCATCTTAAACATCTGATAAAAACCAACATATACGCGCACCCAAAGACAGCGGGGAATCAAAATAATTCAAAAGATAATCTTTTGACAAAATAACCACCACCTAGCAGGCCATTAGACTTGCATGTTAAAATGATATCAACAAGAAAGACTAAACCGGCCCGTCTAGTTGTTGTATACCAAAACCCCACAAGTCACAAAAAGTTATACCTCCCACACGAGCCAGGTGAACAAACAAACATCCAGATCATTCAGCGACATTCACCAGCTCGTACTCGACCAGAGACAGATTGTTATCTTCCTTAACGGTGAAACTTGCAGGTTCGGTGACTTCAATGCGTCCCCACTTGTCAACAGCTAGCCTCATTGACCCCTTGAACATGTCAATCTTTGCGTTTCTGATGATCACAGTATTTCCAGCCTTCATCAAATCAACTGCAATATAGATTTAACCATCGTGTTAGCTATGGATACACTCAAGCCAAGCTGCTTGATATCGGCTAGCTAAAGGTTCAAATCGAGCAGAGCTTAAATGAGCACAAGCTCGATATTCTCTTACCAAGCTAACGAGCCTATTATTTATATGATTTTTATTTAATATATATTTTTCTATAAAATTAAGTTAAGATAAATAAATAATACAAATTATGTTATATATAAAAATATATAAAAAATAAATATATAAATACTTATTAATTAATAAATAATAAACAAGCCGAGCTCAAGCTTGAGTTTAGAAATAAAGCACGAGCTCTTGTAAGTTAAACGGCCGAGCTTGAGCTTCAAAAGCTATTCGAGAGCCGAGCTCGAGTTTAGAAATAGAGCTCAAGCTCTCGTAAATTGAACAAGCCGAGCCCAAGCTCTCATAAGTTAAGCCAGACAAGCCCGAGCTCTCGTAAGTTAAACCAGCCGAGCCCAAGCAAGCTAAACGAGACAAACTCAAGTTCTCATAAGTTAAACAAGTAGAACTCGGCTCGTTTACACTCCTAGTTAGCATCATGATAACCACTCAAAAAGAGAAGTACAGCATTGCAACTTGTAAATCACACTACAAATCACTACAAAACTACATCCAACACAATAAAACACTAATTCACAGTGCCAAACAAAACACTCAATAAAGCTTCCATCAATTGAGAAAATCAAAAAACAAAACATTTCAACACAATCTTAACCTATCATAGATAACAATCATAAGTGCGATTGTGTGTATGTGATATGCATATAAAGAGAGAAACAGACCTTGATCGTTACGAGCAGTGAACAAAATAGTGCCAGTTTCATCACCAATAAGACACTCAGCAATACGAGTGTTAGCACCACCAGAACGGCCACTAAACGACGACGTACTGCGAGGTTTCTTATCCAAAACCGTCGTTGATGACAGCACCTTCACGGCGAGAGTGTGGCCGTTGGTTCCAGGTTTCAGGTCACCTACTTTCACGAACACCGGCTTCCGCTTCACCACTCCTCTTCCGGCCTGTTCTGATTGTTGGTTTTCTGGTTCCACTGATGTCGTACCGTTGACTGCCGCCATGTTTTCCGGTGAAATGGAGAGATTGAAGGTGTGTTGGTTGTTGATTTGGGTTCTGGATCGATGATAAACCCTAACCCTAGAAAAGAAGCGAGTGATGGTTTATTTTGTTGTTGCGTTTTGGGTGGTTTAAGTTTGGCGGTGTTGTCATTTGTGCCCCTTAGGCTGGAGGGTGTGGGGCGCCACCCTTCGGCCACCTGGACCACCATAGCGCCCCATCCGCCATCGCCCACACCCCCGGCGCCATAGCCGGGGCGCCATAGGCCATCCGCCATCGTGGTAACGAGTGGCAACGCGTTGAACAATTTTGAAAAGGTCAAAATGACCGTTGTGGAACGGTCGAAAATTAAAAAAAAAAAAAATAAACTTAATCTTTATTATATATATATATAACCTATTCTAAACTAAAAAACTCATCAATCACAACCAAAAATCACTCCAATCACAACTTAAACACACACCAATCACAATTTTAAAAATGTCTTCTTCGAGCTCGTCATCCGACGGTGTTCTTGATGATATGGTTATCGTCACGGCGCAGGAGATGATTAATTATTTGCAAGAAGCCGAATCCTCTGCATCGCGTACCAGACAACCGCCTATTGAACGAAATCGGTTAGCTGCTCATGAACGTCTAGTGCAAGATTATTTTTGTGAAACTCCCGTGTACAATGATGATCAGTTTAAGCGTAGGTTTCGTATGAGCCGACGACTATTCGTTAAAATTTCCAATGATCTTGCGGGTGAATCCCCTTTTTTCACGCAAAGGGTAAATGCAATTGGCAAGGTTGGTTTCTCTGGACTACAAAAGTGTACGGCAGCAATTAGGCAACTAGCCTACGGCACATCGAGTGATGCGTGGGATGAGTATATAAGGATGTCGTCAAGAATGTGTCGTGAGTCTCTTGAAAATTTTTGTGAAGGTAACTTTTATTAACACTAGTATTTATTATTATTTTACGTCGTTATTATTTTTAAATTAGCAATAATTTATCAGGTGTAATCTCTCTGTACGGGAGACGATATTTGAGGATGCCAACCGCAGCCGACGTTCCAATTCTATACGAGGCCCATCAGCGCTTACATGGGTTTCCTGGAATGTTGGGAAGTCTTGATTGCATGCACTGGGAATGGGCGGCATGCCCAACCGCTTGGAAAGGGCAACATCATCGTGGTGACCACGATGGTCCAACGGTAGTATTACAAGCGGTCGCTTCTCAAGATTTATGGATTTGGCATGCGTACTTCGGCATGGCTGGTACGAACAATGACATTACAGTTTTAATGTCCTCAAATCTATTCGACGATGTCATAGACGGTGTTGCACCAGATACTTCATTCTATGCAAACAATGTGGAGTATAAGTATGGGTACTATCTCACAGATGGTATTTATCCGGAGTGGGCGACGTTGGTGAAAACTCTTTCATGTCCAGATGACGAAAAAAGAATGTATTTCAAGAAGAAACAAGAGTCAGCAAGAAAAGATATTGAGCGGGCTTTCGGTGTGTTAAAGAAAAGATGGTCTATCATCTCCCAGCCTTCGAGGATACTTGAAAAAAGTAAAATGAGAAACGTTATGTATACGTGTATCATTTTGCATAACATGATATTGGAGGACTCTGGTAGAGCATTTTGTGGAGAAAGCTATGATGAAAGTATCCAACCGATGAACCCAATACTAACATACGCGGAGAAAGAAGATATCCGAGCAATGATACGGGCTAGGCACACACACCAAAACCTTCGAGCCGATCTGACAGAGCACCTATGGTTTTATCGTGAACAAGGAGGACTCGACACAGACGACGACTAGTGGTTTTATTTTTTAAATGAAGTTATGTAGTGTTTTTTTTTAAATGAAATTATGTAGTGTTTTTTATTTTTTTTAATGAAAGTATGTAGTGTTTTTATTTTTTAAATTAAATTATCTAGTGTTTTTTATTTTTTTAATGAAATTATGTAGTGTTTTTTTTTTAATATTTAAATAAAAAAATAATTAGGTAATCATGACACGGGGCTCCATCCACACCCTCCAAATTAAAGAGGGGCATGATAAAGCCCCAACGCTGACATGGCACTGACGTGGATCCTATGTGACACCTATAAAGCCCCATGGGGCTCCATCCACACCCCATAGCCTTATCATCAGCTATTTTCATTCTTTACCCATAAATGAAACTTATACATACTTGTATATTATCATAACCAACTCGGTTAAAGTAGATAAAAATAACCAAGGAATAATAGTATATTTGGAATTTTATCGTATTTTAAAAGTTATAAACAATAAGAAAAAGAAATTTATGACTTATGAGTGGGAGACTTGTCACATTGTAATTGGTCAAAAATATTAAAATAAATTTTTTTTTGAAAAATATGGAGAATGGGGCAAATTGGATTTGGATTTGGATTTGGATTTGGATTTTAATAATCGGAACGAGTTCTTTTTGTCCGATAATAATCCTAATTCAGTTAATTAACCACAATAATCGGAACTCTTTTATTTTGTTTGTAAAATAGTCCGTCGTTAAAAAAACATAACGGAGTTAAGTTTTTTTCCAAATTACAAACCGGTGTTTTCGGGCTTTTGATCAGAACGAGCATACGAGTCAATTGATGTAAAATTTACCTAGAAACAGTGCTCTAAACGACGAAAAAGGTTCTTCAATTCAGGTGTTTGAACTTCTAATTATCAAAGATCAAGTCGTTTAGAGCACTATTTCGAGGTAAATTTTACATCAGTCGACTCATATCCTCGTTATGATCAAAAGCCCGAAAACATCGGTTTGTAATTTGGAAAAAAAACTTAAATTCGTTATGTTTTTTTAACGGCGGACTATTTTACAAACAAAAAAGAAGAGTTCGGATTATTGTAGGTAATTAACTGAGTTGGGTTATTATCTGTCACACCCCCAAAATCCACCATGCGGAGTATCACCGCTTGGAGGCGTGACATGACCAGGATCGAGCCACCAATCATATTGAACAACATAATTAAGTAAATAAAACCAAACACAATACGATTGGTGACCAAAAGGAAGTAAACCGATTTTAGGTTAACAGCGGAAGCATAAAACATAAGTTCAAAACATAAGTCCATAGTTCATAAGTTTAAAGTCCAAAACGTAGGTTTAATAAGTTCATAAAGTTTATTCATTAAGTACGGGACATATCAGTTCGCATCCCACAACGACCACCTCCATATGCAAGCTCCATAGCATCTAATGACCTGCAAAGCATGTAATAACGAGTCAACAACAAAGTTGAGTGAGTTCACGGTTGGTTGTCCATTTTAGAGTTGTTTCCAAAAACATAGTTTAATCTCATTCGGCTATCCAGCCGTGGGGGTTACCCCATAGTTCGAAAACGTTTATTTGTTAACCATCCCATGTCCACCTTCCCTGGCTATCCCGCCCGGCACTTTGGCCGTGGGGAGCTACCCCAGTATTTTAAACTACCAGACTCGTTTATCATATCGACTACTAACAAAAATCAATTGTGCCCTAGCGTCGGTGTTCTATCACCACCGACGTGCCATAGTCCATTAGTACACGCCCGTCCGACTGGCACGGTGTGAGGTTTGTTAAACCTAATAGCGCTATTAACTAATGACCCGCTCGCCATAGCCTCGGCGATTAAGTCGATACAAAAAGGGAGGGACTTCGCTGATAGAGTTCTAGTCCAGTAAGTCTAATACGTCCCAACAGGACGAGGAATTTACATTCCTGAATACGTCTCAAAGGACGAGGAATCCCTATTCCTGTGCCCATTCCCCTTCCCACCGGGAATTTACCATGCTTTGTAGAAAAGTGTGAACTCACCTCGGTTTGCTCGGTTAGATTCTCAAATATAGCTAACAGTCAAGGTCGGTCAATCACGTCCTAGTATGATTTACCAGTTAGTCATTTAGTGGCTTACAAATAGAGCACAAAGTTCCTACACGTATCTATCACATAGCATGCATTACTTTAACTGTTTATGCCCGTATATATACTTCCCATCCATTCTCCACTCATAAGCAAACATACGATAGTGCACGTAACACATATAACATGTTAGATCATTCACATATAGCATACTCGACATTTAGACACGCAAGTCACAACTTATGTCATTTCAGCATTAATATTCAAAACCGGCTGTTTTCGGACATTTTAATAAAATAGTTAAATTATTCCAAAAATTCCTAAATTTTTACAGGATGTCTTAAACGTTCCAAATTTTATTGTGTAAAAATATCGGGGTTCAGTTCATTACCAATATTTTATAAAAATTCATTTTCCGGACTGATCTCAGATTTATCTATTTCTGACCACAATCCACGGAACAATTTATTAAAAATTCATCGTAAGTCCGATTTACGAAATTTTAGTGGGGTAATTACAAATACATCAGTGGTCATCTACAGTACAAGTTTCATGATCCAACTCTACACAGAACCCGAGTTATGACAGAAAACAAAACATATATTTTCAGCAGAAAAATGCAGCTCTTGTTGCTGTTACGAAATGACGCTTTAAAAATAGTAAACGAAGTCCAAAAATTACGATTCCGGTGCCATTAGAACCGTATTTCATAATAACACGTTTTAGACTCAAAATATCAGTTTTTCGTAGAGTTTATGACCTGTTTACAGCCAACTGAAATTGGCTGTAAAACTTGGACAGATTCTGTTTTCAGTCTTTAACTTCCTAGTTCGTGTTCGATTGATTTCTGTTAGCAAGTTTATTAATCACAACAACATTAAACATCAATACTAACCAGCAAAACATCAGATAATCAACCAAGAATCATAACAAAACTAGTTTCAAAAGTTTTACACTAACATTCATTCATTAACCACCATGTTTATTATTTTTAGTGGACTTTTAGTTTTGAACTCTAGTGTTCATGATTTTTATCTGACAAAATTCTTATTAACCACTTTAGACAAGCTTAAGAAGGTGATTAGAATCACTTACTAGTAGCTCGTGGCTAGGGAAGAAACTAGACGAAAAACGGGTGGTTAATAGCGTCGTAGAGAGGTCCTTGTGTTCCCGAGTGCACCGAGCTTCCTTACACGTGATCCTTCACCCTTGGGTAAAGTTGGAAATGCAAGATTAAACTTTGAAAGTGGATGGATGGTTGTGAAAGCACTCGGCCGAGAGTAATGGGGAAAGGAAGAGAAATTTTTATTGTGAAGTGTTTAGTATGAATGAACTTTTATCCACAAAGTATACTTATAGATCTTCTCAATGTTTTTAACCATGGTGCAATATGTAAGGAAGATATTAAGCACACTT
This sequence comes from Helianthus tuberosus, assembly GCA_030545235.1. Lineage (NCBI taxonomy): Eukaryota > Viridiplantae > Streptophyta > Magnoliopsida > Asterales > Asteraceae > Helianthus > Helianthus tuberosus. Next base: position 151,999,867 of record CM060451.1, on the reverse strand, counting down.
GAATATAATATTCAAAAATTTAGTGGGGTGTCCCCTCATGGGAACCGAGTTCGGTCATGGGGGAGGGGTTCATGGTTGAATTCCAACTAAATGATTAAGGTTAGTTAGTTTAAGTTAGGAGGTTAAACCAATTTCTAGTTTGTTATGTATTGTTGCAGGTGTTAGGGTATTCGGGGACCCTAACTGGCTCAGAAAAAGAAAAACAATGTCAATCTCAATATTTTTATGTTCCAGTTAAAATCCGGTTGTTCGGTTCAAAACTGTTCCGTTAAACTGCTTAATTAATCCGTAAGGCGTCCTATTTATATATTTTTGTAACGTTTTTACTTTTCAATACTCAGGAAGGCATACCGGACTATTTAGTAACTTTTCTGTATCCTACTAGTATGTTAACAAATACATGTAAGTATAACACAGATATCAGAAAGCAGTTAAGTAATTCCACACAGTCGTCAAGCACTTTAATTATCATTAATAAATTGTACGGAATACATGGAATTTGAGGGTTGTCACATTATCGGCCAAAGAGAGGCATTTGGGATTTATTAAAATCCAATTTACCTTTAGATTATAAATAAACGACTGACTTATTATAATATAGACCCGTAGAATGGTGACATGCGTTAACAAAAAAAAGTATTATATACTTTAATATTTATAACCTATGTACAATAGAATTTTGTGATAGCAAAAGTATTTCATTTTTTAATTAATTAGGTATATTTATTTACATATTTGCGACCATCTTTTCTTCACGATTTCACCCTCTCTTTCTGCTGCAACTCCCACAAATCCCCAAATCGGTATAAACCCAGATCTACTTCAACCAGATCTTAAAAAAAAAAAGAATCACACCCAACCAACACCTATTAAGAAACGAAACCCAAGTTCTAATCATCGTTCAAACCGTCTCTAACTAAACCCAAGTTTTAATCATCGTTTCACCCATTTCTTTGCTGACTATATGAATATATAACATGCTTGCTGACCGATAGACTTGTGAAATATAAAATTGATGTTTTATTTTTCAATCTTCACTCCAAATATAATTTAGGTTATAAAAGGTATTGTGAAATATGAGTGTGCATGTGAGAACTTGAAAAATGAGCTTATGTTGGTATTTAAGCACAAAATTTAAGGAACAAGATCAAAATAAAGAGATTGGAGCTGAAAGCTATTTCTTGAATTTCAAAGTAGGAAGTTTTCGAGATAAATTACATGCAGACTCAAAGAGCTTATTTAAAGCAAAAACCTAGCGAAAAAGACTGATTCAAACTAAAGACTCGGTAAGGCTCAACAACCTAGCCGTTACCACTTATTGACTTGAAAACAAACTAAGAGAAATAAACTGCTCCACGTGCATGAAGTCTGCATGATGCCACGAAGCTTAGGATCACATATCTTCATCACCCTCCCTTGATCCTAAGCATATAACTCCCAGCTGAAGACGATAGAACACAAATTTTTCTCTTGCCAAACTCTTAGTCAGCACATCTGCAAGTTGCTCATGGGTACTACAATGTTCAAGTTTGATTTGATCTTGCTCAACCATTTCACGCAGAAAGTGATAGCGAAGTTCTATATGCTTGGATCTTTTGTGCAGCACTGGATTCTTGGATAGACTTATAGTTGACTTGTTATCACAGAAGATTGTTGTAGCCTCTAGTTGCTTGAACCCAAAATCTTCTAATACCCTTCGTAACCAGATTGCTTCACATGTGGCTCCTGATGCAGCTATGTATTCTGCCTCAGTACTTGACAAGGCCACCGATGCTTGTTTCTTTGAACTCCATGCAATGGCAGCTCCCCCTAAGTGGAAAACATAGGCTGAAACACTTTTTCTGTCATCAATACAAGCTGCCCAGTCACTATCACTGTACCCCACCAGTTTTAACTCTTGAATTTTGTTGTACCAGATCCCATAATTTGCAGTGTTTGCCACATATTTGAGAACCCTTCGTGCTGCCCCCATGTGTACCTTTGAAGGCTTTTGCATGAACCTGGAAATAGTACTTACAGCATAGGCTAGATCTGGTCTGGAGTGAGTTAGATAAATAAGGCCACCTACTAGACTTCTGAAGTATTCTCCATTCACTTGTTCAGTTCCATCTTCTAGAGTTAACTTCTCACTCGTATTCATAGGAGTTTCCTCATGATTGCAGTTATGCATCCCAAAACGCGTTAAAAGCGCTTTAGCATAAGCTTCTTGAGAGAGGAAGATCCCCTCCTTGGTTTGTTTAACTTCAAGCCCCAGAAATCGCTTCATTAACCCCATGTCTGTCATTTCAAAGGCATCCTTCATGCCTTGTTTGAACTCATGAATCAATTTATCACTTGAAGAAGTACAAATGATGTCATCCACATATAAACAGACATAGATGACTTCATTAAGACCAACCGCCTTCACATAAAGAGTAGGTTCATTTTCACTTCGGTTGTACCCATGCTCTAAAAAGTAGCCATCAATTTTCCCATACCAGGCACGTGGAGCCTGCTTTAACCCGTACAATGCCTTCTTTAACTTGTAGACCATGTCCTCTTTACCTGGAATCACAAATCCCTCGGGCTGTTCAACATAGATCTCTTCACTCAAGTCCCCGTTTAAGAAAGCAGACTTTACATCCATTTGATGGATATACCAGCCCATATGAGCTGCAAGACAGATAAATATTCTAATGGTTTCGAACCTTGCCACCGGAGCAAATGTTTCTTGGAAATCAATTCCAGGTTGTTGTGAGTATCCTTTAGCAACAAGCCTGGCCTTGTGCTTTACCCCCTTACCATCAGCAGCCTCCTTAGTTTTGAACAACCATTTGACGCCAACCAAATTCTTACCAGCTGGGAGTGAAACCAGTTGCCATGTATCATTTCGAACTATAGCCTGGAATTCAACTTCCATGGCTTTCTGCCATTCAAGTGATTTTACAGCTTCTTGAAATGTAAGTGGGTCAGCAACGTTCGAGGAAAATTGGCATACATACATTGCTCCATCTTCATCCTCAGAAATTCCATCACCAGAAACATAATCTTTGTGCCAAGCAGGTTGCTTTGATTGTCTCTTTGAAGGACCAGCTACATCAGTTTGTCTAGTGGGGTCTGAGTTTTGAATCATAGGCACATTGGTATTAGGTGATTGAGAGGGACCAGGGGAATTAGTGGTGAAAGAAGGTTAAGTGTTGTTTGAAGTATGTTGAGGAGGAGGAGTATTGTTTACGGTAGGGCTGTTGGATGGGTTATGATCTGTCACATCAGTAGGGAATGGATCACATGACTTTTTATCGTTGCTTGAGTTAGTGGACCAATCCCACTTTGTTTCTTCCAGGAAAACAACATCCCTCTTCACACTAAACTTCTTTGTGATGGGATTGTAGAGACGGTACCCTTTACTTTGATTGGAATACCCAATAAAAATACTCCTTTCTGATTTATCTTCCAACTTCTTTCTCATTTGAGTAGGTACTAGCCCATAAGCTACACACCCAAAGGTCCGTAAATGTGACACAGAAGGTTTTCTACCATACCAAGCTTCATAAGGAGTTTGTTTGACCAAGGCCTTTGTTGGAGATCTGTTCAACGTATAGACTGCTGTAGCCACTGCTTCAGCCCACAACAATCTTGGCAACTTGCTTTCATGAAGCATACTTCTAGCAAGATTCATCACCGTTCGGTTTTTTCTTTCTACCACACCATTATGTTGAGGGGTATAGGCCACGGTCAGTTCACGTTGAATACCAGCTTGTTCACAGAAAGAGTTGAACTCTTGTGAGCAGAATTCACCTCCCCGATCTGACCTCAAGACTTTGATTGATCTGTTGCACTCTAACTCCACCATAGCTTTGAAAACTTTAAATTTATTGAATGCTTCATTTTTGTTAGTGACAAAGTAAACCCAGCACATTCGAGAGAAGTCATCAATGAATAAAAGATAGTACAAACTATTACCGAGACTGGGAGTATGCATTGGGCCACACAGATCAGTGTGAATAAGATCCAATCGGGATTTAGCTCGAACATTGGTTGACTTGAAAGGAAGCCGAGCTTGTTTGCATGCAATGCATGATTCACATGCAATATCATAGTTGATATGAGGTAGCCCTTGGACCATTCCATGATCATAAAGTTGTTTCATTCCAGCAGCATGGAGATGGCCAAGACGGCAATGCCATCTGAGAGACTCGCCATCAGTTTGCATGGGAGACTTGTCTTGCATCGAGATCATACATGCCAGATCTACAACAAACATATTATTGGTAGCAACTGGGGCTCGAATGAGCCTTTTTCCAGTTGATTTCTTAGTCACCGTGCAGTACCCATTATCAAAAAGCAATGAATATCCTCTCCTCATAAATTGCCCAACACTGAGGAGATTATATTCAAGAGATGGAACATAGTAGACATTTTCAAGTATTTTGAACTCAATGTCATTCAAGTACATAATGATGGTACCCTTTCCTTCTACTCTTACAGCCTTCTTATCACCCAATTTCACGTTTAATTTGAAGGAGTTATTTAACTCAATGAAGTTTTCGATCTTACCCGTCATGTGGTTTGATGCTCCTGAGTCCATGAACCACTGCAGCACTTTGCTTTCAGATTGAGTTGTGGTTACCATGAACACATGCTGATCTTCAAAAACATCTGGTTCCCCTTCATTTTCATTAGCTGCTACGTTAACTTGGGGTTCTTCGGTATTGTACCAGCAATCCTTTTTGAGATGGCCATATTTTTTACAAACGTAGCATTGTGGAACCTTGCTTTTGTCGAGAGAACCCCTACCCCGACCAGTACCTCTTCCTCTGGGAGACCCACGGCCTCGACCCCTCCAGTTGGAGTTTCTAGTTTGTTCTTGCACCACGGGTAAAGCTTGTTCATCTTGCCGCTCAGCGGGCTTTGCGACTTTTTCTTGATTCATTCGGGTGTTGATTCTTTCTTCCTGAGATTGTAACAGCCCCATGAGTTTCACAGGTGTTATTTCACCAAGATCAAACGTTACTTCTATCGATGGAATGACATAGTCAAACTTTGGTGATAAACTTCTGAGGATCTTTTCAACGACTTTCTGATCATTGATCTCTTCTCCAAATGATCTCTGCTGCCCTACATTGTTCATAACCCTTGAAAAATAGTCTCCAACAATCTCTTCCTCCTTCATAGACAAATTTTCAAAGGCACGTCTGAGCCCTTGAAGTTTCACCGCCTGAACCTGAGAGTCCCCTTGAAATTCAACCTGAAGAGTTTCCCAGGTTTCTTTAGCCGTATTTGCTGCAGCAATCCTGGAGAATAGACTGTCATGAACACCTTGTTGAATGATCGTCATAGCTTGAGCGTCTTTTTTTTTTTCATTTCCCTGAGATTATCAGCTCCATCACCCGTAGCAGTAATTCCCAGGTAGACGATTTCCCAAAGTTCTTTTGAACGAAGAATAGTCTTCATGCGCAGGCTCCAATGTTCATAACCTTCTCCTTTGAACACGGGGATAATAGCAGCACCAACACCAGATGATGAGTTTGAGTTGTCAGCCATATTAGGGATTCAGAGAGAACAAATAATGAGTGAGAAAGGATCAAAGCCTGTGCTCTGATACCAAAACTGTTGGTATTTAAGCACAAAATTTAAGGAACAAGATCAAAATAAAGAGATTGGAGCTGAAAGCTATTTCTTGAATTTCAAAGTAGGAAGTTTTCGAGATAAATTACATGCAGACTCAAAGAGCTTATTTAAAGCAAAAACCTAGCGAAAAAGACTGATTCAAACTAAAGACTCGGTAAGGCTCAACAACCTAGCCGTTACCACTTATTGACTTGAAAACAAACTAAGAGAAATAAACTGTTCCACGTGCATGAAGTCTGCATGATGCCACGAAGCTTAGGATCACATATCTTCATCAGCTTATGGCTCAAACGATGAAATGGGTTTGCAGATTTTCCAGTTGTGTGGGTGTGGTGTTTACAGATTTGTTAATCTGTAATAATACTAATAAAATGATTATGATGATAATAATAACAATAACAATAACAATAATAATAAGACCATGTGTAGTGGTAAATTGTTATAATGCCCCCACCATGGGGCATTATCCGACACGTGTCATCCCAGTCAGCATGGGGCGTTATTGCAAAAGTGGTGTAGTGGGAATAATGCCCCTCCCAATCATTAAACAAAAAAAAAGCTAACAATTCTCATTGGTTAGTCAAACCTTTGACCATTCCCCATTGGCCAAAAGCAAAAAAGTCAAACAATTCTCAGCGTTATATTTAAAACGCTAGCATGCAAAATTTAAAAAAAAAAACGCCTTATAACGCCTAGTGTAGTGGGGGGGGGGGCGCGTTTTGGGGCGTTTTTTTGCAATTTTTTTTAAAAACCACGCCCCACTACGGGTGGTCTAAGACAGAGAATTTTCATTTTAGGGACTCAAGTTAATCCCGCCCATAATTCATAGAACACAAATTGCATTTTACTATTTCATGAATAAACTTGATAAAGTCATACAAAAATTGTTTTAATACTATCCACTGTTTACCCGTATAACATGGTAGAAAATCATTTTAATAACATGTATTTGATCTCATAATATTCGAGATCTTGTGTTTTCGAAAACTGTTACAAACGTGTTTAAAGATTTCGATTCTAGGACTTGTAAATTAAATGAAGATATTCATCCTAAATTTCTTGATGTTCTTAAATTGTTCTTTGTGAAAATCACTTTATTTTGAATTGAATTATGGATTAACATCAGTTTTCGAAATTTTAGGTTAAAATTAAATCTCCAAGAGATTCTCGTTCACGCTCCCAACACTAGATAGTTCGTCGTTTGATGGTGCGCTGGTGTTACCGGGGTTTAATGCTTCTTATACTCGTTCCTGAATCGCACATACATAGTAGCTCATCAGCCCTCATCGAAGGTCATTTGCACATTCTCTCTAAGGTTTGTCGGGGTTTGAAATCACAAGTGTTTTTTCATGAATTGTCTCAAATCGAAATATAATATATTGGTCTTGAATCTTGATTTCTATTCCCTGGCTCATTGGAATTAATATTATCAATTTTGGATCTTTAACATTGGCTTACTTTGTGAAGTTTGTCTATTGATTGTTAAAGGGTCATGTTGATTTATTATGTTACAACTTTTATGTACTAGATCAAGACTACAAGAGACGTTTAGTTGCCTTTGTGATTTTACTCAAATTGAAACATCCCACAATGTACCATTTCAGGGTCGAGGAAACAAATTCATCAATTTTCTATGAAGAACATTACTCCTAGAACCAGAAAAATAAAGGTCAGCAAATCGTTTTCATGCTCATCTTTAATTTCTTCAACCTTCTTTCTTTGAGTTCCCGTTATACACTTATACTTTAGTTCTAAGGTTTTAATTTTGTTACCTTTTATTTTAATATGATAAAATCAGTGCAAAACCCAAGCATGATTCTCTTGACAACTAGGTAGATGTAACTTCAAAAGATGAACTAAATGTTTTCAATTTTCAATATACATGTATATAACTCAAACCTTTGTTAGGATACTACTATGGTTTCTATGCTAATTTCTATATTATATACAAGTATATAACTCAAAAGTCAAAAGAATTGCTCACATGGGTACTTAGACTATGGGGTAAGGGGCTTGGGTTGAGGGAAAACGCCCAAGCCACCACCCCGGGTGGGCTTGGGTTGGGGCGTAGCCCTTGGGGCTTGGGTTTCAAGCCGGGCATGGGGCGGTATTGACAAGCTGACATGGCGGGCTATCAATAGCCAAACCAAACTAGCCGTTGGGCTAGCCATTGGCCAACGGCTATGTTCAAAAAAAAATTTATTTTTTCACTATAAAACTCACATTTTTCTTCCATTTTTTACCACATTCAACCACATCTTCTATAATCATCTTCAATTCTCCTTCTACAAAACGAAAAAATGCATCCTCATAACCGTGCTTATGACCCGAACAACCCGTATGCATTCCAAGAAAATAATCCTAGCCCACCACCCAATCGTCCAATGCCTCGTCCATTTTTCATACACTCTTCTATGCCCGTTGAAGCGAGTTATGCATCGTATCTTGGGAATCGTTCGTATACTAACTTCCCACACACCGATGATTCAATACCTACCCCGTTTACACAAACGTCCATCAACCTTTCACCAACCTCCATCGACCTTTCACAAAACGAAACCGTCCCCGAAACTCAACCACCCAACGATGGTCCTTCCGCATCGAAACCCATCAAAAAGAGAAGTCATAAGAAAAAAACCGAGGCGGAGAAAGCACTTGAAACCGTCAAACGAAAACAACAAAAATGGGTCGTTCCTGAAGAACTTGCATTGGCGAGGGCTTGGTGTCAACAATCTCAACATCTAAGTTTAGGTATTCTTAAACTTTGTTTTTATTAATGGTTATTTTTTATATAACTTTGTAATATATTAAATTTTATTTTTATTAAAATAAGAAATTCTCAACATCGAACCCATTTGTGGGAAGCGGTTAGTAGAGTACTCCATGAAGAATTGGGAATGGAGGCTTATCGTGAAACCGATAGCTTATCCTCGACGTGGAGCGAGATTAGCGGCCAACTTACAAAATATAGTGGGTTTTTAAATAAAGCAAAGCAAAACCCAAAAAAGTGGTGAAACCGAAGCCGACATTGTGACAAATGCATTGGTTGCATTCAAATCAAATGTGGGGACCGACTTCCGTTTCATGCATTGTTGGGAGATTTGTAAGTTCCATCCAAAGTGGGCGAATATCCCCAGTGGTAGCGAAAGTAACACGTATTCCAAAAGGTCAAGGGCCTCGTCCCATGCCCAATCTGATGCACGAGTTCAAGAGTTTGAGGACCTTTTGGATGATTCGCCAAACCGGCCTGAGTACCTCAAAGAGGCATGCTCAAAAATCAAGATCTGGTACAGCATCCCCTTCACCTGGGAGTTCGTGGTCGCGTAGGGGAATATACAGCGATCAGTTGGATGACATTGCATGCAAGTTAGATACATTCAACGTCTTCCAACAATAAAGGGCCGAACAACGAAAGAGCAAAGAAGCTAGAGATGCCGCTAGAGATGCCCTGAAACAAAGACGGGATGATTTGAAATTTCTATCCCAGCCATTTGATCACCTAGAGGGTGACGAGTTGCAACTAGTCTTGGAGATGAGAGAGGAGATAAAAAAAACAAATATAAACGTTAGGATTTTTTTTATGTAATTTTCTTTATTTAAAAATATTAAAAAAATTAAATTTGTTGTTTTAAAAAATATTCAAATAGCCCAGCGGGTCAGCCCAACGAAGCCCACCAAACCCACGCCCCTAACCCCCGCCCCACCATACCGTGTTGAATGTGGGTCAGCCCATGTCTGCCCCCCAAGCCACGTGTCAACTTATGCCCAACCCAAGCCCCACCATACCCCACGGTCTTAGTTAGGATACTACTATGGTTTCTATGTTAATTTCTATATTATAGTTTAATTTATGCATCTCTTCTTTTTCTGATGTTTGATTATATAGTTGATGATGGCAAGTTGACAACATGTGAAGCATCAAGCATGGAAGGAATTGAGATAACAAGATTCATGGATTACTTGGAGCTATTTTTATGGTAAATTTTTTAAATTTTTTATCAGAAAGAACATTTTGACTTCTCTTATAAGTATTTGGAATATGTTTGACACCAACCTTTGGAATATGTTTTGTATTGAATTTACAACTGAAATTATGAAGTTATGATGTTATGATTTCTAAATTTTATATGATGAATAAATAACGATTTTATTATGTATATTTAATTAGAAATAATTTTTACAGACAATTTGTGCGACAAAAGTCTTTTTATGTCGTGGCAAAAACTAAATTGTCACTAAAAGTAGTACAGTTATGTAACTAGGATAATTCTTAGCGACACAAAATTTGTGTCACTAAAAGCCTAAAACTTTGTAGCGGCATATTAAAAAGTGCCACTGAGAGGATTTAGTGTCTCCGCTTCTAGTGATACTTTTTGTATGCCACTAAATGGCAATTTTTCTTTTATAGGAGACGCTTGTCATGAACATTGTACTTCATCATTTACCTAGGAATGTTCAGCACCATGTATGCATCTTCTTCTTTTTCACCTCCAACCACATTTAAAACATCGAATCTGTATGTCGATCGATGGATCCCAAAAGTCCATCAAACTCTACTTGGTACTTGACAAACCAGCCATTACATAAATAAGTACCAATCATTATAGAAAGTTTGAGCTAAAATCTTCCATTTCCCTGTTTCGTATGAGAAGATCTGAATTTAAAACACCACTTCAGGCCTTACAATGAACACAAACAACTTTGTAGTGCACACATTATGTTTGATAAAAATTGCGAGACTCATAACAAGGATATTATTAGTAATATGAAGAATATGAAGTGGGCTTGGGCCAGTTGAAAAGCCTCAAAACTTGTTTGTAGTCCTTTAGTTCAAAAAATTGCAAATAATAGGCCATTCTTTTCATATTTACAAATGGCAGCCAGTCTATCGTTACGAATTTAGGATTAAACTTAGTTTAATAAGTAAATTGCTATTTTAGTCTCCGAGGTTAGATCAAAATTACCATTTTAGTCAAAATATTTTTTTTTTGTTATTTTAATCCAAATAGTTTTTTTCTGTCATTTTAGTCCTTGACTTTTGTCATATTTTGCCATTTACATCTACCACCACCACCCACCCTATCACAACCTTCTATCATCGCCACCACCACCTGCCTGCACCGTCACTACCCACCCCACCACCCATCATTTCCACCACCACCGGCCACTTTTCCGCCACCCACGTCATCAACACCACCGCCATCTGTTGGATTAGTTCTGTTTATTCATGAAGGAAAACATTAAAACATACCTTTGATTGCATCAGACAGAGATCGGCAGAGAATCCAGGGAGTCGCAGCAATAAGGTTTGACATGGTTGTCAACTTGATCTGGTTCCTCCTTAGGGTGCTAACTGATGATGGTGGCTAAGAAACCGAATAGGGGATTCAGTTATGGGAGAAGAGGTCGATGATGTTATGCTAATAGGGTGTGTCTAATTGTGTAACTGAGTAACCCTTTAACCTCCACATAATTCTCCTTATATAAGCACCCAGGAGGAAACCTAATTAGTTAATAAGGGTAATATGGTCCATCAACAATTACCAACTAATTATTAATAGGTTGTTATATATTTTGATCCATATAATGTAAATGATTATGATGGCTACTAGATTAAATATTAAATCATAATATATTTAATCTTACATTCTCCCACTTAGCCGAGTAATCATTTACTATGAGTATTAGATAAACCTGATCAGGAGTTAACACTCATTTTAGCCTTAAACAAGTACTATAGCAGAGAAATACAGCCGTTGAATCATTATGCGACTCAGGACCCCCATTAATCATACTATAGCCTTAATTTAAAACCTAATCGTTATGATCAAAATACGCATAAGCCCTTTGTTTGATTTGTAACTATATTTGTCTATATGCCATTATGCTAGCGTGACATATTCTTAGAGACATACAAAATCAAACTGATGAGGAAAATTAACTAATACTTAGTCATTCATAGTACGATATGCAGTTGCGCATGGCCATCAATTAATACCCGTCTCTGAGCTCTCTTAATAAGACTTATGGGTAATAGCCCTTCAGTTATAGGATCCTTAAGCATATCATGAATGTATTCGATACAAAACTTAGTTTCCTCAATTCGTTCATAAACGAATAATTAATTGCGTATCGAAAATTAATGCAACACCTCTTGAACTGTTACTGTTCAAGGAGTCATGGTAGCTGACTTTATCACACTAATTCTTCAAAACATTAATTATATGGAGTTAAGAAACTTATGAGTCCACTGATAAATTTCCAACAACATTTAGTGACTATATTATGTCGTTATAACTTAGGTTGTTAATATCAGTGCATTATGACTCCTCCATGAAATATGTTTTGTCTGCTTACATAAAGATATACCCGAAATTACATTTTGTCATCTTTGAATATTTCAAAGTTAGAGTAATAAACCGGTTTTAATTCTCACTTCTTCTTCAAATTATAGCTTCTCGATTCTTTTAAAGATATTGTAATACTCCATTAGATGCTTCACATTAATCTAGACATATCTAGTGTGTTGCAATGTGAGTAATATCTAAATGAGTATAGACTTAAACTTACATAAGGCTTCCAATTAATGAAGCGTAAAAAAAATAATCTCATTTACCATATTATCTTCTGAAGGAGAGCAGTATTGATTGTTACATATGTAAGGACCCATTTAATGTTAAACTTATGGAACGGAACTAATGTCCCATTGGGTCTATCTCAGTATGTTATGATATCAATCACGTAAGAGATATCTCTGAGATTTATTATATCAAAGTTTGTGTTAACAATGCTTTGACTTATGTAACATATACTTGTCAAAAGAATATCATCTATATAGACAAGTTTATCTTAGTTGCTCCCACTCATTTTGAGGTAGGTACATTAATCCACTTGATTCTTGATGAAAATAATTACGTTAGCTTTTCATCACATTATGATGTTTGCATTAACCCATACATCGATTTTATTGGCTTACAAATAAAGTGTTCTTTAACCTTCAGTTTAGAACTTTTAGGTTGTTTTATGAACATGTAAATATGCTAGCCATTTGTTAGGGAAAATTTGTTTTTAATGTTCATCTAATGTAGCTTTAAACTATTATAAGCTACTAGAACAGTGATGATCCTCAGAGAAATATTTTGTTAGATATGTAATAAAGATTCTTTAATAATTTATCTCTTCCTGAGTACAACCTTTGACAATCAATCAAGCTTCTTCGTGTCTTAACGCTTATATTAGGATTTGGTTTAGTTATGAACACTCTTAGGTAATTCAATCAAATCCCAAACGTTATACGAACACATAAAATCAGTTTTACTAGAAAACTGTTTTATTCCATTCAGAAGATTAATTGACGCTAATGGCTTAATTTGAAGAGATAGGATCAGCAAACATTTCCAAAATCCATTTCAACTTCAATTAGGGAGGTTATGTAATCATCAAAGTTAGTAGGCTTTTAAACCTAGATGTCCTCCTGAGTTGATTCTTGGGTTCATTAGAAGTTTCAGTTTTATGGATTAGCTCTTGGTTAGGTTGCTATCATTTTCATTCTAAGTTTGTAAGAGTTGGTGCAGTATGGTGTACAAGAGGTGTAATCGGAGTTAAATTCGAAGTGAAATTTAATGACATTTAATGACATTCTTCCCCCCGCCTCTTGTATTCCTTGCAAGTCATGATAAGGACTTTGACTGCTCCCACTGGCCTTAGAAAACGTTAGGAACTCAGCATGCTTAGGGTCAATATTTAACGACCAACAAATTCTAATAGAGAAACAAGTTAATGACGTCAGTCGTTGTAGTTTCTCTTGTTGAGGATTATGTTAGTTTAGGTAAGAAATCTAAGTGTGTCCACAATTAGGCAACAATGAAACTTTTGTAAGATTTGCATTAGATTTAAGGAGATAAGTTTTGATAGAACAGTGTCGTGATGGAGCGGTGTCTTGTACAAGAGGTGTAAATTTAGGTAATGTAAAATTTTCACTCCCCCACCTCTTGCAAGTATTGCAAGTTATTATTAAGACACTTAATGCTCCCACTGATCTTTAATATCTCTAGAAATGCTACAAGAGAAGTTTCAATGAGGTACGTGACGTGGGAACCTATCATATATATGTTAGACTTTAATTGATTTCCTTAACGTCCAAATGTCATAAGAAACTTAAGGACATATTTAATAGAAATCTTAATAAGTAAACATATGAATAGATTTCTTCTAAGGCTGTGGGCCATATACGACAAAATTTAGATACAAGTTGATAGTCTGTTAAATGATAAATGAATTATGTCTTAATATTCCATTTGGAATAAGTTCCACGAATGTCAATGAATGACTTATGATGGACCCATACTTATTCCTTAAGCCAAGTAATACTTAGGGCTATAACGTCATGATTTAAAATCACTTAGAATGAGATTAGATAAAAAATCTTCCTCATTAACCATGTCATGATTTCTCATGAATTTTGGTTATAATGGACGAAATTTATAAGTCTCATTTTCCTTTTGTCAAATTCTCATTTGCATGATGACAAAAGTTGTGAAAGTGTAAGGTATCATCTAGTTCCATCTTAGTAATGCTTCAATCCAGATATTTAGAACAATAAAATGAGAGTTTTAAGGTAAGTGTGACCTTATGTTGGTTTATGTAAACCTCACAACCTTCATGACATAGCCTAAGTAATGATACTATATTCTGATTAATCTTCAGAATGTGTAAGGTATCGAAAGGCTTTGTTAGAAGACTGTTTATTATGGTTCTTATAGCCTTAACATTTAATTTTGTCACTAACTCTCATGTTAATTATTTGTTTGACTTCTGGTAAGGAAACGTTTAGAACTAGAGTCAACTAATCATGTGTTAATAGGAAGATTAAAATTAGCAGACTTAAATATCATTAGTAAGTGACTACCTAATTAACTTATCCAACTGTTCTTTGGAAGAATGGATAGTCTCGTTGCTTATGCCTAGTCTAATGACATAATTATGCATTGAGATTTTCCCTTTAAGAACCTTAAAGTTGGAATTTTGTACTTGTATTTTGTCTATGGACCTTAGAACAATCCTCTTTTAAAGTTTTAAATGGTTCTAAGGTGAGTAACAACTTATTTTCCAGCTTCAAACATTTATTTCTTTGTACATATGTTGCTTATCAACACACTCATTATACTTTGGTACTTTTGAGTGTTATAGTTGATTTATAATGCATCAAATTGTACAAGTGAAAATCTTAGTATGTAATGTACTGGAAAAATGTACTTATTTCCATGCGTAAGCCCTTAACTTTATGGGTCATGGTATTGTACATTATAATGTATTCACATATACCACTTAACTTTATAGTTTAGAATTTTAAATGAGGGCATGCATCTTAGGAGTTCTTGTGATTATTCCACAATAATAGATTAGTCTTAGGAAAGACTTAATCTGGAATAACTTTAGTGATAGCAATTATGTTAGAGAGTTCTTGATTATCATAAGAGACATCATGTTCGATTTATCCTAATCATCATGCTCTACTTTTCTTCTGTAATGCTTTATCAGAAGAGAGCAATAGGATTATCGTGTCTTAAGAGATAACCAAGGGTTTAATTTAAGAGCTAATTCTTATAGAAACTTTAAATAAGGCAAAACATTTTAGGTTTAGGAATTAGAGTGGATGAGATATATATAGAAGAAAATTATAGTGAGTAAAATTATGGGTACTAAGAATAAGGCAGACGAAATGATTATAAAATTAATTAAGGATCATTAATATAAGGATCATTATGTGAAGATGTTGTGATATGTCTATTACTAACATCAAAATAATAGACTTAGCTAAAATTCTACTTAAACGAAGACAAAACAGCTTTGGCCAGAAGTGTAATCATTTAAGCATGTGCAAAGTGGTTGTAACAAATCAGCTTTGGCCAGAAATTGAGACAATCACTTTGGTTATGCACTTGTTGAGTATGCCATCTATGAATGAATTAAATCAGCTTTGGCCAGAAATTAAGACATTCATGCTTATGATGCACACACAACATAGCTTTCGTAATACTTGAACGATAAGTAGACGCATCAAATCAGCTTTTGCCAGAATTGATACATCAGAAGCTCATTCAAGTTAAGCCATTTTGGTTTTGTAAAACATTATTTGATCCTTATTAATTAACTAAGTGATTTCAAAACCAATTATTTAATAGCAAACCACCCGTTAGCGCGGATCGAACTAAGGCCCAATAATGCCCAAAAACTTGTGCGATCAATAATGCCCAAAAACTTGTGCGATCAATAAGGCCCAAAACTTGTGCGATCAATAATGCCCAAAAACTTGTGCGATCAGTAAGGCCCAAAACGTGTGCGATCAATAAGGCTCAAAACTTGTGCGATCAGTAATGCCTTGTGCGATCCACAAGTCTTGTGCGATCCACAAATCTTGTGCGATTATGCAGTCTTAACTTGTACAATGTGTTTAATTAGTTGTACAAATCTTGTGCGACTGTCTTGTGCGATCAGATCATCTCTTATGTGATCTGATCTTGTGCGATTATCTTATGCGATCAGATCATCTCTTATGTGATCTGATCTTGTGCGATCCAGTTGCTGTTTATTGTTATAAGTTTGAAATTCGAAAACTTAGGGATCATGGGATCAAATTTTCCTATTTTAATGTTGATCTAAATATATCAAAATATTTCGAAAATATTATCCGTTTATCTCATAACAAAATTTCGAAAACTTTACTAAATAAAATAGATCAAAACAATGGAAACACCCAATAATCCAAATTATATTCCAGAATAAGGGAATTTTTTCGAATTTCATTATGAACATATGATGAACCCTAAATAAAATATTCAAAGAATTCATCCGAAATCTGGAATTATTTTTTTTTTTATTTTTTTTACACATTTAAACATGTTTCTCAAACTGTTGATTTCGGATGACAGAAAACGAATTCAATTATGATTTCGGATGACAGAAATCGAACAGTAATGATTTCGCATGACAGAAATCGAATTCAATTATGGTTTTCAAATCCTGTTTTCCAGTTTTAATCCAGATTTACGGATACAAAACAGAACTGACTAATCAACATATGCTCTGATACCACATGTTGGATCAGTTCTGTTTATTCATGAAGGAAAACATTAAAACATACCTTTGATTGCATCAGACAGAGATCGGCAGAGAATCCAGGGAGTCGCAGCAATAAGGTTTGACATGGTTGTCAACTTGATCCGGTTCCTCCTTAGGGTGCTAACTGATGATGGTGGTTAAGAAACCGAATAGGGGATTCAGTTATGGGAGAAGAGGTCGATGATGTTATGCTAATAGGGTGTGTCTAATTGTGTAACTGAGTAACCCTTTAACCTCCACATAATTCTCCTTATATAAGCACCCAGGAGGAAACCTAATTAGTTAATAAGGGTAATATGGTCCATCAACAATTACCAACTAATTATTAATAGGTTGTTATATATTTTGATCCATATAATGTAAATGATTATAATGGCATATTTAATCTTACACCATCATCATAAACCAGCAACCACCGTCATCATCTTCACTATAAACCGGCACACCACCATCTCCATACCATCGCACCTGCAAAAAGAGAAAGAAAAATGTGGTTTGACCAAAATTCACCTAAGTTAACTAAAATTTTTTAATGGAGTTAGTGGGTTGGATGAGAAAATGGCAAAAAATGACAAAAGTCAGGGACTAGGGACTAAAATAAAGGAAAAAAAAAACTATTTGGATTAAAATGACAAGAAAAAAACTAGTTGGACTAAAGTGAAAATTTTAGTCAAACATTAGGAACTAAATTGGCAATTACTCTAGTTTAATCAAACATCAAGCTTCAAGTTTTGTGATCCGTGCAACAGTAGGAGAAGATCTCAAGGTTAAAGAATTTCATTTGGTTTGTTCTTTCTTTATTACCTTCAACTATAAATATTTTGGATTGTTTTTTAATACTTTATCATATTGTTAAAAGTAACATTTATGTAATAAAACTTTTAGTTTTAAAATAGTTATTTTAATTATGATTCGGAGGTTTCCTTTTATTTATTTGTAATTTGGTGATGCTATACTTGCTAGTAATCTAGTTTGCAAAATGCTATTGATAATATATAATAAATTAATTATACACGAGAAGATAATTGTGACCGTACCATTCCACTAAGTTTGAATGTTTTATATGGCTATTTTACCATGTATGAATAGTTGGAGATAGCTGTGGCCACTTCACTTAGTTATTTGATCTAAATTTTATTTAATTTATTCACTATTTGGGGATTAGTTAGTTATATGTGTTGACTCATAAATATTTGTACATTTGAAGTATTTGTAGTTTAACTTGTTATATTTAATAATTACATGTGCTGATTAATTGCATTTTATATGGATCATAGCCAGCAATAAGAATAATGTACTGGTTTTATTACTTGTTTTGAGATATCATCTTCAAGTAGAATTAATTTGATGTAGGTTTTTTTATTATTGTTTTCTGTTTAATTTATCTATGTTCTTGGTTTTATATATTGAAGTCAGCTTTTCTGTTTAATTTATCTATGTTCTTGGGTTGAATCATCGTATATTTTTTGTTGGGTTGGGTCAGGCCACTTAGATGTTTTGGGCTTTTAAGGTGATTTTAGTTTTGTTTGAATGATTTGAAGCTGATTTCGGCAACACCTAGGGTCGTTGCACACTAACGCCGCACGCCACCGCCCTTGTCGCCTAACCAGCCAAAGCTAGTTTTCGTCCTCGGGTGGCTTGCGATTAAGACCGAAAGGGTTCGGGAGCTTCGGTTTGTTTTGTGTTAACGAATCTAGCAAGTGATTCGTTGAACGCAAGGTGATACCAACTTGATTGGCTGCTTTTACGAGAAATTATGTTTTCAATAAATAGCCTATGGTTGGTATTATTCGTTTCTATTAGTTTTTGCATCTAGACTTCTGGTGGGCGATTCAAAGTTTGGTTTAGATCGGTTAATACACACACTTCCGCTTAATCAAAGTTTTAAAAACACATGTACGAACCCTTCAAAGTTTTAATCAAAGTAATCATGTAACTACTGATCCTGAAAGGGAATGAATGGAAAAAATAACATCTCGTATCAATTAAGAGTTCTGAGAATATTTTATTCTTTCTGGCTCGATACAAAGCCTTCATTTAAAATTTAAATTATTCAAAGGGAGCAAATCGAAGTTAATTTCAAGTTGGATCGCATTAATAAATGGATAGGGCTCTATGGCTTCAATTCATTTCATTTTGATTATAGGGAAAGAAAAAGCAACGAGCTTCCATTCTTAATTTGAATGATTACCCAATCTAAATAATTAGACGTTAAAAAAATATTAGTGCCCAATACGGGAAGGCTCGGAAGTACATTCAAGGTACTAAATACCTTGTGTCAAAATTGAAAAATTCTATTTCTATGGATGGTATCTTTAGTATTTCTTATTAGTTACCCGTGTCTATTATTCAGGCAGAATACCATCACCCATTTTTAGTACTAAACTGAATATGCAAGGATATAGATAATCATGCGGCGTTATAATTGTTCTAAAAAAATGAGGCATATTTGGTAGATATAACTAAAATAGCATTATAAGTAAAAAAAATGAGGAAACTCATTAAAAAAATGGGGAAACTTGTTTTAACCCTTTAAAAAGTCAACGGGTGGGTATTCTTTTTATTTATTTTTTATAGCCCTTTCACTTTTTCTATGGTACTTATTTTTAAGATTTTTACATCACTCAATCTCAACTATTGAAATTTTTTTCAGTGATTCAAAGTCCTTCATATTCTTTTGTATTGGAACCAACACCTATATTTGTATAGAATTTGAATTTCAATTGGACTTTTCAAAAGCTTTGATAAAATCGGTTCACTTGTTAAGACCTTTATTTTATATATAAACACACGATTTATGGATTTAACACATCATAACCAAGACCAACCTACAATTTTCGGTTAATGAGTTATGTTTTAACCGAATCATTGGTTAATTGTGCGGTTAAGTTAATCCGTTTGGTTAAGTCGGTTAATTCAGCTACAGTTCAATTAATTCGGTTATTTGAATAGCCCCTAAGTAAAAAATATGAGTGAAAATACTTGTGAGTGAATACCTTATCCTCGAGTATTTATATTGAGTGAACTAGGGTCTGATGTCACTATCGTTTGGGGAGGGCATAGAAAAAGATATTGTTGTCGTGACAATGACATCCTCATTCATATTGGTGGAGATGTAACTGAATTTGGGGTGTGCTCAACCCAAGTCCACTAGATAGGGAGGTGAATTCAGGTTATACCTCTTCATTTTCCAAATATTTAAATTAATATTTAGAATCATTTGTATAAATAACATCACACAATAATCTTACGCTTAACCTTAACTTTGGTATCACTTGATCCTTTTTAAACTCGTATTTGATTTAAGTTGATTGGAGTATGACACTATAGAACATATGTCAAAAACAATGTTTACATAAATTGTTCCGGTGAGACGAGTTAAAGAGTTTAAACAGGTGATCGTCTAAATCAGTCATCCAGTTTAGTTTGGTTTCGTGGTATGCTTTATAAAAGGGTTTTGGTTGCTCAACTGTAACACCCCGAAAACGGGTTTGGTAATCAAACCACGTTAATAATAATGAATGGGTAAAATACCGTTAGTGGTAAAATTTAACCCGGTGAATATAAGGATTTAAATAAATAATCTAATATTAATTAAAAAGAAGGATAAATACTTTGAGAAAACAAAGTATATAAAAGGCCCGAGTTAACGGGACCTAAAATAAAACCGGTTATGGCTCCCCGAACCCATTAAGTTAACTAGGTAGAACTAACCTAGTTAGTAATGGGTAATGAAATGATAAACTATGGGTTCTAGTTTCAATTGTAAATTCTTGAAACTATAGGTACTAATGTCGTCAAGTAGGAAACTAATTTTTATTAAAACAAATAATTAAAACAAAACACACACATAGAATGTGTGTGTGTGCGCGTAGGGAACGACCAGGGCAGGAAGAAAAAAGGGTAAAACCCTAAACTCCACAAAATCTTCCAATTGAAGGTGCAATTGAAGACCAAACTCGGATTGGAATACATATAAACGATCACCGAGCTAAGGGGATCGTAAGGTATGTCGAAATTTATAGTTTGGTGATATTTTGAGTTTGTGATAATCATGCATGAATGAAATTTTAGTGTGAATGATTTAATGTTATAGTGAAATTGACACTAGTATAAGTCTAGGAACGAACCCTAGATGTGAAATTGGTAATTAAGTGTCATGAACAAGTGATTGAAGGATTAATCTTGTAAGTGGTAAATGGGTTTTATGAAAATATGATGAACACTTGAAAAGTGATGGTAAATCTGAGAAAAATTGATGTTATGATGCAAGATTTGATATTGTTCATGAGTGCTAGACATAAGGGTTTGATTTAATGATTGAAACTTGGTTAAAAATATTAGCCATGAACTAAATAGAAGAGGTATAAAAATCATGCCCATAAAGTGCTCGTTAAAATGCCCAAGTGAATCGTGTTGTCTAATAGTTTGTATGTAGAGCTTGATTTGATGATTTCATGAGTAGTGGGTTTATGACAAATCTTTGATTTGTATGAAATTAAACATGATGGTGTTTGAGAATCACCAAATAGGACTTGAATATATGTTAATTTTAGTTCTAGTTCTTAAATTGACAAAGATGATAAAATTAGGATTCATATGATGACTTCTTGAAATAGATGATGTTTTTGACATCTCTTAGCCTACAATCACTGTGTTATAGGTTTCTAACCATTACCAAGAGTTTAATAAGGGTTTTAGCCATGGAAATGGGTTGCATTTGATGGTTTGGTTCGAATTTAAAATGACCCTAAACATGATTTCCGCAGCTTTTTATATGGATTTCGACTAATCTTAAAAAAATCATATAAAATCAACCGTTTATCCGATTTGGGTGTTCTATACCTTTTCGGAAAGCTTATGAAGTAAATTTTTACTGTTTTCAATCATAAGAAACAAATGTGGTTGTTAAATAGGCCAAAAGAATGAATTAAACCGCTGTTCAAAACCTTGAAAGCTGTTTGAAAAATGAAAATATAGTTGCTGTGCTGATTTTATAAAAATCATAGAAAATTCATTAGAAGGTGTACCTTATATGCTTGCGAAGGTATTGAAGTTTTATACGATCCATCTTTGAACATGTTAATCTAGTTCGAACTTTGAATGGGTCATAATGGTCAATTACAGCAGCTGTATAGAAAATCGCTGCACATTAATAATGTCATTATTAATCCAGAAAAAGACATATGATTGTGTATACTTGATTTAGTCATGAAGTATTTATTGTTAGGAACAAATAACAATTTATGTGACATGTTTAAAGTGTTCAAAATCACTTACTAACTAGTTCGTAGTTCGTATAAGTAACTTGACTAACGGGTCAAACGGTTAGTGAATGGAAAGAGTTATGAAAAACAAATATAGTTGAATAAATAGCATACTTTGATGAATAAGTGTGTGAATCCATAAGGTGTGGTGGTCATGTTAATGTTGACTAATCTAATCATCTTGTGGATATGATATGGTAGTTTGACTCTGACAAGCTAGATAGGAGCTTGGAAATGAACGGGTCAAATGGATACAAGTTCAAGTATGAAGCTCGCAAGGATGCAAGGTAAGTAAAGCTTACACCCTTTTTTTATGGATACGTATTTGCTTTATAGATTATAAACACGACCAAGGTTATATCCAAAATATGGGTTCCGACACGAAATGATGCGGGTCAGGACGAATAAAATGATAAAAAAAAGAAGTATGTTTAATGGCAAAAGGGGCGAAATGGGTTAAATAATGAAATAGAAAATAAATACCATTCAAATATAAGTGCAAAATGTTTGGTTATTTAGACGAAACGGGTCAAATGGTAATATTAACACCATTTGACGAATAATGACTAATAAGTGCTTGTCGAGTCCGATGCTCACAGGGTAAAACGGATTATGGAATTTGCGTTGCTATGAATCAGTAAATTATTAAGGGAAGGTATTAAAACGGGTCAATACTTTGACCCGAGCCAGGTACGCGTAAATTGGCGGAGTATAAGTAGACATATTAACGTGGAAATGTGATGTGTGGAAAGAGAAGAGCGAGATTTGAACTTAAATGTTTAAATCTCCTAAACGGGTCAAAATGAATTATGCGCATAGCTTGGGCATTGGTCGCATAATTCATAAAAGTTATGTTCACGAGTTAAAGATTTTTGAGTTAACAAGTTGTCCAAGGTTCTATGATGATTTAAAAATGATTTAGAAACAAGTCATTTAATAGATTATGAAACGGGTCGAATAATTGTATAAGAGATTTATAAGCCGTTAGCTTATAAATCAGCATCGTTACAAACCTTAGTGTTGATTACATAGGAGACTGCATTACGGTCAATACGAAATAAAAATCGCGTAAAACGGATGTGTCGTTTGAAAGTTATGCATGTTTATGTAAAAAAAAAATGCAGGTTGCAGAAACAAACCTGCTGGAAAATGGTGACCCTCGCGCCACGCGAAGGACCAAGATGGTTGGGGCGCGACACGCGACCACGGTCGCGGCACGCGACAGAATTAGGGAACCCTGTCGCGGTACGTGACAGGGGTACAACTTGCAGATTTTGTTTGTTTCACTTATTTGGCTCAAAGTACTTGAAGAAACATGTTACATAATTATCAAAACTAACGTTTGTGTTGGTTTTGATTACAGGTAAATGATATATGTTATCCGGATGAAGATCAAGTGCCTAACAAGAACCGAACACACGATAAATGAAGCTTCCGCATTTGAGTTTAAACCTTGTTATCAAAAGTGAACTATGTAAACAATTGTTACTATCTTTTGAATGTTTTAATCATGTATGAATGATAACTTATAAAAGTTTTTGAAAGGTCGCATTTTCATGTAAAATGCGTAGTTTATTAATATAATCTTGATAAATTAAGACGGGTCTTACAAGTTGGTAATCAGAGCTCAAGGTTAAAAGAATAAAGTGTTCGGTTCGAGGCTTGATCGCAAATCCGGTAAGTACATGTATGTTAATAGTTTAGCATGCTAAAGTGTTGTAAACAACAAATAGGGCTATCGTGTGATACACGTTACCTCAATTAAATGATAAATATAATTGACGAAATTGCACGCGTTGACGCGTATAGTAGAAAAGCCTTGTATTATAATACGGGTGATTATTGAAGTTGATGTTACTAATTCTTGTAAATGTTTTAATTGAAGGACACTCGCATCTGAAGATAGCGAGAGTTTAACAAATTGCGGATATGACGGTGGAACGGTCCGAGGTATGACAAGCAGAGTATACTCATCAAGGACCTTAATCGCGTGACGATCGCGAACAAGGTTAACGACATAAAAAGCCCGTTAGGGCAAGCATTTACAGGTGCACATTTTAAATTATTACGTGAATAGTAATATGCAACAAATACATAGAGATTGAAAGTTGCATATGTAGATTAAAAACTTGGAAAAACCCGAATAGAAAATCTATCCGGGATATTGTTTCCAAAAGAAACAAATAGACGCATTACTTACATGGGGTGTAATGTGAAAATTATAAAAAGGTCATGTATACCAGGTATTGATCGCTTATTCTGGCCAAGTAAGTGGTGAACACGTGGTACCATGAACTTTTATGATGGACATGCTTACATCCAATGTAGTAAGGACGGGGTGAGTGGGACAAATTAAAAAGTATCCAAATGAATCAGATAAGCAAAATATTTGATAATAATGTAAACGCACAGCCGAGTGACGGAAGCGTATTATATTAGGATAATGAGCCCGAGTGAAGGGACAAAGAAACATGTAAAATGATTAAGGTACGCATGGGAGGGGGTGTACTTACACTCGAACCCGGAGAATACAAACATGTAAAATGATTAAGATATGTATTGGGAGGGGGTGTACTTACACTCGAACCCGAAAAATGCAAATATGTCTCTTAACGGGCCGTTTTTTGTAAAACGTCAAACTTGAGGACAGAGTTGGAATAGAAAAGTGAAGCGAGGTCTTAATGCATACCGGGAGGGTTGCAATAATAACGACTTCGGTAAAACACCCGGTGTATGGGTAGGAATTTTAACGCATGTGTAAATCAAGAGACGTGAGCGCAGGTTAAAAATCAAAAGACTTGGATTATGAGTTACGACTATAAAATTTCGTAAATAGAAATTTTGAATAAATATGTTCAACCAATCGAGGTTGAACAGGTTGAATAAAGAATGAAGTTTGACGCTCATAAGTGGTGAAATTTCACATGAACAAGTCAAACGAATTAAATAAAGAACAACGCTTGCTAGTGTCAGTAAGCGCGAACCGGATAAATAAAAGCGTGAAATACTAATAAACCTATGAAAGGGGTTATGGGTACTTAAAAAAAACATGTAGGTGAGAACCAAATAATGGCAAACATAGAATAAACCGACGTATGAATGACGTAAGAAGACGTAAAGTCGGAAAATTAGTCCAAAAGTAAACAAATGAAGCCTTAGACTACGGTCAAGGTCAACTAAAGTTCAAAAGCGAAAATAAACGATTCCAAACATAACAAGAGATGCTTTGAAGCTATATATGTATATATACATTTGAATATAGACACAAATAAAAGATGAATCTGCGGGATCATCGTAACCTTCGGGAATGCGAGCAGTGTTAAGGTCTACGGGACCAGAATGACTCTCGGGTCACGAATAAAAAAAGGGAAATAAACCTTAGGGTCCCCGTTAAAAGGGGGTGAAGACCTAAGGAAATAGCCTACAAGGCTAAGTGAAAGAACCTACGGGTCAATAGAGGAATGCAAGGGAACTTGCAATGATTCCTCGCCTAAAACGAGAACGGAAAAGAATAAATGATGGGTTGTCAATTTCCTTGATATAAGTAATTGACTTAGTTAAAAGGAAAAACGTTAAACTAAAATTCAGTTTTAGTAAGAAACAACGTTTTAACAAATATGAATATTATGAGACGAACTCAGAAATGGTTAATATTAAAGGATATAGGTTTTAACACCAATAGGTGTAAAACGATACATTCGAAAGAAAGATTTTCGACAATGAAAAGTCGACATAAACTTAAACAAGATGTGATGGGATTACTGTCACTAAAAGTGACGTAGAATGTAACCATGTTGTAACGTGAGTTACGAGACAAGAAATCAGAAAAACACAAAAGGCCGGGATGGCAATATGATGTACCCGAGTGACAGGGTATAAAGTGACGGCGAGAAATTAGTCTAGCCGGTAAAAAAAAAAAAAAACCATTCAGAGTCAAAATAGTGTTACGACTTATGCAAGGCGCTGGTCAATATAAAAAAAATTGCTAGAAGTAAACGTGTCGAATAATAAATACGACTGAGTAATCAGATGACAACTCGGTCAAATTCGTGACTAGAATAAGAAACACAAGTTGAAAGTAATGGCCTACGAGGCCTTACACGTGAAAGGCGCATACGCCTTAAAGGCGCATACGCCTTAAAACCAAAAACACATTACCATACTTTTTGGTAAGATTATTATGTGCGAATAGTGCTCAAGTGATCACCAAAACTAAGGTTCAGATGATCTAAACTGATAAAGTTTGTGAGAAAGGTTTCGGGGACGAAACCTCTTTAAGGGGGGTAGACTTGTAACACCCCGAAAACGGGTTTGGTAATCAAACCACGTTAATAATATTGAATGGGTAAAATACCGTTAGTGGTAAAATTTAACCCGGTGAATATAAGGATTTAAATAAATAATCTAATATCAATTAAAAAGAAGGATAAATACTTTGAGAAAACAAAGTATATAAAAGGCCCGAGTTAACGGGACCTAAAATAAAACCGGTTATGGCTCCCCGAACCCATTAAGTTAACTAGGTAGAACTAACCTAGTTAGTAATGGGTAATGAAATGATAAACTATGGGTTCTAGTTTCAATTGTAAATTCTTGAAACTATAGGTACTAATGTCGTCAAGTAGGAAACTAATTTTTATTAAAACAAATAATTAAAACAAAACACACACATAGAATGTGTGTGTGTGTGTGCGTAGGGAACGACCAGAGCAGGAAGAAAAAAGGGTAAAACCCTAAACTCCACAAAATCTTCCAATTGAAGGTGCAATTGAAGACCAAACTCGGATTGGAATACATATAAACGATCACCGAGCTAAGGGGATCGTAAGGTATGTCGAAATTTATAGTTTGGTGATATTTTGAGTTTGTGATAATCATGCATGAATGAAATTTTAGTGTGAATGATTGAATGTTATAGTGAAATTGACACTAGTATAAGTCTAGGAACGAACCCTAGATGTGAAATTGGTAATTAAGTGTCATGAACAAGTGATTGAAGGATTAATCTTGTAAGTGGTAAATGGGTTTTATGAAAATATGATGAACACTTGAAAAGTGATGGTAAATCTGAGAAAAATTGATGTTATGATGCAAGATTTGATATAGTTCATGAGTGCTAGACATAAGGATTTGATTTAATGATTGAAACTTGGTTAAAAATATTAGCCATGAACTAAATAGAAGAGGTATAAAAATCATGCCCATAAAGTGCTCGTTAAAATGCCCAAGTGAATCGTGTTGTCTACTAGTTTGTATGTAGAGCTTGATTTGATGATTTCATGAGTAGTGGGTTTATGACAAATCTTTGATTTGTATGAAATTAAACATGATGGTGTATGAGAATCACCAAATAGGACTTGAATATATGTTAATTTTAGTTCTAGTTCTTAAATTGACAAAGATGATAAAATTATGATTCATATGATGACTTCTTGAAATAGATGATGTTTTTGACATCTCTTAGCCTACAATCACTGTGTTATAGGTTTCTAACCATTACCAAGAGTTTAATAAGGGTTTTAGCCATGGAAATGGGTTGCATTTGATGGTTTGGTTCGAATTTAAAATGACCCTAAACATGCTTTCCGCAACTTTTTATATGGATTTCGACTAATCTTAAAAAAATCATATAAAATCAACCGTTTATCCGATTTGGGTGTTCTATACCTTTTCGGAAAGCTTATGAAGTAAATTTTTACTGTTTTCAATCATAAGAAACAAATGTGGTTGTTAAATAGGCCAAAAGAATGAATTAAACCGCTGTTCAAAACCTTGAAAGCTGTTTGAAAAATGAAAATATAGTTGCTGTGCTGATTTTATAAAAATCATATAAAATCATAGAAAATTCGTTAGAAGGTGTACCTTATATGCTTGCGAAGGTATTGAAGTTTTCTACGATCCATCTTTGAACATGTTAATCTAGTTCGGACTTTGAATGGGTCATAATAGTCAATTACAGCAGCTGTATAGAAAATCGCTGCACATTAATAATGTCATTATTAATCCAGAAAAAGACATATGATTGCGTATACTTGATTTAGTCATGAAGTATTTATTGTTAGGAACAAATAACACTTTATGTGAAATGTTTAAAGTATTCAAAATCACTTACTAACTAGTTCGTAGTTTGTATAAGTAACTTGATTAACGGGTCAAACGGTTAGTGAATGGAAAGAGTCATAGTTATCAATTGCGACCATTGCAGGCGCAATAGCCAATAGCGATGCGAACAGGTAGATGGGCGCGAAGTTGCTGTAACGCCTGAAAAGCGAGAAAATAGCGTGATTGTAGCAGGATTCCGACCACGAATTCCGGCTCCGGTGCTGTAATTTCTGCCGGAAACCTACCGGAAGTCAGGAAGAAGAAGAGAAGAAGAATAAGAGCGGCTGCGGTGTGTTTTAGCTTTTTAGGGTTAAATAACCTTTTGGATTTTAACCTTTAACCCCTCTATCTTTTCACTAGTTAACATATAGTCCCTAAAACTTGTAAAAAATTACATAAAAGTGTAAAAATAGTTTGTGTATTTTAACATTTAACCCCCTCTATCATCACTAATTTACATTTGATCCTTAAACTTCAAAATCTATCATAAAAAGTATAAAATTAACATTATATATATATATATAAAATTACAATTAGCTATTTTTTATTTCTTAAATTTTTAACTACCTTATCGCTAAACACAAAATAGCGGGCGCTATTTCGTCGCTATCGCTACGTAGCATATGTAGGAATCCGTTCGTGTAAAATAAATAAAATAATTTATTAACTTGAATTACAAGAACAAAAAAACAGAATTACAACTGAAATAAAATACTATTACAACTGAAAAGGAAAAACAAGAACAGAAAAACACGAACAGACGAAACTGTTCTTGGCTGAGGATCGTGTTAGACACGGGTCCCTTAAAACAAATTTCGTGTCTCCCAGGAGAACACGTTTGTTTCCAGGATACAACAGCCGCAAGCAGTTGCACTGCCGGTCTTGACTTCAACCTGAAGGTGTACCTTGAACGCTTGAAGAAGAGAAGAATTTCAGAGAGGAGATTATAGAATTGCTCGTAAATTCGGTGTATAGGTCTTCAATAGGATGCACCTATTTATACTAGCTAGACTTGAAGAAACTGAAAAACAAATTTAATGGGAGAATTAAACTGCATTAAACATCTTCAATGCACCTTAATTCGTCATTAAATTCTCAGTCAACCGCATTAACTATGTCAGTTTCGAATGCTGAAAACGTAACTGCACTGCAGTAACTGCTGCTGGAAGCTTCTGCGCGTGCGCGCCCATGCGCGGTGCAGCCTCTTGGCTCACAGCCGTGCGTCCATGCGCGGTGCGGCCTCTTGGCTCACAGCCGTGCGCCGCGTGCCCATGCGCGGTGCGGCCTCTTGGATCACAGCCGTGCGCGCGTGCGCCACGTCACCATGCGCGGTGCGTCCTCTTGGCTCAAGTCCACGCGCGCGTGCGCCACGTCACCTGTGAGCCTATACGAGCGCGCCACACAGTCGCGCCGTATTGACTCACTCTGGTGCGCCGCGCACGACACAGCAGGACCATGCACCATGCGTGCACCCGCGCATGACTGCCACGTCATGCGCCGCATCACCTACCACTTGGTCCTTGCAACCCTTGTCCTTCACCACGCGCACGTGGTCAAAAATACAAAGGCGGCTCTCAAGCGGCTCGCGGCGATGCGAGCGTGCGAAGTGCAAAGTGCGCCATCAAAGCGCCACATTGCGCCTCATCGCCCACGCCACGCGCGCGCGAGCGAGCGAGTGCGAGTGCGAGTGCGAGTTAGGGTGCTCCGCACCCTTCGCGAGGACACTAGTGTGTGCTTCCATGAAACAATAAGGATGGAGAGATCCTACTTAAATACCCCTTTAAGTTCCATCTCTCATCCGATGTGGGACAAGGTGCTACTTTCCCACATTTTCAGCATTTCAAGTTTTAAACACCAAACTTTGAGCATCGATATCTCATTCATCTTAGCTCCGTTTTGGACGTGGTTTAGTTCGTTGCGAAGCTCTTCCAACATAGAACACAAACCCACAAATAAATATATAAAACCCGCTCATTTTATTATATTTATTTCTAGTCCAAAATAGGAAAAAATCATTTTCCTATATTTGTGAAAAATGCTATTTTCACAAAATTTCCAACAATCCCCCACATGAATAGAAATCGATCTATCAAGTTTCAACGATACACGTTCAACAGTTGAGTATTGCAAGATAGGTAGGTGTAACCTTTGAACCTCCTTTTGTGAAGCATACTTAGCCTCCTAGGGTCTTGTAGACGCGGTGTCCTTGAACAATCCCCCATTTATGTAGGCGACAATATACATTCACGCAATACTCTCCCTAGTCGAGTTAAGACCTCATGGTTGTGTCCGTTCATGGTCATGGAACACGTTCCTGGTTCTGCGAGAGCTCTAGGATTTGCGCCTCCCCACAAATCCATTCGAAGCGACCCCACTTCTCTCTAACATAGGTGATTCCACTGAATCATTAAAAGCATCATGGTTAATTCGGATTTCCTCAAAATCCTTAACCTCAACATGCTTAACCTTTCCTTCATGTCACTGATTGGAATGGACTAGGAAGTATACAACTCCCTTTATTGATTTTGGGGCACCCCCCACAGTGACTCCCTTTGGGTTTATGATTAAGTTTGCCTATTGAACCTAGATCTTGGGATCTCCAGTCAACTAGGTTAGGTTTCCCTCATATTCCCTTCATTTATGGGCTTTAGTCCCATTCCTCTTGACAACCTATACACCTTATCTGTGCTTAAGCCTTTCGTTAACGGGTCCGCAATGTTCTCATTTGACCTCACATAGTCAACTGAGATAACACCCGTTGAGATAAGTTGTCGTACCGTGTTGTGTCTACGTCGAATGTGCCTTGATCTGCCATTGTACATCATGTTTTGTGCTCTAGCAAGAGCAGACTGATTGTCACAATGTATGCAGATCGCCGTCAACGGCTTTGGCCATCTTGGAATATCTTCCACAAATTGACATAGCCACTCCGCCTCTTCCCCGCTTTTATCTAAAGCGACGAATTTGGATTCCATCGTAGATCTAGCTATAACCGTTTGCTTGGAAGACTTCCAAGCTATAGCTGCGCCAGCAAGTGTAAACACATATCCACTTGTCGATCTATGATCTTTTATATCCGATATCCAGTTCGCATCAGTGAATCCTTCGATCACTGCTGGATCACGGGTATAATGCAATCCATAGTCTCTCGTGTATCTTATGTATCTAAGCACCCTCGTGATAGCTTTCCAATGATCCCCGCTCGGATTACTGGTGTATCTACTTAGCCTGCTCACAGCGTACGCTAAGTCGGGTCTAGTACATGTCATTAGATACATGAGACTACCAATGATCCTTGAGTATTCTAACTGAGAAACACTCTCGCCTCTATTTTTCCTTAGGCGTTGGGTATTATCAATTGGAGATCGAGCTATACTCGTATCGTCCGAATTGAATTTCCCAAGGATCTTGTCCACGTAGTGAGATTGACTCAACACAAGACCATTTTGGGTTCTAGTGATTTTTACTCCAAGAATCACATCCGCGAGACCCATGTCTTTCATGTCAAACCTCGCTTTCAACATGTCTTTCGTTGAGTTGATCATCTTATCATCACTCCCAATGATAAGCATATCATCTACATAAAGACATAGAATCACATAACCTCTTGGTGTGTCTTTAAAATAAACACACTTGTCGCACTCATTTATTTTGAAACCATTGTCAATCATGACATGATCAAACTTTTGGTGCCATTGTTTTGGAGCTTGCTTCAAACCATACAAAGACTTGACCAATTTACATACTTTGCCCTTGTTTCCAGGGGCGGAAAAACCCTCGGGTTGTTCCATGTAAATTTCTTCTTCTAAATCGCCATTTAGAAATGCGGTCTTTACATCCATTTGGTGAACTTCCAAATTTCTTAGAGCCGCAATTGCAAGAACCAATCTTATAGAGGTTATTCGCGTGACAGGCGAGTAAGTATCAAAATAATCTAGACCCTCCTTTTGTCTAAATCCTTTAATCACTAACCTTGCCTTGTATTTATC
Organism: Helianthus tuberosus; assembly: GCA_030545235.1. NCBI lineage: Eukaryota > Viridiplantae > Streptophyta > Magnoliopsida > Asterales > Asteraceae > Helianthus > Helianthus tuberosus. The sequence goes on along the minus strand of CM060451.1, from coordinate 151,967,778 downwards.
AATACTTCCGTCAGCTTTCATCTTCCTTTTGAATATCCAACGATATCCAAGTGGTTTGCAACCAGGTGGAAGATCTACTAACTCCCAAGTATGATTTTGCAATATAGAATCAATTTCATTCTTAATTGCTTCTTGCCATTGAGGTCCTTCAGCGGAGGTAACCGCTTCACGGTAGGTATTGGGCTCACCCTCAACCATATAGCTCATGAAGTCTGGACCAAAAGATTTTTCAACCCTTTGTCGTTTACTTCGTCTAAGCTCACCCTCCTCGACCTCGGGGCGTTCATGTCTTTCATCTATCCTCGTAGATGAACTTGGTCCTGCTTCATCTAACCATGTAGACGAACTTGGACCTGCTTCATCAACCGCTCTTGATGAAGGCGCATGTGTTTGTCCTAACATAGGAAACACATTCTCAAAATATGAGACGATATTAGGATTTGCCTCCATGATAGTGTGTTTGTGTACATCGGGATTCTTGGATTCATATACAAGAAAACGATGCGCACTACTTTGATGTGCATATCCAATGAAAATGCAATCAACAGTTTTGGGTCGTATCCTAAGAGCCTTAGGAGGTGGTACAATCACCTTAGCTAGGCACCCCCACATTTTCAAGTATTTGTACGAAGGCTTCCTTTTTCTCCATAACTCATATGGAGTTTCGTCCCTATTTTTCAAAGGTATCTTGTTCAAAAGATAGTTTGCTGAGAGAATGGCGTCCCCCCACATTTCTCGGTTCACTCCCGAGCTTATCAACATGGCGTTCATCATTTCTTTCAATGTGCGGTTCTTACGTTCCGCAACGCCATTTGATTGTGGAGAATAAGGTGGTGTACACTCATGTACAATGCCACTTTTTGCGCATAAATCCGCAAAAGGTGCAACATATTCACCTCCTCGATCGCTTCTCAAAGCTTTTATCTTCTTTTTAAGTTGATTCTCAACTTCGTTTTTGTACAAGATAAACTTCTCTATTGCTTCGTCTTTACTTTTAAGTAAATACACGTAGCAATATTTCGTACAATCATCAATAAACGTGATGAAGTACTTATTTCCTCCACGCGTGGGAACCGCTTTTAAATCACACACATCGGTATGAATTAAATCAAGGGGTTCGGTTATTCGTTCAACCGATTTAAACGATGATCTCGTAAGTTTGGATTCAACACATGTCTCGCATTTGTGATTGGACTCGATATGGAATGTTGGTATCAAGTTTAATTTAATTAAACGTCGTAATGAATTAAAATTTACATGTCCTAGTCTACCATGCCAAACATTAGAAGACTCAACCATGTAAGTAGAAGTAGAAATTTCATTCAAACTTTTGTTTTGGTTTACAACCATTACATTCATTTTAAACATTCCATTTAGGGCATAGCCCTTTCCAACAAACATTCCACGTCTAGACAAGACAAAATTGTCCGATTCAAATACTAGACGAAATCCAAACTTGTTGAGCATCCATCCCGACACGAGATTCTTCCGTATCTCTGGAACATAAAGCACGTTTGTCAAGGTAAGCTCCTTGCCCGAAGTCATCTTCAAGACGACCGTGCCTTCCCCCTTGATGCTTGCGGTAGCTTTATTCCCCATATAAAGCTTTTCTTCACCCGACGCTTCCTTGAATGTAGAGAAAAGAGCCTTGTCTCCACAAACATGGCGGGTTGCACCCGTGTCAACGAACCATCCTTTTGGGTTTTCACCCATCGCGTTGACTTCTTCAATCATAGCCGCTTCCTCGGTTATCATTGCAATGAGAGGCATACCATCCTCATCAACCATGTGCGCACGCTCACGCTTAGGTTTCTTGCATTGATTAGCACGGTGCCCCGTCTCGTTACAATTGTAACAAATACCTTGGAAAGGCGCAGACTTCTTTTTCACAGCCCCCTTTTTAGGTCCAAGGTTGCTAACCTTTGCTTTCCCTTTGTTGTCCTTTTTACCCTTGCCCTTCTTGGCCTTTGAGGATTCCCCAATTTCCACCATATTTGCTTTAGCCGAAGCTTGCAAAATGGTGCCTTTTTGGGCTACCCTGTTTTCTTCTTCTATACGAAGACGAAGAACAAGATCCTCGACTGACATTTCCTTTCGCTTGTGTTTAAGATAATTCTTAAAATCCAACCAAGCAGGAGGTAATTTCTCGATCATGGCAGCCACTTGAAACGTTTCGCTGAGTACCATTCCCTCAGCATGGATGTCATTAAGTATAATTTGCAACTCTTGGACTTGGTTCATAACAGACTTGTTATCAACCATTTTAAAGTCCAAGAAACGGGCGACAACAAATTTCTTTGTTCCCGCATCCTCCGTTTTGTACTTTTTCTCCAAGGACTCCCATAATTCTTTGGAAGTCTTGATATTATAGTACACATTATACAAAGCATCCGAGAGACCGTTGAGTACGTAGCCTCGACATATAAAATCCGAGTGCTTCCACGCCTCTACCGCGCTCAGAGCCTGAGCATCGGTCTCCCCTTCCGCAGGTTGGGGAACGGTCTCCGTCAAGAACCTCGCAAGGTTCATGGTGGTCAAGTAGAAGAACATCTTCTGTTGCCACCTTTTGAAGTGGAGACCCGAGAACTTCTCGGGTCGTTCAGCATGATTTGCCACTGTGGTCGCTCCCACAGTGTTGGCAGGGGTACCGACAACAACGTTGACGTTGGTATTTTCAGTCGACATTCTGGAAAATTCCACAAAACCAAGTTAATAAACTGTTAGAATAATAAATGTTCTGATTTATTATTTAACTAACAAACTCGATGAGTAAGAAAATCAGCCTCGTAGCTTCTAAGTCCAACTTTGAAGACTACAAGAGAAGATCTTAGTACCCAAGGACGAAGAAGGAGTAGAAACAGAATTCTGTTTTGACAAAGTCGCTACTTTGAATCAAAACAGAGAAAAACCTTTTAAAACACAACCTGCTGTGAGAAAAAAAAAATTGAAATCACAGCAGAGAAGTTTGTGATTCTACACGAACGGTGTTTTAAAATTTGTTTTAAGATTGTAGGAATCCGTTCGTGTAAAATAAATAAAATAATTTATTAACTTGAATTACAAGAACAAAAAAACAGAATTACAACTGAAATAAAATACTATTACAACTGAAAAGGAAAAACAAGAACAGAAAAACACGAACAGACGAAACTGTTCTTGGCTGAGGATCGTGTTAGACACGGGTCCCTTAAAACAAATTTCGTGTCTCCCAGGAGAACACGTTTGTTTCCAGGATACAACAGCCGCAAGCAGTTGCACTGCCGGTCTTGACTTCAACCTGAAAGTGTACCTTGAACGCTTGAAGAAGAGAAGAATTTCAGAGAGGAGATTATAGAATTGCTCGTAAATTCGGTGTATAGGTCTTCAATAGGATGCACCTATTTATACTAGCTAGACTTGAAGAAACTGAAAAACAAATTTAATGGGAGAATTAAACTGCATTAAACGTCTTCAATGCACCTTAATTCGTCATTAAATTCTCAGTCAACCGCATTAACTATGTCAGTTTCGAATGCTGAAAACGTAACTGCACTGCAGTAACTGCTGCTGGAAGCTTCTGCGCGTGCGCGCCCATGCGCGGTGCAGCCTCTTGGCTCACAGCCGTGCGTCCATGCGCGGTGCGGCCTCTTGGCTCACAGCCGTGCGCGCGTGCGCCACGTCACCATGCGCGGTGCGTCCTCTTGGCTCAAGTCCACGCGCGCGTGCGCCACGTCACCTGTGAGCCTATACGAGCGCGCCACACAGTCGCGCCGTATTGACTCACTCTGGTGCGCCGCGCACGACACAGCAGGACCATGCACCATGCGTGCACCCGCGCATGACTGCCACGTCATGCGCCGCATCACCTACCACTTGGTCCTTGCAACCCTTGTCCTTCACCACGCGCACGTGGTCAAAAATACAAAGGCGGCTCTCAAGCGGCTCGCGGCGATGCGAGCGTGCGAAGTGCAAAGTGCGCCATCAAAGCGCCACATTGCGCCTCATCGCCCACGCCACGCGCGCGCGCGCGAGCGAGCGAGTGCGAGTGCGAGTTAGGGTGCTCCGCACCCTTCGCGAGGACACTAGTGTGTGCTTCCATGAAACAATAAGGATGGAGAGATCCTACTTAAATACCCCTTTAAGTTCCATCTCTCATCCGATGTGGGACAAGGTGCTACTTTCCCACATTTTCAGCATTTCAAGTTTTAAACACCAAACTTTGAGCATCGATATCTCATTCATCTTAGCTCCGTTTTGGACGTGGTTTAGTTCGTTGCGAAGCTCTTCCAACATAGAACACAAACCCACAAATAAATATATAAAACCCGCTCATTTTATTATATTTATTTCTAGTCCAAAATAGGAAAAAATCATTTTCCTATATTTGTGAAAAATGCTATTTTCACAAAATTTCCCCGGGTCAAATGGTAATGTTAACACCATTTGACGAATAATGACTAATAAGTGCTTGTCGAGTCCGATGCTCACAGGGTAAAACGGATTATGGAATTTGCGTTGCTATGAATCAGTAAATTATTAAGGGAAGGTATTAAAACGGGTCAATACTTTGACCCGAGCCAGGTACGCGTAAATTGGCGGAGTATAAGTAGACATATTAACGTGGAAATGTGATGTGTGGAAAGAGAAGAGCGAGATTTGAACTTAAATGTTTAAATCTCCTAAACGGGTCAAAATGAATTATGCGCATAGCTTGGGCATTGGTCGCATAATTCATAAAAGTTATGTTCACGAGTTAAAGATTTTTGAGTTAACAAGTTGTCCAAGGTTCTATGATGATTTAAAAAAGATTTAGAAACAAGTCGTTTAATAGATTATGAAACGAGTCGAATAATTGTATAAGAGATTTATAAGCCGTTAGCTTATAAATCAGCATCGTTACAAACCTTAGTGTTGATTACATAGGAGACTGCATTACGGTCAATACGAAACAAAAATCGCGTAAAACGGATGTGTCGTTTGAAAGTTATGCATGTTTATGTAAAAAAAAAAATGCAGGTTGCAGAAACAAACCTGCTGGAAAATGGTGACCCTCGCGCCACGCGAAGGACCAAGATGGTTGGGGCGCGACACGCGACCACGGTCGCGGCACTCGACAGAATTAGGGAACCCTGTCGCGGTACGCGACAGGGGTACAACTTGCAGATTTTGTTTGTTTCACTTATTTGGCTCAAAGTACTTGAAGAAACATGTTACATAATTATCAAAAGTAACGTTTGTGTTGGTTTTGATTACAGGTAAATGATATATGCTATCCGGATGAAGATCAAGCGCCTAACAAGAACCGAACACACGATAAATGAAGCTTCCGCATTTGAGTTTAAACCTTGTTATCAAAAGTGAACTATGTAAACAATTGTTACTATCTTTTGAATGTTTTAATCATGTATGAATGATAACTTATAAAAGTTTTTGAAAGGTAGCATTTTCATGTAAAATGCGTTGTTTATTAATATAATCTTGATAAATTAAGACGGGTCTTACATCAACTTATAGCTTTTCAAACCATATTGCTTGGTTCAACCGTGAAAAACAGGATGTGACCGTGAAAAAGTACGCTCTATATCTTTCAATTTATGGGTTTGGGTCTAATATGTTTTGAATTGGACTTGGGTCGTAAAATGTTGCTTGTGAATCAAATAAAAAACATATATTTCATCAACTCTCCAAATGGAAATTACATTGAAGTAAAAGGTAAACGGACAACAAGTTACGCTACTACCCCTTTTTAAATAGCAAAACCAAGTCTTTTAAAAAACTACATCCACTGATATCGGGGTCATAACATTACTATGCAAGACCCTTTGAACTCGACTAACTAGGTCCAAATTACAAAACTTGGAACTTTGTTTTAAAGTTGGGTTTTCAAGTTCTATGCTTCTAACATACACGGATTTATTGTTCCGACAAATAGGGTCTCACACATGCCTTTCCTTGTCGGACGGATGTGCAGTGGCGAATTCAAGAATTCTTTCCACTAGGTTTCTTTTGATAGATTCTTACTAATTCCTGCTATTTTTTTTTTTCAAATCATACAAGGTTTCACTATTTTTTTCCTTTATTTTCAAAACCGAAGGGGTTCCCGGGAACCCCTAAAACACCACTGGATTCGTCCCTGCGGATGTGTCAAACCATGTAGATCCAGCGGACAATATTACACGATGGCACTTTGTTCTCACACAAACAAGTTACCATATAAATGCCATACGAATGCATTCAATTTGTGTCTGGATAATTTATTTTACTTCGAATCTACGATTGATGTTTGACAGTACAAAGAACAACCTTCGACCATTGTATGTTATGCTACCAACAGTGGCAACAGTAACCGCGGTTCCAGTAGTGAAAACTTCGTCGGCTTCCATCAATTCATCTACTGCAACCAAACGTTCTTCGACCTATCACAATTAAAACGTTTTTTGAGAAAACGAAAGAATATTATGAGAAAAATTAATCAAACACAAGCCTTGTTAGACCCCCCGTAGTGGGGCGTTTTTTTTTTTAAATTAAAAAAAAAAACGCTGAAAAACGCCCCCCCCCATTACATAGGGCGTTGTTTGGCGTGCTTTTTGAAAAAAATTGATTTGGCGTTTTATATAAAACGCTTTGAACATGTTGACCGGCCAATCAAAAACCCACCAACGGCTAGTTAACGGCTATTTCTTTATTTTATTATATTTTTTAAACCTTTTACCTATATATATATATAAACTCATTCAAAATTAACCAAAACTCTCTTAAAAACACTACCATTTTATAAAAAAACTTGATGGATTCCCCTAGTTCTTCATCTATGGTAAATTTTTACTACAAAGAGTTTTTTGCGGATGGCGATGATTCCACCGATGAGGAGGTTGAGCAAGAGGCGGTTACGAGTGCTTGTCAACTAGCGGTGAGATATGTGAAGCATTGTCGTCGCCCCCAACCAGAAAAAAATAAAAGAGGTTATATTGAACGAGACCGACGCGCGGCACACGATCGTTTGATGAAAGATTATTTTGATGAGGCGCCGACATTTTCAAACCAAATGTTTAGGCGTCGTTTCCGAATGAGTAAGCGGTTGTTTCTACGCATAGTCGACGACTTGGAAGCCAACTACGATTATTTTAAACAAAAAGCGGATGCGAGAGGGGCACTTGGATTTACCGGTATCCAAAAGTGTACGTCGGCGTTACGAATCCTTGCTTATGGAAACACAACCAACATCAACGATGAGTATCTAAAAATGGGCGGGAAAAACAACGCGAGACACCTTGGAGCATTTTTGTTGCGGTACAATTCCTATACTTTACTATAATGTTTACAAATTTTTTTTGAAGCTTATGTTTGTGTATGTTTTTTATAAAGGTATTATTGATGTGTATGGTGCGCGTTATCTTAGAACGCTCACATGGGATGACCTTCAAAAGATCTACGAGGTACATTCGACGGAGCATGGTTTGCCTGGTATGATCGGGAGCATAGATTGCATGCATTGGCGTTGGGATAACTGCCCGACCGCATGGTGAGGCCAACACACACGGGGTGACCAAAAAGGACCCACTGTTATTCTTCAGGCGGTTGCTTCACAGGACCTTTGGGTTTGGTCGGCTTACTTTGGCGTGGTCGGGTCATGCAATGATATAAATGTTTTTGAACAATATCCGTTGTAAGAGGAGTGGATTTCTGGCAAAGCTCCAAAAGCGTCGTTTTACGCAAATGGAAAGTACTACCCTCATGGATATTATTTGAGCGACGGAATTTATCCTAGGTATTCGATTTTCGTGAAGACGTTTAGTGATCCTATTGATGAAAAAAGAGCATACTTTAAAAAGGTTCAAGAGTCTTCACGAAAAGACATTGAGAGATGCTTTGGGGTTCTTAAACAACGCTGGCAATATTTGAAAAATCCTTGTCGTGCATGGAGCAAGCAAAAAATGAAAGATACTATGTACGCTTGTATAATCATGCAAAACATGATTTTGGAAGACGAAGGAAAGGCGATATGCCAGAATTATGTGCCAGAAGCCGTTTAAGAGGAGCATCCAGAAGCCGTTTAAGAATGCGCGAGAGTTGTGTTACGAACCATACCATTCCGAGTTAATGGTTGATTTGGTACAACACGCATGGTCGGTTCGGTATGTACCACCTGAGGGTGAGGAAGAAACGGAGGACGAGGAAGACGAAGTTGGCGTGGGTGAAGAAAGCGAAGACGAAAACTAGTGTTTTTTTTTTAATTTAGTCGGATTTTTTTATTTATTTCTAGTATTGTATTTTTTTTTTATTTTCAAGTAGTGTACTTTTTATTTTAAATTAATGAAGATTTTTATGTTTTAAATTAAAAAAAAATAATTGTGAAATGATTGCATGAGCGTTATTGGGCATTATTCCCACTACGCCATTTTTGCAATAACCCCCAATAATGCCCCATGCTGACTGGACTGTCACGTGTCGCAAAACGCCCCATGGTGGGGGCATTATTGAGGTAAACCACTACACATGTTCTTAATACCTTGTATCCTAAGTCACGTGCAATATCAATGATGTTCTTTCTGGTGATTCCTTCGAGAATATACCTACCGTTGAAGGCGTTTAAATAACATCACTCTAAGACCGACCGTACTGGGGCGTTTTTGCCCCCTAATACCGCCCGAAAACGCCGGAAACAACCCTCTCCTCCGCCATCATGGGCGTGTTTGGCCAAGTTGTTTGGTCTGGCGTGATTTAAATAACGCTAAAGGGGCAAGGGTTTGACCAATAAGATTCATTTCCATTTTTGTAAAACCAATCAATTTTTTTGATGTTTTTTTTATTTAATTTTATTACAAAGATAATTCCCCACAATGTACACATCCCCACTACACCCATTTTAGAAAACGTCCAATAATGCCCATTGCTGACTGGGTTGCCACATGGCGCAAAACGCTCAAGGGTGAATCATGCCCACTACGCATGGTCTAAGAGTATAACAAAATTTAATTACATGAATATGATCAGTGGCGAAGCTTGAGATTTCCGACCGGGTGGTTAAAAACGTATATACCTAAAAATTCTATACGAAAACTACATACTGTAGCGAAAAGTTCGGGAGGTCGGGCCAGAAGGAGCCTGTTTTGCGTTAAGACACAACATATAATTAAAATATATATTTATAGGGTCACGTAGTGAAAAACTATGTGCTAATTAGATGCTTAATGTTTAAACATAATATTAACTCTAAGTAACTGTAATTTTTTTAGAACAAATAATAAACTTTACAAACATTTAAAAAAATACATAAGTATTATTATTTATATAAATTTGGTATTAATACGAGAAACCATAAATTTATGCGTGAGACACCATTTGTAATGTTGCGTCACATATCAAATCTCAAACATCAAGTACAATAACTAAAAAGTAAAGTATGTGATTGCAAACTGGTTTATGTTCACTTTAAAGTTAAAACTAGTTTTTGAAAGTTAAAACTAGTGGTGAGAGTCGGGTTAAGGTATATCATCATCATACTCAGTAAATCTTATCAACAGCAAAGATAAAATAGAATATGAGGAGAGTAGGATATAAATAATCTTACCTCTACCTTGTAGGAATAGAGAAACTGTTTTCAGTGAGACTCTCAACTCGATCGTAGTTTTGCATCAAGCCTTAGAGATAAGGCACACAACACTTAGCGATCGAGACAAAGGTTGAAAGTTAAAACTAGTTTTTGAAAGTTAAAACTAGTGGTGAGCGTTAGTTGAGTCGGTTAAGGTATTGACTCAAATCATCATCATCATACTCAGTAAATCTTATCAACAACAAAGCTAAAATAGTGTTTGAGGGAAGTAAGATATAAACAGCCTTACCTCTACCTTGTAGGAATAGAGAAACTGTTTTCAGTGAGACCCTTGAATCGATCATAATTTTGTATCAAGCCTTAGGCATAAGGCACACAACACTTAGCGATCGAGACAAAGGCTGATTAGTGCATGTACCCCTTTGTCTTTCAACTACCAACGCTACCACATGATGTATGATAAACTGTCTGCTGCTTTTAACGTTATTTTCAAAATATTAGTAAAATAATATTAAAATTAGTGTAATTTCACTTTTGTACTCCGAATGCCCACACATATATACATTATATGGTGGTAACGTTTTCTTCTTTCTATAAATATTCATAATTAAAGTGTCCTATAATCTTTTGTTATAGGTTTCGATTTATAATTCCGGTTATCCTAAAAACCTTAACCTTAACAATAACCGTGTTAACATAACCAATTACCTAGAAAAAGTTCTAACCTAACTAATTGTTTATATAATTAGGGTGTACCTATTGGCACACCCATTTGCCTATCTACACACCTTAAAAGATGTTTTTTGTCCTTATATGCACACCCTGCAGTGTCGAACTGTGGCCAAAATGCGGCGTTTTGGTCCGGTTAGCCTAACAAAGACTGACGGGTCTGTTGGCCGGACTAAAACGCCGAGCTTTGGCCGCGTTTTGGTCCTGTCAACTAGACAAAAGGCTGACACCCTGTCTGGTTAACAGGACCAAAACGCGGCCAAAGCTCGGCGTTTTGGTCCGGTCAACAGACCCGTCAGACACCCGTCAGTCTTTATCTGGTTAACCGGACCAAAACGCCGCGTTTTGGCCACAGTTCGACACTGCAAGGTGTGCACATAAGGATAAAAAAACACCTTTTTGGGGTGACTATCTACACACTAAGTGTGTAGATAGTTTGGGCCTATAATTATTCAATATTATTCTACTCGCTCGATAGAAATCTTAAAGCTTAATGTCAATTATTGATAACTTAAGTTATATAGACGTGATCCTCAAATTCCTTAAAAAATATAGTAGAGTTAATTACATAGTTAGTCCATGTGGTTTGCACAAAATAACATACCTAGGTTCTAATAGTTTAAAATCACCTTATAAGGTATTAACTTTTCATTTTGTAACATTTGGAGGTATTAACTTCTAGGGTATTAACATAGTTAGTCCATGTGGTTTGCACAAAATAACGTACTTAGGTACTAATAAAATGTGATTTTAAACCTAAAAATAACATTAATACCTTCAAACGTTACAAAATGAAAAGTTAATACTCTAGAATGTGATTTTAAACTATTAGTACCTAAGTATGTTACTTTGTGCAAATCACAGTTAATTAACTCAAATATAATATTATATTTTCTCAAACATGTATTAAATGAATTTGTAAATAATAACAAAAATGATGAAAGTGGTATTGAGGAAACCTGGGGCGGATTGTGAGATTAGATTCAAGAGCATGATTGCCCAACACTCTTCTCATTTGTCCCCCTCTTAGCTACCTACACGTGTCATCTTATAAATGGTCTCCTTTTAAAAAACGACGTCGTTCAACGCGGCGTAGCTTTAGAGCGACAACATATTCTAAACGCCTCTTTCTTGGAACTCCGGTTGGTACAAATGTCACGCGGTTTTCTCCCACTTCACTTTTCACATATTGCTTATAATATATATAAAGATAACATACACACAAATAAGAAAGACGTTTGTTTCGTAATATAGAAATCGTTTGTTGTGTTTATAATATAGAATCGTATGTTGTGTTTATTTAACAAGGAACATTTTAAACTATAAAAAAATTAGTTTGTGGGAAATTATATATGGGAAAATGTCACAAGTAATAACAAAATTTTAAAAGTATTCTAATTAGGTCACTCGTGTCGTTTTTGTTCCTATTAAATAACATAACATTCAAATCAAGACATGTCACTTTTTCCATGTATCAAGAAAAAAAAAGCATAAGATCCTAGGGTCGGATTATTTTAATATATGAAATTATATTTATTAAAAATAAAAATACTTTAATTACATTAAAAATTACAAAAACAGGTTACAATCCATGTCTTCACTCGATGTTAGCATCAAATAAAAGGGAAAAAAGAAACAAAAATCCACATCACCACGGTTATCTACGAAACGGATGAAAAACCCCTTAATTTTAATGAAAAATGAATATTGAGTGAAATGATTGGAACACTTTTAAAACTTAAGTGACTTAATTACAACACTTTTTTTTTTGAACGGTCAACATAATAATTTTATTCAACACTAGCAAGGTGCTAGACGGCAAAATTACAAACTTTTACACCAAAAAGCTGCAACAAAAGACATACACCAACAAGCTCAGCCAACATCAAAGAAAACTAACCAAAAACTTGTGCACTTTTCCAATAATTCCATGATAAACCCACATCTTTTGACCTGCTCCTGACCCACAAATAACTCAGCGATTTTACCTCCTCCAATACCTTAGTAACCTCCAGATTCGCATTATTAAACATAACCTCATTGCGCATTCTCCATAAGCACCACAAAACTGTTTGAACAATAGTGAGCCGCATTTTTTCTTTTCTTTTTTGAACCTGGGCAGAAAGCGTGCAGCTGAAGAAGATCTCTAATGCTGAAAGCAATAATGGGCGCCATTTTACACCACGAAGCAATAAGCTGCCAAACCGTCTGAGCGAAGTGACACGCAACAAATAAGTGCTCGCTTGATTCGGCATACTCCCTACACAAAACGCAGCTAGCATCGGCTACATAAATATTTCTCGCAGCCAACGCTAACCTAGTTGGAAGTCTTTCCATAATCGCCTTCCACCCCACGATGTCGACCTTCTTAGGGACCCAATTATTCTAGGGGAAACAATACTCTAGAACAGATCTATTATGCACACTCGTTCTCACATTATTGTGAGACATTCTTTTTTTTTACTTAAAATGCTTTGCAAAACCCTAAATGTTTATCAGTTATACTTACAGTGATTAAGTTTTTGTATTTAGCAATTACTGCCGGTATGTGGGGTTTGATATACATTATTTGATAAACGTCACTAGTTGAAAGAATGATCAACAGTGATATGACCATAGTCACTAGTTGAAAGAACGATCAACAGTGATACGACCACAGTAACTAGTTGAAAGAACGATCAACAGTAATACGACCACAGTCACTAATTGAAAGAATGATCAACAGTGATATGACCACCGTCACAGGAACCGCCTAGTGACAAATACCTTTGAGTAATAGTAAGATAGAAGTGAATGTAAAAACTCTTAATACTGTAAACATAAAAAGATGTGTCATTTTATACCAAATGAACGAACTCACCAGTATTTTTCCTGCTGATCAAATGTTTTTAAATATGTTTAAAGTGATTATTGTAGATCTGTGATACGACACCAAAAGGCTTCAAGAAGTGGCTTATTTTATAAATTAAATTAAGAAACGTTGTTTATGAATTCGGGTTTATCCCCTATTAAAAGCTACCTTTGTAAAACATGGGTTTTATTCCCATTTGTTATAAATATAATCCGGTGTTTCTAAATTCTGATAGTTTCCTAGCTACGATCCTGATGAATTTTTCCGCTGCAATGTTTTCAAAATAACCACTGGTACCACTTGACTGGTTCACGACTCCCGCTCCCAGGGTGGGGTCGGGGGTCTTGACACTCGTGATACTTTTTATACTTGCAACTGAAAAAGAACCCGATGAGTGCAGCCTCCAAGCCAGCTTATCCGACCCATTTCTAAGCTACTAATCCACCAGTCGGGCAGAAAGATGACTAAGATCCTCCTGTTCCGTGCTAGATAGTGCGGTCCTGGCCCAATTCTAAGACAGCTCCAGCCACGACCCATATGCCCGTGCCCGATTTGCCACCACACAAAGTTTATCCTTTTCAAGCGCAAACAATAGCGGGTATTGTATATATAAAGGAGAGTCCCCCCACCCAAATATCAAGCCAAAATTGGGTAGAAACCCCGCCCGCCACAACCGTGTGCATCGCCTTATTTAAGTCGACTCCGAGTTGATAAAGGATGCTATGCATATTAACAATTTACTTCCATGGACCGATTATAGAGATCTTGGCGGGTATAGCCGACCATGCACGCGAATTGTGATGTATTGCCCATATTACCTTCCTCCAAAGCCCATTTTATCCATTTTAAATCGCCACCACCACTTAGCCAACATGGCTAAGTTAGCATCTTTAAGAGATCCGAAACCCAAGCCCCTATATACAATCGGAGCTATGGTTTTTTCCCATGCCACCCAACTCATTTTGGACTCCTCCTCCGTGCCTCCCCAAAAGAAAACCCTTCAAGTCTATTTAGAGCTTCTAATACTTGTACCAAGGCTTTAAACAATGAGAAAAAATATGCTGGGAGGGAGTTTAAAACAAATTTTAAGAGCGTGGTTCTACCTCTGTATGAAAGGTACTTGGCTCTCCATAAAGATAGTCTATTCCGAAAAATGTCGACAACCGGTTTCCAATTTCTAAAGAGGTTCTTATTTGCTCCAACAAGCAAACCCAAATGTTTGAAAGGGAACGAGCCTTGTTTACATTGAAGTAATGTCGCCATATTTTCAACTTCCATATTACCAACTCCAATACCATATATACTACACTTCGATAGATTAACCTTCAAGCCGGATGTTAAGTAAAAACACCTAAGGATTCGTCGAAGATTTAGCACGTTCACCATGGACCATTCCCCAATACAAATAACATCATCCGCATAACAAAAATGGGAAAGAAGCGGACCTTCATTTGCACACCTGATACCATTAAAAATGCCAATCGATATGGCCCTCTTCATGATGCCCGTAAGGGCCTCCAAAGCAAGAACAAAGAGAAATGGTGATAACGGGTCCCCTTGACGAAGACCTCGTGTACATTCAAACTCTCTAGTTGGCGAGCCATTTACCAACACCGAACCTTTAGCCGTATGAAGTGTAGCCATAACCCAACCCCTCCATCTTCTCGGAAAATTCATTTGAGCCATAACCGAATCTAAAAACGTCTAATTAACTGAGTCATATGCTTTATTTATATCAACTTTGAACAACATAAAAACGTCTAATTAACCGAGTCATACGCTTTATTTATATCAACTTTGAACAACATACCCGTTTTCTTTGCTTCCTTCATCCATCCCACCAGTTCGTTAAGGATAAGGGGACCATCCATGATGCTTCTACCGGCCAAGAATGCCGATTGTTCCTCAGATATCAATTTTCCAATAATACTTTTAAGGCGACTCACCAAGACTTTAGAGATGACTTTATTAGTTACACCAATTAAGCTAATTGGCCTAAAGTCGGCTGGAGTTAACGGGTCCTTTACTTTCGGGATTAAAGTAATAAACGAAGCTGTGCAACATTTATTAAGATTACCTTCCAAATAAAATCTATTGAAAAGCCCCAGAAAGTCATCCTTTTGTCCCTCCCTGCATCTTTTTATGAAATTGAAATTGAACCCATCGGGCCCCAGGGCCCGGTCACCCACACAATCCCATATCACCTCTATGATCTCGAACATAGTGAATGGGACTTCAAGAGAGCTAGCCTCGACTAAGGTGAGTGTAGCCAGATTCGGACACAATAAACCAGGCCACATGGGCATTGGTTCGGAAAACTGAGCTGAGAAAAAATTAAAAAATCTCTCCTTTACCGCCACCGGATTAGGAATCCAAGTTCCATCTATCATTATACCATTAACCCGGTTATTGTTGATGTTGGAGTTGATAATCCCATGGTAGAAAGCTGAATTTTCGTCACCTTTAAGAGCACACCTTGCCCCAGATTTTTGCTTTGTATCCATGTGCTTTAACCTTACGAACTCCATCACAGATTGTTTGCATTCGGCCCTTCAGTTTATAAAAATATGTGAATATCAATATTGAAAAAAATACATATTCAAAGATTAATTTCTTTCAGAAATGATATTTATTCTTTAATGTGATAGACATAGAAACTATGTTTTATTTTTTTTAAAGTCAAATCCGGCCCGAGTTTACATACTAGATCCGATTCTGGCCAAGATCGAGCGCGATTGATTGATTACGAGCGATCAGACGGAGTTGAAGAAAGTCGTCTCTACAGCTAACTTGTAGTGATTACTCGAGGAGTACTTGACCTCCGAGACCTTGTTTTAGAACATTGTATATAATAAGTTATCAAGAGAGCAATGTAGATGGTTGTGTAATCATCTTATATATCGTATTTTGCATAAGTATTTATATGTTTATTCCAGTTTACTACTTAAAACTGATTTTGTAACAAATGTATAGAATGAAAGATTCAAATAATCTACAGAATATCAAAAGTCTAATTTTTATTGGTAAATATAGTAAAGGTTTTAAATATGCTAAAATATAATGTATTCCTTAATGAATAATAATTCAAGAAACAGTGTATCACAGTGAATAAAAAAAGTTCTTAAATAATTAGTGCTGTACTCGTTCGTAAAAACCACATTTTTATAGCATCGCATTAAATATAATGAATACAAATTACACGTTATATTTAAATAATCCAACTTTGAAGGAAAATGAAAAAAAACCCTACAAAACATCCCAAGAAACTTGTAATATGTTTTTTTTATACGCGTTCATGGTCTACTCCTTTAATCGTTTACTTGAAAAGATACCAACTCACAAATGCCCTTTTGTTTGTTTATGAATTTTCTTACTTCCCAAACTGGAGAAAGCTTGGGCTCGACGTTTCATATTGAAGGTTAGACGCATTAATGTATGGTATTGTTAAAAGAAAAATCCACCAAAATGCTTATTTAGAGTAAGCAAGTTAACAAAATGAAGAATACTTATTTTTCCTTTGTATACATTAAAAACGAAGAATTATAGTTTAAGATCTAAGCTTATTGGGCATAAAGTAAACATTTGACTATTTGAGTCGGTTTCATAAAATCCGCTATGTCGTCTAAGAGCATTCTCATCAAATCCATCAAATTATACATACATTCCACTAAAAAACAACTCCTATATCAATATATTTTCACTAAAAACAAATACTTTTTCTCTCTCCTTTTCAATTAAATAATATTATCATTACATTTTTCTCTCTCCTTCACTCACAACCACTTTCAATATATATTAAAAAAATTATACTTGGTGAACAGTGTCCCCCAAAATATACAGATGAACAGTAACATTTTCTCTCTCCTCCACTCACAACCATTTTTTATACCCTTTATAATATAAAAACTACCCCTCACATATTTTGATGGTTTGGATGAGAATGCTCTAAGGGAAAGAAATATGCCGACTCACATGAAAGTTACCCTAGAAACTAGTGTGTGAAGAATCACACTGGAGACCTTAAAGTTCTAGAGGGGGCAGCATAGCTAGTGAGGCAAATGCCGGATTCCGGTTATTTTTTAAATGGAGCATGTTACAACTTAAACCGAAGAACTCAACCCAAAAGATTAGTCTGGTAGGTAGAAAACTTATTTGGTCTATAAACCTCACACTTGTTGCTCATACAACCAATGTGAAACAAGTCTCATCCTTTAAAATGGTTTCAATCCATAGCAATTGACCCTTCTTAAGGGATAAATTCCTCGTTAATCACAGTTAATTCCCTCCAGGCCATCACTTCAAGTTCTGACTATGATGTCACTGTTACAACCCAGACAAAAGAAACTAACCCAAGAAATAGTATGGTGGGTAAGAGAGCCCATTTGGTTTATTAACCCCACATTTATTACCCATATAACATATAATCGATGTGGGACAAGTCTCATGAATTGTCATGATTTCAGTCCATAGCATACATTTATTTAAAATTCAAGAGCTTTTTTTTGAAATGCGTCTCTAACTTTTTTTAAATTTAATACAGATCTTGTATATTAATTACCTATTACTCGTCAATTTTGTACGTTTCCCCACGAGTATGGAGTTTGGATCACAATTTATGATCTTAGTTGATCTTGGTTTATGTCTGAATATGGTTTTTGGAGTTAGGGGTATCACCGAAAACAACATTTCTATTTTCAAGCGAGAGGTAGGGTTTGTCTAACTCTCGCTCTCCCAAATCCTACCAATAACTGTGGCATACGTAGGATTTTACACGATATGGTTGTTGTAGTTTATTAAAATCATTCGTAGTGATTTCTATCACCCAATGCTTCTTATATCATCTCAAAAATTAATTTGCAATACAAAACACTCACTTGCATACTCAATTACAATTCTAATAATTTCAAATTTCAAAGAATTTAATAAATCCAAAGTATTAGTTATCGTACTTTAAATATTATAATGTATTGAATTTACCTGTAGATAAATGAGTAAGTTATCAATTTTCGTTAATCGGACTAGCCTCACATAATATCATACTCCTACCCTTGACATATGATGTATTGCAAAATACATCTATTTATCATGTATACTTTGTATAGTTTTCGTATTCGTTTGTTTCGATTTTTAGGTAGATATAGTTTCTTTTGATATTTTTTGTGTTTACAGGTCTCGGTTGCTGAAAAGAGGAGAAAATGCTTAAAATCTGCTGGAAAAATGTTAGCAACAAGAATCTGGTCGAGTTGTAGCTGAACGGGAACGAAAATCGAGAAATTCTGGAAAAAAAAAAGCCATCGCGCAACGCGACCGTGAGAGGAAATAGGCTTCGCACAACGCGAAGCATTAAAATACAATTTCTGAGAAACGAAGCACCGCGGTACGCGGAGCTTGAAGGTTATACCCGTCGCGCTACGCGGCAGGGGTTTATTTTGCGGCAGATTTGTGTTTGGTGCTGGATGTCTTGCTAAAAACCTATAAATACATCATTATCATGCAACTTAAACCTAGTTACAAACCAGCAGCAACTTGGGCGAAATTTGGACATCTTTTGGAGCATTTTTGAGAACTGGAAGCAACCGATTGAAGTTTGGAAGCTTAGGAAGTCATTCGGGTCGTTGTTCTACTATTCAGATGTCTTTATTCTTCGTTTCTTACTTTGATTATGTTTCTTGTTATTGAAAATACTTTGTTCATGATTTGTTCAATGACTATGATTGGCTAGATCTTTTATACTACATAGATTGGATGATTGGTTTGTAAAGTTTCGATTTTTATTACGGATACTTAGTTGTTTATGGATTATTTGCGAAAGTAGTCGACTCGGTTATTGTTTTGATGTATATGCAAGCTTAAAAGTGTTTGAATATTGTTTATTTCTTAGGGTGAATCTTGGTAAATGTCTTTTACGGAATATGTTCATGCTAGATTATGATTTTATATTGTAATCTTTAGGGTTAATTGGCCAATATACCTTAGAAGTGATAATCGATAATTAAATAAGTTTAAGTGTTCTACTAATCTCAATAGCTGAGAGGAGCGAGGTTATTGTTAGGTCTAAGTCATTAAATTACTAGGTAGGAGCTTCGAGAGGAGTCTGAACTAGTTGCCTTAGTGACCGTTGTCTAACAAGTCTAATCAAGAACTCGAGTCTTGTGACAACTGTCAAAATTCCAGGTATCCGTACAACTATTAAACCATGATTAGTGCTTAACGACTGTGCTGAATTTCAATTAATAAATTGAACTGCTTTCTGATTATTGCTTTATACCTGCATGTGCATCACATATTTTAAATGACATGTCCTTATTGCATGAGAGCTTTAGTGACTCAGATGATGCATTAATAACATGATTATAAGTTGTGAAGATCCATTTTCTTTAAAAATAAAGTTTTTAAAGAATCAATCACATTTCAAAGGGTAACAAGGCTTACTAAGAACACTAGTAAGTTACTACAATTTTTTGTGAAATTTCAAGTTCATGAAGTAGTAGATTATGCTTGTTTTTGGCAAGATTGGTTAGTGTAGGTTGTTTATTGTTGATTGTGGAGTGATTGTGTTGATTTTCACAAAAGAAAATGATATGTTTGAAAGCATGAAAACCTCCATTTTTAGTGGAAACTATGGCAAAAAATTTTCTAGAAATTAAACACTTAGCAAAATATTTCTAAACAAATATTTACAAGTGTATTTCAAACCATAAATCTTTACATAAACTTTGCCATAATTTTTGTTACAAAAACTATAAATATTGGAGGTTGGTTTTTATAAATAAAAGTGACTAAATATGTATTTAGGAAATATATATTTAGAAGACACCATGTGTGTGATTATTTGTATACTTTGTGTATTAGTTATATTATTCCAGGACATGAAATAATATAACTCATCAAAATACCAAAAATTACAATACAAAATATTACCAAAATTCCAAGAATATGAATATACAAGTTATACACAAAATATTGGTGTAACCGAACTACGGGATACGACTAACCAAATACTCCGGAAATAATATTCATATGTATATTTTGGTAAATAATATTTTGGACACCAAAAGAACAAAAATGTGATTTTTATAATTATTACAAAGTTATATCATATTATGACAAAAAGAAAATATATTATTTTCGGGTGAATAAAGATATGCATTTTCTTGGAAATATTAGAAGATATATTATTTTTGAAAGAAATATATATTTTCTCAAACAAAAACGGAATATATTATTTTGGAGAAAAATAAACATATATATATATATATATATATATATATTCCAAGTTAGATTTGAAAATATATTATTTTTGGAACTTGTATGAAAATACAAATATTTTTGCTCAAGGGAAGAATTATAAATAATTTTTCTAAGTAATATTTATTGAAATATATATTCTAGAAATATATATTGGTGAACTTTTATTAAAAAATAATATTCCGGAATAATTAATACGAAATTAAGTATAAGATACCCCCATCCTTGGGAAGGAAATACAAGTATAAATACTTGAAATGTATTAAGTTAAAATATATTGTTTTAAAAATTATTCCAAAAATTAGTAAATATAATTTAAGTTAAAATATTTAATATTTTAACAAATAATTATAACTTGGAATAATATTGAAGACACAAAGAACGTAACTAAAGGACACTAATTAATACTAATTTAAGGCACGACCCGCTCGTCTAATAGACATTAGTACGATTGTAGGTAGTCGTGTACGCTAGGCGAAGCTTGAGTTACTGTGATTCGAAGACGCAAAGACTATGAGTTCATGACCCCCTTTTCTTTTAACTGTTTTCGGTTTTATAACTTCGGGGGTGAAGTACATGTTACAAACTGTTTACAAACGTTTATATGTGGTATGGTTAGCTAAGGAAGGGTACTGCTTGATCATGTGAGTGGTGGGTATAACGCTTAAGACCATTAATCCTTGTTGTAGGACCGAGGGACATGAGTGATAGATCTATTTGGGTGTAGCGAGCCCACACCCATGTGGACCAGGGTGGCCCATGAGGTGACTATGTTGTGACAACTCGAGTTTCCAAGATTCTATCTTCGCATTTAGTGCACGTTAATTTTTTTTATTATTTAGTTGTTTGTTAATACGACTCGTTGTTTCGCAACGCTTACCTTTGTAATACGTTATATCGTATTTCGATTAATATTGTGTACTTGGAAATCCGTAATATTTGTTAATATGTGAGTGTATGTTTATAAGGCTTTGTACTAAATAAACATGTTAAATAAAGATGGAACCTTTACTGAAAATGAAAACAATTATCCATGAAATCACCCAAGTGGTGAAAACACTTTAAGTGTTTTCGTCCATGTGGCTGACGAAATCATAGATGGGCTTGGCCCAGTGTCCAGTCTTGAGATATTTTATATATATAATCATTTTATAAACAATCTTCTCTGAGAAGTCTCACATTTACCAAGCCATATCTTATCACAATTGTTTTTCTCTCTATCTCTGAAACCCACAAAGAGTTCCTCATTTGAAGCAAAACCTCTGTTTAATCCTTGGTTAGTGATTTCATGATTCAAGTTGTTTCTTGTTGCATATCGTATGATTTGGATGTTTAATCATGATGTATGTGTATATTGATATATGTGATTATGTGATTGATCATTGTGTGCTTGATAGATAATTATCATCTATGAACCTTCTGTATATTTGATATTTTGAACAACAGTGGGTTTATGTTAATGAATGATAAACTGATTAAATCGGGATCCTGGTATCATATGATGTTGGCAAATTATATATTACATATCAATGATTGATTTAAATGACTTGTAGATGATTAAACATGTAACTGTAATGAGATTTAGTTGCTGGGTTAAGTTACAGTGAGTTTGGTGAAGATGATGATGCTCACGAAAACACCCCCCACATTAATAAACTGGACGAAATCACATTAAGTGATTTCGGCCCAAACATTTCCAGCCCAAAGGGTGTTTTCGGCCCACTTAAGGGTTTTCGGCCCATGTGTGTTTTCGGCAACATTAGGGGATTTCGGCACTTAGGGGATTTCGGCACTTAAGGGTTTTCGGCCCAATATAAGTGTTTTCGGCCAAGTTGGTTTTCGACCAAAGGGGGATTTCGGCACTTTTGTTTGTTTGGCAACAAGCTACTGTTAATAATTAATGTTATTAATTATGTTATTTAGCTTAACTAATCATTGGAATAACTTAGTTAGTTTATTTAACCTTGTTAAATATGTAAGTTTATAACTTCATTGTTTGAGTAACTCTGTTAGATGACAATTCTGTTAAGTTGATTAACTGGGTTAAGTGACTTACTCTGATTATTTATTATTCCAAATTAAGTGGATTAATTCTGTTATTCCATTGAACTCCATTAACTTTATTCACTCAGTTAATTTGCTAGATTTGCTAGATGCCAACTCTGTTACATGTATAGATGCAATTAACTGCTTGTGTTGCATGTTATGAACTGTCAAACACTCTATGATATTACTGTGACACTAGTTTCATGTGAAACATTTCGAATGTGAACTGATTGAGTATACGTGCACTATAGGACTTGACTGATTAATAGTGAGCACTTAACTTAGCATACCGAGCAAACAAGGTGAGTTCACACTTCTACCAAGGCATGGGATTCCCGGGGTTGGGAATGGGTTGATTGATTGATTATTTATGCTTAAGAGTTATCGGAATTACATACCATAGGCCTCGGGAGAGGAAGGTCAATGGTAGATACTACTAGACTAGTGATACATATACTTCTCTTCGCAAACATGCCGGGATCGGCCGCGATACTAGAACAATCTTCGCAAACATGCCTGGAATGGCCGCGAACTATACTTTAATCTTCGCAAACATGCCTGGAGGGCCGCGATGCTATTACATACGATACATGACTCCTAAACGAACATACGATTTACGATACGAACATTAAAACTAAATAACCAACTGTGAACTCGCTCAACTATTTGTTGACTCTCTGTTACATGCCTTGCAGGACCTTAGGTACTTTTGGAGCTTGCACGGGAGGCACGGTCGTTGTGGACATGGATCGTGAATGTGTTGTTAAACATTATGACATTTTGTACTTAAACTTATGTTGGGTTTTACATTAATGCTTCCGCTACACACTTGTTTATATTTGGTTTTGGAAACACCTATCGTATTGATGAATGACTTTTGATTTATATACTTATGTTCAATATGATTGGTGGCTTGATCCTGGTCATGTCACGCCTCCAAGCGGTGGTACTCCGCGTGTGGATTTTGGGGGTGTGACAGATTGGTATCAGAGCCATTGGTTATAGAGAACTCGGTTTTAATAAGGGGAAAACGTTTTTTATTAAAACCAGACTATAACCAGAACAGTGCTCAACGATCCACAACGACGCCTCGCTCCACGTGCAAGACTCAACATCCTAGGTAATATGGTACATGTTTTGTTGCCTACTTGCTAGAATTGCATAGAACTTTGCTCAGGGTATGCTTAGATTAACGTAACACTATTGCATGAGAACACTTGGGTGCTTACTCTCTTCTGTCATTGCACTACTCGCGAACCTCTCTCACTTATGTCATATTTGCTATGAAGATCATGTCTGGACGCATTAACATGACGCAAGCCCAACTGACGGCTCTCATTAACGAGCGAGTTGCTGAGGCACTTGCAGCCGCACAAGTAGGAGGTATACCCTGCAGTTGTAACTCACACTAGGATCTTTAGATCCTACACTCCTAAACGAACTCTTGTGTTTAATCTTGTACTGGATTCTTATACATAACAGGTCAGCACGCTCAGCCACCTGTTTGCACCTTCAAAACTTTCATGGACTGTCGTCCTACTACTTTTAGTGGCACGGAAGGAGTGGTTGGACTCCTCCATTGGTTTGAAAAGCTCGAGTCCGTATTTGAAATGTGCGAATGCCCTGAGGCTCGCAGGGTGAAGTACGCCACTGGTACTCTAGAAGGCATTGCGCTGACTTGGTGGAATGCGCAAGTTCAGATGTTAGGGTTGGTTGTTGCTAACGCCACACCTTGGAACGGTTTCAAGGAATTGATCAAAGAGGAATACTGTAGCCGTGATGATATTCATAAGCTGGAGGTAGAGTTTTACCACTTGAAAATGACGGGGTCAGAAATTGAAGCGTACACCAGAAGATCGAATGAGTTGGCTATTCTGTGTCCTACTATGGTGGACCCTCCCATTATGCGTATCGAACTGTATCTCAATGGTCTGGTGCCGGAGATTCAAAGTCACGTAACCTCAGCGAATCTTGGCACTATTCAACAGATCGTCAAGCTAGCTCATCGCCTCACCGATCAGGCGGTGGAACAGAACAGGCTGCCTAAACGTATCAGCGCTACTACCGTTACCACTCCAGTTACTCCTGCTATTCCCAGTGACAACAAGCGGAAATGGGAAGGGGATTCTAGCAGGGGTTCAGCTACTGTACAGTCTCAAGCACAACAGCAGCGCAAGACTAGTGATTACCAGAGCCTGAGTCAGCAATCGTCTGGTGGTCAGGGGCAGAGTGGATATCGGGGAATTCATCCACTATGTAACAGGTGCAACAAACACCACAGTGGTCAGTGTCGTAAAGGCCGCTGTCAAAGATGTCTAAGGGTAGGTCATGAAGCTAAAGATTGCAGGAGCTCAAGGCCTGCGAATCAGAACCAGCAACAACAGCCACCCGTTCCACGAAACCAGTCACAGCAACAACAGCAAGGAAATAAGACATGCTTTCAGTGTGGGGCTGAAGGTCACTTCAAGCGGAACTGCCCCCAGTTAAACCAGAATTAGAACAACAACAACAATAATCAGGGCAGTGGGAACAACAATGGGGGAAACAACAACAACAATGGTGCAAAGGGTCGTTTATTTGTGATTGGTCAGAGTGACGCAAGGAACGATCCTAATGTGGTTACGGGTAAGTTTCTTCTCGACGACTTTTATGTTACCGTATTATTTGATTCGGGTGCGGATACCAGTTATATGTCTCTGAACGTTAGTCAAATGCTTAAACGTGCACCAACACTTTTGAACACCAAACATGTCGTAGAGTTAGCTAACGGTAAAAGTCTAGAGGCCACACACATAGTTCAGGGTTGTAATCTTATCCTCGCTGGTCAGACTTTCTCTATCGATCTCATTCCTATAACTCTGAGTAGTTTCGACATTGTCATCGGTATGGATTGGTTATCCCAACAGCAAGCAGAGATCCTATGCAAGGAGAAGATCATTCGTATTCCTCGTTCTGGCAAAGAACCTCTCAAAGTTCAAGGTGACAAGAGTGGTGTCGTTAGTGGCATCATCTCCTTCTTGAAGGCTCAGAAGTGTCTGCGAAAGGGCCACGTAGCTATTTTAGCACTCGTTACTGATACATCGACGACAGAGAAAAAGATTGGGGATATTCCTGTAGTACGCGACTTTCCTCAAGTGTTTCCTGAAGAGTTACCTGGGCTACCGCCCCATCGCCAGGTCGAATTTCAAATCGAGCTAGCTCCAGGAGCAGCACCTATAGCTCGAGCGCCATACCGCTTAGCTCCAACTGAACTGGAAGAACTGTCTAAGCAATTGCAAGAACTCTTGGAAAAGGGTTTCATACGTCCTAGCTCTTCGCCCTGGGGAGCTCCAGTATTATTTGTAAAGAAGAAAGACGGTACCTTTCGTATGTGCATAGATTACCGCGAACTAAACAAGGTGACCGTGAAGAATCGCTATCCACTTCCACGCATCGATGACTTATTCGACCAGTTGCAAGGGTCGAGCTATTACTCGAAGATTGATCTGAGGTCAGGTTACCATCAACTGAGAGTCCGGGATGAGGACGTCTCCAAAACAGCATTCAGAACTCGCTACGGTCATTACGAGTTTTTGGTTATGCCATTCGGGCTAACGAACGCGCCGGCGGTTTTCATGGATCTTATGAACAGGGTGTGCAAACCTTATCTTGACAAGTTTGTTATTGTTTTCATTGACGACATCCTGATTTATTCAAGGAATCGGGAGGAACACGAGCAGCACTTACGACTTATTCTGGAACTCCTTCGAACGGAACAGCTGTACGCTAAGTTTTCAAAATGCGACTTCTGGCTTCGTGAAGTTCACTTTCTAGGCCACGTGGTAACCAAGGATGGGATTCATGTCGATTCATCCAAGGTAGATTCGATTAAGAACTGGCCTGCACCTAGTACACCAACAGAAATACGCCAATTCTTGGGTTTGGCGGGTTATTACAGACGGTTTATCAAAGACTTCTCAAAGATTGCACAGCCGCTTACATTATTGACACAGAAAGGTGTTGTTTACCGTTGGAGTGATACACAGGATACAGCGTTTCAGCACTTAAAGGATAGACTCTGTAGCGCACCTATCCTCTCATTGCCTGAAGGCACGGACGATTTTGTAGTCTACTGTGACGCATCTATCCAAGGTCTTGGATGTGTGTTGATGCAACGGGATAAAGTTATTGCTTATGCTTCACGCCAACTTAAGATTCACGAACGGAATTACACTACGCACGATTTAGAGCTTGGAGCTGTTGTTTTTGCGCTCAAGATATGGTGACATTATCTGTATGGCACCAAGTGCACCATCTACACCGATCACAGGAGTCTTGAGCATATCTTCAAGCAGAAAGAGTTGAACATGCGACAACGTCGATGGGTCGAGTTACTGAACGATTACGAATGTGCTATAAAGTACCATCCGGGCAAAGCCAATGTGGTGGCCGACGCCCTCAGTCGAAAGGATACTACACCTAGGCGTGTACGAGCGTTACAACTCACTATTCAGTCTAGTCTTCCTTCACAGATACGTGATGCTCAGGTAGAAGCACTGAAACAGGAAAACGTCAGGGCTGAAGCCCTACGCGGCTCAAGGCAACGGTTAGAGCAAAGGGCAGACGGCGCCTACTATGTAACAGGACGCATCTGGGTCCCACTCTATGGTAATTTACGCGAGCTTGTAATGAATGAAGCTCATAAGTCTCGCTACTCAGTACATCCTGGTTCAGATAAGATGTACTACGACCTCAGAACTACATATTGGTGGCCTAGCATGAAGGCCCACATAGCAACTTACGTTAGCAAGTGTTTGACTTGTGCGAGAGTCAAAGCGGAATATCAGAAACCATCAGGCCCACTCCAACAACCTGAGATACCACAATGGAAATGGGAGCAAATTTCCATGGATTTTGTTACTGGCCTACCTAGATCTCAACGTGGGAATGATACTATTTGGGTGATCGTGGATCGACTCACCAAGTCTGCTCACTTCTTGGCTATCAAGGAAACGGATAAGTTCTCCACTCTAGCAGACGTATACCTTAAAGAAGTTGTCTCGAGGCACGGAGTGCCCACATCTATTATCTCTGATCGTGATGCACGTTTTACTTCAGAACTGTGGCAAGCAATGCACAAATCTTTTGGCTCTCGTTTAGACATGAGCACAGCTTATCATCCTCAGACAGATGGGCAGTCTGAGCGCACTATTCAAACTCTAGAAGACATGCTTCAGGCGTGCGTAATTGACTTTGGCAAAGGCTGGGAAAAACATTTGCCACTTGTGGAATTTTCATACAACAACAGTTACCACAACAGCATTAAAGCTGCTCCATTTGAGGCATTGTACGGGCGTAAATGCCGATCACCTCTTTGTTGGGCAGAGGTGGGTGACAGTCAGATCACAGGTCCAGAAATGGTAGTTGATACTACTGAAAAGATTGCTCAAATACGACAACGCATGGCGGCAGCTCGTGACCGTCAGAAAGTATACGCCGATAAAGACAGGAAACTACTCGAGTTCCAGGTTGGGGATCGAGCACTACTCAAAGTTTCACCTTGGAAGGGTGTTGTTCGTTTTGGCAAACGAGGCAAACTCAATCCACGATACGTTGGACCATTTGAAGTCATTGAGAAAATAGGCAAAGTGGCCTACAGACTGAACTTACCAGCTGAACTCAGTGCAGTTCACAACGTTTTTCATGTGTCGAATCTGAAGAAGTGGCAGTCAGATGAGACCTTCATAGTTCCTTTGAAGGAGCTCACTATCGACGAACGGTTGCATTTCGTCGAAGAACCAGTTGAAATCACGGACCGGGATGTTAAGGTCCTCAAGAACACCAGAATACCTCTTGTTCGAGTTCGTTGGAACTCCCGTCGTGGCCCAGAGTTCACCTGGGAACGCGAAGACCAAATGGAACTCAAATATCCCCAGTTGTTCGAAAACAATGCAACCACTACTGAGGCTGAAGCTACTACAGAATTTCGGGAAGAAATTCCAAATCAACGGGGGAATGATGTGACACCCCAGGAGAACCAATAAACGATAACTTACCTAGCTTCCTCAGTAACCGCATGCTAAATTTCGGGACGAAATTTCTTTCAAGTTGGGGATAATGTGACGACTCGAGTTTCCAAGATTCTATCTTCGCATTTAGTGCACGTTAATTTTTTTTATTATTTAGTTGTTTGTTAATACGACTCGTTGTTTCGCAACGCTTACCTTTGTAATACGTTATATCGTATTTCGATTAATATTGTGTACTTGGAAATCCGTAATATTTGTTAATATGTGAGTGTATGTTTATAAGGCTTTGTACTAAATAAACATGTTAAATAAAGATGGAACCTTTACTGAAAATGAAAACAATTATCCATGAAATCACCCAAGTGGTGAAAACACTTTAAGTGTTTTCGTCCATGTGGCTGACGAAATCATAGATGGGCTTGGCCCAGTGTCCAGTCTTGAGATATTTTATATATATAATCATTTTATAAACAATCTTCTCTGAGAAGTCTCACATTTACCAAGCCATATCTTATCACAATTGTTTTTCTCTCTATCTCTGAAACCCACAAAGAGTTCCTCATTTGAAGCAAAACCTCTGTTTAATCCTTGGTTAGTGATTTCATGATTCAAGTTGTTTCTTGTTGCATATCGTATGATTTGGATGTTTAATCATGATGTATGTGTATATTGATATATGTGATTATGTGATTGATCATTGTGTGCTTGATAGATAATTATCATCTATGAACCTTCTGTATATTTGATATTTTGAACAACAGTGGGTTTATGTTAATGAATGATAAACTGATTAAATCGGGATCCTGGTATCATATGATGTTGGCAAATTATATATTACATATCAATGATTGATTTAAATGACTTGTAGATGATTAAACATGTAACTGTAATGAGATTTAGTTGCTGGGTTAAGTTACAGTGAGTTTGGTGAAGATGATGATGCTCACGAAAACACCCCCCACATTAATAAACTGGACGAAATCACATTAAGTGATTTCGGCCCAAACATTTCCAGCCCAAAGGGTGTTTTCGGCCCACTTAAGGGTTTTCGGCCCATGTGTGTTTTCGGCAACATTAGGGGATTTCGGCACTTAGGGGATTTCGGCACTTAAGGGTTTTCGGCCCAATATAAGTGTTTTCGGCCAAGTTGGTTTTCGACCAAAGGGGGATTTCGGCACTTTTGTTTGTTTGGCAACAAGCTACTGTTAATAATTAATGTTATTAATTATGTTATTTAGCTTAACTAATCATTGGAATAACTTAGTTAGTTTATTTAACCTTGTTAAATATGTAAGTTTATAACTTCATTGTTTGAGTAACTCTGTTAGATGACAATTCTGTTAAGTTGATTAACTGGGTTAAGTGACTTACTCTGATTATTTATTATTCCAAATTAAGTGGATTAATTCTGTTATTCCATTGAACTCCATTAACTTTATTCACTCAGTTAATTTGCTAGATTTGCTAGATGCCAACTCTGTTACATGTATAGATGCAATTAACTGCTTGTGTTGCATGTTATGAACTGTCAAACACTCTATGATATTACTGTGACACTAGTTTCATGTGAAACATTTCGAATGTGAACTGATTGAGTATACGTGCACTATAGGACTTGACTGATTAATAGTGAGCACTTAACTTAGCATACCGAGCAAACAAGGTGAGTTCACACTTCTACCAAGGCATGGGATTCCCGGGGTTGGGAATGGGTTGATTGATTGATTATTTATGCTTAAGAGTTATCGGAATTACATACCATAGGCCTCGGGAGAGGAAGGTCAATGGTAGATACTACTAGACTAGTGATACATATACTTCTCTTCGCAAACATGCCGGGATCGGCCGCGATACTAGAACAATCTTCGCAAACATGCCTGGAATGGCCGCGAACTATACTTTAATCTTCGCAAACATGCCTGGAGGGCCGCGATGCTATTACATACGATACATGACTCCTAAACGAACATACGATTTACGATACGAACATTAAAACTAAATAACCAACTGTGAACTCGCTCAACTATTTGTTGACTCTCTGTTACATGCCTTGCAGGACCTTAGGTACTTTTGGAGCTTGCACGGGAGGCACGGTCGTTGTGGACATGGATCGTGAATGTGTTGTTAAACATTATGACATTTTGTACTTAAACTTATGTTGGGTTTTACATTAATGCTTCCGCTACACACTTGTTTATATTTGGTTTTGGAAACACCTATCGTATTGATGAATGACTTTTGATTTATATACTTATGTTCAATATGATTGGTGGCTTGATCCTGGTCATGTCACGCCTCCAAGCGGTGGTACTCCGCGTGTGGATTTTGGGGGTGTGACATATGTCTTATTCCCGGAGACAAATTTGGTAGGTTTGAGTTTTCCTGCATCACTTCACACATATCAATGGCCTTGCAAACCATTGGTGATCTGTTTTCCTTGTTGCTTTCACACCTGGAGTTTACAAACTTTCAATGATTACTAAGGTTTAATCACAAACACACACATGAACTCGCTCAACTTTTGTTGATGTTTTCAAACTACATGTAATTCAGGGAATTAAAAATGGGTCTGGCGGGCGTTCGGAAGTTCCAAGTGTTGTTGAGAATAAAAGATGTCATCCATGGTCTTAGGGTTTGGTTAGGGTGTCCTATCCTGGACAAGACAACTCTCCCAAAACCTGGTGTTATTTAATGTCTTTTGTCGAGTCTTTGTGAACTCTTAAACAAGTTGCATGTTTTGTACTCGAATTTGAATTCTATGTTTTAAAACAATGTTGTTATTTTTTTAAAACTTATTTAATGGATGACCATCTTTAGTTTTATCATATAGTGGTTGTTATGATTGAATGCAATGATATTAAGAAATTCACACATAATCACGCTTCCGCAAAAGTCAGGGTGTGACAAGTCTATCCTAGGTTTATGTCCTGAGATGGAGTAAATCAAATTAGGGTACTTTCGTAAACCACTTAGATGTATTGAGAGAGAGTCTAACCAGCCGGTGTTCGTAACAGACTTTAGAGTGCCATAAGTGTCTTCCTTAAAAGGGCCGGGGGTCTTGTTCGGTATTTCGACAGGTTTGTATTAGAAGATCTCGGTTCCATAATAACTAATATCCTAATAATATCACTACTGATGCAAACCAGGATTCCAGTCTAGGTAGTTGTTTCCACCATCTGAGTAAAACCCAAGTTAGTTCGTGATTAATTAATTTAGTTAGGGAAATTGGCCTGTAATAATCCCACATAGACCTTATTGGCCATTAATAATCCCACCTCAAAATACTCCCCCCACCAGTCCCACCTTTCACCTATTTTTCCTACAATGGTCCCCTGTTAAAAAAAAACTTAACGGAGTTAAGTTTTTTTTTCCAAATTACAAACATATTTTTTTAAGGCTTTTGATTAGAACGACGATACGAGTCCATTGATGTAAAACTTGCCTCATAACGGTGCTCCAAACGATGAAAATGACGCTTCAATTCGGGTGTTTAAATTTCCAATTAACCAAAATCAAGTCACTTGGAGCACCATTTCGAAGTAAGTTTTACATCAATGGACTCGTATCATTGTTCCGATTAAAAGCCCTAAAAAATCTGTTTGTAATTTGGAAAAAAAAAAGCTTAATTTCGTTAAGTTTTTTTAACGGGGGACAATTGTAGGAAAAATAGGTAAAAAGTGGGACTAATGGGGGGAATATTCTGAGGTGGGATTATTAATGGCCAATAAGGTCTATGTGGGATTATTACAGGCCAATTTCCCATTTAGTTAATTTAATTTAATTGCAATTTTAGGAAATTTAGAAACCTCCCCCTCAAACATAAAAACGGCTAGTGTCGTGTCAGTGTCGGTCTAGAAATAGTAGTTAGCGTAGTTAAATCGAGTCTCGTGGGTTTGATATCTGGACTTACTTAGCTTTACTAGAGTCGATCGGTTCACTTGCCGGTTAGTAGTTTAGTCGAGTTTTAGAGAATCTAGAGTATTACTTAGTGTCTAGATTATGTTAATTTAGTTTGTTTTTATTAAACTACTTTTAGCACATTAACATATTAAAAAAGTTTTATAATTTATGTTATGCTACTTCTCAGGTTATACGTTATGGCCATCCCCTTTTCATTCATCCTTCACTGCCACTTTAAATAGATTTCAATTACTCGTTTTTTATCTTGTGGTTATAAAATAGAAGTCATCCCATCCATTTTAACTTACCCCTTTTGCTCTAAACACTTTTAAATATTTATCACTTAGGTCTTCCTCTCATTCATTTCATATTAAGATATTATTTTAGAAGATTACACATCAAGAAGATCAAAAGCAAGAAAAGGGAAGAAGCGTGTATGCTTCGGTATTTATCATCTACTCTTGTATTTCATACTCACCACAACTACCTTGATATTTATTTTGTAAAACTAAGAAGAGGGCTTAATGATAACTACCATACTTAGTGAGACAAGTCTTAAGGTGGTCACTTCCTTATAAAGAGAGAAAATAAATGTATGTTATAAGTCGGGGGAGATCACACTTCCTTGATATAGTGTTGATATGTGTGAGATATTACAATCTTGATATAGTGAGATGTGTAAAGACTACTAGCTTAACATACTAAAACGAAGATGGTGATCACTACCGTTATATAGTGAGATGTTGGTATACCGGTGATCCTTACCATTTTAGGGAGACGATTTGTGGAGCAAACCCTCGATCAGAGGATCAGTGATAGGACGTAAGAGCAGGGGTGGAACCACAATGTTAGGAGCCGTAGCACGGGCTACGGCTTAACCCCGTATTCGTAGTTTTTTTTCCGGTTTTATACAAAGGATACACCTAAAAAATACGAGGATACTCCTAACCAAAAAATAGTATACTTGATATTACTAAAATCACATTTTTTTTATAAGCCCAAACATTTTACAACCCAAAACTTGTATAATAATTAAGCCTGAATGATAAAATAAACTCGAATTAACAATTATAGAATTGAAAGAAGACCCTAAATATAATTGATAAAGTTAGCCGAAAACCCAAAACAATATTATGATTGAATAAGTGATCTTGCTCGTTTTATGGTGAAAACCGGAACACATAGTTCTTGTCATTTGGTTGATTGGGTAGTGAAGCTAGCTTTGGTTTTACCGATTGCAACCGCAACCGTTGAATTTTTTTTTTTCTAAATTGAAGCTTGTTAAGACGAATTTACGTAATCGAATGGGCCCGGAATCTTTAAAAAATGTTATGGTTTGTGCGGTTGAAAATGAAACTTTTGATAAAGTAAAAGACGATGATGTAATGAACCAATTTCAAGCTATGAAAAAAAAAGAAGAGAACAAATCTATTAGGTATCTGTTCTACTTTATTGATTATCGTTTTTTTCTTGTATGATTTCACGGTAAAAAAAATTCGGGATACCCCTAAATTAGTTGGCTAGCTCCGCCACTGCGTAAAGAGGATTAGTTAACATCCCTTAAGCCTATGACATTGCCTCCTCTCGATACTCCTTCATGTCCCATAACACATAACCTCAAACACGTACATGTATATTTCAAGCACATGATACACATCATGTCGGATAAACAATCGTTTATGAATTGTCGTGTGTTGATCTCTATTAAGACACTTTTGATTTATAAAAATAAACAATGAGTGAAACATCCGCGCCGACGAAGTGTGAAAATTTGTAATGTTCAATTTTGATGATTTGTATATTAATATTCACTCTGCAAGATTTTTTTACATCAAAACATTGATAAGAATAATCACGACAAAACGACAAAACCAAAATTTTGTAAACCATCATATTTAAAAGGTTGTAAAAGGAAAAATGAAACAATAAAAAACAAAACTTTTAAGTAACTTTGACGACTTTTATGTTTGTAGTTCGATCACTTCATATTATCGCACACAATTCAATTATGAATACACTAAAACGTAGATAAAAAGAAGAACATTACAATATAATATTCAAAATTTTATAAAAACACCATTTCTAAAAGTTATAAAAGAAAAGCAAAACAAAAAAGAAAAGAGAAGAAAAAAAATGTACAATATGCCATGTGCCATAACTTGGTTGGTTAAAAAAACACAGACAAAAGTTTAATGTGTAAAAGGTAAATTTTGAGTAAGGTAAGTTTTCATATCTAATTGTATTCTTAGGTATAATTGGTAGATAAAGTAAGAACATCCCAATGTAATATACTAATTCTAAATTTTATAAATCATCATTCTCTAAAAGTTATAAAAGTAAAACAAAACATAAAAGAAGAAAATATACAATATGCCATGTGGCATAACTTGGTTGGTTAAAAAACATAGACAAAAGTTAAATGTGTAAAGGATAACTTTTGAGTGGGCTAAATTGTAAGTTTTTATATCCACTTACATCTTTAGGTAGAATGGGTACAACCCGTATTATCCTAAATAGCTCATTTCTTCAACCAATCACATATCCATCTCAACTTTTATTAAAACAACTAAAAATACCCAAATCACTTGTGGCACACACCCTAAGTACTCTGATCACTTTCACTTTCAACGGTCAAGAACACACACATTCATGTTACTCGGTTCGGTAACTATTACACTAAACCCCTACTCCCCAACCCCTACCCAAGACTCATGTGGCGATGTACCCGCAATACCCGCAAATGGTACCCTAGCAGTGTCCCTTATACCCTCCAGCCTTAGTTGAAAGGGCTATAACCTAAAGCTTACACGGTTTGTATATTAATGTTTCAATAGCTTGTAAATACCTTTTTTTTCTATTTATAAGAGTGGAAGGACACCTTTCATTATATCACATTAATCACACTATCACACCCAATCACTATTTAACACCTCATTCTATCACATTTTCACTATCACACTTGCAACACGCATCACATACCATCACTAAATTATGTATTTTAAAAATGTTGGTTTTAGTTTAGTTTATTTAATATTAAAATAAAATATAAAAATTAAATAAACTAAACTAAAAACCAACATTTTTAAAATACATAAAATTAAATAAAATACAACCTACAATAAAAATTACTCAAATTGAAAAGAATATCTAAAGTACCAACGTGTTCTGTTGGATCATGTCGTAGTCGAAAGTGGGTGTCTTCATTCCACAACTCCAAAAGAATATCCTCGTTAACGGGTACACATGTCGGAGGGTCTATGATGTAGTCTGGCGATATTGTGTGCCCCCTCGTCCTTTATGATCGATCATATTGTGCATTATGATACACACATACACCATGCTCCTTATTTTTGTTTGTTTCGTTGCACGCACCGGTCGATTAGTTGTACCCCATTTACTTTTAAAAACTCCAAACGCTCGCTCAACGTCTTTTCTAGATGATTCCTGTAACTTCTTGAAAAAATTATTTCGCATCGGTCGGATACGGATAAGTTTTACAAAAAAACAGACCAGGTTGGCTAAATGCCATCAACAAGATATAAGTCGCGTTTATAATGTTTCCCTTTGACAACAAACGAAAACAGCGGGTCGATTCGTTGTATTTTGTTATTGAATAACGGTGATTGGTGTAGAACATTAATGTCGTTGACTGGGAGCACCAAAATATGCATACCAAATCCATAAATCATTCGACGCAAACTGCATGACTGTCGGTTTTTTCTTGTCATCTTTCATAAACTGGCCTCACAAACTCATGGAGCAACTTCTCTAAACGATAAGCGTACAATTGTAGCTACCGAGCATCCCTGGAAGGTTCCATCTAGCTTCATGTGCGGCGTACAAATGTTATGTCGTGTCTAGTCGGTATTCGTAGAAACTATGTACTAGGGATGAGCTCTGTACAAAATGGTACCGAAAATCCCCAAAAATGGGTACCGTTACCGGTACTGAATATACTCATTACGGTACGGTTCGGTACCAGTACAGTAGCGGTATTTGAGGGAAAAACCGGTGCCGAAAACGTCAAAAGTGGGTATCGAATCGGTACCAAAAATGTTTCGGTTTGGTAAATTTGGTACCAATAACCGACACCATTTGCTCATCCATATTCTGTACCGTATAACTTAATAATAACCCTGTAAAAAATATCAAGAGATTCACTTAAAACACTAGAAGACATAGCTAAATATTTATCATATTCGTCAGGAACGTTACCAGTTGCAAGTTGACGAATCGCGAATATACATTTTTGTATTGTCTTGAAACTCTATTTTCCCTATCGTCGTAGCCTTCTTGAAACCATTCAAACCGAGCTTCGATATCTCTCACAATCTTTAGAAATACATCTTTTGATAAACGGAATCTCACTCTAAACGTCTCGACATTGTACTTTGGTTTTAAACAAAGTAATCATTCATTAGAACTTCATTAGCCGCTACCCGATCACGACACACAATTTTTTTCTTTGATTGTCTCATATCTTCAAGTTTCGCGGCTTTGCAAACCGTTGCAAAAAAATTCAAGAGTAGAACCCGTTGAGTCGGATGAACGAGTACATGGAACCCCCATTGGTTTTTTTTTGAAAGTTACGAGAAAACTTGTTTAAGAATTTTATAAAAGTTGAGAGGGAATTCTAGAGTAAGTTTATTTGAAAAATGGAAAATTGTTGGATATCTATTAGGGCGAGAATGATTTTTTTTAAAGTTGTAACGATCATATAACCGTTCGATTTTGAATATAATGATCACGATACACATCACAGTAGTAATCATCGCCACTGTGAAACACTCACCTGAAGAGGTATTTCATGGCTGTGATGTTTCACGGGCGCCCAACCACCCTAAGCCCACACGTCTTACTAAATAATTAAATAAATAATAATAATAATAATAATAATAATAATAATAATAATAATAATAAATCTTGTTAAATACGCATTAATGCCGCTGTTCATAAATACCTAAAAAATTCTAATCCACAACACGTGTAGCCCCACACGCCTATTACTCCTGCCGCCTACCATTCAGTCAAGCATCCCATTGACCAAACCCCATTATATAACCCCCAAAACCTTCCTTAATCCTTATTCTTCCCGAACCCATTCCGACAACATCCTTAATCCCACCCAACCCATGGCACCCAAACACCCCTCCACCGGTGCCGGAAAACCCACCACCACCGCCGTCAACGTCAACACAAAAGAACCACATTTTCGAGGCGTACGGAAGCGACCGTGGGGCCGCTACGCAGCAGAGATCCGTGATCCCGGCAAGAAGACACGTGTCTGGTTGGGAACATTTGACACGGCGGAGGAGGCGGCTAGGGCTTACGACACGGCGGCGCGTGAGTTTCGTGGCGCTAAAGCCAAAACTAATTTTCCGACTCTTGAAGATGCTGGTTTCTTGAAACTGAACCTACAACACGGACCGGGTCCACGCAGTCCGAGTCCGGCTAGTACGCTTGAGTCACCGAGTCACGACCGAGTTCCAGTTTTAGACCTCAACCTATCGTACGACGTCGTTCAGTTTCCAAACCACCGGTTCTCAACCTACCCCGGTGCTGGTTTTTACACCCCACCGGAAACCCAGATGGTTTATTTCGACCGGGTTTTCCGGCCGGCCGCCAGCGTGTCAAAAAGTGACGATTCTAACTCGTCAATGGTGGTTGACTTGAACCCATCGCCGTTGTCGCCGCCGGGACGCGTGGTCATCGATCTTAATTTTCCGCCGGCGGCAGAAGATTATTATTGATTTGATTTGGATATTCATCATCAACTCGTAGTTACTAATATTATATTTTTACTAGGAATACGACGTCGTTTACCGGTCGGATCGATTGATATCTATCGATTAAGTTTTTTGCAGCATGTAGAGAATTAGACTTTGAAGTGTAATTTTCTTGAATTGTTGTTCGGTAACGTGGCGTTGATCATGCAGTTTTTGTTCAGTGGAAATTCCGGTGACTTTTTCCGATGTGTTTTTGTCTTATAGTTTTTATTAATAATCTGTTCATGTTGGTTTATTTATTTATTTTTTTTTTCTGGTGTGAACGGCGGCGTGAATGTTTGAGTTGTTGATGTCGGCATGATAGACACGTATGTTACGGCTGCGTTTTTTGTTATACCTAGACATGGATGGGATATGACTAAATTGCCCTTTGTTTGATTTACACCTAATTTTGTGATTTGTGAAAAGTAATATATTTATGGGTACCATGATAGCGACCGTGTATCGCTTAATAACAACCAATTAAGAAAGGAATTGCGGCTGCCGGCCACCTTTTGCCTAAATGACATTGTGTTTGTGAAGAAAAGTGAGAAAGAAAGGGGAAACAAAGTGGAAAAATAAAGAAAAAAAGATTTCTAATAATTTTTGCTCCTAACTTTGGCAGATTTGAATAGAGGAGAAGGTTAGGATATAATAGAAAGTTTATAAGGGAGTTGTAGTCAATCCAGGACAATAGTTTCTCTCTCCTCCAATACCCCCGTCTTTTAAACGTTAATAATTTTTTCATACGACAATAATTTTTTTATAAAAATTGTACTATAAAAACGAGCGTTTTTTTATCTTTAAAACGAGCACACTATTGGTTACTTTTGAAGAAAAAAAATCGAAAACCCAGATGCGTAAAACGCAATGGATAGAACAAACACTATAACCCAGGTTCTAAGACGCAATCGGGTTTCATATGGCCGTGATTATGTTTTAACATGGTCATGCCTCTATTCTAACATGATCATGTTTGTGTTTTAGCATGCTCATGTTCTCTGCACTCAAATTCTGAAGAAAACGTACCTAAAACGTAATGGGTTTCACATGGCCTTGTTTCTCTTTTAACATGGTCATGCCTTTGTTTTAACATGGTCAAGTTTTTGTTTTAACATGGTCTTGCCTTTGTTTTAACATGGTCATGCCTCTGTTCCAACATCGAGTTCTAAAACGCAATGGGTTTTAACATGGTGATGTTTATGTTTTAACATGGTCATGTCTTTGTTCCAACATTGTCACACCCCAAAAAATACCACAAGCGGAAACCCCCGCGAGGCGTGTGACGTACCAGGATCTAGCCACCAATCACATTGAACCGTAACATAGTATTAAATAAAAGTTTCCATTTATTTCATAAAGTAAATCCAAACCCAAACTAAAACAAATACGTTCAGCGAAAGCATAATGTAAATAGTTATTTCAAGTGTTTCAAAACAAGTGAGCAATAATCATTAAACTTGTATCCAAGAGCCGCGACCCATGACCACTCTAGCACTCTCAGATAGCAAGTTACAATCCAAGAACCTAAGGACCTGCAAGCATGCGGAAAAATGTATCAGACAACGCTGGTGAGTTCACAGTTTGTTTTAACCGTTTAATACCAAGTAGTGACTTATGATATGTTATGATATGCTATGTTAATAATAACTCGATACCTCAGACGGCCCTTTTTGCCCTTCTCCAATGCCCGTCCTATCCAGGTACGTCGTGAGGGTGCCAAACCTAATAGCGCTATCAACTAATAACCCCGTTGCCCTACAAGCAACTAACCCAGTAGTATGATGGGACTTAAGTGATAGAGAGTGAGTGTATTATCCAACATCAACGTTTACTGAAAACCGTTGCATATCCCCAGCAAGGATATGCGTTTGTGAGATCCGCCTCACATCCTCTGCAAGGATGTGGGTATTTTGAAAACCGCCTCATATCCCCTACAAGGATATGGGTTTACGAAAATCCGTTTATAAGTTTTGTCTGTTTGATTGTCCCCACCAGACGCATGCTTGTTTTGAGAGAAGTGAACTCACCTTGGTTTGCTCGATATGATTAGTTACTTGTTCACAATTAATAAGTCAAAGCGTATGGTATTCATGTATACGAAATCAGTTTACATTCACTTAGTTCGCATATAAATTATAATGATAGTGTGCATTCCAAGTAGTGATTCCCGAATAGCACATAGCAGTTATATAAACTCATTCAAATCCACAGTTCACATGTATGTTTCATAACAATACATAACAGTTAAGCGTATTACTCATGACAACCAATTCATGTTTCCTCAGTCAATATTTCTATCCTTAACAAGCAGTGATAGGGTTTCGTCAACAAATCATTCATATTATTCAAGTTCTAATCACAGTCTGTTGTGAACTATCCTCTGGGAGGCGAAACTTCAAACGACGAACTATCAAGGTAGTTCGTCAGCATAGTGAGTGACGAAATACCAGGTTATTCGTCGACATGGAGGTGACGAAATACTAGCGTATTTCGTCGACATGTCGTGTGACGAAATACGACGAAATACTAAGGTGTTTCGTTGACGGGGTATTTCGTGGGGAGGGGACCTTCGTCGCCATACACAACAGTTTTCCAGATTCATAGCCCTAGATATGACAATTTCTTAACATCGTCCAAATCAACTGAATAACAATATCATGAACCCTTAACCCACCAATCATCAAACCTAGCCATGAACTCTATATTACCAGATCATCGTCATGTACGCATCCGTAACACATATTCATTTAATATTCATAAACAACTGATAACATATAATACAAACATCAAACAGAAACGTCGACTCTGAGCAGTGAACATGAATGAATACAAATCATAGAGTTCTCATCCTGCAAGTTCTAGTCTAATTGATTAGCAATAAAACATCAAAACCCTAGTTGATAAGATATGAGAGCACGACCTCTAACAAGACCCTAAATCCACAGTGGCCCTCAATCATCGCACAAAAACAATCAAACAATGAAACAAGCAGGTCTAATCGGATAATCACATACTAACCGGTTACGAGATGAAACTAGCAAGAGCTTCGAGAGAGATGATGATTGCCGTCGGGTGCAAGGGAGAGATCTAGGGTTTCGCTAAATAAAACTTCACGTACAAACGTGCGGATATAAGGTAATTATAACTGATTCGTACTTGGGCCTCACCTGGGCCACAAGCCTACACGTCGAATAAGGGCCTCGACGAAGAACCATTCTTCGTCGTGATGTTGATGACGAAAAACCATCCTTCGTCGTGTAGAGGTGATGACGAAGGTTTAATGTTCGTCGGGTGAGGTCTGTGGGATTAAGTTTATAACCTTAGTCATTTCAAAAGTTTCCAACACTAACCACACAATAACAAAGTAAATCAATCATATATCAAACGTGCACAATTACAATGCAAACAAATTATGAAAACACCAGTGTGAAACAAGTATCGTGTCGAGGAAAGACCTTGGAAACTCGGGTTGTCACATCATCCCCAACTTGAAAGAAATTTCGTCCCGAAATTCATTAGTTGCACCAGGATTAGATTGTTTCTTTGGGAAAAGGTGAGGATACTTGAGCTTCATCTGATCCTCGCGTTCCCACGTGAACTCCGGTCCATGTCTTGAGTTCCAACGAACTCTCACAATCAGAATTCGGCTATGCTTACGAACTTTGACTTCCCGGTCCATAATTTCGATTGGTTCTTCGACAAACTGCAACTTGTCGTCAATTTTCAGCTCTTGAAACGGTACTACAAGTGTTTCATCGGATAAACACTTCTTCAACTGTGAAACATGGAAAACATCATGGACGTTACCCAACTCAGCAAGTAACTCGAGCTTGTATGCCACCTTACCGATTCGTTCCAGAATTTTGAATGGCCCGACATAACGCGGATTAAGCTTCCCGCGTTTCCCAAAACGTACCACACCCTTCCAGGGTGAGACTTTTAACATAACGCGATCGCCCACAGCAAACTCCAAAGGTTTCCTACGCTTGTCAGCGTAGCTTTTCTGACGGTCGTGCGCCGCCGCCATACGATTTCTGATTTGTACTATCTTCTCAGAAGTTTCGAGCACAAGCTCCGGGCCTGTGATTTGGCTGTCTTCCACTTCAGCCCAACAGAGAGGTGATCGACATTTCCGTTCGTATAAAGCCTTGAACGGAGCTGCCTGGATACTGGTATGGTAACTGTTATTGTAAGAAAACTCCACCAAGGGTAAGTGTCTCTCCCAACCTTTACCAAAATCGATAACACATGCTCGTAGCATGTCTTCCAATGTCTGGATGGTTCGCTCACTCTGACCATCCGTTTGAGGGTGATAGGCAGTGCTCATGTCGAGACGTGAGCTAAATGATTTGTGCATCGCTTGCCACAAATCTGATATGAAACGCGGATCTCGATCAGAGATAATGGAGGTTGGCACTCTGTGCCTGGAAACCACTTCCTTTAGATAGATAGCAACCAACTGCGAGAACTTGTCAGTTTCCTTGATTGCGAGGAAGTGTGCATACTTGGTGAGACGGTCAACGATCACCCAGATGGTATCATTTCCGTTTTGAGTTCTAGGTAGCTCAGTGACAAAATCCATGGCGATTTGTTCCCATTTCCACACAGGTATTTCTGGTTGCTGAAGTAGGCCTGAGGGTTTCTGATACTCCACCTTGACCTTTGAACAAATCATACATTTACTTACATAAGTCGCGATGTGGGCCTTCATCTTCGGCCACCAGTACAAAACCTTGAGATCCTGATACATTTTATCCGAACCCAGATGAACAGAGTATCGAGACTTGTGCGCTTCGTCCATCACAAGCTCCCTAAGGTTACCAAACAAAGGAATCCATACACGCTCCATGAAGTAGAGAATACCATCCGATCTCTCTACAAGTCATTTTTCCATGCCCCTTAAGTACTCTGCTTCAATGTTTTCCTCTTTCAACGCTTCGGTTTGTGCAGAACGTATCTGATTTGGGAGGTTTGAGTGAATGGTGAGCTGCAAGGAGCGAACACACTTGGGTTTCCTTTCCTTTCGACTAAGGGAATCAGCTACAATGTTAGTCTTACCTGGATGGTACTTGATTGCACAATCGTAGTCGTTTAAGAGTTCTACCCAGCGACATTGTCGCATATTTAATTTCTTCTGGTTGAAAATATGCTGGAGGCTCCTGTGATCGGTATAAATAGTGAATTTAGTACCGTACAAGTAATGCCTCCAGATTTTGAGCACAAACACCACGGCCCCCAACTCTAAGTCGTGAGTTGTGTAATTCTTCTCATGGACCTTCAACTGTCGAGAGGCGTAATCTATAACTTTCTCGCGTTGCATCAACACGCAACCGAAACCTTGAATAGAGGCATCACAATACACTACAAAATCTTCGGTACCCTCAGGTAGAGACAAAATCGGTGCACTGCAAAGCTTTTGCTTTAGAAGCTGGAAAGCGTCTTCCTGTTTCATTCCCCAGGAATACACGACACCCTTCTGTGTTAGAGCGGTGAGGGGTTGAGCGATCTTTGAAAAACCCTCAATAAACCTTCGATAGTACCCAGCGAGGCCAAGGAACTGTCGCACATCCGAAGGATTCTTTGGTGCTGCCCAATTCCTGATTGAGTCGATCTTAGCAGGATCCACGTGTATCCCCTTTTCGTTAACGATGTGGCCGAGGAAGTGTACTTCTCGAATCCAGAATTCACACTTAGAGAATTTCGCGTAAAGCTGCTCCTTCCTCAGGAGCTCCAAGATAAGACGTAGGTGCCGCTCGTGGCCCTCCTTGCTCTTAGAATAAATCAGAATGTCATCGATGAACACGATGACAAAATCGTCAAGGTATGGTTTGCATACGCGGTTCATGAGATCCATGAATACCGCTGGTGCATTGGTTAACCCAAATGGCATGACCAGAAACTCGTAATGACCATAACACGTTCGGAAAGCCGTTTTGGAACATCCTCTTCTCGGACTCTCATCTGATGATAGCCCGATCTTAGATCAATCTTCGAGTAGAAGCTCAACTCTTGCAACTGGTCAAATAGGTCGTCAATGCGAGGCAAAGGATAACGATTCTTGACCGTCACCTTACTGAGTTCGCGATAATCAATACGTATGCGAAAGGATCCGTCCTTATTCTTTACAAACAACACCGGGGATCCCCAAGGCGAAGAACTGGGTTGGATAAAGCCCTTATCCAACAGTTCTTGGAGTTTATTGGACAATTCTTGCAACTCCCCAGGTGCAAGACGATATGGTGAGCGAGCAATCGGAGCTGCTCCTGGTGTAAGATCAATTTGGAATTCTGCCTGACGATGTGGAGGTAAACCTGGAAGTTCTTCGGGAAAAACATTAGGAAATTCACGAACAATAGGTAGGTCTTCGATTTTCTTTTCCTCAGACAAGGTGTCAGTAACAAGTGCTAGAATAGCAGGGTAGCCCTTTCATAAACATTTTTGGGCTTTCATGGATGAAATGATGTTGACGGTTGCACCGCTTCGATGACCCTGGACAGATAATGATTCCCTGCTAAGGAGAGGTACACGCACGATCTTCTCCTTGCAAAGCATGTCTGCTCTGTGTT
The DNA here is from genome assembly GCA_030545235.1 of Helianthus tuberosus. Taxonomy (NCBI): domain Eukaryota; kingdom Viridiplantae; phylum Streptophyta; class Magnoliopsida; order Asterales; family Asteraceae; genus Helianthus; species Helianthus tuberosus. The sequence goes on along the minus strand of CM060451.1, from coordinate 151,923,130 downwards.
TGGACAACCAGTCCATACCAATGACTACATCAAAACTACCAAGAGTGATGGGAAGAAGGTCAATGTCGAACACTTGACCTAGAAGATCGAGTTTACACCCTAAGAATACATGTGTAGCTTCTATCGACTTGCCATAAGCTAATTCCACTACATGCTTGTTCACAAGAGGCGCAGGAGTCAATCCTAGCTGACGACTGAACCCCAAAGACACATAACGCCAGTCGGCACTAGAGTCAAATAACACAGAAGCAATAATACCATTAACAGAGAACGTACCGGTCACGACGTTGCCATCCTTCCTTGCATCGCCTGCCCTACCGCGAGCGCCATTCCCTCCGTTATTCCCATTGTTGTTGTTTCCCGCGTTGTTGTTGTTGTTGTGGCGATTACCCCCATTGTTATTGTTGACATTCTGATTCAATTGCGGGCAATCCTTCTTGAAATGCCCTTCACTGCCGCACTGATAGCATCCCCTCTAAGTACCCCGATTCTGCTGGGGTTGTTGCTTCTGTTGTTGTTGCTGAGGTTGTTGCTGCTGTTTCTTGGGATGTGGAGCTCTACAATCCTTCGCCATGTGACCCACCTTGTCACACCTTTGACATTCTCGGCTACATGGGCCATAGTGGTGGAAACCACACTTATTGCAGTTCGGCTGTTTTCCTACGTAACTGGAAGTCTGGCTGTGGTTCTGATTCTAATTAACCGAAGATGTTTGACTAAAGCTGCGGTTGCTGTTGTGTAAAGACTCTCAAAATTGTCTTAAAAATACCCGTAAATAAAAACCCGAACCCCTGAAACCTTACCCTACATCAAAAATCAAGAAAAACAAAATTTATAGGTTTCAGGCGGGCCGCGTAAGAGACAAGCTTGTCTTACGCGGGTCGCGTCAACTCTGAGTTTGACCGGATAAGTATCCGGGCCACGTATCAACCACCTGTCAAGCCTAAGCCCATGACCATGCAAACCTATACGTAGACTGGGCGGCCACGCGGGCCGCGTAAGATATAGGTGATAGGTTACGCGGGCCGCGTAAGGCCCTAAATTCAGCTATAAATAGCCCGTCACTTGTACAGTCCACTGGTGTCGATCAAAACTTTCAAAAACGAAAGAAAATCACTCTGAAGTCGAAATTTCATATATAATTAGCTAGGCGCTGCTTCGATACCGGGTATTAACTTGATCGCTGCTACGATTCAATGTCCGATCGATTAAACTATCCAATAGATGTTTAAGTGCTGCCCATATTAGGGTTTATGCTTTGTCATTCGTCGTTAAATCGATGGATGTTTAAGTATCGCACTTTGTCATTCGTTGTGAAGGTTTTAATCTCGTGAGTTATCGTAAATGCTGTATTAGTTACTAACCGAGTTCGTGTGCATGTTATTAAATTTAGGTTAAAAGGCCAATCAGTAGGCTAAGCTCTGCTCATGTAAATCTGCAATGTGAGTCATTCTCTTTTTATGACCTGTTTTACAATACCTCAAATTATTTTCAAATGTTATAATTACAGGGAGTAAGTCGTGGTAATCTTAATCAATGGTTAGTGGGGTATTGTGCACATTACTAATTTCTCACGGGTTAGGCTAATAAGCCCTAACACAGGTTAGGCAAATAAGCCCTAACAGTGATCTCACGGGGTTAGGCTAATAAGCCCTAACAGAGGTTAGGCAAATAAGCCCTAACTGTGATAATCATCACTACTTGGGTGACAGGACCCAATAGTGGTATGACCATCAGGGAGTCAGATAAAAATAAGATAGTAGCCATTGTAATCGCTCTTATGCTGTAATTTATAACTACGTGTCATTTTGTTAAAATGAATGATTCACCAGTATTTCCCCGCTGACAAAAATATTTTTAAAACATGTTTCAGGCAACCTGCTGTAAATCAAGGAAAACGTGCTACGGAGCACTAACAAGCTTGAAGAGGTGGCTCAGCTAAAATAAACATGTTTTAATAAATCAGGGAATTTCCTAGTAAAATTCCTCTATTGTAAATTACGGGGTTTATCCCGAATTATGAAATAAAATAATCGGGCATTTCAAGCTTTTTAAAAGATCCTGTTTAAAATACTTCCGCTGTCACATAAATCAAATACCACGGGTTCCTGTCCCGCGGCTCCTAACCGGGTAAAACCAGGGCTGGGGCCGTGACATGTTGTTATCGGGCTTCTTTTGCGATTGATTCGAGTTTGTTGCCTTATCTGCGTCGTTCCACTTACGTTTGTTATCTGTGGTGGTGGTAACCATAGCAGCAGTGGTAGTAGCAGCAATACGGGGTGGCAGCGAGCCACGCTCCACCTCCTGATCAGTAATCTTGTGAGCCAATCTGATAATCCGGGGTAGGTCGTTGAGATTTGCTGCAGTGGACTAACCCCTTAACTGATGGTGCCAATCCCTTAATGTAGAGCTCGATCCTATGAGGTGGTGGTCGAGATAGGTTAGGACACATGTTTGCCTGTTCGCGAGACCGTTTCGTATAAGCCTCGATCTCGGATCCCTCCATCTTCAAGTTATAATACTCGTTTTCCAACATTTGCACTTCATCCGTAGGACAGTACTCCTCCCTCATCACTTCCTTAATATCATCCCAGGTAGTAGCGTTTGCCATCTCAATGCCCAGCATCTGTACCTGAGCATTCCACCAAGTCAAATCACCGTCCTCCACGGTGCCAGAAGCAAACTTCACCCTGTCCCCCTCTGGACAGTTACACATAGCAAAAACGGATTCGGCCTTCTCAAACCAACGGAGCAGTCCCACGGGACCTTCAGCTCCACTGAAAGTTTAAGGCTTGCAATCCATGAACGTTTTGAACGTACACACAGGTGGATTGTTCTGGTTTTGATTCGCTTGGAGACCTAAGGATGAAAGAAAATACAGCACATGGGTAAGAATTGGGTACGCGATACAAGAATAAAGAATATTTGGCACATATCATACCAGCTTGGTAGGCTGCCAAGGCCTCAGCCACACGTGTGTTAATCAAGTTTGTCAACTCAGCCTGAGTCATCGCAATGTGACCACGTCCATGGCCTCGTCCGCTCATGATTCTATATAAGAAGATGGAAAAAGTTTAAGAATCTAGATAAGGTAGGAGTCAAACCTCACGTTGACATCTACAAACTACAAAGTTTACACCAAACAACAGAGCGGAACCCTTTTCACACTCATTAAGCCTCACTGGGACTCACATGCACCCCACACTATTATTATGTGTGAACCCATAATAATAAGGTAATTTGCATGCTTATCTCAGTGCCTCTTAACTCGCGCTAAAAGGTTCCCCACATTTAAATAGAAAAACGGAAGATAGTACAGGACTAAGGTTCACAATAGTCGATGGGTAGTGTCACACTATTAAGCTTCGCTAAAACATGCAGCACAGGTAATCACATCATAGTATCTAGTATGTAGTTTCATGCAAGTCGTGAGTGTGTGACTACTAAACAAGTAATGCATAAAGTAAACAGAGGACGAACCTTGCAATCTGGAGCTGAGTGTCATGGTTGTTTTCGATACTGTTTGGTTATAGTCTTGTTTTATAAAAACGTTTTAAAACCTAGTTCACTATAACCAGTGGCTCTGATACCAAACTGTCACACCCCCAAAAATACCACAAGCGGAAACCCCCGCGAGGCATGTGACTTACCAAGATCTTGCCACCAATCACATTGAACCGTAACATAGTATTAAATAAAAGTTTCCATTTATTTCATAAAGTAAATCCAAACCCAAACTAAAACAAATACGTTCAGCGAAAGCATAATGTAAATAGTTATTTCAAGTGTTTCAAAACAAGTGAGCAATAATCATTAAACTTGTATCCAAGAGCCGCGACCCATGACCACTCTAGCACTCCCAGATAGCAAGTTCCAATCCAACAACCTAAGGACCTGCAAGCATGCAGAAAAGTGTATCAGACAACGCTGGTGAGTTCACAGTTTGTTTTAACCGTTTAATACCAAGTAGTGACTTATGATATGTTATGATATGCTATGTTGATAATAACTCGATACCGCAGACGGCCCTTTTTGCCCTTCTCCAATGCTATATCAAACATTGTTGGGATTGAACCCTATCAGAGGAACAGATAATTAAAGCTAAAACTGGATCAGGACAGTGGGTCCAGAATAAGCAGATGTTGTGTTACAAGTCTCTCCCCTTGAAAGTGGTTTCAACATCTGCTGATCTCCTATCTACTGATCGATTACAACTGCTGGCCTACAACCGCTAATCAAGTCAAAGACTAAAGACCTGTTGTTCAATCTACTGCTTTGGGTCAAGCACTGCTGGTAGTTATCAAGTACTGCTGAAGTCACAACAGTGGAAGGGCCATCAATAGTTTAGTTCAATTATGTAATGTATTGTATAGCAGTTGTTAGCTTAAGCAGTGTTTGTATAGATCAGTTGTTAGAAGTTGTTAGGAGGTTAGATGTCACTTTCATGGTGATGTCTGCATTAATGCCTCAGTGGTTTGTCCGTGCCTATAAATAGAACAGTACCATGCACTGTTCTATTAGCTCTTCACAAAATCTTCTTCCTGCACGAACAAACACTGTGAGCTCAGGCTGAGGGGGAGTTTGTAGTCATACATGCATTGTAATCGTTATTGAAATAAATTCAATCTTTTGGTTCTTTGTTGAAAATGTTTGATTAAAGCAATTCTCCTGTTTGATTGTGTGCAAAGTTTGTTTCCATCTTAAATTCCGCTGCACTACTCATTCATCTTCATCTTATTTCAAACGTAAAACACAATCAAAACCAAACTCAGATCCTAACAATTGGTATCAGAGCTTGGACAGTCAAATTTGATTTAACAATCATTTTGACGTAAATAGTTCAGCTCATAATCGTTGATACTGATATTTGTTCGTTTTGTTGAAAAAACAGAGTAAGGTTTAATCACCATCAAAGTTGATTAATCAGTGCCTGTAAAACAACCAGGATGACGTCATAATCACAAGATGATAAGAATAACATTGGCTCTCTTTTCAAACCACCCATGCTTAAAAGTAATGAATACAACATCTGGGAGAGAAGGATGGGTCACATCCTTGCTCAACAGAACACTGGATGTTGGGGGTCTGTTGTTTTTGGTCCCCATGTTCCAATGGTGCCAAGTTCGTACCTAAACCATCTGAAAACTATATTGAAACTGATTTTCAAAAGTTCAAACTCGATGCCAAAGCATTAAGCATCATAGCATCTGCATTACCCAATGAGATCTATGCTGGACTGTTACATTGTAACAGTGCCAAAGAGTTATGTGATGCACTGAAGGAACAGTTTGGGGGAACAGAAGAAGTTACTGAAAACAATAGGGAAATTCTGAATCAACAGTATGAAACATTCTGTCACATCAAGGGTGAATCATTGACTCAGCAGTTTGAGCGATTCAGTTATCTCATTAGTGAACTAAGGCTTGTTAAAGTAACATTTCCAAATTCAACTCAAACTAGCAGGTTCCTTAGATCACTACCAGAAAAATGGGATACCATTGCATTTGTTACTAGAAACTCTGCTGAGTTCAAAGATCTGACCCTGACCCAACTTCATGGTAGACTCCTGACCTATGAAAGGGAGTTAAACCAGAAAAAGAAGTTGCAAGAGTCTGGCAAAGTTGCTGGTGATTATTCATTTGGTAGCACAACTCTTTTTGGTCAGGAAGAATCTGGTAGCAGTAGTAAGGATCAGGGTTATGATCACTTTATTGATATAACTGCTGGTGGAAATTTCAACAACCCTGATTCTCACTCTGCAAATTATGCTTTTACTGCAAATTGTGAAAACCAGATGTCAGATAACTTGTGTTTTGAACTCAATGATTTGAAGCACTTTGTTGGTGCATGCGTCTGTCGATTTCGTCTTGTATCGAGTCTTGCATTGTTCAGGACACGAAGATCGAGAAATCAAGTCAAATGGTTAATTCCGCTTGAAAGAGGTTAATTCCGCTTGAAGAAGTCATTTGGTAATTTCAAGCAGAATTAGTTACATAGTTCCGTTTGAGCTTGTGATCTCGCTTGAGATGTTAATTTCGCTTGTATAGTGATTCCGCTTGAGTCATGTTCAAGCGGAATTAGTGGGTCTATATATAGGAGTGATTCCGGTTCATTTGAAACGAAATTAGCATAGTGTTTTTCGACGGCGAAGCTCTGTCAAAGTGTCATCTTGCTGTAAAACTGTTCCAGATCAATATAAACGACAGTTAAAAGTGATATCTTGCTGAATTCAACTCATCATGTCTATTTCCGCCTTTCATTTTGAGTAGAACGCCTCTGATCGGCTCGTTTCGGGTCCGTACACGATCCTACATGTGGAATCAGAGCTCAGGAGGAGGAGTTCTGCAGATTTCAGCTTGATTTCATCTCATTCTCTTACTTCTACACCTTTTTTATAAATTGAACAACTTTTCACGGTTAAAATGGCCTGAATTTTTCACAACATAAGCGAAATTGTGTTTTAACAAACCCTTGAGAAAATCAGATCAAAATTCAAAGTAAAAGTTACAAAAATGGACCAAAGTTCTAATTCCGTTTGAATTACATATAATTCCGCTTGAAAGCTGGTATTTCGTTTGAAAGTTTGAAACGGAATTAGTAATTCTGCTTCAGTGTGCTATTTCGCTTGAAATTCAAACGAAATCAGTGATTCCGTTTGAAGAGTCTAATCCCGCTTGAAACTTTAATTTCGTTTGAAGTGTGTGCAGGTTAATTTCGCTTGAAATTGTCTGGTTTGAGAAATTTGTTACTGAATCATGAGTGAAGAATTTTACAACGCATTTGCAACATCCCCAACTACTCCGGCTACCATTGCTCAAAACATGAACTTGGAAAATGAAACTGGAACTACACAAAAACCCCCGAAGCTAATGAGCATTGAGGAGTATTACGGTTGGAAAGATCGGTTTGAAAACTGGGTTCAAGCTAATCATTTGAGATCTTGGGAGTGTATTTTGAAAAAATATGTACTACCACGTACTGATCTGCAGGTTGAGAAAGAAATCACTGAATTCACTGATAAAGAACGAGACATGTACATAGCTGAAAAGATGATGATTAGTCTACTTCAGCAAGCTATTAAAGAAGACATCTTTGTATTGCTTCAACATGACAAAACCTCAAAATCAATTTGGGATGCTCTTAAAATCAAATTTGAGGGAAGTGATAAGATGATCAAAAGTAAAAAGGCATTGCTTAAGAAAGAATTTGATCTATTCACAAGTCTGCCAGGGGAAGATACAAAGAAATTGATTGAAAGATATTGCCACTTAGTGCGTTCTATGTCTTTGTTAAGCATAACCAAAGAACGAGAGGAATGGGTCGACAAATTAGCTGATGCGTTACCTCAAAAAAATGGGGTACATTTTTGATGATCTTAAAGAACACCGAAGTATATGATGGTTTGATGATTTCTCAGTTCATCGAGAAGATTGAGGGTTAAGATCTTGAACAACAAAAGATTGCGAGGATGAGTAATCCGAGTGGTCAACAAGATGTGAAAATGTATTACAAAGGCAATGTTCAAGAGGTTGAAATGAGTCCAAAGATTCAAACTGCTTTTAGTGCTGGAGACTTATCTAGAAATGTTGAACAAAGTCCAAATAGCAGCAGTGGTTTTTCTTCATATCCGAGTGTTAATCCAAAAAGTTCAACTTCAAGCTTTCATTCTCAAAGTTCAAAATGTGGAAATGGTTGTGTGATGCAGTGCAACATTGCATTGAATCTTCCAGATGGTCAAAGTTTTTCTGAAGAAATTGCAAAAGATCACATGGCGTTACTTCCAACTGTGTTACAATCCTATGAAGGTTTGGTTGCAGGGAGGATCGGAAATCCTATGCTGACAAAAGAGGATTACGATCAGATAGACGCTGAAGAGATGGAGCTCATGGACATCAAATGGTGTCTAGCTAGTGTTTTAAGAAGAGTAGAAAAGTTTAAAATGATTATAGGAAGAAATGATTTTTTGGATGCACATGTATCTACTTTGGGTTTTGATAAATCTAAAGTTACTTGTTTTCGATGCAGGGAGAAAGGTCATTTCAAAAGAGAATGCAAAAATCAGGAAGCGAATGGAGCAAAGAATCCATTTGGAAAAGATGATTACTATCGGAAACCCATATATCAACAAGTTGCTCATCAACCGCATCAACAAAAAGAAACACAAACTGCTAATGGGAAAATGATCGAAGATGCAAACAGGAAATTATATTATGGTATCATTGATCAAGACGATGAGAAAATGGCTCCAGGATTTAGTTGGGATAAGTTTGTGAATGAGAATGGGGAGTTTAAAGCTTTCATTGCAAAGATAGTTCAAGAACCTGATTTGTTTACAGAATGGATGAAAGCGATTGGTGTTCATGAGAAGAATCAAGAAGAATAATCTGTTTCATCCGATGAAAGTTCAGAAGCAACTGTTTTTGATCAAACACCTTCTGATTCTGGTTCTTCAGATGATAGTTCTGAAAAGACAATCGATTTTGATCAATCACCAACTGATGACAGTGGTGATGATGAGGAAGAAAGACATATCAATATTGCAAAATCACATTTATCTCCTGAAAGTTTTCAATTCTATTTTGCAGATCGCTTGGAGAAGCTGAAGAAGAAACAACCAGCAAAAGAGTTGAAAAAGATGAAGGAAGTTAATGTTGCTGAAAAGAATGGTAAAACTGAGAAGGTGATTGAAGCTGAACCAGTGTTTGAGGTTGAGAAGGTCATCGAAGTTGAAAAGATTGTGGAAGTTATCAAGCCTTGCTTAAAGTGTTTAGAATCCTGCAAGCAATGTGCAGAAAAAGATGAGAAGTTGAATGAACAAGAAAAGATGAAAGAACAATTGTTGTTCAATCTCAATTACGTGAAAGAGTCATATGATGTGCTAAATAGAACAGTAACTGGTCTTCAAAAGACAAATTCTGAACGAGAAGATGCACTGACTATGATGAATGCTGTGATGATGACAAAGCAGAGGCGATTAATCATTACATTGAAGAATGTGCAAAGTTGCAGCGAGAGTTGGAAAATGAAAAGATAGAAAATGAGAGAATCAGACGTTTATTACAGAGTTATTCTAGTTCTGATTATCTCATTGATCGAATTTATCCAACTGTTGCAGGTCTTGAAGTATTTAAAGATGAAAAGCCAAAGAAGAAGGATACTGGTAAGAAGCAGAGTGTTAGCTATAACAAGTGTCCGCCTCCAATTTGGGAAGGGTATTCTCCTAGAAAACCGAATGAGGAGCAAGTCAAAAAGGCAGTCAATATAAAGTTAACGTCCGATATAACCGATGAATTACCAGAAAACATTGACGTTGTTTTTACATCGTCTGCCACTGATCATGAGTCCGAGTAAATAAAAAAGGTGGTCAATCAGGTGTTGGATACAGATGAGGAGTCGGAGTTAAAGTCTGAGTCAAAGTCCGAGTCTGGGTGTTCAAGTTCGTCCGTCAAAAGTTCGAGTTTGTCGGTCAACAATCAAAAGTCGTCGGTTAAACGGGTGTACAATAAAGAATTCCTGTTATCAAAATCTAATTTGAATGACGAAGCAATCAAAGTGGCATATACATTGATTGGTTCAGACAAATTATATTCTGATGAGGAATTTCCAATAAGAAGTGTTAATTTTGAAAAGATCAAAAAGGTTCTCAAACTAACAGAAATTAATATTTCTGAAAGAAAAGATGTAAATCTTACTAAAAAACCTAAAAAAATACACTTCAAGAGTTCAACAACGTTTAAACAAGAAAAAAAGGTTACAGTTCTGGTTCTGGGTTTCAAAAGATATCAAACCATAACGGTAATTTCAAAAAGAAAGGATTAGGATTTATTCCACCAGAAAATTATAAAAATGAAAAATATGTTCAAAATTTTAAATCAAAAATGATATTTGTTTCAGGGATAAGCTATGAAGAGGAATCTAAAAGCCCATTCTGGAAGCAATCAAACAGAGAATTTCTTGCTAAGAAGCAAGAGAATGTGAAGAATGGAGCTAAATAAAGAAAGGAGACAAGAACCTGTTACAAATGCAATGAAGCTGGTCACATTGCATGGAACTGTTCTCAAGCATCAAAAACAAAACAGGAAGTCTCTAAAAAACTCAAAGGAAAAGTTGTTGAGGAAATTAAACCACCAACTGAAAAATTCAAAATTTTTGAAAATTCAAGATATGAAGTTGGTGAGTGTTCAAAGACACATTTTTACAAAAAGAGAGCCAAGAATGACAACCAAGTATGGGTTGTGAAGAAGGTTCATGAGGATGTTCAAAAGTTTGATGTGAAAATTGGCGATGAATCTAACTCCACAAAGTTAGACGAGCCACAGTTTGAGTTAAAAGATGAAAACTTAGTACCTCCAATGGATGATGTTCATTTTCCACCATTGAGGGCTGAAAATTTTAAATCAAAAGTTGGGAAAGTTGAGATCTCAAATCAGTTCTATTCTGAGAAGAAAGAATTTGATGTTGAGAAAGCTTTTAATGGAAATGTGAAAAAGATTTTTGGGAAAATGGTTGAGGGAAAGGCCAAAGGGGTAATGGATTTTTATGCAACCAAGAAAGCAACTTACAGCCCAACCTCTAGTGAAGTTGAGGAGGAAACATCCAAGTTTGGTTAGGCTTGGATGGCAGTTTTTCACAAGTAAAATCCTGACTTGCCGGAGCTCCCAGGTTGGTAAGCGTGGAGCAGGAATCGGCATTATTCTTGAAATGTTTGTTTGGCAAATCTACAGGTGATATCCTTATATTGTTATATTGTTATATTTTGATTAACAAGTGGTTTGGGTTGATAAGTGAACTTACAAGAGGTTGAAGAAAGTTTTCACTTTCAAGTGGAAAATCAAGGACGTTAAGTTGTACTTGTTTTTCCTACAAATGATTGAGAAACGATGTGATGAACCCCAATTTTACAAGTGGTAAAATCAACAAAACTTATTTTCCGGAAAAACCATTTGATTAAAACAAACTTAAGTGTTTTGAAATCACAATGGGAAAATAGTTTGTTGTAAGGGGGAGTTCTGATTGTTTATGCCAAGTGGATGGCGATTTGAAGTGATTCGATATCAGTTGTCAATTTACTTGTATAGTTTGTTTTCAAATTTCCTTAAATGTGTTTGCATTTTAGGGGGAGTAAGAATTTTTTTCAGAAAATCCAAAAACATTAGAAAATTTGAAAAAGACAAAAACATGATAAAATTCGAAAATGAGTTTTGGTGTCGAGAAGAGGAAATGATAGTACATCAGTAGACAGTTACAGTATGCTAAAGAAATGTAATGTTTAAATAGCGTTAAACGGTCTCACTGATGATATGCCGATATGTTTTTACACATTTAGTAAGCTTTTTCGGGATATAAACTTAAATTCAAACTTGCTTATTTCGTGGGGAACACTACTTGGATATATAGGTAACCCCTGAAATTTCGTTTGAAAGGTCCCTCTTTCTGAGATACTAGGTCTTTATGCTCAGTGATATCTGGGGTATTATCCCAGGACTTCTGATTTTGCGGAAGCAATGGCCTAGTCCCCGGAGAATACTTTACACTTGCTTGAAATAAAAGCCTGCCTTCAGCATAAAATGATGAAACATTGAAAAAATATGCTAATCATGTGTTGTTGTAAAAAAGATCCTCTAAAGGGGACCCACCAAAAGTCAAGCCGTCATCTCTCTGCTGAACGGAAGTTCTGACCTGAGCTCTCACGGTCTCGCATTAACCCCTTACAGATATCATCTGTGGTATACTCACCTGTAAGACTGAATATTGGGATCTGGATACGTATATCGACAATCTAAGTGAATTGTTTAATTTGTGGTATACTCATATCCTGAATCAGTTGAAATTTGTGTGAAAATTTAAGTGGATCAGTATATCGACAATCTAAGTGAATTGTTTAATTCTTAATGTGTAACTAAGCTCAACGGTACTTGTGACTTGTCATAAACTGATATGATCCTCTTACACAAACTCACAAAAATATTGTCTGTATATATTTCTTTACTGCATTTCATTCTTTCAAAAATCCAAAAAGATGTTAGTGTGTTTTAGCATAAATTTTGAAAAATTCAAAAAGATTTTCGACAACTGATGTTAATGAGCTGATTTTCAAAATTCCAAGTGCTGAACATGATGAACTGGTTTGGGAGTGTGTGTTCTAAATGAGAAAATATTTTGAATAGTTACCTACATGAGGTTCATCAGAGATTATCATTAATAAATCATTCTGGTTTATTTTGAAGAAAGTTTGGATAGATAAATTTGTAAATTGTTAAATTTGTTGAAATTTACTTTTGGGTAGAGAATGTGTAGGTCTCTGTGATAGAGAGCCAGTTTCCGATACCTGAGGACGTTGTGATTTCAAAAAGCCAGACTGCGATCCCAGCATATCGAAAGGGGGAGTCTGAAGACATCCGAGGGAAGATGAATGTGTTCAAGAGGAGTATGCTGGTGCTGATGAAGAAAGAGAGCGATCAGACTGATAAAAGACTGAAAAGGTTGAAGACTCGGCACTTAAGACTCGTCAACATTCGAGGGGGAGTCTGTTGGTGCATGTCTCTGTCGATTTCGTCTTGTATCGAGTCTTGCATTGTTCAGGACACGGAGATCGAGAAATCAAGTCAAATGGTTAATTCCGCTTGAAAGAGGTTAATTCCGCTTGAAGAAGTCATTTGGTAATTTCAAGCGGAATTAGTTACATAGTTCCGTTTGAGCTTGTGATCTCGCTTGAGATGTTAATTTCGCTTGTATAGTGATTCCGCTTGAGTCGTGTTCAAGCGGAATTAGTGGGTCTATATATAGGAGTGATTCCGGTTCATTTGAAATGGAATTAGCATAGTGTTTTCCGACGGCGAAGCTCTGTCGAAGTGTCATCTTGTGTGAAATGGTTCCAGATCAATATAAATGACAGTTAAAAGTGATATCTTGCTGAATTCAACTCATCATGTCTGTTTCCGCCTTTCATTTTGAGTAGAACGCCTCTGATCGACTCGTTTCGGGTCCGTACACGATCCTACACACTTTGATCCCACTGACTTAGAAGAGATGGACATTTTGCATCAATTGGCTTTGCTTAGTGTAAGAACAAGCAAATTCTACAAAAGAACATGGAGAAAATTCCCAGGGTTACATGGGAATTTAAAAGTAGGGTTGGATAAGTAAAAAATTAAGTGCTATAAGTGCAATAGGCTAGGTCATTTTGCTAGGGAATGCAGGAGTCAAACCACTGGTCCAATAATCACTCATCCCAGCTCAAAACCTAGACCACAACATCAAAGCACTGTGCACTATACCCAATATACCCCTGCTGCCCATGTTAACACTGTTCACTATGCTGCAACCCCTGTGCCTGTGCATTATGTTCAAACCACTGTTCCACAAATTCAGTATGTTCAAACCCCTGTCCCTCAGGCACAAGTGCAACCTGTTGCACCTCAACCAGCTGCTCCAACAGTAACACAACCAGATCAGCAAAGCTTTTTCACTCAAGGCTTTGTTGAGTGGAGCAGTGTGCCCGATGAGCTTAGTGATGAAAATTTTGCACTCAATGCTTTTAATGATCCTACTAATGATGAATTTTGTTTGATGGCATTAGAGTCTATACCAGAAGGGGTAGAAACTGAAGGTGAACAGCTAAGTGCTGAAACAGTGGATGAAGTGACTGAAGCAGTGGTTAGTGCAGTTGCTGGTGAACTACTGCTGGGAGAAAATTCAGAAACCCTGATTAAACCACTGTCTGAACCCTGGTCCGAAGAAGACAAAGAAGAAAAGGAAGAAAAGAAAGCAGGTGAGAAAGAAGATAGAGCTCATGAAGAAGGTGATCATCAATGTGATTGTGCTATGATGGCTGCTGCTAAGGTAACACCTCAAGTTCTTGAAAAACTGTGTTCAGACAAATGCATTATTGCATTTGCTAACATCAAAGAGGTAAATGAAAACCTTAGGGATAAAGTCTTAACTGATGAAGTCAAATTTGAAAAAGTTATTAAAAGAACTTAGAAACAAATTAGCTGAAAAAGACAAAGAAATCAGCAGTCTCAAAGAAGAGCAGAGCATAACCAAAACTCAACTCCAAACTATGGTAGAAAAATACCAAGTTTGTAAAAAGGAGTTGGAGTCCACCCAGATCACTTGTGAAAGATGGGTGGAATCTTGAAAAGGGTATGAGGTTATGCTTGAGAAACAGCTTGAAAGCAATGTCAAGTTTGGTGTAGGATATAGAAAATATGATGATCTTGTAAACACTACTGGAAAACAAGCTGGTTCATCTGAAATTAAACCAACCAACAAGAATGGCCAAGAGGTTAAAATAACCGACAAACTTGGTAACAAAATCACTTTGGAAAGATTTGTGGGGTCCTCAACTTTTGAGGAAATTGAGAAATATCAATTTAAACCCACATGGTCTGATGAGTGTGACATTCTTGAAAATTTCAAACCCATGGATTTCACAACCACTGATGGTGTTAAAGCTCAACAGAGGTTAAAAACTCTGTTGCAAAGGAGTCTGAAAAGAGAAAGAAGAGAGAAAAGATCAAAAACCTGTTTTGTGAAAAAAGGAATCATCTAACAAAAGACTGTTTCGATTTAAAAGCATATGATTTAAGCAAAACAAGTAGCATTGTACCTGCTGAAAGCTGCACCATCTATGGTAATACAAACCACAAAACTCAAGCATGTGTGTATCTCAAAAACTTTGATGTTAAAAAGAATGAGTACACTGCTAAAACATCCTTGAGTCCATCAACATCATCTGTTAAATTCACCAAGAATCAACCACTGTTTGTGCCAGTCCAAACAGCTGTCACAAAACAGCTGAATCAAACATCTGTCCAAAGAGATGTTTAAGTGACTGATGCACCCCCTGCCAACCAATTCAGAAAAGGCAAGGGACAATCATCTTACCAAAGGATTCCACACGTTTATGAGACCTACAAAAGGCCCTCTAAACCCAGAGTGAACATGCATCCTTTTGGATATCAGCAGGTGATTGGTCAAAACCCACAATAGTGGTTAGAGAGAAACAGTCCTAAAACTGTCCAAATCCCTGACCTAACCACTGCCCAACCATCTGAACTCATCCCAGACATTGTTGAGACCCCATCCAAAGCATTATTGGCTTTGGAGACCCTAATGAACTAATCCTTTTACTTCATGTGTAGGGAGCTTCTGCATGCTTAGATAGCCTTTGGTATGTAGATAGTGGAGGCTCCAGGCACATGACAGGATGTAAAGCCCTATTCAAAGATTTCAAAATCCATGGAGGGGGTGATATATCCTTTGGCAATAATAGTAAAGGGAAGGTTCTGGGGTCTGGTACAGTACAGTCTGGAAATGTAAAATTTGAAAATGTCAATCTGATAGACAATCTAAAATTCAACCTCCTAAGTGTTTCACAAATGAGTGACAAGGGGTATGGGTCATTCTTTACAAAGGAGTGTTGTAGGATTGTTGAACCAGAAATGGTTAAAAAGATTGAAGCAATAATCAACTCTGGAAAAACCAAACTTGTTGCTCATAGAAGTGGCAATGCTTATGTGGTGGATATGTCAAAAGAGAGCCCCAGAACTGATGCCTGTCTGCTCTCAGCTGCATCAAACAAAGAGACAGAACTATGGCACAGAAGATTGGGGCACACAAATCTCAAGACAATCACTGCCATTTCAAAACAGGGGTTAGTAAGAGGTTTACCTCAAAAACTGTTCACTTGTCCTGAGCATTGTGTTTCCTGCCTAAAAGGAAAACAACATAAAAGCTCCTACAAATCCATTGATGAGTCCAAAACAACCAAATGTTTGCAAATGCTTCATATGGATTTGTTTGGCCCAGTTAAAGTCATGAGTCTTAAGAAAAAGAGGTATTGCTTGGTTATTGTTGATGACTTTTCTTGGTTTACATGGAGTTACTTTTTACACTCAAAAGATGAGACTGCAGGCATTCTGCAAGACTTTGTGAAACAGGTTGAAAAGCAGTTTGACCTTCCAGTGAAAATCTTCAGAAGTGACAATGGCACAGAGTTCAGGAACAAGGAGTTGGATGATTTCTGTGTGTCAAAAGGAATTGTGAGGCAATACATCATTCCAAGAACACCAGAACAAAATGGGGTTGCTGAAAGAAAGAACAGAACTTTGATTGAGGCTGCCAGAACCATGCTTGCTGATTCAGGTTTGCCATTAACTTTTTGGGCAGAGGCTGTAAACACTGCTTGTTATGTCCAAAACAGAGTTTTAATCAACCCCAGGCATCAAAAGACTGCCTATGAACTGCTGTATAAATAAAGCCATTGATTTCATACTTTAAAATTTTTGGTTGCCCATGCTTCATTTTAAACTTAAAAGATTCCATTTCTAAGTTTGCAGCCAAAATTGATTGTGGATATCATCTGGGATACTCAACCACTACTAAGGCCTACAAAGTGTTTAACACAAGGACCAAAACAGTGGAGGAGACTTTGAATATAAAGTTCAATGAACTTTCATCAATGAAAATCCCAGCAAATCCTGCAGATTTGTTTGATCTTGAAAAATTCACTTTTGAAAATACTGCTGTCAAGACTAACAGTGCAGGTCCATCAGAGGATTCAACATCAGACTATGGATATGAAATTATCATTCCTCAAAAGTCTGTCAACTTGGGAAGAACAACAGATGTTCAAAATAGCTATCAAAGCTCAACCACTGCTACCTCAACAGTTGTTGACCAAAGTAGCTCTTTAACCCCTGCTTCCACATCCTCAAACAGTGGATCAAAGTCAGCATGTGTCCACATCATTACCTCCTATTCCACCACCTTTTGAAGTCACTGCTGGATCATCAAAGTCACCAGCAGTGGTTAGCTCAGATGCTACACATCTGCAGCCTTTACCAACAAATGCCATCACACCATACCAAGGAGATTTAATCTTCTTAAGATCTCATGCACCTGACCAAATCATTGGCAACATCAATGAAGGGGTGCTCACAAGAAGCCAAACCCAAAACATTTGTCTTTTTGCTGTTTTCTATCACTCCATCAGCCAGTCAAGTACCAAGAGGCACTGAAAGACAACAGCTGGGTAGAAGCCATGCAAGAGGAGCTCCAACAGTTTAAAAGACAACAAGTATGGGAGCTTGTACCACTGCCAAAAGATGTAAGCCCCATCGGCACAAAGTGGGTCTTCAAAAACAAAACTGATGAAAGGGGCATTGTTGTAAAAAATAAAGCCAGGCTTGTGGTTCAAGGTTACAGACATGAAGAGGGGATAGACTATGATGAAAATTTTGCCCCTGTAGCAAGATTTGAAGCTATAAGACTGTTCCAGGCCTTTGCTGTCAACCACAACATGAAGGTGTTCCAAATGGATATCAAAAGTGCTTTCCTCTATGGTACAATTCAAGAAGAGGTGTATGTTTGTCAACCTCCAGGTTTTGAGGATCCATTTTATCCAGATCATGTCTACAGGCTAAACAAAGCCTTGTATGGCCTGAAACAAGCACCTAGGGCCTGGTATGAAACTCTTTCCACATTTCTACTCTCAAATGGTTTCAAAAGAGGTACCATTGATAAAACACTGTTTCTAAAATGGAGAGGAAAGGATTAAATGATTGTCTAAATTTATGTGGATGGCATTATTTTTGGAAGCACATGTAATAAAATGTGTGAAGAGTTTAGGCAACTCATGACAGCTGAGTTTGAAATGAGTGCAATGGGTGAGCTGCAATGCTTTCTTGGTCTCCAAGTTCAGCAAATGCAAAATGGAACTTTCATTCATCAAAGCAAATATGCTAAAGAACTTTTAAATAAATTTGATATGAATGATTGTAAACCATGCAGCACACCCATGGCAACCAATAAGCTAGTCATGTCTGATGAAAAGGATGAGCTGATTGACCAAACACTTTATAGAAGCATGATTGGGTCTTTACTGTACCTAACTGCATCTAGACCAGACATCATGTTTGCAACATGTGTCTGTGCAAGAAGTCAATCAGCTCCCAGAAAATCAAATCTTATTGCTGTAAAAAGGATCTTCAGATACATAAAAGGTGCTCCCACACTTGGTATCTGGTATCCAGCTAATAGGAATATCCAACTTTTAGGCTTTCCAGACAGTGACTTTGCCGGATGTAACACCACAAGGAAGTCCACTTCAGGAGGGTGCCAGTTTCTAGGCAATTGCTTGGTTTTATGGCAAAGCAAAAAGCAAGCAGCTGTTTCAACATCCACTGCCGAAGCTGAATACATTGCTGCTGCAAGCTGTACAGCCCAACTCCTGTGGCTTCAAAACCAGTTGCTGGATTTTGGTATCACTGCCTTAAAGAAACCACTCATGTTGGATAGCCAGGCAGCAGAAAATATCATAAAAAATCCAGTTTCCCATTCAACCACCAAGCACATCGACATCAGACATCACTTTGTGAGGGATTGCTATGAAAAAGGTTTGATTTCTCTGCATCATGTTCCAACTAAAGACCAACTGGCAGATGTGCTCACAAAAGTATTAGATACATCCACCTTTGAAAGCTTGGTCTCTAGGATTGGCATGCTAAACATGGAATAACAAGCAAAATCTTGTTTTTCTATGAATAAAAGCATTAAAAAGTTTTCAGAAAATCAAAAATCCATCCTTAAAAATAGCTAAAAATGAAATTTTCATTAAATCCTTAAAAGTCTGCCATAACCACTGATTGGTGCAAACATCTGTTTGTTATTTGCTATCCACTGCTAAAAGTCAACCTCTGTTTCTTCATTTTTCCTTGGTAAACACTGATGTCACACTTCAGTGTTTTAAAACCACTGACACAAGCTATCCACTGATAGTAAAAGTCACCCACTGTTTTCATTTTCCTTTGAGAATCACTGGTATTGCTTCATCAGTGGTTTCTCAAACAACTGTCCTCCATTATTTCATCCTTTCATCAGGGGTTGACACGTGGTCCATATTTATCCATCAGATCTTTGTAACCCCGCTGCCATGTCAGCATTCACTTTTTCATCATATAAAACCCTACCCTAAACCCCCAAATAGGGTTTTCACTGTCGAATCGAATTCAAAATTCTTTTCTCAAAACAGTTTTTCCACAAAAATTCTCCCATTCTCTGTTTCAATCATGGTGAAAAAGGCATGCAAATCCAAAACAAAGGAGCCTACCGAGGTTGAAATTCCATACAAATGGTCTCACAATTACTTGGGTATTCTTGAAAAACCCAGTGACACAAAGACCTTCGATTCCATCATAGACACATTATCCTCCACAAAGTACAAAACTTTGCTCACTTACAATGCAACCGTCTACCTTGCTACTCAACGAGAATTTTGGAAAAATGCTACTCTTGAGAAGATGGACAAAAAGGTTGTTGCCATCAATTCCACAATAAAAGGTGTAAAAATCTCAATCACACCTCAAGCCATATCTGAAGTATTTGAGCTCAATGATCTGGAAGGTAAAAATTCTTTTCTGAAAACAGAGTACCAAGGAGATTTCATTAAAAGAGGGTATGGAGAAGAAATAAAAATAGATACTTTACAAAAGGGCAGTTTTCCATCTGCTATAAGGTTTTTATTTCATACCTTCCTTATGTGTGTTTCTAACAAAACCACTGCTTTCAATGAAATCCCGTTGAAGATACAATACCTGGGTTATGCTATACTTAAAGGTGAAAATTTTAATTATTCTCAGGTAATCTTCGATAATTTGGTCAAAAATGTTGAGAAAAAGGCTTTTCTATTATTTCCAAGATTTTTGAGTTATTATTTTGATAAAAAAAATTTCATAAAATAATGCCCATGTACTTGTACAGGGTCCTCCTTTTAAAATAAATAGTTTAACATCTGAAACATTCACAAGAATGTTAAAACCTACAAAAACACAAGCAGAGGTGCCTGAGCAGAATTTAGCAGTTATCACTGCTCCTCAGGTATCTGCTGCTGAGCCCACTGCTCCAGGTGATCAAGGCAGCATAACCACTGTTTTGAAACCCATACCTGCCCTTACTAAAAAGACCAAAAAGAAACCATCCAGAAAACCCCCCAAACCCATCAAAAAGGCAACTCTGGAAGATGAGATCCCAGAGCAACTGCCAGTGACAACACAAAAGTCACCAATAACCACTGCTACTACTTCCTCATAGCAGTGGGTAGAAAGATCTCCACCTTTGCCTAAAACTCCTCCTGCATCCTCACAAAAGGATCAGGTTGTAAGCACATGGACCCCACATTATGAAGCTCTGGATCTAATTGGATCCATCTTCCTCAGTCCTGATCCCAAGGACATATCTCTTTCTACTCCCATGCCTTCACCCCTCACATTACCACAATCCATGCTACCTTTGTTTCATGCAGTTGATATAGCTCAGACACAAACCAGTTCCTCTCAAACACATATCAAAGAGAGTACACTCCTACAAGTGACTGGGTCTGATTCTTTTACCTCTGCTATCCCAGCAACAATTGAGGAGGTTACACTGCAGGAGTTACAAGTAACTCCTGTCAGTAGTTCAAGTGGAACAGCAACTACTAGTGTTGGACCCACTAGTCTACATTGGGTCAGTTATTCTATCAATATGGCTCCCTTGAAGGCAATTTCTTCAGAGACAACTAGAGCAACCACTGGTGAGTTTTCTTTAACCACTAGTGAGCTGTTCAAAGTGTCCACAAATGAAGAAAGAAGTCCCCAGTACCAAGGACAAAGGGCATCAGTGGATGACTTTTGGAATATATTCCCTAAGTCTACCATTGATACAACCACTACTGGTGGGAAATCAGATGATCCCATTCATTTGGGTGATGGTTTAAAATATAAAGAATTGACGAAGAGAGTGGACATAATTGAATCAGCTGTTGCAGACATCAAAACAATGCTGCAGCAGGTGTTAAATTCTCAAAAGTCTACATCCACTGCTGCACCACCCCCAACAGCTGCTCCATTATCTAATGAGCTGTGGAGTTTATTTCAACCATTGCTCCGACATCAAAGAGAACTAGCTGATCAGCAACATGAGATTCAAATTCAAAAGATCAGAACTCTCACGGAAGCAAGGTTTAAAGATACTCAAGCTGACATCAAGGCTTTAAAAGCCCACATTCTGCAAACCACTGGCACTGCTCCTCCCACTGTTCTCTTCTTTGATAACCCTCCTCCAGATAATGCCAAAAAGGGGGAGAAAATCAAACAGTGGATAAAGAAGGGAATTGAAGTTGGTATTTATATTGAACCAGAAAAGGAAAACATGACTAAAAACATTCCCTTGCCAGATGGTAGTAAAAAGATTGATGTTACTGAAAATGCACTAGCTGAAGCAAAAGCAAGTGTAAAAAGGGATAGAGATGCTAAGGATAAAGCCAGGTGGGAACAGGAGAAGAGAGCTTTCATGAAGCTAAATGCACAAGGTCCTTCTAAACCTATGGATGATAAAAATCCCAAGGAAGAAAAGAAGAAGCCCACTAGACAAGTGAGGCAACCTAAAAAGCATGCTTCCAAACCACCTACTAAAGGCTCCAAATCTCAAACTACCACTTCAGCACACACCACTTCAACACACACCACACCACAACCACTGCCTTACCACCACTACAAAAAATCACTCCACCAATAAAACCACCAAAAACAACCTCACCACCATCACCTCCTGCCAAAAAGCAGAAGACATCAGATGATACAATATCTGTTGTAATGACAACAGTGGTTGAAACACTAGTTGTTTCAACAGCTGTTAGTCAGTCATCATCCACCACTCAAAATACCACCACTGATCCACCCAAGACATCATCAGCTTCTCCTACAATAAAAAGGAGAAGGATTTTCATACCTGATGATGATTCTCCATCACCACCACCAACATCTTCACAATCCCTTGCACTGATTCCAAAACCTGTTCCTTTCTCTTCAGCTCCAGTACAACAACCAATCCCTATTATCACTCCTGCAGGTGTCCAATTTCCTCTAGAACTTGAAGCAGTTAGAGAAGAGATCAAATCCTTCTACTATGAGGATGCCCCTGTTAAAAGGAAGTTGCCATCAGTTAAAGGATATCTAAGGCCTAACAACATTGAAGAATATTTGAAAGTTAAGGCTAAACCGGCAGAGGATATTTCCAAAAGAAACTCACAAGGAAAAACTGACACAGAAATTCAAAGGCATCACCAGTTTCTATTTACTCAAGTCAGATCCTTAGAGCAATTTGCAAAAAATGTTTGTCAACAAATCTCAGAAAGAGCATATGAAACTTTGAGAAAAGACTACATTGAGAGCATCATGGCAACCAAGAAGTACAAGGGAGAAAAGCATATACATAAGGAGTGGACCATTCCTGAGCTTGAACAAGAAGCAGCCAGGATTCAAGAAATGATAAAGAATAAGGTCAAACACACTCCTCCAAACTGGTCAAAGTACAAAAAGAATGTGCCTGAGAAGACATTAGAGCTGAAGAGAATGAAAGAGGAATTCGTTGCTGCTGACTATGGGTCCAAAAATCAAGTGGCAAGATGGAAAGAAGATACAGTCAGGTCCACCTACAAAAGGTTGGAAGAATTAAGGAAGAAATATCCTAAAGTTTCACAAAAACCTGACTACCCTGAAGCAGAGGTTTTAAAAAGACCACCAAAGCTGCAAATCAGGAGAGCCACTGCTCCAGCTGGAGCTGCCATCTTTAAAAGAAGGCAACAAAAATAGTTGGATACTGAAACAGTGGCAGAATTAATGGCAGGAGATGAGCTTGTAAAGGAAGGTATTAAAAAGATGATAGCAGAAACTCTTGGCCTGAATCAACCTGCAAGCATTGCTAAAACAGTCATCACAAGGCCTGCATCACCAAACACCTCATCCAATAAAAATCTCCCAAGAAACCCACCAGGCTCAAAAGTACTAAAGTGGGAAACAGACAAACAGACCCATGTACTGACTGTGTTCAAGTCTAGTGGAGAAGTGAAGAAAATAACAAGGGAACAAGCACTTGGCCTAAGTCTTGAAGATATGCAGGATCTCCTTGATCTTCCACTTTGTAGGGATGAAGATGACACATATGCCCTAGACTTTGAGTTACAACTTAAAGGTCAGATAAGGGAACTGTTGATAAGGCAATAAAGTTCCACAATAATGAAGGGTTTTGGCATTATCTGTTCTAGGGGGAGATTGTTGGGATTGAACCCTATCAGAGGAACAGATAATTAAAGCCAAAACTGGATCAGGACAGCGGATCCAGAATAAGCAGATGTTGTGTTACAAGTCTCTCCCTTGAAAGTGGTTTCAACATCTGCTGACCTCCTATCTACTGATCGATTACAACTGCTGGCTTACAACCGCTGATCAAGTCAAAGACTAAAGACCTGTTGTTCAATCTACTGCCTTGGGTCAAGCACTGCTGGTAGTTATCAAGTACTGCTGAAGTCACAACAGTGGAAGGTCCAGCAGTAGTTTAGTTCAATTATGTAATGTATTGTATAACAGTTGTTAGCTTTAGCAGTGTTTGTATAGATCAGTTGTTAGAAGTTGTTAGGAGGTTAGATGTCACTTTCATGGTGATGTCAGCATTAATGCCTCAGTGGTTTGTCCGTGCCTATAAATAGAACAGTACCATGCACCGTTCTATTAGCTCTTCACAAAATCTTCTTCCTGCACGAACAAACATTGTGAGCTCAAGCTGAGGGGGAGTTTGTAGTCATACATGCATTGTAATCGTTATTGAAATAAATTCAATCTTTCGGTTCTTTGTTGAAAATGTTTGATTAAAGCAATTCTCCTGTTTGATTGTGTGCAAAGTTTGTTTCCATCTTAAATTCCGCTGCACTACTCATTCATCTTCATCTTATTTCAAACGTAAAACACAATCAAAACCAAACTCAGATCCTAACAAACATTGGTCATGATTTAAAGTTACTAGTTCACGCCCATCCTATCCAGGTACGTCGTGAGGGTGCCAAACCTAATAGCTCTATCAACTAATAACCCTGTTGCCCTACAAGCATATGGGTTTACGAAAATCCGTTTATAAGTTTTGTCTGTTTGATTGTCCCCACCGGACGCATGCTTGTTTTGAGAGAAGTGAACTCACCTTGGTTTGCTCGGTATGATTAGTTAGTTGTTCACAATTAATCAGTCAAAGCCTATGGTATTCATGTATATGAAATCACTTTAGATTCACTTAGTTTGCATATAAATTATAATGATAGTGTGTATTTCAAGCAATGATTCCCGAATAGCACATAGCAGTTATATAAACTCATTCAAATCCACAGTTCACATGTATGTTTCACAATAGTACATAACAGTTAAGCGTATTACTCATGACAACCAATTCATGCTTCCTCAGTTAATATTTCTATCCTTAACAAGCAGTGATAGGGTTTCGTCAATAAATCATTCATATTATTCAAGTTCAAATCACAGTCTGTTGTGAACTATCCTCTGAGTGGCGAAACTTCAAACGACGAACTATCAAGGTAGTTCGTCAGCATAGTGAGTGACGAAATACTAGGTTATTCGTCGACATGGAGGTGACGAAATACTAGGGTATTTCGTCGACATGTCGTGTGACGAAATACTAAGGTGTTTCGTCGACGGGGTATTTCGTGGGGAGGGGACCTTCGTCGCCATACACAAAAGTTTTCCAGATTCATAGCCCTAGACATGACAATTTCTTAACATCGTCCAAATCAACTGAACAACAATATCATGAACCCTTAACCCACCAATCATCAAACCTAGCCATGAACTCTATATTACCAGATCATCGTCACGTACGCATCCGTAATACATATTGTGACATCTGTGCTTGTAATCATTGTAAACAATTCAGTTATTAATAAAAAAATGTTATTTGATCCCAATGTTTGTTTTTTTATGTTTAACATTTTTCATTTTTTTATTTTCGTTCAATTTCAAACTCTATATCTCTTTCTGGAGAGTTATACGCAAACTGGTGCTTAAACGTAATAAGTTTAAAGCGACAAACACTCCGGAACATCAACATATGCTTAACATACCT
Source organism: Helianthus tuberosus (assembly GCA_030545235.1). Classification (NCBI taxonomy): domain Eukaryota; kingdom Viridiplantae; phylum Streptophyta; class Magnoliopsida; order Asterales; family Asteraceae; genus Helianthus; species Helianthus tuberosus. The sequence continues at coordinate 151,898,185 of CM060451.1, read as the reverse complement.
TAAATAACCTTTACATAACTTATAAATAAGTTTTGAAGGCTTTGGTATGGCAAAATCAAGTTTATTCGCTTACAGGGACTAAACTCGACAAACTGTGAAAGTATGCCGATTCGTACTGTAACATACATTCCGGAACATGATCATAATTTAAACATACCCTAAATATCCCTTACATGTCTTAGAAATAGGCTTTGAGGGGTTCGGTGTGCTAAAATAAACTTTATGCTCATTCAGGGACTAAAAGCGTCAAAAAGTGCATAAGTTTGCATTTTTGCTCATAACTTACGTTCTGAATACATCCGGACATCCAAAAATTTATGTAATCATTAAAATATTTTATATTAGTGATTGGCATGAGAAAATTCCATTCTTCGCGTAATTTGGATCGTTTTTCGCGTCCGTTCGTGCTTCGTCGTAATTAACCGAATATCGCGATCGTACGACCAAACGAACCGACATCTGGCATATTTTTGAGCATGTTTCATGTCCACTATGCTTAGGCATCATTGTAGGGTCTTGAAGTTGGCTTAACGGGCCTTAAATGAGTCAAAATGGGCTTAAATCAACTGCAGGGACTGAAACTGTAAAACTGAAAGCTGTTTGCTGAACTGTGGATACCAGGCGGGCCGCGTAAGTTTCTCTTGGGTCTTACGCGGGCCGTGTGAGATCAACAGATCTGCACAGAATCTATTTCCAGCTCTTTCCAGCTTGTTCCAGCCATTTTTCTCACTTGCAAATGGTATTTTAACTTTCTATAGGCCATTTTTAGGTGCCTATGGTTTTGCAAAACCATGGGTGCACATGTACGGTTGAGATCGAAGCACGGTTTTTGATGAACGATCTTAACGGCTCTCCGAACTCTATATAAACCCCACCCCTTTGCACTTGAAACTCACACTTTGATCTGATTTGGCTCACTAAGTTGAAGTATACACTTCATACCTGAGAGTAATCGGATCAAAACTCCATAGCTTGGACCCGTTGTAAGTCCTCTTTCGTTCTTTTACGCGTTTTTAGCACGAAAGTCAAACTTTTTTTGACTTTCTGCATTAACCAGTTTATGGTCAACACGAAGTTCATTTGAACTTCATAACGTGAGCGTAATCACGATGGTTTTAGTCTCTTGTGACTATACCTATTGATACCACATTATCTAGGCATAGTGACGAGTCGTAGTTTCGGCCAGAATGTGTATTCTTGCGTATTTTGTAGCCAAACTATTTTTCGGTATCAAGACCCTTTGTTTTGATACCAAACCTATTTTAAACTTCGTTAAACATGTTTTAACATGTTTAACTCGTCACTTTAGGTTTAGTGCTTATATAGGGTCGTAAAGGTAAGCGGTCTAAACAACCGCTTAGACTTTCGAACCCGACCTGTTTGGTCGATCATTAGGATCCGACCAAACACATTAGGTGACCATAGTTGTATAGGGAATAACCTTCCGAGGTTATACCTTATGGTCACGCCGTTTAGTTAGTTGTATGATAGGTGGTATATATGCCTTTGGAAAATTACCAAAATGCCCTTTTTACGCCGAATTTCATTTTAAGAATATGTAACATAATTTTTGACATCTAAACTGATTAGAAAACAATATTAGACATGTTAAGGCATATTTTACTTGTCATAGGACTAGTTAGGCGGTCTGAACGCGTTTTACGCGAACGACGCGTTAAAGTAGCATAAGCTACCTAAACGGGTCGTAATGGGTCGTAAGCACTTAGGATAGGTTCTGTTTTAGAATATAGGCTTTGTCAAACCATATTACATGAGTTCGTACACTCATTCAGTTTACGGAACCTCATTCTATCCGATCCTCCGATTTAGGTCCGTTTATTAACATAGTTACCTATATTAGGTGCCGTTTGATTCCGTGATCTTTCTAACATTACTTGGTGGTTATCTAAAGACTATTGTGCAATCTCAAGTAAGTACATAGACCCCCTCTTCTACTGTTTTTCAAATATTTTGGGGTGAAACACATGTGCCTACTTGCTACTTTCGTGCTTTCCATGTTTTCATACCATATGCTTGCTATGTTCATTAGTACACTTATAGTACATGATTTCATTGTGTTTTTGCTATGTATGTCCATTGTTGCATACCTAGTACATCGTTTTACATTACATTTTATGCTATGTATGTCCGTTTAGTGCATACTTAGTACATCGTTTTATATTACATTTTATGCTATGTATGTCCGTTTAGTGCATACTTAGTACATTGTTTTACATCATATGCTATGTATGTCCATTTGTTGCATACTTAGTTCATTGTTTTACATCATATGCTATGTATGTCCATTTGTTGCATACTTAGTACATTTGTTTTACATCACATGTTATGTATGTCCATTGTTGCATACTTAGTACATTTGTTTTACATCACATGCTTACATTTTGGTATGACATTTGGTTTGTTTAAATGGGACAAAAATACATTCATTAACATTGATCTCGCCATTCGTTAGTAGGTAGTGGTACCATAGGAATTGACAACTCTCGTTCCTGACATCCTAGGTATGTTTGGATGGAAGGAATGACCGAATTCGATACACATAACTCAGATAAACCTTTATTCTGTTTAAGGGTTTGTCACCACAGTCTCAAGGCTTGAATGTATGCATTTTTACAATACCGCATAGATGTTTGTATCAGTATAGCATGCATTTCCACAAAACATAACTTTGATTTAAACTATGTTTTACTTCAATACCTTGTTTTTGTGCATTTTTACCTATGGTTTAGTTGATATATTTCACTTACCATACATGACATTTTGGTTACACATTACATGATTTACATTTGACATATGAACATTTTTGACATTGGTTACACATTACATGATTTACATTTTGACATAAACATTTTGACATGGGTTACACAATAACATTTGACAATTGGTTTAAACATGAACAATTTACATTGGTGGTTTGTTTGGGTAAGTGATTTACGTAACGAGGCGTGTGTAATATGATTCATGTATGGTGGATACGCCGCTGGTACTTCCTATATATAAGTGCTTGTATGATGTTACATATCGTGGCGTTATTTAAATCATTTCAATTTAGACATATAACGTTTTACATAAATAACATATTTTTCACAAGACATTTACAAAAAAGTTTGTTTTATACAACTCATTTTACTTGGTTATTTAATTAACCATACACCTTTGTTTTATATAATCTGATTTCTTATCACATTTTCATATTATTTATAAAAGAAAACACTTAACAAGATTCATGACTAATTTTCATTTAACATTTCTTTAAACATAAGTCATGAATCCTATTTTCACAAAACCTATGTATCTCACAGGCATTTTTATGCCGACGTACCAATTTTCACATGTGTTTCAGGAGCTGTTGCATAGGATGATCGAGATACACTTAGGCGGACCTGTGCCTTAGTGACATAAAACGAAGCTAGAACTAGTTTAAATAATGTTATGTACTCTTGTTTCTCTTTGTTTCAGTCATGTTAAGACAATGTAACTCTCTTTTTTGATAAATGAAACATAACTTTAAATACCATGGTTGTGGAATAATAATTCTGTTACAACACTCCCCAAAGTTTCCGTCGCGGTTGCATGTTATACGCGGTCGGGGTGTGACAGAAGAGTTGGTTTCAGAGCCAATGGTTATAGGAAATTAGGTTATTAGTAATGCTTTGACCTAGACTATAACCTTTCTAGGACCCCAACACAAGTTATCTTGTGTTTAGATCTTAAAACATGCACTTCACCTATCCTTAGGTGATTACTAAAACAAGAACCCAATTTTTCCAAAACGCTTTTTGAAAAACAATCATCTGTTTTTAAATGATTTATTATAAGGTTTTGAACCCTTCCAGTTGGATTCTTTTGGCCTTGTGCCTTCCAAGTTTTCAAAATCTCGTCAAAGTTTTGGGTTCTAAATAGTGTGAACACGTGCAAACTGGAAGAGTGAATGCCTGTACCCTGGGTTTTCTGTCTAAGGCTAGAGTGTTCGTACAAATCCACATAATCGGACCAGTCACTCTTACCTGGGAACTCTTGGGGTGAGTGTTCACTTATAGGCGAGCATGTCTTCGCGATACATTATTTTTGACCCATTTACTTTGATTAGTCACTGTGTGTCGTTTGTTTGCTTTGTGGTAACAAACGAATGACCACCATCTTTGCTTTTGCCGATTTTTGTATCATCTCATTCTTTTCATCTAATCATCTCACTCGTTTCCTCTCATGTTTCCTCTTTTAGAATGCCTCCTCGATGCGAAAATCCGCTATCTAATGCCGAAATGGCAGATATCATGGCGCAACATATGGCTGCTGTACTCCCAGACATTATTGCTCAAGTGAACCAAGCCAACAATAACCAGAATGCTCCATGCAATTTCAAGAGTTTCAATTCGGCTAAACCACTCAAGTTTAGTGGTTCTGAAAGAGCAACTAGACTCCTACAGTGGTTTGAGAGCATTGAGAGTAAGTTTCGTCATGTTTAGTGTCCTGAAAATCAGAAAGTCGAGTTTGCTTCCAGTGTATTTCAGAAGAGGGCTCTTACATGGTGGAACGGGGTTATGAGAGACCGTGGTACTGAGGTTGCTTTAGCACAAACATGGGCCAAGCTTAGGGCTCTTATGATGAGGGAATTCTATCCTCGTCTTGAACTAAGGGCTTTAGAAAGGGAGTTTGATGACTTGAAGCAGGATAGTAGCGAACTGATAGGTATGAAGAGTTGAGCTTACTTTGCCCTACCATGGTTAACCCACTCAAGAAGGCTATCGAGAGGTATATTGATGGCCTACCTGACTCCGTACAAGACATCGTCACTGGTAGTAACCCTACCACGGTTCGCCAGGCAATCGAGTTAGCTGCGACATTGACTGAGTCACAGGTCCGAAAGGGTAAGCTACACAGGAAGGGCGACAAGGGTAAGAAATAGTCATCTGATAAGGGTGAAAGCAATAAGGGAAAGGATTCTAGTTCTTCGAAAGGGTCTAGGAAGCGTAAGGCTTCCCAGAATTTTGTTGTCAATGCCCAAATCAACCAGGCAGCTCCCGATCAGCCTGCACAACCACCAGCAAAGAAACGGTATGCGGGGAATGCACCGTTGTGCAACAAATACAATAGTCACCATCAACCGCAAGTTCCGTGCCATTTCTATACCAACTGTGGGAAGTCGGGTCATCTTTCTGATGTTCGTCGCTTTGCTCCCATTCAAGCAGCTCGTAACCTAGCTCAGCAGGCTGCTTAACCACCTGCTCAACAGCAAGCACAAGCTGCACGACCTCATTTCCCTCCTGGTTTGTGCTATAACTGTGGGGATCTAACCCACTATAGTAATCAGTGTCCAAGGTTGGTGAATGCAATCCAAGTTCAGGCTCGTGGATGAGTCTTTAACATGAATGCTCAGGAGGCGCAAGCAGACAACGAGGTGGTCAACGGTACGTTCTTTGTTCACAATCAGTCTGCATCTGTTCTTTTTGATTCGGGTGCCGATAAGAGTTTTGTGTCATTGTCTTTTGAGCCATTGCTTCCCATGTCTAGAACAAAACTTGGAAAGCCTTTGACAGTAGAAGTTGCTAGTGGTGATCCCGTTGTTCTCGATTATGTTCTTCGTAACTGCCAGTTGAACCTTGACAACCATCTTTTTCCCATTGACCTCACACCAATGCAACTTGGGAGTTTTGACGTTATAGTAGGTATGGATTGGTTAGCCAAGCGTCACGCAGAGGTAGTTTGTTTTGAAAAGATTGTTCGTGTGCCACTCTCGACAGGTGAGATCCTACAGGTTCATGGTGAGAAACCTGCTAGTAGTCTCAAGCTCATGTCTTGTACTCAGGCTCGGAAGTATCTGTGAAAGAATTATGTGGCCTTCTTGGTACATGTCCTAGCAGATAAAGGCAAAGGTAAGTCTATTCAAGATATCCCTGTTGTTCGAGATTATCCAGAAGTGTTTCCTGAAGAGTTACCTGGTTTACCCCCAGCATGCCAAGTCGAGTTCCGTTTTATCTTGTACCTGGTGCAAATCCTATTGCCAGATATCCATATCGTCTTGCACCATCTGAGATGCAAGAATGGTCTAAGCAACTTCAGGAGCTTTCTGACAAAGGTTTTATCCGTCTTAGCTTTTCACCTTGGGTGCTCCTGTTCTTTTTGTCAAGAAGAAGGATGGATCTTTCAGGATGTGTATCGATTACCGTGAGCTTAACAAGCTTACCATCAAAAATCGATATCCCCTACCTCGCATTGTGTAGGTCCCGGTTTTGACTCCGTTTCGATTGCGTAACCGAACGTGTGACGTGCGGAATCCGTACACGAACGTGATCGAACACACGAGAATGTACTAATAACGTGATTCTTATTGAATAATCTGACGAGTACAAGCACCGAGAATCACGTACGAAGACTTTCTCTCTCTAAGCACTAAGCTCCAAGTCTTCTAATGGCCAAAAGTCTTAAGTTCTAACTCTAAATGATCTATTTATAGGCACAAGGATTATAAGGATTTCTCCTTATTTACAAGTATGCCACCTTGCCTTTTCTATCAAGATATTACAATAAAAGCACTAAACTTCTTCTGTTTCTGCTACGAACGGAATTGACGGAGGCGATAGACATACTGCACTAACAGACTCCCCCTTGGATATTGCCGCAGTCAATCCGTAGTCAAACTCGTAGCGACTTTTTTTTCTCACTCTCTGAGTCTTCTTGAAGCTTTATCATCTCTTCTGCAACATAGACTCCCTTTTTTTTAAACAGAATCCCGGTGGATCTGTCTTGAGCTTCAGCTCCCCCTTTCAGCAAACTCTTTCTTCAGGCTCCCCCTTTCGTCAAGCTTTCGTGCTTTGGGATCGACACCTGGCTTTCCGTATACAAGCTCCTTCAGGATAGTTTCCTGGCTTCTTGAATCCACGCTTCCTCTTGCGTTGAGCTCGTCTTCAGACTCCCCCTTAGACTCGGCTATCGGGATCGTAATCTGGAACTTTCGCATGTTCACAAGTTCAGGATCAATTCCTGGCTCTGTTCTGCATATGCTCAGGATTTGAAACCTGGTTAACCTGCACATCCTCTACCTCAACATAAGTTTCACAAATTTATAACATTTAGATTTAAGAAACTTACTGGTAGAAATCATTCATTCATCAATCTGTATAGTTACATCAATTTCAGATGAATGACCTTGATTAATTAACCACACAATATTTCAAAACATTTGTATATAACATCCAAAGTTTTCAACATATTCTCCCATCCCAATATAGTTCATCATGTTTAGCACTCAGAATTTTGAATATAAACTCTTCAACATTGTTCTCAGAGCTGTGACAAAGGCAGCCACTTACTTGGAGCAGGCTGAGTATGACTCTGGTAATCATTTGGAGGATCTGAAAGCCCATTCCTTGATCCGACAACTAGTTCACAATCCCAAGTTACAAGCTGCATGTCCTCTTCCCTTTGACGAGGCTAAATTGTGGCAAGGCCAAAGTGGACCCGAACTGAAGCAACAGACCCAGAAGCAGTTTAGAAACATCAGTGCCCTTATGGATTGTGTCGGGTGTGAAAAGTGTCGTATGTGGGGAAAGCTTCAGGTTCTTGGCCTCGGAACTGCACTAAAAATCCTGTTCTCTGTTGATGGTCAAGAAGGCCGAGATCAGCCTCTGCAGTTGCAACGAAATGAAGTAATAGCACTGATGAATTTGCTCAATCGGCTCTCAGAATCACTTAAATCGGTCACTGAAATGGGATCTTCTGCTGCTATGGATGCGTTAGTCTTGCAAAATTCTGGCAAAACAGTCAGTTTGATTCAAAGACTACGAGAATCATGGATGGCTCCATGGTGGAAGAAAGCACCAAGCTCACCGCTATCGTGAACTTAAGGTGCACTCAGTCAGGTGTGTGAAAGATACATAGATACTAAGTGAATACATGGAACATCACCACATGTAACGTTGATATGGACTTTCATGTTTTCATAACTAACTGCAGATATGTAAGTTGTACTTGGTCTTTTTTCTTACTTGTGGGAGAGAAAAAGAGGTTTTGTATCTTGTTATGCTGTTTAAAAGCGGTGGTGATATCGGTTTCTTTGTTGCCTCTTGAGTCGACCAAGAGGCAAGTTAAAAGTACGTGTTCAGTTACCAAAAAAAAATTACTTGTAGGTCCCAGTTTTGACTCCGTTTCGATTGCGTAACCGAACGTGTGACGTGCGGAATCCGTACACGAACGTGATCGAACACACGAGAATGTACTAATAACGTGATTCTTATTGAATAATCTGACGAGTACAAGCACCGAGAATCACGTACGAAGACTTTCTCTCTCTAACCTTTCTCTCTCTAAGCACTAAGCTCCAAGTCTTCTAATGGCCAAAAGTCTTAAGTTCTAACTCTAAATGATCTATTTATAGGCACAAGGATTATAAGGATTTCTCCTTATTTACAAGTATGCCACCTTGCCTTTTCTATCAAGATATTACAATAAAAGCACTAAACTTCTTCTGTTTCTGCTACGAACGGAATTGACGGAGGCGATAGACATACTGCACTAACACATTGATGATCTCTTTGATCAGTTACAGGGTGCTTCTTATTTCCCAAAGATTGATCTACGTTCTGGGTATCATCAGCTTCGTGTGCATGAAGAAGATATTCCCAAGACAACTTTTCGCACTCGTTATGGGCATTATGAGTTCACTGTTATGCCATTCGGTTTGACTAATGCTCCTGCTGCTTTCATGGACTTGATGAATAGGGTTTGTAAGCCTTATTTAGATAAGTTCATCATCGTTTTCATTGATGACATTTTAATATACTCTAAGACGCGAGCTGATCATGAGCAACATCTTCGTCTTACTCTAAACTCCTAAAGAAAGAGCAAATTTTTGCCAAATTCTCCAAGTGAGAATTTTGGCTTAAGGAAGTTCAATTTTTGGGACATATCATCAACGAACAAGGTATTCATGTAGATCCCTCCAAGATCAGTGCGATTAAGGATTGGGATACGCCTACTACTCCAACTGAAGTTCGTTCTTTTCTTGGTCTCGCGGGATATTACCGCCGCTTCATCGAGAACTTCTCAAAGATTGCAGTTCCTCTAACTGCTCTAACTCAGAAGAACAAACCCCTCGAATGGGGAACCAAACAAGAGGAAGCATTTCAGACCTTGAAGCAGAAACTTTGTGATGCGCCTATTCTATCTTTGCCTGAGGGTAATGATGATTTTGTCATGTATTTTAATGTATCAAACTTGGGTCTTGGCTGTGTTCTCATGCAAAGGAACAATGTCATAGCATATACATCGACACAATTGAAGATACATGAGAAGAATTACACCACTCATGATCTTGAGTTAGGTGCAGTTATTTTTGCTCTCAAAATCTGGAGACACTATTTGTATGGTACAAATGTGTGGTTTTCACTGACCACAAAAGTATTCAGCATATCTTCAATCAGAAAGAACTCAACATGAGGCAACGACGTTGGTTTGAACTTCTAAACGACTATGATTGCGAAATTCGCTACCATCCTGGTAAGGCGAATGTCGTGGCTGACGCTTTGAGGCGTAAAGAACGTGTCAAGCTTCATTGTGTTCATGTTCAATCTGATATTCAAGCTCGATCTGATATCCAAACCCGCATCTCTTAGGCTCAACACACTTGTGTTTCACAAGGATTGATGGGTACAAAATTACCCTATCACATTAAGCCTGATCTTGAACTGAAGGACAATGGATCATATTATTTCATGGACCGTTTGTGGGTCCCAAGTCAAGATAATCTTCACACCTTACTTATGGATGAAGCTCATAAGTCTCGTTATTATATTCATCCTGGTGCTGACAAAATGTATAAGGATCTTCGTACTCAGTAGTGGTGGCCTGGTATCAAGAAAGACATTGCCTTATACATTTCAAAATGTCTTACTTGTCTTAAGGTTAAGGCTGAACATCAACATCCTTCTGGTTTATTGGAGAAGCCAGAGATTCCAGTTTGGAAATGGGAAAACATTGCTATGGATCTTATTACCAAACTTCCGCGCACTAAGAGAGGTCATGATGCTATCTGGGTAGTAGTTGATCGTCTTACAAAGTTAGCACATTTCTTGCCGATCCGTGAGGATCTATCTGCTGCCAAGCTTGCTAAAATCTATGTGGATGATATTGTATCTAGACATGGTGTTCCTTTGAACATTATTTCTGACAGAGATGCTCGATTCTCCTCGCGTTTTTGGAGAACCATGCAATCTGCTATGGGGACCCAACTTAATCTGAGCACAGCTTATCATCCGCAATCAGATGGCCAAACTGAAAGAACAATCCATACTTTGGAGGATATCCTTAGAGCTTGTGTGATCGATTTTGGTGGTAGTTGGGATTCGTATCTTCCATTGATTGAATTCTCCTACAACAACAGTTATCACTCCAGCATCAACATGGCTCCTTTCGAGGCTCTCTATGGTCGAAAATGTCGTTCACCAGTCTGCTGGAATGAGATCGGTGAGGCTCAGCTTACTGGACCTGACCTCATTCTAGAGACAACATATAAGGTTAAGAAAGTTCGAGATAACCTTCAGACAGCTCGAAGTCGTCAAAAGAGTTACGCGCACCGACGACGCAAGCCCTTGAAATTTCAAGTCGGTGATCGTGTATTACTTAAGGTCTCACCTTGGAAAGGTGTGATCAGATTTGGAAAGACAAGAAAACTTGCACCTAGATATGTTGGACCATTCAAGATCGTCGAAAGAATTGGCAAGGTGCCTACAGACTTGAGTTACCTCCTGAACTTGGAAATGTTCATCCAAACTTTCACGTGTCCAATCTCAAGAAGTGTCTAGCTGATGAGAACCTCCACATACCACTTGATGAGATTCGTGTTGATAACACGATGCATTTTGTTGAGAAACCTGTGGAAATCATGGACCGTATAGTCAAATGGCTCAAGCGCAAGCGCATTCCTTTGGTCAAAGTTCGCTGGGAATCTAAACGTGGACCAGAATTTACTTGGGAATGTGAAGATCAAATGAGGGCGAAATATCCACATCTTTTCCCACGAGTTTCCTCTAAACAAATTTCGGGACGAAATTTCCACAAGAAGGGGAGACTGTGACATCTGTGCTTGTAATCATTGTAAACAGTTCAGTTATTAATAAAACAATGTTATTTGATCCCAATGTTTGTTTGTTTATGTTTGACATTTTTCATTTTTTTTTATTTTCGTTCAATTTCAAACTCTATATCGCTTTCAGGAGAGTTATACGCAAACTGGTGCGTAAACGTAATCAGTTTAAAGTGACAAACACTCCGGAACATCAACATATGCTTAACATACCTTAAATAACTGTTACATAACTTAGAAATAAGTTTTAGAGGATTTGGTATGGCAAAATCAAGTTTATTCGCTTACAGGGACTAAACTCGACAAACTGCGAAAGTATGTCGATTCGTACTGTAACAGACATTCCGGAACATGATCATAAGTTAAACATACCCTAAATATCCCTTACATGGCTTAGAAATAGGATTTGAGGGGTTCGGTGTGCTAAAATAAACTTTATGCTCATCCAGGGACTAAAAGCGTCAAAAAGTGCATAAGTTTGCATTTTCGCGCATAATTTACGTTCTGAATACATCCGGACATCCGAAAATTTATGTAATCATTAAAATATTTTATTTTAGTGATTGGCATGAGAAAATTCCATTCGTCGCATAATTTGGATCGTTTTTCGCGTCCGTTCGTGTTTCGTCGTAATTAACCGAATATCGCGATCGTACGACCGAACGAACCGACATCCGGCATATTTTTGAGCATGTTTCATGTCCACTATGCTTAGGCATCATTGTAGGGCCTTGAAGTTGGCTTAATGGGCCTTAAATGAGTCAAAATGGACCTAAATCAACTGCAGGGATTGAAACTGTAAAACTGAAAGCTGTTTGCTGAACTGTGGATACCAGGCGGGCCGCGTAGGCTTCTCTTGGGTCTTACGTGGGCCGTGTGAGATCAGTAGATCTGCACATAATCTATTTCCAGCTGTTTCCAGCTTGTTCCTGCCATTTTTCTCACTTGCAAATGGTATTTTAACTTTCTATAGGCCATTTTTAGGTGCCCATGGTTTTGCAAAACCATGGGTGCACATGTACGGTTGAGACCGAGGCACGGTTTTTGATGAATGATCTTAATGGCTCTCTGAACTCTATATAAACCCCACCCCTTTGCACTTGAAACTCACACTTTGATCTGATTTGGCTCTCTAAGTTGAAGTATACACTTCATACCTGAGAGTAATCGGATCAAAACTCCATAGCTTGGACCCGTTGTAAGTCCTCTTTCGTTCTTTTACGCGTTTTAAGCACGAAAGTCAAACTTTGTTTGACTTTCTGCATTGACCAGTTTATGGTCAACACGAAGTTCGTTTGAACTTCATAACGTGAGCGTAATCACGATGGTTTTAGTCTCTTGTGACTATACCTACTGATTACCACGTTATCTAGGCATAGTGACGAGTCGTAATTTCGGCCAGAATGTGTATTCTTGCGTATTTTGTAACCAAACTATTTTTAGGTATCAAGACCCTTTGTTTTGATACCAAACCTGTTTTTAAACTTCGTTAAACATATTTTAACATGTTTAACTCGTCACTTTAGGTTTAGTGCTTATATAAGGTCGTAAAGGTAAGCGGTCTAAACAATCGCTTAGACTTTCGAACCCGACCCGTTTGGTCGATCATTAGGATCCGACCAAGCACATTAGGTGACCATAGTTGTACAGGGAATAGCCTTCCGAGGTTATACCTTATGGTCACGTCGTTTAGTTAGTTGTATGATAGGTAGTATATATGCCTTAGGAAAATTACCAAAATGCCCTTTTTACGCCGAATTTCATTTTAAGCATATGTAACATAATTTTTTACATCTAAACTGATTAGACAACAATTTTAGACATGTTAAGGCATATTTTACTTGTCATAGGACTAGTTAGGCGGTCTGAACGCGTTTTACGTGAACGATGCGTTAAAGTAGCATAAGCTACCTAAACGAGTCGTAATGGGTCGTAAGCACTTAGGATATGTTCCGTTTTAGAATATAGGCTTTGTCAAACCATATTACATGAGTTCATACACTCATTCCGTTTACGAAACCTCATTCTATCCGATCCTCCGGTTTAGGTCCGTTTATTAACATAGTTACCTATATTAGGTGCCGTTTGATTCCGTGATCTTTCTAGCATTGCTTGGTGGTTATCTAAAGACTATTGAGCAATCTCAAGTGAGTACATAGACCCCCTCTTTTACTGTTTTCAAACATTTTGGGGTGAAACACATGTGCCTACTTGCTACTTTCGTGCTTTCCATGTTTTCATACCATATGCTTGCTATGTTCATTAGTACACTTATAGTACATGATTTCATTGTGTTTTTGCTATGTATGTCCATTGATGCATACCTAGTACATTGTTTTACATTACATTTTATGCTATGTATGTCCGTTTAGTGCATACTTAGTACATCGTTTTACATTACATTTTATGTTATGTATGTCCGTTTAGTGCATACTTAGTACATTGTTTTACATCATATGCTATGTATGTCCATTTGTTGCAGGCTTAGTACATTTGTTTTACATCACATGCTATGTATGTCCATTTTTGCATACTTAGTACATTTGTTTTACATCACATGCTTACATTTTGGTATGACATTTGGTTTGTTTAAATGGGACAAAAATACATTCATTAACATTGATCACGCCGTTCGTTAGTAGGTAGTGGTACCATAGGAATTGACAACTCTCGTTCCTGACATCCTAGGTATGTTTGGATGGAAGGAATGACAGAATTCAATACACATAACTCAGATAAACCTTTAATTTGTTTAAGGGTTTATCGCCACAGTCTCAAGGCTGGAATGTATGCATTTTTACAATACCGCATAGATGTTTGTATCAGCATGCATTTCCACAAAACATAACTTTGATTTAAACTATGTTTTACTTCAATACCTTGTTTTTGTGCATTTTTACCTATGGTTTAGTTGATATATTTCACTTACCATACATGACATTTTGGTTACACATTACATGATTTACATTTGACATTTGTTATACATTACATGATTTACATTTTGACATGGTTTACACATCATAGAGTTCTCATCCTGCAAGTTCTAGTCTAATTGATTAGCAATAAAACATCAAAACCCTAGTTGATAAGATATGAGAGCACGGCCTCTAACAAAACCCTAAATCCACAGTGGCCCTCAATCATCGCACAAAAACAATCAAACAATGAAACAAGCAGGTCTAATCAGATAATCACATACTAACCGTTTACGAGATGAAACTAGCAAGAGCTTCGAGAGAGATGATGATTGCCGTCGGGTGCAAGGGAGAGATCTAGGGTTTCGCTAAATAAAGCTTCACGTACAAACGTGCGGATATAAGGTAATTATAACTGATTCGTACTTGGGCCTCACCTGGGCCACAAGCCCACACGTCGAATAAGGGCCTCGACGAAGAACCATTCTTCGTCGTGATGTTGATGACGAAAAACCATCCTTCATCGTGTAGAGGTGATGACGAAGGTTTAATGTTCGTCGGGTGAGGTCTGTGGGATTAAGTTTATAACCTTAGTCATTTAAAAAGTTTCCAACACTAACCACACAATAACACAGTAAATCAATCATATATCAAACGTGCACAATTACAATGCAAACAAATTATGAAAACACCAGTGTGAAACAAGTATCGTGTCGAGGAAAGACCTTGGAAACTCAGGTTGTCACATCATCCCCAACTTGAAAGAAATTTCATCCCGAAATTCATTAGTTGCACCAGGATTAGATTGTTTCTTTGGGAAAAGGTGAGGATACTTGAGCTTCATCTGATCCTCGCGTTCCCACGTGAACTTCGGTCCATGTCTTGAGTTCCAACGAACTCTCACAATCAGAATTCGGCTATGCTTACAAACTTTGACTTCCCGGTCCATAATTTCGATTGGTTCTTCGACAAACTGCAACTTGTCGTCAATTTTCAGCTCTTGAAACGGTACTACAAGTGTTTCATCGGATAAACACTTCTTCAACTGTGAAACATGGAAAACATCATGGACGTTACCCAACTCAGCAAGTAACTCGAGCTTGTATGCCACCTTACCGATTCGTTCCAGAATTTTGAGTGGCCCGACATAACGCGGATTAAGCTTCCCGCGTTTCCCAAAACGTACCACACCCTTCCAGGGTGAGACTTTTAACATAACGCGATCACCCACAGCAAACTCCAAAGGTTTCCTACGCTTCTCAGCGTAGCTTTTCTGACTGTCGCGCGCCGCCGCCATACGATTTCTGATTTGTACTATCTTCTCAGAAGTTTCGAGCACAAGCTTCGGGCATGTGATTTGGCTGTCTTCCACTTCAGCCCAACAGAGGGGTGATCGACATTTTCGTTCATATAAAGCCTTGAACGGAGCTGCCTGGATACTGGTATGGTAACTGTTATTGTAAGAAAACTCCACCAAGGGTAAGTGTCTCTCCCAACCTTTACCAAAATCGATAACAAATGCTCGTAGCATGTCTTCCAATGTCTGGATGGTTCGCTCACTCTGACCATCCGTTTGAGGGTGATAGGCAGTGCTCATGTCGAGACGTGAGCCAAATTATTTGTGCATTGCTTGCCACAAATCTGATATGAAACGCGGATCTCGATCAGAGATAATGGAGGTTGGCACTATGTGCCTGGAAACCACTTCCTTTAGATAGATAGCAACCAGCTACGAGAACTTGTCAGTTTCCTTGATTGCGAGGAAGTGTGCATACTTGGTGAGACGGTCAATGATCACCCAGATGGTATCATTTCCGTTGAGTTCTAGGTAGCCCAGTGACAAAATCCATGGCGATTTGTTCCCATTTCCACACAGGTATTTCTGGTTGCTGAAGTAGGCCTGGGGGTTTCTGATACTCCACCTTGACCTTTGAACAAGTCATACATTTACTTACATAAGTCGCGATATGGGCCTTCATCTTCGGCCACCAGTACAAAACCTTGAGATCCTGATACATTTTATCCGAACCCGGATGAACAGAGTATCGAGACTTGTGCGCTTCGTCCATCACAAGCTCCCTAAGGTTACCAAACAAAGGAATCCATACACGCTCCATGAAGTAGAGAATACCATCCGATCTCTCTACAAGTCATTTTTCCATGCCCCTTAAGTACTCTGCTTCAATGTTTTCCTCTTTCAACGCTTCGGTTTGTGCAGAACGTATCTGATTTGGGAGGTTTGAGTGAATGGTGAGCTGCAAGGAGTGAACACACTTGGGTTTCGTTTCCTTTCAACTAAGGGCATCAGCTACAATGCTAGCCTTACCTGGATGGTACTTGATTGCACAATCATAGTCGTTTAAGAGTTCTACCCAGCGACATTGTCGCATATTTAATTTCTTCTGGTTGAAAATATGCTGGAGGCTCATGTGATCGGTATAAATAGTGCATTTAGTACCGTACAAGTAATGCCTCCAGATTTTGAGCACAAACACCACGGCCCCCAACTCTAAGTCGTGAGTCGTGTAATTCTTCTCATGGACCTTCAACTGTCGAGAGGCGTAATCTATAACTTTCTCGCGTTGCATCAACACGCAACCGAAACCTTGAATAGAGGCATCACAATACACTACAAAATCTTCGGTACCCTAAGGTAGAGACAAAATCGGTGCACTGCAAAGCTTTTGCTTTAGAAGCTGGAAAGCGTCTTCCTGTTTCGTTCCCCAGGAATACACGACACCCTTCTGTGTTAGAGCGGTGAGGGGTTGAGCGATCTTTGAAAAACCCTCAATAAACCTTCGATAGTACCCAGCGAGGCCAAGGAACTGTCGCACATCCGAAGGATTCTTTGGTGCTGCCCAATTTCTGATTGAGTCGATCTTAGCAGGATCCACGTGTATCCCCTTTTCGTTAACGATGTGGCCGAGGAAGTGTACTTCTCGAATCCAGAATTCACACTTAGAGAATTTCGTTAACGATGCAAACAAATTATGAAAACACCGGTGTGAAACAAGTATCGTGTCGAGGAAAGACCTTGGAAACTCGGGTTGTCAAAAACATGATCATGCTTCCATTTTTACATGATCATGTTCTTTGATGTTCTTTTACACTCCATTTCTAAAACGCAATGAAACCTAAAATCAAGATTTTGCACTACAGATTCTAAAAAGCAATGAAGTTTTAACATGGCCATGTTTTAACATGGTCATGCTTTTGTTCCAACATGACCATGTTTCTATTTTGGCATGATCATGTTCTTTGCACCCTAGGTTGTAAAACGCAATGAAACCAAAAATCAATATTTTGCACTGTAGGTTCTAAAAAGCAATGGAGTTTTAACATGGCCATGTTTATGTTTTAACATGGTCATGATTTTGTTCCAACATGACCATGCTTCTATTTTAGCATGATCATGTTCTTTGCTTGTAAAATGCAATGAAACCAAAAATCAATATTTTGCATTGTAGGTTCTAAAAAGCAATGAAATTTTAACATGGCCATGTTTATGTTTTTAGATGGTCATGCTTTTGTTCCAACATGACCATGCTTCTGTTTTGGGATGATCATGTTCTTTGCACCTCAGGTTGTAAAACGCAGTGAAAACCAAAATTAATATTTTGCACTGTAGCTTCTAAAAAGCAATGGAGTTTTAACATGGCCATGTTTATGTTTTAACATGGTCATGCTTTTGTTCCAATATGACCATGCTTCTATTTTAGCATGATCATGATTGCTTGTAAAACGCAATAAAACTAAAAATCAATATTTTGCACTGTAAGTTCTAAAAAGCAATGAAGTTTTAACAGGGCCATGTTTATGTTTTAACATGGTCATGCTTTTGTTCCAACATGACCATCCTTCTATTTTAGCGGGATCATGCTCTTTGCACTTCAGGTTCTAAAACGCAATGAGTTTTAACGAGGTCATGCCTTTGTTCCAACATGATCATGCTTCTATTTTAGCATGGTCATGTCTCTGCTTTAACATCCAGAAGAACAAAAACGAAAAGCAATTGAGGTTTGATAACTAAAACGCAATGAAAATAAAAAATAACACAACTTACAAAAGAACTATGATTAACGACGGTGGACGAAAAAGAACTCTGATAAACCATGGGGAAACTGGTGGCGGTGGAGAGGTGGCGGTGGATGGTGGAATGATGGTGTCAGATCTGAAAAACCCAACAGGTGGTTGAAGGTGGTGGTGGTTTCAGATCTAGTTTCCGGCAAGATGGTGGCGATCGTAGGTGGTGGTGGAAGTGGTGGTGGTGGTGGTGGAAGTGATGTGGTAGTTTATAGTTTTGAAAATGGTGGATTTGTGTATACGGGGAAGATAAATGAATTGTAGATGCTGGGTTTTTTTTGAAGATGGTGAGTTTTGACTAAAATGCCCCTCCTTATGTTTTTTCATCTTTGCCACATGTCATCCTCTTATTGCTTCCTATCCTTCCTAGCAAAATTAAACTTCCATTAGTCATTACAAATAACCTTTTTCGCAATATTTAACTTGTTTTTTTTCTTTGAACTTTGAAACATGAAATTTGATTTCTTCATTCGGTTTCTCTAAAAAATGGTCCTTGTTTCCTTTGAATTATGTGACCTCTCTCTTCGTCATGTCTAGAAAATTCTTCTATCTCTCTTTCATGTCTGTCGTTTATCTAGCTAAAAGACCTACACTTGAAGTGTTATACAACGGTATATACGTTAATTCGCAAAGCAGACTCATCAAAATTTATGAAAATCTGTCGGTCTTGTCTCTTTTCTTTATGGATCGCTCAGGGTTTAAGACCATAATCACTTCATGAATCTTAAGGTTGGCTCCGACAAATGAACGTGTATGAGAAGCAATTATTCATGAACTAATCATTTTGTGACCAGTTCAAAAAGTTGTAACAAAGTCCGTTAGAAATGAGTCATTCAAGTCATTTCCATTTTCAATACCTTAAAAGCTAATACACTTTAATTTTTATATTCTTATGATACTAATCAGCTTTTAAATATAAAATAGAGTTAAGTACAATTTTAGTCGCTGGATTTTACACCCAATCGCACATACAACCCTCATTTGAAAAAACAACCGTTCCAGTTCCTTTGGTTGTCAATTGGAATCAATCAAGTCCCTCTCACTAACTGGTCGTTTGTAATATAGTGAAAAGACTAAAATACCCCATAACATTATTTACCATTTCAATCCCTGAATGTATAATTCATATATTCCCTCCATATTCAAAACACTTCCTAATCTAGTTACTAGCCATCGACTACCCTTAACTAATCTGCAATGTGATGGTATTAACAACAAAAACAATAGCCTATAATAAGACATGTAACCATAATTGATTTATGTTTGACTTTTAGCTTTATGTTCAGTTCATGGTGTTCATCTTGTATTAGCGAAGTTTGATCATTTGTTAATGTAATGCTAACTAATTCTTCGATTTGAGTGGTAGTGTTTAACTCCTTTAAAAAACTTGGCATGAGAAGATACCGAACAATGATTTTCAAATGGATTGGTATTCCTATCAAAGCTTGATTTTGGGAGCTCAAACCTTCATATGTGGTGTATTAGGTTGATGGTTGAAAAAGGTAACAATGTTGTATCGAATGGGATTCACCGCAAATGGTACAATATGGTTCCTCATAATCATCCTCAATATAGTAGTTGTAGCCTTCTGAGTAGTAATCCAATGTATTAGAAGATATCCAGAAGATTAACGAGCCTCGGGGACAACAGAAAATTAAAATTTAACAAAAAGATGACCACGACCCCATGCTGAACTGGCACAGCCCCGTGGGTAAGTCTGTATTAGGGCGTTTTGAAAAGGCTTTCTGGAAATTTGCAGCACGGGGGCATGGCCAAGTGGCACGGCCCCGTGTCAAACCTATATATACTATCACTCTACACACGTTAGGGCAAGTGCAGTTTTGAAAAATGTACAGAATTTGATTAGGCCGCTAATTTTAAGTGCAGTTTTGAAAAATGTACAGAATTTGATTAGGCCGCTAATTTTAAGCTTTCTCAAAATCCTTGTGTCCCCGGCAACGGCGCCAAAAACTTGACGTGTGAGGGTGTGGGTATAAATTTTAGATATATTTTAAGCACTTTTTACTTGCGCATCAAGCTTTAAATTTATAAAACACGATATATACTATCACTCTACACACGTTAGGGCAAGTGCACCCATTGCAGACGTAGTATAGTGATGACAAGATACCGAGGTCGTCCAAGGACACAAAAGCTTTTAGTACCAACTTATCGTTAACGTCTAATAAAACCAAATTTTGGTAAAATGTTTTGAAAGTTTGAAAAGATAAACTAGAAAATAAAAATAAAAATATAAAAGATAAGGAAAACAAATAGACAAGAAGGAATCACTTGGTTCCAACTCCTCTTTTATGTATCCTTTGATGATTTCCGCACTTTGGGCTTTTTAAAAGATTATCTTTAAGTTATAGTAGTAGGTCCCCTTCCAGGCAGGATTACCCTCAACCTATTGGTCTGAGTCAGCAGGGATCCAGTCCCACAAGGTCGGATTACTGAAAGACAACTAAGTAAGTTATTAATGCGAAAAGTGGTAGACCTTCTTCTAAGCGACGTTACACTCAACCTATTGGTCCGAGTTAGCAAGGATACAATCCTGAAAGGTCGGTTTAATATTTTAATAGTAGTTTATAGATAAGGGATTACAAGCGCTTCTTACTTCCCCTGATTTGATGCTATCTGCCTCAAGGGAAGTCCTTCTAAGCTTGAATCAGGTCCTCGTAGGATCTATACACTGAACAAGGCAAGAACTTTATATAAACACCCTTCTAACCCCCTTCCAGGTAGTTAACGTGCTTTATATAGACCGTAAAGACACGAACGAGTGAATCAACAAAACAAGAAGAAATGATTAAGTAAAATTCACCTTCAATATAGAAAACTAGTTATTAAAGTCATTAATACATACCCAAATAAAAAGTTTGCCAAAGGTTAGAAATCAAAAGTAATACATAAAAGATTTGTCTTCACCAAGTGATGTAAGAGATTAGCCAAGCATGGCCTTTGTTTGACAAGAACTCTTACGATCGATCTTGGATCCCGAGACTACTACACACTCTAAGAGATGAAAGATGGATGATGGTGGTGGGTGTTGGTGTTGTATTGGTGGAGGACTTGTGGCAAGTGTGAGAGAAGTGGTTTGCCAAGGGATGAGTTGGAATGAAACCAAGCACCCCTATTTATAGCTGGAAACAGAGCCTTCACACGACCCTGTGCCTGCAGAGCACGACCCCGTGTCTTCCTTCTTCTCTGTCTTCATTTAATTCTGCTGTCAGATTAGATTCCCCATGGCCCTGTGTGTCAACGTGTCACACCCCGACTTTCCACGTATCACCGGTGGGCCCGGTGGGGAGTATCGTGACGTAGTTGATATCATCATAGTCAAACAACACAATATATAAATGCACAGCGGAAGCAAAAGATATATATAACAATCCGAATATAAAGTAATATCAAAGTATTACAACGGAAAGTAAAGGATCCACAGGCGGATCTTCAAACATAACATTGTTCAATAGACTTTGGACGCCTAGAACTTGCAAGATTCCTTATTAACGCCCTGAGCTTCCAGCCAATTACGTTCAGTACCTGTCACTTAACCCTTTTGGAAAATACGTCAGTTTTCACTGGTAAATACACTCAACCGACTCATTTTGAAAAGGTTTAATAAAATTGATTTGAATGCACGTGGCACAAACTCTTTATAACTTGGGACAATTATATTTATAATCTTGTATACAGATTTACATGTTCGTTGTACGTTTAGGGCCCGATGTAGAAACCGAGTCAGATTAACAGACACACCACAAGTATAGGCCCACAAGAGAGTGAGATACCGTTTTCCCTTAAGCAACTGTCAGGTGTATGCCTACACCCCGTGCTAAAGACGTGGCCATTTTATAATACAATGATGTCAAGGATATCCGGGACATGGTCATTAACCCCTAAAGGCATTTATTTCAAACAATACAGATTAAACCGGGTTACCTCAATAATTTAATCACAATCCGATTAAACATTCAATGCCCGACCAAGCGGTATTATTATAATACCGTATCCCCAGCCCGTATAGGGAAAATACGTTAAGAGTATTTACCTGAGCTAGCTCCTGTCTTAAATAGCAAGAATTTAATAACGCAGTCGTATTCACTTATGTAAGCGTAGGTATAATTTACCGGAAGGCTCTAGTCTGGAATGATGGTATAAATAACCAATTAGAATACTAACGGGTCTTTAATTAAGCCTAAACTTAGACCGGTTAGTTTTAAGGAATATATACGGTTCAAACGCATGATTAAGCGAAGACCGGAATAGAATGTGTTTTAGACCCAACAAGTATGAAGACTTGTATAAAATGGGTAAACTAAATACATTCTGGATTTTGAAATGAAAATGATAAGGTTTGACCCGTTTCGGCTAATTTATGCAAACTAGTTACATAAACCGAACCGAACGCGCAAGAGGCGTAACGGGTAACCATATGGGTTCTATACAGGTTTCCTAAGTTAATATGCCTTAAACATGTTGTGATATCAGTAGGATACCTTCCATTTTGCCCAAAATGAGTTTAATCTCAATATAAGCCCCGTAGGGGTATTTTGGTCATTTAAAAGATTATAAAAGAGATTAAATGAAGTTCTGAGATTTGGGTCCGAATACATCAGTAAAATAACTTATTTTAATAGGTCATATCAGTTGGTAATAGGTCTTATGTGACATAATTGTTTTAAACCCAAACTATGCGTTTATTACGCTTTAAAAACCATTTTAAGCGATTTCCGGGTTATACAGGAAATCTGAGTTTTCTGATCAGGTTATAAAGTTGAAAATACTTTATTTATTATATAAAATCAGTAGCAATTGGATTGGTGTCAAAATACTATGTAAAACTCATTTTATGACCGAAAAGGGTATATTCGGTATTTACCGAATTAATGCCATAACCTTAGGTTATGAGCAGGTTAAAAATAATTAAAAATCCTTAAAAATCTCAAAATATTATATTACATCAGTGGGTAAAAGGTTTGGTGTCAAAAATTGGGTTTAGATAGTCTTTATGCTAATCGCCCGTTTAATTAACAAAAAACTTCTTAAATGCGCTATTTAGCATAACTCCTATTCTGGACCTCTAACTGATATGAAACTTTAGGTACATGTTTATAAATCAGTAGTAAAGATTATTGTCCTTTCATATTTCTAAAATTCTCGTTTTATGGTCAAAAGGGCATTACGGTCAACATTAGGCATTTAACGGAAACGAGTAAACGAATCGGACAATCAACGATCCAACCACAGAGGGTTATGCATTTTGAGCCCCTCAATTTTACTTATAAGGGCTTCAAGGCTTGTTTAAACATTGGCAAGTCCTTGGTTAACTTTGTGCTTACCCGAAAAGTAATAATTCCAACGTTGACGCTTTAACCCCTCTTATACAAATTTGATCATAACTTTCTCATACGATAACGAAACTTTATGAAATTTTTATCATGCATTCCAGTGAGCATAATTAATCGTTACAAAGATTTGGGTTTGCTAAAAGGTCACTTAGAGGTATAACTTAAACATGTTGACACATTTAACCCATGTAGTTTGTAATCTCTCACTTCCTTTCACAATTAGCTTCGCATGATCCATGATTTATTCGTGTAAGGGTATGAGCATCATGTAGGGTTACTGTAAATTATATCTATCCCTTGTTGACATTTTGAACCCTTATATTCACATACTTTCCATGTTTGTCAACTTTAGTCCCTCTAGAGTATACTTTCACACGTTCAAGCTTATGACACGTGTCAATACATTATAGGACGTAAATTTTCGGGGTGTTACATCCTCACCCCCTTAAAAGAAATCTCGACCTCGAGATTTGTTAAAATGCTGGAAGTACTTTTTGTCGCATAATGGACTTAACTCCTATAAGATATCTGGAGTCTTTCCAACTCCCAAAGTGACTCCTATATTAGGTACATGTATCCTTTTTGGAGCTTCTTAACCTCTCGATCCTTAATCGATATAGGATGCTCATCACATCATAAATTTGCATATCATTATGTGATAGTGCTTCTTGACTTATTGGCGAAACACACCCTTCAGTCACTAGTGTGCAATGTATTGCGAGCTCCGCCAAGCTCCTTAAATAGGTTTTAGCTTATAAGCTACTTGATCTTGATACATTCGATTTCCTTCGAATGATTCTCAGAACTTAACTAGCCTGATAATTTAACAAATTTGGCACACCCTTCCTGGGTGATATCTTTTGTTGAACTTTATTCCTTAACAAGAATTTAGAAGGGTTATTACTTTCATCCATCCTTGATTTTCTGCCGAATACTGGCAACTTACTGATAATTATGGGTTTGTATGATCTTATTCGTTGTCTCCAATGAAACTTTTAGATTTTGATAATTGGACTTACCAATCTATTGTCCTAATAATAGATTGTTTAACATTCCATCTATACAAGGTCTCCAAAGGAGTAGCCTTGATACTTATATATCAACTATTATAGAAAAGCTTATCTTAAGGTGAGATGGTTATTCCAACCATTTCTCAAAACTAATCTTAAGGAATAGCTAATCCTTACAGTTAGTCGAACAAATCGACGATCCTGGGCAGCTGATGGCGATTCTTAATTGTTGCCTTAATAGGGATGCGGTAATTAATGCATAAGCAAAATGAACCGTCTTTCTTATTTAACAATATCAAACCCTCAGAACATTGAGTCAGGCTATATGAGTCTATATCTTAAAACTTACTTAGTCAGGGTTTCAATTATTCCATAATCAACATGGAGTTTTTTCACAATGCTCCAGCCCACAGCGGGATGTTAATCTTAACTTTACTAGCCACAGGAGGTAAACAGGGTAATCTTTGGAGAAGGTGATCAAGATACAAGGAGGATACAGAGATTTTCCATATCTCAGGCTCCAGTTCATCCATCATTGCTTGTATCAAATAAGTGACACATTTATGTTATAAGTCCACGAATTCCTTAATCGGGAACATTTACTTGGACAATTCCATTCTGGATATCTTCTTTGAATACTACTAGTCGACTTTAGTACAATATGAGCATTGGGATATCTCAGGGGTTCCATGTATTAAACCTCCATACTGATCAGGCATGGAAGTAATCTATGGGACACACTAGGATACGCCAATCCTCATATGGCACTTTTATCAAACATAGGTTGGCATTCGCAGGCGATAGAAAAACAATGAGAAAAATAATTAAAATAACATATGTTGTCGTACTCTATGCGAAGAAAGAGTACTCTTAGATTTTTCGGAAGGATTCCTTGCCGATACTAGAGGAATCGGTTACTATGGTTTCTTTGGTAAGTTATACCTTGTGGATAATATAAAAGTTTGCTAAGCTTATGGTTTATGACGATTTATCATTGCCTGTATTAAATCAGGACACTTAGCAGAAATTATCATTGGTAAATAATAAGGAATGTACTTGATGACATCGTGAACTGCCTCTTGGCATTCATCAGGTGAGTTCAGGCATTTCTTCTTTTAGCCTTTCCAGGCTTAGCTGCACCTTCTTTGGCAGCTTTATGGAATCTAGTTCTGATGCGGCCTTACTCACCACAACCGTGATAGACTGCATTCTTTATGTCCCTACATTCCTGGGAAATGATGACCTGTTCCTTAGCAGATGTCACACTGCTTTGGTCCTGGTTCTATTCGACACCGTCCCTAGTGTCTTTTATAGCAATTCTTACATACAGGCTTCTTACTGAACTTTCGTTGCTTTTTATTAAGCCTGTACTTACTCTCTTTCTTAGATTTCTGGGAGTTATCCTCCTCCTTTGGTTCATCCTTCATATTCGAAGTGTGAACAAAGCTCTTCTCATGAGCACTTGAATGTGGTTTTGAATGAAATTTAGAGCGAGAAGCATTCAGCTCTTTGGATTGTTTCATGACCTTTTCCCATGGCCTTTCAAACTGCTGCGTTAACCACCGCTTGGAGATTAACTCCATTAATATTGAGGTTTACGTTTGAGACATTATTTGCTTTTGTCGCATTAATAGCATCGCGACTATTGCACATCTCATCCGAGTTTTCCTTACTCAAAACTTGGTACTAATTACCAAATTAAACCATTATTAGTCATCATCCTGATGACCTGACATAGATTAGCCACGGCATCCACGAACCGTATAGGCCATTATGTTCCGAACATTCTTAATGAATGCTATTTGAATGTATATCTATTACATTTAGCTTAGGTCACAAAAGGACTATCAATGACATTCAAGGTTTGGAGTGAGTCCAATACCTTCTTGACAGGGGACCATAATGTCACAACTGTCTTTGTCACAAGGACGATTATAAATAGCTCAAAGGCTAGCCTTACATGACTTTGGTTATATATATATACATATATGGCATAGAAGCCTGTCGCGAGGGACGTAGAAAGATATGACATAAAGCCCAGTCATGAAGGACATAAGTAATCATATGGCGCGAAGGCCTTGTCGTAATGACATTTAGATATGGCACAAATGGCCTTGTCTCTAGGACGTTATAGGATATGGCACTAAGGCCTGTCACCAGGGATGTTAACATTTAGTATGTTAACTTGTCACGAACGACGAATTATAGCACGGAGGCTTGTTATGGGTGACTTGAAATATAACATGTGGGTTTGTCACAAGGACATCAATTCATAGGCTGCAATCTTATTAGATCAGGAGTTTTAAGGCTTGAACATAGTTCTTCACCTTTGGACAGGGAGTCATAGACTACAACTGTCATCGTCTTGAAAGGCGATTCACTTGACAGAAAGGTAAACCAATTAACATCACTAATGGATGTCTATATATAATTATCGTATCTAATGATATTAGTCATGATCACATCGATCATATTGACTATTAGGTTTGGGTATAATCCCACCATTTGAATAGGGGATCATAAAGATCACCACTATTTTGTCTTATCGACAATAGAGTAAAGTATAGCCCGTAGGCAATTCATCACTAGGGATGTCAATATTATGAATTTATGATCATCATACTGATGATACTAGTCAGGATCGCAATGATCATATAGACTATTAGGCTTGAGCGCAGCTCACTACCTTAAACAGGGGATCATAGAGATCATAATGTTTGGGTCACAAATGGACAATATAATATGGCCCGTAGGCGAAACATCACTAATGGATGTTTATAATGGATTCATCATTTTAGATGATATAAGTCAGGATTGCATTAATCATATTGACTATTTGGCTTGAGTATAGCTCACCACCTTAGACAAGGAATCATAAAGATCATAATGTCAATGTCTCAGATGGACAATTTATTATAGCCCGTAGGCAAAACATCTTTTCTTGACAGGGAGTTGTAGGCTACCACTGTCTTTAGTCTCGGAGGACGTTAATTATAGCCCGTAGGCATTTCCCTCCTAAGGGATATTTATGGTATGATCATCTTTTCAGATGATATTAGTCGAGATTGTATGGACCCTACCGACTATTATGCTTGGACGTATTCCAACATCTTTAGACAGGGTCAAAGACCACCACTGTCGTTGTCTTATCGGACAACAAATTTAGCCCGTAGGCAGTTCATCACTCACGGATGTTTATAATATGATCATCTTATAAGATGATATAAGCCATGATTTCTAGATCATAAGGCAAATTAGGAATTTAAAAAAAATTTCCAATATAGGGATGACTGTTGTGATTTTATCGAATCACATTTGTTAGGAGTGCTAACACGTTCTTAGGTGTTAACAAGGATCTGAATCCCTTAAGTAGGTTTCACCATCTTGGCCGCGTAGGCTAGGTTTCACCTTTAAGATTCTTTTTAAAATGCATACTGGCAGGGAAGGAAGGATATTTATTTTATTCAGGATTTTTATCATAATCCTAATTTATAAGCTAATAATAGCACAAATGGCCTAGTTGCGCAGACAAGTTTAATTTATAAGCCATGATTTCAGAGAATCGAGGCATTAAGGTTTTAATAATAGCACAAATGTCTTAGTCGCGTAGACAAGTTTAATTTATAAGCCATGATTTCAGAGAATCGAGGCATTAAGGTTTTAATAATAGCACAAATGGCTTAGTCGCGTAGACAAGTTTAATTTATAAGCCATGATTTCAGAGAATCGAGGCATTAAGGTTTTAATAATAGCACAAATGGCCTAGTCGTGTAGACAAGTTTAATTTATAAGCCATGATTTCAGAGAATCGAGGCATTAAGGTTTGAATCAAGGTTCATTACCTTTTATTGACAGGGAGTTGTAGGCTACCACTGTCTTTAGTCTCAGAGGACATTAACTATAGCCCGTAGGCACTTCCCTTCTAAGGGATGATTATTTTAATAATGAAAAGTGGAGTAATCCAATTTAAAGATGACTCATGCGGTTTTATCGAACCACGTCTGCCAGGAATGTTAACATGTTACAGGTGTTAACAAGGATGTGAATCTCTTGAATAGGTTCTACCATCTTGGCCTTGTAATATGGGCTAGGTTTACCTTTAAGATTCTTTTTAATAATTAACGCAGAACAATTTTAAATCGAGATGTTAATAAGGATCTGAATCTAACTGAGGAACTACCATCTTGGTCCTGTCTCAAAACAACACGTGGCTAGGTCTTGTCCTTTTTAGATTTTGCCATTTTATTATAATGGTAGATCATATAAAAGGAATGTTGTTTATTTCATATTTCATGTTTAGAATGAAAACTTAAATTTAATCAATCCACTATATAAAAATAAAAGTACAGAGTTGCCCTAAGCGGGACTTGAAAGGAATAATGTGTCCTCGGAGGGACTGAAAGATAAATATGTCCTTATGAGGACTATTAAGGAAACGATCTTCAGCAAAAGGAGTTTCTTCTTCATTTTATTTCTGAATGCTTTCTCCTTGGATGCTCGTTTCATTCTAGCCGCGGTACGAAGCTCAGCATTTCAAGGCTCCGGGTGTGGAGAACTCCTATTACGGCTTCTTCGCTTGGCGACGTATCCAATAAAAAAAATTTGGAAGCAAAATTTCCAGGTTAGGATTGAGAATATTCCTAAGTTAAGTCTAGACTCAGAAGGTCAAGGAATGTGCTAATGTGTCATTGAGATTAAACACAAAAAGCTAGTGTTTAATTCACTCAATGTTGGCTCTGATACCAACGTGTCACACCCCGACTTTCCACGTATAACCGGTGGGCCCGGTGGGGAGTATCGTGACGTAGTTGATATCATCATAGTCAAACAACACAATATATAAATGCACAGCGGAAGCAAAAGATATATATATTACAATTCGAATATAAAGTAATATCAAAGTATTACAACGGAAAGTAAAGGATCCACAGGCGGATCTTCAAACATAACATTGTTCAACAGACTTTGGACGCCTAGAACTTGCAAGATTCCTTATTAACGCCCTGAGCTTCCAGCCAATTACGTTCAGTACCTGTCACTTAACCCTTTTGGAAAATACGTCAGTTTTCACTGGTAAATACACTCAACCGACTCATTTTGAAAAGGTTTAATAAAATTGATTTGAATGCACGTGGCACAAACTCTTTATAACTTGGGACAATTATATTTATAATCTTGTATACAAATTTACATGTTCGTTGTACGTTCAGGGCCCGATGTAGAAACCGAGTCAGATTAACAGACACACCACAAGTATAGGCCCACAAGAGAGTGAGATACCGTTTTCCCTTAAGCAACTGTCAGGTGTATGCCTACACCCCGTGCTTAAGACGTGGCCATTTTATAATACAATGATGTCAAGGATATCCGGGACATGGTCATTAACCCCTAAAGGCTTTTATTTCAAACAATACAGATTAAACCGGGTTACCTCAATAATTTAATCACAATCCGATTAAACATTCAATGCCCGACAAAGAGGTATTCTTATAATTCCATATCCCAAGCCCGTATAGGGAAAATAAGTTAAGAGCATTTACCTGAGCTAGCTCCTGTCTTAAATAGCAAGAATTTAATAACTCAGCCGTATTCACTTAAGTAAGCGTAGGTACAATTTACCGGAAGGCTCTATTCTGGAATGATGGAATAAATAACCAATTAGAATACTAACGGGTCTTTAATTAAGCCTAAACTTAGACCGGTTAGTTTTAAGGAAAATATACGGTTCAAACGCATGATTAAGCGAAGACCGGAATATATTGTGTTTTAGACCCAACAAGTATGAAGACTTGTATAAAATGGGTAAACTAAATACATTCTGGATTTTGAAATGAAAATGATAAGGTTTGACCCGTTTCGGCTAATTTATGCAAACTAGTTACATAAACCGAACCGAACGCGCAAGAGGCGTAACGGGTAACCATATGGGTTCTATAGAGGTTTCCTAAGTTAATATGCCTTAAACATGTTGTGATATCAGTAGGATACCTTCCATTTTGCCCAAAATGAGTTTAATCTCAATATAAGCCTCGTAGGGGTATTTTGGTCATTTAAAAGATTATAAAAGAGATTAAATGAAGTTCTGAGATTCGGGTCCGAATACATCAGTAAAATAACTTATTTTAATAGGTCATATCAGTTGGTAATAGGTCTTATGTGACATAATGGTTTTAAACCCAAACTATGCGTTTAATACGCTTTAAAAACCATTTTAAGCGATTTCCGGGTTATACAGGAAATCTGAGTTTTCTGATCAGTTTATAAAGTTCAAAATACTTTATTTATTATATAAAATTAGTAGCAATTGGATTGGTGTCAAAATACTATGTAAAACTCATTTTATGACCGAAAATGGTATATTCGGTATTTACCGAATCAATGCCATAACCTTAGGTTATGAGCAGGTTAAAAATAATTAAAAATCTTTAAAAATCTCAAAATACTATATTACATCAGTGGGTAAAAGTTTTGGTGTCAAAAATTGGGTTTAGATAGGCTTTATGCTAATCGCGCCGTTTAATTAACAAAAAGTTTCTTAAATGCGCTATTTAGCATAACTCCTATTCTGGACCTCTAACTGATATGAAACTTTAGGGACATGTTTATAAATCAGTCGTAAAGATTATTTTCCTTTCATATTTCTAAAATTCTCGTTTTATGGTCAAAAGGGCATTATGGTCAACATTAGGCATTTAACGGAAACGAGTAAACGAATCGGACAATCAACGATCCAACCACAGAGGGTTATGCTAACATGTAGCCTGGTCCTAAGGAAGCTCTAAGGCATTTCCAAATCATACTAAATCGGGTCAGAACTGAAGTCAAAGCAAAAGTCAAAGTTTTGCGACTTTCGGTTCCGAACCGGGTCTAAACAAGAAATTGTCGGGTTGAACATGTTTAGACATGTTCTTACATTCATTACTAAGTTATATTAATGATCAAACAGGTTGTATGGGTTCTACATTGCTAATTATGCATAAATTGGAAAATTAGCATTCCTGTTGACTTTTTAATACGAACTTTGACCCGACAAATGATCTAGTTAGAGTGGGAATCAGTGGGTGCCCTTTTAAGGGTTTAATGCCCACATAATTACCAACTTATAACTACCTTCAAATCGACTAATCACTGGACCATTAGTGATTAATCGTTAAGTCAACCGTTAATTACGACGGTTTGACTTTTAAGCTAAAACTAAGTAAAAACTCAACTAAGGAAGGTTAAGCAAACTTACTGAAGTCCTTTGCACGATTAGGAAGGCTTAGGGTCTGCTCTTATGCTCCAAGAAGCTCCCCAAATGCAGATGGAATGGTGTGATCACAATGTTGCAACTATGAGGCCCTTTTATAGTGTTCTTGAATCAATTTGATGATGACAACTAAGTCTAAGGGGTGTTCCAGATCATTGACAAGTGCCCCTAAGTCCTAGGAACTATTAGGGGTCGCCCATGTATGAGGAAAATCGTTTTTAAGTCGGTTGCAACGTTTTAAACAGCCAACATCCAACTTTCTGTCGCTGGGCAACCCTTGCGCACCGTAAGGGTATGGCTTGCGGTGCGCAAGCCTTCTGCATCAGCCAACAATTTTTTGCAACTTTTGTATCTTGGCTCTTGGTCTTTCCAAAGGTCAACCAAACTTATTCTCTTGCATTTTGAGCCCCTCAATTTTACTTATAAGGGCTTCAAGTCTTGTTTAAACATTGGCAAGTCCTTGGTTAACTTTGTGCTTACCCGAAAAGTCATAATTTCCAACGTTGACGCTTTAACCCCTCTTATACAAATTTGATCATAACTTTCTCATACGATAACGAAACTTTATGAAATTTTTATCATGCATTCCAGTGAGCATAATTAATCGTTACAAAGATTTGGGTTTGCTAAAAGGTCACTTAGAGGTATAACTTAAACATGTTGACACATTTAACCCCTGTAGTTTGTAATCTCTCACTTCCTTTCACAATTAGCTTCGCATGATCCATGATTTATTCGTGTAAGGGTATGAGCATCATGTAGGGTTACTGTAAATTATATATATCCCTTGTTGACATTTTGAACCCTTATATTCACATACTTTCCATGTTTGTCAACTTTAGTCCCTCTAGAGTATACTTTCACACGTTCAAGCTTATGACACGTGTTAATACATTATAGGACGTAAATTTTCGGGGTGTTACACAACGGCACATACCCGTGGCCATTGTACTTACTGTACTATCCAAGATTCTGCAAATATGGGAGTTAACCCTGGCCCCGTGTCTCTTGTCTGCTTCTGTTTGTCTTTTTCTTCATGGAATCTGGAGTGGGGCACAACCCCGTGCCTCGGTGGCATAACCCGATGTCAGCCTTCTGACTTGTTGTTTTTGGTCTTGGGGTGAAACTCAGAGGGTCGGTATGAAGTGTCAACTTCTCTTTTTTTTGTATTTATGTTGGTTTTTGTTGTTAATGTATTCCTTTTGTACATTTAAGCTTTTTTAATCCTGAAAATCAAAAGTATACAAAGGAACACACTTTTCCTAACATTAGTACTATACAATTTATATGTTGCATTTTATGCATATCAAATACCCCCACACTTGAATCTTAGCCTGTCCTCAAGCAAAGCTCTATAATGTTATGGATTTGGTAGAGAAGAAGTTTTCAGGTCTTGTTTGTAGAGTGTCGGGAATCCAAGTTCTTTATTCTTGTTTTTATATTATTTACAATCATATTCGATATGATCTATTTTGAACTTTTTTTAAGAAAAATAAATATTTTTGCGCATAACATGCTTTTATAAAATTTCATTTAGCTATATACAAATTCACACATCTCACAAGTGATCACTCAACACTCGGCTGAAGATGTATATGTGAAACGCCCGATATCGGTATGGAACTTACTCCTACCATATGCTTGACATGTAATCAAACCTCCTCCTTTTTAACATAATCTTTGTAAATATCAAGAGAACTTTGAAAGGGTAGGTTTTGGCTAAGGGTAGGATAGTTTTATTGAAAAGTGGCTAAAACGTAAAATGTCGGTTTTCTTTTGAAAATTTATTTGTTTGTGACTTAGTTATAAACTACATATTTATAAGTAATAATTTCTGCTTATTTATTTCAAGTAGCTAGAGATTTTTTTTTATATAAAACTAAGTCACCTCTTTTTATATGATTTTCAGAAGAACCACATTTTACTAAAAACAAGGGGTGTGATGATGAAAATTGTTTTTGGGGTGATGGGTGGTTTGTGCAAAATGGTATTTTCTAGAGTTTTGAAATGAAAGGTTTAGGCTCAAAGGGGTTTAACTAGGGGTATATTTTTGTTGTTTTTGTTTATAGTCGGGAGATAAAGAGAAAATAAAGTTGAAGATGACAAAGAGGATTTAAAATCCTAATGCCTCCATCATTTACTTACTTGGATTCATCGGTAAGGGCCGAGAATGTATTGTCTTGTCAAGTGTGAAATTATATATAGAATCAAATTTTATAAAGAATTGTCATGCCATTTTTATATTTTTTTCTTGTATGGTTCTTTTTATCACGGCGATATCAGTTGTAAATTTTAAAAAACTTGAAAATTTTAGATCATGGTTTCTTTAGCTTAAACTATAAACAAGACAAAAAAATGGTTTTTTTTTTTAAAAGATTTGGGGTTTTTTAGCATTTCCAAGTAGAGTTTTGTGTAAAACTTGGTTTTAGGACAAACAATTTCAAGATTAGCTTACCCCCCCCCCCACTTAACTTACACATTGTCCTCAATGTGTAAACGTGGGTTAAAAACAATAAATTTTTCAAAAATCGGGCACTGGACACGGGGGCGTGGTAGGGCGACACGACCCCGTGTCAAAAGTGCCAGTGAAAGTTTTCTCATAAAATTGTCAGAAGGCGGACAAAATTTTCCAAAAGCCAGGAACGGGGGCGTGTCTATGGGACACGGGCCCGTGTTAATGTTCCAGATTCAAAATTTTTGTATGTAGACTTGAGGCACGGGGGTGTGCTTACCTTACACGACCCCTTGCTGCACTTACTATTTTGAAGATTTTGCTTCGAGAAGTGTCTATTTTCATGCATGAGGTGGTGTTTCGACGTCCCTTTGGCTTTTTCATCCTCTTTTGAGCGTGGTTTATTCTTACAAAGATAAAACTTAAAAGAAAAACCATTAAACTGAAGATTACACTAAGATTTAAACTACTTAACTAATGGATAGTCCATGAAATGCCTCCATGGTGCGCCACGTTTATAAGGGTCCTTGGCTAGACCCGCCGTATCGAGTGGTTATGGATCATCTTCCAATAAGGGGTCGTCATTGCCAATTGGATATTTCATTGATTGGTCAAGATTGACGTACCTTTTGTCAGCCATTATTTGAAGTGGTAGGTTGTTTTACTTCCGGTTAACTAAGGTTCGATGGGTTTTTATGAATGGTTGTCCCAACACGAGGGGGCATCATCTAAGATAATAAAGTCGGTTGGTACTACCGTTTGATTTGTTTGAATTAAGACATCCTCATCCATTCCCGTGGCTTTTATCATTTTTCGATTAGAGAGAAAAATTGGGATTTTAAGAGTTGAAAAATCACTAGTACCCAATTTTTCAAAAATATAGTTTGACATTATGTTAATACAAAGATGTTTATCAATTAGCACGTTGCTAACGAAGATGTTTTGAAAGAAACATGGTATCGGTTATATGTTTTGTTAGCTCATGTGGATCCCACCTTGAGAACAGATGATACAAAGACAAAACAGTTCTGCAATCATCTGATCAAGAATAACAGTGCTTTGGATTCTTTCTTCCTTCAATGGCAAGACATCAAACAACTGTTGCTTCTAAGGTCTGCTACAAAGCTAAGCTCTGCTGGTCTACAAAGTTTGATGAAGTTAAACCGCTAATGAAGACCAAAGGTCTGCTGGAAGCAGATGTCTGATCACCCTTTGAAGAAGGTCTGCTAAAGCTTCATCAGAGGATAGAGCTCATTAGAGTTTAGAGCCATCAGAGTCTGTAATCAGTGTTTGTAATAGAACTGTGTTTAGCTATTAGCAGAGGTTAGATGTTGTTAGTATTGTTAGATGTCATTATCTCGGTGACATCAGCAAAGATTCCACAGTGGTAAGGTTTGTACTATAAGTAGAACAGTGCATGTACTGTTCTATTAGATCACTTCACTCACTTGCATTTTGTAAGAACAAACACTGTGATCTCAGGCCGAGGGGGAGAATTGTAATTCATGCATACGTGATTGAATCATTCAACTTAAAGTATTCATGATGAAAGCAGATCTTCCATTGTTTGTGTTATAAAGTTTTTCTTCATTCCGCTGCACTATTTCCATATTTGTTATCATCTTTAATTGTTCATCTTAAAACAAACACAAACAATTTAAACTCAGATCCTATCAATTGGTATCAGAGCTATGGTGGATGCTAGGTATAAGGATACATAGGCAGACATAAGGGACACTAAAGAATATCTGATCAAACTTACTGGCTCCTCCCCTGCACCAATCCTTGAAAAAGAAAAGGATGATGATGCCAAAAAGGGGGAGAAAGTTTCTATGAGGAAATTGGAACCTGATTCAAAAGTAAAACAAAAATCAAAGGTCCAACAAAAGCCAGAGTCTGCTAAACAACAAACTTCTGCAAAAACTTCAGAAGCTGGAAAGAAAATAGGAATTGATGAGACCCTAAGTATTCAAGCTGAAGAGAAAGTTTTAGAAAAGCAGAAGAAGCAAGATACATAAGAGAGCAAATAATTGGGAAAAAGAACAGGAGGAGAAGAGAAAAAAAGGAAAACATTGGTACTTCACAAAGAAGAAAGTCTTTTAGAAATAATAGACCACCAATAACTACTTTTCCTAAAACCACTCCTACTCCTAAAAGGCATGTATCCTCTGCTACACCCAAAACCAAACCTTCCCCTCAACAACCACCTCAAAAGAAGCAAAGGAAAGCTTCACCACCACCTTCATCCATTAAACCAACAGATACTGATGCAACAAATGCATCAGCAGATGCTAGGAAAATAACTGTTGAGACAGTTGTTTTAGCAAAGGTTAGCCAATCCTCTACCACAATCAATTTCAATACACCACCGTCAACCCAACCACCTCCAACACCACAAAGATTCCCTTCACAACCACCTTCACCACCTAAACAACCTCCACCACCAAAATTCGCCTATGTATGCAAAAGAAAAACTTTTATGGTATAAGACGATGATGAGGAGATTCCATCACCAATCCCCTTATCATCTGTTCCCATTCAAACCACTTCATCCTCATCACTTCCACCTAAATCCACTTTGACTCTACCCATTGGTTCACTACCATCTGTCATCCCCCTGACTGCTAAATATCCTCTAAAACTGCTTGCATTTCAAAGTGAAATTGAATATTTCTTTAAAATAGAGGATCCATAGAAAAGAACCTTCCCATCTCTCTATGGCTTCAGACAACCTCATAACTTGGATGAGTATTTGAAAATGAAAGCAAGACAGGCAGAGGTTATAGCCAGAGAAGATAGGAAAGGGTTAGGTGATAAGAAAGACCAAGGTTTACTATCACATGAGCTTAACAAAGTCAGAAAGCTAAAGATTCTATGAGGAAATTGGAACATGATCCAAAAGTAAAACCAAAATCAAAGGTCCAACAAAAGCCAGAGTCTGCTAAACAACAAACTTCTGTAAAAGCTTTAGAAGCTGGAAAGTAAAAGGGAATTGATGAGGCCCTAAATATTCAAGCTGAAGAGAAAGTTTTAGAAAAACAGAAGAAGGAAGATACAGAAGAGGGGAAAGCCTATAATTAGGAAAAAGAATAGGAGGAGAAAAGCAAAAAGGAAAACATTGGTACTTCATAAAGAAGAAAGTCTTTTAGAAATAATAGACCACCAATAGCCACTTTTCCTAAAACGACTGCTACTCCTAAAAGGCATGTATCCTCTGCTACACCAAAAACCAAACCTTCCCCTCAACAACCACCTCAAAAGAAGCAAAAGAAAGATTCACCACCACCTTCATCCATTAAACCAACAGATGCTGATGCAACAAATGCATCAGCAGATGTTAGGAAAACAGCTGCTGAGACACCAATTGTTTTAGAAAAGGTTAGCCAATCCTCTGCCACAATCAATTTCAGTACACCATCATCAACCCAACAACTTCCAACACTACAAAGATTCCTTTTATAACCACCTTCACCACCTAAACAACCTCCACCACCAAAATTCGCCTATGTACACAAAAGAAAAACTTTTATGGTACAAGAAGACGATGAGGAGATTCCATCACCAATCCCCTTATCATTTGTTCCCATTCAAACCACTTCATCCTCATCACTTCCCACTATATCCACTTTGACTCCACCCATTAGTTCACTACCATCTGTCATCCCCCTGACTGCTAAATATCCTTTAGAGCTGCTTACAGTTCAAAGTGAAATTGAATCTTTCTTTAAAATAGAGGATCCATAAAAAAGAACATTCCCATCTCTTTATGGCTTCAGATAACCTCAGAACTTGGATGAGTATTTGAAAATGAAAG
The DNA here is from genome assembly GCA_030545235.1 of Helianthus tuberosus. Taxonomy (NCBI): domain Eukaryota; kingdom Viridiplantae; phylum Streptophyta; class Magnoliopsida; order Asterales; family Asteraceae; genus Helianthus; species Helianthus tuberosus. The sequence goes on along the minus strand of CM060451.1, from coordinate 151,860,207 downwards.
CAAGACAGGCAGAAGTTATTGCCAGGGAAGATAGCAAAGGGTTAGGTGACAAGAAATACCAAGGTCTACTATCACATGAGCTTAACAAAGTCAGAAAGCTAAAGATTCTATGAGAAAATTGGAACCTGATCCAAAAGTAAAACCAAAATCAAAGGTCCAACAAAAGCCAGAGTCTGCTAAACAACAAACTTCTACAAAAACTTCAGAAGTTGGAAAGAAAAAGGGAATTGATGAGACCCTAAATATTCAAGCTGAAGAGAAAGTTTTAGAAAAGCCGAAGAAGGAAGTGGTGTGTGTCGGGTGTATTATATTTTTCTTTATATTTTAAGCCCTTTTTAACACGTTAGTTAAGTTTTAAATTTATAAAACACGATATTCTACTAACACTAAACACACACATGGGCAAGTGCACCCATCGTGAGCGTAGTATAGCGTTGGTAAGATACCGAGGTCGTCCAAGGACACAAGAGCTTTTAGTACCGGTTTATCCTCAACGTCTAATCAAATCAAAAGTTTTAGCAAAAGTTTTAAACATGAAAAATAAAAAAAACTAAAAAAGCTGAAAAAAAAAATAAAACAGATAGACAAGATGAATCACTTGGATCCGACTCGCATTTAATGTAACCTTTGATGATTTTCGCACTTTTGCACTTTTTAAGAGATTATCTTAGTTATAGTAGTAGACCCCTCTTTTGAAGGTGACGTTACCCTCAACCCAGTAGTTTGAGTCAGCAAGGATACAATCCTAAAGGGTTGGAATATTGAAAGATAATTAATTAAGTTATTAATGCGTAATGTGGTAGGCCCCTCTTTTGAAGGTGACGTTACCCTAGTTTAACTGGTTTGAGTCAGCAAGGATATAATCCCAAGTAGCCGGGTTAATGTATTAATAGTAGTTTACATATGAGGGGATCAAGCCATTCACACCCCCACCATCCAATACCAGTGGGTATTGAAGGAGGTTCTAGTAAGCTTGACCCGGGTCCTTGTAGGATCTATACACTGAACAAGGCAAGAACCTTACCAAACCATTCCCTTAACCCCCGACCAGGTAGCCAACATATCTCTATATAGACCGTAAGATATGAATGGTGTAAATCTTTTATTTTATATAGACAGTAAAATAACGCCAAGATACCACGAACAAATAATAAGGAAGTTTCACCTTTAACATAAGAAACTAGTTATTAAAGTCATTCATACAAAACCAAATAAAAAGTGCAAAAAGATTAAAAATCAAAAGTATTACATTAAATGCTTGTCTTCACCAAGTGATGTAAGAGACTTAGGCAAACATGGCCTTTGATTTTCAAGAACTCTTACGATCAATCTTGGATCCCGAGACTACTACACACACTCTAAGATGGATGATGGTGGTGGATGTGGGTGTTGTGATGGTGGTGGAGTGTGGGTGAAGTGGTAGAGAGGTGGTTTGCCAAGAGATGCCTTTGAAGTGAGCCAAGCACCCCTATTTATTGCCTGCACAGAAGCCCGGACACGGCCCCGTGTCCATTGGGCACGGTCCCGTGTCCATCCTCTTCCTCTTTCTTTATAAATTGAATTTGTGTTTATTAGGCTCCACACGCCCCCGTGTTCACTGGGCACGGCCCCGTGTGCAGAAGCGAATCTGTACTATCAAGATTTGCAAGATTTTGCGAATCTTAGCGTTGACCATGGACCGTGTTGAGCTGGGCACGCCCCCATGCTGGGAATAGAAGCTTCTAAGACTTTGTCTTTTCTGTAGACACCTAGCCACGCCCCCCGTGTCCGCTGGGCACGGGGCCGTGGTCAGCCTTCTGTTTCCTTTTTTTGCTTGGGAAGATGCTGTCGAGGGGTCGGGCATGGCACATTTATTCCTTTTCTTTGTATTTATGTTAGAATTGGTTGCATATTTGTTCCTTTTGTTCAAATTATGCTCATTTAGTCCTGAAAATACAAAAGGAAGACAAAAGCACACTTTTTCCAACATTAGTACTAAAAAAAGGTTAGTTTTATGCCTTATTTGATGTAATTTATATGTTGCATTTTACACACATCAAATACCCCCACACTTGAATCTTTGCTTGTCCTCAAGCAAAACTCTTTATTATGTGGCTTACACGCCCAAATGGAATGGGTAGAAGAGAAGTTTTGGGCTTGTCTTGAGTGTCGGGAATCCAAGATCTTTATTGGGTTTTATTTTTATGCTATTTACAATCCTATTCGTCATGATTTATTTAGAATGTTTCATAGAAGAAATTACTTAATTGGGCATAACATGCCTCTTTAAAGTTCCATTTATATACAAGTTCACATACCTCACGGAAGATAACTCAACACTCGGCCGAAGATGTATTTTTGTGAAACACTCGAGACCGGCATGGAACTCACTTCTACCATAAGCTTGCTAAGCAATCAATCCTCCTCCTTTTTAACTATAAACCTTTGTAAATATCAAAGAGGACTTGGGGAAGGGTTAGGCTTGGGTTAAAGGTATGTGGTTTTGGGTTGTGGTTAGTAAAAAGGGCTAAAAGCGTAAAAAGCATCGGTCGTCGTAAAACTTTTTGTTTTTGTGACTTTTATTCAAACAAAACACTTTCAAACAAAGTTTCTTTTGAGGAACTTGTTTGTTTATAGCTAGACTTCATTTTTTTTAATAAGGAACGTCACAAGAAAACCGAGTTTTTTACTAAAACAAAAGGGTTTAAAAGAAAAAGGGTTTGGTGGGTGATGGGTGTTTGTTTTATGGGTTTAGAAATGAAAAGGTTTAGGCTCAAAGGGGTTAACTAGGGGGATTTTGGGTAGGTTAAAAGAAAAAGAAAAATAATGGTGTTCAAAAGAAAAAGGGTTAGTCCTAATGCCTCTATCATTTACTTACTTGGGTTTAAGTTGGTAAGGACCGGGAATGTATTGCCGTGGCAAGTTCTAGAGTCGTAAGAAACCAAGGGGCTATTCACACAAGAAACGAAAAATGAGCATTTAGTTTAAAGGTGTATGATTTGTATGCTCAATAAAGGCTCAAAACTCACTTTTTGTGGGAATGGGTTTATAATGTGATCAAATATATATAATCAAATTTTAACTAGATTTGTCATGCCGTTTCATAATTTTCTTATGTTGGTTCTTTTTATCACGACGATATCTGTTGTAAATTTGTAAAAATATAACCTTTTTAGAACTTGTTATTCCTAAATTAAACCAATACAAGTAAAAAAAACGAAAAGTTTTTGAAAAAAATTTGGGGTGATTAGCGGGTCCAATAGAGTTTTGTGTAAGACTTGTTATTAGGACTTGCAAAATTCAAGGTTTTAGCATCCCCCCACACTTAAATTACACATTGTCCTCAATGTGTCCCAAAAATAAGTTTTTTAAAAGGGTGTTTAAAAACAAAATTTTATGTTACTGGGCGTCTGGGCACGGGCCCGTGTTGGTCCGGGCACGGCCCCGTGTTCAGATTGCCAGTACCATATTTTACAGAAGGCTGGGCACGGGGGCGTGTTCAGTGAACACGTCCCCGTGTCCAGTTACCTGAACTGGGGGTTTTCTGCAGAACCTTGAACACGGGGCGTGTTGAGCTGAGCACGGCCCCGTGCTGAACTTGCTGTAATGAAGAAAAATTATCGGGAGGCTATGTTTTCATGCATGGGGTGTGGGTTTAAGTTTCCCTTAGTAACCTCCACCATTTAGAGTGTGTTTTATTCCTGAAAAGTAAAACTAAACTAGAAAACATAAAAGTTAATCTAAACTAAAATTAAGGATAGTTCCGCGGAATGCCTCCGTGGTGTGCCACGTTTATAAGGGTCCTTGACTAGACCCAAAGTCGGTCATATGTTACCCAAGTGGGATGTCTTGCATCTCATGTTGCACCATCGGAGAGCATCATCCAAACTTGAGTCTATGACTTTCATGTAACTGACCGGGTCCTCGTCTTCTACTCTTTTCCCAACCCCGAACTCCATCTCTTTGTCCCCAACCCTCAATGTTAATTTCCTACCATTCATGTCCACCATTGCGTGGGCGGTGGATAGGAATGGTCTTCCTTGGATAAGCGGTACTTCGGTATCTTCCTCCATATCTAGTATGACAAAGTCGGCCGGGAAGACAAAGTCTCTGACTTTTACCAACAGATTTTCGGCGACACCTTGTGGATATTTAATGGACCTATCGGCGAGTTGTATGCTCATCTTTGTAGGGCTTGTTTTCCCTAGTCCGAGTCGGTCAAACATTGATGCGGGCATGAGGTTGATGATAGCCCCAAGATTGGCTAGTGCATTGCGTATGGGTGATCCCCCAATCGAACAAGGGATGGTGAAGCTTCTGAGGTCAATCTTCTTTTGTGGCAGTTTGTTGAGTAGCAAGGAGAAGCATTTTTCACTTAAATAAACTAATTGCAACGATTAAAATTTTCTTTTGTGAGTGAGAAAGTATCCCACAAATGGAATATTGGCATGCAATTGTTTTTGTAAGTTTATGAATTTTGTGAATTGCTCATCGGTCTTTTGGCGAAGTAACCGTCCGGGGTAGGGTACCACGGGATTCTTGGCTGGCTCGTGATTTGGTGGAGGAGTCGTTTCCTTTTGGGGTGTTGGCGAAGTTGCGGATTGATTGGATGGACTCTTGTCGGATAGGGGTAGCGGAGCCTCGGGACCTACGGTATGGTTTCTCAATGTGATGAGATGAGTTGTACTTGCGCATTTGGGTTGGTTTCGGTATTGCTGGGTAACGTGCCTTGTTGTCTCTCGGAGAAATTTTGAGCTAGTTGATTTAGTTGTTTTTCAATATTTTGAATACTAGTTTTTTGATTTCTATAGTTCAAATCCAATTGTTGGAATCGATCCGAGTTTTTCTTTTCGGTGTCGGAGATGAGGCGTGAGATAGTATCTTCAAGCCTCTCTCGTCCCCCTTGTTGTTGTTGAGAGAAATTTTGTGACTCATTTCTTGGTTGTTGAAAGTTTGTTCATTGATTTTGGTTTTGTTGGTTACTACTATTACCGGGCTCTCTCCAACCAAGGTTAGGGTGGTTACGCAATCCTTGGTTGTAGGTACCCGTTGGAGGAACTGACGTCCTAGGTCTATTATCAATGTAGTTTACCGTTTCTGTTTGATTATCCATTTCTTTCATACAAATCCAATTTTCATGTGGCCCACCACACCCTTCACAAGCCAGAACCGAGGTCGTTTTGTCATTTCTAACTTTTTGATTTTTAAAGAAAGGGGCTCGATTTGGGATTGTAAAAAAGTGCTTTCGTCTACCTTATGGGCGCCCGGGGCAATAGATTTTGTGCCTCGGGGAGTGTGCCACTGAAAATTGTTTTGTGCAATTTCCTCAATCTGATTATAAATTTCATTTGGGCGACGATTACCTAGAAGTCCCCTGGAGCTAGAGTCAACTGTTTATCTTGTGTGTGGCAACAACCCATTATAGAAAGTGGATACTTGTTGCCATACCGTAAGACCATGATGGGGACACTTTCTTAGTAGCTTGAACCTTTCCCAAGTTTCATAAAAGGATTCCCCGTCCTCTTGTGAGTATGTATTAATTTCAGTCATTAATTTAGCCGTTTTTGAAGGAGGGAAATATTTATACAAAAACTTTTGGGATAGTTCATCCTAGGTGTTTACCGATCCAACTGGGAGGGTGTTAAGCGAAGCCTTAGCTCGGTCTTTTAGCGAAAATGGGAACATTCGGAGGCGGATGGCGTCATTTGATGCTCCGTTGATCCGAAAAGTATCACATATTTCCAAAAAGTTGGTAATATGTAAATGGGGATCTTCGTCCACAAGCCCATGGAATGTTGCGAAGTTTTGGAGCATTTGAATCAAATGCGGCCAAAGTTCGAAGTTGTTGGCATCAACGTTCGGTGCATTGATAGCGGCGCCGAGATTACCCACCGTGGGTCGTAGGTAATCCATTAGGGTACGTTGGTCCGCCATTGGAAGTGAGTCCCCCGAAACTTTCTCTACGGATTTAGCTTTAAGTTTTTTTCTTAGAAAGCATTCGGGTTCGTCTAGAGGTTCTTTTATGTGTTTATTGGAACTGGAGCTCATGCACAGCGTAGGAAGTTCAGGTGCGGCGCCTGGGTTCCAAGTCCTGCGATAAAAATAAAAAGATTGTTGGTCAGAAGTCTCACCACGGCCCCGTGCTCAGCTAAACACGGCCCCGTGGTCGTGGTTACGGTGATTGTTTTCCAGATCCCTGTTACTGGGGAGTTCGACACGGCCCCGTGCTGCACCAACAAGGTCCCGTGTTCGGCTCTCTGTAACTCGGAAAATAAAAACTGCCAGTAAGGATGCTGAGCACAGCCCGTGTCCGACCAGGCACGGCCCCGTTATGCAGTCTGCAAAAGCTGAAAAATTAAAAAAATTCTAAAAAAACAGAAAAAATAAGAAAAACGATTAGGCCGTTGATTCCTAACTTTCTTAAAATCCTTGTGTCCCCGGCAACGGCGTCAAAAACTTGGTGTATGTCGGGTGTATTATTATTTTCTTTATATTTTAAGCCGTTTTTAACACGTTAGTCAAGTTTTAAATTTATAAAACATGATATTCTACTAACACTAAACACACACATGGGCAAGTGCACCCATCGTGAGCGTAGTATAGCGTTGGTAAGATACCGAGGTCGTCCAAGGACACAAGAGCTTTTAGTACCGGTTTATCCTCAACGTTTAATCAAATCAGAAGTTTTAGAAAAGGTTTTAAACATGAAAAATAAAAATAAAAACTAAAAATGCTGAAAATAAAAATAAAAAATAAAATAGATAGAAAAGATGAATCACTTCGATCCAACTAGCCTTTAAAGTAACCTTTGATGATTTCCACACTTTTGCACTTTTTAAGAGATTATCTTAGTTATAGTAGTAGGCCCCCTCTTTTGAAGGTGACGTTACCCTCAACCCAGTAGTTTGAGTCAGCAAGAATACAATCCTAAAGTGTTGGAATATTGAAAGATAATTAATTAAGTTATTAATGCGTAATGTGGTAGGCCCCTCTTTTGAAGGTGACGTTTCCATCGGCTAAGTGGTTTGAGTCAGCAGGGATACAATCACAAGTAGCCGGGTTAATGTATTAATAGTAGTTTACATATGAGGGGATCAAGCCATTCGCACCCCCGCTATCCAATACCAGTGAGTATTGAAGGAGGTCCTAGTAAGCTTGACACAGGTCCTTGCAGGATCTACACACTGAACAAGGCAAGAGCCTTACCAAACCATTCCCTTAACCCCCGACCAGGTAGCCAACATATCTCCATATAGAACGTAGAGATATGAATGGGGTAAATCTTTTATTTTATATAGACAATAAAATAACGCCAAGGCACCACGGACAAATGATAAGGAAGTTTCACCTTCAACATAAGAAACTAGTTATTAAAGTCATTAATACAAAACCAAATAAAAAGTGCAAAAAGATTAAAAATCAAAAGTATTACATTAAATGCTTGTATTCACCAAGTGACGTAAGAGACTTAGGCAAACATGGCCTTTGATTTTCAAGAACTCTTACGATCAATCTTGGATCCCGAGACTACTACACACACTATAAGATGGATGATGGATGATGGTGGTGGATGTGGATGTGGGTGTTGTGATGGTGGTGGAGTGTGGGTGAAGTGGTAGAGAGGTGGTTTGCCAAGGGATGCCTTTGAAGTGAGCCAAGTACCCCTATTTATAGCCTACACAGAAGCCCGGACAATACCCCGTGTCCATTGGGCACTGCCCCGTGTCCATCCTCTTTCTCTTTCTTCATTAATTGGAATTGTCTTTATTAGGCTCCACACGCCCCCGTGTTCACTGGGCACGACCCCGTGTGCAGAAGCGAATCTGTACTATCAAGATTTTCAAGATTTTGCGAATCTTAGCGTTGACCATGGCCCGTGTTGAGCTGGGCACGCCCCCATGCTGGGAATAGAAGCTTCTAAGACTTTGTCTTTTCTGCAGACACTTGGCCACGCCCCCGTGTCCGCTGGGTACGGGGTCGTGGTCAGCCTTCTGTTTCCTTGTTTTTGCTTGGGAATATGCTGTCGAGGGGTCGGGCATGCCACGTTTATTCCTTTTCTTTGTATTTATGTTAGAATTGGCTGCATATTTGTTCCTTTTGTTCAATTAGGCTCATTTAGTCCTGAAAATACAAAAGAAAAGCACACTTTTTCCAACATTAGTAGTAAAAAAGGGTTAGTTTTATGCCTTATTTGATGTAATTTATATGTTGCATTTTACACACATCAGAAGATACAGAAGAGAACAAAGCCTATAATTGTGAAAAAGAACAGGAGGAAAAGAGGAAAAAGGAAAACATTGGTACTTCACAAAGAAGACCTATAGCCACATTTCCTAAAACCACTGCTACTACTAAAAGGCCTGTATCCTCTGCTATACCTTAAACCAAACCTTCCCCTCAACAACCACCTGAAAAGAAGCAAAAGAAAGCTTCACCAGCACCTTCATCCATTAAACCAACAGATACTGATGCAACAAATGCATCAGCAGATGTTAGCAAACAACTGCTGAGACAACAGTTGTTTCAGCAAAGGTTAGACAATCCTCTGCCACAATCAATTTCAATACACCACCATCAACCCAACCACCTACAACACCACAAAGATTCCCTTCACAACCACCTTCACCACCTAAACAACCTCCACCATCGAAATTCGCCTATGTACGCAAAAGAAAAACTATTGTGGTACAAGAAGATGATGAGGAGATTCCATCAGCAATCCCCTTATCATCTGTTCCCATTCAAACCACTTCATCCTCATTACTTCCACCTAAATCCAATTTGACTCCACCCATTGGTTCGCTGCCATCTGTCATCCCCCTGGCTGCTAAATATCCTCTAGAACTGCTTGCAGTTCACAGTGAAATTGACTCTTTCTTTAAAATAGAGGATCTATCAAAAAGAACCTTCCTATCTCTTTATGGCTTCAGACAACCTCAGAACTTGGATGAGTATTTGAAAATGAAAGCAAGACAGACAGAGGTTATAGCCAAGGAAGATAGCAAAGGGTTAGGTGACAGGAAATACCAAGGTCTACTATCACATGAGCTTTACAAAGTCAGAGAGCTTGATAACTTTGCTAAGGACCTAAGTAAATCCATGTATGAGCAGCCATTAGATACTGAGCTTGAAAAGGAACTGAGAGTTGATTACATTGATCACATAATGAAGCACAAGCCTTACAAAGCAACCAGGTCTCAATTTAAAGACTGGTCATCAGATGCTCTTTTGGAAGAAATTGACAAAATTGCTAAAATGAATAATGATCCTCTGGTCAAGAAAACTCCACCCAATTGGAAGAAATCCAAGCAAGTGGATCCAGATGACGCAGTGAAATTCAAGCGAATGAGAGCAGAGCTTGTGGCTGCTAATTATGGATCTGCAAGATCAATTGCTAGATGGTCAAAACTCAATATTGAGGAGACCTACAAAAAGATGAAAGAACTTAGAGCAAGAGACCCAACAGTTCCTCAAAAGCCAGTTTATCTCACAACCACTACTGGCAGGCCTCAATAGACCCAAACCTCCAAAAAGATTCTATTAACATCTGCTTTACTCACAAATTCCTTGAATCAATTAAAAAGGCAAAAGCAGACAGATGAGGAAGATGAGCAGAGGTTTGAAGAAAATAGAAAAGAGGCCATCAAATGTCAGATTGAATCCCACATGGATGATGCTGCTAATCAACTCACTGCCCAATTAACTGAAACTATCAAAAGGTTGACAAGCAGACCTCATTCACCAAACTCATCACAAAAAGTCTTGTCTCAAGAAACCCATCTGATCCAAAAATACTAAAGTCTAAAGTGGAAGTCAGCCTCAGACACCCACGTATTGACTTTGCTCAGATCAAATGGCGATGTTGAAAGGATAAATATGAAGATGCATATGGTCTGAGTGCCTGTGACCTTCAAGATCTTTTGAACCTTCAACTGGAAAGGGATGATGAAGATGATATGATTTCCTTGGACTTTGAATTGCAGTTCAAAGGGCAAATCCGGGAAATGCTGATAAGAAATAAAGATCAGGAATAAAGAAGGGTTTTGGCATCATTTGTTCTAGGGGAGATTGTTGGCTCATATGGATCCTACCTTGAGAACAGATGATACAAAGCCAAAACAGTTCTGTAATCATCTGATCCATAATAACAGTGCTTTGGATTCTTTCTTCCTTCAATGGCAAGACATCAAACAACTGCTGCTTCTAAGGTCTGCTACAAAGCTAAGCTCTGCTGGTCTACAAAGTCTGCTGAAGTTAAACCGCTAATGAAGACCAAAGGTCTGTTGGAAGCAAAGGTCTGATCACCCTTTGAATAAGGTTTGCTAAAGCTTCCTTAGAGGATAGAGCTTGATACGTGTGTGGTGGTATATGGATTTAAGTATATTTTAAGCCCTTTTTACACGTTAGTCAAGTTTTAAATTTATAAAACACGATATTTTACTAACACCAAACACACATATGGGCAAGTGTGTAACAACCCTCGGTAAAACCGACACCCTCATAATATGTCTAACACTCTAGTATACTATAAAATGTCCCAATATGTTTTATAATACACCCCGTATGTGAAAACCGAGCCCTAAGTTATGTTATAGTTATAAAAGAAATCAAAAATAAGAAAAACGGAGTTGAGGCAGGCCGCGTAGACCCAGCCCAACATCTCACGCGGGCCGTATCAAGACTGGAGTTGACTCCGCCGATTTCTTAAGTTAAAGCGGGCCGCGTAAGAGTCTTTGATAGTCGACGCGGGCCGCGAGAAACCTATACACGCAAAGACATCCGGTGCTGACACGTGTCGACATAGTGGCGAGTCTAGTAGCTGACCCAGCTAAGCTATAGTTTGACCGTATGTTGACGCGGGACGTGTAAGGCTTCGCCTTACCTTACGCGGGCCGCCTGAGAGTCAATATCAGCAACTATATAAAGGAGGCCTCGGGTTTCAATTTCCGTCGCTCATTCTCAATTCTAAATCTCAATTCTGTAGAGAAGTTATAATACACGAGTATTATACCCCTAATTAGCGAGGTTCTGTTCCGTTGTAAGTATTATAACCCCAGTTTCATATTAGTTACGATGCCCGATTGATTTAGGGTTCCGTAACAATTGTCGTGGTTCTGCCCGACGTAGTTGTTGGAATGTCGTC